>CM053150.1:95892500-98292500 GCA_028571685.1 Heterohyrax brucei | reverse complement strand
AAGGGAACTGTGCTGTTTTAAGTTGTTAAATTTTGGAGTAATTTGTTACACAGTAAATATCCAACAATAAGATAAGCACCAGGTACTGGTGTTCATCAAAATGAATTTTCCTATTTTAAAATATACCTCCAACTATAATCTCAATTGTGATTAGATCTTAATACCAAGATTTTTCAGAGATCCAGTTTACCATATCATGTTTTTAATAAAAAGAAATTTACAAAGTAACTAAACAAAATTACTTTTTTAAATACGTGTCTATCTATCTGTCTATTACAAAGTAACTTAACACCAGAAAACACCTAAGTAGAAATGTATAGCATTTGCATTTGGGGGAATTTTTTAACATTCCAGTCATGCATGAGCTCAATTCAAAATGGAAGGTTAAAGACACAAGAGAGGTCATTTGGTCCATTCCTTCCCTGCTGGCTTATGGGAAAGGAAGTGGGCTCACTTCCTACAGGGCCTTTATCTGACAGCTGTCCTAGTGATTAAGTCATCACCTCTGTCTTCCCCACTCTATACCCTCCTCAGCTGGCATCTTGAGTTTTCTGTTGACTAGCTTCAGAAATGCCATGTCTCCTAATCTTCCAATCCTCATGTATAATCCTGTGCTCAACTCAAATGTTTCTTGATTGTATTGGATGTTATCACATCCTATTGACTGCCTGGAGTTGGCTGTTATCTCCAGAGGGTGTTCATCCTTTTGTAATTAACAGCTTATTTGATTCAACAGTAACAGAGGTCAGTCTGCGTGTATTTTATCATTCTGAGTTTGCAGGAGTGTTGGCCCTCCCCTTTGACATCTTTATTTTAATTGCTTCTGAAATTGGTGTTTGTATGTGTAGGATGTGGGGTGTGAGTTATTTTAAATATTTCTCTTTTAATATACTTTATGAACATTTTATTCACCCCTGAAAGACACCCTGCCAAGTTTATCAGGCATTTGGTGTGTTTGCTTATTTTTATTTTTTAAGTATTTTTGGCTACATTCCATTTCCCTCCAACCTTAACAGTCAATTTGTCCTCATTTTGCATATTTTGATGCAGAAATTTAAAAGGACTTATTAAATCTCTTGAGGTAGAAGTAAAAATAATTAACTGGAGATAAAGACAATCATGTTCCTGTGTACACTATACATGTTTTTGCCTTTTCTTAAACATGAAATATAAAATTAGTAAATCTGATTGGCTTTCATGGTATGCAGCTGAACTTTCTGAAATTGCCCAAAGAACTCTTGTAGGCCAGCAAATATGAAAGACTTTGCTTTAGTTACAATGATAAAAGTTGCTTGAAAAATTAAAAAAGAAAAGCAAAAGAAGTTCCATGTCACCTGTTGCTATTACGTCATTGAACTTAACTGAGAAAACCCGCCACCATCAAGTCAATTCTGACTCATAGTGACCCTAAAGAACAGAGTAGTACTGCTCCATAAAGTTTCCAGCTAGTGCCCAGTAGATTCAAACTGCTGGTTTTTGGGTAGGCATTTAACCACTATACCACCAAAAAACTCACTACCATCAAGTTGATTCCAACTTATAGCAACCCTATAGGACAGAGCAGAACTGGCTCATAGGGTTTCCAAGACTGACATTAACAGAAACAGACTGCCTTCTCGTCCTTCTGCAGAATGGCTGCTGGGTTTGATCACTGACATTTTGGTTAACAGCTGAGTGTTTTAACCATTGCGACACCAGGGCTTCTTAAGCTAAGTCCTTTCTTAAGAGTTTACAAGAACGGCTCAACGCAAAATCTGTGAAAAACAAGAATGCTTGAAACAATTCCAAGAATAAAGTGAGATTTCCCACCTTCTGAGAATTGTTGTTGTTCGGGCTGTGGAACTGGTTACAGTTCGTAGCAAGTTGATCTACCACAAAACTAAACACTGCCAGATCCTGCACCACACGCTCGATTGTTATGCTTGAGCCCACTGTTGCAACCACTGGGACAAAGCCTCTTGTTCAGGGTCTTACTCTTTTTTGCCGACCCTCTTCTTTACCAAACATGATGTTCTTCTCCAAGGACTGATCCCTCCTAGTCTGACAAGTAAGTTCTTGAACTCATCCTTGAAAAAGTGCTACATACCTCATTGCTGACTATCACTATGGTCACCTTCAAAGTACTTCCCTTGGGAAGAAGCTATTCACCGACTCCAGTGCCTGCTCCACCCTTCAAAGCAATTTTAGAACTCTTTTTCTGAAATGGCCACCAGAGCTGTTGTCATATAACCCTTGATGTCCTGAATGTCATTAAAATGTCTTTCTTTCAATATTTCCTTTGTCTTTAGGTAAAGAAAAAAGTCATTGGGGGGCCACATCAGGTGAGTAGGGTGGGTGTTCCAATGCAGATATTTGTTGCTGGCTAAAAACTCCCTCACAGGCAACTGTACAGTTAAGTTCATAAAGTTGCCACCATGCTGCCACATCACCATGTGCAATGGCCATTCCAGAAAGAGTTCCAAAATTGCTTTGGAAAAGGGACTACACACTAGCATTTGCTCATAGCTTTCCAAGGGCAGTACTTTGAAGGTGACCATAAGTGACATTCAGCAATGAGGTATGTAGCATGTAGAACAATTAAGTTCAAGAACTTAACTGTCTGACCTCATATGTCCAAAATATCTGAGATATAGTCTCACCATCCTTTCTTCTAAGGAACATTGTGGTCTTACTTCTTCCAAGACAGATTTGTTGGTTCTTTTAGCAGTCCATAGTATGGTCAATATTCCTCACTCTGTGAGAATAACAAGACTAAATATGCTTCTAGCTTATTGCCATGAGAAGTGTTATATTTTGTTTTCATTTAATTCGGCTTTTGCCTTTCGTTACAGCCAACCTGGTCATTCAAAGATGAGTTCATACATAGAATTTTGTAAGTAACTTGTGTGATTATCATAAGTCATCAAGCAGGACTATAAATCAGCTGGGGCATAGGCATTTAAAAGTGGTGACATGAGCACTCAGTTACCTGAAACAACCTGAAAGAACTAGGACTAAATTTCTCAAGTTAAAGAAGCCCATGGTCATGATTCAGGGCACTGGTTAGTGAAAAGTTGGTTACATAGTCATTAAGGACAATGATGATACAGATATGCTGACTCAGTTTCCCCAGTATAATTGAGCTGATGCTAGTGCAAAGAAATTCTCTTTGATGTATTTTTATGAATAACTTCCGGTTCAGCCATGACACTTCGCAAAGGACAACTCAACTTACTCATTCTTCCAGGACAACAACTAGATAACAGCAGACACATAGTTTGTATTCAAATTACGTCACTGGTAATACAAAGAAACTGTATTCCTGACTCTCACTAGTTCTATGGATTTTGCTGATGCTTTCAAGTGATCAAATTACACAAGAAGCCAGGTAAAATGGTCCAATAATTAGTATGATATGAGAAGCCCTGATACCACATTGTGCATCAGATGAGCCTTGATACTGTATTGGCTAAGACCTCAGGTGCTAACCAAAAGTTAGTAGTTCAAATTCACCAGCCACTCCTTGACAACCCTGTGGGCAGAAGTACCCTCTCCTATAAGGTGGCTGTGAGTCAGAATTGATTCTACCTGAGCAGGATTGCATTTTGACACATCAAAACAATGGAACAAACAGAATATCCATAAATAGACCCAAGTTCATAAGGTGATTTAATGCATGTTAAAGGTGGCATCTCAAAATGAGGGAGAGATGAAATTTTTTTTTTAAAATGGATTTGGAAAAATTTCATTGACTGATGAGTCTATAGACTATTTTCACATGTTACATTAAGTAGGGAACCTCACAGGCATACTTTAAACTACTGGAAATTTGGATTGTTAAAAAGGAAGAACCTTTGAGAACAGCTGGGTCCCAAGTTGCCTTTTATAAATGTGAGAGCACAGAAGTAAGGGGTTTTTCCAAGCAATAATGTGTCAGAGATGGGTTTAGAGCCTACCTCTGGACTCTTACAGCTGTATGTGTGCATCCCAAGCCTCTTAAACTTGACTTTACACCATGTGATCTTTCCAGGCCAATAGAATGGCGGCACTGCATGGTACCCTGACTGGGGCTATGTGAAAAGCAAAGAGAAAAAAATATCCAGATTACCATTTTCCATACAGGATCCTTGAAACACTACTTTGCCAAGACACTTAGCTAAAAAAATAAACAAGGAAACAAAACAAGCGTTCATGGTCTAACATGTTTGTGCAAATGCCACATTCCGTTCTCAAAGGGTCACAGTGCACATAAAAACTCTCAGAAGTCTTGAACAACGAAAGCTTTTTATCTTCAGTCAATGCTGTGTTTTTCATTCCCCTTTTCCATATAACGTCTATTTACACAGCAAAGCAAAGCATGCTTTAGGAAGTGTTGCTAAATTCAGCCCAGTGAAAAATAATTGCCCCAAATATTCAGATGGGGAAACAGGCTGGGGGCTAAGAACCTGCTCTTTCCAAACTCGTTGGGTGGTTGCCTCAGCTCTCCATTTCACTTTGTAGTTCCAGACCTATAATTAGATGTACTTCTGTGCCTCTCCCAGCAGTAAGGGGCTGAGTCACAGAGCCTTGCTACTTGCAATCTGGGAGCTGCCCAGGTTCTGAACTGAGTCTACAAAGCACCCGGGGATGCTGGCAAGCCCAGCCTTCTAGCTATGGGAATAAGGAATAAGTCACACTGACAGATGGCATTGAGTCATAACTTGCTAGACCTCCTTGTTCTGTTGGCTGAAGCCATTCAAGGTATCATTACTTCCATTTGATGTCTAGTATGAATTTCACCTAGAATGCGGATCACACATTCAGGAACCTGTTTTTCCAGGCTTGTGATATCTTCCTGGTATTTGTTTCATATACTCAAATTTTCAACCAGACATTCATTGACTGGTGTCTTAACTATGAATGGATAATTATTATTAGAACTTATTGAGCATTTGCTACATGCCAGGAATTGCTCTAAGTGCTTTCCATCAAGTAAGGTACGCAAATTATTCATTTTCAAGAAATACGTTGCGGCAGGCACTGGGCTAATAAATAGTGCATACTATTGGTGACTACCAGAAAAATAGTCCCTGCTCTCAATGACCTTAAAATTTAATGGGGGTGGCAGGCATTACTCAACTAATTACACCAATACATAAATCATGATACAAATGAAGAAATTAGTATGGATAAGTACTATGAAGGACAAATGCAGGGTACTTTGAGCATAGGTACATTATGGGTGATAGGATCTGAATTCATTAGGAAGATAAGGGTAGGTACTGTCACTAAAAAGTAAGGTTTGAGCTGAGATCTTAAGAATGAAGAACAGTGAATGTGCTAAGGTCCTGAGGTGACTAGGGACATAGAAGATGCTGGGGAGTGAAAAAGAGGTCACTGGGATTAGAGCTCAGAGGAAAGGTGACTCCAAATGAGACTAGAGGGAGAGTATAGGAAATGTTTTAGGGACTTCAAGACCATATTTTGGATTTAATGCTGTAAGCGCTTCGGAAGCTGGGAGAGAAAAAAACTAGATGTAGGTTTTGAAAACAAATTATTTTCTCTGGTATGTGGAGAATGGATTGGAAAGGGACCAGAGAAAATGAAGTAAGGCTATTAGAAAACTACTGCATGTCTGTGTGATGCTGATGCTGGCTTACAATAGGGTGCTTGCAACAGAGACTAAGGAAGGCACATACTGACAGACATTTAGGAGGCAAAATGAACAGACCTCAGTGACAGATGAAATATAGAGAGGGGAAGAAGAGAAGCTCTCAAGGATGGCTCTTACATTTCTGGCCTGTGTAATTGGGTAGAGGAATTGAATATTTTAGGTTTCTAAAGGTAGAAGGAAACGATCTCAGTAACCGAATCCAATAAATGTTTATTACTCATTCACAATACAGGGTGTTCATTAGATGATCTATTATGTGGTATTCACAGAGGTCAGATCCCTTCATCTTCTGGGGTCTTACAGATTATTACATTGTTCTTTTTGCTTTTCACCAACTAAGAAGTACAAATCTTACAGGAAATTTTCGGTCCAACCTAGCCAAAAAGCCAAGTGCCGTCGAGTCGGATCAGACTCATGGTGACCCTAGGGGCCAGAGTGTGTTCATATTCCACTGGCAATTCGTATTTCCCCAGAAAGGAAGAAAATAGAATTTTCCTCTGTGCCCTGAAATTGGTGAGCTTCTAGCTAGTCTGCTACACTGGTATAGAAAGTGGTGGGTGTGGATCAGGTTTGGGAAAGATGATAACCAACGGGACTGCTTAACAGTATTCTAAGTTTCTCCTTGAGAGCACACAGTAGGGCTGCTCTTTTCCTACCTCTTGTGTTTAGGCATGCCATGGTTTGTCCAGGGCAAGATGCACAGAAATACGGTGTCAGATGAAGTTTTTACATGCTCAGGAATGGTTCACTGTGCTACGTCCTCCTGCTACAGCAATGAATGATGTCCCAGACAGTGGAGATTCCGTCAGCGGTGGTCCCTCTGTGAGGATGACATGGAGCATGTACATGCTCATAATTTCTGTTGCCATTGAGTCAATTCTGACTCACAGTGACCCAATAGGACATGGTATAACTTCCCCATGAGGTTGCTAAGGAGCACCTCATAGATTGGAAGTACCCACCTTTCAGTTAGCAGTCAAACTCTTAGCCACTCCACACTAGGGTAAGAAAGGAATAAATTTTGTGACTCAAGCATTGGAATTTTAGGGTTATTTGTTCCTGCAACATCACCTAATGTATCCCTAGTGAGGTGGGAACAGGGTTATGAGTTTAGTTATTTATTTTTGGTATGGAAAGCTTGAGGTGGTTTTGAAAACTCCATGACAAGTTGCCAAAAAGAGTGTTAGAAATACAGGTTTGAAACTCAGATGTCTGGGCTAATGGCATACATTCTGATAACATCAGCATATTTTATTTAATAGTCACAACAAATCTATGAAGTGGGAACCATTGTTATTATGCTTTTATATACAAGAGAGCTAAGACTTAGATTCTTGCATAAATCCATGTTAATGTTAAGCAGATGAGCCTGAATTAGAACTCATGTTATACTTATCTCCTAGATTAAAAACCCATTGCCATTTAGTCAATTCTGATTCATAGCAAACCTGTAAGATGAGTAGAACTGCCCCATAGGGTTTTCAAGGAGCAATTGATGAATTTGAACTGCTGACCTTTTTGGTTAGCAGCTGTAGCTCCTAACCACTAAGCCACCAGGTTTGTGTCTCCTAGATGCTTGTGGGAATTGGCCACCTTTCTTGTGGCCTGCAGTCTTGCTGAGCTCTCAACAAATAATTTCTTGCAAACATCTGACTGTCTCTAGTTCCTAAAACCTTTTCCTGAAGGTGATTAAGAAGTTAGAGAAGCGGATGGAAACCTGAGCATTCATAACATAATCCATATGTGAGGTCTGATAAGTTTGCGAACTTGCCACTATGCACTTATGTGGGCAGCACTGTACAAACAACTTGGTAAGGTTTCATAACCTTGGTGTGTCAGTGTCTCACAGCTATGTTTGTGTAGACATGTGGTGGTGGTTTACTGAGCGGCATTCATTATTGTTGTTGCATGTTTTTGTATGCCATTGCAAGAATGTCGGAGCTTAAATTTAAAATGTTAAACTTGGCAAGAGTGGAAGTGAAATCAGGGACATCTTAGTCCAAGTTTGTGGGAATAATGCCATTAAGGAAATGGCAGTGTACAAATGGATTAAACATTTTTCTGAGGGGAGAGAAGTAATCACTGATGAAGAGAGGCTAGGGCGGCCAGTAACAAGCAGAACTGATGAAAACATTGCAAAAATTCCTCAAATTGTGCATCAAAATCATGTGAGAAACATAGCAGACCAAGTAAACATCAATAGAGAAACAGATAAGAAAATGTTGGCATGAAAACTGTGTGTGCAAAAATGATCCTGAAGAAGTTCACCAATGAACAAAAGCAAAAGAGAGTCAAAGTTTGCTGAGATCTTTAGGAGAGGCAAGATGATGTTTTGGGCCATGTTATCACTGGTAACGAAACATGGGTGTAACTTTACAACCCTGAAACAAAGCATCAAGGTACACACTGGAAGCCAGCAAGTTCTCCACAACCAGAAAAGTCCTGTTAGTCCAAATCAAGAGTCAAAATAAGGTTGTTAATCGTTTTTGGTATGAGAAGGATTCTTCATTATAAATTTGTACCAATGGGACAAACAGTTAACCAAATTTACTATTTGGAAGTGCTGAAAATCTGCATGAAAAACTTAAACTAAAACAACCTAAACTTTATGCCAACAACTCACAGCTCTTGCATCATGACAATGCACCATCTTACACAGCACTGTCTGTGGAAGTTTTTAGCCAGTAAACAAATAACTGTATTAGAACACCCTCCCTACTCACCTGATCTGGCCCTCATTGGCTTTTTTCTTTACCCAAACATAAAGGAAATACTGAAAGGAAGATATTTGGATGACATTCAGGACATCAAGGGCAACACAACAACAGCTCTGATGACCATTCCAGAAAAAAACAGTTTCAAAATTGTTTTGAAGGATGGACTAGGTACTGGCTTCAATGCATAGCTTCCCAAGAGGAGTACTTTAAAGGTGACTGTAGAGATATTCAGCAATGGGGTATGTAGCAATAGTTCTAGGGTGAGTTTGCAAGCTTAATTGTCATAGTAATTTATAGTATGGAACACATGTCAGCATGATAAGAGATCAAGAAGTAAGTTGAGAGTAGAGAATGATAGACACCCAGTAGAACTCTATTCTAGCCTATTCTGAGTGAGCTAGGTCATGATGGGAGGTATGGAAAAGTAAATTGTCATTTATCAATTGCCTTCCCATAATGTACCATCAGCTCCTGCTAATGGTATGATGTTTAACTGCTATTATAAATGATTTCTTTTTCTTTCCTTTCTTCCACAAAATGCATGAGGATCATGTCAATGGATAGCCTTGGCCTCTTCTTCAATTTGAGGTGCAGTGATCACACTGTGATAGGTTCAGAGTCGACAGTCAGACTGAGGTAAGGTTAATCTGGCCTTTTTCTGTCAGAGCAATTTCCTGGCTAATGAGTCAGTCCTGTCTTTCTACTCAAACACTCACTATCCATTCTTTGCTGTATTAATTATGTGGCCTTCTTAAATGACTACCCAAAGAACTGATGATCACGGAAGCCGGACAGATCTTCAAAAGTAGGGAATGCCTAACAAATGAAACTCTGCCTTCACAACTATATGCCAGAGCTCTGCAAAATTAAATTCTGACAGTTTTTGCCAGCTTTGTGGAGGGACAAAGCTATGAAACTCTCTACCACACCATTTTGGTTGACCTATAATGGCCTTTTAATTTGAGTGAAGGAGGAAGTCACTGGAGAGTTTTGAACAGAGGAGTGATGTGACCTGACATTTAAAAAGAATCATTCAAACTCCTGTGTTAAATCTAGACAATATAAGGACAATGGGAGATGAGATGCTAGGCCTGGAAAGATGATACTGTGCAACCCTGAAAAGAGATGATGGTGACTTATGCCAGCAGAAAAGCAATAGAGAAGAGCCCTGGCAGTGCAGTTTAAGTGCTTGGCTGCTAACTCACCTAGCAACTTGGCAGGAGAACGACCTGGTGATCTCTGTAATAAAGACTATAGCCTAGAAAACCCTACGGGACAGTGCTACACTGTCTCATGGGTCACTATAGGTCAAAAATCAACGTGATGACCCCACCACAACAACAATAGTAATGGAAAAGGAGAAAGGTGATTACATTCTGTATATAAATGTGTGCAAATTGGCAAAAGTTTTAAATGTGAGGCATGAAAGCAAGGGAGACATCAAGGAGTGCTTCTTAATCTATTTTTTTCCATTATCATATGCTAGAATATTTTAACCGTAGAATGGTGCATTGAAAAATGGACAAGCTTTGGGGTCACAGACACCTGAATGAGTTCTTGTTACATTACTTACTAGTTATGTGCCCAGACTGAGTCTCAAAGGCCTTATAAGACATAGTATTGTAACTCCAAGCTTTCAGGGGTCTTGAGTATCAAGCAAAATAACTATGTAAAGTGCCTAGCTTTGGGTCTGCTCAACCGTAAGAAATAAAAGTTAAATTCCTTTTGCTTCTTACTACTTTCTAAACCTGGTAACAGAGGACCCATTTTTTGAGCATCTCTGTAATTCAGTCAAGTCTTGTAATAGTTTCCTAGGGCAGTGGTAGCAAAGTAGCATAAACTGGTGGCTTATGAAAACCAAATTGTACTGTCTCACAGTGTGGAACCTGGGAGTCCAAGATCACGGTGTTGGCTATGCTGGTTCCTTCTGAGGCTCCGAGGGAAAATTTTTTCCTTGCTTTCTCCTAGTAGCTCCAGGTATTCTTTGATTTGCAGCAGCTGCATCACATGTTGCTCTTTCTACCTTTTTCTATGCCTTTTCTCTTTTGTGTGACAGCACTCGGACTGGATCAGGGTCCCTCCGACTCCAGCATGACCTCATGCCATAACTGATAACTTCTTCAAAGACTATTTCTAAACAAAGTAGCAGGGATTAGGACTTCAACATAAATTTTGTATAGACACAATTCATTTCACAACAAGCCATCATGTTTTGTTTGTTTGTTTATTTGTTTCACTTCTAAATCAGTTCTACTCTGGCCCCTAGGGTCGTAATGAGTTGGATCCAACATGACGGCACTTGGCTGGCTCTAATTCTGTTAGCTTTCCTAATTGAAAAAATTATGTTCTGTCTCTTTGAGAGTATAACACAAGACTAAGAATACAGGAAGTGCAGTAGACATCATGGCCTGACTTCCAGAATTATAGTCTGTTGGACATTTGTGTTTTCTCATTTCATTTCCCCTGTTAACATTAAAGATCCTTCAGGGGATTACACTGTGTAACCTACTCTCCCTCACTCTTTCATCAAAAGGGCCTCAGGAAAACCCTGAAATCTTACCATACCATAAGTATAAACCAGACAAGTTTATAAACTGAGAGGTTGTTGGGCAATTGTCATGAAGATGACACAGATCTGATTGATGAAAAGATATCTAAAGACAGAGGACAAATGTACAAACTCCCTTAAGCTAGGTCAAAGACACAAGGATATCTTAGTCATCTTGTACTACTCTAACACCCACAAGTGATGGCTTTAAGAAAGACAAGTTTATTCTCTCACAGTCTAGTAGGCTAGAAGTCCAAATTCAAGATACCAGCTCTGTCTGTCAGCTGTGAAGGTAAGTCTTTGTGTTGCATCAGTCATTGTTTGGTCTGAGACCATCGCAGCACAGGAACCAGGTCTGAAGGACATGCTCTGCTCTTGGCTGCTTTCTTGATGGTAGGAGGTCTCCAACTCTCTGCTTGCTTCCCTTTCTTTATATCTCTTGTAGGGTAAAATGCGGTACAAGCCCCACTCCAGGGAAACTCCCTTTGCATTGGAGCTGGGAGGTGACCTTAGGAAGGGTATTACAATCCCACTTTAATCCTCTTTAACATAATACACTCTATTAACCGCATGCCAGAGACTAGGATTTCCAGCATAGGAAAACCACAAAATGGAGAGCAATCACACAGCACTGGGAGTCATGGCCCAGCCAATTTGCTGCACGTGTTGTTGAGGAAACAGTTCAATCTGTGACAAGGATATAGTGAATAAATATGATTTACAAAGCAGGGGGCATGACAACACTACCAAAGAAAGTTGATGGTTCTTTGGCATTCAGATTCCACAGTGTTGCCTGTTACCTTTGATACATCCTGATTGATGTAGGATGCTGTATGGGATTTCTCTCTGTAGCCATCATGGCTCTTAATTTTCTCTGGTATGCATAGGAGATACACTTTGTGGGTTGGGAGGACTCCATGTGACCATCTGCTCCACAGGTAGGAGGCAGGATCTTTGGTAACAGAGTGGTTAAGTACTCAACTGCTAGGCAAAATGTCAGGAGTTCTAACTCAGACACTGCTCCTTAGAAAGCCTATGGGTTGCCAAGTCAGCATTGACTTGGTGTCAACAGGTTTTGGATTGATGAGAAAAATACAAACATGTTCTTCAAGAATCTCTTTTTTATCATTCATGTGACTGACCTTAATCTCTCCTACCTCTTCATTTTTCTTTTTTTTTTTTCTGGAAACTTCAAAAAGTGTTTTTTTCTAAACAGGTAAAATTCATAGTAATTCCTAAGAATTTCACAGCAAATTAATTGAGTAAAATTTATTTTCCCAAGAATTGCACCACTCGAGCCAGCCTCAGGTCTAAACTAGGATCTATTCCTGTAGACTCCCAAAATAGACTAACTATAATAATAACCCTAGGATCTAGTTGCTAGGTACAAATTATAGAAAGTTCAGTTTCTTTCTTCACTGTCTTAACTGATTTTCTCTGATGCCTGTTCTGTCAACACACGCAAACAAGGAAGAGAAGTCCAGCCACAGGGCCATGCCTGAGGTTTGGTATGTTCCATAGGATTTCTCTTTGCAGCTATTATGTCTCTTAATTTTCTCTGGTATGTGGGTATGTGTAGGAGATGCACTTTGTGGGTGGGGAGGACTCCACATGACCATCTACTCTACAGGTAGGAGGCAGATAGCCCTAGAGCTTTGAAAGACCTGTGAAGAATTCTGTCCCCAGAAGAAGGACAGAGCTACTGCTAGACAGATGGGATTAAAGAAAGACCTGAAAACACAAAGGGAGGAACAATTTCTGGCCTCATGAGAAAATAAGAACTGTTTAATGTGCATGGTGGCATCACTGGAGTGATTTTTAATCAACAACCCATCTCTTTTAATGCAAGAATGATACAATGAATGGATTAATACTACTGATTGACATTGTAGCCCATTCGTCTGCTTTAGTTGTCTGAAATTTTCAGCTGCCAGCAGAGGATTAATATTGATTTTCAGGCTGTCTTTGTTAAATACCTGCTATAGAGTACCACTCTCATTCTCCTTGCCAACTCTTCCCCCAATTGTCACTAGCATTAAAATGAAACCCACCTATTATGGAATCAATCATGCTTGGCAAAACTATTCAAAAAGCAGGGGAGCATCCATCCTCTTTATCATCAACATGAAGCCTGGTTTTTTTCTTTTCCCTTAGTTGGTCAACCAGGAATTACTGGTGCAATTAACAATTTCTTTACAGAATGGATGTAAGAAACTGGAAGTAAAATGCTGGTAGGAGGGCAGTGAGCACAAGAGGAGGCAAGTGCAAATTTTTGATAGATGAGTGAGCATGTGCTACCTTGGGGTGCTAACAGCTTAGATCATGAAGCTCAAGTTGATACGGTGTTTGACTCCAGGGGGCTTAGCTGTTTAACATGAGCTCTACAACGAGTATGGGTGAGCTTGAACATGATGCTTTCAGTAAATTTATGACCCTGTCTGCTGGCATAGTATGTTTCTTCTGTGCTACTTTTAATTCCTCCAAATATATCTGGCATGATGTTTCTCATCTGTATGCCTTTCTGCCAAGCTGGTCCTCAGCCTAGAACATTCCCAGCCTTGTATACCTGATAAACTCTTAATTATCTCCTAAGAAAACCCCTCAAATTCTCTGCGAAGAAGTCCCAAGTCGGGGTAGGCTGGGAAGCCCTTGAATGTGTCTTACTGTCTGTTGTTCAGAATCATAGCATAGTCCTCACAATGTTGAGTCACCCCCTGTGTAGGTGTCCTAGGGCTGGTATAACAAAGTACCACAGAGAGGATGGCTTTACATATCAAAGAGTTATTGTCCCACAATTTCGAAGGCTAGTAGTACAAATTCATGGAATTAGCAAGGCGTGTTCTCTCTGAAGGCTTTAGGGGAAGACCCTTTCTTTCAACTCCTGTCTTCTGATAGTCTCAGGTATTTCTTGGCTGGTAGATACACTCTACATGGCCCTTTTCTCTCCCGGTTGTCTCCTCTTTTATAAGGACACCAGTCAGACTGGATTACTCTAGTATAGCCTTGTGTTAGGTTAATTAATATCATCTTCCAAGAGTCTACCTCTAAGCAAGTTTGCATCCAAAGGTACCAGGATTGAGACTCCAATATAAACAGGGAGACATACAGTTCAACCCATAACACCCTCCCCACAAAAGTTGCCCTCACTTTTAAGTTGAAACCCCAGCAGAGGACTGTTGAAAAGCTTGAAAGAATGGATACATGACAAACACGTATTAAATTAATGAACAGGATTTGAAGCATATGCTTTCTTTCTGATTTTCTTGCATAGCATATGTGTATCCTGAATCTGAATCTGTGAATTGGAATCAACTCAATGGCAATCAGTTTTAGTGCATCATGGTTAAGAGCTTAGGCCATAAAGTTAAGGCTCCCACGTTTTGTCATCAAGATCTACCACTAATCACCTGTGTTATCTCAAGAAAGTATTACATAATAATTAAACTGTTACTCAACTGTGCTCTAGCAAGCCATGATCAGTATGCCTTGTCTGATGCCTCTAAAGATATATTTCTCATTTGTTCTCATACCATAATTGTTTTTCTTATTCCTGTTGCTTCTGCCCCCCAAAAGAATTATCAACAACTGTGAGAGCAAATATGGAAGTCAGAGTACATTCACTTACCAAAAAGAAGAAGAAGAAGAAAGTATTGCACATTCACCATTCATGTGTTACTATAGTGGATATGATGATGAAGAACACAGTCCCAAAACTCATCACTATTTACCTGGTGAGATAAAGCTTGTAAACAAACAATTATAAGGCTACATGGGATAAAACCAACAAAAATCATAAGCATAATAATACAACTTATCTACTTGAAGGACCAAAATCTCTTGAAACTGTTGTTTTCCCCAGTTCATAGAGAGGGACATGGAAGTTCAGAAAGGTTAGCTGACTTGCTCAGCATTTAGGGGTAGAGTTGGGATTTCAATACAGACTCTAGCTCCAGAATATGTGCGTATGTTCTGGAGTTACAAGGGTCATTTTCATTTGGATAAGCAAAGAAGGCATCATGGAAAAGCATGATAGGAACTGGCTCTTAGAACAACGGCTGCAGCTTAACAATTTCTAAAGGGGTAGAGTAGAATGAGCAAAGGCTCAGAGGTCAGCGCATCCAAACCACATTCAGCAAGAGTGAGTCTGTTGGATAAAATACATGTAAGAAGACCACAACAGATAAGATCGAGTTGGAATGAGGTTACAGAGAGATTTGAAAAGCTAACAGGTTAAAGATCTTTTTCTTTAGTAATTAGAAAAATATTATATTCATTTTCTTCCTAACTGCTAACCCAAAGGCACTCTTTCTGAGTTAACAACTCATCTGCAAAGAAGACAAAGTGAGTAAAATGGGTGCGTAAAAGACTGTGTAATCGCACCACTGATAAAATCCATCACAAGCTAGCATAATTGATTTGCAACTCCAGCTCTAAAAATGAGTTACTTAGCAGATATGGCCATGTTCACATTTTATTTATTCCTGTTGTTTCTGCCCCCACATAAAATTATCAACAACTGTAAGAATAAATATTATTTTTCCTATTACTTTAGTTCCCAATCACTCAACATAACACATCTCCTTCTAAATTTAGCAAGTAAGAAAGTAAATAAATAATTTGAGGCTAAATATGGAGGCAATTAGAATGTTAGGCCTGACTTGAAATATCTGCATATAAGTTTAAATGATTCCTTCAGTGCCCCTCTAAACAGTATTAATTTGTTCTGAAACATCTTGAATACTCCTAATAAAATTAGAAAGTAATATTGCATCTGCCATAAACCTTAAGTACTATTTGGTTTGATTTTCAGCAGTTGTTTGAAATGATTGCTAGCTTACGGGATCAATTTACTTCCTGTGTTAACTCAGACACAGAAATTCTAATTGCGTTGTCACCATGGCATGTTTAGGAAACACTGGTGGTGTAGGGGTTAAGTGCTATGTTTACTAATCAAAAGGTCAGCAGTTCAGATCTGCCAGGCACTCCTTGGAAACTGTGGGCCACTTCTATTGTGACCTCTAGGGTCTCTATTAGTCAGAACTGACTTGGCAGCAGTAAGTTTGGTTTGGTTTGAAGTTTGGTTTGGGGTTTATGGCATGTTCCTGGTTGACTATGACTTTATATCTGTGGAGTTTTTCCATACCTGTATATACTTGAAAAGAATTAAAAAATTAAACTACATAATTGAGTTGACTTCAATTTCTCCCACATTCATTTTTCCCAAATAAACAAATACAGGTCTTAAAAGTTACTTCAAAGGAAACAGCAGGAAATGGCATTATTATGATAATTCAGAGAGGAGGGACAACTTTTCTAGCCTTCTTCGTTGCTTTGGGGCAAGAGTCACAAGAGACAGAAGAAGTGACAAGTACACACAGAAGGAGCTGTAGTAGATTGTTGTAATGGAGTGATCTGAGGGATGTCTAATCCCAATATCTCCCTGACTTGATATTGAAATCCCCATAATTAGATGTTGCCGTTAAGGGACCTTGGGGATCCTTTGTTCATTTACTGTTTGAAGCATTATATTAACAAGAAGACACAGTACATAATTAAAATGCCAAAAGGGGACAACTTAGCTATGAAACCAGCTACGCTTTGTTGTCACTCATCTAACATAAGAAAACATGAGAATGAGATTCAGAAAGCAGTGTTTCAATGGCCAAGGAAAAGAAAGAAGCTTGAGGAAAGGGTATAAGGAATCTATCATGGACTGGCTATATACATGCATACGCTTGCAAGTACATGAGTACACAAATATCAGTTTAGTGGGGGACTGAACACAAAATGGTAGCGTTTTCAGTGAGGCATATTATGTTGGTTCTAGTCTGACAAAAAGCAGGCTAGAGACAGGCAAGACATTTATTGGTCAAGGGAACAAGAGAAGGCAAGGGGAGAGAAAAAGAGAAAGTGGAAAGAGCCTGCCAGTGAGACCATAATGCAGGTCTGAGAACTGTGGAAAAAGAGAAGGAAGAAAGGAGAACTGGGCAGGAAGAATTTTACACTCTGATGCAGCTTCAAGAAAGATTCGGCTAAGTTATAGAGAAGTCCTTGAGCCAAAGCCACTACAGGCTTCTCACTGGAATGCTAAAACCCACTGCCACTGAGTCAGTTGTATCTCATAGCAACCCTATATATAACTACCTCATAGAGTTTCCAAGGAGTGCCTGGCGGATTTGAACTGCTGACCTTTTGGTTAGCAGACGTAGCATTTAACCACCATGCCACCAGTGTATCACTGGAATGGGCCCACTTTATTACCCTCTCTGTTGTGCTCAGGCCTTGGCTGGGTGCAGCCTGCAAGAAGCATGCACAGCCTTGGTGGTGTGATGGTGGATCCACAGGAACATGAAATGTGAACATCAGTCGGTTATGCTCTCTGAATGGTACTCAGTTGGTACACTTTGATGCACACCAAAAGCAGCATTAAAAAAGGTCAGCATTCCTTATACTTATCGTGTTGAATGTAACTAAAGAATTATATTTGTTTGTTATTCACTTACTCTGTTGAATGTAACTAAAGGTTTATAGTATTTATTCACTATTTTAGTGATACAAGGAATGCATTTAGTTTCTAAGTTAGCTTCTATAATTAAGTCTTTTTTTATAATATGAAAGTAAATTAAATGTGTAATGCCATTTCTTCCCCCTCTGCTTGCTTTCAGAGGCATCACATGACACAAAGGCCGTTGTTTTCCATATAGATGACCTGAACGCATTCACAGGAAAGGAAACTCGGCCATCAGTAATAGCATCTTACCTGGCAGTGAATCCTTGTGGGAGGGACACTCATTGGATATCACATCATTGCTTTTGGATTGCAATGCAGTTAGTATAATCTAAATTCTGCTCTCAGTTATCATCACTCCCAAACATAATGTTATACTTGTCAGTTCTGTAGAGGTTGCGGGTACTTTTTAAAGGAAATTCCTAGCATTGCACATGTCCTTATGAGAGGAACAGTACTCTAGGGAAGTGATTTCAAATTTCAATATGCTTAAAAAGAGGGGTGTGACTTTTTTAAAGACGAATTTTGTTGCTTTAGGTTTGAGGCAGATAGTGCTAATGAGAATTTTTAGGAAGACTCTTAGACGATTCTATGTGTTCAGGTGGGCCATATGGCCGTATTTCCAGAAGCACTAAATTGGGGCTATAACTGGTCTATCACTAGCCTGCCATATGAGCCAACATTCATCTGGATGCCACTGAGCTATGGAGCAGAATAGGGGAGAGGCAAGGTGAAGAATGAGGACGTCACCAGGTGGAGAAGTAGCCAGGTGGTGAGGCAGAAGGAAATGGGGAAACCAAATGGAGGGAGAAATAGGTATTATCCATACACCTATTGACCTACCTGTATATACCATCAGCTACTTAAACAGGAAAATCTATTTCAGCTTGGAAAATGGGAAAGGAGGGGCACATCCAAAAAAACCTTACTGTTATTGCTCTGTTGTTAATTGCAGATGAATTTGTTATTACTATGGCAACCTTCTGCATAACAGAATGAAACACTGTCCAGTCCTGTGCCATCTTCACAATTGTTGATATATTATTATTCTGTGTCTTAGTATGTTATTTCTCTTTGACTGCAGCACGTTACATCCATATATAAACATTTTTTAATATACATTCCTATACATATGTGTATCTACATATACATAGACTCCTTACTTACTGACATGGTTATATTCCAAAGATCAGGTTGTTATGTGAAATTAGTCATCATGCAAAAATGGAAGATGATCACATCAGATTACAAAATGGAATATGACAATGTCATTACATAACTGCCAAATTATTGAAAACCATAGCTCATCCAAACTGAGACATAACCTTAACCATCATAGCCAGCATACTCTCCCCTTGCATCTCACCATTTGTTACTGCCAGATGTATGTCATACATGCTGAAATAGTCGACAGTAGACTTTCTTTTTCTATTGTCATAGACACGAAATGTTGGACAATGAGGTAGTCAATAAATGAGCAGTAGGTGTACATATTGGGCAAAAAGAAAAAAAAATCTCTTATCATTAAATTAATTCCCATTCATATCAACTCTGTAGGATAGAGTAGAACTACGTTTTAGGATTTTAAAGGCTGTAATCTTTAAAGAAACAGACTGCCGCATTTTTTTGCTTTAGCTGCTGGTGTGTTAGAATCATCAGTCTTTCGACAGCAGCTGAGCAATTAACCACTGGGCAGTTAACTGGGGCTCTACACCCATAAAATAATATATATCTAATAATAATGGTGGGAACCCTGGTGGCAAAGAGGTTAACTGCTACATGTTGCTAACCAGAAGGTCAGCAGTTCAAATCTGCCAGGCACTCCTTGGAAATTCTATGTGGCATCTCTACTCTGTCTATAGGGTCACTATGAGTCAGAATTAACCTGATGGCAGAAGGGAATTATAACATATGGTATATACATGGAAACCCTGGAGGCATAGTGGTTAAGTGTTACAGCTGCTAACTAAAAGGTCAGCATTTCAAATCCATCAGCTGCTCCTTAGAGACTCTGTGTGGCAGTTATACTCTGTCCCATAGGGTCACTATGAACCCAAATCAACTCGACAGGAAACAGAGAGAGATTTGTTTTGCATGCTGATACAGATATATATGTGCATGTATGTGGGTATTACATATATACACATATGGCATGCATACTGTTTTCTTAGGTATTCTTTACTTTATTTAAGTATAAAGAAGTGACACTGATCTTGCACATAACACATGCCTAGACATTTATACTCCTACAGAGTAGATGCTAAGAACCACAGAGTCGTTGCACAAAAATTCCTCCCCACTATAATGTTGGTACAGGTACGACTTTGTACTTTTTTTTTAAATTTTTCTGTTTTGTAGTTTACAAACTGCTTCTTCAAGAAGCTACTGAACCATTCAACTATAAATCAGTGATTAATATAAAATGTATAATATATATGTAAATCAGTGATGAACACCTGATTAAAAGCTGTCTCTAATAAACAGATGATAAATCATTTTATCAAGGGGGCAGAGATTCATTTTTTTTTAATTTTTTGTTTCTGTTATTCCCAAGTGCCTTTGTTTTACATGCTGATACAGAAAATAATGCCTTGACATGCCTCTGTAATAATGTCTGATGTATTTCTGCACCCCTTGGCTTACCTCCTTGTTGTCATCCTCTAGCTGGTATTATTGTGACATTTTGACACTACATTGTGACACAGTGACCTGGTGCCTCCAGCAGCCTAGAAGGACAAGTTGACTAAGGCACATGGCCCATTAGGAAGCAGTGAAGCAGTTCATTACTGCTACAGAAAGAAAATCTGCTCCGGAGACAAGAATTCTTACCTTAGGTGTAAGACACTCTTGATTCTGTTTCCTGCTTTGCTACTGATTTAATATGATATCTGTAACAAGTAATCCTAATTCATGAGTGACTCAGTCTTTCTTTCTGTAAAATGGAAATAACCCAACATATGTTATTTTCTTCATTTCATCCTGGGACAGTGATTGTATTTGCAGAGTACATTTGGCAAATAGAAATTTTGGAAACACTCTTAAAGGGAATTGAACTAAGTGATGGTTATATTTGATTGTTCAGTACTGTCATATTTTGAGAACTATTTACTTCCCTAAATTGCTCTCTTATGTTTCCTGCCTTTAAGGCCTCATATGATAGTCTGGCCATAAAATCCTCGTTTAGCCTTTCTTAACATTTCAGATTTGTCCCCTCTGAGGTATGCTGTTATTGCTGATCAGTGTCATCAATCTCATTGTGACTCTTCCAACAGAACAAAACCTAGCCTGCTCCTGCACCGTCTTCATGGTCACTGTTAGGTTTAGGTCTCTTGTTTGGGCTACTGTGTCAATCCGTCTCATGTAGAGTTTTCCTCTTTTTCACTGACTTTCTATTTTCCAAGCACAATGTCCTATTCTGGGGACTGGTTTGTCCTAATGAAGCCGCCAAAGTAGGCTAGCCAAAGTCTCACTTTCCTCACTACTATGGAGCATTCAGGGTGCGTTTCATCTAAGACTGACTCATTTATCCTTTGGGCAGTCGATGGTGTATCCATTACTCTTTATCAGTATTCTTAACTGTAGCAGGTTGTATCTCATTCTTTTATGATGTAACACATTTGACTCAGTTCAAGCTTCCATCTAACAGATATTTTCTGGTAAGATGAAACCTCGGTTATTGAAGTTCATTATGGTAAGTGGGGTTTGTCTTGGAGCTAATGCTACCAAATTTAATGGAAGTTACCTTCTAAAGCCGAGGTTTTTCTCAAGTGTCTGGTGGTCTAGCCTCAAGACCTGTTTGCAGACTCCTTCCTTCCACATGGAAAATGCAATTGTGAACCAGGCTTACAGTCTGTGGCTTCTCAGATCATGTGTAATGGGGAACATTTTGGAACCCACAATCCCTGAGGAAATACTGTAAGACAAAGAGCAGCCACAAATAATGCCCATCTATTCTGCATGGAATGGCAAGGATGAATCTTGGATTGCCATTTTCAAGCATTTCAAAGGCAGGATAATGAGCCCCGGGGGTAACCACAACAGGAATTCTGTAATCAAGCCACAAGGGGGCAAGGAAACATGACCGCTTGCCACCTAGGTGATTAGAATTTGATGTGAACTGTATTTTGATAGCCCTATTTGTTTTCTTAGCTACCCAGAGAGCATACTAACAAGTGTTGTCACAGAAGGGAAGGTGGGATTAAATGACAGAGAAAGTCATTAAAATGATAGAATGGGATAAGCCTCACAACTTTTTCCAAAGCTTAGCTATTTCCTTTCCAAAGCTAGGTGCCCTTCATTTTCTAAAAGATGAGTAAGATAAAGGGAAAAGCATGCTTATTCCCTTAGCACTCTGCATTATCCAAGTCCTGCTGTCAGTGGAGAGTTTGATGAGTGAAATTGTTAGGTAGCTAGCTCATAGCCCCTTTCCTTTTTATGTACCAATCTCACATAGTTTTCTTTTTCTCTAAAGGGTCTATATGCATGTTTTTAAGCACACACAACTTGCCGCTTCTGACCACAACAAAAAACAAGCACAGTAGGTGAAAAATGCAATTGAATTCCTATGAGAAAACATGTTAGAATCTAGTTATCACTGATGGAGTGGCTCTCAAAGGTGGGGAGGGGGCTTGACTCCTGACTCCCTATTGCTAAACTCATTAGCCTCTGCCACAAATACCTGCCATTGGGCATGGGGAAAATGTCTTCATTATTTGTGAAAAATTTAAGAGGACAACTTCAGTGCCATTGATAAAGATTACACATTTTTGGAAAGAACCAAAACATAAAAATGTGGGCACTCATGAGTTCATCACCCCAAATTAACAGCCAAATTATTTATAACTTGCATACTAGCTGTGTTGTTCCAGAGCTGTTTCTTTTCCTCCTTTCCTCCCTCCTTCCCTAGCTCCCTCTCTTCCTCCCTCCCTCCATCTTCCAGTGCTGCTGTAATAGAAATACCACAAGACGATGGCTTTCACAGAGACAAATTTGTTTTCCCATAATGTAGTAGGCTAGACATCCAAATTCAACACATCAGCTCCAGGGGAAGCTTTTTCTTTTTATTGGCTGTGGAGAAAGTCCTTCTCATTAACCCTCCCTTGAATGAGGAGCATCTCTGTGTAGGAACACTGTGTCCAAAGGACGTTCTTTGCTCTCAGCACTGCTTTCTCGGTGATGTGAGGTCTCCAACTCTGCTTACTTCTTGAGCAAGGATGTTACATCCTATCTTAATCCTCATAACCACAGGCAGAGACTATGATTTACAACACACAGGAAAAGCCCAAAACTGATGATAGCCACACAATCCTGAGAATCATGGCCTAAGCAAGTGAACACGTATTTGGGGGGACACAAATAAATCCGTGACACTTCTTCTTTTTCAAAGGAAACAATACATTGTGGCAATAGTCAAAGCCCTTGCCTTCTATTTCCCTCCTCACCCATCCCACCACATACAAAGGAGACTGCTTCCTAGTTTGATAAGTTTCAAACTAGCCTATTCAAGGAAAGGTTTGTACATTTTTACAGCAAAAATGCAGAAACATCCTAATTGTTCCTGAGGAGCAGGATGGATAGACTGTTTATTCATGAGACAGAATACTACTTAGTGGCTACATAGTGGACAAATCTAAAAAACACAATACCGCATTTTTTAAAAAAAGGCTGTAAATGTGTACAAAAAATACAGTCTTTCATGTAACTTTTTCAGATATACATGCCAATAATAGATACCATTTATACAGACCTACACATGAAGCAAAAATATCAAAAAGGTGTGATTATTTCCCAGTGTAATGTTAAGGTGTGGTTATTTGTCAGTGTGATGTTTAGTACTCACTCACTTTGTGTATGTGTTCTACATAGCTGCTACGTACTTTGCCGGGTATTGTAGACCATGAAACATGTGTCATGTAGAATCTCTACAGGCAGCAGGATGAATTAGAGAGTGATAACCCATTGCCATGGAGTTGATTCTGACTCACAGTGACAGTAAGAATAGAATTGCCCCGTAGGGTGTCCGAGGAGGTGCTGGTGGATTCGAACTGCTGAAGTTTTGGTTAGCAGCTTGAGCTCTTAACCACTTTGGCAGCAGGGTTCTAACTAGTGATAAATAAGGTGAAAGATGTAAATATGATAACATCAGTAGGGTAGGGCCTCACAGTGATTTTTAATAAGCTTTAACAAATAATATAGTATTCAGTAATTGATTCTTGTTTCCCCATTTAATAGGTAAAAAACCTGAAGCTTGGATGAGATAATACACCCCAAATCACACTACCAGCAAAGGATGGACTAAGAATTTGAATCCACTTCAATGTGAACCCAGAGCTGGCCTCTAACCTATGTTTTCCTGCTATAGTTGGCCCATTTGTTAGTTTCTGTGTGGAAAGAGGGCTAGTGTTAATAAAAGATAAGTATTTCAAGGACTAAGAAAGTACTATACCTATAGCAATTGAGTTGATTCTGACTTATAGCAACCCAATAGGGCAGAGTAAAAGTGTACCATGGTTTCCAAGGAGCACCTGGTGAATTTGACCTGATGACCTTTTTGGTTAGCAGCTGTACCTCTTAACCACTATGCTACTAGGGTTTCCAGACAACATTATAGCTTCAGAAAACAAATCAGTGGTTGCCAGGATTCACTGCAAAGGGGTATGAGTGATTTTTCACAGTGATGAAAATATTCTGTATCTTGAAGGTGCTAGTATTCATTCGTTTGTCAAACGGTAGAACTATACACCCCCCAAAAAAATGAATTTTACTGTATGCAAATTATACCTCAACAAACCTGTTAAACCAAAAAACCAAACCCACTGTCACTGAGTAGATTCTGACTCATAGGCAGTGTGCAAAAACAAAAACCAATTCTGATTCATGGCAACCCTATAGGACAGAGTAGAACTGCTCCATAGAGTTTCCAAGAAGCACCTGGTGATTCAAACTGCCGGCCTTTTGGTTAGCAGATGTAGCACTTAAATACTAGGCACTAGAGATTCCAGCTAGCCGACAGCACAGAGCTGGTGCATTGTTGTGATGCAAGAGCCACGAGTTGTTGGCGAATATTCCAAGTCATTTTCATCTAACTTTTTTGCACAGCCTTTTCAGCACTTTGAAACTGTAAATGTGGTTAACTACAGTTAGTACAAATTTTGGCAATGTTTTTTGTCAGCTCTGCTCGTTACTGGTCACCCTGAGCTCTCTTCATCAGTGACGTTTCTCTCCCCTCAGAAAAACATTTAACTCATTTGTACATTGCCATTTTCTTCGTGGCGGTGTCTCCATAAACTTGGACTGACATCCCTGATTTCACTTTCACTCCTGTCAAGTTTAACAAGAAATTTAATATTTGTTCCTTGCTCTAATCCAACCTCTGACATTCTGTCTATGGCACACACAAACACACAACAATAATGAATGAACGAATGGCAAGATACTGCCACATGTTGACACGAACACAGCTGTAAGACACTTCCTGTACCAAGGCTATGAAATCTTAGCGAGTTGTTCGCACAGGGCTGCTAACATTGACACAAACTTCATTGACATACCTTTTACGGAGTGGTTTTACTCTGTCCTGTCGTGACTCACAGCTGTGTTAGTGTCAACATGTGGCAGTGTCCTGCGGAGTGGCATTCATTATTGTTGCATGGTTCTGTGCACCATCACGACAAGGTCAGAGTTTGAATTAGAGCAATGAACACATGTTAAATTTCTTGTTAAACTTCGCAACAGTGAAAGAGAAATCAGTGACATGTTAGTCCAAGTTTACGGGGTTAATGCCATGAAGAAAATCGCAGGGTAATGGATTAAAGATTTTTCTGAGGAGAGAGAAAGCATCACTGATGAAGAGAGGTCAGGGCAGCCAGCAATGAGCAGAACTGGTGAAAACGTTTCAAAAAGTTATACCAACTGGTCAAACAGTTAACCAAGTTTACTATCTGGAAGTGCTGAAAAAATTGTATGAAAAGTTAGATGAACGTGACCTGAGCTTTTCGCCAGCAACTCATGGCCCTTGCGTCACGACAATGTACCAGCTCACACACCACTGTCTGTGAGGGAGTTTGGGGCCAGTAAACAAATAACTGTATTGGAATACCTTCCATACTCACCTGATCAGGCCCAGTGACTTTTTTCTTTACCTGAAGATAAAGGATATATTGAGAGGAAGACATTTTGCTGACATTCCAGACATCAAGGTTAACATTACAACAGCTTTGATGGCCCTTCCGGAAAAAGAGTTCCAAAATTGCTTCGAAGGGTGGACTAGGTGCTGGGACTGATGCATAGTTTCTCAAGGGGAGTACCATGAAGGTGGCCATAGTGATACTCAGCAATGAGATGTGTAGCACTTTTTCTAGGATGAATTCGTGAACTTAATTAGCCGACCCGGTCAAGTTTCCAAGGAGCACCTGCAGGATTCCAACTGCAGAATCCTTTTGGTTAATATTTGCAGCTCTTAACCACTGCACCACCAGGGCTTCCAAATCTCTTAAAAGCTGTGGCAGAAAAGAGAAATCAATAAAGGAACATTTTCCAAGGTTTATGGCCCTAAATCTTGTTTTGGATATAGAGGCACTTTTCTCTTCATCGTGTTGACAATCTATCCCTACTAAAAAGTTTGAGAAGAGTCTCAGGAAGCTCCCAGGGAAGGTGTCCAGAGAGTCAAATTAAAAGTCAGTCTCCACTGCAGCTTCTGATTGGTATACCAAGAAAGCTGGGCCTGCGTTAGGCAAGTTCTTTTTGCTGAAGGCAGAAAGGAGAGGACATCTGAGAAGCCAGCTGTGTTATCCAAGGAACCCTTCTTCCAGAGTGGCCTCAGGTGTTCAGGCTACTATTCTGGCCAATGGAGGGGAGTTCCAGGACCCCGGAGCCAGTGTGCACCTGAGCCGTCCCTACACGACCTCTAGCTCCATGAAGGCACTGCAGGTTCTTGTACCTGACAGGAAAGTATTTGGATCTTGAGGAAGGTAAGTAACTTCTCATATCAGCAGCCTGAATACCTCAGCACAGAGCCACTGAATCCTGACTTTCTGGATCCTCTGGTGGTAACCGGGCCAGAGGTAGAAAGACAATGGGAGAAGCACTTTAATCAAGGCAGTTGGAGCTATCACCCAAAATAAAGCCATCCTTAGCTGTGTAGATGGGAACTTGTGGTCTTCCTGCCTTCAAAGCTGCCTTTCTTTGGGATGCTAGGCTGAGGAGTGGGGAGCTATTCTTGGAGTCAGTTGTAGAACTCAGCAGGATAAGCCATTAACAAGCTTAGAAGGTATTACCTCCCTTGCCTTACCAGAAGCTGTGAGCTGACTGGAGGAGTTTCACATTTCTCTTGTACTTTCTTGAGGGAATTAGTTAAAATTGTCAAGGTGGAAAGTATTTGATTTAGATTAATCTCACTTTGCCATGCCAGTGAGCCTCATTACTCTGGCTGACCGGCCCAACCTGCCCTTCTGGCTCTGAGAAAGAGAGAAAGCTTCATGTTCGTAGCTCTTGATAGATAAGTACAACAGGTTAATATCATCTTTCATGAAACCTATAAAAATGTAGAGAACTAGAGGGCCACCTCAATGGTCAGGGTGGAGAGTCTACACCTCAGCGTCTCCAACAGGACCAAAGAAGCTAAAAAAGAAACATGCAGATACCCTATCTGTGGTGCACAGTAAGTCTTCCAGAGGTGTTCAGGTCATGACTGGCCAAAGTTTTAGGCCCAGTGAAAACCCGTTGGAAAATAAATAAATAAATAAACGAAATACCTGCTAGAGATTTTGGAAGGCTTTATTTGTTGCCAAGGGGAAAAAAACTACAAACCACAAAAATGTCTTTTGATTCTAAATGAGTTTACTATTGCAGGCTCTATGGACTGGCTTTATACTAAAAGCAGGAGGGATACTCTTTCAGGTAAAGTGAATGATTGGACAGAAGACCTAGAATAGCTCTTCTCATTCGACCTGAATGTGTAGTCAAATACTCTATGACTTGTCAACATGCAGACTGTGACTTGCCCTATGGAGATTCTGCCTTTCTAGCCTGCTCCTCGATGATACTGCTGATCTGAGAATGCCACTTTGAGGAGTTACTGGTTGCCCCGGAGTCCATTCTGACCCATGGCAACCTCTTGTGTGCATCGTAGAACTGTCCCATGAGTTTTCGAGGCTGTGATCTTTCCAAAGCTGCTCTTCCAGGCAATTCTGAGTGATTAGGAACCACAGCCTTTTGGTTAGTAGTTGAGCACTTAACCTTTGCTCCACCCAGGGGCTACCACTTTTGAGTAACAAGAACCTAGTTTTAAAAACAACAACAAAAAGCTTTGCCCTGCAGTTGTTTTTGAGTCCCGGTGACCTCACATGTTACAGGGTGGGACTGCTGCATAGGCTGTATTTACTGAAGCAGTTTGCCAGGACTTTCTTCCGTTTTGCTCCTGGGTGGGTTTGACCAGCTAACCTTTAGATGAGCAGCCAATCACAAACGGCTGCACCACAAGAGCTCTCCATGAGCAAATGAGAGGACCTGGGCTGTGCAAATTATTCAGTTTATTCCTTGTGACACAGACACTGACTGTCAGCTTGTATTCCTGTTTTTGTTACAAGAAGATAACAAATTTCTTTCCCTTTTGCTTATTTGATCTCTATGGACAGTTAACAACGCTACTCACAGCTCACAGAACCTACAATAATTTCAGTTTGTCTTTGAGATCCCACATACTGTGAGTTACACGTTTTATATTCTGTCTTCATATCTATAAATTCACAATGCCATCACCGTTTAAAATGCATATAAGCGTTTTTATGAGATCATTGCTCCTTTTTTCTCCCGAATCAGAATCAACTCTGCTCTGTTTTACAAATCCTAGAATTTTTTGCCTCTTTAGAAATCAGTTAAAAAAAAAGAAAGAATGAAAAACTATTATAAAAACTATGTGATCATCTTTGCAACAATCCAGTAGAACTCTGTTCTACATCATCGCTGAGAGAAATAGATTTTCTGAAGCATTGACGCGAATTATTTAAAAAAATAAAAAAATAACTAAATCGAAACCACTAATCTTTGGTTTATTTACTCAGAAAGCGACAGACCATACAAACAGATAACTCTAGAGAATTTTTTTAAAACCACGTAAAACCTTTTAATAGTTACAATTTCCAAGCATAATTACCTATTTAAAAACCAAAGAGAAGAGGTGGGTGTTTCTAAAATCTTGAGTAACAACTGGACTCTCTTTTCTTTCTTTTTTGTAGTTTGTACACACATAATTAGCAGTTTGATTTCCTCTGTCGCTAAGTTAGCCTTAAGATTTCATTTAATAATAAGCACAGTTTTACAGCTAGAAACAGTGCTAGGGCCAGCTTCAGCTCAGCACTGCCCTCTGCCGTTCCCTGAGTAATTCACGCCATCCTGCTCAGCGTAAAGGCATCTATCTGATTTGCAAATTGCAATTGGGCTGCACAAAAATTAATTGTGACGGAAATGGAGAAATATAATTCATTTAAAACTCTCCTTAATGAGGTTTTTATTTTTAGCTGAACAACAACAAAAAAGCATGAAAAATTATATTTCTGGCCGCATTTCCTGTAGCTGCCCAGATAATACTCATTATCATATTAGCCTTGAAGCAAGGTTCCCTTTAACACTACTTAGCACAGTTATAGATTATGTCATATACTTCCGCGCAAAGAATGACCGAAAACAACTGTTGCTCAAAACAGCAGTCTGAATCCCTCAGGTAACCTAACTAAGCATCGCTTTGGCCTGGCAATCCCAGTTTGTGCTTTATATTCCCATCTCTCTATGCAATTAATTTTAATGTGGGAATAAAGTATCCTTTATGCCCAGAGGGCCAGTCACTTTGTATGAACACGGAGTGTGGCTGACTACCAAAAATGGAAATTTGTCTTGAATATTCCTGCTAATGAGCTAGCATGTGTCAAAGCCTCTATGTTCAGAGTATGTCCTCCTAGCCTTCTCTTTTCATCAGAATAAGTGGATTTGACAATTTTATCAGTCTTGCCATTCAAAATTCCAAAAGGGCTATATGCCATGTACAGAAATATGACCTCTGTTGTTGTTGTTCATTACTGTGGAGTCAGTTTCAATTCATAATGACCCTATGTACAACAGAACTTAAAACATTGCCAGGTCCATGAAATCGCTGTCTGAAATAAGAATCAGAGGAATTCACTAGGATTTAGAGAAAACCAGTGAATATTCTCACTGGAAATTCAGGTAGATAAGAAGTCCAAGAAGCTTTGGTACCCTGGTGTGTTGATGCTGCCTGAAGCTGTATCCTTCTATGTATTTCACTGATGTCTCTAACAAGATGTGCCAGGCTAAGATGCTTTGGATAAAGAGCCTTCGTTACCAGAATGTATAATTTCCCAGTATGTGTAAAATTCTGACTTGGGTTAAGAGTGGGGTTAAAATGTCAGCTCTGATACTTTACTAGCTCTATGGTCTGATCTCAAGTAAATTACTTCCACATCCTAACCCTCAGTGTGCTTGTCTATAACATTGGGGTAATAATATGACTTGCGTTATAGGGTCCTGTGGACACCCTAAATATTTGTGGATTCTGGACCAAAGATACAGCAAAACTGTCGAGAGAGGGAAAATAAAACTAGAAGAAACTACTGTCTCTGACAGAAGCTAAGAGTGTGACTAATTGGTGTCTAGGTCTGAATTTAGATCCTGGCCCCACCACTTTCGATGACTTTGGCATGGTGACCTTGACTTCTTTAAATCTCAGTGCCTTCAGCTGTAAAGAAGGGATAATGGTAATTCTAGCTCATAGTATTATTGTGAGATGATTCATGGAAGCCTTTACCAAGGGGCCTTACACACAGTAAGTGTTTCTGAAAGTGGTAGTCAGCAGCATGAAACTAAGCTGGTTTAGGACCCTGCTTGAGAATCTCGGTCAACACTTCTGTAGACATTGTGTCCTCCCATATTGCATAGCTCTGTTAGTTTCCTAGGGCTGCTGTGACAAAGTGCTACAAACTGCATGACTTTATACAACAGAGTCTAGTTATAGAGGCTAGTAGTCCAGACTCAGGGCATCAATAGGGCCATGTTCTCTCTGACAGCTCTGGAGAAGATCCTTCTTTTCAAATATCAGTTTTGGTAGCCTCAGGCGTTCTTTAGCTTTTGAGGTGTCTGTACATAATTGTATTAACTCTGTCTCTGCATCTCCTCTTCTCTTTCATAGGATGACACTCAGAATGGATGAGGACCAACCCTACTCCAGTATGACCTCATATTAATGGAAAACATCTTCGAAAACTCTATTCCTAAACAAGGTCAAATTCACAGATGTCAGAGGCTAGAACATCGGTGTAAATTTCAGGGGACATATCTCAATCCGTAGCAATAGCTAAATGTCATCACAATTTCTCGCTTTACGTTCATAATAAGGTCAAAAATATTTTGTTTAACAATAGTGGCAAAGAAGAAAGCTGCTCAGAGAAAAAGTCTGACCTGAAATTCTAGAACTTCACCAGTGGCTGTAGTGTTAGGCTCTATGCTATGTGACCAGGAAAGAATCTTTCTAGCTGTTTTACAGAGTTCATCTGATGTACAAAGATGACCTACACTGTTACCCGTATTTCCCTCCTCTTTTGAAGGGCAATGACTCAACTAATTTATAGCCTTAATTCTAGGACCACCACCAAGGAAGTATGTCACCACAGCCTTTGTCCGGATTTGGTATCAATCTGATAACAGCGCAATTTTTTTTAAACTTTTTATTGTTTAGGTAAAAATTTACAGAGGAAACTAATTTGCTATTCAACAATTTACATACAACTTATTTTATGACATTGGGTACAACCTCCTGAATGTGTCAGCACTCTCTCTCCTTCCTCCCTGGCTTCCTTGAGCCTGTCTGTCCAACTTTTCTGCCCCTGCTTTCTGAACTTTGTTTTTCAGCAAACACAGCCCTTGAAGTCTCATATAAAGGGTTGTTGTGAAGTATACATTCCTCACTGGTGTTGTTGTTCCTTTTATAGGTCTGTCCATTGCACGGCAATAATATGATCTCTGGGAGTGATTTCAGCTCCAATTAATTTCAGTTCCATGTCTAAGGGCCATCATCTCAGGGGTTCTACCGGTCTCTGTCAGACTAGTATGAAGTCTGGTCTTATTGATGAGTTTGGATTTTGTTCTGCCTGGCTCTCCCTCTCTGTTTATGACTGAGTGAATGTATGCATTGAGTTGGACCTGGTGACACCATTTATCTAGCCTGGATTGCTCACCTTCTGTTTGGTTCTTATGTCCCAGATATTGAAAAATTTGTGAGGATACAGATATCATCAGAACAGAACCTGTTTTTCAGAAAACTGAGGAAAACATCTATAGTATTACAGATGTTTTATCTGTAATATTACGGTTTGTGAATGAGAAACAAACAAAACAAACAACCTGTCCTGACTCAAGTGTATGGTGTTAGAGAGAGCTGGGAGAAGATGGGGCTATAGAACTTCATATCTAAGGGTATTATTAGCCACAACAGGAAGTCTTCATCTGGTACAATAGCCTTTAGGGGGACAAAGGAAACCTAACAGCACAGCTATGATAAGACAGAAATTGGTTTCTTGTTGCATGTCAATTTGAGGTATTTGCCAAGCCAAGTCAAGTGCCATCGAGTTGGATCTGACTCATGGTGACCCTAGGGGGCAGGGTAGAACTTTTGAAATAATGTAAGTACGTATTTACATACATAGATAGGAAACCTGGTCTTGTAGTGATTAAGTGCTGTGGCTGCTAACTAAAGTGTCCATCATTCAGATCTACCAGGTGTGCCTTAGAAACACTATGGAGCAGTTCTACTCTGTCCTCTAGGGTCCCTATGAGTCCCAGTTGACTCAATGCCAAAATCCTTTATATTTATGTATATATATATATACATATAAAGGAAACTGGTAGCAAAATGGTTATGTGCTATGTGTGCTAATGAAAAGGTCAGTAACTCAGATCTTGGACAGGTTTCATCTGTCTATAGATGTGATATGAGTTGGGAGTCAGCTCCATGGTAGGCTTTCTTTTTTATATAAGTATAAAATATTTATGTTTGTGTAGATATATGTATTTGGTTTATTTTGTTGTAGGAAGAGTAGGAGATGGACTGGACTGGGCAACACAGTGGGAGGAAACGCAATCATCAGCCAAAAAAAAATTAATGATGAGAGAAAATAAAGGCCTAAAGTAAGGCATTAAAATTAGAAAAATGAGAAAGAAGACCTATAGCTTGTAATTCTTGGCGTTTTATGTGCTGGAGACAAAATAGTTGAGGATAACTGAGTTTTCCACCTTGCTATAAAACTATGCGGAGTATAGACAAAACCAGTGAAGACTGGTGAATATGAATGAGTTGCCAAAACTTAATAAAGAGTAAAAAAATAACCCTGGCAATTCCAAGCTCTGTATCTGACTTTAAGACCTTGAAAGGTACTTGAAGAAAGAATCTATCAATTTGCAATGTTCTATGAGAAAACAAAATCCTGGATTACAACCACAGCAGCTTTGTGACAATCAGATTGGTCCAGAACAAACTCATTTCCTTCTGTGCTGGAATGACAGACCAGCATGAGAGGGGAAAGCAATAGTTGTAGTCTACCTGGACTTCAGCTAGGATTTAGATTCTGATTCCATTTCACATGACATTATTATTAACAAGTCAAGGAACCAGAGGCTAACTTCAACATTCTTCTCAAAGGGGGTATAAAGAACCAAACTAGAAGGTGAAAATGAAATGAATGCCACAGTGGTCAATTAAGTTAATATTTTTTCTGGTAGTTATGAGAATAGAGTTTTGATTGATGAGCCAGGCTGCTAACTAAAGAGATGAAGGTTTGAGTCTAGCTAGAGGCTCATGAGAGAAAAGGCCTGATAATTTACTTCCAAAAAATCAGCCATTGAAAACCCTATGGAGCACAGTTCTGTTTGGACACACGTGACATTACCATAAGTCAGAAATGGCTCCTCATTAACTGGATTTTTAATGAGAACAACTAACCTTTACTTCTTCATTTGGAAGAAGTTGCTAATAAAAATTTCAAGTTAATAGTAATGAGTAAGTGAAATGTCATTCCTGCTCAAAAAATACTTAAAATTGAAAAGGGTAGGAGTCTATAACATGAAATAAAAAGTAACATCTTCCAGTACAAGATGGGGAAAGACAGATGAGGTCATGTAGACATTATTATTAATATAACAGAAGTTGTAATTGACTCAAGTATGGAAGTTGGCTGAATTCCCACAACAAAATGATAACCCACCCTACCATCATTCTCAACAGACTTCATGTACAAGTTTAAAATGGTCTTGAAATGTTGAAGATAACACAGTTTTTGTTAGTTGATAGTACTTGAGAATGGGAAAAAAATAGGCTAAAGAACAAAGTTGTTCTACATATCTATGAGAAGAATAACAGTAGATTCTGGACACTGAGTAAGAGTTGGATACTGGATTTAGGGTGAGTCCAAGGTATATGTATATCAAGCAACTTGACTGAGACGATTTAAAGGTGCTAAGAAGGCCTTCTGTCCTGGATTCAGGTGTGCCCCCCCTCAAGAATGGACAAAGACTGACAACAAAGTTCACAAACTCATCCTAGAAAAAGTGCTACACAACTCACTACTGAACATCACTACAGTCACATTTGAAGTCCTCCCCTTGGGAAGCTATGCACCAATGCCAGTGCCTAGTCCACCCTTCAAAGAAATTTTGGGACTCTTTTTCTGGAATGGCCATCAGAGCTGTCATCATCTTACCCTATAGCTGTTAAGGACCAAAGGCCTGGGCTAGTCTAGTTTTACCACCAGCAAGATAAATTCACTCTTGCTATAGGTAATTGTGGAAACGCTGGTGGCAGAGTAGGTGAGTGCTACAACTACTAACCAAAAAGTCAGCAGTTCAAATCCACCAGGTGCTGCTTGTAAATGTTGTGGGGCAGTTCAACCTTGTCCTATAAGATCACTATGAGTCACAATCAACTGGATGTCATAGGGTTTTTTGTTTTTGTTTTTATTTTTTAAATTAATATTTGCCCTCCTACACTATCTGAGGACAGTTCAGTCTACAGAGATATCACAATTACAGATTGACACTGAGAGTTCTGACCACTTGGAAACTCTGTCTTGTACAAGCACACATGGGAACCAGAGAAGCAAGCTCGTGACAGAATTGATATTAAAGCAGCTTCTTCTTGTCAGACATTGTCAAGTCACTTCTGACTCATAGTAACCCTATGGGGCAGAGCAGAACTACCCCATGGGGTTTCCAAAGGGAAGCTGGTGGTTTTGAACTGCCGACCTTTTCGTTAGCAGTCAAACTCTTTACTACACCACCAGGGCTCCTAACCAGCTTAGACCCTTTATTTAATTAGTGGGTAGGTTCATTTTAATATTATCCTGTCAGTCCTTGCAGAGTTTAAAATGCTTCTACTTTGGATGAGATAGAGGCAAAAGTTGTCATGAAGATGGTGAGAACTGACTTTGCTTCAGGGCCGGAGAAAAGAGTTGTGGCGATTACCTGGAGCCCAGAACCAGGTGAATCCTTTACCAAACCTTGTTTTTTTCCCATCTCTCTGAAAGAAGTCCAGTGAGAAGAAATCCTTTGCTGTTCTTTCCCATTTCTGTGTAAGCAGACAACATAGCAGCACACTTTTGGGGCTGGGGAGAGACTCAGAGATCAGCAACGAATCCAAACGATGGCCTTGGGTTTCTTTAGCTAGAGTTTAGTCCCTTTCTCTGTTCAGTATCTAACTGCGTTGTATTCTCTGCATGATCACACTGGGTGCACAGGAAGTCCATTGTTCGAGTACCCTCCACCCATCCTCCCAACTAATTAATCCTCTTCTTTAGCCTCTCCTCATGGGTGCTAGCCCAAACCTTTAATCACTGCAGTTGTTGCTTCTCTAGATTATCTCCAAATGGTTTAAGCACAGGATGGCTCATACAACAAGGGCTTCCTCCAGGGGTCAGAGCAGTCTGGCATCTCAGTGAGAGACAGGAAAGAAAAGGAAAAAGTGAACAAAGACATGCGGGCTACCACACAGGGCCGTGGCTTCCTCTTGACACCCTGCACCATGATGGTGCTCCCTGGCAGGGCACAGCTGTTACGCCAACTGAGATTTTGTCTAGAGCTCTCATCAGGTAAGAAAGGAAGCTGGACTTCAGGCTGAGAAGGTACCATTAAGTCATTTTCCTGTTGCCTTTCAGCTTGGCTTCAGACTATAAATAAACCAAGTGCCCAGGGGTAGTCACAATGCCCGCTGTCGGGCTCTTTGCATCCCTGTCTCTGTCTGAATTCCCCCTATGCCAATGCTCCATTTCAGAAAGCCCACAAGGTTGGCAGGTCCACCACTCCTGCTGCCAGTGTCGGTGCATTAGCACTTAGCTTAAGTGAACACATGTGCCGGGCAAGCACACAGATGCCTCATCCCCTCTTTCCTAATGGAAATACTTCGGATAAAGAATGACACCACTAATATAAGGCATATGCTGATTGTATTGATCCTATTTTAGACCACTAGTCCTTGGAAATTGTAACTGTATTGGCTTGGCTTTTACATAATGATCAGCACAGGCATTTAATGATGACCAACCATATCAATGAAGATAATGTCAATAAAATAATGACAACAGTTGTAATCCAGCATCTGTTGACTGCCTACTACCACTTGTGGAACCCTGGCAGTGCAGTGCTTAAAAGCTATGGCTGTTTATTAAAAGATTGGCCATTCAAATCTACCAGGCTGCTCCTTGGAAACTCCATGGAGCAGCTCTACTCTGTTCTGTAGGGTCACTATGAGTCAGAATCAACCCCAATGCAATGGGTGTGATTTGGCTTTGCATTCCTATTTGTTTGAAGCACTGGTGGTTCAATAGTAGAATTCTTTCCTTCCATGCAGGAGACCTGGGTTCCATTTCCAGCCAATGTACCCCATATGTAACCAATGCTGGCTGTCATTGAAGAATCACATGTTGCTGAGGCTGAACAACTTTCAGTGTTGCTTCCAGTCTACGACAGACTAGGAAGAAAGTCCTGGCAATCTACTTCCAAAACTTTGCCAATGAAAGTTCTATGTGTTACAGCAATCCCATCCCAACCAATCATGGGGGTGGCACAAAATGAGTAGCATTTCTTTCCACTGTACATGGAGTCTCCTCAAGCTGAGGGCCAATTCAACAGCAGCTAACATAGCTACTGCCATTAATCAGGCATCAGGCCAAGTGCACTTTGTATTACAAATTATGTGCATTGTTTCTAATCTGCATAAATACTCTTGGAGTCTTCTAATCTTTAAATGGAGAAAAGGAGGCTGGGGCAGTTAGATCGTTTGTCTGACACACACACAGGTAAGTAAGAAAGTCTGCTTGACTCCACAGCCAAATGGCCTTCACATCTTCCTAAGCTACCTCTGTATTTAACTTCATGTCACAGGGAAGCCAGAAGTGTTCAATTTTTAAATTCAATCAAGATTTTCAAATGTGGTCTGACCTCTCAGATTTTGTTGGAAAGGTATTATGCTGATAAACCTCAAAATGTTTGATAGCATTTTGGAATTTAAGTCCTTCTTTCAGTAAATCAAGGTGAGTTTTTGTGCAATCATGCAAAGCTAATACTAGAACCTTTAAAATTCTCTCAGCTACATTGTCAAAGGTATTTATTTCACACTCATTTCTTCCCTATAAGCTCTAGGGGTGTCACTGGTAATTTAAAGAAGGCAACATTCCAAAGGTTTACATGAGTTTAAAATTCCATTTCCTTCTTCTTCACAGCTTGTGAAACTATGGAAAGAACTTAGGTTTTTTTTTTATTTTTATTTTTTATTTTAAGGACCTGGAAGGTCTGGTTTTGTGTGGTAAAACCAAAAGAGGAGGACAGGGGTTTTAAACATTCATACGATCTGCATGGACGTGACAAAAAATATCATGCTTGTTTTTATCACAGGTAGAATGAGTCTGAATATTAAAAAAAGCAGATTACTATTAACCCAGTATCCAGATTTTATAATCAACATATTCATTGTTCACAGGGCTATATTTCACTTACAGCCTTGGTTTGCCGTTATCATACTAGACATGCTTATCTCCAAAGCTTGAAGGATGTCCAGCCTCTGGAGAATTCAGGGAACCTAACAACACAGTATCTAAAGAGGAAGACTTGGCAGGAAATGGAGAGTCTCATACAGGTAAGAATGTTGATCATGATTTTGAGATTGAAAATACACATGTTTAAATCTAACACTCAGGTATGGAAAAGAAAATAAAAGTTATTATACAGTTTTCTTAAGTGCTTGATATGTGCCAGATAGTCTTTTATGAACTTGATATAGACAGACAGACAGACAGATATGTACTTCTTTTCCTGTAGAGTTTTGGCAACAGCCCTATGAATACTTGTGTCATTATATCTATTATATGTTTGTGTATATATGTACATACGTAATTTGTGTATATGCACACATTTTATTTACATAGATATGTAATACATGATAAAATTCAAGTCACAGAAGAGTTAAGGCCATCATCCAAAATAACACTAGTTTGAGAAAGATTTAGCTGGGAACTGAACCAGATAATTGGCCACTAAAACCTCTAACACTTTCATGCACATATATTCGCAGGGCACAGTGTATGAGTTCAGGTTACTGGAGAGGCCTCAGTTCTAGTGAAAAACAGATGTTCACTAACCCCAGTCTGCTATACTGTATGGCACTGTATGAGTGCAGGTGTTCAAGGTCAGGAAGGCAGGTTCGAGATTTGGGCAGACACAGCAGTGGAGCGTCAGCTAGTGCGGTCATGGTGGTTTATTGGAGTGAAGACACAGCAGAGCAACACATCACCTCAGGCAGCAGCAAGTGGCAGAAGGCAGCAGGCGAGGGACTGTGCCTTGTGGTGCAGTGACCTTATATACCAGTTTTACACAAAGATGGCTAGCTGTCAGATTTGAGCCCTCAAGGCCAAGCTGAGCATAAACAGAGTATGTCATGCTGTTGAATCACTTTTATATGGAAGGCTTGCACAGATTAGGAAGGCCTACGCCAAACACCTTCCATATTGTCCCCACAGGCATCAATCCAGGATGTTCCAATGTAAAAAAACGAACAAAAAGAGAAACAAAAAAAACCTGTGGCTGTTGAATCAATTCTGACTGATAGCAATCCTATTGGAAAGAGTAGACCTGCCCTGTAAGATTTCCGAAGAGTGAGTAGTGGCTTCAAACTGCCAGCCTTTTGGTAAACAGCTATGTCACTTAACCACTGCACCACCAGGACCCTGCTTTAATATTTAAAAAAAAAAAAATAAAGAACAATAAAACCCACCTTATTGCTGTTGAGTCAATTCCGGCTCATAGAACTCTATAGGACAGAGGAGAACTGCTCCATGGAACCTCTAAGAAGTACATGGTAGACTTGAACTGCTGACCTTTGGGTTAGCACTATAGTTCTTAACCAGTATGCCTCTAGAGTTTCCCAGCCAAGCCAAGCCAAGCCAAGCCAAGTGCCATTGAGTTGGAAACTCTAAATCCACACTGTAGGCCCCGAGCTCTGAGAAAGCCTCACTCAGCATCTTTCTATAGGGTCATTTGCCTGGCCTAATAGGTAAAGCCATCCTAACACTTCTGGAAGCTCAAATGATGGAACCACCCCCAAATCCGTAGTGTTTGCATGCCTTCTGTTTTTAATACCTGTTAATGAAACTAAGAACCACTGACTTAATAGAGCTAAACAGGCAGAAACTGAAATCTGAACTTACAGGTGCTGACAATGGACACCTCCCATTTACAGCTGGAGAACACTGATGGCGGGATCTCTCCTTGGAAGAACTGGCCATCCTCAGTGTCCTGGTCCCTTTATGTAATCACACTAGAACACTAACAAATCTGAGTGTGATGGATTACCCTTTAAATCAGACATCAAAGAACCCCAGGCCATTACCTCTGTTCCACCAAGTCACCTGCTCCTCACTCAAGTCACTAGGAGCAGCAGTTTTCAAAAAATAACTGCTTTTAATTTCTTCCTCACTAATCAAAAGAGAAGGAAGCCCTGATGGTGTAGTGGTTAAGTGCTATGGCTGCTAACCAAAGATTGGCAGTTCAAATCCACCAGGGGCACCTTGGGGCAGTTCTACCATGCACTATAGGGTCACTATGAATTGGAACAAACTCAACAGGAACAGGTGAAAAGGGAAGCTTCCAATGGCCTTTTGTATAGTTTAACCATTTACACCAGTCCTTTTAACATCCTTTGTGAAGCACTGTGCGCTGTTTCTACTATTTCTGTTAAACAGCTGTTTTCCACTGCTCAATCCATCTGACTGCTGTATGAGGAAGCAGGTTGCTATGAAAACCCAGAGAGACATTACAGCTTGGCTTGATCTAATCTATGGTGTTTGATACCACAGATGAAGAGGGAAAAAGAAGCGTAAGCTGTCATTTATAATTTACCAACATTATTTTATGCTCATCTCTGCTCTCCCAAGTTTGTTCAGTAGCCTCCTTGGCATTTTAAACAACAACAACAAAAAATGTTTTCTTCCATTTCTTCTCTGGCTTTTCACCGGATTGTGTTGTATCTTATCACATCAAATTACGTCTGAGTAACGTGACATGGGATGCTCCAATCAATAGAAGAATCAAGAACATCCCTGATGCATCTTTGATGCCATGCTGGACTCCAGGGCCACAAACTGCTTCTTTCCTTGGCCATAGCTCTCTTGGTATTCAGCTAATAGCGGGCATAGAAATGACCTCATAAAATGTGAAGGTGTTCTGTTTGTTGCTGAGTGTTTCCCTTCCACTAATGAGCTAATCAACAGAGAAGCTGATGGGACATTTCAATTGGACAGGCTATAATTAGTTATATTTTGTACATCCAGTACTTTCAAGTAGTTTACAGAGCCCAGTACACATTGAAAATGCCACAATTCCTTGTTAAAAAACTAGCACAGATTTCTATTTCAGGGTGGTGGCCACGGAGCATTTAACCAAGCATGGAGCCCTTCACAGCGCGGGAACTTGTGTGACTGCGCAGGCCCCATGACCATCAAAGTGGCTCTGTGTACATCTCTCACACACCTAAAAGGCTTTTGGGCTTGGGATCTTATGCTGGGGTCTTCCTGTCTTTAGAAAGTGTGCCCTGAATGACGGTGCACGTTTCTGATGATGGCCTATCATGCCAGACACAAGAGGGAGAAGAGGAATGTCATTATCACTGCATTCAGGGATATTTCAATCGGTGCTGATTGCTACTTCGCCATAAAGCACAGCAATTTGCCGTTCAGATACTGTAGTGGTGGGAAAGGCACCCACTGCTGTTTCCTATCTCTGCCTACCTCCCTCGCCTCCTTGCAACAGTTCCTTTATTCCTTTTCTTATGTCTTGGTTTGTAATGCTTGGGTCAAAAATCACTTGCTTTATAATTTTACACTGCTGCTTCCATTCTGAATGGAATAAACCTTGCTTCATTTAGTTTTATTTGGCCCTCTGCAAAATGGCAGCAGCATATGACATAACATCAATTCGTTGCTGCAATTATAGATTCAAAGAAACAGACCCCTTGCCTTTGAACTTCAAGTTGTGTGTTTGCACATTTGTTTACATCTTCATACAAACACATTTTGCAAGCTGCAGATGAATCAGAACGATTTCACTTGGTATACAAACACATGGTTTTGAAATTTGTTGGAACCTCTAAAAGTAGAGGGAAGAAAGTAAGAGAAAAAATAAGGAGGTAGAGTCAAGACGACGGACTAAGCACACGTCTCCTTATATCCCTCTGGAAACCAAGACCTGAATTGACAATCAAACAGAGCCTTCTGATCACCTAATCAGCCTCAGGACACAGCACAGAGCTGTTAATTGGGACTTCAAACCACTCAGCGAAAAACCTCCTCTCTTTCGCTGACTCCCACTCCTGGCTAGCCCCGGCTCTCACCGACGGAAGGTAAATGCACCAGCTTGACTTTTTTTTCCCTCTGTCTCGACTGGCAGTCGGGGCAGGGTCTTGCCTGGCGGCTGGACTCAGACACCCTGCTGGGGGACAGGCAGGCAAAATTCACATATTCTGAGAGCCAGGCTTGGGACTCTGTTAATCTAGCCACGTTGAGCGTGTCGTTTTATATCTGCCTCAGTGGCGTTTATATGGAGTTTCACAGTCAAGGTGTGGGAAGCCATGTTGGATACGGAGATTCTAGCGGGACCTCATTCTTAGCCTGGGAGCCAGCGCCTGCAAACAGGACGGTGCTTCCCCGACAGAAAAGCAGTAATTAACCTAGTGCCACCTGCTTTGGGGTCCTTGCAACAGAATCAGAGGAATCACTACCTCTTGGCACCTTTAGCCCCTCTGTCTGCTGCCTGTGTGGAGGGCACCCTTTTGGATACAGTGGCTGCTGCTGGCCCTAATTCTTAGCTTGGGAGCCAGAGCCTGCCCGCAAGAGAGTGCTTTTCTATCACAAAACCAGTACTCGATGCAGTGTGGTCTAAGGCTAGGCCCTGTCAGCAGAGGCCAACAGGGCAGTAGCATTGCTATATTCTGAACTAGTTTGTATCATCTGGGGTTCGATATAGTGGTGCTTACTTTGCCAGTTGAGAAGAGGGACCTCTACACCTGAAAATGTAACTGACTTGTGAAGTGGTCAGATATCTTTTGCTTTACATTTTAAGACAGCCTAGAGAAACATCTGTAGTCCATCCTCACAGTACCTCTTCCAGCCTCTATATGCTCACATGAGTCCCAAAAAGCAACAGACGCTTGTGGCACACAAGAAATCAGCCATGGCTTCAGAAAGCTCCCAAACAAAGCAACCAAGGAGTTTTCCAGATGAAGAAACTTTTATGAAAGCATCAGAAAGTGAATACAAAATGATTATATACAGAGTGCTTCTAGACCTTATACAAAACGCAGGAGAACAAAATGAAAAATTAAGCAAGACATTCGATCTGATGGAACACCAGTATTCTGAAATCCAACAGATCAAGAACAAAATCAAAGACATACAAACTTCAATGCAAAACCAAGAAAACAGAATGGAACAAATGGAAAAAAAGGATTTCTGACTTGGAAGACAGAGCTACTGAGGCCAGCATCTATGACCAGAAATCAGAAAAAAAGAAATAAGAAAAATGAAGAAACATTAAGAAGCATGTGGGACTCTATTAAGAGGAACGATCTTCGATTAATTGGAGTCTCTGAACAGGGTGAGACATCTGAGAACACAGAGAGTATCGTTGCTGAGCTGCTGACAGAAAACTTCCCAGAAATCATGAAGAAGAGAATATAGACATCTCAGATGCATATCGTACGCCACCCAATGTAGATCTCAAAAGAAAGACTCCAAGACATGTTATAATCAAGCTCAACAAAATGAAACATAAGCAGCAACTCTTAAAGGCAGCAAGACTCAAAGCAAAGCTAACATTCAGAGGGAAACCCTGTAGACTCTCGTCAGATTTCTCAGCAGAAACCATGCTGGCACGGAGACAGTGGCATGACACATTCAAAGCCTTGAAGGAGAAGAACTTCCAACCAAGAATTATATATCCTGCAAAACTATCTTTCAAATATGAAAATGAAATTAAGACATTCCCAGATAAACAGAAACTCAGGGACTTTGTAAAAACCAAACCAAAACTACAAGAAATATTGAAAGAAGTTCTTGGCCCTGGCTTAGAAGAACAAAACCACTAACTTTATATTTTAGAACGACTTTACTACTCAAAACTCTACTCATTTAGGGAAGGCTCCAAAGCGAATCACGGCTTTGATAGGGAAAGAAGCAATCCAGTGATCATCGTGAAAACTGTAGTGTCATCATATTAAAAAGAGGGATGTACTACAGTTGTTATAGTCCTTCCAGATGGAGAGAAAGATGACAAGACTGGTAATAATTAAAATTGGGTTTATAAATAGTTTATTAAGGGGGATCATAGGGGCAGCTGTAAAGTACAACAAAGATGTATCATATCATTTCAAGAAATGTAACACAGGAGTCTCAACAACCACAAAACCAGCTCTGAAAAAGGTGAAAAATCAACTCACAAAAAAGAACGTCCCAGAACAGACTAATAAGAACAACAGAGAAAACATCAACATAAAAATAAACACATCATAATGGCAGCACTGAACACATACCTATCAATAATTACATTGAATGTGAATTTGCTCATCTGAAGACTTTATTAATAGAATTAAAAGAACACCTACAGAATGGGAAAAAATATTTGGCAACTCTATGTCAGACCGATGCCTGATCTCCATAATCTATAAGATACTACAAAATATCAACAAGAAGAAGATATACCATCCAATTAAGTGATGGACAAAGGAGATGGACAGACGTTTCACTAAAGAAGAGATCCAGGCAGCCAAAAAACACATGCGGACATGTTCACGATCTTTAGTTATTAAAGAAATTCAAATTTAGATGACAATGAGATACCATCTCACCCCAACAGGGTTGGCCATGATCCAAAAAACACAAAACAACAAATGCTGGAGAGGCTGTGGAGAAAGTGGAACCCTCCTACACTGTTGGTGGGGTTGCAAAACCGTCCAGCCTCTTTGGAAAGCAATCTGGCGCTTCCTTAAAAAAATGGATATTGATATACCATTTGACCCAGTAATTCCACTACTTGGAATATATCCTACAGAATCCAGGCCTTTCACACCAACAGACACATGCACCAGAATGTTTGTCACAGCACAGTCCACGATAGCAAAAAGATGGAATCAACCCAGATGCCCAACAACAGAAGAATGGATAGGTAAACTATGGTACATATACTCGATGGAGCACTACGCAATGATAAAGAACAACAATGACTTCAGGAAACATCGCATGACCTGGTTTCAACTGGAAGACATTATGTTGAGTGAAAGTAGTCAGCAACAAAAAGACAAATATTGTATGAGAACTCTACGATAAGATCTCAAAAACAGACTTGTGTATAGAAGAAAAGACTCTTTGACAGCTGCAAGGGAGGGGAGGGAGAGGCGGGGGGAGGCTTTAGATTAGATAGTTGCTAGGTGTTTGGTTGGGTGAAATCGGTGATAGCACACATTAGAAACAAGAACAATATTAAGGGGACTTAAATATAACATGAGTACTCCTTCCATCTTAACTCAATATTGCAAGGATAGAGTAGCTGGGGCAGGGGTCGGGGGACCATGCTCTTAGGTGAAAGCGAGGCCAATTGGCACAACTAGCGTTTTGCTAAGGCTCTCTGCACCCCACATTGGTGAGTGGCGTCTGGGATCTTAAAAGCTGCCAAGCTGCCATCCAAGGGCACAGCAAATGGTCCCAACTCAGCAGGAACGGATGCTCACTGAGGACCAAAATGACATGGGGGAAAGACAACCCAGAAGACAAAGATACTCACATCAGTGGGTGCCTACATCGACTTGGGATCAGAAGAACCAGATGGTGCCCGGCCATCACCAGTGATAGTCGAGATGGAGCTCCCTAAGTTGAGTCTCACTGGCAACACAAGAATAAAAAGGGGTGCACCCTGAGAGCCCCATTAAAGACCTCAATTGATGGTCCAGTGGTTTCAGGGTTCCCCTGGGAGCATGGCCCCTTGCCCTGATGCTGCCCTTGACCATAAATTATAACGAAAGTCCATGCTTCGGACAGGAATGGATTGGACTTGGCGATGCAGTGACCATATATTGGATGCACTTTATGGTTCTGTACATCTATAGGATGTCATCCTGCTGACCTCTGGCTGGAGGAAGGAGAGTGGGTGGAGAGGAGGGAAAAAAGAGACTGTTGGGAGAATGAGACATGTATGAAGCAGACAGGAATAGTGTGCTGTCACCAGGCCGGGAGAACAGTGGAAGCTGCACACAGGTGGGTATGTAAATTTATATGGGAATGTACATTTTCACTCAGTTATAGTAAATAAAAAATTCAAAAAAAAAAAAGAGAAAAAACAAGAACAAAAGGGACCTTACAGCCAAATATATTGCCTTTCAAGCAAATTGGTATAATGGACTCACGTTTCTGTTTTAAAACAAGGTAAGCAATATTGTTTTAAAATCCTAAAAGAGTCAATCCATTAATGGGTTGTCAGTCCTCTTAGAACTGCCAACATCTTCACCCAGCTTGCACCAGAAACCCTGTTTGGTGGTAACATTGAAGCGGTAACCTGGCTTCAGAGATCTGAAGAAGAAATTATCTGTTTAAGGTGCAATGACTCTCTAGCCTTTCCAGACTGCAGATGAGAGTAGACATATTTACAATTACAGACCATGATAAAATTTTATCTAGTTATATCAAATCGGCAGGTCTAAATTAGCCAGCACTTTCCTGATGAGGTGTACAGTTAAGGGCTGGGCTACTAACTAAAAGGTTGGAGTCTCAAACCCACCGAAAAGTGCCTGGATAGAAATACCTGGCAATCTGCTTTACAAAGATCATAACCATGACAACCCTATAGAGAACCGTGATACTCTGAAACACATGAGGTCACCATAAGTTAGAATCCACTTGATGGCAACTGGTTTTTCATTTGGTTGGTTGGTTGCTTGCTTGATTGCTTGGTTTGGTTTGGTCCTAGTTAGGAGCCCGACATATATGTTGAATGTGAATTATCAAGATTGGCTAGATTTGTTTGGGAGGTTTAGGATCACCTTTCCTAGACACAGAAACCCTGATGGCATTGTGCTTAAGTTCTACATCTGCTCACCCAAAGGTCAGCAGTTTGAATCTACTAGGCACTCCTTAGAAACTCTATGGAGCAAGTCTATTCTGTTTTATAGGGTTCTTCTGAGTCACAATCAACTTGATAGCAGTGTGTTTGGTTTCTCTAGACAAGGAAACTCTGGTTGCATAGTGGTTAACTGCTGTATCTACTAACCAAAAAGTGTTCGCAGTTCAAATCTGCCAGGCACTCTTTGGGATCTCTGTGGAGCAGTTCTACTCCATCCTGTAGAGTTGCTATGAGTTGTAATTGACTCGCCAGCTGTGAGCTTAGTGTTTTTTGGTTTTCCCTGGATACAAGGTTAAGGTGAAGAGGTGCTGGAATATAATGGTGATGGAACTTACCGAAGGCAGTTATCCTCTTGTCGCCAGAGACATTCCACTGAACAAAAGCAAGATTTTTATTTTCAAAACAAAGACATTATCGAGGCAGCATGTGTGTTTATCAAATTTTTATTTTATTCTGGGAATATCTAAAACATAAAATTTGTCATTTTAACCATTAAGTTACAACTCAGTGGCACTAACCGCATTCACAATATTGGCAACCATCACCACCATCTATTCAAAAAAATTTTTTTGGACAGTCCAAAAGAGACTTTGTATGCCTTAAAAAATAACTTCCCCTTATCCTCCCTTCTCAGTCCTTGGTAACTACTAGTTTACTTTCTGTCACTATGAATTTTAGGTACCATATGTATTTCTAAATATTTTATGGTAAAATTAATGCATACTGATTTTTTTAAGATTTCATAATGCTTTCAGTGGTCAAAGGGCATTGGTGCCACAACTGTTAAGCACTTAACTGCTAATTGAAAGCTTGGTGGTTTGAAACCACCCAGACACTGACAGGCTCCATGAGGTAAAGACCTAGCTATCAGCTTTCATAAGGATTATAGTCTAAAAGACATTATGGAGCAGTTCTACTCTGTGTTGTGGTTGCTTGGAGTTGAAAATCTGTTCAGCAGCACTCCACAATAATCAGAAGGTGATTTAGTTTTAATTCTATCACACCTACCTAGATCCTTTCCTTTTTTAGAATGTGAGCATTATTTATACTCATGGTGGCTGGAGGACTGGTGTTGCCAGAGAAGCATGTCTCCTATTTATCCAAAGGTCAAATATGATGGTGAGAAGGTAGTCTAATTATTCCTCAACATCTCTTTTTCTATTCTTAATGAAATCAAGAAAACGGTAAATGAAGTGAAATGAAAATAGTTCCAAACCTGTAAAGTGGAGATTTTTTTCTTTCCAGTCTTTTGGTTTTAAAGAGAACAGGAGAGTAATTTGTATAAATATGAGGCATTCAATCTTTCAAATTATACATCCTATCTTTTAGTTTACTGTTCAGAAGATACAGAGAGACCTCACTCTGGTAAGATGAACAGAAGCAAGAGCATCTGAAAGGTGAAGGGAGGAGACAAGTTCATCCAGGTATTTGGGACTCACAGAAGTACAGTGAGTGTGTACGCATCTGTGTGTGTGTGGGGGGTGTTTCTGTGTGTATGTGACTGCCTGTGAGTTGCCAGTAGGAGTGCAAGTGTATGTGGGTGTGTGAGTGTGTACACTATGGAGTATGGAGGGAAGGGGTAGGGAAAGGAGAGCATCGTGAGAGAGAGGAGAAGGGCACACACCAGGCATAAGTGGCTACCCAAAACACTTTGAGGGGGTTTCAGCTCTTCCAGGAGACTGTCTATGTATCCCAGTCTTTTATTTTAAATAATTTCCTAAACCTCCATTGTCCAACACAGTAGCCACACTAACCACACGTGACTATTGTACATCGAAACGTGGCTGATCCAAATAAACATGTGTAAAATGCTCACTGAATTTCTAAGACTTGGTATGAAAAAGAAAATATAAAATATTTCGTTAGTAGTATTTGTGTGGACTACCTGTTAAAACGGTAAAATTTTGAATATATTGAGTTAAGCAAAATACATTCTTAAAGTTAATGTCACCTGTTTCTTCTCACATTTTTCCAATGTGATGATTAGAAAACTTTAAATGATGTATGTGACTTTCATTATTATCTGCTGGTCAGTAAGCACTTCTTTCAACGTTCCTGTCCCTGACGTGTATGTGGAGAGAGGAGAGTGGAGTACTAGAGGGAGGGCTGTATGCATGTCCCATCCATATTTACAGAATTCTTTGATCTTAGCCTCCTAATCACCCCAAAACTTCTCATTTGATTGCCCCTAGCCTAGGAAGATCTGACACTCCAGGAAGGACTACTTACAGTTGTCAGTTTTTCCATGTTCTGTAATCCTGCAGAGGAAATATATTTACAAGGCACTTAAGCCTGGCAGCTCTCTTATCTTTTTTAAAATATAGGTGAGGGACTTGTTCTGTGATTGAGCCCAAAATGAGAGCGGCTCTTTCACACCATCTTCCGTGCAGGTGGCATTACACTCTGGGCTATTTATACAGTAGAGACAGAGTCCAAACAAGGAAAGAAAAAGACAAGAGAAACACATTACTAAAAACTCTTGCTTTCTCTGGGAACACACAGAACAGAAAAAAACATTTCGTGTCAGCAGTAGTTCATTATCTAAATCCTTCATAATCACTCTAAATGTTAAGTTATTAATGGTATCATCTTGTATTTGTGTAGCTCTTTACAGTTGAAAAAGCATAGCTTCAGCTACCATCTGATTTCTTATGATGGTTGTGTGACTTAGGTGGTTTCAGCCCTATTTGCAAGGAGGAATCAGAGGCTGTGTTAGATACTGAAGACCATGAAAAGTTAGTGGAAGAGCCAGGGGAGAGCTCAAGCCCCATAATTACAATTCTGAAAGTACTTTCCTTCCACTAGCTCTTATACATATGGCTTGGTTGGTCTTGTTTAAAGGTTCTCTTCCTCTGAAATTCTGTAGGATTCGTAATGTAAGAACTAACCAAAACTGGCCGGAGGCACATAGACCACTGAAGTCCCTTTCAACAGTGTCACCTGTTACCAACTGGTTTCACTCATGACTGTAAATGTAATCAATAGGTTTGATCACCAATGACCTACTTGGAGAAAATCAAGGTCCAGATCTTTTTAGAACAGTAGACCTCATGTGTTAGCTGCTGTCAGAATCACCTGAAGGGCTTGTTAAACCCCCAATAGCTGGGGCCTGCCTCCTGAGTTTCTGATTCAGTAGGCCTGGGGAGGGGCCTACAAGGTGCGTGTGTCCCCAGTTCCCAGGTAATACAGATGTCGTTCGTCCTAAGACCACACTCTGTGAACCCCTGCTTAAGGGCACACACTGCTGTGTTAGCTACATGGCAGGAGTTTGCAGCGACAGCACAGTAAGTTACAGTGACGGGGATGTCAATGAAAATGACTGGTTAGAGGCCTAGGATACATTATATTAGTGAATTTGTGGGAAATACGTCCTTTAGGGAATTTGGGCAGGAGACAGCAGGAGGTAGAGGACAGCAGACGTGTACGTGTGTGTGTGTGTGTATGAAAGACAGAGAAAGGAAGAGATTAACTTAAAACAAAGAACTTTGGGTAGCTGACTTACCAGAGAATAGAAGAGCAAATCGATACGACAGCTTCCTGTTGTACACATATTAAGAGTAATCAAACAATAAAAAGGTCATTAGTTAGCTATTCAAATGTTTGCAGTGTTTCCCCTACGAAAGAAAATGATAATTTATCATCATCGATGGAGTCACTTAAAAACTCACACATGCAGTTATCCAGATTGGCTGTGCTAGCAAGGATCTTTTTCCTCTCCAAACTGTGAACAAGCAACTGGGCTTCCCAACAGCCTTTTATTCAAACTTCTGAAGAAGAAATTGCTGTCCAGGGAATACAATTACCTAGAGCATTTTCTTTAAGATAGAAATCTTACATAAATAAAATAGACACCTAACTTCTCCTCCTACTAACCCAAGGTGGGGACAGAGACAGTTTCCAAATCTTACAGAATATCATCTTCCATCTGTCTATCTGAAAACCCTGGTAATGTAGTAGTTAAATACTATGGCTGCTAACCAAAAGGCCAGTGCTTTGAATACACCAGGTGCTTCTTAGAAACTCTATGGTGCAGTTCTACCCTGTCCTATACAGTGACTATGAGTTGGAATTGATTCAATGGCAGTGAGTGGAATTTGTTTGTCTGTTTGTCTATCTATCTACCTATATGCCTGTCTACCTACGTGCCTACCTACCTAACTACTTACCTACCTTGGTTAAGCACTTGACTACTTACTGAAAAGTTGGCAGTTCAAACCCACCCAGAGGCTCCCGGGGAGATAGGCCTGGCAATCTACCTCTGAGAAGTCACAGACCTGAAAACCCTGTGGCAGAGTTCTACTTGCACCTGTGGGGGTCACCATGAGTCAAAGTGGATTCAGTGACTACAATAACAACAATCTCTATTTTTGATCCTCACATTCTCATTTGTTTTCTTCATGTGATTCAAAGTACAAACAGTCAAAACAAATAAAACCCCACTTAGATGAATGGCAAATCTTGTGTGGCCATGGTCAAAAATTAAATAATCTAAGGTACATTAACAAAAAAACCCACTTTAAGAAAATTATTTTCCAATTTCAAACCCAGGATGACTGAAATTTTCAGCCAAATGTTATTTGAGGCATGAAGTTGTTCTTAGTGACACAGTGATACTGTGGGGTAATTATAAAGCAGCATGTCACTTTGAGAGTAACTTTCCATTTAAGGGAGAGCAAGCAGCCGGTTTTCACAGGGACTGCTTTCTGATTCAGTGATGTAGGCCACGGAAGCAAAGTGGTGCCTGGCTGCTGGCTGTCTGGAGTGCACACCTGAGTACTCATTGACTACACTTGCACGGTCTCAGCACAATTTTGGAATGGGCCTCTTTTTTGCCCTGCTCAGTTAAAAGTTGGAGGGAGTGCAGCCGCATAAAGCTATGGCTAGCACATTTTTTTATGGGTGAAATTTATAGCGTAATGTATCTAGCGTTAGCATGACTATTGTTAAACCTGGAGATCAAGCACAGTGACACTGAGTATATTGCTTTATCAATTGGATTCGTTCAAGTGAAAAATGCTGATCAGGCCTTGTCTATCCCTTGGGTGCAGAAACTCTACTTCAACTCTCGAATGGTCGATACATAAAAGTCAAATTCATTATAATTTGTAGCTTTTTTTTTCTGTGAAGAAGCTTGCAGTTCTCAGTACATCAATATCAACTCTTAAATCCACATTGGATGGAGAGGGTACAGTACAGTAATTCAATCTCTTTACACTTAATATGGTCAGGAAGAGGGAATGAAAACAGCCTCTTGTAAAATGATGGAAAAAACAGGATGCAATCACTCTGATGGAGCAGTGCAAAGGAGTCATTTTACACCATCCGTTACCAGGGCAACAAAATACAGTGAGCCCTATACATCTAACAGGTGACATTTTAGCTAAGAAATTGCTTCTTTGGTATTTTTTTCTGTCTGTGAAAAACAATGTTACTGGCGTTTTCACTTGTCATGTACTATAGGGCAACATATTTCTGCTGACAGACCTATAATGGAAAAATAGAGCCGTTAAATAGTATAACAGACTAACTTTGGGGATACATGTTAATATGCTCTTTAAAAAGATTTCGGGCATATCAAACACCCTGGAGAGTCAAGTGACTGGAAATTTCTGCATACGTCTGTGCATGCCAATTGGTTTTTAGATAAGATCAAAGTGTTCAACTCTTGACCATAACATCTGTGCACTTTATGGTTCTATGCATCTATAGGATGTTGTTCTACTGGCCTCTTACTAGAAGGGACTGGAGAGGGTGGAGAGGAGGGAACAGTATATTGTTAAGAGGATGTGACATGTGTAGAACGGGAAGGAGGAGTGTGCTGTCACCAGGCAAGGAGAGCAGAAGGAGCTACAGATAGGCGGGCATGCAGATTTAAATTGGATTGTACACTGTCACTCAATCACAAGTAAAAAAAAAAGTATGAACTCTTCTCAAAATACAGGTAGAGTCTTAGATCTAGTCAAGGAAAGTAATTAACATAATTGTCTCATGTCATGAGAGGCACTAGGCTGGCAAACACAACGTTATGTTACATCTACAGCCTTTCTTAAGAAAAATGAAAACTGACCCCAAAAATAAACAGTAAAGGAAAAGTAAACAGTGGGGAAAGTAATGTATGCAAGAAGACCACACACTCTTTGCTATCATTTTCTTAAGGACCTGGAAGAGAGAATCTTTTCTTTTCCCTAAAGAAAATTCATATGGTGTTGACATGAAAAGTGTTATATTAGTGCCTCCCTTGGATTTTCTTTTATTGACAATCTAAGGATTTTCATTGGCCCAATGTTCTCTAGTTCTCCTAGGCTTAGATGCCAAAGGAAATTATTCAAATCTGTGATTTGGTTATCTTTTTCCCTTGTCGTGATGTTCTGTAGGAACTACTGATGTAGAAAGCATAGAATTTGAGAACTACAGCACCATTTAGGGAACACTTAGTCCCTGTTTCCTTTTTATAGGGCAATAATCTAATGTCCAAAGAGGACAGAAAATGGTGGAACTGGGACTAGAGCACAAGTTCTCTATGCTGGGGCTAGCTCTCTGTAAATTCCTACATTGTCTTATTTGAGTATTTGTTGAACACCTGTCACTATGAGTTGGAGTCGACTCAATAGCAGTGGTTTGGTTTTGGGGGGTTATTATGTGCCCAGCTTTCTAATCCTCGTCACTTTCAGAGAGCAAGTTGTGTCCGTTGCATATTAGAAACTGTTAGTCTTCCTTCAAACCTGATGTCATCATCTTCTTCGTATACTCCAGTTTCTCAGATTATTTACTCAGTGTACAAATTAAGTATGCTGGAAAGATAAAACCCTGATGCATACCTTTTGTGATTTTAAACTACACAGAATCCCCTTGTCCTGAGTACCTGCTTCTTTGTCAGTGTGTAGGTTCTGCCTGAACATGACTAAGTGTGCTAGAGTTTGCATTCTTCATAATGTTATCCATAATTTTTTATGATCCACACAGTGTAATGCCTGTATATGGTCAATAAAATGCAAGTAAACAGCTTTCTGATATTCTCTGCTTTCAGACAGGTCCATTTGACATCAACAATGATGTTCCTTATTCCACATCCTCTTCTCACTCTAGCTGTCTGGCAGTCACCTGGCAATGTATGGCCGTGACTGTTCTTGAGTTAGATTCAGCATAGTTTCATTTGCATATGATATTAGTAAAATAGTTTCATAATTTCCACATTCCATTGGATCACCTTTCTTCAGAATGGGAACAAATATAAACCTCTTCCAGTCGGAGACCTTTATCTTTTATCTTTATCTTTTATCTTCACAATATTAGTATGTCATTTCAATCCTTCATATAAATGATTATTTAGAATAAGTGATGACTATTTAAAATTAGATCAACACTTCTGTTCTATCCAGTACCACATTTCTTTCCAGTTTCAACTACTTAGAAAACAAAAACAACCACTAAGTTGAATATGGTAGAGACAATGGATTCTGCAGACACGAATTAATACTTGGATGGCTATTTTAATAACCTGGTAGCTGTTCCTAACACTATTGCTATTTCCTTCCTTCTAATGGCTGCTTACCAAGAGGTTGACAATTGGAATCAAGGAGCAGATTCTTGGAATCCCTATCAGGCAGTTCTCCTTTGCCCTATAGGGTCAGTAGGAGTCACAATTGACTCAATGGCAATAGTTTACTGATTGATTGATTTTGCTAATAAAGTCATCTTACAAATCACAGATCAGTCACTGTCTTTTTTTTTTTGCAATAGAATAAAGTCCATATTCATTGGCTTTATGTACAGCCTCACTATTAGTTACTTTTCTGCCTTGATTTCCAGTTCTTAAATTGTTTCTAGTCTATTCACCCTGCAAACCTCATGTGCTGTCAACAAGTCTTTGCAAATGCTACACCTTTACTTACCGTTATACCTAGACTGCTCTTCTGCAAAGCTGTACTTCTAAAGAAGTACTGATAGAAAGTAAAAGTAACAATGTCAAAAAAATCATCTACTAATGCATTAGAAGTAAACATAAGAAAGGAAAACCAGCCTTGCCAGATAAACTGAACCCAAACTACAAAGACAGTGAAAAAAAAGGTGAAGTCAGTGTAAGCTCAGCCGGCATTTACAAGATTAACAATATGGTTCACAGCGCACTTGGAAGAAAACCAACCAACTTTAAGATAATTAAGTGTTATCATCAAGGAAGAACTATACAGGTGCCAAATGTGTTGTCTAGGGTACTAAAGCCCTCCTTACTTTACAGTACCATAAAAATATGAACTTGAAGAAGCATTGGCTTAATAACACTTGTACTAATCTAATTTGTCTAAAGGGGGGCTTAGGAACTGAGAAGAAATACAGAGAACAAATAAAATTCAGAATATACACGCATACATGTGCACATGTATACGCATATAAGGAGAAGTTGTGGTAGAGCGAGTCAGCCCCTGGTGGGGCAGAGGGTTGTCAGTGTGAACCCATCAACCATTTTATGGAGAAAAGATGTGGCAGTCTGCTTCTGTGAAAATTACAGCCTTGGAAACTCTATGAAGCAGTTCTACTCTGTTCTTTAAAGTTGCTGTGAATCAGAATTGTCTCCCTGGCAATGGTTAAAATACATTCATACATATTGTTGTTGTTGTTAGGTGCTATTCCAATTTATATGGACCCTTTCTACAACCGAATGAAACAAGACTCAGTCCTGTGCCATCTTCACAATCATTGCTGTATTTGAACCCATTATAGCATCCACTGTGTCTGGAAACCCTAGTGACACAGTGGTTAAGTGCTACATCTGCTGGCTGATCCACCAGGTGCTTCTCAGAAACTCTTTGGGGCAGTTCTACTGTGATCTATAGGGTTACAATGAGTTGGAATTGCCTCAACTGCAGTGGGTGGATATCAGTCTATCTTGTTGAGGGTCTTTCTCTTTCCCAGTAATCGTCTACTTTGCCAAGGATGATGTCGTTCTCCAGGGAGTAGTCCCTGTGGATAACATGTCCGGATTTAGTAAGATGAAGTCTTGCCATTTTTCTAAGAAGTACTTTGGCTTTACATCTTCTAAGATAGATTTGTTCATTCTTCTGGAAGTCAGTAGTACATGCAGTATTCTCTGCCAACATCATAATGCAAAGACAGCAGTTACTCGGTCTTCTTATTTATTGTTTAGCTTTTCCATACATACGAGGCAACTGAAAATATCATGGCTTGGGTCAGGCACTTATTAGGCTTCAAAATGACAGCTTTGCTTTCCAGCACTTTAAAGAGGTCTCTCACAGCAGATTTGTCCATTTGATTTCCTGACTGATTCATCTATAGGCATTGACTGTAGATCCAAGTAATATGAAATCCTTAACAATGTCATCTCTTCTCCATTTATCATGGTGTTGCTTATTGGTCCAGTTGTGAGAAGTTCTGTTTTCTTTATGTTGAACCATAATTCATACTGAAGACTTTAGTTTTTGATTTTCACCAGTAAGTACTTCAAGTCCTCTTCCCTTTCAGCAAGCAAGGTTATGTCAACTGCATATTGCATGTTGTGGATGAGTCTTCTTACAATCTGATGCTGCATTCTTCTTCATACAGTCTAGCTTCCTGGATTGTTTGTTCGTCATACAGATGGAATAAATACAAAGAAAGGATGCAACCCTGACACATACCTTTCTATATATACACCCACTCCTCACTAACATGGTTAAATTCCAAAGATCAGGCTGTTATGTGAAAATCAGCATTAAGCCAAAATAGAGGTTGACTGCATCAGATCCCTATGTCATTACAGAACTGCCAAACTACTAACAATCAGGGCCTAGCCAAATTGAAACATAACCTTAGCCATCACAGACCACGTTATTCTTTCTTGGTAGCTTGACATTTGTTACTGCCAGGTGTACATTGTTAAGGCATAGGATAATAGAATAGTAGTTTTTATCCCCCCCTTTTTTTTGCTATTGTCATAAACACAAAATAGCAGATAACTAGGTAACTGATAAGCGAGGAGCATGTATATATGTTGTTAGTTGATGTGTGGTTGACTCCAGCTCATGGTGATTCTACGTGCACAGATTAGAACCATTCCATACATAGGATTTTCAAGGCTGTGCCCTTTCAAAAGCAGAAAGCAAAATTTGTCTTCCAAGATACCTGACAGTGGGTTCAAACCACCAAATTATCAGCTAACAGTTAAGAGTTTAACTGTTTGTGCCAACCACATATGTATATATACCTGTACATTCATATCTTCACATGTTCTCTCTTTCTCTCTCTCTCTCTCTCACACACACACCCTTCTGGGGTGACTTTAGTTTTAACATATCCAAGAATTTTTTGAACAACTCAAGACCTTTTTATCCTCTCTCTGGCTCATGTCAACTAATAGGTAGTAATAAATCATGTAGCTGCCCATCCACATTGTCTGCCTTTTCTACAAAGAAGACACTGTGAAACAAAAAAACAAAAGTTTGCTCTTCTAGTGTGAGAAATGAGAGCAATACTGTTGGCACACCCTCGCCAATGCCCAGGAGAGTTGGTTTTACCCAGGTGCGGAAATACAGTAGAATCAACTGACAATACCTTATGCTTTAGGACCAACTTGAGATTCATTTTCTCTCCAGACTTTTCCTCAATTGGGAAGAATTAATGACTTCTTATATTTCTTTATAGTACTTTATGCAAACTCATAATATAACATCATACATTGTATACTTTTTAAAACCTGTCTGACCATAAGGGTAAGGACTCGAGCTTCATATTTTATGATCTCAGTGCCTAGAATATAGTTTGTCCTAGAAAAACATTTATTAATTGAACTGGCAAATTAAGCTATATCCGTCCACAAGATTCTAAGTTGTGTTCAATTATTTTTACTCAAATTTACTCTGACATTTTCATTAAGTCTTCCTTGGCACTCCAGCCTGTGACCAATCACCTTCTTTCTCTGAACTCTCATTGAACTTATCCTTAGTATCTAATGTTTCAGAGCTTGGTTATTTTTCATATATTCATTGTCACTTCATTGGTAGATAATTGGATTCCTGAAGATAAGGAACACATTGTATCCTCAGAAAATGCCTAGCATAATAGTGAAATCTGAGAAGTATTGAGTAAATACATGTAGATTGATGTATTAAGGTCAATATCCTGGTTTTCACCCAATATATTAGTATCAATATATGAAGTTCATTAGTAATGGTAATAACAAAAGTCATACACGTCAAGGTCAGATAATATGGAATTGTGAAGTGCTTTCTCTCCTGCTAAGACTCTTGAATCAGACCATTGTCAATGTAAATTGCATACCTGTCTTTTGCAACAAATGTGACCTTGAATATCTTTAACCCTCAGTTTCTCAGGTATAAAATAAGATAGTTAAAGTCACTACGGCACAGGGTTGTTGCATGGATTAATTGAGATAATGAATGTAAAACATGTAGTACATAATAAGTGCTACAGAAAAGCTAGATATTTTTATTGCAATTTTAAGAAAAATAATCCATCAACTTAGTGAACTTTCAACAGGCCTTCAAGTTGTTTGCAATACTTTTCATTTATAAACCCCTTTCCACCTAGAAAAACACATAAAAATGAAAAATAAGATGCTATTGGAAATGGGTGGTCATTTTTGTTGGAAATTTTACCCAAAGGGGTGATGTCAGAGAAAATAGTGATGTTAAGTAACTCCGAAAGTCCACCTTCCATAAAAGCAATGATAAAACTGGCAAAAATTGCAGCAATCAGCTTACTTTGTACTCTGTAAATGAACCAAAGGCTTACAGAAACCAGGGAGCACTTCTTCAAGAAAAATGACTAAATCTCAATAAGAACAGTGAGCTTAGTCTCAGTTTAAATTACCCTAGCCCAAATGCCTGCTCCCCAACTTAGCAGTCAGTCTTGAAAAGTACAGTATCCATTTCTGGTACCTGTGCCTGGGAAAGCAGAGTGAACCGTATTTGTAAAAAATTGTTCCGAGTTGTTCTGTCTGGCTCTCTGGAAGACTTATCTTGCCTGACTCAGAACTAGCTGATTGCTCAAGTCACAGCCTGGTGGACATTTGTTAGAAACATTGACAGGCAAATATTTTAGTTACGGCTGCCTAAAGCAACAGATAAACAGTTGGGGGCAAACATAGACTAACCAAAAAAACTGGGAGGAAATTCTCAGGCATGAGATAGATGCTTTGGAAAAACGGGACTTAGAAAAGCTCTAACACATTTCTGGGAATCTAGTAGGCCACATGCATGCTCATAGCTGTGTACATTCTTAAGAAAGACCTGAGAAGTCCTAAGATCTAGCTTTTGGTTGATCTAGTCTCATTCTCAACCCAAAAGTAAAGAGGAATTCTAAATTTTCAGGCTGCGTATTGAAGGCATGTCTCAATACATACATACATTACACACATGCACACAGCCCTCTGCAAAGACTGGAAGTTTTTTTTTTTTTTTTGGTTCCTGGAACTTCACCTACCCAAGCCAATATATGTTCTTCTCAAAAAAAATATGGAACATTCTCTAGGATAGACCATATTTTAAACCACAAAACAAGTTTCAATAAATGTAAAATATCATACAAGATATATTCTGTCATCACAGTGGAATGAAACTAGAAATCTATAACAGAAGTTTAAAAGTGGAAAATTCACAACTATATGAATATCACAAATACCCAGTAAAAGAAGCCAGAGTTCCTTGGAGAACTTGTTGATTCCAGGGATAGAGCAAGGGAAAATTTAAGATGAATCTGCAGCATCTTGTGGTGGGAGAAAGCAAGTGGGTGCTGAAATAAAATACATTATATATAACTATATGTATATATATAATTTCTTATTGCTAGTGTTCATGAAGATTCACATAAAAACAACAGTAATAAAAATAGTAGCATCGTTCTAACTCACCAACAAGAAAAAACCGTAGGTCAAAATCTGGACAGAATTTCTATTAGTCATTAGTGATAGAGATAGATAGAGATGGATGTTTCTAAAATTCACTTCATATACTTCTTTCGCTGATTCATGTACAAACAACATTAATGAGGATTTGAACTGTTGACTGTTTGGTTAGCAGCTGTGACACTTAACTGCTATACATCAGGGTTTCATTCTGACTTAAAAGTGACCATATAACAAAGAAAACAACCGGGCCCAGATGGCTTCGCTGCAGAATTCTACCAAGCATTTAGAGAAGAGTTATCTCCAATACTACTGAGACTATTTCACAGTATAGAAAGGGATGGAGTACTCCCAAACTCATTCTATAAAGCCAGCATAACCCTGATACCTAAGCCAGGGAAAGACCCAACAAAGAAAGAGAACTACAGACCAATATCACTCATGAATCTAGACGCAAAAGTCTTCAACAAAATTCTTGCCAATAGAATACAACAACATATCAAGAAAATAATCCATCATGACCAAGTGGGATTCATACCAGGGAAGCAAGGCTGGTTCAACATCAGAAAAACAATCAATGTTATTAACCACATAAATAACACAAAAGACAAGGATCACCTGATTTTGTCCGTTGATGCAGAAAAGGCATTTGATAAAGTCCAACACCAATTCATGCTAAAAACTCTTAGCAAAATGGGCGTAGATGACAAATTCCTCAACACAATAAGGGCCATTTATACAAAGCCAATTGCCCACATCATCCTGAATGGAGAGAGACTGAAAGACTTTCCCTTGAGATCAGGAACTAGACAAGGATGCCCACTCTCACCTCTCCTATTCAACACGTGCTAGAAGTTCTAGCCAGAGCAATTAGACAAGACGAAGAAATAAAGGGCATCTACATAGGCAAAGAGGAAGTTAAAATCTCCCTGTTTGCAGATGATATGATTGTATATGCAGAGAACCCCAAGGAATCTATAAGTAAGCTACTAAAACTGATAGAAGAGTTCAGCAAAGTCTCAAGATACAAGATAAACATAAGTAAATCAGTAGGATTCCTTTATACCAACAACGAGACTGTTAAGGAAGAAATGATCAAATCAATACCATTTACAATAGCCCCTAAGAAGATAAGGTACCTAGGAATTAATCTAACCAGAGAAACAACAGACCTTTACAAAGAGAACTATAAGCCTTTACTACAAGAAACTAAGAGAGACTTAGATAAATGGAAAAAACGTACCCTGCTCATGGATAGGAAGACTTAACATTGTGAAAATGTCTATTTTACCCAAAGCAATTTATTTATACAATGCAATCCCAATTCAAGTTCCAGCATCATTTTTTAATGAGATGGAGAAACAAATCACCAATTTTGTTTGGAAAGGGAAGAAGCCCCGGATAAGTAAGGTACTACTAAAGAAGAAGAACACACTGGGAGGCCTCTCATTACCCGACCTTAGAATGTACTACACTGCCACAGTGGTCAAAACAGCCTGGTACTGGTACAAGAACAGACAGATCGATCAATGGAACAGAATTGAGACCCTAGAGATGACACCCTCTGCCTATGAACAGTTGATATTCAACAAAGGCCCTAAGACATTAAACTGGGGTAAAAACAGTATCTTCAACAAATGGTGCTGGCAAAATTGATTATCCATCTGCAATAAACTGAATCAAGATCCATATCTTACACCTTACACAAAACCCAACTCCAACTGGATAAAAGACCTAGATATCAAACCTAAAACGATAAAGCTCATCCAAGAAAAGGTAGGAACACAATGGAAGTTTTAATACACAATGAGGACAGACTCCAAAATCTGTCAAAGAAACCTCAATCAACAGAAGAGAAAATAGATAAATGGGAACTAGGAAGAATCAAGCACTTTTGCTCATCCAAAGACTTTATTAATAGAATTAAAAGAACACCCACAGAATGGGAAAAAATATTTGGCAACTCTATGTCAGACTGATGCCTGATTTCCATAATCTATAAGATACTACAAAATATCAATAAGAAGAAGATAAACCATCCAATTAAGCGATGGGCAAAGGAGATGGACAGACATTTCACTAAAGACGAGATCCAGGCAGCCAAAAAACACATGCGGACATGTTCACGATCTTTAGTTACTAAAGAAATTCAAATCAAGATGACAATGAGATACCATCTCACCCCAGCAAGATTGCCCATGATTCAGAAAACACAAAACAACAAATGCTGGAGAGGCTGTGGAGAAAGTGGAACCCTCCTACAGTGTTGGTGGGGTTGCAAAACCATTCAGCCTCTTTGGAAAGCAATCTGGCGCTTCCTTAAAAAAATGGATATCGATATGCCATTTGACCCAGTAATTCCACTACTTGGAATATATCCTACAGAATCAAGGCCTTTCACACCGACGGACACATGCACCAGAATGTTTATCGCAGCACAGTCCATGATAGCAAAAAGATGGAATCAACCCAGATGCCCAACAACAGAAGAATGGATAGGTAAACTATGGTACATATACTCAGTGGAGCACTACGCAATGATAAAGAATGGCGATGATTCCAGGAAACATCTCCTAACCTGGTTTCAACTGGAAGACATTATGTTGAGTGAAAGCAGTCAGCGACAAAGGGACAAATACTGTATAAGACCTCTACGATAAGATCTCAAAAATAGACTTGTGTATAGAAGAAAAGAATCTTTGACAGCTGCAAGGAAGGGAAGGAAGGCAGGGCGAGGGGGTGAGGGTTCAGTTTAGATAGTTGCTAGAAATCTGATTGGGAGAAAGCGGTGATAGCACACATTAGAAACAAGAACATTAAGTGGACTTCAGCATAACTTGAGTACTCCTTCCATCTTAATCCAATATTGCAAGGATAGAGTAGCTGGGGCAGGGGGCAGGGGACCATGCTCTTAGGCGAAATCGAGGCCAATTGGCACAAGTAGCATTTTGCTAAGAGAGCTCTCTGCACCTCACATTGGTGAGTGGCATCTGGGATCTTAAAAGCTGCCAAGCTGCCATCCGAGGACACAGCAAATCGTCCCAACTCAGCAGGAATGGATGCTCACCGAGGACCAAAATGACATGCGGTAAAGACAACCTAGAAGACAGAGAGACCTGCAAGATTGGGTGCCTACGTCGACTTGGGACCGGAAGAATCGGATGGTGCCCAGTCACCACCAGTGATAGCCACGATGGAGCTCACTAGGTTGAGTCTCACTGGCAAGACAAGAATAAAAAGGGATGCATCCTGAGATCTCCACTAAAAGACCTCAATTGATGGTCCATCGGTTTCGGGGATCCCCTGAGAGCATGGCCACCGGCCCTGATGCTGCCCTTACCCATAAATTATAACAAAGGTCCACTCTTTGGACAGGAACAGATTGGACTTGGCAATGCAGAGTGACCATACATTGGATGTGCTTTATCGTTCTATACATCTATAAGATATCATCCTGCTGACCTCTGGCTGGAGGAAGGAGAGTGGGTGGAGAGGAACGGAAAGGAGGCTGTTGCGAGGATGAAACATGTATGGAGCAGAGTGGAATAGTGTGCTGTCACCAGACAGGGAGAGCAGTGGAGCTGCATACAGGTGGGTATGTAAATTTATACGGGAATGTACATTTTCACTCAGTCATGTTAAAGAAAAAAGAAAACAAATACGTGAATTAGATAGTTTTAGACTAGGATAAGTGCTATGACAAAAATGAAAAGGAATTACGTGACTCAACAGCAATGGATAGATAATGGGATATAAAAGAAAGTATGAGCATGACATAATATGAATTACATATTTAAATCAGAGCATGAGAATGACATAGTATGAATTATGTATTTAAATCACAGGAACTTCATCCAAAAAAACAATAGATCAAGTACATATAACCCCCAAAATAAGCAACTCTTGTCAATTCCAACTTGTAGCAATCATATAAGACAGAGCAGAAGTGCCCCATAGAGTTTTCAAGGCTGTAAATCTTTACCAAAGCAGGGTGCCACACCTTTCTCCTGTAGTTAGCATTTAGCAGGTTCAAATGGCCAACCTTTCATCAGCAGCCAAGAGCTCAGCCACTGCCCTACCACCACTCCTTAAAATGTATACAGTTCTGTGTTTCTTAAGAAAACATGAAAGACAGATGAAAGGTAGATTCTGTGTTAGACCAAAGCCTAAATTTTGAACTAGCATTTATGCACTTTGCCCAATTTTTTTGCTCTATCATTTCATTTCCTGCATTTGTATTAATCAGATGTCTATGATTCCCATAATGTAAAAGAGCTATGAAATGAAATGGACAAAGTTAGAGATATTACAAGAAATGAGGCTCTGTGTAGGTAAGGTATAATTTTGATGTTGTGCTTTTTCGTTAGATTATATGGAGAAGATAGGATTTACATGGCTTCAGTAAATTATCTTCTATATAATCAAATGACCAAATTAAAAAAAAACAAACTTGTTGCCATTGAGATGATTCTGACTCACAGCAATCCTGTAGGACAGAGAAGAAATTTCCCATAGAGTTTCCAAGGAGTACTTGGTGGATTCAGACTGCTGACCTTTTGGTTAGCAACCATAGCACTTGACCAGGGTTTCCAGTTAGATTACAGGCAACATAAATTTTTTAAAAAGTACTCAGAGATTTATTCACATAAAAAATATTCCAGGTATAAAGAGTTCTACCGGTGATTGCTTTCCAACTCTCAGTTGTTATCATTTTTAAAATCACAAGAATAATGTCCCGTCTAATGACGGCACTTGGCTTGGCTAATGTACAAAGCTGGCCAAACTTCACATCTAAAAAATTAAAAAAGACTTACAAAAGCATAAACTATAATAGCATCTCAGTTAATAATATATGTTTAATAATTCTAAACTAAATACAAAATCCAGCAACATAGTTAAAACATATACAACAGCCAAGTAAAATTTAATCTGCAAATGTAATTCATCAGATATTACGTAACAAAAGCCAAATGCAATGTAGTAAAGAAATTTATATTGTCATGTTAATAAATGCCAAAAAGCCTATTGAGTTTTTGCAAAAATTCAAAGCCCATTCCTATTAAAACATGTTAGTAATGTTTAAATACAAGAGCATTTTAATAAAATGATATAGTCTACCTAAATCCTAAAGTGGGAAGCCCTGGTGGCATGGCGGTTAAGTACTATGTCTGCTAATGCAAAGGTCAGCAGTTCAAATCCACCAGGCACTCCTTGGAAACTCTATGGAGCAGCTCTATTCTGTCCTATAGGTTTGCTATGAGTCAAAAATGACTCGACAGCACTGCGTTTTTAAATTCTAAAGCCAACCTCCAAGTTAGTGATGCGTCTTCCGGCCTAATGAAACATCTAGTTTTTTACTGATGTGCCAATTTTTAAAATTTGATAGAGATTCCCTTAAAGGATGTATTGAGAAGAATGTGAGGCTCTTTAGTGATTCATTCTGCAATAATGCAATGATAGTTAGTAATGTCTGTCATGACCATGGGAGGGGCATCTCAGCTTTAGAACTTAGTATTGTTGACGATGCATTAGAGACAAAGCTATTAAAGCTAGGCACACAATGAACATACTCTCCATAAACATGTTACTTAAATTTGTTATCAAAATTGTTACATTGGTACAAGTTTACATACAAAAGAGGTCCAACTTATTTGTTCTAAGTGCTACATACCTCATTGCTGAATATCGCTACAGTCACCTTTGAAGTACTCTCCTTGCTTGAGAAGCTATGGATTGATGCCAGCACCTAGTCCACCTTTCAGAGCAATTTTAGAATTCCTTCTGGAAAGGCCATTGTACACAGTAGCACAGTGGCAAGTTTGCAAACTTAATTGTACAGTTGTCTGTGAGGGAGCTTTTAGTTGATAAACAAGTAACTGCATTGGAACACCCTTCTCACCTGATTTAACCCCCAGTGACTTTTCTCTTTACCTGAAGATAAAGGAAGTATTGAAAGGAGTGTTTTGATGACATTCAGGACATCAAGAGTAGTACGATGACAGCTCTGATGGTCGTTCCAGAAAAGGAGTTCCAAAATTTCTTTGAAGTATGTACTAGGTGCTGGCATTGATGCATAGCTTCCCAAGGACAGTACTTCGAAGGTGACCATTGTGATAGTCAACAACGAGGTACGTAGCACTTTTTCTAGATGAGTTCCTGAAATTAATTGGCAGACTTTGTATATCTGTACATAGTTTTTTCTGTATCATTATCTGTAGATGATACTGCTACCTAGAAAACCAGAAGAATCAATGGAGAAAACTATTGCAGGAAAATATCTTAATGTGGGTTTAACACAAAATAAATGTATCAACATAAATAGATTTTATATATTATTGTTATTTGCTGCTGAGTTAGCTCAGGTTCATGGTAAACCTATATACAACAGAAGGAAATGTTACCCAGTCTTGTGCCATCCTCACAATCAATGGTAGCTTTAAGCGCATTATTGTGGCTATGGTGTTACTTACGACACCTTACTGAGAATTGGCCTTGTTTTTGTTGTCTACTTGACCAAATTGATGTCCCTTTCCAGTGATTGGTCTTTCCTGAAGAAGTGTTCAAAGTAAGCAAGATGAAGTCTTGCTAACCTAATTTCTAAGAAGCATTAAGACTGCACTTCCTCCAAGATAGGTTAGTTCATTCTTCTGCCAGTCCATGGGTTAGCAAATATGATAAGTCAAAACATCCTGTTGCGTTAGCCTCAACAACAGTGTAAGAGTTTTGTCAGCAAGAGTTACATGAAGTTTACACTACTGTGTAAGACATAAGGAAATGGTTAAAGACATACTGCCTTTTAATAGAAACTAGTGTTATAATATTACTAAATATCTTCAAATTAATGTGTTGTTTCTACAATTCTAATAAATTTTGAAAAAGTTGTTCTGAGATATATTTGAAAAATAAATAGGCAAGAATATTCAAGAAAATTTTCTGGAGAAAAAGAGGAATGTTTCCTACAAGTTACTGTACTTGGACAACATCAGAACATTGTATTAGTTATGCAATAATTCACAAACAGACCAGGGAAGGTAAACAGGAATCACAAAATCTAGATAATTTTCCACGTAAAAATTAAATGTGTAATTGAGGTATTATCACAAGTTGATGGTGACTCCACATGCATAGTGCAGAACTTTATGCCAGGGGGTTTTAAGTCTGTGATACTTTGAAAGCAGATCTCTAGAACTTTCTTCCAAGACATCTTTGGGTGGTTCCGAAGTATCAACATTTAGGTTAATAGGTGTTTAGCCCACAGGTCACCATCAGTCACAATCCATTTGATGGCAGCTGGTTATCAGAAGCTAGTGGAAACATTAATATTTTCCCACTTTATTGTTCTTGCAAGGAAATCCTGGTGGCCTAGTGGTTAAGTGCCATGTTTGCTAGCCAAATGTTGACAGTTCAAATCTACCAGGTGCTCCTTGGAAACTCAATGTGCAGTTCTACTCAGACCTATGGGATCACTATGAGTCAGAATTGATTAGATGGCAGTGGACTTGGGTTTTTTCTTGCAAAATTGATCAGAACTGGCATAAAATGAAGAGAAGTCCACACTTTGCCACATACACTAATTTCATGTGGCTTCAAGAATCAGGCACAAAGATGAGGACAAAGAAAAGTAGAAGATACAGGCAATCCTGGATTCAGTTTTGCCTGGTGTAAGACATAGAAACCAATGGAAAAAGCCATATGCTAAAAAACTGATACATTGTGTTTACATGTAGATGTTTAAACTTGTGACAGCATTTGAAAAACATAATAAACTGAAAGAGATTTAGAGCTTGTAATGAAATACATACTACAAACTGGACCCATTCATTTTTCTATTGACAGAAGAAAAAAGAGATCTGAAAAATCAGTAACAAAAAAATGAATGTCACAACAAAAATTTGTCAGAGTATGAGAACAGAAATGCATAATGAAAATGCTGGACAAAAATACAAAATTATCTAATACTGTCACCCCATTCTATTGAAAATGAATATAAAGAATGAAGACCAGCTTCTAAAAGAAGGCACTACCCGAAGGACAAGGGTCATGAGAAGCAAATAGTTATTTCACACAGTTATGGCATCAAGAAGTGATAAAGCAACTGCTAGCTTTAATGTGCTTTTGATCTCAGAGACACCACACAGCCTGCCCACACTAGAAGAATATCAACTAGGAAGAGAATCATCACCACGAGGAATTTCAGGGCCCCACCCCACAAAAACATGCATCAATTAAACTCTCCCCATATTGTTGCTGTTAGTTGCTGTCAAGTTGGCTGTGACTGTGGTGACCTTACACACAGCAGAATTAAATGTTGCCTGGTCCTGTGCCATCCTCATGATCACTGGTAGCTCCAGCTGGTACTTGTGGCCACAGTGTATTTGAGTGACTTCCAACCGAGGTGGTTCATCTTTCAACACCATACTGGACAATGCATTGTTGGATGCATGGGGGTTTCATTATCTAATTTTTGGAAGTAGATCACCAGGCCTTTCTTGTTGGGCTGTCTTAGTCTGAAGGCCTCGGTGAAACCAGTCTGCCACGGGTAACACTGATGGTATTCTAAATAGCAGCGTCATAGCCTTTAACATCATAGCAACACGGAAGCCACCAGAGTACTACAAACTGACAGAGAAGTAGTGGCTCTGCCAATTGCAATCATAGATGTTGAACAAAACCTACAATGGGGAACTAATATTGTCCCCAGGTATAAGGTGTCTCCAGGGGGGAGTTGGAAACAAAGGAAGCAGACGGTTTTTGTGGGATCTCTGTTTATGTGGGAATCCAAAAATACGCACCTGCAAACCTCTTGGTTTCTCACGTTCATTATCTCTCTTCTGAAGGATACTGAGCCAACTAAATGCTTGTGATTCTTCAGAGCCACTTCTCAACACTATGCGTGAGAAATTGTGAACAGGGAACCCACAAAAGAACCTTTTTCAGGTGCTCTGTGATTAAAGACTAAAAAGAGAAAATGAAACGTATTGCCATTGACTTGATTCTGACTCATAACAAGCCCATGTGTAGAAATGTTCCATAGCTTTTTCTTGTCATTAATCTTTACAGAAACAATTGCCAGGCCTTTCTTTCATGGCACTGCTGGATGGGTTCAAACCACTAACCTTCATGTTGGCACAAACAAATCATTTGTGCCACCCAGGGAACAATAAGGCACACAACTCCCCTTACTTGTATCACTGCTTAAGTGTAGAATGAGCTCAGAGACAGGACTAATGTGCTGACAGCTTTCTAGCTTCTAAAACATACTCTAGTATATTTTATAATCCTGCATAATTGTTTAATTTGTCCCCCATCCTTAGGCTTTACCACTGATCACCAAAATAAAATGAAAACAAACATGACTTACTTTTTCCTATGAAATTGGCCATGTATAGGTTTTGTAAAAGTACAAAGGAGCAGGCATTCTCAATAGATCACTTCTTCTAATATATATTTACATATATTTTTTATTGGATAACACACCAAGAATCAAAGCCCCAATACTTCCTCTAGTAGAAATTTATTGTAAGGATATAATAGAAGCTACAAGAAAGATTGATGTTAAAACATTTGTGTTTTTAATAATACTAAAAAAAAACAAAATATAGCATGGCATATTTAAATATCCCCCATTTAAATGAATTATGAACCACTGCAACTGAGTCAATTACAACCCTATAGAGACCCTATAGGACAGAGCAGAACTGTCCCACAGAGTTTCCAAGGAGTGCCTGGTGTGTTTGAACTGTTGACCTTTTGTTAGCAGAAGTAGCACTGAACTACTATACTACTAGGGTTTCCAAATAAAATACACAGAAATTTTTTTTAAGCTCTTTAAGATTCTTTTCACTTTTTAACAGACTTAGATATTCTGAATTTGAAATTCTCCAGTCTTAGTAACTTTAGTCTTTCCCTCCTCAGTGGTAGTCACTATGAAAAATTTTGAGTTTTATGCATTGACTATATATATCCATTTACAGACAGAGGTTTGTAAATAATACATATAAATTTAAGTTATTTTAAATATTTTTCTTGTGAGAATATGATATAATATGATATTATATTAAAAATGATAATAACATGCTTTGTTATTCAATGCTGCATTTTTGAGGCATATAGATCTAATTCATTTTAACTGGTATTTATTGCGTGGAGTCCTTTGGTGGCAGTTATGGGCTGTACTGTAACCTAAAGATGGCTGTACCAACCTACCCAGAAGTACTTGAAGAACAGCCCTGGCAATTTGCTTTCAAAAGGTCACAGCCTTGAACACCTTGTGAAGTAGCTGTACTCTGCACACCTGGCTCAACAAGAGATTTGACTGGGTAGCTCCTGACAACCATAAACTAAATACATATGTTGTCATTTTTGTCTTTATGTGCCCTCTAGTCTTCCTCCAATCCTGATGCTGAGCTCTTCTACATATAATCCAGTTTCTTGGATTATTTGCTCAGGATATAGGCTGAATAAGTATCATGAAAGGATACATCTTAGCATCTCCACTGAGAATATTACTTAGCATCTCCTTATTCTGTTGTAATGGTCCCTGTTTGTCTGTGTACAGTTTCCACACGAGCACAATTAAGTGTTCTGGAATTCCCATTCTTTGCCATGTTGTTCGTAATTTGTTATGGTCCACAGAGTCAAATTCCTTTTCAATAAAATACAGGTAAACATCTTTCTGGTATTCTCTGCTTTCAGTCAAGATCTGTGGAACATCACCCATCTTATCCCTGTTCCATGTCCTTTTCTGAAAACACATCATATTTATTTAGCAATTTCCCTAGTGTGTCATTTGAATTACTTTAAAATTTTCACTGCAATGGTGTCATAATAAGTATCTGTGATTTAAAGTACTGATTTATTTATTGATTCTAGCTTTAATCATATTTTCTATTTGAGTTAGCTTTGGCAAGTCATGGTTATGATAGATCATTGCTTATTTCATCTTATTTATTTATTATGATTGAATGAAAATATACATTCCCATATAAATTTGCATATGCACCTGTATGCAGCTCCCACTGCTCTCCCTGCCCGGTGACAGCAAACCCTTGTTCTCTGCTCCATACATGTCCTATCCTCCCAACAATCTCCTATCTGTGCCTCTCCACCTACTCCCCTGCCTCCAGTAAGAGGTCAGCAGGACAACATCCTATAGCTGCATAAAACCATAAAGTGCACACATGATAAGGTCACTCTGTGTTGCCAGGTCCAATCCATTCCTGTCCAAAGAGTTGCTCTCCATTATGATTTATGGACAAGGGCAGCATCAGGGCCACAGACCATGCTCCCAGGGGAATTTCCAAGTCCCTGGACCATCAATTATGGTCTTTTAGTGCACCCCTTTTTATTCTTGTGTTGCCAGTGAGACTCAACTTTGTGAGCTCCATCATAGCTATCACTGGTGGTGGCCAGGCACCATCTGGTTCTTCCAGTCACAAGTTGATGTAGTCATCCACTCACATGGGTCTCTCTGTCTTCTGTGTTCTCTATACCCTGCGTCGTTTTAGTCCTTGGTGATCATCCATTCCTGCTGAGTTGGGACCATTTGCTGTACCCTTAGATAGCAATGTGGTGGCAAAGTGGTGCCACTCACCACTGTGGGGTGCAGAGGACTCTCTTAGCAAAATGCTAGTTGTGCCAATTGGCCTCGATTGGGCTCCCAACCCCAGCTACTCTGTCCTTGCACTATTGGGTTAAGATGGGAGGAGTACTCATGTTATGCTGAGGTCCAGTTATTGATCTTCTTTCTAATGTGTACTATCACAGATTTCACCCAACCAAATTTCTATCAACTGTCTAATGTAGGCTCTCCCCCCCATCACCCTCGTACCTTTCCCACCCTTGCAAATGTCAAACAGTCTTTTCTTCTATGCATAAGTCTGTTCTTAAGTTCTTACCTTAGGGGTCTCATACAATGTTTGTCCTTTTATTGCTGGCCACTTTCACTCAACATTATGTCCTCCAATTGAAACCAGATTATAAGATGTTTCCTAAAATCAGCATTGTTCTTTATCATTGCATAGTGTTCCATTGAGTGTACATACCGTAGTTTACTTATCCATTCCTCTCTTGTTGGTCATCTGGGTTGATTTCATCTTTTTGCCATTGTGGATTGTGCTGCAATAAATATTCGTGTGCATGTATCAGTTGGTGTGAATTGCCTTGATTCTGTAGTATATATTCCAAGTAGTGGAATTACTGGGTCAAAAGGTGTATCTATATTCAGCTTTTTAAGGAAGTGTCAGATTGCTTTCCAAAGAAGTTGAACCATTTTGCAACCCCGCCAACAGTGTAGGAGAGTTCCTTCTCCACAGCCTCTCCAGCATTTGTTGTTTTGCATTTTTTGGATCATGTCCAATCTTGTTAGGGTAAGATGGTATCTTGTTGTAGTTTTGATTTGAATTTCTTTAATAGCTAATGATTGTGAGCACATCCAAATGTGTTTTTTGGCTGCCTAGATCTCCTCTTTAGAGAAGTGTCTGTCCATCTCTTATTCCCGTTGCTTAATTGGATGATTTATCTTTGTCTTGTGGTTTGTCTGACAGATTTTTAAGTCTGTCTACGTTGTGTATGAAAACTTCTGTTGTTGTTCCTACATTTTCTTGGATGAGCTTTATTGTTTTAGATTTGATATTTAGGTCTTTTATCCAGTTTCAGTTGGTTTTTGTATAAGGTGTAAGATATGGATCTTGTTTCAATTTATTGCAGATGGATATCCAATTTTGCCAGTACCATTTGTTGAAGAGATTGTTTTTACCCTAGTTCAATGTCTTAGAGGCTTTGTTGAATATCAGCTGTTCATAAGCAGAGGGTGTCATCTATGGGTTCTCGATTCTGTTCCATTGATCCATCTGTCTCTCTTAGTACCAGTACCAGGCTGTTTTGACTACTGTGGCAGTGGAATAGGTTCTAAAGTCCAGAAATGAAAGGCCTCCCAGTGTGTTCTTCTTCTTCAGTAGTACTTTACTTATCCGGGGCTTTTTCCTTTTCCAAACAAAGTTGGCAATTTGTTTCTCCATCTCATAAAAAATGTCACTGGAATTTGTATTGGGATTGCATTGTTTAAGCAGATTGCTTTGGGTAAAATAGACATTTTCACAATGTTAAGTCTTCCTATTCGTGAACAGGATAGGTTTCTCCATTTATTTACCTCTCTCTTACTTTCTTGTAGTGAGAACTTGTAGTACTCTTTGTAAAGGTCTGTTATTTCTCTGGTTAGATTTATTCCTAGGTACTTTATCTTCTTAGGGGCTATAGTAAATGGCATTGATTTGGTGATTTCTTCCTTAATAATCTCGTTGTTGGTATAAAGGAATCTTACTGATTTACTTATGTTTATCTTGTATCCTGAGACTGCTAAACTCTTCTATCAGTTTGAGTAGTTTGCTTATGGATTCTTTAGGATTTTCTGGGAATCATACCATCTGCAAAGAGGGAGATTTTTACTTCTTCTTTGTCAATGAAGATGTCCTTTATTTACTGGTCTTGTCTAATTGCTCTGGCTAGAACTTCTAATACAATGTTGAATAGGAGAGGTGAGAGTGGGTATCTTTGACTAATTTCTGTTCTCAAAGGAAACTGTTTCAATCTCTCCCCATTCAGGATGATGTAGGCAGTTGGCTTTGTATAAATGGTCCTTATTGCACTGAGTAATTTGCCATTTATTCCTATTTTGCTGGAAGTTTTTAGCATGAATAGGTGTTGGACTTTACCAAATGCCTTTTCTGTATCAATAGACAAAATCAGGTGATTCTTGTTTTTGGGTTATTTATGTGGCTGATCACATTAATTGTATTTCTGATGCCGAACCAGCCTTGTATCCCTAGTATGAATCCAACCTGGTCATGATGGATTATTTTTTTGATATGTTGTTGTATTCTATTGGCAAGAATTTTGTTGAAGATTTTTGCATCTAGATTCATGAGTGATATCAGTCTGTAGTTCTTTTGTGTTGGATCTTTCCCTGGCTTTGGTACCAGAGTTATGCTGGCTTCATAGAATGAATTCGGGAGTAGTCCATCTCTTTCTATACTGTGAAATAGTCTCGGTTGTATTGGAGATAACTCTTCTCTAAAAGCTTGGTAGATTTCTGTGGTGAAGCCATCTGGGCCTGGGCTTCATTTTGATTGGCAGTTTGGGGATGACTTTTCCAATCTCTTCCTTTGTGATGTGTTTATTAAGTTGTTCTGCTTCACCTTGTGGTAATTATGGTAGGTGATATGAATCAAGGAATTTGTTTGTTTCCTCTAGGTTTTCAAATTTGTTAGAGTACAGTCTTTCATAGTATTCTGTTATGATATTTTTTATTTCTGTTGGATTTGTTGTGACTATTCCCCTCTCATTTCTTATTTGGGTTATTTCCTTTCCTGTTTTTCTTTAGTAAGTGTAGCCAATGGTTTGTCAATTTTGTTGATCTTTTAAAAAAACTAGCTTTTGGTCTTTTCAATTTTTTCAATTGTTTTTCTATTCTCTAATTGGTTTAGTTCTGCTCTAATCTTTATGATCTATTTTCTTCTGGTAACTGAGGGGTTCCTCTATTTTTCTCTCTCTACTTGTTCAAGCTGTAGGGTTAGTTCTTTGGTTTGGTTTCCTTATTCCTTCCAAATGTGTGCATTTATGGAGATAAACTGACATCTGAGTACTGCTTTGGCTGGACCCCATAGGTTCTGGTAAGAAGTGTTTTCATTCTCCTTGGAATCCATCTATTTCTTTATTTCATTCTTGATTTGTTCTATAACCCATGGTTTTTTGAGCAAAATGTTGTCCAGTTTCCATGAGTTGCACTTTCTATCTAAGTTTTTTCTGCTATAGATTTTGACTTTCATGGCTTTATGATCTGAAAAGATACTTTACATTAATTCAGTGGTGTAGACTTTGTTGAGAACTGCTTTATGTCCTAACATATGCTCTATTCTGGAGAATGTTCCATATGCACTGGAGAAGCAGGTATAGTTGTCTGCTGATGGACTGAAAGTTCTGTATATGTTGATGAGGACTAGTTGGTTAATTGTAGCAATAAAGTCTTCTGTGTCTTTACTGAGCATTTTTCTAGACAATCTGTCCAGTATTGAGAGTGGAGTGTTGAAGTCTCCCACTATTATTGTGGAGTGATCTGTCTCCTTTTTGAGTGTAGTCGGTGTTTCTTTGATGTATTTAGGTCCTCTATACTAGGTGCATAAATATTTAATATTGTTAAGTCCTGTTTGTTTATTAAAACTTTCAGCAATAGCGTTCATCCTTGTCCACAGTGGTGGATTTTACATTAAAATCTGTTTTATCTGAAATTAGTATTGCAACACCTGCACTTCTTTGTGTATTGTTAGCTGGATATGTACTCTTCCATTCTTTAATTTTCAGTATGTTCATATCTTTAAGTTTAAGGTCAGTTTCTTGTGGGCAACATATGGATAGGTGATGTCTTTTGATCCAAGATGTCACTTGATGTCTCTTTACTGGAGCATTCAATCCATTCACATTTAATGTAATTATTGATAGGTATATGTTCAGTGCTGACATTGTGATATGTTTATTTTTGTATTGCTGTTCCCTCTATTGTTCTTATTAATCTGTTCTAGCACATTCTTCTTTGTGAGTTGATTTTTCACCTTTTTCAGGATTGGTTTTGTGGCTGTTGAGACTCCTGTAGTACGTTTCTTGATTTGATATGTTGCATCTTCATTGTGCTTTATGGCTGCTCCTGTGATGCCCCTTAATAAACTATGTATAAACCCAATTTTAATTACTACCAGTCTTATCAACTTCCTCTCCATCTGGAAGCACTACAATGGCTGTAGTGCATCCCTCTTTTTCATATGATAGCACCATAGTTTTCATGATGTGATCACTGGATTATTTCTTTCGCTATTATAGCTTTGATTGAGTTTGGAGCCTTCTCTAACTGAGTAGGATTCTGGGTGACATGTCCTGTATTTGCTTCTAAAATACAAAGTTAGTGGTTTTGTTCTTCTAAGTCAAAGCCAAGAGATTCTTTCAGTATTACTTTTAGCTTTGGTTTGGTTTTTACAAAGTCTCTGACTTCCTGCTTATCTGCAAATGTCTTAATTTCATTTTCATATTTGAAAGATAGTTTTGCAGAATACATAATACTTGAATGGAAGTTCTTCTCCTTCAAGGCTTTGAATGTGTCATGCCACTGTCTCTGTGCCAGCATCGTTTCTGCTGAGAAATCTGACAAAAGCCTACAGGGTTTCCCTCTGAATGTTAGCTTTGCTTTGAGTCTTGCTGCCTTTAAGAGTTTCTGCTTATGTTTCATTTTGTTAAGTTTGATTATAATATGCCTTGGAGTCTTTTTTTTGAGATACATATTGGGTGATGTTTGATATGTATCTTGGATATCTGTATTCTCTTCTTTCGTAATTGCTGGGATGTTTTCAGCTCAGCAACAATGCTCTCTGTGTTCTCAGGTATCTTGCCCTGTTCAGGAACTCCAATTAATTGTAGATTGTTCCTCTTAATAGAGTCCCACATGTTTCTTAATGCTTCTTCATTTTTCCTGTTTCTTTTTTCTGATTTCCCCTCATAGTCACTGGAGTCAGTGCCTCTGTCTTCCAAATCCAAAATTCTCTTTTCCGTTTGTTCCATTCTGTTTTCTTGGCTTTGAATTGAATTTTCTATCTGTTTGATTTTGTTCTTGATCTGTTGGATTTCTGAGTACTCTTGTTCCATCACATCAAACAGCTTGCTTAATTTTTCATTTTGCTCTGCTGCATTTTGTATAAGGTCTAGAAGGGCTCTATACATAATACTTTTGTATTCACCTTCTGATAGTTTCAGAAAGGTTTCTTCATCTGGGAAGTTTTGTGTTGCTTTCTTTTGGGGGTATTCTGAAGCCATTGCTGATTTCTTGGTTATGGTTTTTTCCAGACTTTGTTGCTTTTTGGGCATCATCTGAGTCAATAGAGGCTGGGAGAGATGTTATTTCTCTAGGCTGTCTTAAGGTATCTGACAACTCTCAAAGTCAGTTAGGTTTTCAGGTGTATAGTTCCGTCTTCCCAGCTGAGAGAGTAAGCACCTCTATATTGAACCCCAGATGTTATAAAACTAGCTCAAAATGCAGGAAGGCTACTGTCCTGCTGGGCTCTGCTTTCAGGCCCCTGCTGTAGGTGACACTGTGTAGAACCCTGCTTTTCTGCTGGAAAAGCACTGTGCCGTGGGCAGGCGCTACCTACTAGCCCAGGAATTAGGGAAGCCGCCATAAGGTTATCTCCGCTTCCCAGTGGAACATAGTGGTGTCTCACATAAGCTCGCTGCCTGGCTGGATCCAGGCTACTCTACATTGGAGGCAGAAAGAGAGGGCAAGTATTCTGAGACGTACAAAGTCCATAGCCTCTGTTGCTTGGTCCCAGCTGTAGGCTACACTGTGTAAAATACTTCCTTTCTGCTGAAAAAGCGCTCTCCTCCAGGCAGGCTCTGCCTCCCAGCCTAAGAACTAGGTCCAACTGGGGCCTCTGTATTGGTTTTTCCACCTCCTGCTAGAACAAGTTGGAAGCCCACATAAGCTCTGTACATGCCTCAGTACTAGCTACAAGGGAAGAGAGGCCGAAGGTGCCGAGATGCACAGAATCCAAAGCTGAACTCTCAAAACATGGCCATTTCCCCTGCCGATCCCACTAGCAGTGCATCTGAGGTTAGCTGCTAGCCAAGTCCCAATTCCACCCACCGGCTAAGACAGAGAGAAAAAAAGTTAAAATGGTGAGTTACCTTCGGTCTGTGAAAGCCAGCTCTCATCAAGAGCAGGGTCAGTGAAAGAGAGGAGGTTTTCCATTCAGTGGTATGAAGTCCAAATTAACAGCCCTATGCCATGTCCTAGGGCTCATTAGGTGTGCAGAAGGTTCCGTTTAATTATCAGTTCAGGTCTTGGTTTCCAGAGGGATTTAGGGAGACATGTGTTTAGTCTGTCAACTTGACTCTGCCCCACCACATCTAATTTTACGTATTTATTTACATACTTTCACCTTTGACATGTCAGAATTTCTCTAAAATGACAGTTCATGACCTTTTTAGCCTTGTAAATCCTTTACATTTAAAATATTACTGAGTAAGTAAAAAAGCATTTGTTCATATTTACATTTGTGATAAATTCACTGTATTACAAATTAAAATAATTTTCAAAAGTATTAATATTTTTAAGGTTACAGGTTAGCAAATAGCATAAGACTAATAGTGACTGTATTTTACAAAACAAAAAATCAAGAGAACATGGTGTTTTACATTTTTGCAAATCTGCTTTAAAAATGTCTTGCTTACAGAACACAGCTGGATCATAATATTTCCTTTTACATTCAACCAGTAGCAATATGTAGCTTTGGTTGAAAGAAATATTAAAGAATACAGCTGTGTAGTTGGAAAAGGAAAATATATTTTAGTAGTCTTTTTAGAGAATTTTAGGTATTCTGCTTTACTATTACACCAGCATTCAACAAGTAGCAGTTTCTGAAAAGTTCATAGCAATGAAGCTCTGAAACATACAACTAAACTTTTCCTACTCTGTTTTATTAAAATCTACTTGTCTGTATGTTAAATTATCAGTGCCTTGGTGGCATACTGGTTAGGAGCTTGGCAGTTCGAATCCACCAGTCATTCCTTGGAAACTCAATGGGACAGTTCTACTCCAATCTATAGAGTTATTATGAGTTGGAATCAACTCCACAGTGGCTGGAGTCATCCTTTACCCATGGCATGATTTTATAACATCAGGCACTGGTTATTCAGGAAATATTGGCACACTGAATTTCAGTTCTTGCAAATAAGGACAGATTTCATTATATCTAAAAAAAAAAAATCACATTTACTAGTATCACACGGAATTTCATCATGTTGTCAATCTTTTCCCTGAAGCAACAGAGTCACTTCATTCAGACTCATTTCGTTCTTGTCCATGAAAAAAAAACTTGCCACTTATCCATCTGAATAACCATAGCTTCTCTGCCAGTTTACCTTTCAAGTAAAAATGGTGTTCCATGATTAACATCAGCTAGGTCAGCACACAAGTCACTCACAGAAGTGTTTTTCTTCACTCTTTGGTATGCAGCATAAATACTTCACTGTAATTATGATTTTTATCACATGGAATGTTAAAGAGGTATGCACTCAAAGGTCAAGATTTAAGAAAATTAATATCTTTGCTGATCTACCAAAGGCCTTCTTAAGTAAAGCCAGCTTTTTTCTTTTAATTGCAAGTGCATAGTGGTGAAGAATAAAGCCATCACAAGACACTTGGATCTGCTTTGATTTACACTTACATACTGGCAGTTGTGTCTCTGTTGCTTGTACATCATATGTATAAAAGGCAACACAATGAAAAACACAAATGAAGTCTTCATATTATTTTGAAAAGAATTTTGACTTGCAAATTTCCTGAAAGCATTCCAGGAGCTCCTATAAACAGGTATGTTCTAAAATACTGGTTTGATTTGTTTAATGATTTCAGATTTAATTATATTTTCTATTTGAGTTAGTCTTGGCAAGTCATGGTTATGATAAGTAATTGCTTATTTCATCTAATTTTACATGTTTATTGATTGATTGGTAACATTTATCAATATAAATTTTATTCTCTGCACCATTGCTGCAAATTACATTGCACTTTCATTTCTAGTATTGTTATTACTTGTGTTCTCTTTTTCTTGATTAAGTCTTGTAAAAACATTACCTGTTTCAGTCTTATCTGGACAATCTTCTCTGTTGCTTCTCTGCATTCCACTTTCTTACTCTGTGTTTCTTTTTCTTTTTGATTGAGATAGTTAGCTTACCAATTGTCATTCTTCTTTTCAAATAAAATCCTACAGGATTTGGTCTTTGGGAAAATAAAATGAATTTTTGTTCTTTTCTTTACATCTTTTCTGTGTCCTTATGCTTTATATATTTCTCTTACCCACAAGATATTATATGTATGTATATCTGTGATTATTCAATTTGAGAATATCTGTATTTTAACTGTTGAGTTAAAATACATTGACTGTTAAAATTAATATTGTTAGATCCATTTAGACTACTACTGTGGTACTTTCTATATAGAATGATTTTTTTTGCTTTTCCTCTTTTATTTTCTATGTTTTACTTTTTTTTAATTCCTTGTTTATTTCTCTCTCTCTCTCTCTCTTTTATTTTTTTACAGAGTCAGCTCTGGTTAGAAGTTATGTAAGATATATTCATTCCTTTAAACCTAACCTTAGACTCTTTAGCATGCATATTAAACTCAGTTAGGTCTGAAGTTATTACATATACCTAAATTTCAAACAATGCAAGAAACTTAAGATGTTTTTCCACCTTCAATGCTGTTAGTCTTAAATGGTTCTTAAATTATATTTTGTTCAATATTTTAGTTCTGTATTGATTAATAATGCCCAAACTAGTCAACATTATTATTGCTTTACATAGTTTGTCAGATTTGTTCATGTTTAACAATTTTTCTTAATAACTATTTTTTGGGAAACTTAATTCTTCCTTCTCGGTCTAAATCTATTCTTCCTGATATACATATTATAGCAATTCTTTACCAAGACTGTTGTTACTAATTTTTCTCATTGAGTGTTTGTCTGAAAATGACTTTGTCTCTGTTCTTCCTTGATAATTTAGCTGGATATAAAACTTGAATTATAGACTAATTTTCTTCAACATTTTTGGGTATAATTACATTATTTTCAACTTCTATTGTTGAAGTTTAGATGTCTCATTTCAGCCACACTGTTTCTCCTTGAAAAAAAACCTCTCTTTCTGCTGTTACTTTCAAGCTTTTCTCTTAAGCAATGTTACAGACCTGATTGTGTCCAGAAATAAGTTTAATTTTAGTACACTCGTGAAAAATTGAGCTCTGCTTATTTGTGCTCTTGTAACTTTCAAAAATAATCACTTTTGTTATTGATTCTACTCCATTTTCTGAGGTTTGTCACTAAACAATTTCATCTATGTATAATATATGCTGGATTTTCTCTGTACATCCTTTGTGTATACTAATCTCTCTCTCTATTTTAACCTCACCTCTTCTGTGCTCTGCCTTCTTGATAATTTCCTTAGGTGCTGTCAAACCAAAAGAAAAAAGTAGCCATCAAGTTGATTCTGACTGATACCAACCCTATAGGACAGAGTAGAACTATCCTATAGTGTTTCCAGGAAGTGGCTGGTAGATTTGAATTTCAGACCTTATGGTGAGCAGCGTAGTCCCTACCCCCCTGTACAAATCAGCACTAACAAATAGCAACATCATAGAAAACAGAATGCTGGGTCCTATATCATCCTCACACTCATTGCTATGTTTAAGTCCATTGCTGTGGCCACTTTGTCTATTGTCTCATTGAGGATCTTCCTCTTTTTCAGTTGTCCTCTTCTTTATCAAGAGTGGTAATTTCCTCCAGTGACTGGCCACACCTGATAACATATCGAAAATAAGCAAGATGAAGTCTCACCATCCTTGCTTCTAAGAAGCATTTTAGCTGTACTTCCTCCAAGACAGATTGTTTTCATTCTTTTGACAGTCCATGCATGGCATATTCTTCCCAGACTCCACAATGTATATTACTATGCATCGTGTATGTATATACATGCAAAACCCATTGCCATCAGGTTGAATCCAACTTATATCAACTCTGTAAGACAGAGAACTGCTCAAAAAACTTACAAGGAGTAGCTGACCTGAACTGCCAAACTTTTGGTTAGCTGCCACACTCTTAACCACCATACCACTTTGGCTTCTATGTGTGCACATACGTAAGTATATGTAATTTTATATTATACAGTCTGCATTACTATTAACCATTGTTTAAGGCTGTGGCAAACCTACTGTTTAAACTGTTCACTGACGTTTTCATTCTGTTATTGGCTTGTTTCTAAAAATAATCCATGTGTTCCTTTTTCATAGTGTCTTGCATTTTTTTGCTTTGATCTGTTTCTCATAACACTAATCTTAACACATAGTTCATAGTCTCTATTATCTGATATTTTTAGGAGCCTGATTCTGCTATTTGTTGTGATTATTTTCTTTTGCTAAAGGTAAACTATTTTTTCTTAGGTTTCATGAAATTAGTAAATGAGCTTATTAGCAGTGTTTCATCATGTTAAGGTATAAATTTACACAGTAATTTTACATTTAATAGTTCCAGATGATTTAGAGTTGTCACAAAATTAATTAAGCCTGTCCGAGGCTTAATTTCATGGATTCTGAATTCCTCAATACCATGTTGAGATTTTAATCTCAAAATCACAGGTAGTAGGTTTTTGTGTATGAAATCTTAGGGCTGATTCTCCTTTGATGACCTCCACATAGGACTTTAACATGACACACAAACTTCTTTAAAGCCAAGCCAAGTGCCGTTAAGCCGGATCTGACCCTGGCCCCTAGGGTTGCCATGAACTTCTTTAAAGTCTTCCTAAATCAAAAACTCCAACTTCATGAGATTTCCATTCAATTCTTCATTTTCCCTACCCAAGTCTTGAAGTCCTGTCTCTTTCTGCACATTAAAATAAATCTTCAGAAACCAGTTTCTGCTTCCCTTCATTGCTTCTGAAGTACTGAGACTGTCCTCCAACTCTTGTTTTTCTTTTGTCATTTTCCCCTGGAGATTTGCTTATCTGTGAGTTCCACTATATGTTTACAAGATGTATGTTACATTTATCTATAAAATGTAAATTCTTTATACTTGGAGCTTTCTTATCTTACCTGTTAAATAGATATAATTATCATTTTCAATCAATAATGAATTAGATTTATGAATATTTTCCAAATAATTTTGACTTCTCATTTCTTTTCTATCAGTTTTATTTTCTGTGTTTTTATGTTAGAATCTTTCATAAGAATTTTCTTTGAGGCTTCAAAAACAAATGATCATTATTTTGCCTTCAATCTTGAATTGGCAGTTCAGTTGCATATTTGATTCTAGTTTGACAGTTTATTTTTTTCTCAATATTTTGTAGATACTACTTCATTATTTTTCAGCATCTTTTATTGCTAACAAAACCCTGCTGTCACTGTAATTATTACATTACAATATAATTTTAAAAGAAAAAAATGAGGATATACATGTGTATTCATAGTGTAATTCCAAGTTTCTATAAATATATATACAAGAATGCCTTGCCATCCACTTCCTGAATTCTGAGAGTGAGAGGACAGATGACAATGGGTCTCTGTTATCTGGATTCATTCTGCTCCCACATTTCAGATTTAAGCAGCAGTGGAAACTTGGGTAATGAAGGATATCATACATTTTATCCAAATATATTTGGTTTCTGTTTTCAGATATAGTTGTATGACACAGTGCATATTTAGGTGTGCCATTCTCTATAGTTATAAGCAGGACACTCTTTTCATATCCCAGAACACAAGATTCTATACTGTTCCATTCAGTATTTACACAAGTTCAATTTTTCTCTCTCTGGGATTCCAGTTGCCTCAGGGATTCACTATGTGTCTTGTTACTCTGTGTGTGTGTTTGTATGCATTGTATGTGTTTATGTCTATGTGTGTATAGCAGTGGGATAGACAAAAAAAAAAATGAGTCTGATGCATTTAGCTACATTTCAGCAGGATGAACATGCCTGAGATTTTTCTGGTTGTTATGTATAAAGTACTTGTGTCGGGCTATGTCTAAAGTATTAAAGCCTGCATGGAGAGACTTGATCTACTAGCTCTCAAGGATGCTATGGCTTTCTTCTGTCCAGTTGGCAATAACTCTCTTGTGATGGGCAGTTTCACGTAACTGCTGTGTTGTTCACTACCGTGCACTGTATCTTCAGAGGCAAAGATTATTTGATTCTTTCACTCAGTCACAGCCACATGGCTTGAACCGGTTCAGGGTAGTGAAGATGAATCAGGTTTCAGCCTTCAAGTGCTTTAGTTGGCAATAACGAATCCTGCTGATAGCAACTTCCATGGAGGCCCTGGAGATTTGGAGCTACCAGTGAGGTAAGGTGCAATTTTCTCCAAAGGTTGTACCTGAGAGGGCCTCGTATAGCATCGTTCTGAGAACAGGTCTTCACAAGCTTGTGTAACTTTGTCCCAGAGATCTCCTGTGAAGCCCTGGCTGTATTGTATGTAATTTCAGGGCCCACACATATCATGGTTTCTCTTCCTCTTCTCACAGACATTGTAAGATCTGAGTCTACCCTTACAGTAACTGTATTTCATGGACTTATCCTACACCTTTGTTGTCCACCTGTATGTCCACCCTAACATATTCTCTTAACTCCCAATTTTGGGACACAAATGCTTTGAGTATCAGTGCCTTGATTCCAGAAGACTTTGACCATTTATGCAAACTGGCCTCCTCTATACCAGTTTTAACTGAGTTAAGCTTGGCTGCTAGCCGAATTATTGACAGTCAAGTTTACTAGCTACCCTTTAGAAGCCTTGTGAGGCCATCCTACTCTGTCACTGTGAGTGAGAATCAGCTAAATGGCAATGGGTTTGCTTTCGGTTTTATAGCAAACTTAGGGTAGATTGGCTGTTTTAAGGTAAACCAAGGGATCAGTTCTAACTTCTCTCTGAGGCAGTCGCTTGAAAGTCTTTCATCCATACAACTAAGCTTGACCCTCCACACTGTTCTATAGGGTTAAGCTCCACTCCACACTATTCCCTATGTTGACTCTTTAACCTTTCTAGACATCTGTGTAGAAGACTTTACTGTAAAATATTCTTCTCCATCTGTTGTAAATCAGTCTTGTATCAGGCAATTGCTATTTGACATAAAATTTTTATTTAGTTTTTTTTAAATAAATATTTTTATTTTAGAGTTAGAAAGAGTTATTAGAGAAAAATGTATGGGAGTTACTAGATGCCTTGTTGAAGATAATGAATTGGCAAAACCTTTATATGTGGCATCACAAAATGTTGACAAGATTCAAGTCAGACAAGAACTTCCCTACACTTTTGGTAGGAGTGAATATTTATGGAACTTTCTAGAAACTAATGTAATAATGTGTCAAAGGCTCTCAGAAAGCTTAATCCAACAATTTCACTTTTAAGAATCCATTTTAAGTAAATTATAAGAGACACAGATATGTATTTATAAGGTTGTTATTGCTAGATTTCATGTAAAAATATTGAAACCAAATAAAAGTTCATAAATATTTTATAGAATGTTATATATTCATTAAAATAATATTTCATAAAATTAATTAAAATAAAACTATTGGATTCATGTAAAGTCCAATATATTGTGTTCATATAGACTGGCAAACCCTGGTGGTATAGTGGGTTAAGTGCTACATCTGCTAACCAAAGGCCGGCGGTTTAAACACCCCAGGTACTTGTTGGAAACTCTATGGGGCAGTTCTTTTCTGACCTCTGGAGTTGCTGTGAATTGGACTTGACTCAATGGCAGTGTTTTGGGCATATACAGAGAGTTAATGTATAAATACAAATATATTTGTATGCAACTGGTTAAGAGTGCAGAAACTCTGGTGGGTGTAATGGTTCAGCTGCTAACCAGATGACTGCGAGTTGAAATCTGTCAGGCACTCCTTGGAAACTCCTATGGGACAGTTCTACTCTACCTGTAGTGTCACCGTTTGAGTAGGAATCGACTTGACAGCAGTGGGTTTGGTTTGGTTTAGTTTGGTAGTTAAGAGTGCTATAATCTCAAAACCCTGAGATTATAAGTAACTTTTGACTTCTGATTTTTTTTTCTTTTTTAATTTTCTAAGTTACCTACAGTGGAGATGTGGCACTTTGATACTTAAGAAAAAAATAAATAGAAATAATTAAAATATATATACATAATAATCTTTGCTACTAAGAATGCAGTATTATCATGGCATTTAATTATGACATGGGAAGTACAATTTCTCTACATAAATTTATATATATGCATATATATATATTTTTTCCTTACACTCAAATGAAAACAGGATACCGTAATTACTGTATGGTGTTTTCACCAGTGTTAGAAGGATGTGGCCCGTTAAGCAGAATTTCACAGATGCGGGTTCCCAAATCCACACCTCAGCCTTGCTTGTACTGTACCTTATGGTTTGATCTGTGTTTTACTCACCCAGTTACCACTAACCTTCTCTTAGGTGCATCCACACTCCTGTCCTTATTACTTAAGACAATGAACTCTAAATGGCTCCTATTTCCTCTGCATTTCTTGGAGACCTCCTTCACAGATTAGTGAACACAATCTTCCACCTGACTGACCAGGTGGCCTAGATCATCCTCGTCATTTTCTACTTCCCGTTTTATCTTCTCTCTCCCACTCACCTGTCTTTCTACCTGCTACCACTATAGGACAGTATAGTATGCATGAAACCAGTATATCAACCACGTTTAAAAATTAAATGATTTTAACAGTGAAACAAAAAATAAAATTGCTTATTTGTGTTCCTATATTGAAGAAAAGTACATGATTTTATTTTGTAATGGTGGTCTGTTTTCCATAAAATAAAGCAATGGTGTAAAATATTTCATTTCTGTTAACATTATGAAGTTTCCCATTTTTCTTTTTGTGAAGGTGAACTGATGTAATCCCAGATTTTGTTCTTTTCTAGAGAAGATGAGCAACTTCATAAGAAACCTTACGGCAAAGAAAAAAAAAAAAAAAAGCCTTTGTGTATAACAAGTACAACTTGGGTAACTGGTATTTTTACATGAGGATTTTTGGCTCAGTATAAGAAAGAAGATTTTACAGCCCCAAATAGCAATCTGAAATCCTTAACAGTGATATGAGCAAGTTTGAATATTAAGGATTCAGTATGATTTCTTTTTAGAACTAGGCAAAATAGACTTTTGATATCTCATTTTTTATATAATCAGTCCTGAGACAATACCAAATAACTATACTCAAACAGTACATAAATCTGAGTGTTTCTATGTTTCCTGTTCAAAGGCTGCATACTATTTTGATATTATTGATAAGGTTGCTGTTGCTGTGTGCCCTGTTTTTTTTCCTTGGCTGTAATTTTTACAGGAACAAATTGTCATGTCTTTTCTCCACAGGAGCTGCTGATGGATCATAACTGCTGACTGGTTAGCTTAACAAGCAAGTTCTTAACCACTGACTTGAGATGTAAACATCTGGATTCAAGTTTGGGCTTTGAAATTTAGTTTTACATTTCCTTGGCAAATTTCTTAATGTTTCAAGGTGCTTCCCTGCTTTGGCTTCATCACAACATAATTACAGGGGGAACAATCAGATAATGTATGCAAAAACATTGTAAATTCTCAGACACTCTATTGATCCATAATTGATATCCAGAAACGATCCTGTTGCATGTACCAAAAATATGTCTTCTTCATGGCAATTACTTCTCCACAGCCAATAAAGTCTTCATGCTTCATGCTTAAATATTCAAGCTTTGATCCTCTTACTAGAAATATTCTATCACCTTCTACAGGTCAAGAAGGTTGTCCGCCACATTTTTTTTTAACTTCCCTGTCCTTAGGAAAACAGTGATAGCAAAATATCAAGGCATTAGGCTCACACTATCAGCTGACTAATGACGATATGGATAATCATGATAATAGCAGTTAACATTTGCTGTGTGCTGCTTATACTAGAGGTACTGTGCTACACATCTTGCCACATATTACACAATACTCAAAATCAGTGTATGAGGTTGATGTCAGAATTACTATTACAAAGAGGAAACAAAAATTCAGACAGGTCCATTTATTCATTTCTCTCTCTAAATAGAGTGATAAAATTCACATACCAGCTCCCAAAACAATAAATAATACTATTTTTGTTTATATATATATATACATATATATATATATATATATATCTTTCTAGGCCTGAAACAACAATGTATACATTTTAAGTGTTTATTTCACTAATAATATTGAATAAAACTCTAGACTCACTTCAAAGAGCAATGTATTAATTGGTAACAAATTTCCCAGGGATACAAATGCCTCAGCTCTAGATTATTATTTGATTTTTATTTTCATGGCATCAAGGTTGGAGAAAGGTTTATTAATAATCTGCACTATGCAGATGACACAACTTTTCCTGCTGAAGACAAACAGGACTTGAAGCATTTAACTGATGAAGATCAAGACTACAGTCTTCGGTATGAATGTCACCTCAACATTTCAAGAAAACAGAAATCCTTAAAGCCAGACTAATAAGCAACATCATGATAAATGAGAAAAAATTGATGTTGTTAAGGATTCCATTTTATTTGTAGCCACAATCAACACCCGTGGAAACAGCAGTCAAGAAATCACACTGGCAAATCGGCTGCAAAAGGCCTGCTTAAAGTGTTGAAAAGCCAAGATAGAACTTTGAGGACTAAGGGGCACCTGACTCAAGCTGTGGTATTTTCATTCACCTCACATGCATTTGAAACCTGGACAGTGAACAAGAAACACGAAAGAATGAACGACTTTGAATTATGGAATTGGCAAAGAATATTGGGTATACTGGGAAACGCCACTAGAATGAACTAAGCTGTCTTGATTAAGCAGTACAGTGTTCCTTGGTAGTGAGGATAGGAAGATTTTGTCTCATGTTCTTTGGACATGTTATCAGGAAGGACCAGTGCCTGGAGAAGAATATTACGTTTAGGAAAGCAGAAGGTCAGCAAAAAAGAGCAAGCCTTCAACAAGATGGGCTGCAACAGATAATAAGCTTAAAGGTAGCAACTGTTAGGAGTGTGGCCCAGACTGGACAGCACTTTGTTCTGTTGTACAGAGGGTTGCTATGAGCTGGAACTGACACAACAGCACTTAACAGCAACACTATCTCCATCCATTAAAATGCAAGACCAAGTTATCATTTCTCGTTGCAATCACGTCAGCCATAGAAAACTACCTCCCTTACACTAGGTGATTCAACATTTTTTAACCGATGAGTGACAGCGAAGTCCCAAGTGTCTGCTGTGTACATGCTAGCTTTTACAAATTGGTCTCCACTATATGCCCACCTCTACTTTCATCATTGAAATTCACGTAACAATCAGCTTCAGAGATACTGTAACCACATCAGATTGCATGGAGACCACAGCAAGGGCTGGAAAACGATTGGGGGATTCTCAACAGAGACAGAACCAACAGCAGATGACATAGACAGAAACAGAAATAGAAATACAGGCAGATACAGAGATAGAGACAAGAATATAGGTATATAGATTAGACAGAGAAACAGAAATAGATGCTGTTATTGTTAGATGCCATCGAGTCAGTTCTGACTCACAGTGACCCTATGAACAATAGAGCGAAACACTGCCCAGTCTTATACCATGTCCACAATCATATTTATGCTTAAGCCCATTGTTGCAGCCACTGTGTTAATCCATTGTGTTGAGGGTCTTCCTCTTTTTTGCTGACCCTCCACTCTATCAAGCTTGATGTCTTTCTCTAGGGACTGATACTTCCTGATAACATGTCCAAAGTGTTTTACACGCAGCCTTGCCATCTTTGCTTCCAAGGAGCACTCTGGTTGTACTTCTAGAACATATTTGTTTGTTCTTTTGGTGGTCTGTGGTCCATTCAACATTCTTCTCCAACACCACAATTCAAAGGCATCAATTCTTTTTCTGTCTTCTTTGTTCATTGTCCAGCTTTCACATGCATATGATGCAACTGAAAATACCACGGCTTGGGGCAGGCACACTTTAGTCTTCAAGGTGACATCTTTACTTTTCACTGCTATGAAGAGATCTCTTGCAGCAGATTTTCCCAATGCAATGTGTCTTTTGATTTCTTGACTACTGCTTCCACGGGTGTTGATTGTGGACCCAAGTAAAATGAAATCCTTGAGAACCTCAATCCTTTTCCTGTTTATGATGATGTTGCTTACCGGTCCAGTTGTAAGGGTTTTGGTTTTCTTGATGTTGAGGTGCAATCCATACTGAAGGCTGTGGTGCTTGATCATCATCAGTGTTTCAAATCTTCTTCACTTCCAGCAAGTAAGGTGGTGTCATCTGTGTAATGCAGGTGGTTAAGGAGTCATCCTCCGATCCTGATGCCTTGTTCTTCTTCACATAGTCCAGCTTCTCAGATTATTTGCTCAGCATACAGATCAAAAAGGTATCATGAAATGATACAACCCTGATGCACACTTTTCCTCACTTCAAACCGTGCAGTGTTTCCTTGTTCTATTTGAATGACCATCTCTTGATCCGTATACAGATTCCTTAAGAGCACATTAAAGTGTTCTGGAATTCTCATTTTATGCAATGCTAGCCGTGATTTGTTATGATCCACTGAGAAACAGATACATAGATAAATACAGAGGGATTTACTTTAAGGAATTGGCTCATGTGATTTGAAAGTTATCAAATCCAAAATCTGTAAATCAGGAACTGTAAAGCAGGATTTCTACATTACAGTTGTTATTACCCAACCAACCAACCCATTGCTGCTGAGTCAATTCTGACTCATAGCAACCCTGTAGAACAGAAAAGAACTATTCCATAGTGTTTCCAAAGAGCTCCTGATGGATTTGAACTGCAAACATTTTGGTTAACAGCGATATAGCACTTAACCCCCAAGCCACCAGGGTTTTCTCCTTATTAGGAAATCTCAAACAAACAAACAAAAAACCCACACTTTTTTGTTCTTAAAAATAATTGAATGAGGCCTACCTATGTTATCAATGTTACTCTCCTTTAAAGTTAACTGATTGTAGATGTAATCACATCTACAAAACCACCTTCACAACAACATCTAGGTTAGTTGGCAGCAAACCACTGGGCACTGTTTTCATTTTCTAGAGACATCAACAAAAAATACCACACAGTGTGTGACTTTAAATGGAAAGAACATATATTTATTTATCCACAGTTTGGAGGCTGTAAGTCCAAATTAGGGTCATGGCCTTGATTGTTTCTGGGGCCTTTGAGAGGGGAACTGTTCCATGCCTCTCTTCTAGTTTCTGGTGGCTGCTGGTAATCAATGGTATTCTGCTGACATTCTTACAGATCACTGCAGAGGCATCTACTTCTGTTGCCACATGGTGTTTGTCTTCCTTCTGTATGAGTGACCCTGTTCCTCTGTTTGTCCTTCTCTTTAGTAGTGTAGTAGTTAAGAGCTATACTGCTAACCAAAGAGGTTGGCAGTTTAAAACTACCAGGTGCTCCCTAGGAACTGTATAGGATAGCTCTAGTTTGTCCTATAGGGTTGCTATGAGTTGAAATTGACTGAAACACAAGCTTTTTTTTTTTATAAAATGCTACTCAGAAGGAATTAGGATCACATTTTACCATACTCCAGTGTGATTTCTTAATTAATAATGTCTGCAAAGAAAAATCATATTTCCCCAAACAAGGTCACATTAAATGGTGCCAGAGTTGGAACTTCTATGCATCTTTTTGGAGTGACACAATTCAAATCCATAATAATAGCCTAGAAAAGTTAACATGTAAATTGACTGCTATAATAACAATGAGGTTTGACAATTAAATCCACACACTTAGTTGTTCTAAGTGCTATATACCTCATTGCTGAATACCACTAAGGTCACCTTTGAAGTATTGCCCTTGGGAAGCTATGCAGTGATGCCAGTGCCTAGTCCACCCTTGAAAGCAATTTTGGAACTCTTTCTGAAATGGCCATTGTGCACAGTGGCATCGTGGCAATTTCACAAACTTAATTATATAGTTGTCTGTGAGGGAGTTTTTAGCCAGGAAACAAATAACTATACTGGAACACCCTACCTGCTCACCTGATCTGGCCCCCAGTGACTTTTTTCTTTACCAGAAGATAAAGGAAATATTGAAAGGAAGATGTTTTGATGACATTCAGGACATCAAGGGAAATATGACAACAGCTTTGATAGCCATTCCAGAAAAAGAGTTCCAAAATTGCTTTGAGGGGTGGACTAGGCCCTGGTGTCGGTGCATATAGCTTCCCAAGTGGGGTACTTCAAAGGTGAGCATAATGATATTCAGCAATAAAGTGTGTAGCACTTTTCTAGGATGAGTTCATGAACTTAATTATCAGCCTAATAGAGACAAACTCCAGCCACCAGTAAGTATTCTATTCTGTAGAGTTACTCCACATCGGATCCTAAAGAACCAACTAAACTCTCCTCTTGGAAAGAAAGCAAAAGGCAGGGGCTTCACTCAGCTCCATGTTGCTCTCCCAAGCTGATGCTGGGCTGCTCTCCTTGCCACTTATGAAACCTTCTCCCACCTCAGAGTCAATAATACTGAAACCAGAGGCACACATGCTGCTAATGGGGAAAGCAATTGCAAATAACCCATACTTGCCCCCAAATAACCCACAGATCTGGTGCAAATTGATTCTTGCAAAGAATGAGAGTTTCTACTCTGTTCATGGAATCCCTGGGTGGTGCAAATGGTTAACACACTCAGCTGCTAACAGAAGGCTTGGCACTTGGAGTCTATTGAGAGACACTTCAGAAGAAAGATCTAACCATCTATGTCTGAAAAACTAGCCATTGAGAACCCTGTAGGGTACAGGTCAATGTGAGACCTCCTTTAAATTGAAGATAACTCAACAGCACTCATATCGCCTTCACAGGGATCCTAACTGATCACACTCTAGTATTGAGTTGTGTATCAATTTTTTACACTTATTTTCTTTCTTACTATTTTAAAAATATATGTAACACAACATTTGCCAAGTCAATATTTTTCATGTGTACAATTCAGTAATGCCAATTACATTAATCATGTTGTACAAGTATCACCAATATCAACTGCCAATGTTTTTCATCACAATAAACAGAAACTCAGTACTTCCTAAATGCTGACTCACCTTTTCTCTCACCCTTCTGCCCCTAGTAACTACTATTAAGCTTTGATCTCTGTACATTGCCTTTCTAGTTGTTTTATACTTAGAGATCATACAACACTGGTCCTTTTATGATTTATTTATTTCATTCAGCATAATCCTTTCAAGGCTTATCTGCTTTATAACATATATGACATGGTTTTCCAAAAATCAGAGTAAGGGATGTTCACTCTCGAATTGTATATCAATTTTCATGCAAATTTAAATTTTAAAATTGGAAGAGAATTTAGAAGTAACTTTGTGTACTATCTTTCCTTCCTTTCTCACCTCACTCTGTGCTGTATTTGGCCAACGAGAAAATGAAGGCTCAGAAAAGCAAAGTGACTTCTCCAAGTTGCCCAGCTATTTTGGGACAGGAAGACGGAAAGAGAGACAGTTATGCTGTGTGGCGTAGTTCTTGGTTCAAAGCAATCACTGGTAATATTAAGGTGGTCAAGAATTCTTCCTTCCTTCCACCCACCTCCCTAAAACATATAAACTAGCTTGCAGAAGCCTTGAAGGTTAGAAATCTGTCTTTTATCCAGTACATGACACATTGTAGGATCTCAAAAAATATTTGTTGTCAAACGAATTTCTATGGCTGTCATGTTAGTCATCCCGAAGGAGAATAATAACCTGTATCCCAAAATATATTTTTCTCTGCATTCTGGTTCCTTGTGTCTGTCCTTGTTTATAATCAATCAATATCACTACGAAGGCACCTCCAGCCTAGTTGTGTTTAGGTCTGAAGTGTTGTCTGCTGGACATCCCGACTTACCACAGAGATACCAAACACCCTTTCAAAATCTATTATTGGGTCAAGCCTCAACTCTACTACTTTAAAAATCATTTCTTCAAGATTTACTTTGAAATTCTCTTTTTCTTCATGTCAGAAGGATGGCTGTGAATTTCTTATTTACAGTAACGGTGACCCATTAAGATGTTTATTTATTTATTTATTGTGATTAAGGATACAATCCAAATTAAATTTGCATGCGTGCTTATCTGCAGTGCCATCAGCTCTCTTTGCCTGGTGACAGCACACTCCTCCTTTTGTTCTATGTGTGTCATATCCTCTAAGCAGTCTCCTGTGTGCTCCTCTCTACCCCCTCCTCTCCCTTCTACTAAGAGGCTAGTGGGACAGCATCCTATAGATGCACAGAACAAAAAACTACACACATCACGTGGTCACATTGTATCCCTAAATCCAGTCCATTCTTATCTCACGAATTGACCTCAGTAATGTTTTCTGGTCAGGGCAGCAGCAGTTCGAGGGGTCATGCTCCCGGGGGAACCCCTAGGCCTCCAGACCACCAGTTGCGATCTTTTAGTGGAGCTCTTGAAATGCATGCCTCTTTTTTCTCCTGTTGCCGCTGGGACTCAACATCGTGTGACCCATCGTGGCTATTTTTGGTGGTGGCCAGGTACCATCTGGTTCTTCTGATCACATGTTGATATAGTCACCCAGTCACCTGGGTCTTTTTGTCCCCTGGGATCTTTTTCCCTCATGTCTTTGTTGATCTTGGTGATTGTTCTGGATGAGTTGGTGTACCTCCAATGGCAGCTTGCTAGCTTTTAAGACCCCGGATGCCACTCACCAGTATGAAGTACAGAAGACCCTCTTAGCAATAGGGTAGTTACACCAACTGGCCTCTATGTCCCTTGAGAGCATAGTCCCCAGACTTCTGCCCCTGCTACTCTATCCTTGCAATATTGGGTTAAGATTAGAAGAGTTTTCAGTTTATGATGCAGTCCAGTTAAGTTGATCTTCTTTCTACTGCGTGCTGTCACTGCTTTTACCCAACCAAATTTCTATCAGATATCTAGTCTATGACCAGCACTCTCCCTCCTTCCCTTCCTTTCCCTTGCAGCCATCAAAAAGTCTTCTTCTGTACATGAGTCTGTTTTTAAGTTCTTACAGTAGGACTGTCATACAATATTTGCCCTTGTGCCACTGACTGATTTCACTCAGCATAACATCTTTCAATTGAAATCAAGCTATGAGAAGCTTCCTGAAATCATCATTGTTCTCTATCATTGTATAGTGTTCCATTGAGTATATATACCATAGCATGTTTATCCATTCATCTGTTGTTGAGCATCTGGGTTGATTCCATCTTGTTATTATAGACTGTGCTGCAGCAAACATTTGTATACATGTATCTGTTTGTATGACTGTCCTTGATTCTGTAGGATATATTCCGAGCAGTGGGATTACTGGATCCAGCAGTGGGATTACCAGATCCAACTTTTTAAGGAAGTGCCAGATTACTTTCCAAAGAGGTTGTACCATTTTGCAATTCCACCGGCAGTGTAGGAGAGTTCCAATCTCTCCACAGCCTCTCTAGCATTTGTTGTTTTGTTTTTTGGATCATGGCCAACTTTGGTGGGATGAGATGGTATCTCATAGTAGTTTTGTTTTGCATTTCTCTAATAGCTAATGATCGTGAGCATTTCCTCATGTGTGTTTTGGCTGCCTGGGTATCTTCTTTGGTGAAATGTCTGTCCATTTCCTTTGCTCATCATTTACTTGGGTTATTTACCTTTTTCTTGTTGATATTTTGCAGTATCTTGTAGATTACTGAGATCAGATGTCAGTCCAACATGTAGTTGGCAAGTATTTTGTCACATTCTGTAGGTGGTCTTTTAATTCTTTTGATAAAGTCTTTGGATGAGCAAAAGTGCTTGATTCTTAGCAGTTCCCATTTATCAATTTTGTTTCTGTTGATCATGCATTGTCACATTTTGAAGTCTGTCTAAGCTATGTATAAAGCTTGCATTGTCAACCCTATTTTTCTTACATGATCTTTATTGTTTTAGGTTTGATATTTAGGTATTTTACCCAATTTGAGTTGGTTTTTGTGGAAGGTGTGAGATATGGGCCTAATCTCAGTTTCTTGCAGATGGCTATCTAATTTTGCTGGCACCATTTTTTAAAGAGACTATTTTTACCCTGGTTTACAATCCTAGCGCCTTTGTCTAATATCAACTATTCATAAGAGGATGGTGACATCTCTGGGGTCTCTACCCTGTTCCATTGGTCTATATATCTCTTTTTGTACCAGTACCAGGATGTTTGGACTACTGTGGCAGTGTAATAGGTTCTAAGATCGGGCAGTGTGAGGCCTCCCACTGTGTTCCTCTTCTTCAGTAGTGCTTTGCTAATCTAGGATTTCTTCCCTTTCCAAACAAAGTTGGTCATTTGCTCCTCCATCTCATTAAAATATGTCACTGGAATTTGTATTGGGATTGCATTGTATATGTAGATCACTTTAGGTAAAATAGACATTTTTACAATGTTAAGTCTTCCTATCCATAAGCAGGGTAGGTTTCTCTGTTTATGTAAGTCTTTCTTGGTTTTTTGCAGTAAGGTCTTATAGTTCTCTCTGCATAGGTCTCTTATTTCTCTAGTTAGATTTATACCTAAGTATTTTATCTTCTTAGGGGCCATAGTAAATGATATTGATTGAGTGATTTCTTCTTTGATGATCTCTTTCTTGGTATAAAGGAATCTTACTGATTTACTTATGTTTATTTTATATCCTGATACTTTGCTGAACTCTTCTATTAGTTTCAGTAGTTTACTTATGGATTCTTTAGGATTCTCTGTGTATACAATCATGTCTTCTGCAAATAGGGAGATTTTTACTTCTTCTTTGCCAGTGCAGATGCCCTTTATTTCTTGGTCTTGTCTAATTGCTCTAGCTAGAACTTCAAGCACAATTTTGAATAGAAGTGGTGAAAGTGGGCATCCTTGCATAGTTCTCATTCTAAAGGGGACTTCTTTCAGTCTCTCTCCATTCAGAACATTGTAGGCTGTTGGCTTTGTGTAGATGTGCTTACTGCACTGAGGAATTTCCTTTCTATTCCTATTTTGCTGAGAACTTGTAGCATGAATAGGTGTTGAACTTTGTCAAATGTCTTTCTTCTCCATCAGTTGACAAAATCAGGTGATTCTTATCTCCTGTGTTGTTTATGTGGTTGATCACATTAATGATATTTCTGATGCTGAACCAGACTTGCATCCCTGGGATGAATCCAGCTTGGTCACGATGAATTATTTTTTCGATATGTTGTTGAATTCTATTGGCAAGGATTTTGCTGAAGATTTTTGCATCTAGATTCATGAGTGATATTGGTCTGTAATTTTTCTTTATTGTGGGATCTTTCCTTGGCTTTGGTATCAGGGTTATGCTGGCTTCATAGAATGAATTTGGGAGTATTCCAGACCTTTCTATGCTGTGAAATACTCTCAGTAATATTGGAGTTAACTGTTCTCTAAAAGCTTGGTAGAATTCTGTGGTGAAGCCGGCTGAGCCAGGACTTCTTTTGATTGGTAGTTTTTTGATCACTTTTTCAATCTCTTCCTTTGTGATGGGTTTATTAAGTTGTTCCACTTCTCTTTGCAATAGTTTTGGCAGGTGATATGAATCAAGGAATTTGTCCATTTCCTCTAGGTTTTGAAATATGTTAGAGTACAGCCTTTGGTAGTATTCTGTTACGATATTTTTGATTTCAGTTGGGTCTGTTGTGACATCTCCCATCTCATTTCTTATTTGGGTTATTTCCTCTCCTGTTTTTCTTTTGCAAGTTTAGCTAATGGTTTATCAGTTTTGTTGATATATTGTTAAGTCTTGCTTGTGTACGGAAACTTTCAGCAATAAATAGTGACCGTCCTTGTCCACAGTGGTGGATTTTACATTAAAATCTATTTTTCTATGAGATTACTATTGCCACACCTGCTCTTCTTTGTATGTTGTTAGCTTGGTATATATTATTCCATCCTTTAATTTTCAGTTTGTTCCTAACTTTCTGAGGTGTGTTTCTTGTAAGCAACATATAGACAGGTTGTGTCTTTTGACCCAGGATGTCACTCATTGTCTCTTTGCTGAAGTGTTCAGTATGTTTACATTCAGCGTAATTATTCACAGATGCACGTTTAGTGCTGTCATTCTGATATATTTATTTTTGTGTTGGTGTTTTCTATGTTGTTCTCAATATTCTGTTCTGGGTCATTCTTCTTTATGGGTTGACTTTTCTTCTTTTTCAATGTTGGTTTTGTTTTTGTTGAGATTCCTGTATTACATTTCTTGTTTTGAGATGTTGCATTGTTATTGTGCTTTGTGGCTATCCCATTACCACCATTAATATTCTAACTTTAAACCCAATTTTAACTTCTGCATATCTTTTTAACTTCCTCTTCATCTGAAATAACTATAACTACAGTATGTATCTCTCTTTTTAGTGTGATGGTGTCACACTCTGCATCATATGATCACTGGTTCCCTTCTTTTAATACTGTAGCTTTGATTGAGTTTTGTGACTTCCCTAACTGAGTAGACTTCTGGATGCTGTGTCCTGCATTGTCTCCTTAAATATACACTTAATGGTTTTGTTTTTCTAAGCAAAGAGCTTCTTTCAGTATTTCTTGTGGCTTTGGTTTGGTTTTTACAAAGTCCCTAAGCTTCTGTTTATCTGCAAATGTCTTAATTTTATCTTCATATTTGAGATACAGTTTTGCAGGATATACAATTCTTGGTTGAAGGTCTTGCCCCTTCAAGTGCTTTCTGGACTGGCACTCCTTCTCAGCTTGGGAATTATCCCCTTCTGAGGCCTCTAGTTGGGTGACTCCACCTCCCAGCTGACCAAGGTGCATCCCAGCCAGGCTGCTCTTCCTTCCACAAAACAGCAGAATCTATGTGGAGCTCAAAAAAGAGAGGGACGTGAGGCAGTAGTGCCCTCTGTCAGGAGCTGGGCTCTCAAAATTTGGCTATCCCATGCTCTGTCTCTCTGCTGTACTGCATGCTGTTTACTTTAGCACTGCAGTTCAGCACAGCAGCTGGCTTATGCCATCCCCCACTTTCTGGATAAGAAAAAAAGAAAACAGCGTCAACACATACTATTTGCCCAAGTGGCAAGTCAGCAGGAGTGGGGCTCAGCATGCTGTTCCTCATCAGAGAGAGGTAGCTTCCCATTTAGTGGCATGTGGTCTAATCTGACAACCTCTGCCATATCCTAGGGCTCCCTGGGTGTCCAGAGTGTTCCGTTCAGTTATCAATCCAGGCCTTAGTTTTCAGAGGGAATGTAGGAGATGTGTGTCTAGTCCACCCCTTAAGAAATATTTTTATGCACATTTTTAAATCTTTCTGTCAGAAATTTACAGTTTCTCCCACTAATCTAGTTTGGATAAGGAGCCCCCCATACAGTTTCTGTAACTGCCATTATAAAACAAACCAAAGCCATTGCCATCATGTTGGATCTGACTCATAGCAATAGGTCTGAGAAGAACTGCCCCATAGTGTTTCCAGGGAGTGCCTAGCGGATTTGAACTGCTGACCATTTGTTTAGCAGATGTAGCACTTAACCACTATGCCACCAGAGTATCCAGTTGCCATTATATCCTTGACTAATACCAATGCTAAAGTCTAGGTTTAGCTGCACAAGGAAGGCTAGACTAACCAGAGAACTTCATGGCAAGAAAAAATAAATAAATTCTTTTCTTGCTAAGGATAGCTTGCATTCTTAGTTGATGAAGACTTACCATGGAAAGTATTTAATTACTTTTGATTTATATTAATGTGAGTTGGAATTAACTCAACTGCAACAAGTTTTTGAACTCACTCAGCAGCACTGCTGGAGAAAGACCTAGCAATCTCCTTCCATTAAGATTACAGACTAGAAAACCCTATGTGGCAGTTCTGCTGTGTCACGTGGAATCACGGTGAGTTGAAAAAAGCTTGACAGCGCTCTGTTATTCCTATCTTATTTCACTTTCTTAGATCTCAGCTTCTTTTGTGTCAACTATGCTCACTTCCTGTCTTGTCCCTTTCCCCACATTTAATGCCATTTTTCCCCCCATAGCAGATGGGTTCGACAACAACCTTTCAGTTAGCATGTAAGAGCTTGACTCTGGGCCACCAGGCTCCTGGTAATAATTGGAGCCAAAGGGCAATGTTAGTTGCAATCAACGATATCATATCCTTCTAAGTATTACATTGACACATAGCTCTCTTGTAAATATTTTTCTATTTCAGTCAGTGCAGAAAATCTATAAATAAATGCCAGTGAATAGCAAGTGGCATTATTTAAGTTGTTTAACCAATCTTTGTTAAGGGAATACTATGAGTTGGCACTGGGTTATGTGTGGTGCTAGTTCAAAGATAAGCTAGATATATCCATTTTCTTAAGAAGACATTATCATAAAGGGAGAGAAGTACCAAATAGCTTCTTCCTGCTAGCTGTGGTTGCGTCAGCTCCAACTCATGGTGACCCCGTGCACCACAGAACAAAGCACTGCCTGATTCTATACCATGTTCGTGATCGCTGGCTTGAGTGAGAGCATTGTTGCGTATGCTATGCATTTGAGTGCCCTCCAAGTTCAGGGGCTGGTTTTATTCATCTAGAGCTGCCGTAACAGAAATACTGCAAGTAGACAGCTTTACAAAGAGAACTTTCAGTCTGTCACAGTCCAGCAGGCTGCAAGTCCAAATTCAGGGTGTCAGCTCCAGGGAATTTTTTTCTGTACTGGATCAAAACCAAGGTCCTCATCTTCAATCTTCCTCTAGACTGGGAGCTTTTGAGGTTCCAAAGGATGCACTCTGTTCCAAGCACTGCTTCTTTTCTGACAGTCTGAGCTCCCCAACTCACTGTTTACTTCCCTTTCCTTTGTATCCCAAGAAACTGCCTCACGGCACAATACAATCTTACACAGTCCGGCCTCATTAACAGTACTGCCCACCCTCCCTCATTGACATCACAGATGCAGGATTTACAACATACAGAAACATCACACAATACTGGGAATCATGGCCTAGCCAAATTACTACACGCATGGGGGGGGGCGGACACAATTTAATCCATGACAGCTCGTTTTATAATATTGTATCTGACAATATTCTGCTGTAATCCGTAGAGCTTCCATTGAGTGATATTTGAAGTAGATCACTAGGCATTTTCTCTTAGCCCGTAATAGTCTGAAAGCACCACTGAACCCCCCCACCACCACATGTGACTCTGCCAGTGTTTGAAATACTAGCTTCCAATCTCATAGCAAAATGAAAGCCACCACGATACAATAGGCTGACAGACACAAACTCCTCTCAACTTCCTATCTAGACTTTTTCCCCCAAAGAGAATCCTTCAGTAATTATTGTTTACTCAATTTATGTCGTTTTTTCCATTGTACTGCCAGCAGCATATAGAGATAGCCATGCTGGCTGGTCCCATGCCATCTTCACAATAGGTGGTATGCTCAAGTCTTGTCATCAAGGAGTAGTAACAGGAGGGGTTTGCATGTGAGGTGGCCTTTACTAAAAACTTGTTCCTACTTAGTAAAATCATCACTGAGTTCTTGACTTACTTTAAACATTCCAGATTTTATACACACAGCTGTGTCTTAACAGGCATCATCCTACATTCTGATGCTTATGAACAAAGCCAGGTCTTTCACGTATGTTTCTCTATTGCCTAGAGTGGTACTGGCATTTAGTAATATTTTGGGTTTTTGTGGCAAATGAATGAATAAATGAAAAGAAAACCCAGATTACTATCATGAATCTATATGTTCAGTGACAGCTGGTATTTTAGTTAATTAAACAAAAACAAAGTGTTTTATTCTGAATAGTGATTTGATGGAGTGGCTTATAGTAACCAGCATAATCTTTAGAAGAACAGTTACTATTAGCAGTGAAAATCATCATAAAAAAGGAACCAAACTCACTGACATGAAGTTGATTCTGACTCGTGGCAATCCTGTAGGACAGAACAGAACTGCCCCATAGGGTTTCCAAACCTGTAATCTGGCTTTAATCTTTATGGAAGCCCACTGCCACATATCAAACTTCTGACCTTCTAGGGGATCTTTCAAAAAGAAATACTTGACGAAAATTTTATCTTTAGTCTTCTTCCTGTTTTAGGGATCTCTACAAAATTTCATCCTGTCTGTTTAAATTTACTGAGTACAAAATTACATGTTGTTCTATGTTAACCGAAAGCCAAACAATCACATGGATTCTGACTTATAGGTACCACGCTATCAAAAAAAAAACAGGTTGCCATCAAGTAGATTCTGACTCATAGTGAGCCTACCCCATAGAACAGGGTGGACTGCCCCATAGAGTTTCTAAAGAGTGTCTGGCAGATCTGAACCACAGGTTTTTTGGTTAGCAGATGTAGTACTTAGCCACTAAATCACTAGGGTTTCCACATACTGTGTTAAAATCTTTGAAAAGGAAAGAAGAGAGGGAAGGAGGGAGAGGAGGTCCAGGGAGAAAATGAGGGAGAGAGGAGAGGATGAAGGGACAGGGAGGAATGGAAGGGGAGGAGAGGGAGGGAGGGAAGAAAAAGAAAAGATATTCTCACTGAGGAAAGAGAAAATAAAGCCAGCCTTGTTGCATTGATTTATTTGTTAAAATATGTTTATTTTGCATGTTTATTTTATTATGCACTCAGACAGATGGGCAGTCTAATGATGACAATTTGGATAATACTTCCTGTAATTGTGCAACACAGGTCCCAAAGCTGTTCTGGTGCTGGGAATACCAAGGAAACGAGAAACCAGAGCTGGTCTCGAGGAGCGGGCATTCACATAGAAGAAGACAGAAAATAAACTCAGAAATTTAAAAACACGGATTCTAAATCATGAAGTGCTTAATGAGAAATGCTGTATACTACTGAATCAGAAATGCAAAGGGATCAACTCTATAGAATAAGCCATACTTTTTTTTTTTTTTTTTTTTTTTAAATGATAGCGTCTTGGTCACCTAGCACCACCTATAAATATGTTCCTTTAAAACGGCCAGAACTTGAAAAGTTTTCAGCTGCTGACTCTAACATGGTAGGACCCACATCTGACGTGATTTTCCATCAGTCTGTGCTTCCTGGCCTGTTATTTCTTGCTCTCTCAGTGAAATGGCACCTGAAGAACAAATTGCTTCTTTTGTCTGCAGCTGGCTTGTTCACAGTGGGGCTCTTGATCTGAACAAAGCTGAAGACGTCAGGCTGTATAAACACTCAGGGAAGGATAAGTTCACAAAGGTTCCTGCTCTGGAAAATTATACACTACTTTCAAAATGCTTTGCCACATTTAAAAGTGTAATTATACCTTTCTCCTTAACGACTGACATGACATATGTTTACACATGTTTTAGCTAACTCACGACAGTACACAGTAGTGTGTTAGGCAATTGGGGGCCACCTTTAAAATTTCATGGGAAAAACAATCCGAAGCTGTCTGTTGATGTGCCCAGGTGTCTCAGAATAAGTAATGAAACGTGTCAAACTCACAATAGTCTTTAATCTATGCCTAATAAATTCAATCATTACTTTCCCTTGTTAGCTGTGAGACATACTTGCTCACTCATTCTAGCTGTGTTTCAGACAGGCTTGGTGCTTTGTTGTTTCTTTTCTGTTTGGTTGTCCCTTTATTGACTCAAACTGTCTACAGCAGCACTGTACTACACAACTTACTGTGATGTAAGATGTGTTCTATCTTCATTACTCAGTATGGCAGCCACTAGCCACATAAGGAACCCTGGTAGCATAGCAGCTAAGTACGATCTCTGTTCACCAAAAGGTTGGCAGTTCGAATGCACCAGATGTTCCTTGGAAACTAAGGAGCAGTTCTACTCTGTCATATCGGGTCACTACGAGTCAGAATTGACTTGATGGCAGTGGGCTTTTTGTCTGTTTGTTTTAGCCACACATGGCTATTGAGAACTTCAAATTTGGCTAGTATGACTTGGGAATTATATTTAATTAAAATGAAAATTTTAAAAGCTGTACATGGCGAATAGCTCCCAGGAGAGTAGAGTGAGTCAATAGAAATATGCTCTGAGCCACATATGTAATTCAAATTCCAGTAACAGCCATACTTTTAAAAAGGAAAAAAAAATTTAAATGTTTTCTTTAACCTAGTAAATTCAATATGAGAAATTATTATGATATAGCACATTCTTCCTGTCACACTAAGTATTCAAAATCTGGCACATATTTTATACTTCCAGAACATGAGATTAGTCCCATTTCGCAGGCTGGATAGCCACATGTGGCCATTGGCTACTGTTTTACAGAGAGCTGCTCTGCAGAAAGAAAACAATGAAAATGTTACCACTTATCTTGAGCTCCTCTTTCTGTGCTGCCACTGGAAACAAATACATTTTAATATATAGAATCATTTGTCTTCTTTAGAAGGAGAAGCAAAATAGACAAAGTTAATTAAACCAGATGATTTCCTCAAGAAACATGACTGACACATACCCACTATGTTCTCCCTACAAGACCTTTGGCTCTAAAACATCCTTTTTATTCACATGTGAATGAATATTTTACATGTAAATGTACTTCAATGAAGTTCTGCACATCACCTCATAGGTCTAAAGACATTTTAATGCAAGTTTGCACCTTCAAATCAACAGCAATTAAAAGCTGAGGAAATATGATATCACTAATTACACTAGACATACATTTGCTTTATATAATCCATTCAACAACATTATTATTATTCCTTATTACTTGCATTTTATGCTTAGAAAATTGGGAATAAGATCATTTACCAAATTTCTTAGGTCACTGAGCTAATAAGAAAGAAATCAAGTATCCAACTCAGGTATATTATAATTTAAAACCTGAGAGAAGCAAAAGTAGTATTTGCTAATTTTAATTCCTTAACTTTAAGTGATATGTCACTGGTGGCCGTTTCTCTCTTTGTTTGTCCTACTGTGGTGCCTTGAGTGTTGCTATGACACTGGAAGCTATGCCACCAGCGCTACAACCACCAGCGGGGTCTTCTATGGTGGATAGGTTTCATTAGAGCTTTCAGACTCAGAAAGGCTAGGAAGAAAAGTCTGGCTATCTACTAAAAACATGATCCAATGAAAACCCTGTGGATCACAATAGAGTATTATCTGATAACATTGCTGGAAAATGAGCTCCTTATGTTGGAAAGCGTTCAAAATACAAAGTATCAATAACAATGGGCTCCATCAAGCCAACAATGGTGAAGTTGGCACAGCACTGGGCAACTTTCATTGTACGTAGGTTCTTTATGTACATGGGTTCTTTATGAGTCAGAACTGACTAGTGGAAACTAACAACAGCACCATTACTGGTGGGGAAGGATTATGCAGAGGGTACTGATACCTAAATTACTGATAGCTCTTTAACATAGTCAAGATGTTGAGGTAGTCAGCCTCCACAAGTAGACCTCCTACCCACCATCGTTTTCAGTCTTTACCTTCCTTACACTGTGGATTCTGGAGCAGTGAGTTGTTAGGGAGGGTTTATACGTGTATATTATTTGGAGATTTGTAGGTGTTAAATACTGGTGAGTCAGTTCCCACTCATAGTGCTGTGGAATGAATTATGTCTCCCCCAAAATGTATCGATTTGACTGGGCCATTATTCCTGGTATTGCAAGATTGTTCACCATTTTATCATTCAATAGGCTTTTCCTGTGTTCATGTAAATTCTACACTATGATTTAATAAGAAGGATTAGCAGATTGAGTAAGTATGATAAAAGCATACAACCCTGACACTCAGCATTCTTGACTTTAAACCTTGGTCTGTTAAATGGACTGCCTCTTGGTCTATGTACGGGATCTCTATGACCATAATTAAGTTGTATGGAATTTCTGTTCTTCAAATGTTCTCCATAATTTATCATGATCCACACAGTGGAATGTCTTTGCATAGCCAAGTAAGTACAGGTAAACATCTTAGTGGTATCCTTTGCTTTCAGCCAACAATCAATGTGACATCAGCAATGATATCCCTTATTCCATATCCTCTTCTGAATTTGGTTTGAGTTTCTGGCAGTTCCCCAATGATGTACAGCTGTAACAAGTTTTACTTGTGTGTGGTACGAATGATATTGTTTGATAATTCTCACATTCGGTCAGATCACTTTTTGTTTTAGTTGGCTGGTTCTCCTCTAACAGAAATATCACAGAGTGGATAGCTTTAACAAAGGAAAGTTTATCCTTACACAGTCTGGTAGGCTACAAGTCCAAATTCAGGATGTTCACTCCACGGGAAGGTATACTCCCTTGCCATTTCTGGAAAAGAGTCCTTGTGGTACATCTGTCTTTGTTCAGGGAGCATCTTGGCTCAGAAACCTCAGGTCTGAAAGATACACTCTTCTCTCAGTGCTGCTTCCCTGATGATGTGAGGTTCTTAAATCTCTGCCAGATTTTTTGCTTTTATAGCTCAAGAGACGGCATCAAGGCACAAAACAAATTGACACATTGAATCTTGGTCTACCGGACAGAGCTGTAGTCCATCCACCCTCATTAACATCACAGAGGTGGGAATTCCAAATGGAGGAACATCACACAATACCAGGAATTAGGGCACAGGCAAATTCCTACAGATTTTTTTAGGGAACACATTCAATCCATGATACTTTTATTTGAAATAGGCACAAGTACAGATCTCTTTCAGTCTGTGGACCAAGCAGCTGTCCTCCAAATTTCTTGGCACAGATGCCTGAGCACTTCCAGTGCTGCACCACTTTGTTGACATATCTCAACTGGCATTGCATCATATCTGAAGCCTTGCTTTTCATCAATGCCTTTATTGCAGCTTGGACTTCTTCCTTCAGTATTATCAATTTCTTGATCATACACTACCTCCTAAAATGGTTAAACATCCACCTATTCTCCTCAGTATAGTTTCTCTGTGTATTTCTTCCATCTTCTTTTGATGCTTGCCTGGTCATTTACTATTTTCCTCGTAGAATTATTCAGTACTGCAACTCTAGGCTTGGATTTTCATTCTAGTTCTTTTCAGCATGAGAATCACTGAATGCAGACTTCCCTTTCCCTTTTCTAACTCCAGGTCTTTTCACATTTCCCTTTAATACCTTACTTTGTTTTCTTGAGCCAACCTTTGAAGTCTTCTGTTCAACACTTTTACACCGTCATTTCTTTCTTTTGGCTTAGGCATTCCACATTCAAAAGCAAGTTTCAGAGTCTCTTCTGATCTTCATTTTGAGCTTTCCTTTCTTACCTCTCTTTTTAATGACCTCTTGCTTTCTTTATATATGATGTCTTTGATGTATCCCACAACTCATCTGGCCTTCAGCTATTAGTATTCAGTGCATGCAATTTATTCTTGAGGTCATAGTTTGGCTGTCATGGACTTGTTCTACAGCTGGTCCCTGGCTTTCTCCTGACTGATGATGTTGAACTTTTCCTGTATCTCTTTCCACAGATGTAGCCCATTTGATTCCTATGTCCTCCTTTATATGAAGTCCGCATGTGTAGTCACCATTTATGTTGTTGAAAGAAGAGTATTTGCAATAAAGATATTGCTGATCTTACAAAATTCTACCATGTGATCTCTGATGTCACTTCTGTCATCAAGGCTGTATTTTCTTAACGATCATCCCTTCCTTTCTAGTTTTAGTATTCCAATCATCAGTAATTATCAATACATCTTGATGGTATATTTGATCAATTTCAGATTACAGAAGTTGGTAAATCTTTAGTTTATTCATCTTTGGCCTTAGTAGGTAGTAGTTAAGTTTGAATAATAGTCACATTAACTGTTCTTCTTTGTGAGTGTGTGGATAATTTTCTACCACTGACAGCATTTTACTGCAAGATAGATCTTGAAATATTTCTTTTGACAATGAATGCTACGCCATTTCCTCTTCAATTTGTCATTTCTGGCATAGTAGATCATATGCTTGTCAGATTCAAAATAACCAATATCAGTCCATTGCACTTATTCATGCCTAGCATATAGACAGTGATGTACTTCATCTCATTTTGTGAATTTCCAATTTTCCTAGATTCATATTTTATATGTTCTACATTCTGACTCTTAATGTATATTTTCAGCTGTTTCTTCTCATTTTAAGTTGTGCCACATCAGCAAATTAAAGTCTCAAAAATTTGACTCCATCCACGTCATTAAGATCAACTGTACTTTGAAGAAGTGGATTTTGTATTTTGAGTGTGTTTTGAGAGCCTTCCTATCCGGTGGGCTCTAAATCAGGCAGTGTTCTGTTACCATTTGTAAGGTTTTCACTAACAATTTGTTTTTAGTAGTAAACTGCAAAGTTCTACTTCATAGTCTGTCTTAGTCTGAAAGCTCAGCTGAAACCTCTCCCCATGGATGGCTCAGCTTCCAGCATTACAGCAACATAAAGGCTACCATTGTACAGCAAAGTGACAGGTGTGAACTGCTGGAAAAAAAAGTGGAAATTGCAACTCCATAGCTGAGTCTGCATATGGCTGTGGTAAGTGCTTCTATGCAAGCTTCAGCCAGTTTGGCAAACATACAGCTTGCTGTGCCCCATCCTGGCCCTGTGCTGTGAATCTTCCATTCTCGGCCCAAGGATTTCTCTGACACTTCAAAGGTGCCTGTGGAACTCATGTGGCTCTCACGAAACTGCCAACCTGGAGCAATGGGCAACGGAAACCTATAGGTCAATATTCTTCTCTTTTTGCCTCCGCACTGGAAAGTTCCAAGACACATTTCATTAGGCATCTCAGAAGGTTCCACACAATTGAAAGTGTATTCATTTGCAGGGCTAGCAAACTGACAAAGACTGGATGGCTTAGAACAACAATTTATTCTCACAGTTAATGGAGGTTATTCAGCCAACCAAACCAAACCCACTGCTGTTGAGTCTATTTCAACTCACAGTAACCCTATAGGACAGAGTGGAACTGTCTCATAGAGTTTCCAAGGAGTGCCTGGTGGACTTGAACTGCTGATCTTTTGGTTAGCAGATGTAGCACTTAGCCACTAAAAAAAACTCAGTGCTGCCAAGACAGTTCTGACCAATAGCAACCCTACAGGAGAGGGTAGAACAGCTCCAAATAGTTTCTGAACTGCACTAGAGATTTGAACTCCTGACTTTTGGGCTAGCAGCCATAGTAGTTAACTACTACACCACCAGGGTTTCCCAGCCCTTAACCACTAAAAGTCCAAAGTTAAGGTGCAGGCGGTACCATGCACACTCTGAAGCTTCTAGAGGAGAAGCTGGTTCAAGCCTTTCTCTTCACTTCTGTAGGCAATCCTTGGCTTACAGAGTGTCGCTCCAGTGTCTGCCTCTGTCATCACTTGGCAGTCTCTCTATTTGTTTGTGTCTCTTTTTACATTATAAAGACAACAGTCATATAGGATCAGGGCCCAGCCTGATGCAATATTACCTCATGTTCCTTAACTTGATTATATCTGTCTGCAAACACCCCATTTCCCAAGAAGGTTGTATTCACAGGTACCTGGGATTAGGACTTTAATGTGTCACAATTCAATTTCTAATAGGTGGCAAGTGGGCTGGGAATTTCAGAATTATATCACAGGTGTGAAATTTCTTTGAACCCATGAGATTCATATTGAAAATTTATGTGAATTTGTCTGCTTCATAATAGTCCCCTGTATGTTTTAATATTAAAATAGTGACCAGTTGTTGCTGAGTCAACTCTTACTCATTATAATTGCATGCATAGCACAGTAGACTTGTACTCCACTAGGTCACCAAAGGCTGATTTTTTGAGAGTTGATTACCAGACCTTTCTTATAAGATGCCTCTGGTTGGACTTGAAATGCCCATCTTTTGGCTAGCAGCTGAGTATGTTAACCATCTTTATCACCCAGGATCTCCTCCTTCATGAGCATAGCCCTATAGAAGCATCCTGGGTGTTCTCACCATTTCCAGTATTGGTACCACCCAAATCATGTTTCATGATGCAAATGCATTCTAAAATGCCAATTTGGACAAGCCATTTCTTTAGTGAGGACATTTAAAGGAGCAGATCGTGACTCTTCTAATGAAATTCAAATTCCTTAACATTATTTGCGTGGTCTTACATATTTGGTCCCATGCTTACCTCCCCAGTGATATGCTATCTTCTCTTTGACCTTTATTATCTACTCATAATGAATTTCTTTTAGTTCATTAAAGTCTCCTTTTAGTTCACTTGTCTCTAGGCATTTTCTTATTCTAGTACATCAGTCTGCATTCTTTACCCTACTATGCTTCAACCTGCACTCACACAAATCCTTTAGGTCTCAACTTCCTCCTAGAACAGTCGTTTCCCATCTTTATCTAGACTGGATTTTCTCAAATGCTATTTCTTAATCTCCCCCTATCATAGCACACATGCCACTATTTTGTCCTTACCTATTTACTATTCTGGGTCTCCCAGGGAACAGAAGCAGTAGGTCACTCCAATTGGTCCCTGCTGCATTCCTAGTGCTTTGCACATAATACTATGGATAGTGGGAAAGATTGTCAAGTCAGGATCCTTACAGTCCTTGAGTTCAAATATAGTTCCTAACACCTGCTAACTGTATAACTTCTGGCAACTTATACAAGCTCTTTTAGTCTTAGTTTCTTCACATATAAATTGTGTAAAATAACGGTATGTTAATTATAGGGGGGTTAAGAATAGATGAGATAATTCATGCAATGCACTTTTAATAACTGACCGATAGCAAGCACTTAATAGATGATAGCTATTATTATTATAATAAGCATTATTATATGCAAATTTGATCAATATAATAGTAGTTTTAGAATAATTATTAGGTACTAAATAATTATGAATAGGTATAAAATTACCGAATGAATGTAAAACAAAAGAAAAATATTTCCTACCTTTTCTCATTTATTAATGAGCAAGGTGTTTTTCATCATCCATCAGTTTCTTCAAAAAGAGAACAGAAGAAGTTAATAGTACATAAGATTCACCATCCAGAAAATTATTTTTCATTGCTTCTACGTCATAAATGCACATGAACACATGAGTATGATTGGTATTACTTATTTTTAGACTTTATAGAACTAGGTAATTAGGATAACAACAAAGCAGAGTGTTTTAAAGGTTGAACCATGGTCCCCAAAGATGCCCATGTCCTGATTCCCAGAACCTGTAAATATGTTACCTTACATAATAAGAGTGACTTTACAGATAATGTTGAGCCAGCAGTCTTGAAATAAGGAGATGATTCTAGATGATCCAGTTGTGTCCAGTATAGTTACAAAGGTTCTTATAAAAGAAAGCCAGGAGGTTAACAGCCAAAGACGGGAGGTAATGTGATAGTGGACGTAGAGGGAATGATGCAGCGCCACTAGCCAAAGAATGAGAATGACCTCTAGAAGATGAAAGAGAAAAGCATCCCACTGTCCACTGGCACCTTCAGAAGGACCTAGTCCTTCAAAGCCTTGGTGTCAGCCCTGAATCAGTTCAGATTTCTGAACTGTAAGATAAAACATTTGTATTATTTTAAGCCACTAAGTCTGTGGTACTTTGTTACAGCAACAGTAGAAAATTAGTGCATATTTGAGATAGATGGAATATTGACTACCAAGTGGTTTAACACAATATTTTTATTGTGAAGAGATTGATAAGCATAAATTTAGGCTGAATCGACAATCTTTTAATAAGTGGACTGAAGATTCTCTGTGATATACCTCAATATTTTATTGGCACTCTAAGACAGTGGGAAATGCTGACTGTTTCTGATTCTAAATTCCAAACTGCATCCACGTACATTTGGATCTATAGCCACACTGTATTAAATATTGTGATTCTGTATTTTAATGTATGATACAATTAGTCTTAACTCCACTTTTTTTTTCAAAAAGTTTCTCACTCCTCACACATTTATTCCTCTATGTGAACTTGGAAATATTTTAGTTTTATTTGGGTTTTAGTTGACTTCAGAGGCTTTTTAGAAAGTATCTGAATCTTAATTTTATTGAGTCTTCCTATTCATGAATAATGTATGTTTGTATATTTAGCCAACTCATCTTACATGTGCCTTATAGCGCTTTAACTTTTCTTCAGAATCAGTCGGCATAATTAACCTTTTATTTGTTTGTTTTCTGGTTATTGTGTTGTTGCTCTGAAGGATGGAAATTTTTCTTCAATATTAAATTATTTTTTCTCTGTCTTGTTCCCATCTCATTTTTCTGGCAGAAGTGCTCATGTTGGTCTCTTTTCTTCTTTGATCTCCTGTCTTGCAAAGCCTGTTTTGTATCATTTCCAAGTGATTAAATAATTTCCCATTGACCCCAGTGGTGAGAGGAATCTCCAAGCAGTAGTTATGAAGATGGCCAAATACACAACATCTTGACAGTGGACAGGTAAGGTTGCCAGCAGTTTGTTAGCCACATACGCCCACACTCTGGGGAGGAGGGTACCACATGTCATTCAGGACCACCTGGGGATACATTTGGGAACAAAACAAACAACCAAGGCATGTGGGAGGTAGGCTGTGCAGCATCAAGAGAGTGATTTGACCTCTGGTACCTATAGAAGGATATGATTGGTTTGTTTGAATAACTCCATGGGTTGGCAGGGAACTGAAATCCACTATTCAAGGATAAGCAGGAACTATTCTTGGCCCCTTTGATAAGGAGGATTGTTTGGATAAGAGTCATTGTGAGCAGGGGAAAATGTAGTTAAACCATTCAAGGTCTTCTGATTTCACTAGATGTCAAAATGTCTCATAATAATGTGTCTGAACTTTAAGCCTTATACCACACCATGAAAAATGTATTTATTGTACTCAGTTTTCTTTTGTTTTCTGGAATAAATCTTCTGCTACATTGGATTGCTTATTCTTCTTCTGTGTGCTATATTCCATTCCTAATGAAATTTCCCCTTCAATGCTTCTCCCCATTAAATTGTTTAAGCTCATTTTTTTCTGATATTTGCCATTCTGGGTACTCTTTTGCCCTCCAGTATAGCCTATGGTTTCTTCTTGAGTCCTGCCTGAAATCTTATGTCCCACAGCTATCCTCCCTTTAGAACAAATCTTAAAAGATGATGTGAGTCTCCCCCGACCCCCGCCAGATCTTCAGCAGTTTAGGAAGGGAGGGTTTTGCAGTTACAATTAGTTAACAAAGACTTTTTCTCCCCAAACTGTTTATTAAGTATAAAAACCTTAGTCCTGTTATAATAGATTACAGAAGGCACTTGGAGGTTTGTTCTTACAACACACACACCATTGTCAGGATCATATTACCATCCCAACCAATTACAGAACACTCCTAGGAGACAAGAGACTTGGCCCCTGGCTGTCTACCACATATCCTCACATTGCAAAGTAACAGTGTTTAAAACTTTCACTGAAGATTTAAGTTTTCACTTGATATACATATATATTTCTTCTCAGGAAGCTACAACATGCATGTTATTACATATACAAGAGTGAGTAGAGAGCATAAGGTCTTGTTAAGATATAGATGCTGTGTGGTTGGTTAGATGTGCTCACAGGTTACAAACCAAAGGCTCTCCTGCTGAATTGCCATCATAGCAACCCTATAGGTCAGAGCAAAACTGCCCCATAGAGCTTCCAAAGAGAACCTGGGGGATTTGAACTGCTGACCTTTCGGTTAGCAGAGGTAGCAATTAACTACTACACCACAAGAGTTTCCATTCACTAGTAAAGTGGCTCTCATGCAAGTTAGCATCTCAATCTATGTCAATTTAATTCCATGCTACAACAAAATTATTAGTCATTCTACATAGCAGATTTTAAGTATTCCACACAGATCAAGTTATGAATGCTAAATCCATGAATACTGAAGTTTTACTGTATTCACAGTAGCTTTCTAGACTCTGAAATTGCATAAGTAGGTAAGATTTTTCATGATAAACTCTATGATGATACCAGTTCAGGCCACTGTGTAGATAGAAAAGAATTTTGAAAGAAAATTTCATTATTTAAAGTTGTGATAATTGCATATGTCAAGACAACCATCACGTAATTACAACTTCACCTTTGTGAGAAACTCCTATTCATAAGATTGACTCCATTTTTCGTTCAGTTGTGAGGAAAATGCCTGAAATATGGTTGAAGAACTCAGAGTCTAAATAGGGATGGAGAAAGACAAGCAGAGAGGAAATGAGGAAAGGTTTGGGCTGCGTGATTTTTTTTATGGCAATACTTAAGCTAAGTTTTCTTGTTCATAGGCCCAAGGAAGCCACTCTTTCTTGATGTCTCATCAACTGAGGCTTGCACATAGAGCTAAAATAAGCCTGGCGGAGAGAACATAAAGGCCACTGAGGAGGAAAGCCTCCAGAATTCAGCTTACTGCACAGGATCACTGCGTAACTAGTTTCCTGCGTTACTGCTAACAAGTTTTAAAATCCCATATCTAAAGGAACTGAAAGTATTTCTGGAGGAAACTGTTCTTCAGTCTCCTTGGAAATGACACTGCAGTTATTCAAGAACCCAGTGAGGGAGGTACATGAGCCAAGTTCTGCAAAGAAGGTGTAGAGAGGACGCTGAACATTGGACATTCAGTAAGAAAGAGGGCTTAAACATAATCATTTTAACTTCAGAGAGGCAACCAACAAATTTTTAAGTCTTGCACAACACACAGAGAAATAATGTACACAAAGCTTTCATATCTTACACTTTGTTCTGCACTCACTGTAATCTCTCTCAGGCCTTGCACATATCCTCATTCCCTTTCACAGTAGACTAAAAACAAACACCGCCCACCTATTTGTGTGTTGTTCCATGGTGTCTTGTGTGTTGTTATGATACCAGAAGCTATGACACCTGTATTTCAAATACCAGCAGTGTCAGTCATGGTGGATAGGTTTCAGGGGTGCTTTAAGAATAAGACAGACTGGAAACAAAGATCTGTCTATCTACTTCCCCAAACTGACCAGTTTACATTGTACAGACCGTAGCTGAACATTATCTGATTCTCTTGTTTCATATACATCACCGAAAGAGATCAATCGCTAGAGGAGGTTGACGTGTTTGGTGAAACGGAGGACCAGTGAGGATGAGGGAGCTCCTGGGCAAGACGGATTGGCACGGTAGCCACAATGGGGAACTTGCAAGTCCTGGCAAATGAGGATGACACAGAACCAAGCAACATTTCATTATATTGCACGTAACACGGCCATGAGTCGGAGCAGACTTAAAAGCACTGAACAACACAATACAAACAAACAACAACAAAAATAGTTTCCATTTAACGCATGTGAAGAAATCCTTTAGAAATCTGAGAGAGACTGCTCGTAATAAGGTCTTATCCATCTATTCTCAAGCACCCTGTTACACCACAGAAAAATCTCCTTGCTGGAGGAGAAATTATCACACACCTGCAAGTGCAGTTTCATTTGGGTGGTGATATCCTCGACTAAGTAGATGGTTGTCGTTTTCTGACTGTCACCATCTGGCAGCTGCTTCTATGACCTTTGGTTATCTCTGCTGTCGACAGTAATGTGATTTCTTGGAGTCCCCGCATTTCCCATGGCTGTGCCCGCCACTGGCAGAGCTGTATGGATAGATGGCTTCCTCTACATCAGAATGAAAAGACGCATCTTGAAGGAAGGCACTCTTGAGCTGACATGTAAACAAGTAATTTGATTTGGGGAAGAGAAATAATTTTAATGTATTGTCATTTTAAATCTGAATTACACTGGTGAGATTGATAGCAAGACAAGATAAAGCTTTTTTTTTAAAAAAAATACCTATGGCTTGTATAGAGGTTATGTATGAGCCCGCCAAGCCAAGTGCCATCGAGTGGGAGAGAATGTCCTTAATTTTAAGAGTGAAGCATTACTGTTGTGAATTGATTTTATACACATACACAAACACGCACTCATATTTATGCACGTATTTAACACATATGTGTGAAGCAAAAACAGGAAATCCTAACAATTAAGTCTAGGTGTGGTTATGAAGGAGATACCTGTATATTTATTTCAATTTTTGAATGCTTATTTTTTTATAATTATTTTTCAATGTTAACACCTGTATTAAAGTTTCAAAGCACATGGAATTTGTGTTAAGATTTGTTTCTCCTTATGTAAGAATAAATGAAAGATGTTTATTAAGAGTCAGGAAAACAACAAGCCAAACTCGTTTGCTTTTCGAAAGAGGCTTCAGCATGCTACCACAAGACTCAGATCTTGAAACAGCAGTCAAACACACAACCTTCCTTCCTTGCTTCCACACTTCCTGATTCCGTCTGCTGCCTGCTTCCCTGCAGTCATAGCCAATAACATGCTTGGGATAGAATCGGAACTCTTTTCAACTGGAGTCTCCCATATGTTCATTATAGAAAATGTGTTTGCATTTTCACTACAACACACCACATATACTGACGCTGCCTGACTGTGAATTTGAAACTGGGAGAGAAGAGAGACTGGCAGATAAAGTGAAAGAAAGTTGGTGAGAAGCAGAATTCCAGCCCAAGAGAGTTTCGCGGGACTTAGAAGTTCTTCTGCTTGGCATAGCTTCTCATTACAGAATGCTGGGTTTTTTTCCTCCTCCCCAGGGCTGTTTCCACTTAGACTGTAATTTCATCAGTTATAGTAATGCATGAACTTTCTCAGCACAGGGCCCTGTGGGAAAAAAGTCTATCTAGATTCTGGTTGGTTGAACTCTGTTGTTAATGTAGTTTCCTGGACATCCTTGGTTTTTAGTTCATGGACACCTGCAAATTCAATGTAACTACATATTCTAATCTACCCCTGTGTTATGTGAATGGATGGATGGATGGTAGAAAGATATAGATAGGTAGATAGATGGTAGATAGGTAGGTAGATGGATAGATGATAGACAGATGATAGAAAGAGAGAGAGAAATAGATAGATAGATAGATGATAGGTAGATAAACAGGTAGATAGGTAGATATATGATAGATAGGTAGATGGTAGATAGATGATAGACAGATGACAGACAGACAGATAGACAGATAGAAAAATAGATAGATAGAGATGCCTGTATGTTTTTTTGTCTTACCTTTGGCTGACCCTGGAGCCTTTTATTGGAGAATGAATGGAGAGTTAGTGTACAAAGGAACATAGAAACTTTATTATTTATTGAATCTACATTTACTGTAGTTTCCAATGGACAGCTGTTTGGAGTTTTGCAGTACCTGTCTTCAAAAGTCCTATGAACTTCCTAAAGTTTCCAACTTTACTCATCTAGAACTAAATTTTCATATTATGGTCAAATTTATTTTCTTATGGATTACTTGAGACTTCCAATTGCTCCCCAAGGAATAAATATCTTTCTGGTATGTGGCTTTCTATTTTGAAGAGTTCAGAGTAAATGCCCTTAGGTAAGATTTTAAAAATGTTTTTGTCTTGTTTCAGCTAAGAAGACACTTTCTTAATTTCTTTCCATCATGTCTTTGTACAAATGGAATTTCTAAGTTTTTAGTTCTGAAAGAAAGATCTAGAATATTTCCAAGAATGGCCTCATTAATTCTGATTTCTCCTTCAAAACTAAAATGTGTGGACTGGTTCAGTTGAGAGTTCTACTCCTTAAACCCTCCTCTCTGAACCCTGAAATCAAGTCACACTAGACTTTTATTAGTATTAGCTCTACTTTGCATATTCACACCTCCCTGCCTCTCCTCCAGCTTTATCTTCCACTTGTAATCCACTTTCTCCATCATTATTGACAAAATCTTAAGCACCCTTCAAAGACCCACCCAAAAGACTTCTCCCTCTTCTCTACAGAATCTCCTCCTAGATAAAACTAATTTCTCTGTCCTGTGCCTTTTCTTATCAAAGAGCTCATCTTTGACCTGAGTTTCTTTAGGTGTAACACACAGCACCACCATTCTCTATCTGTGTGAATTTAGAGAATGTGCATGTTGTTCTTGGGTCTTGCTAAACAGGATGAGTGGTGGGAGGTAATATCTACTAATATGTAAATTGCCTAATATGTGCTTATCACAAAGTAACATGTCAATAAACATTAAGTTTCCTTTGTAATTATATTCCTTTTTTGTTCTGTGGTGATTTGTGAACAAATATTCAGACCACTCTAGATGGTGAACTACTCATAGCCAGGGGTTATACTTTATCTATCTTACCATGCTATCCATATTCCTTCAAGTGCAAACTATGCTTGGCACACTTTTGTAGATTTGGTAGAAAAGGAAACATGTACCAGTTTCCTGGGGTTATGGAAACGAATACTAATGACAGTGACTTAAAAGAATAGAAATTTGTTGTCTCAGAGTTCTGCAGACTCAGAGTTCAAAATCTGGGTGTGGGCAGGGTGATCTTCCCTTCAAAGTCTCTAATAGGAGACACTTCTTTGCCTTTTCCTAGCTCTAGGAATGGTTCTCAGCAGTCCTTGTCATTCTTTGACTGGTAGACGCATCACTCCAATCTTCGCCTCTGTGTTCACACGGTTGTCTTTCCTTCTGTTTGCCTCCAACCCTGTGTTCCTTCTCTTTTTATTAGGATACCAGTCATACTGGATTAGGACTCACCTTTTTGCAGTATGACTTTATGTCAACTTAAGCAACATCTGCAAAGACCCCATATGCAAATAAAGTTGCATTTACAGGTACAGGATTTGGAATTTCAACTCACCTTAGGGGAAACATGATTCAAACTACAAAAGAAACTTTTGCAGATTTTGTCTGAATATTTAAACAATATCATAAATTTTTTCTTGTCCTTTGACGCCCTTATGGTAGAAAGCTTATCCCTCTGCACAGATCACACACAGGATGCAAATGCCAAATACTTTTTCTGGGTGTTTTATCCTTTTTTGATATGTACACAGCATAATGCTTTTTAACACAATTGTAATAACAATACTGCTATTTGTATTAGACAATGAGTACGTGCTAGACACAGATACTATGTTATTTCATTTCCTCATTCTAACGAACCACGCAATGTTTTTTCTGTTATTCTAGGTTTACAGAAAAGGAAACCAAAGCTGAGAAAACAGACCTACCACAACACTAAAAAGCCACAGTTTCAATTAGTACATGACAAGGCCAAGATCAGAGCCCAACTCAAACCAGTTAGAAAATTCTTACACTGCTTTCTCTATTATTTTACCTTTCTTTTGTTACAGTAACATTACAAAACGAACTTGAGATGGAAGTAGAATAACCAACTGTAACTCCAATACTTTATCACAATTGCTGTATTCATTTTCCATATTATCTTCTAGTCTTCTTCATTCACCAATCTATTTCATATAGTTGATATCGCAGTGCACATACCATAGTGTGACTTACTTTTTCCACCATCCCAAGTGTGTTTTCATTGTATATTTATTCTATTCTATGCACAAATGGCCACTATTTTTCTTTTTCTTTAAATAACTAGGAAAGTATATCATAAATAAAATAAAAACCTCAGGGTGTTGTTCCTACCCATTGGAAGATTTCTTGTTTTGAAGGGAAGAATGAAAATTTAGAGAAGTCACAAAAGAGAACAGAGCCATAGAGACAAGAAGACACTTACCCTGAACTCAGAGCGGGTTAGTTTCCTGTCACTGCCTCCTAAATAGTCACCTCCTAAACATTCCTGGACACCTATCTCTACAGAAAAGCCAAAACAAAGCAAAACAATCACTTAGTGTAGGTGCTTGGGCATGCACATGTGTATCTAATACAAATCTCAACAAAATGCAAAATAAAAAAGTAGTAACTACCATTGCATCTGTCGGGTTACCTCTGTTCTAAAATTAAATAGAGGCAGAATTTACTCGATGTCCAAAAAAACAAAGTCTTTATTCATGTCGTCAGTAATTTAGGAGATTATTGTTCTGTGGCTTATTTTCACTTCTGTTAAAAAGAATAATAGTAATAATCAAGAAACCTAATTATTATTTGTATTCTTCCTGGTTTTCATTTTAATAGTTTGATTAGACCTTTGAGGCTGTTTGAGGACAAATCTTTTCCCAGACTGGATAAAAGCCTACATCAGTGGCAGACCTCATTCCATAAGCCCCAGAGAGAGAAGGAATGGTTTTTCTGCGGCAAGTGGAGGGCAAAGAAAAGTAGTGAATAAGGGTAATGAGAGAAGGAGAAGAAGGTAGAACAGGGAAGGAAGGAAAGAAGAAGGCGCTGTTTTTGATTCTCTCTCATTTCTGTTGAACAGCACCTATCAGTGCAGATCAGTAAGTGTTTTCTTTTGTTCCAAAGAGTCTGTGGGTTCCATGGAGCATTAGAGTGCTGGCTCTCTTCTCTGCATGAAGACGTGCCATTCAGCTGACCTCTTTTGTCACACTGCTCAGCTCTTGCCCTCTGACGGTAGTCCATTCTCATGACATGTCATTCCTTTTGCTTAGTCTTTAACTTCTTTCAATATCAATATCTTGACACTTTTGTCAACTCCTCTGGGACAGTGCTCCACACCAAGGCAACTCAAGCCACTTCAGTTTGCAAAAACTCCCGACACATTAAATTTAACTTGTCAACTAAGAAAAAGCCCTGTGTTAATTTGTGCCCCATAAAACAGACCCTGAGACAATAATTGGAATGTAGTGTAGTGTGTAGGCTCAGGAAGCATAGATAGGAAGTAGTTAATATAGGGTGCGTTAACGAGAGCTTCACGATGGGTAAAACTCATTGTCGTTGAGTCAGATCCCATGCATAGCAACCCTATAGGACAGAGTAGAACTGCCCTATAGAGTTTCCAAGGAATTCCTGGTGGATTCAAACGTCTTGGTTAGCATCTATAGCTATTAACTACCACGTGCAAAAGGTTTCCTCAGGGTAGGTACCTAGTATTTAATTCCAACTGCAAGGCTATGGGATCCAGATTCACACGTTCAGAGAAAGTTAGCTTTCTCTGGGCAAAAGGATGGAGTATTTAGATGCCGATATTTTTCAAAGTAATCAAATGAGGCTTCAGCTTGGGGTTTGACTCCCCAGTGTTTCAGTATTCCCAGCATTTCAAATCTGTAGTAGATGGGCAGAGTGACTTTCCAGGAATTAGAAATAAGCCCTTAGGCATGAAGATGCAGACACGGGCAGTTAGAAATGCTGTGGCTACAAGCATTACTAACGCAGAAGTTCTGTGTATTTAGAGGCTTTCTCTTCCACTAGTGCTTCATACAGAGACATTACTTCCCCTGCTCCCTTTTACCTAGCTCTTGAAAATCGAGATTTTGGTATTATTTGGTAAGATTTTACTTGTCTCCTTTCAGCGACACTCCAATGCTTTCTTGGAAACGATCTGTTTTGGTCTCTACTTTCAGTCTGGTTGTGTTCTTGCTATCACCAGCTGGACTTCTTTCAGTTTTTACTATGTTGTTGGACTGTTCCAAAGCAACAACAATAAAAATACCTGTTGCTGCTGAGTCAATTTTGACTCACAGAGGCCTTAAAGAACAGAGCAGAACTATCCCACAGAGCAACGGATAGATTTGAACTGTGGACCTCTCAGTTAGCATCCAAGCTCTGTTCCATGGTTGGTCCTTCTTCATTTGATTTTTTCTTCTTCAGCACATTTTCCTTTGGTTATTTCAATCCATTTCTAGCAAAAGGACTTTTACATGCTGTTAGTAATATCTACTACGTGAAATTTTTGTAATGTGTAATTGGCAGATGTTACCATTCTCAGATGTTCACCCACAGTGTTCAGATGCAATTGTGAGATTTATAAAGATACTGATAATAAAAGGCAATGATAAAAAAAAATTTAAAAAGCAATATTCAATTCATGTCAGAACCAACTCATGATGGAGTTGTTAGAATGAACCGTTGTCATAAAGTGGAGACTGTCCATCACAGTCATCTAGTACTGCTATAAGGAAATACTACACGAGGATGGCTTTAACCAAAAGAAAATGTATTGTCTCAACCCTAGGAAGCTAGAAGTCTGAGTTCAGGATGCCAGCTTGAGAGGAAGCCTTTCTCTCTCTGTTGGCACTGGGGAAGGTACTTGTTACCAGTCTTCTCTGGACTAGTTGCTTCTCAGTGCAGAGACCCTGGGTCCAAATGACATGCTTTTCTCCTGAGTTTTGTTTCTGGGTACTATGAAGTTGCCATATCTCTCTGCTTGGTGCTGTCTTCTGTATCTCAAAAAAGACAGACTTCAGTCACAACCTAATCCTGTGGATTGACTCCTGACTCATTAACATAGCTGCCACAGTGCTATCTCATTAACATCAGAGGTAGGATTTACAACACATAGGAAAATCACATCAAATAAAAAAATGGTGGACAACTATGCAATATTGAGATTCATAGAGTAACGAAGTCAGCGCATGTTTTGGGGGGGGGTACACAGTTTAATCCATATCACTACCCGTGGTTTTCTAGAACAAAATGTAAGTAGTACAACATGATGTTCATATACTTCAGCACCTATTAAAATGGATAAAAAGCTACCTTCTGAGTTGATGAAGTACACAGGTCATGAGATCTTGGTTCTTTTCATGGTCTTGTCACCATCTTTGAACAATTTAGGTACCATTTCTACAAGTCAGTTTTCTCAACTATAAAGCAAAAGATTGAAGTAGTGGAATCATTAATTCCTTTGTAGCTCTAGCACTCCATAAATCTATGGAAATATCTCTTCTGGGAGACAGGATTCACAGACTGATTTCTTTTGACATTTGGCCCTTGGGGTTGTGCTAGTTTAAATTCTTAAGTTTCTGGCCATGACAACTCAAACATCTACCATTTGCAACTCTGAAAGCATTCCTTCTGCTACAGAATCTATACTTTTAGAACATTTAAATTTTCTAGTATAGCTTAAAGCACCTTCATAAAATTTCAAGAAAAAGGGTTGAGAAAGTCAAATTTAGTAGTCTCTATTTTCTCATTTCAAGGTTCTGGTAAGTTATTTTTACTGGGCTAACAAAACATGGACTATCCATACAATTTACATGCTGTTTGTGTGTTTTTAAATATTAGAATCTCATTTCTTCAGTTTTATTTACTATTAAGCATTATTGAATTTTTTTTTTTTTTTGCCCATTTTCTCTTTAAAAAAAACCCCAAGGAGCCTTTTTTCAAATTTTAAAAACTCTTGGCAAGATATTGGTGCTATATTCAACCTATAGCAACTGGCAACCTCTTATTTTATAAAGTTCAAGAGGAGCAGAAACTCAGCTTCCGAACACACAGTTCTGTCAGCCAATTAGATTGAACAGAAAGCAGACTATGGAAGGCAAGTGTCTGGAAACCAACCAAACCCTTCTTTCCTGTAGAGACGAGGCTCAGATGAAAATGAGTTTCAAAATCTCATCTTTTTGAGAGATGGATGGGACCCAGTTCTAATGCAGAAGAACGAGGTCTTCTCTTAAACCTCCATTGATTCAGTTCTGTTTATTTCAGTAATCGTTTTTAGGTGCCGTGGGGTGAATTTTGCCTCACGGAGGCCACACCTGTGCAGAATAGAACTACTCCATATGATTTGCAAGGCTGTGACCTTTCGGGAGAAGATCACTAGGCCTGTCTTCCCAGATACTTCCAGGTGGATTCAAACCTCCAACTTTTCAGCTGGTAGTCAAGCACTTAACCATTTTCAACACCCAGAAACCCCATTTTAACTACATACCCGCTCTTTATTTATCCACTGTCTCACTAGTATTTCATATATATGATACTAGTAAATGTACTAGCTGACATTTTTGCACACTATGACTCTGTGTAAGGAGGTGTGGTGCTCACCCCCATATGTAACCCTAGTCTGGAAATCACTGGGCACCCCACACTCTGGCTGGCATCTCCCCTCCTTCTTCCTGACGTGTCCTACCCTCAGGTCCCCACTTGCTTCGCTGGCAGGCACTAGCTTGCTTTCACTGGGAGTTAGTGCAGGGAGGAGCTGGCATCTTCCCTTCAACACCACCCACACCCCCAGCCACCTTACTTCCGGCACAGTGTGCACTATGGAGGCTGAGCTGTCACACTGGGTGGTTGAGGACATCTGATTAGCAGCTGCAGCATGGATTCAGATTCTGGCAAGCAGAGGGAGGCCAAGTCCGTGTCCACTGGGACCAGGTATAGAGGTGTCAAGATTTTCAAGCTGGGAGAACAGGGCCCTAGGAGAAGGCCAGGAGAGGGCAGGAAATCTCGAGTTATTTCACATTACACCAATTTTTCGCAGAACAACCTCATCTTTGAAACCTAACCATGTGGATAAGTGAGGATGTGTTGCTACGAAAATATATTTATTATACCTCCTTCACAGTATGCCTGCAAACTATGGTTCTGAGAAAGCAGTAACAGCTAATGATTAAGAGATTAAGAGTATAGGGATAGAAGAAACACAGAACTGCCATACTGAACAAGTTCCTTTTTTTTTTTTACTAAGTCTTGGTTTCTGACTTTGAAAAATGAGGATGATGACTATGTAAGATAATATGCATAAAGAAGGTAATTATTTTTTTTTAATTGTTGCTATCTAACATTGAGTTAATTTCAAACCCTGGTGACATAGTAGTTAAGTGCTAAGTCTGCTAACCAAAAACCTGGCAGTTTGAATTCACCAGGTGCTCCCTGGAAATTCTGTGGGTCAGCTCTGCCATATCCTATGGGGTTGCTATATAATATTTTAGCATTATTAATATTTCATTATAGTTTGAAGTGCTAATGTTATTAATAGCAGTAATATTCCTCAAAATATTTTCCTTGCTGATACCATTAAGTAGTTTCTCTCTGGTATATTACATAAACTAGACAGATCTCTAGAGTCATTCCAATAAATTTAAACTTGTTATTGGTTTCCTGAAATAGTCCATCTAGGATCCTGGAGGATGCTGTATTCATCTCTGCATTTCCAATGCCCGGCACAGTGCATAATGAACAAATCAGATAATGCCCTTTGGGTGACAGACAGCAAAAATGCTTTCTGGTGACAGCCACCTAGGTCTTTACTGTATTTTGTAAAATTATTTGTTGCTACTAATGTGACAGAATGTTAAATAGGCTACTTTTCTGCTTTAGAAATGAGGCAAGACTCCCTGATACAGAGGAGAAAAATGTGGGTACAGATCTAGAATTCCGTTAAAAGACCAGACTTGATGGTATGACGCCCTGGAGGGTCACCCGAGAGCACAGCTCCTCGTCTCACTTCTACCCCAGAGAAGAAACTAGCACCGAAGACAAGTCTTTAGACAAAAATTGGACTGGATTGTAAGACTTGAGACTGTAAGAGCAGAGCAGCTCCCCAATAGTAATGAGAGGAGACGTGAGAGAGGAGGGGCCAGAACTAGGTTGAATGAATATGGGAAATATGAAGTGGAAGGCACAAGTGTGTTGTCACAGGGCTGAGATAACAGATGGAGTCACACAGAGATCTGTATATATGGGGTTTGATAAGCAAATTGACTTTGTAAATTTTCACTTAATCATAAAATATTATCTTTTTTTAAAAAAAAGGTAGGAAACAAAAATCCCTCAATTGAGAATAATAGATGCCAAATATCTCCTTATTTTAAAGAGAACAACTAAAGATCCCAGAATATATTATTGCAATCTTCATTAAAACAGCAAGCTTGGTACTGGCTGTTATTCAGTCTTCCCTTTAAGCTGTTGTAAGGAGCATGTATAGAGAATTTGAGACAATGATCAAGTTTTTGAGTCGGAAGTCTAGAGTGCAAGAACTCCCAGTGGGAGGCAAGTTCACTTCTCCAAGTAAGTCCAAGAAAGGTCTCCAAGAGTCTCGCTTGAAGAGATTGGTGTTCACAAGAGTGAAAAACTGGTGTCTCATGTCTGGATGGGGACCTGCTTAAATAGTAGTCCTTGCTACACTTTACTATGTCCTCTGTGAGGATGGAGGGAGGGACTGGAGATAAACTTTAGAGGAAGGTAAGAGAGAATAAGAGAAGTGGACTCCATTATTACTACTGGGCCAAGCTAGGCATGGGAGATGCCCATTGCCAACAGGACCCCCAGAAAGTAGCCCAGCTTGAAGAGAGGTAGGGAGCCCTATCCAGAGGGGTGGGTGGCTCTGGTAGAAAAAAGTGAAAACAGGAAGATTCTTAGCGACCTGAAGCTGAAAGTGTTTTCTGAGGAGGTTTTCTGGGGAAATATATTGGCAATCTATTACACCAGAAGGAAGGGGGGAACCACTCTGAAGAATTCACACAGCTGTCCTAGCAGAAGTCAGCACTGAAACACTGTCCCCAGGAGGACACCAGGTGAGTGACAAAACATTGGCTCTTTCCTTGAATCTTCCCTCTCTAACCTTGGCTTCAGAGGGGCAGACGGAAAGAAAGGGAGAAGGTAGAGCAGCGGACATGGAATAGAAAAGCCTTGCATTATGTATGAGATTGAAGTTTTCGCTGAATTGTGGCATCTTCATACTCCAGGATTAAAAACACCGAGATGAGCCTTTCCCCAAACAGGAGCCAAGAGTAATGGCTCCTTACGGAACATGCTGCAGATGTTATCAAGGGGAGTGAAAGCAAGTTCAAGAGCAAGCATGAAGGTAGTGATAGGGAAAAAATAAACTCTTTGTGCCCTTATAAAATCAAGTCTGTTTAACTACACTCACGAAAACCTTGTAAGGCATGGAGGCAGGGAGGCAAGTACAAGGGTAGCTATGAGGGGTGGATAGGTCACAAGCTTAGCCAATAACGTACCCACTGTCGTTACAGAGTGAGTTAGTAGAAGTGCACAGATTTTGAACCAGATTTCTGACTCCGTGTCAAATACTCTTTGCATCACACTGTAATAATACTTGTTGTTAACTGTCCTCCAGATGGCAGCTGACTCATGGTGACCCATGTACAATAGAACAAAACACCACCCAGTACCAGATCATCCCTATGATCAGTTGTGTATCAGACTTTTGAGATCCACAGGGTTTTCAAAAGCTTCTTTTCAGAAGTCAATGGCCAAGCCTTTCTTCCTAGTCTTAGCCCAGAGGTTCCTATGAAACCTATTTGGCATCTTAGCAACATGCAAGCCAGCACTAATGAACAAGTGTAGCCTGTGCATGAAGTGTATTGGCAAGCTTTCTGAACCCAGGTGTCCTGCATGGAAAGCAAGAATTACTACCACTGAGCCACCCATATCCTCTTCCTCTAGTAAGGACTTCTGTTTATAGTGAACTTTCAAATTAACAAAGAACTTGGGGAACCACTGCCTTGCCAAGGATGTTTAATCTGAAGATAATTCTGTTTAACAAGGTGTCAAAACAACCATTAAGGATGTTTCTAAGAGCAATACCTTAGCACTGCAGGGAGTCAGTGTGATGTAGAGAAAATACTGTCTTGTAAAGCTGGAGGCTTGCATTCTTGTTGTAGTTCCACCAGGGGCATTGCAAAAAGAAGCATAGCATTGTGAGTCCAATTTGAGATTCAAATTCTCACTAGGCTATTTAGCAGCTGTGTGATGAGAGGCACAATTCTTAACCTCTTTAATCCTCAGTTTTTTTCATGCATAAAATGGGAAAATGCCACCTACTTTCTAGGATTGCTGAGAAGAATAATGAGCTAATATAAAGGCCTAGGAAAATGCCTGGAACCCAATAGGGATTCAATAAATGTGAGCTCATCTGCTCTGCCAACCTAAGAGAACCCTTGTGATGATGAAATACAGTCATATACATGGGAAAGCTTTATAAACTGAAAGATATTTTAAAATATTTCTTTTTATTGTTCTCTTCCCAGAAATATCTTTCTGAACTACAGGACCTCAAGGTGAGGATGAAATGGGCCAATTTCTTCCTGTCTTATTAATAAACAAATTCTGATCTCTCAGAACCAATTTGTTCTACATTTTTTAGGTTATATTTACATAACATACATGTACATATCGAGATTTTATAATTAGGAATCATTAACATATGTTTATGTGTACATATACATGCCAAGCCAGCCAAGTGCCGTCGAGTCGCATCCGACTCATACATATACACATATATATAACCTGTTGTCATCAAGTTGATTCCAACTCATAATGACCCTATAGGACAGTGTAGAACTGCAGTTTACAAGAAGTGGCTGGTGAATTTGAATTGTTCAGCTTTTGGTTAGAAGCTGTAGATTTTAATCACTATGCCACTAGGGGCATATGTGTGTGCGTAAAATAAAAATTTCTGTATTTTTATGAACTAATATTTACATACATTTTTCCAATTATAAAAACATGCATATTCACTGGGGAAAATATTAAAGAGTGTTTCTTTTCAGTAGTTTTTTGGACAAGAACATTTCTAAGAATTTGGCATATAATATATATACAGTTTCTCATATATTACTTTTTAAAGTTAAGACAATTGGATTCTTTGACTCATCATCTGAAAATTGGCTGAATAGCTGAATCAGTAAACAACAAAAAAGGCACTATATGAATTAGAAATAGAGAATGTAAACATAATGTACATTTTCACTCAATCATAATAAAAAAATTAAAAAAGAAATAGAAACTGTAAACATAGTTTCTTAAAGATTGCAGAAGAAAACGCAAAACATATGTGTACAGTTTACAGAAATACAAGAAACCAAACCTTGCTGTGACCATCTGACAGATTTAGGAATAAAACACGCCTTGTTCTAGAAGCCCACTTGGCAGTTCCTGTTCATTGTATCCCTCTTTCTTACATTTCCCAAGAAGTAACTGCTACCTTCAGGATGAGACTGAAAGTATTTAACTGTCGTTACACATCGTTCACCACTGCCAAGAGTGCTTTCTCCCTATTTTGGGGTGCCAGAATTCAGCAGGTACCAAGGCACAGAGTCTTCCCTTTTGCCACTTCTTCTGGTTTCCTTTTTTATTATTATTTTTTATTCTGCCTATAGCATTCTTGGCCAAGTCAATTTATTTAAACTCTTTATTTAATTGAGTTTAGAAATATTTTCTCTCACTGCCTCTAGCCTTTTACGTACAGTTAGAAAGACACGCTCTGCATCTAGGTTATAAAGAAATTAATTGATGTTGTCTTGTATTGTTTGCACAGCTCCATGTTCTCTATTAGTATTTATGATCCATACGGTGTTCTTTCTTTTGTATGGTGTGAGGTATGGATCTGTTTGTTTTTTTTTCTTAGAGATTTGAGATGACATTTTCTTTATAAACTAAATAGATCACATCAGTTTCTGTATTTTATTTTATATTCATATTCCGTTTGTCTATTCATGTACACTAGGGGTCAGTTCTACCCTGGCCCCCAGGGTCGCCATGAGTCACATCTGACTCGATGGCACTTGGCTTGGCTGGCATTCATGTACTGATACCAGTTGTTTTAATTACAAGAGATTATAGCATATAGGATGGGCAAACCCTGGTACCATAGTGGTTAAGTTCTATGTCCGCCAACCAAAAATATTAGTTCAAATCCACCAGGCATTCCTTGGAAACACTATGGAGCAGTTCTACTCTGTTCTGCAGGGTCACTATGAGCCAAAATAGTCTCTGGTAGTGGCTTAGGCTTTTTTGGTTTATATTGGATGGGTAGCTATGAATCAGAATCTACTCAATGGCAACATAAGGTGGTATAGGATGTTTTAAATTTGGTAGGACTAATTTTCCACCCTGCTGTTCTTTTTACTGTTTTCCTCAATAATTTTTCAAGTTCATTTTCAACAAAATCTTCACAATCAAATGTACTAGCTCAACAAAAACGTAAAGATGAAGAACTATTTGTGTTTTACCGGGATGTTATTAAATTTATGTATTAACTTGGGAAGAAATAACATCTTTGTAAAGGCAAGATGCCCACGAAAGAAAAAAATAAATCTTTCCATTTATTCAAGATTGTTTGTTCTTTACCTTAGGGGAAAGTTTCTACTGTTTCCTCACTAAATTCGATGCTGGCTTTAGATTTGACATTAGCCACACACACATCCATGGACCAATCTGAAATTAATGCAAATATTGTAAATAAAACACCAGAAAATAGCATCCAACAACACACTAAAAAGTAATTTACCATAATAAAAGTGGATCTTTCTAAAATTTAAGAATAGTTCAAATACACGAGGGTTATAGTATTGTTTAAGCAACTTCAACTTAAGGAAAACAGTATATAACTGTTTTACCTGTGGGTTGGATGATATTTATCTTGAGTGGATATAGAATAGAGATGAATTTATTGCAAAAAAAAAAGAATGTTTGTACTATCTATGGATGCAAGGGATGATCCATCCTAAAATCCAAATCACCCAGGCAACCTATTAAAAATACTTGCAAATTTCAAGACCTACACATTGAAGTTTCAGATGCAGTAAGCTAGGATACTCCTTTAGAAGTTATTTTCTTCAAATGTAATTCACTGCACAGACATCATTTCAGGTACTAGTATTTTACAGTGTGTTCGTTCATTCATTCACCACCATGTTTCAGATTTAAGGTGGCTTACTAAAACACAAAATATATAGCAAGATAAATTTAAAGTGAATTTTAAAAAAGGAAAGAAAATAAAACTAAGAAAGTCAAATGTTGGCAGACATGAAGTTCGTGTGCAACAGTCCAGGCCCAATGATCCAGAAACACTAGGGCTTTATGCAGAAGCTGAGGGTAAGGCTGACATATAAAGCCAATCTCAAGGTGCCACGTGGAGTGAATTATACTCCTCTTTCGTTAACTTGTAGACTTGCATGTACATAAAGCAGTTTAAAATAAACATCAAGGCTGCCTTCAGGGATAGAAATGGTATAGAATTTACCATACAACCTGATAAGGAGGTACATATACAAAAGATTGGTGTGAATTCTCCTACTTGAGTCATTAGACAGAGGCTCTGGAATATAGGCATAGATTTTGTTATTACATGCTTAATGTTTTTAGTGCTGGTCATGACAGTCAACTCTTTTGCCCCAGCACCTGTCTTTTTGAAGCTTTATTTATCATTTTTGGGTTGCACATTCTATAAAGAATTTAAGGGAGCTTAAAAAACAACAAACAACAATAAAACATACTCACATTGACAACAGGATAATTAAAATGTAAGTAGAAAAGGCACTCAGAAATCATATAGACTAGGAAAAGAAAAATCTCTTAAAAACTTGTAACACAATTTCATCTGCAATTGAATTGCACATTTAGTTCTTCACCAACTAGCAGTTAAAGCTAAAAGGGAAACATGATGGATATTGTTACTCTCCTATGAGAAGAATAATCTTGATGTTTTTTAAGAAAGAGACGTTTTCCTGCTGTTAATTTTCTATGAAGAATTTATCAAATGGAGTTATCCATAAGCAGTACTGAGTTGTAATTCTACAGCCTTTGCCATCCCCCATCATATCGTAGGAGATGGGCTTTTATCTCACTGGTTTACAGTTAGTTCTTTATGAGCTATTCTCCTTATCTAGACTAAGTGCTCTCTGAGGACTCGGATTATGTCCATTCATCTTCCTAATGCTGTTCTTTTCCTGATAGTAGGAATCTATAAATGTTTATTGAACGAATGAATGGAAAATGAGAGAATAAATGGACAAACATTATTTTGAAGGACCAACCCCACACCTCTCAGCTTTCATCCAAAGAGTTAGGCTGGGGTAGTCAATTAATAGCTCACTCAACAAATGTTCATTAATCACCTACTGTGTGCCAAGCACTGTTTTCATGCTAGGATATGGCAGTAAACAAAAGAGGTAAAAAAGAAAATCTTCTACCTTCACAGGACTTACTAAAGAGGGAGAGAATGAATAAAATATATGTTAGATGATGAACAGTAACTTGGGGAAGATACAAGAAAACTCACACAGCAGAGGATAAAGAGTACTGGCGTGTGTGTGTGTGTGTGTGTGTGTGTGTGTGTGTGTGTGTGTGTGTGTGTGTGTGTGTGTGTGTGTGTGTGTGTGTGTGTCTGTATAATTGGGGTGGGAGAGAGAGCAAGAACTATAGTGAAAGAGATTGTGCATGCTTCCCAGAGAGAGGTTAAGATCTGTTGGTAAGAGACTCCAAGAGAAAGGCTTAGCCATCCTGGCCTCTTACAGTGACTGCTGTAAATAGGAATAAAAACCATAGTGAGTTACCCCTCACAGTCTCAAGGCAGGTAATGGTGATGAGACTGAGTATTTCAGAGAAAACCTGTTTCCAGAGCTATGCATAATAAACCCACTGCCATCGAGTCAATTTTGACTCACAAGAACTGTATAGGACAGAATAGAACAGCCCCACAGAATCCAAGGAGTGCCTGGTGGATTCAAACTGCCAACTTTTTGGTTAGCAGCCCTAGTACTTAACTACTGCATCACCAGGGTTTCCATACATAATAACTATACATAAGTATGGATATTTGCCGTGTCTGCTGTACATACAGAGTTTTGGACATACCCAACTCACACCAAGCTCATTAAATGTACAAACTTGGAGGAGTGGGCTAGGAGAATTGGATGGGGAGAAGAGTAGGAGGAGGCAGAAATTCTCAGTCACACTGAGATTCTACTGCAGCAGCATAACAACAGTAATGTTTTTCAGGAAAGAACTCAAAAATTAATTTTCAGTTGGAAGCCAAAGTGTAATTTAGGTAGGCAAAAAGTAATTTCCTGGGTTGGATTTAGGCCAGAGCATTGGAATTAACACCTCATCTCTTGCAAAAATTGCCAGGAGATCTCTAATAATCACATGTGAGCATGGCTTCAGATTGACAGCGTCAGTGTAGAGTAGCGTCTTCAGAGCGTGCTCCACTACTAAGCACCAGGAACACACTAGGGAGATGAATGACACCTTAATGTGGCCGACTGATTTACATACACTCGAGCTCCCAGCAGCATCTGCATTTTCTTAGAGAGCTCCTCTGCCCAAGGACTGCAAGACTTTGCTCTGTCAAATGGGATAAGATAGGATCAGTTTATACTAAAGGACTTTTGCAGCCAAGAAACTTAAAAAACAAAATCAGTCAAGTGATTCTTGCTGTGGTGATTATTAGTTTTAAGCAGGCTGATTCATAAATATGAGTATTATAGAGACAGTAAAGGTGGATAACAATGAATTAAGCATCTCAGACTGGGTTTTCTTCTCTTCAACTATCATATTTCCTTAAATCTGACAATCATACCACCTCAGAGAGTCTTTGTTTTGTCCATGTATACCTAGAATACTGTCCACACACCTTTAAAAAAACAAATGAATGGGTTGCCATTGAGTTGATTCCAACTCAGAGTGAGCCTGTCGGATGGAGTAGAACTGCCCTGCTACAATGTTTCCAAGCCTGTAAATCTTACAGAAGCAGACTGCAATGTCTGTCTCCTACAGAGCAGCTGATGAGTTTGAACCTACACCTTTAGGTTAACAGGTGATTTACCACTGCACAACCACAGGTCCTTTCCAAACAACTCACCAGTCTTAAAAGCCAAAAAATGCCAAAGTCATTGCCACTGAGTCAGCTTCAACTCATAGCAACCCTATAAGTCAGAGTAGAACTGCCCCATAAGGTCTCCAAGGAGCCCCTGGTTGATTTGAACCACTGACCTTTTGTTAGCAGCTATAGCTCTTAACCACTACATCACCAGGGGTTCCGAGTATTAAAAGACAACTACCTAATTTAATCATTTGGCAGTCTCTCTAACTTTAGTACCTGTTACTATTATCCCTTTCTGTGATTTTAGCCACTCTATCTTTCATTCCTGGTGACACAGTTGTTAAGAATTCGGAAACTAACCAAAAAGATTGGGGTTTTGAATCTACCAGCTGCTCCTTGGAAACTTCGTCGGGATGTGCCACACTGTCTTCTAGGGTCACTGTGAGTCAGAATAGACTCAAAGACAGAGGTTCGGTTTTGGTTTTTATTTCAGTTTGGCTATCATTCTGTTTCAGAAATCTGCCAAAGCTGTCCGGTGTCTGGGTTCTACTCTGGCCCCTAGGGTTGCTATGAGTTGGATCTGACTCAACAGCACTTGGCTGGCTGGCATTCCTACCATGGAAACTCCACTTCCCCAAGGTTTTACCTGGCTGGAATTTCTCATTATTTAAACACCAACTCCGCAGAGGCTCTTCCTCATCGTCCAATCTGATGTTGACCCTAGATACAGTAATTTACTGTATCTATCACTTTCTGACACTGTCTTTCTATGTAATTATGTACTTGCTGAATGTCCATCACCCTCCCTTCCCCATAAAATCAGAGTTTCCATGAGCAAAAGGGTCTTGTATATCTTTCTCTACAGTTTATTTCCAGTATTTAGATCAGAAACTGACAAAGAACAGATGCTCAACAAATACGAGTGAATTGATTTTCCTGGACCTCAGTGATTTTCTTGGCCATTTGAGCTTGTCCAGTCTGTGGACTCTAGACTAACCTACCAAACAACAACAAAAACCCATTGCCATTGAGTTGATTCCAACTCAAAGCAACCCTATGCGACAGAGTGGAATTGCTCTGTAGAGTTTCAAAGGAGCACCTGGTTGACTGAGCTGTGGACCTTTTGGTTAGCAGCTAAGCACGTGACTACTGTGCCACCAGGGTTGTCTTAGACTAGAATAGCTGAAATGATATCTCTAGCTAGAATAACTCAGCTCTAAACAAAACCAGGAGTTAGAAAGATTGTTTTTGGTGCCTTTTCCCATGGGTCCCAACCCACTTCTATTTCAGATATAATTCCTCGCCACTAGGGGCTTTGCTCTTACAGTCAATCAAATATAAAGAAATAATACGAGGTAAGGGTAGCAGGAAACAAAGTGAATTAAAACACCTAAAATAGTACCTGGCTTGTCATAGCCATTCACTATTTCTTCCCTTTCTCCACAGCTAGAGATGATGATCACACACACACACACACACACACACACACACACACACACACACACAAAGGGAGAACGATTATGTTTTAAATAAGAAATACAAGACTAAAAACTAACAATGATAGACATTCAAAATAATGAATTTCTAATACAACTGTTCATTTCAAGTGCCAGACATTTCTCAGGGCACAATGGAAAGAACAGAGACTAACCAAGACTAGGTAGACTCTAGGGCCATAAACCCCATAAATCCATAACCTCCAAGATGAGAACAGGACTGACTAGGGTTGGGGGTGGCAGGACCAGTGACTGTCTTAACAGTATTCCTTAAATCAGTTTTTCGGTGGGGGGACAGCACACTGGCCTCGTGGGTAGCAGGAGAATGCTAAGCTTATTACCGACAAGTAAGAGTGAAGAGCTGTCGTGCAGGGTGACAGGATGGACTGCCCCTGGGAGCAGCGAGACAGACAGCTTTTGGTGGGGCAGGAGGATTATTACATGAGAACTGCGTAGCACAAAGGAAAAGGCCCTAGGTTGAGGAATTTAAACAATACTGATGGCTCAAAATTATGACCCTTGGATTAGGTCCTTCTGTGGAGGCTTGAGTTGGGAGTGTGCTCAGCTGACAAAGGGGAATGAACAGTTTTGCCAAGTTTCAGGTTTATAACAGAGAGTGCCTTTGGTAGGGGCAGGTGGTGATGTAAGTTGATTGTCAGAATAGGGAACAGAGATGATAGAGCTAGAGACTGAGATGGAGACAGACAGAGATAAACAGAGATAATCATAGAGATAGCAATAGGAATAGTGACAGAGACTGAGGAGATAAAGGCAGAGGCAGAAATATAGAGATATATACATACACATCTGTTTGTTTTCTGTATATATGTATTTGTTATATATATGTTCCTGAGCTATATATGTACATATGGACTCAAGCTGAAGTCAAGCTTCTCTGAATGACCTCACAGGTATATATAGCAGGAGAGAAATGATGAGAATACGGAATGAGGGCAGGTGGAAAAATCAACTCAAAAAAAGTCTCAAACTGACAGCATGCAGGGCCCTGTTTAGTATAGCTCATATGGAGTCATGAGTTTAAAACGAGGAACTGAATACCTCAAGTTAAGACATGGAAACCCTAGTTGCATAGTGCTTAAGTGCTACATCTGCTATCCAAAAGACTGGTAGTTCGAATCGGCTGGGTGCTCCTGGGAAGCCCTGTGGAGTTCTACTCTCCCCACTGGATTGCTATAAATTGGAATCCAGTTGACAACAGTGGATATTTTTGGTGTAGGTGAGTCATGGAAACCCTGGTGGCTTAGTGATTCAGGGCTGGCTGTTGGAATCTACCAGGTACCTCTTGGAAACCCTATGGGGCAGTTCTACCCTGTCCTAAGGGGTTGCTGTGAGTCAGAATTGCCTCAACAGCAGTGTGTTTAGTCGAAACATGGAGTCCTGGGGGGCGAAAACCAGTAAGCATTTGGCTGCTGACAGAAAGATTGTCATTTAGACTCTAGCTACAGACACCTGGGAACAGAGGCCCAGCTTGAAAGCCCAATGGAGTGCAGTTCTACTTCTGAAAACTTAGCCATTGAAAATCCTATGGAGCACAGTTCTACTCTGACACACATGGGTTCCTCGTGAGCCAGAACCAAGTCAGTGGCAACTGTTTGTTGATCTTTTAAGTCAAGACACACTTTTTTAAACTTTATCACGATCCCCTCCACCACTTTTGAGATGAGTTCTGTTACTCACTGTGCCCTGAAATCCTTTCAGACTGTCACTACATGATATAGGACTGGTGGTCTGGCAAGCAAGCAAGAAGTCTTACAGTTGGGACTCTCTGACAGCTGGTCATGTGTGAGTAGTGAGGTGAGATTAGAACTGGTTAAATACAATAACCGCTGTTTGCACGGACAAAATTTCTGGAGCAGTGCTGTCTTTTTACATAGTTGGCTCAGAATCTCTAGGCTTACCTCTGTTCTGGCTAGATGTAGAGTTGCCTCCTTCTCTTAAAAAGAAACAGGTATCTGGTGTGTCTTGTCAGGCCCAGTACCAAGTAACAGGAGACAATTTGCTGGGAATAAGAAAGTGTGCAATTATCTCACTGACTACATCTAGTTCAGCATGTGGACAGCTTCTTCAGAGAAGAGAACTCACATGTGACAATTTCATTGGTCAGAGATTGTCTAAGAAAATAAAATTCACCCCACTTGGTAATTCAATAGGAGAATTTAATATGGAAAACTGTTTACAAGGAGTTCAAAGAATTGGATGGTCAGCAAAGAGAAGATGGGGCAATACCACATGCAGGAAGCTGTGTACTTAGTGGACTGGAGGAAAAAAGTGGTATCCAGGAGCCCAGGGCCACCTGTGGATGTGGGGGAACCATGATAGATCCACAGGAGGTGGGCAGCGGGATGGGATGCCACAGCCATTGTCGGCCACATGCCAGAAGTAGACATATGACACTTGATGTATAATTTCGTCAGAGTCCCTTGGTGGTGCCAATGGTTAAGTGTTTGCCTGCTAACCTAAAAGCTGGTGATTCAAACCCACCTAGAGATTCTGAGGAAGAAAGGCCTGGCAATCTATTTCCAAAAACTGAAGGCTTGAAAGCCCAATGGAGTACAGTTCTACTTTGAAATGTATGAGGTTGCTTGCATCGAGACTGATCGAATGCTAATTGGTTACACCTTTCTTCTGTCTTCCAGCCCCCTGCCTATACTGCCCTTTGTCCTGCAAAAGCCAGAAACTAGTTGATGAAAGAGACTGGGAACTGTTTGCCTGGGTCAGATCCCTCCCTGTGATACTGTGGAAGGACACACAACGAATCTGTCGGATTCCAGGTCATGGGACAGCAAAAGAAAGGGCAGAAACATCAGCTCCAGTTCACCGTAGCATAACTGGCCCCAGGCTGACTGCCTCGTCACCCTTCAGGTGCTCTCCTCTTTGTTCACTTGTTTTCCTTTATAAGGTGCTCTTCATGGGTGTAATGTTGGTGTGATAATGCCATCTCACTTTCAAAGTCTCCTGGTCATGCAAGTGTAGCCATTCAAGGCCATTCTACTTAGATGGGGGGTTTCTTTCAATACCAATTTAAAATTATTTTTGTATTTGAAACCAGAAAAGGAACAAATTTGAGAGAATGGAGTGCTGACACAACCCAGAAACCCATTACAGTGTACTTTGCCAATACTGTAGGTAATTAAAGACTTTTAAGGACAACTACAGTATTATTTACCTGACAGTGGAACTCTTACAGGCTATTATGTAAATACACATTGAGCACATTTTATAAAAGTGCATGCTATTTACTATTCAGAAGTGCTGTTAATACGTATTTCATTTAACCCTGAGGAGCCATTTCAGTCTCCTGTGTGAATTTACATTTATGAATGTTTTTATAAAATGTGTATTATTTACCCAATAGGCAGCTCTGCCACAAGAAATGCTAGCATTGATTGCCAATTTAAATTTGCGTGGGTTTCCAGGCAATTGTTCTGTAGGTCTCCCTGTGTGGTTGGGCACTCCTAAATAGCCCTTGCTTTCAGAATCCTATAAAACTAAGACCCATGGTCTGTTCACATGAAGGGATGTTCCAGTCTGTTTGGGTGGTTCTGGGGTATTTTAGTGTCACATAAAAAGAGGTCAGGTCTTGTAAAATAAAATAAAATGTTTTAGCGCTGATGATGGCAGTCTATAAAGTATATGTGTGCAACCACTTCTTTTCCTCTGAGTTGAAGTCAACATCCAAAAATAAAGATGACCAGGCTCGTGAGTAAGATCCTGAAAAACTGAATTGACTTCTTCCCTTCTCTCCACCCTCCCTCCCCCCTTTCTTTCATATCAGGTTGGAGCAAACCCTTCCTGCTCAATTCACTTTATTTTCTGTGAGACACCAATCCCCCACCACCACACAGACACATACACCATATGGAGTGAATGCATGAAAGTAATAACGATTTGCTGCCAATACACACACCATATGCAGAATTTACACATAGAATCTGTTCCATGACTCCTGCGCCCCTCAGCCAGATCAAAGATATAAACAGGAATCTGGCATTAAAGAAAAAAATTAAAGAAAACAGCCTCGTTGCCACTGTATCCCTAACTGCACTACTGTAGGGGTAAGGTGGGCAAACCCCACCACTGTCACTGACTATGTGGCAAGTATCAGCATAAATTCTGTACCCACCTGGAAGAGGACCTAGTCTTCACCTTCCCACACCTCCGTACCTCTTCACCAGCCACGTCTTCAGTGGTACTTCTTCTCTCACCCTAACCACCCGGATTTAAGTCAAAACAGCCAGATCGTTGGGTAGGAGACATCTGTTCAGGAGTCTGCACAACTCTCTGCACTTCTGGCCAGTGAGCTTCTCTCTCTTTCTCTATCCCCTCCCACCCTCCAGCCAGGTCAAAAGCTAGAAGGACTCTGCTCTTCTTCACTGAGTGCACATACAACGGTTCCCTCTCCACCAGCAACCCAAAGATGGCTCATCGGGAGTTAAGAGTCTGTCCTTACAACATTCTGAATAGCCCTCCCCCGAGTTAGTCACCTTAAACTAAGTCAGCATCTCTTTACCCGTTTGTGGGATTGTTAATTCTGCAGAATAGGTCATGAAACATGTGGAGACTCTCTTGCATAATGGTTAATGCTACAGCTGCTAACCAAAAAGTCAGCAGTTGAAATCAACCAGGAACTCCTTGGAAACTAAATGAGGGGCAGTTATACTCTGTCCTAAAGGGTCACTATGAGTCAAAACTGACTTAATAGCAATGGATTTATTGGTACTTATAGTTACACATTTGTGATAACTAGCAAGGATACAAGCAAAGAGAGGCATCAGGCAAAGTCTGGGAGAGTTCCAGCAGTAGGTTTCTACTGTTCCAATGAATGTACCGCCTTCTCTCATGCATGGATGTTCTCAGCAAATCCAGGAAGCCCCAAAAGAGAGCTCCAGTTTCAGGTCCTAATAATTGGGACTTCATGCATGTATATGAATGAGGGCTTAATGCATAGCTATGTTTGATGCAATAAATAAAAATACATGATTGTACCATGCATCCCCTTTTTTCCTAAAGTTAGTTCACCAGGTGTGGGGCCTGAATAATCCCTACTGCCTATTTTGGAAAGCCAAGGCAACTTGATTGCTCAATTATTTTTAGAATCAGAGACAAAGGCCCAACCAAGTTCTTTGTCTCAAACACTAGTGGAAAGATGTCTTTGAGAGATTCCCTCTAGGCTACACGTCTCTACTTGCTTAGGTGTAGAGGTAAATTGGAGTGTCACCTATAATTTAAAGTGTGAAAAGCTGTACCAAGAGTTTTGAATTCTTTTCATTTAAAGGAAACAGAGACTTCGTGCCGGTCTTAAGACCAATAAAGCTAAAGAAGACTGAGATCTGAGATCTGAGGTCTGAGTCCTACCTCGGTGATTTGGAAAGCAAAGGAAAAACTGCTCAGCTATTTAGTGACAAATCCCTGGGCTGTGGCTGTGTTGGAAGTGTCCTACAGTCCTGACCAACTGTTTGCAAACCTGCTGGTAACTACGCCTCCTGTTATGCATGCTAACAGTTTTTATTAGCAGAAAGAAAACGTAGAGCCTTTATCTACGAGATGCTTTTAAGAGGAGATACGCAGACAGTAGGAGCCCCAGTGGGCAGTGGTTATGCACTATAAATAGAGTTTGTTGGCTCAAACCTCCATAGCATCTCCATGAGTAAAAGACCTGGCAATCTGCTCCCAAAGATTACAGCTTAGAAAGCCCTACAGAGCAGTTCTACTCTGTCACACGTGTCACTGTGAGTTAGAAAAGACTCGATGCTATCCAACAAGAGAAGTTTCAGGGTGATCCAAATGGCTAAGCTGTCAGAAGATTGGTGGTTCAAATCCACTTAGAGGCACCTCAGAAGAAGTGCCTGGTGATCTACTTCTGAAAGATTACCACATTAAAAACCCAATTGAGTTCACGTCTGCTCTGAAACATATGAGATCACCATGAGTCAGGATCAACAATGCAAATAGTTTGTATTTTTAACCTGATTTGCCCTGGCAATTTATCATAAATAAAACTGAAACTGAACAGATTCAAGGGAGCACGACTGGTTAGAGAATTAGTGGTATAAATAATGGAAATACACTGTGTAAGCAATACCTTGCTTGCCTTACTTAAACTCACAAGCTAAGGCTAAATCAGATTGTTCTTCATGAAGATAGATGGATCTTGAGAGATGCGAGGTAGTGACATGAGACTTCTCTGAGAGAAGCATGTTTTATCTATGCTTTACAATTCTAGTATTCTTTGTATTACTAGCAAAGTTTGGAACTGGTAAGATCTATGCACCAACCATTTGCAAACCTGCTGGTAACTAGGCCTCCTGCTATGCATGCTAACAGGTTTTTATTAGCTGAAAGAAAAGGTAGATAGAGGCTTTATCTATGAGATGGCTCATAGAACTACTGAGAGTCTGCTTTAACAGTTCCATCCTATTTGGAGACTCCTGAGGCATCAAGGGATCTCAGAAACAGGCTGTGATTCAGAAGTGAGTCACCATACAAGTGTGAACAAGTCACTGAACTTTTCTGTTCCATATTTATTGTATTCATTAAACAAACAACCAATAAACCAGTTGCCATCAGATTGCCTCTGACTCATGGTGACTCTGTGTGTGTCAGAGTAGAGTTCTGCTCCACAATCCCAGCGGTTAATTTTTCAGGCATAGATCACCAGGTCTTTCTTCCAAGGTGCCTACAGATGGACCTAAACCTCCAGTATGTTCAATTAGCAGCCTAAGCAATTAACCATGCATACCACCCAGGGGTTTCCCTTAAACAAATAATGCCACTTCAAAGGGATGATAAGCACATTAAATGGATAGCAAATGAAAAACACCTTTAAAAATTGTGAAGTAAAATACAAATGGAAGTGACTGATACTGCTAAGGAAATCTACATGCTTTATGGATCACTTAACAACCTAGTGTCAGGGCTTTTTGCCACTGGATGCCAGTATCATGTTGAGATGACCTCGGAGTTTACTCATCTTAATTCTGACTCCCATTTGTATCTTCTCTAGCATTTAATATGCACCGTGCTTTTATATAAAATGGGGATTTTGTAGTAACTGATACATTTCCTATAATTTCACCAGAAGCAAGCATTTCACAGAGTTCCCACATTTAGTAATGTACATAGCAGTTCATAACTTTATTAAATATGATCACAACAATAATTCATTTCCCATTTACCATACAGATTCAAATATGGATTTTTCCCCAAAAAATATTGGAAAACTATAACTGTTTATAACATTTGACATTAAGACTTTTTAGTTTGTTTTCTGGGGGCATGCTGACAAAAGGAAACCCTGGTGGCGTATTGGTTAAATGTTACAGTTCTAACCAAAAGGTCAGCAGTTCAAATCCATGAGGTGCTCCCTGGTAACTCTACGGGGCAGTTCTACTCTGCCCTGTGCAGTCGCTATGAGTTGGGATCAACTCAGCAGCCATGGGTTTTGGCAACAAAACAGGTGCCTGTGCCATCCGCAGCTTTTAACTCACGTATTAGATTGTCATTGTATTCTGTCCAGTTGATTTGGACTTATCTTGGCCCTGTAGGACAGAATCGAATTGCTCCCTTTATGGGAACAGATTGCAAAGCCTTTTCTCCCCTGAAGCTGCTGGTGAGTGCAAACCACCGCCTAAAGTTAATATATGAGCTATTAAACCCATGAGTCGGATCTGACTCAACGGCACTTGGCTCTGGCATTAAACCCTAAATCACTGGGGCTTCTTGGTGCTAGATTAAGCTATATAAAATTGCCATTTTTCAGAGTAATCCAACAGTATGCAAAAATTAGGAATATTTTATGGTTCAGTCAAATATAATAGTCATAATGAATACTTTGGCCACCAAGAAAAAGAGTAGGAATTTAAAAAAGACATGAAATTTTGGCAGACACTCTTGATTTGATTATTGTAACTCATTACTTCCCCAGTATTTCTCCACCTCTTCTCTGCTACACCGTCTCTAAAGTTTGGAAAATTTCCTTTTCCAACCATAGCCCAATATACCAGAACAAGCAAACCCACTTCCACTGAGTTGATTTCAACCCATAGTGACCCTAATGGGTCACTACAGGGTTTTCAAGGAGCACCTGGTGGATTTGAACTGCTGACCTTTCACTGGCAGATGTAACATTTGGTCATTATGCCACCAAGGCTTCCTAGCCCTGTGTAGTCATTTAATATTGTTGTGACATATACAAGATAGGCTGGGGCTTCTGGAAAATCTTTGTTCTGTTGATGAAATCGGTGCTGAGACAGGTACCATGCCTTCCCTTTCCTTCCTTTTGTGGTTACGATGCTGTAACTGTCTTTGGTTGAAAGGTTAAAATTGCTGATGAGAAGGACAGAAAGAAGTTGGGTTGTTAGCACATCACTTGTTCATTGTACCAGCCCAGCCCTTTCTACCTCTAGACTTTTTGATTTGTGGAAAAAAATCAACCTGTCTTCATGTAAGCCATGAGTAATTCTGTTCCTTCTAACTCATAGGTGAAAAAAAGAACACCCTTAATGAATATAGTAGTAAACATGAATTTTTACATAGGCACCCACAGGAAATTAGCAGAGCATGGGCAACATGAATTTCATTTTAAAAATCCTATTAATGTGAGTTAGAAAAACTGCTTTTTGTAACAATCTTTATTAGAATCTTTATTAAATGTCACATTTCTCTGGGTTAGTGAATATAGAAAGCATGATTTGACTTTTTTTTTTAGGATACTTCAACTATAATTCAGCACCATAGGCTGAAAGCAACAATTATTATTAGGTTAAACCTTATGAAACAGCTCCTAGTTACCTGGTTTTGACCAACAAAAATGACAGTTTCATAAGGCTCAATGTAACATACAGCACTGTTGCTGTAGATGGAAGAAGTTTTAGGGATCTAGCATCAGCTGTGTGGATCCCAAGACAGATTCTGGGAGCGACATTTTAAAGTTTTATTTATTTATTTATTGAATAAAGTAACTTATTGAAACTAGCTTGTTTTCCTAAAACTTTCTTCTTTTGCATAAAAGGAAAGTTATCAAAACATCTTCTCAAATATAGCTAGAAGTTTCATAATACTCAGTATAGTACCTAGTCTCACATACACACACACACGCACACCTTAACATATAACTGATCAAAATCCGGTCCTTGGAGGTTGGTTTCTGTGTCTAAATGTTCCACTGATACACTGTCACACACATATATACATATCATATCAATCATAAAGAATCTCTTTGCATTGAAATTCTTTAATTTTGACGCCAAACTGTAATTCTTTTAAAATAAGAATTTAAAAATCAAATTTTGTAAGCCTACTAATTGCCAGGTGTGTTGATACCATCATTGGCAAGATATTCAGAAACATTTTGCTGGTTATTTATTAATTTGTATTAAAAATAGTAAATATTATTAAAGTGGTTTTTTTGACAGAACACTTTTGAAAGTTGTCTCAAATGTCAAACATGATACATTTTGCATTAGTTCTATAGCCAAAGCCAAGTGCCATAGAAATTTTTATTGAATTCAAACTTTTAAATAAATCTTCCAATATCTAATGCATTGTATTATCAAAGCACAGAAAACCATTATATGATTATAAGAAGAACCTCAGTGCTCACTGTCTTCAGATTTAATGGACTCCCAATGCTTTTTTTCTCCCTGCGAAGACTGTTTTTAAGACACTTCACAGTATTTTATACATTATAAATGGATTCCATTCTTGGCTTAGTAATTCACCTAATGGACAATGGATACAAAAAAGCTGTAACTCCAGGGACATTAAATTGGTTCTAAACTCTGAAAATTACAGCTTTTACAAAAAGAAGAAAATACTAAAAACATGTCTAATGCAACACTGCATCTAATTTTCCACTACCTCCAGATTGTGTCTAAAAGCTCCTAAACTTCTTAATGACACAATATGTTAAAATTGCAATCCTTTATATTTAGAGCTCAGAAAGATCTCACCCATTTTGTAACCCCAAGGAGGGCTTACCAGCAAGGAGGGTGGGTGTGGGTTGGCGGGTAGGGGAAGTAACAAGTGTGAGGTGCTACATCTCTCCCCCAGGCTGTGAGTTGTCCTACTGAGGCAGGAAACTAGCACTTTGAGAATGGGATCCTTTCACTCACCAAGGCAGTTACAAACCCGAAATTCCACTTGAAGTGCTGATCAATGCTTGTTCTGAAGGCCAAGGGAAGAAATTTGAGAAACAGAAAGAAATGCTTCTCTAGACATACCTAGTCTAACCTTTAATCTTAGAATACCATCACCTAGATCCTTACCTACCCAGGGAACCAAAACAGTTCTCTCAGAAGCTCAACAATAGACTCCAGCGTTGGAGATGGAGATCACCCCACTGCGGGCAAATACAAAATGTTTCAGAGACCTGAATGTAGTACAACGTAACCAGTGCCTGAATGCTGAAAGTCTATGAAATGGCACCAATTTTAGTAATTTTACTATGTAGTTAGTTGGCTGAGATCCTCTACACACTACTCAAATTTTAAAGTGGGCCTTGCCACCCTTCTGTACCTCTCTCCCTTCTGAAGAAGTAAACAGTTTCCAGTTACTAAAGCCGCAGTGTTCCGTCCCTCCTCTTAATCCCTGTCTATTTTTCACTGTCTCTTTTGAAATTAGGAATTTTCTGTCTTTCTCCAAGTAATTATTTTTTTCTGGATTTCTCTAACATCTTCACAAATAGATATTCCAAGCGTGGTGACGGGAAGATGTCTGTCTTGTATATATCTCAGATCCTTTGGGCATTTTATGTTACACAAGTTGTGTTTGAGAAAACACTGTTTTTTTCTAGGTTTAATTTCTTTTTAATGATGGATCAAAGTATCATAAAGTTTATATTCCTCTTAAAAAATACATCAGGGTTTTTTTTGTTGTTGTTATTGTTTTCAATAAGTACCCCTTAACCATCTAAACCAAAGGGAAAAATCAAATCAATTGCCATCAAGTCAATTCTGACTAATAGTGATCCTATGAGATGGAGTAGAACTGCCCCATAGAGTTTCCAAGGAGCACTTGGTGGATTTGAATTGTCAAGATTTTTGGTTTCTAGCTGTAGCGCCTGATCATCTAGGTAAATTAAAACTTCTCTTTGCCCACAAATCCTTTGGTGTCTTTACTCTGCAACTTCTCCTGTCACCTCATACACAGATAACTTTCAATCTTTTTTCTTCCCCCAATGCTAAAGAAAGAAATCGTGCTAAGCTTAACTCTCAGCCTCTTTCTTAATTTGAACAAATTCTTTCCCTAAAGGCAAGTACCTCACCCTTCAGTTCTCAAGGAAATCACTTGATTTTAATGAGAAACTCTGCTTTCCTTCGGCTCTAATTACTCCGTTATTCCATCAATTTGGTCACAGAGGTTTTACCAAATTGAATTTTTCTCTGTTAGTCAGCATAACTTCTTGAATGCCTGCCACCATCAATCACACATACTTTTGTATTACACGAGTCACCTGTGATAAACATTTTCCACTATTTCTATAAAATATGTTCTGTGACTTTGGTGAGTGGCATCTGGGGTCTTAAAAGTGAATAAGCAGACACCTAAGAAGTGTCAATTGTTCTCAACCCATCTGGAGCAAAGGAAAATGAAGGGCATCAAAGACAAAAGGAAAATATGGACCCAAGAGACAGAAAAGGCCACATGAACCAGAGACTATGTCCACATGAGACCTGAACAACTAGATGGTGCCCAGCTATCACCAATGACTCCTCATAGAAGAAACTCAACAAAGAGTCCCCAGTGGAGTGGGAGAAATGTAAGAGTGCAGACCTCAAACTCTAGCAAAAAGAACGGACATGATGGTCTGACAGATTGGAGGGTCCCTGGAAGACACATCGCCCGGACTCGCCATTAGCCCAGAACTGAAACCATTCCTGGAGCCAACTCCTCAGACAAACACTGAAGTGTTATACGAGACATAAAAAAATACTGGTGAAGCGTGTGCTTCTTGGCTTAAATGGATACAAGAGATTAACTGGTCAGTTCCTGTTGGAAGGTAAGATGAGAAGACAGAGTGGGACAGGAATTGGTTGAACGGACATGAGAAATACCAGCTGGAGATGAGGAGTGTGGTGTCACAGTGTGGGGAGAGCAGCTAGGGTCACATAACAAAGTATAAGTGTTTATATAAGAAACTGACTCATGTGTAATTTCACTTAATACACAACGAAAAATTTGTATATACATATGTTTGTGTGAAAACGGGTCTTTGTTTCTCTACATCCTCTCTAAGTCCTTTGTTCCTTCCCATCCCTGCTTATCATCTAACACTGCCCAGGATTCTCCTGAATCTAAGCTTTTGAAATAATTCCACTGTCTCTCATAACCACCCATCAATTTCACAAAACTGCAAATTCTAGCTCCTAAACAGTTCTAGAACCTCCTCTTCATTTTCTTTCTATTCTATTATTTTTATGAACCTGTTATGAATTTTACTGTATCTCCTGAAGAGATACATGAAAGTCCTGAATTCTGTACCTCTAAATATGACGCTGTTTGTTAATAGGAATTTTGTTACATTAATGAGGTCATACCAGAGTAGGGTGGGCCCTAAGCCTAGTCGCTTTTGAGTGGTGCCTTATAAATGAAGAACAGAATAAACAGACATATATCACAGACAGATGCCATGTGAGAAGCCGTGTAAAAAGCAATGCAAAAGAGTGCTGACCAAAAAAAAAAAAAAAAAAACCTAAAAACAAAAAACCAAACCCACTGCTGTCAAGTCAGTTCCAAGTCATAGTGACCCTGTAGGACAGAGTAGAACTGACCCATAGAGTTCCCAAGGAGCATCTCACAGACTAAAACTGCCACGTTTTGACAGCAGCCATAGCACTAAGCACTACACATCCAAGGTTTCCTAGAAATTAAAAAGAGACTCACAAAATAACCAGCATGTCTCCCACCGTGACATGTACTTTCAGTCTAGAACTGTAAGAAAATACACTACCAATCTTTAAAGCTACTTATTTGTGGGTTTTTGTTGCTTCTGTTGTTGTTACAGTTGTATTAGGTAACTAAGACAAAGTTTATCATGGTAACTATTACGTAATGCATATAATGTATTAATGTGATTTTCTTTTATTTCATATTTTAGTTTCTCAAATCATTATTCCAACAACTCTGTATTCTACTGATTAATATATTCTACCCTAAGGATGAATAAATGAATGCACCTGTAAATTAGGTAATCATTTATGGCTCTTCTTTTCCAGATCAAAGGAGAAATTAATGTTTGAAGACAGAAATGAATTCCAGAGCCTAAGAAATAGTCTAAGTCTTGTTTGAATTCTTGCAAGGTACTTCTAAAAGCTCTTTCACACTGTAGTTTCACCCACATCCCTTTAATTTGGTGTATAGTCAAATAAACCAACTTTCTGAAATGTAGTTTTGAACAAATAATTGTGCTGCTTCAAATAGACTTCAATGGCCTCCCATTTTTCCATAGGGCAAGGCCTAGTCCTCTTGGTGGGCATCTAAAAATGTCTGCAATCTGGCCTAACCTTTCCCATCTGCACTGTTTTCTCTGCCCCTACTATCTGACCCACTCAGAGTGACAGTTACTGAAAGTATCAACCTTGAGCCAACACTTTGCCTCTCTTTCTATTTAGAATCACCCTCATCTCTGTACCTAACTACTCTCCCCCACCAATCATGTGTACTCCTTGGACACACCTGTTCATAAACACACCTCCTCCATGGAGATTTACTGAAACAGTTTGACAAAAATAATTATTTTATTGACCTGGTATCTGAAAACTGTGTTCTTCACTCAATTAGAGCACATATTTGTGATATTTTTCTTTCTGATGGTGTCCAGGTCACAGTGCAGGATCATTTCTTTATGATTTTTGACATCTCTCCAGTGCCCACTTATATAACGTGTACGTCTAATAAGTATTTGTCAAATAATTGCCAAATTGTTCTCCCCAATTTCTTGCTTTTTTTTTTTATACCATTTTAACACATGAAATATGCTGATGACTCTTCAGTAACAAGCCTACAGCACAGTGGTTCTCAAAGTATCTTCTAAGGATTGTGCAGGGCCCCTGAAACATTTTCAGGGGGATTCTAAGGTCAAAATTATTCTCATAGTAATACTAAAAACTCCCTTGCCTTTTACTCTTATTCTATCATGAGTATGCAGTGGAGTTTTCTAGAGGCTACCTGACATCTGATAACAATAGTCTGTTACCTGCTGGACTGTATGCTTCAGTATGCTTGCATTTTAAAAATTTCTCAGACTTCACTTCTAATATAGTAAATAGTGATAGATATGTACCACCTAAACAAAAGCTCTTCACTAATTTTTAAGAGTATAAAAGCTTGAGAACTGCTGCTCTAGCAGTATGCTGACTATAGAGAATCCAAATCTAAGGATATAAATGCCATATAGAACAGTATCAAAACGCTGAAAGATTGCATGCATACTTTCATTGCATATTTTAGTCTCATGGTGTACCCTGAAATATATTTGTACCATCATTGAACAATATTGCCAAGAAGTCAACTTTCTCTAAAGCACTGTTGATCATGACCCAGGAGAGTGTGCTTTTCCGGGAGGCTGCAAATTACATGATGGATAACTCCAGTATCTTTCCAGGAATCAAAGTTAAATTGACATAGCTACAAGTATAAAATGTCCTTTATGAAAAATAAGGATGTATGAGCATTTTCTTTTTCAGGCTCCTAAAGAACTCAGCCACAGTAAATAGTAGGTCTTTGTTTCTGTTTACTATTACCATTATACTAATTCGAGCCTTAGTCTCTGAAGCGTGGAACTCTTTTTGTTCATGCAGCCCACTTGATAGTTTCCAAACTTTTGTTTCATGTAGTCTAAATATACAAATCTTCACATTCCATAATTCTGTACATTTTAAAAGGAGTTACCCTGTCCTCGTGTTTTTATATTTTCTTAAATGTAGTAGCAAGAATATGTGAGGAAAGACTATTCTAGACTAAACCATTATATCTTCTTTCTAATAATCCAGATTTAAGATTTATGAATCTTCTTATGTAATTTCTTTTCTTCACTAAGCCATACACCAAAAAAGAGTACTAAGAGAAGCTCTCTACTTATCTTCTCTAAAAATACCATGCATACATTCATCTTGGCTAATCTTTCTATATGTGGTTTCAAATAGATTACTGTATAACATTTTCACTGGAATGAAAATCCTTTATGACTTCTTACTGAGATTTTAAATTCATATGGGACATAAAATGCTGATGAGGGAATGTTGTCTCTTTTCAAGGTGTTGCATTATGAAACTTAGCCTGTGTCCAAAGATGGTATGATTGAATTCAACAAAAATAATAAGTAATTAGAAAATATAAATGTTTACTATCTTCTGTGATTTGGGGCATCTTCCAAAAATGGTGCAGTGATTCGAGCACACGCGCACAAAAAATAAAGTTAATTCTCCCCCTCCCCCATAACTATCAGTCTCATGGAAATATCTAGCTTTTACAGATGAAGTTACATAGGATAGAAAAAAATTTAAAAATCTGGTCATGAAAGTGTGTGGAGATAAGTCTCGTCAAGTCTGAGCCTTCCAGGTTTGCACCTAATTCTCAAGTTCATTGCCATGGTATACTCTTTCACACATAGCTGCCCTTTAGGGCTCTGCCCGTCCCCACATCAACACCCTGTTGTTTCTCACATTTTCTTGTAATTTGAAGAGATAAATTGTGCCAGCTGGCTCTTATTTATCTCAAGGAGAGATGATATTCAGTTCTTCAAGAACTTGGTACACACCTCAGAAAACTTGCCAGGAAAATGAGGGGTGATGGGTGTGTGTATTCAATTCAGCAGAGGGAAGTATGGAGGGAAAAACACCTGAATCAAGTTGCTGAAGTAATCTTCCTTTGGGATTTAATAGCCAGACAAGCAGTGATGCTTAAAATCAGAAGGGAAGCATATGGAAATAGATTGAACTTCAATAACCAAATGTGAAAAAGTAAATGTGTAACATATTTGGGAAATTTTTTACATCAATTTTTCTTGGTTAAAACACCCTTGTTTTTTCAGTTGGGCAAATGAGTTGGAGAAGGAAAGTGGCATTGCTGCTGTTAGGTGTCACTGAGTTGGTTCCAGTTCAAAGCGACCTTATGTACAACAGAAGGAAGCAGTGTCCTGTCCTGCACCATCCTCACCATCATCCCTGTGTTCGATATCATTGTCACAGCCACTCTATCTTGTGGAGCCATCCCTTTTCTGTTCAGTTTTGCTGACCCTCTACCAATCGTGATCTCCTTCTACAGGGACTAGTTGCTTCTGATAACATGTCCAAAGTATGCAAGACAAAGTCTCATCATCCTTGCTTCTAAGGAGCATTCTGACTGTGCTTCTTTCAAGACAGAATTGTTCATTCTTCTGGCAATTTATGGTACATTCACTGTTCTTCACCAATATCAGTATTCAAAAGCATTAGTCCTTGTGTCTTCCTTATTCATCATCCTGCTTTCACATACATATGATGCGATTGAAAATACCATGGCTTGGGTCAGAATCACTGTAGTCCTCTAGGTAACATCTTTATTTTTTAACACTTTAAAGAGGTCTTTCTCTCTCTCTCTTTCTAAATTTTATTTCCTATGCTGTTGAGAATATACACAGTAAACCACATACCAATTCCACATCTTCTATATGTACCATATAATGACATCCATTCTGTTCATTGAGTTGTGCAACCATTCTCACACTCTTTTTAATTGCTCTTCTAATCATTAACGAAAGTTGAGTGCCCTCAAAGGTTCCTAGCTCGTCTTTTGCCCTGGCACTGTCAGTTTGATGAAATGTAGATAGTTTTCGAAAGTGCATAATGCTGAAGACAGATTTCTTACTAGCTAAGCTATACTGCTGCTCAATTTTAAGATGACTTCAGGGAATATTTGACTTAAGGTTTAAAGATTATCTCGGGACAATAGTTTCAGAAGTTCATCTACCCCCTGGAGCTCCCAAAAGTCTAAAGTCTATGAGAATTTGAAATTTTGTTCTGCATATTCCATATTTGGGTCAAGATTCTATGAAAAAGGCCTTTTACAGAAGATTCGTCCAGTGCAGTATGTCATTTGACTTCTTGAATGCTGCTTCATGGATGCTGATTATAGATCTAAGTAAAATGAAATCCTTGACAACATCAATATTTTCTCCATTTATCATGTTACTTATCTCTCCAGTTGGAAAGATTTTTGTTTTCTTCATGCTGAAGTATAATCCATAGTGAAGGCTATAGTCTCTGATGTTCTTCAGTAAGTGCTTCGATTGGTTTTACTTTCAGCAAGCAAGGTTGTGTCATCTATATTTTGCAGGTTGTTAATGAGTCTTTGTCCAGTCCTGATGCTGCATTCTTCTTTGTACTGTCCAGTTTATCAGATGATTCTTTCAGCATACAGATTGAATAAGTGTGGTGGAAGGATGCAGTCCTGACATGCACCCTTTCTGATCTCAAATCATGCAGTATCCCCATGTTTTGCTCCAAGGAGTACCTCTTGGTTTGTGTACAGGTTTCTCATGAGCACAATTAAATGTTCTAGAATTCCTATTCTTAACCATGCTGTGCATAACTTGTTGTGATCCACACAGTCAAATGCCTTTGCATAGTCAAAAAAAAAACAAACCCCACAAATTAACATCTTTCTCATATTCCTTGTTTTCAGCCAAGGTCCATCTGACATCAGCAATGATATTTCTCATTCCAAGTCCTCTTCTGAATATGGTTTCAATTTCTGGCAGTTCTCTGTCAATGGATGGTAGCAACCATTTTTTTAATTATCCTCCGCAAAATTTTACTTGCACCTGATGTTAATGTTATCGTTGGATAATTTCTGCTGTCTGTTGAATCACTCTTCTTTGGAATCATCCCAAATACAGATGTCTTCCAGTCAATTGGCCAGGTAGCTAGCTGTCTTCCAATTTTTTTTTTTTTTTTGCATTGAATGAGTGAGTACTTCCAGGGTTGCACCCATTTGTTGAACTATCTCAACTAATGTTAAGTCAAATCCTGGATGTCTGTTTCTCACCAGCGATTTCAGTGCAGTTTGGACTTCTTCCTTTACTTATCATCAGTTCTTAATCATTTGCTGCTTCCTGAAATGGTTGAATAGCAATGAATTCTTTTCAGTGTATTGACTGTGTATTTTGCCCATCTTCTTTTTAATGTTTCCTGTATCATTCAATATTTTCCGCATTTGTTGTTGTTAGGTGTTGTGAGTTGGTTCCAACCCATAGCGACCCTGTAGGACAGAGTAGAACTGTGGCACAACATTTCCAAGGAGCGTCTCATGGACGGTAACTGCCGACCTCTTGGTTAGCAGCCAGAGCATGTCACCACTATACCACCAGGGTTGCCATTTTCCCATAGAATTTTTCAAAATTGCAACACAGTGCTTACATTTTTTCCTTCAACTTTTTCACCTGAGAAGTGCTGAATGTGTTCCTACCTTTGGGTTATCTGTCTCCAGGTTTTTACACATTTCGTTCTAATACATTACTTCATCTTCTCAAGCCTCTCTTTGAAATCTTCTCGTCAGCTCCTTTCTTCTGTTTGCTTTAGCTACTCTACATCAAGAGAAAGTTTCAGAGCCTCTTCTGATACCTATTTGGTCTGGGCTCCTTCTTTTATGTCTTTTTTACATCCTTCTGCTTTCTTCATATAGAATGGTCTTGATGTAATCAACAGCTTACCAGATCTTTGGTCATTAGTGGTCAATGTGTCAAATCAATTCTTGAGATGGTTTCTAAATTTGTATGGGATATACTCAAGGTCATACTTTGACTCATGTGGACTTGTTTTAATTTTCTGCAGCTTCACTTTAAGCTTATGTGTGAGCAGTTGATGGTCTGGTCTACAATCAGCCCCTGGCCTTGTTCTGACAAATGACATTGAGCTTCTCCATTGCCTCTTTCTACAGTTACAGTCAATTTGATGCCTATGTATTCCATCTGGTGAGGCCTACCTGCGTAGTCACCATTTATGTTGCTGAAAAAAAGTATTCCCAATGAACAGACCACATCAATCTTGAAGAATTCTATCTTGCAGTGCCTGGTGTTGTTTCTATCACCAAAGCCATATTTTCCAACTATTGACCCTTGTTTTTTCCCAGCCTTCACATTCCAATCACTAATAATTATCAATGCATCTTCATTGCCTGTATGATCAATTTTACATTGCAAAAATTGATAAAAGTCTTCCATTTCCTCATGTTTGGTATTAGCAATTTGTGCATAAATTTGAATAGTAGTCATACTAATTAGGCTTTCTTGTAGGTATATGGACATTATCCTATTACTGATGTTATCCTACGTATCCTTCAGGATAGATCTTGAAATGTTCTTTATAACAACGAATGTGATGTTGTTTCTTTCAGCTTGTCATTCCTGGCATAGCAGATCATGTAACTGTAGATTAAAGACAGCTAGTATCAGTCCCTTTCAGTTCACTAATGTCTAAGATGCCAATATTCAAGTGTTCTGTTTCATTTTTGACAAGTTTCAATTTACTAGATTCATATTTCACATATTCTGTGTTCCAATTAATAATGGATGTTCACAACTGTCTTCTCATTTTGAGTCATGCCATGTCAGCAACTGAACACATGTAAAGCTTGGCTCCATCCATGTTATTAAGGTCAATGCTACTTCGAAGAGAAAGCTCTACCCCAGTTGTATTTTTGGTGCCTTTCAACCTGATGGACTCATCACCTAGTACTATACTTGGACAGCACTCCACTGTTATTCGTAAGGATTCACTGGCCAATTTTTTCAGAAGTAGGTCGCCAGGTCCTTCTTCACAGTCTTTGTTAGTCTGGAAGCTCTGCTGAAACCTGTCCACCATGGGTGACCTTGTCAGTATTTGAAATGTTGGTGGCCTGGCTTCCAGAATCACAGCAACACCCCAAGGTACCCAGTATACAATTACAGTAAATCTTTAAACTGATTTTCTTGTAGAAAAAATATATACTGCAATAAATAAGGATATGTGCAGTTGAATATTAATAAATACATAGTGGTAAATATTCCTCTAAGGGATTATCATGTAATAATTAATTTAAGTCTCTTAAACATGCAAAGGTCATTATGAGTTACACCCAATTCAGTGGCAGTGGGTTGGGTGGGTTAAACATGCAATACTCAGGGTAATGGTTTTTATCCTCATTTCACATATAAAATGAGGAAATTTGTTACTACGCTCTGTTCTAAACTTCTTGAGCTCCTCAATTGCTATGTGTATGTCTTTCTTGACTTCTTCAGTATTCTGCCTAACCTCCCTACCTGATCTCTTGAAGAGTTCTGTATATTAATCTTTTGTACTCTACATCCATCTCTTCATCTGGAAGATTTCTTGATTCTTTGCTCTGGAAGCTTGCTGAAGCCATTGCAATCTGTTTTCTTATGTGATTGATATTGACTATTGTCTCCAAACCATTAGTAAGGTATTGCATTTATTTATTTTTTTACCTTTGCTTGCTGTGTTCTATCTTGTTTTCTTTCATTTTCATATGCCCAAATAGGTTGCTTGTGTGAGCTAGTTTGATTATTGGTGACTTTGAAGTGCCGATATCCTGCTAGCAGGATGATGGAGCTGTTACTATGTATGTGAGCGCAAAATTCCATTTACTCTTCTTGTATGGATTCAGACCAGGTGTCCAGGTAATAGTTGGTCACCGAGGTGTTGTGCAGGCTGTCACTTACAGAGGTGGTTGGTGCAGGCACGGGTATCTAGCTGCTAAAGGAGGTCACATTCTGAGCAAAGCAGTGAGTTGACAGCTGACTCTGAGTGTCTTAAGGAAAGGGTGTCCCTGTGCACTAGAACACACAGGTAGATGGATTTTATAGCTAGACTATGAGCACGCAGTGCTGTTGGCTCCAAGGACTGGGAGACACCACTTATTCTTGGAACCCTGTCATGGGTAGTTAGGTAGTGTGGATTGAGGCAACAGTCCTTAGACCTCTATTGTAGGTAGTTGGGGACCCTGCTTGATAGACAACAGTGTCAAATGTCACAGACCTGCCTCTTCACCAAATGGGTGAGACAGTCAAGATTAGACTTCAGGTATATTCTGTGTTGTGCTGTGCTAATGAGGTCTACACTGTTGAAATGGGCCCACACACATCTACGCAGTGGTAAGAGACATTCACAGTCCGTGGACCTATTATGCTGGTGCTTAGGCAAAGGAATTGTTACAGCCCTGTCTTCCCAGCTTAGGAGTATGAGTAGATAACTTCTTTCTGTTTATTAATTTGTTCCTTCTCCAAGACTGGGAAATTGCTCAGGGTACACAACAGGTCACAGGGGGACACATCAATCTTTGAAACCGGCTCAGACCCAGTGTAGAGCAGGCAGAGAACACGTAAATAGAGAGGTTTTGCCCCATATTCAGGTAGGTGTCACTTTTTGAGTTGCAGGGTAGTATATACACAAGTTACTTATCTTTTACCAATCGAGTGCCACTTTTCACTGATTCTAGGGATGAGAGTGGACTCCCCTCCAACACACTGTCTCTCCCAGTGTGGGAAATGCATCCCCAACACCACTGCTTGCCACACCACCCTCACACTGATGGATTCGTTTGCGGGGTGCTAATTCCTGCCAAGTCAGATCTGGCAACTCCTAGCTGCTTCTGAAGTATCTATCCCTCCCCATGCTGCTCGCTTCAGTTCCTCAACTTTGCCTTTGATGGTCAGGGCTCTTAAATTCGTCGTATATAGTTGATTCACTAGCTTTGGGGGAGTCTTTGTTGTAAGAGGGACCACAGAAAGCATCTTACTACTCCATCATCTTGGCCCTACCTCCTGAAATGAAGGAAATTAAAGCCCTGAGATTTTAGCTCTTTTTCATAGAGCATAGATTAACAAGTAGTGGTGCTGGGATATGAACCTAGATAGTATTCCTCAGACATCACAATCCTTAATCAGTGTCTATTAACACAAAGACATGGATAATGCCCAAATGAAATTTCTTTTGTAACTCTCTCATGATTCCTTTTTTAAAATAATTTCATGTATTTAAATACTTAACTATTTTTAAGTGTTCATTTCCATTCTTATTTTCATCACTCTTTTCTTCTGTTGAGTAAGTGGAGAAATCAAGCCCTGTAGCAAACTCCACAGAGCACTCAGAGTGGTCCAGCTCTAGGGAAGTCACTTTATTTCCATTCACCCTGAGGGAAAATCCTTGTCTCGGCCTCTCTAGTCCTGCAGTTCCTAATTCCTTGGTAATCTCTGTAGGGGATCTGCCTTTCTCCCTGTTTGTGCTAGCTTGCCTCTGTGTCTATGCTGTTCCTTATATCACTCAGCAGTAGTTAGGCTTAGGAAACATCCTATACTAACACAACCTCTGTAGCATAAAAAATAAAGCCTGATTTCCAAATAGAATTACATTCACATGTATGTTGTTGTGTGCCATGAAGTTGATTAAGATTTCAACAAATATCTTTGGAGGACACAACTTAATTCACAACAGTGTTTGTAAATTCCAAACACTGTGCTAAGTGTTGACTACATGAAGATTAGTGTGAAGTCGTCATCTCCCTAAATGACTATAGTCTATGAAGCAATGCAGAAAAATGAGCATGTCATTGCAATACAGCAATGTGTCAGATGCCTCTTGGACCTTTCATATTCTTGGCCTCGCCTCTGATTCTAGCAATGCTAAGGCAAATAGCTCTATATGTCTCTGTAGAGGCCATAGAGGGTATGGATTATTGTGTCTCATGCTGGTGCTCTCCACAGATCACTCAGTGATCCAAAGGACAGGATTATCTAGTTAGTGTCACTTTCGCATGCCTTTTCTGCCTAGATGGAGACCAATACAGAACCTGTGAGGCGATTACATCTATCTAGGTTACTAGGCAGTGATGTGATGGCAGGATAATTACACTGTACTCTTTTTACCTTGGAGAGAACAGTGATTCATTCTCACCAGAAGTGACACCTACTTGGATATGGGTTTGCCTTTCTGTCTGCAAAGCATCTGTAAACACCATTATCTGGAGCTTAACAAATGTCTAGTTACAGACATTCGATCCTACATAATAACACCTTAAAATAAGAGACCTATTTTATGGAAACATGAGGTATTGGACACATGGCCATAGGATCCTCTACTCCTGTTGTGTGTGACATAATCAGAAACAGCTTATCTATAATAAAATGATGGTGAAGGTGCCAACTGGAAAAAGATAGCCTGTGTGATGCAGTTCTGCTTTGTAAAAAGCAGCATAGCCCTAAGTCCATAGCCAATGTCCTACTATCTGGTCTGGGAGGCTAGATTACATAAATACAGGAAGCAAGAGCTGGAAGTTGTCTATTCTTACCATTGCTTTCAATGACCCACTGAGGAATTAGTGCTCACTATCCCAGAACCTTACGATCTTCCCAATTAGATATCCTATTTCCTGGGAAGGAATGTTTCTATCAGAAAATACAGCAAGGATTGCCTTGAACTTCAGACGGCAGCTACCACCTGGCCATTTTAAGTACCACATGCTGCTGGATCAGCTACCAAAAACCAAAACAACAAAGAAGTATAAATGACACAGAACATCACGAGGAAAGATGATGATTGCTGCTGCAAGTAGAGAATGAGAAGAGTATGTCTGAAACTCCTTCTGGGTTATTTCTTGCTTTTTGTTTGCGTGTTTGTTTTCTGAAAGGGATTAAAACAAACATAGTCAAACAATGCCTATGAATGACTCAAATGCTTCACAGGGAAAGGTTTGGGTCACCACATCAGTCAAACCAACCAAAGTGTGGAAACTTTGAATAGATATTTGAGAGGGAGGTGGTTACACATGACTGACGATGTTGGGACCACTTGCAGCTGCAGAAACTGTGACTTGTACTGATAATCCTTCTATATCATGTGTAGGAATAGAGGCAGGTTCCATTCTTGAAGACTCACAGAGAGATTTAATATAAGGTAGGCACGAACGGGTGTGAGCAGTGTGAGGGGGAGACTGTGTCACACTTCTCTTTATCTTGACTCATCATCACCTTTACTTCAACTCTGTTTCTGGTCACAGCTTCATAGAATGGTGCCACATGAATCCCAGCTTGCTTTGCCACGACAGTCTTTTGCTCCGAGTTTCTAAGCAGGCATGTGACTGCCGAATGCATAGAGGCACCAACCTACTGGTTTACACCTGAAATAACTGAGGACAGGAGCCAGTGGATACATAATTTTCCCCTTCGATCCTTAGGTGGGCTGGGAAATCTGAGAAACATTCTATAACTGTCTTAGAAGATCCACAGAAAACCAAACCCCAGCATCTGACTGTGGTGGTCAACTCAATTTCCATATATGCTGGTGATGGCTTTTTCCTTCTTCTCTGTTTCACTTTCCCTGTTGCTTTCCTCTCTCTTCTTAAAATCATCTTCAGCGTGCAAGTTCCAGGCTTAGGCTTTTTTTAAGGGAATACAAGTGAAATTGTATACAGATAGTCTCCAACTTACACTTGAGTTACAACAAACTGCATGGCCATCTTGTGAATGTGCATTTTATCATTAGTAATATGCACTTCGTACAAGACAAACTAAAAATATGAAAAAGTGTTCAACTTATGTCAGAATCATCTTATGGTGGAGTTATCAGTTACTATAAGTCCAGAACTATTTGGCTTCTTTTTTTTCAAGTTTTCATTATTATTTACTTTTATCATCAGTATCTTTATAAACCCAATCTTTGAACATCTGAGAATTATTATCTAAGAAAGATAACATCAGTAATTACATGCTCCAGTGTTGCTTGTAGTGCATCTTACTGATGATATGATGTACAGAAACAAAACAGAACAGATGTTCCTAATTGTGTTTCATTGTAACTCAAGTTCATTCCAAGTCAAGGACTTAACACCAGAACTGATTCACGATGGAGTCATTGGGACATCAGAAGTTGGGCAATGTCAAAAGTTGGGCTCTTTCTATGTAGTGAAGGGCCACAATAGCACTGCTGCTATCTGCTTTTTCTTGTTAACTTACCTAGTAATTGCTTATCCCACCAACTGTCTGTCAGTTTGTCATACTCTTGTGGCTTGCATGTTTTTGTGATGCTAGAAGCTATGTCATCAGTGTTAAAACTACCAGCAGGGTCACCCATGGTGGACAGGTTTCAGCAGAGTTCCCAGACTAAAACTGGGGGAAAAGTCCTGGTGATTTACTTCAAAAATCAGTGAGCACCCTGAGGATCGCAATAGTATGTTGTCCAGTGCAGCACTGAAAGATGATCCCCTAGGTTGGAAAGCACTCAAAATTTGCAGTGGCTACAACACTGCCATCAAGTACACCAATTATCGTGAAGATGGAACAGAACTGAGCAATGTTTTGTCTGCCGTACACAGGGTTCCTGTTAGTCAGAGCCAATTCAATGGCAGCTAAAAACAAAAATAAATTGTTTATCAATTCTATGTCCCTGGTAGAATAGTAGTTTCCTGACAGCCTGCTTAACATCTAATGACCTAGTCCCTACAATACTGTTTGTATGTAGAAGGTGCCTGCCCAGTGTGTATTTGCAGGATAAATTAATACATTATCAGTAGGAAGACAACAATAGTTTGGGGACGGAAGACCCAAATAGTCAATTCAGCCAGAAAAAGTCTCAGACAATCTAGCACTTAAAAAAAAAGTTATGATCCCTTCACCCTCTAAATCCAGACAATAAAATAGTCGGATCTAGAGCTTATGATCCAAATGGGCTAGATGGATGAAGTCAGGCAGTTGATCAGACATGAGTAGTATGGAAGGGTGGACTGCTGAAGACCCAAACTCATGGCCATCAAGTTGATTTCTACTTATAATGACCATGTAGACAGAGTAGAACTGCCCCCACAGAGTTTCCAGGGAGCTCCTGACAGATTTGAACTGCCGACTTTTTGGTTAGCAGCTATGGCACTTAACCATTATGCCACCAGGGTTTCCAATGAAGACCATATATGACAATAGATACTTCAGAGACTCGTATGTGCCCTGTGCCAACTGCTCCCAAACTTGGAAAAGGTCAATACTCAGAATTGAGGTCTAACCACAGTGGCGGGAAAAAGAACCAGAACTGGCAGAGGTTAACTTTCTGGTTTTTTGTCATTGTTGTTTATTTGTTCATTTTTTAAAGAATTGCTTTTTCTTTTGCCTGTTTTCTCATCTCTTAAATTAGGAAGTTAACAAACCACACACAAGGATTAGATTAGCTTGTAGAAAGGTGACTGGCATATAAAGTTGTGTTAAGCAATATAAAATATATCGCACATGCCTGAACTGAACACTAGTATTTGAACCATGCTATGAACAATACAACTAGAAAGGAGAAAAAGATAAGATCATGGATTGAATTATGCTCCCAGAAAATGTGTGCATCAATTTTACTGGGCCATGATTCCCAGTATTGTGTGGTTGTCCTCTTTTGGGGGATTGTAATTTTATGACAAGGAGGATTAGGATGGGATTGTGACATCCTTACTAAAGTTACATCCCTGATGTAAGGTAAAGGGTGTTTCCCTGGGGTGTGACCTGTGCCTCCTTTTATCTTATTAAGAGATAAAAGGAAATGGATGCAAGCAGAGAGGTGAGGGCATCATATCACCAAGAAGGCAGCACCTAAATCAGAGTACATCCTTTAGACCTGGGGTCCCTGTGCCTGAGAAGCTCCTACCCCAAACGAAAATTGATTGCAAGGACCTTCCTCCAGAGCTGACAAAAAAAGGCTTGCCTTGGAGCTGACACCTTGATTTGGACATTTAACCTACTTTATTGTGAAAATAAATTTCTCTTTGTTAAAGCCCTCCACTTGTGGTACTTCTGTTACAGTTACGCGAGATGACTAAAACAGATCATGTAAGTTTTATTAGGCATGACAATGAAAAGACTATTTTAACTGTTACTTTGTATTCTATTGGGGCAAGTGATTATCACAGTGGAAAAATATATAAATAGTTAAATGTAAGCTATCAATCTGATTCCCTGATACTTAAAACATTCCAAACCTACTAGCCTTTAGGAAATGAGACCTGGTGGTACAGTGGTTAAGCCCATGGCTGCTAAGTGGCAGTTGGAGCCTCTCTCCATGGGAGAAAGGTGTGGCAGTCTGCTTTGGTGAAGATTACAGCCTTGGAAACCGTATGCGGCAGTTCTACTCTGACTTGTTACTAAGAGTCAGAATTGACTCAATAGCAATGGATGCTTTTGGTTTGGCATTTAGGAAGAAAACAGTATTTCTGGTAAATTTGCTTTGATAAGGTAACTGGTTCACCCTTAACCCCCTCAGGGAATGTTTCTTCTTTCAGAGACTCAGCATCTCTAAGTTACTGTTAGAGGTGCTAATGCTGGAAGCTAGAGAGAAAAGGATAAACTCCTTGTTAATCTGGTGGTGAGGCAGGCCCCTGAGCTGCACCTCTACAGAGTTGTACATACACAGCTCCTGTTGCAAATTGGTTCTAATCACTGAGCAATGGACTGGCTGTTTCTGACCACCCCTTGCTAGGAAGAGAAAGTCATGTAGGGGAGGATTCTCAAGTGTTATTAGAGGGCAGGATTCTGACTCAGATGGAGATGATCAAATATATCTTTTTAGGAATGTATGATAGTCTCCAACATCTTGACCTCGTGTCTGAAGTTTTTTTCTTTTTCTTTTTCTAACAATAAATGTAATCTGATTCTATCAAAGCTTCATTCCAATATTTCCCCAGTGGTTACAGTAAGTTTTTGTAGGAAATCTCCTGTAATAAAACTTGTGGAAAGCTCTTAAATTTTACAAATGAAAAGATGTGTTCTCTGTCTCTCTCACATGTTAGGTTCATCTCCATTGGTGAGACTATGTCTCAACTCCATCTGAAGACCCACGGTAATCTTTCAGTGTGATTTGTGTTGAAGCAAGTTTTCTCCCTTTAGTTTCAAATACTTCCATTCCTATTGTTCTGGAATGAATCACCATTTTTTTCTCATTAATAGCCTTTTTATATCCAGTTCTTGTATACCTACCCAATCTTGTCTTTCATCAACTCTGTGACCATTCCCCTCCTTACACATACAGTCCTCTAGACAACCTAACAGTTATTTGCACTTTCCAAGGCACATTCCTTCTACCTTCCATGCCTTCGTACACCCTATTCCTTCTTTCTGGAATATTTTTCTTTCTACTGTTCTTTGTTGTGCTGAACTCATTCTTATTTTCACTTAAGAGTCAGCCCAAGTGAAAACTACTCACTAACAAGAGGTTGGAAGAGTACCAGCTGACCGTCCTAATGTGGTAGTGGGCAAGGGTAGGGAAGAGGTTGAATACAAGGTGTTTAAAAAGTGTGACTTCGGCACTCTGGAACTTTCTCGTTTCCTGAAAAAGTGAATTGTTGATTTGAGGTGGATCTCATAAATCACCTAGAACATTTTCTTTCTTCTTTTCATATTGTCCAAACCATATTACATCAAATTAGGAGTTAGTTTTTCAGAAGGCAGATATTAAACCAGTCCCCTTATATATCATCTTATCCTATACAAAAAATCCAGCTGTACTCAATGAATCCTTGAATCCCTTTAATACCTGTCACTACTTACAGCATTGGTGCATCCTTCACATGCTACTGTGACATGACAATTCACTCCAGTGTGATTTTTTTGTGTGTGTTTGATTATCTGTATTACTCCTCTACCATTTTGAAATGAGTAACTAGGTTGTTAGTGTTTCTTTACATCAACAGATTTTAAAGGGAGAAAACTGAAGCTTCTTTAAGCCCGTTGTATGAGGGTGGAAGTTTCGGATGTACTAAGAACCGGTCACCCCATTCTATGTCATTTCCTGGGGAAGATCCAAGAACTCACCTGTCTATTACTGACAAGGAATATATGTGGGGCTGAACCTCAAGTGTCTGAGTGCTCAAATTCAGCAAACTGTCCCAAGTTGCAGAGTAGCATGGAAGCAGGAGAAGAGAGACAGATATGTAAGGCACAGACAAATGACCAGGCATGGATGGAGGAACAGAGAACGGATAGACATCCTCCAGTGTTTTAACAATGCACATCAAACGTCCTGTAATAAAAGGTGGGGCTCAGAAGAACAGAGACAGACATGTAAGACAGAGACAAATGACCAGGTGTGGATGGAGGAACAGAATGGATAGATATCCTCCAATGTTTTAATGATGCACATCAAATCTCCTGTAATAAAAAGTGAACACTTCTGAGAAGTGTCCACATTGAGGTGTTGAAGCAGTGGAAAAAATAGTAGGAGTGACAGAAAGCCATTTAACCATTGCCTAGTTGGCTTGGCAGTCAAATGGTGAATAAAACTAAATTTTCACAAAACCATTGGATTGAAGATTTAGAACTAGTTTTATGTTAAGTAAGAAAAGAAGAAAGAGAGGAAGACAGTAAGGTAGAGAGAGATTGCATGGACTGTTTTAGTTTCCTGTTTCTCTGTTTTTTGTTATGACTGAGTGAAATTATAAGTTCTAGTGCATACACACTTCTTTACAGCTCCATCTGCTCTCTCCACCCTGTGACAGCACACTCCTCCTTTGCACTCTTTACCTCTAGTATCCTCTCAGTGAACACCTGTCCCTTCCTCTCCACCCTCTCCTCACTCTTCTAGAAAGAAACCAGTAGGACAACCTTCACAAATTTATAAAACCATAAAGTACACACACCACGGGCTCACTCTGGGTCCGTGAGTCCAGTCCATTCTTAGTTTGAAGTGCTGACCTCAGTTTCAGGTCAGGAGCAGCAGGAAGTCTAGGGGCCATGTTTGCAGGGGAGCTTCCAGGTTCTCAGACCATCAATTCTGGTCTTTTAGCAGAGTTCTTGATCGGCACACCTTTTTTCTGATATTACATCAGAGACTCTACATTGTGTCCTTTGTTAAGGCCGTCTTTTAGTGATGGCCAAGCACCATCTGGTTTGTCTGGTCTCGGGCTGATACAGTCTCCCAGTCACATGGGTCCTTCTGTCTCCTGGGCTGATTTTTTCTCACACCTTTGATGTTCTCAGTCATCATCTGTTCCAGGCAAATTGGGACAAATTGATGTTCCTCAAATGGCAGCTTGGTGTCTTTTAAGACTCCAGATGCTACTCTCCAATATGGGGTGCAGAAGATTCTCTTAACAAAAGGCTAGTTATACCAACTGACCTCGATATCCCCTGAAAACACAGTCCCTAGACCCCTGTCCAGGCTACTCTATCCTTTGAGATGTTGGACTGAACTTTGAAAACCTTGTAGTTTATGGTGTAGTCCATGTATGCTGACTAGCCTTCTACTGAGTGCTGTCACACCCTTCACCTAATGGGATTCCTACTTACTGTCTAATCTATGAACAAGCCACTCCTTCCCTCCCCACTTCTGTAGCCATCAAAGAGTCTTTTCTTCTGTGCATAAGTCCATTTTTAAATCCTCATAATAATGGTCTCATTCAATAATTGTCCTTTTGTAGCTGACTGATTTCACTCAGTATAAGGTCTTCTAGTTGACACCAGGTTATGAGCCAGCCAAGTGCCGTCGAGTCGGATTCGACTCATGGCGACGCTTCCTAAAACCATTATTGTTCTTTATCATTGCATAGTATATATATATATATATATATATATATATATATATATATACACACACACCACGGTTTGTTTATCCATTCATCTGTTCACAGGCACCTAGCGTGATTCCATCTTTTTGCTATTATGAACTGTGCTGCAATAAACATTCCTGTGCATGTATCTGTTTGTGTGACAACTCTTATTTCTGTAGGACATATTCCAAGCAGTGGGATAGCTGGATCATATGGTATTCCTATTTCTAGCTTTTTAAGGAAATGCCAAATTGCTTTCCAAAGAGATTCTACTGTTTTGCATTCCCACCAGCAGTGTAGTGAGCTCCAACCTCTCCACAGACTCTCCAGCAGTTGTTTTGTGTTTTTTGGATTATTGTCACCCGATTGGGATGAGATGGTATCTTGTTGTATCTTTTATTTGGAATTCTCCAATAGCTAATGATTGTGAACATCTCCACATGTGTATTTTGGCTGCCTGGATATCTTCTTTGGTGAAGTATCTCCTTTGTCCATAGTTTAATTGCGTTGTTCATCTTTTTCTTGCTGATATTTTGCAGTACCTTGTAGATGAGGGAAATTAGACGTTGATCTGATATGTAGTTGCCAATATTTTTCTCATTCTATAACTGGTCTTTCTACTTTCTTGATAAAGTCTTTAGATGACCATAAGTGTTTAATTCTTAGTAGTTCCATTTATCTAAGATTTATCTAAGACTAAGATTTTGTTGTCTAAGTCATGTATTAAAATTTCCATTGTTGTCCCTATTTTTTTCTTCCACACTTTTTATTGTTTTAGGTTTGATATGTAGGTCTTTGATCCATTTTGAGTTAGTTTTTGTGTAAAGTGTGACATAGCGGTCTTGTTTCAGTTTTGCAGATGGATGTTAGAAAGACATTTTTTACCCCAGTTTGTAACCTTTGGGCTTTAGTTGAATATCAACTGTTCATTAGAGGATGGTGACATTTCTGGATTCTCTATTCTGTTCCATTGGTCTATATATCTGTTTTTGTACCAGCACTAGGCTGTTTTGACTACCAAAACAATGTAAAAGATTCTCAGGTCAGGTAGTATGGGGCCTGCCACTGTGTTCCTCTCCTTCAGGGTATCTTACTTATTTGGGGTTTCTTCCCTTTCCAAATAAAGTTGGTAATTTGTTCTCCACCTCATTTAAAAGTAACACTGGATTTTGTATTGGGATTGCATTGTATATGTAGATCACTTTGGGTAAAATAGACATTTTCACAATGTTAAGTCTTCCCATCCATGAGCAAGGTAGGTTTCTCCTGTTATGTAAGTCTTTTTTGGTTTTTTGCAGTAGGTCTTATAATTTTCTCTGTATAGGTCTCTTATATCTCTGGTTAAATTTATTCCTAGCTATTTTATTTTCTTGGGAGCTATTGCAAATGGGATTGATGTGGTGACTTCCTCTTTGACAATCTCTTTGTGGGTTAAAGGACTCGTACTGATTTACTTATGTCTATCTTTACCCTGATGCTTGGATGAAATCTTCTATTAGTTCTAGTATTTTATTTATGGGTTCTTTAGGCTTTCATGTGTATATGATCATATCATCTGAAAATAGGGATACTTCTACTTCTTCTTTACTGATGTTGATGCCCTTTACTTCTTTGTCTTGTCTGGTTGCTCTGGACAGAACCTCTAGCACAATGTTTAATAGAAGTGGTAAAAGTGGGCATCCTTGTCTAGTTCTAATTCTCAAGGAGAATTCTTTCAGTCTCTCTCCATTCAGTATGACTTTGGTGGTTGGTTTTGTGTAGATGCCCCTTATTGCACTGAGGAATTTCCCTTCCATTCCTATTTTGCTATGAGTTTTTAACATGAATGGGTGTTGGACTTTGTCAAATGCCTTTGCTACATCAAATGATAGAATGAAGTGGTTCTTATCCTTTGTGTTATTTATATGGTTGATCACATTAATTATTTTTCTGATGTTGAACCAACCCTGCATCCCTGGTGTGAATCCAACTTGATCATGATGAATTACTTTTTTGATATATTGTGGAATTCTATTGGCTAAGATTATGTTAAAGATTTTTGCATCTAGGTTGATGAGTGGTATTGGTCTGTAATTTTCTTTTTGTGGTGTCTTTACTGGGCTTTGATATTACAGTTATACTGGCCTCGTAGAATGAATCTGGGAATGTCCCATCCTTTTCTGTGTTGTGGAATAGCTTCAGCAGTATTGGAACTAACTCCTCTAAAAGTTTTGTAGAATTCTCCTGTGAAGCCATCTGGGTCAGGACTTTTTTTTGGTTGGTAGCTTTTTTGATTACTTTTTAAATCTATTCTTTCATGACGAGTTTACTAAGTTGTTCTACTTCTCTTTGTGATAATTTTGGTAGGTCATGCACATCTAGAAATTTGTCCATTTCCTCTAGGTTTTCAAATCTGTTAGAGTACAGTTTTTCATAGTATTGTGTTACGATGCTTTTACTTTTGGTTGGATCTGCAATGATATGACCTATTTCATTTCTTATTTGGGCTGTTGTTTCCTGTTTTTCTTTTGTGAGTTTCACCAACGGTTTATCAATTTTGTTGATCTTTAAAAAAAAAGCTTTTGATTTTCTTAATTCTTTCAATTGCTTTTCTATTCTCTAATTTATTTAGTTGTGCTCTAATCTTTATTATTTGTTTTCTTCTGGTGCCTGAGGGATTCTTTTGTTGCTCTCTTTCTACTTACTCAGGCTGTAGAGTTAATTCTTTGGTTTGGGTCCTTTCTTCCTTCTGGATGTGTACATTGATAGAGACAAATTGACCTCTGAGCAACCACTTTTGCTGTATCCCATGCTGTGGTAGAATGTGTTTTCATTCTGATTTCATTCCATGAACTTCTTTACTGAGTCTCTACAACCCATGAATTTTTTAGCAAGCTTTGTTCAGTTTCTATGAGCTCAAATTTCTACCCATGTGTTTTCTTCTATTGATTTCAATTTTTATGGCTTTATGGTCTGAGAAGGTGCTTTGAAATAATTCAGTGGTTTGGATTTTGTTGAGACTTGCCTTATGCACTAATACATCATATATTCTTGGGAAGGTTCCATGTGCTTTGGAAAAGAATTTGTATTTGTCAGCTTTGGGGCAAAAGTTCAGCATATGTCTGTGAGGTTGAGCTGGTTGATTGTTGCAATAAAATCTTCTGTACCTTTACTGAGCTTTCTTCTGGATGATCTATCCCTTACTAAAGTGGAGTGTTGAAGTCTCCTACTATTATTGTGGAGTGATCTATCTTGTTTTTCAATGTTGTCAGCTTTCTGTTCAATGTATTTAGATGCTCTGATATTGGGTGCATAAATATTTAATATTATTATGTCATTTTTATGTATTGAATCTTTAAGCAGTATGTAGTGACCATCCTTGTCCATGATGGTGCATTTTACTTTAAAATCTGTTTTGTGCCACATTAATATTACCATTCCTGCTCCTCTTTGCATGTTGTAGCTTGGTATATGTTTTTCCATCCTTTAATTTTCAGTTCATTCATATCTTTGAGTCTAATGTTTGTTTCTTGTAAGCTGCATATCAATGGGTCATGTTTCTTAATTCAGCCTGTTACTCTCTATCTCTTTGTTGTAGAATTCAGTCCATCTACATTCAGTGTAATTATTGATAGATATGTATTTAGTGTTGTCATTTCGGTGCCTTAGTTTTTGTGTTGTTGACATTTTCTTTGTTCCACTTAATATTCTCTTCTGGGTTGTATTCCTTTATGTGTTTTCTTTTCATGTTTTTCAATGTTGATTTAGTGTCTGTGGAGACTTCTACATTGTGTTTCTGGTTTCGATATGTAGTATTGTTAGTTTGCTTTGTGGCTACCATTTTCTTTCCCCCTAATATTCTAGGTTTAAACCAATCTTTAACATCTTTATTTCTCCTTAACTTCTTCTCAATTTGTAGAGTCTATGAATACTGTAAAACATCCATCTTCGTAGTATAATGTTGTCATAGTTTACATGCTGAGTTATCTGTTTCCCTAATTTTAATATTTTAGCTTTGATTGAGTTTTGTGACTTCCCTGACTAGTTAGGACTTCTGGATTCTGTGTCCTTGAGTATTCATCTGGTGTTTTTGTTTTTCTAATCAAAGAACTTCTTTCAGTATCTCTTGTAATTTTCATTTGGTTTTTGCAAAGTCTCTTATCTTCTGTTTATCTGAGACTGTTCTAATTTCACCACCATATTTGAGAGAAAATTTTGCAGGACATATAATTCTTGGTTGGAAAAGGTTTCCCTCCACCCCCCTTCAAGGATTTCTATATGTCATCTCATTACCTTTTTGCCAACATGGTTTCTGGCTGAAAAATCAGAGGTAAGTCTAAAAGACTTCTGTTTGTATGTTAGTTTTAGTTTAAGCCTACCTGCCTTTAAGGGCCTCTCCTTATGTTTCATTTCATTAAGCTTGATTATAATACATCTTGGTGTCTTTCTCTTGTGATCTACCTTTTGTGGCATTTAATGAGCATCTTGAATGGCTACCTTCTCTTCTTTCATGATGTTAGGAAAGTTTTCTGTCAGCAGCTCTTCAACAGTTCTCTCTTTTTTCTACTATCTTTCCCTGTTCTGGAACTCCAATTACATGTAAATTATTCCTCTTGACAGAGTCCCACATGATTTTTAATGATTATTTTTCTTGATTCTTTAATCTGACTTTTCCTCATAGATGCTGGCTGGTGTGAATTGCTTTATCTTCAGTCTCATTAAATTCTGTATTCCATTTCCTCAATCCTTCTCTCATAACTTTCAATTGAATTGTCTACCTCAGTAATTTCATTATTTAGCTGTTGAATTTCAGATCATTTATATTCTAGCAGTTGATATAGCTTGTTTAATTTTTCATTTTGTTCTGTTACACTTTGTCTAATCTCCATCCCAAGAACTAGGAGTCTATATGTAATTGTTTCATATTCTACCTCTGATAATTTTAGGAAGGCTTCTTCATCTGGAAGTTATTTGATTCTTCATTTGGGGAGTTTTCCAGAGCCATGGTAGTCTGTTTCTTTAAATGATTAGATGTTGATTGTTGTCTTCATCCACCAGAGAGCTGTTTAGCTTCTCTGGTGTTACAGCAGCAGAAGTTATGGCATAGCTCAGAGGATGGAGTGGGGAAGGGAACTGCTTTATTTGGCTTCCAGCCACCACTGTGTTCTGTAGATGCAGCTGTCTTAAGTACATCTTCTTTACTTGTATAGACCCTGTTCAGACAGGCGGTTCTACTCAGCTTGTCAGCTGGCCTCAACTGGCCCTCAGGGGTGGCAGGCCCTGCTTCCTGGCTGACAAAGATAGTGACCTACTTGTGCAGTCTCCAGAGTCATACCAGCAGGTAGTATAGTGTAGCTCAGAGAAGGGAGGCAGAAAATGTGTTGCCACACTCAACTGCCAGCTACTGCTGTGCTCTCCAGGTGTAGCTGTCTTAAGAACAGCTTCTCTGCTGAGAGAGATGCTGTCCAGTAGCAGTTGGTCTCTGTCAGGTTTTCAGGCCCTGTACACTCTGCCTTGTGGCTTACAAAGATGCTGACCTACTTGTGGAGTCTCTCTGGAGCCTCATCAGCAGACACAGTGGTGTGGCTCAGAGAAGTGAAGAGTGATGGGCACCACTGCACTCGGCCACCAGCCACTACTGCCTTCTCTATCCTTGGTTGTATTCAAATCAGTCTTTCTGCTAAGAGAGGTGCTGTTTAGACAGGTGCTGCTGCTCAGCATGACAGCCAACCCCAGCCAGGCCTTCAGGTATGGCTGACTCTGCCTCTCAGCTAACTAAGATGGTGTCCACCTGTGCCACCTGTTCTGCGCACCTCTTCTGTGTTGTACCAGCAGAATCTATGGCATAGTTCAGAGAAGAGAAGGTGAAAGGCACTTCTGGACTCAGCTGCAAGCCACCGCTGGGCCCTATAGATGTGACTGTCTTATGTACAGCCTCTCCGCAGTAAGAGACAATGTCCATTCAGGTACTGATGCTCGGAATGGCAACTGGCTGCAGCCAGGCACTCAGGTGCAGCGGCCTGAGTCCCAGTCTTGCATACCTGTAAGCCTTTCCACTGCTACACCAGCTGAAGCAGGACTCTTTGCTTTGCCATCTCACCTCTGACAGAGGTAATTTCCCCTTCCAGTCATCCAGTCCAATCTCACAACTTTCTGTGTGATCCTGGGGTTCCAAAATGTCTACTCTGCTCTGTGAAGTTGTCTTTCTAGGTCTCAGTTCTCAGAGGAAATAGAGGAGACATGTAACTAATCCACCACATTTCCCCACCCCCTGGTTTTTGTTTGTTTGTTTTTAACAGTTGAGTTTGTGAACTGAGTTTCAGTTGTGCTACACATGTACTTAGAAGCTGTCGTCTGAAAATATAACAGTGAAAGACTTAATTAGAGAAAGTAAGTTAAAGACTAGAGCTCTGGTAGCACAAGTGTTTAAGAAACGCTCAGCAGTTCAAATCCACCGACTGTGCCTTGGACACCCTCTCTATTTAAGAGAAAATGTGTCATGATTTAAATGTATATATATATATATATATATACATATGTATGGATCCGACGTGACACTTGGCTTATGTATATATATGTATACACATATACATATATGTATACATATACATACATATACATATATACATACACATGTATATATACATATATATGTATATACATATGTATATGTATATATATATACATATATATATAGCATAGTCTTTGAAATCAGGTAGTCTGAGTACTAATCCAGTATAGCAGTAATCTGAGTTCTAATCTGGATCTGCTGTTTATTACTAGTTATTGGCAAGTCAGTTCCAACAAGTCACTTCTGACTCCTGGAAACCCCACGTGGATCAGAGTAGATGTGTATTCCACAGAATTTTCAAGACTGTGACTTTTTGGAAGTAGACCACTAGACCTTTCTTCTGAAGTGCCTCTGGATAGACTTCAAACAGCAACCTTTCAGTTAGCAGCCAAGAGTATTAACCATTTGTATCACCCAGGGACTTCAGCTCCAACTTGATGGCACTTGGCTGGCTAGGGACTTCAGCTGTTTACTCATTGTACGATACCGGGAAAGTTACCTAATTTATCTGAGCCTTGCTTTCTTCATATGTAACCAGAAAAAAAATAATTTAAAATGCTAATATAGTTATGCTATGTGCTAAGTACCATTCTAATTTCACTACATACTTAAATATATAATTCTCACGCAACTCTATCAATAAATACTATTATAGGTGAGTAAATTGAGACACAAAGAGGTTATATCACTGACTTACAGTTACTATTAATAAGTAACAGGGATAGGATTTAACCCCAGGCAGCCTGCCTTTGGAGTGTATGATCTAAATTATTATATTACATAGCTATCAAGTGAAACCCTACAAATTTATTGAGAGAATAAATGAAAGCAGAGTACTGCAGCTACACTGTGTAGCAATACTGGTTGAGAAGGACAGAACAAGATCTGATAAGGGGTAGAGTCCTATATGACTTTGGAGTTCATGATAAGCAAACTCTACCTTTGCTCTTGATCTCATATCCCACTGTGAGATTTATTTCTTGTCGTTTTTTGATATAGAGCAACAAGATGCTCTGGTGACAATGGTGCTCTGTGTGATAAATTACAGCATGGAGAAAGAACCAGAGAGTTAAGAAAGATGACAGTCCTGTGGTCAGAATCTCCATAGCCATGGGAATGTAAACAGTGACAAATAAAGGTGTTGGGAAGAAAATAAAGGAGTGGAGGGAGGGTGCCAAGAAAAAGGTGTAGACTTAGCCTAATTCTCTTACCTTGCTGCTCATTCATGTCACTACTAAATCTACCTTTGAACAGTGTCTTGTACATTAGAAGGTACTGAGCTAAGCTCATTCATGACTGATGGCAACACAGCCCCATACATTCAGGTGCTCAAAATCTATGTAAGTGAGAGGAAACAACAAACAAACAATATCGATGCTACGTGATGAGTGTTGTGACGAAGAAACCATTGTATATTGTAGAAGTACACAGAATTGGACTTTAACAGGAACTTGGGGAGAAGAGCCAGTTAATATAAGTTTTCTAACTTGTGACCTGATGTCTGGAGGGTGAGTCTGCGTGTTCAGGTTTTGCACCTTCCAAACAACGTATTAGCACCCTTTTAGAACAATACAGTAACTTCTGCTCAAAGCGGAAAAATGTCATCTTTGTAATTGTCTAATGACAAATGCAATTGGGAAAACCAAAAAGGCAGAGGAACATCAGCCTGTGTCTGAACTCTATTAATACACATGTAAGTGCATCTACAACTATTTATTTTCTATCCAATTGCTGTTGGTCAACTGCAACTCTTGGTGACCCTGTGTGTTATACAGAGTAATACTGTGGTTTTAGTGTTTATGAGGCTGTGACCATTCAGAAGCACATCACCAGGTGTTTCTAGTGAGGTACATCTGGGTGGGTTTGTATTACCAAACTTTAGGCTAGCAGTTGGATGCTCAACAATCTGTGCCACCTAGGGACTCCTCTATTCTTTTCTACTAAACAATAAACAATCTAACCCATTGCCATCAAGTTGATTCTGACTTATAACAACCCTACTAGCTCCTGAGAAAACACAAAGTAAGAAATCGAATGAAATGTGTAAAGCATTAAACAATCTCACCCGTATGACATCCTAGTAAAATTTCACCGAAGATACTTCAAAAAGTGGCTACAGCCATCGATGAAAAGGGAATTGCCAGAAACTCAAGCTGGGTTCAGAAGGGGGTGTTCTGAGTGAAGGACATCATTGCTGAAGTCAGGTGGATCCTGGCTGAAAACAGAGAATACTAGAAAAATGTTTGCCTGTGTTTTATCCAAAGGCATTTAACAATGCGGATCATAACAAACTGCGGATAACATCACAAAGAATGTCATTTCTAGAACACATAATTGAGCTCATGTGGAACTTGTACATACAACAAGAGGCAGTTATTTGAATAGAACAATAAGACACTGAGTGGTTTAAAACTAAAAAGGTATGAATCAAGGTTATCCTTTCACTATATTTATTCGCTCTATATGCTAAGCAAATAATACAAGAAGCTGAACTATATGGGAATTGTGGTAACCCAATGATTAAGATCTTGGCTGTGAACCAAAAGGGCAGCAGCTCAAATCTACCAGCTGCTCCTTGGAAACCCTATGGGACAGTTCTACTCTACCCTACAGGGTCACTATGAATTGGAATTGCCTCCGTGGCAATGGATTTGGGTTTTGGGCTATATGAATAAGAAAACAACATCAGGATTTGAGGAGGACTCATTAATAGCATGCAATGCACAAAAGACACAAACTTGCTTGCCAAAAGTGAAGAGATGACTTGCAACATTTATTGATGAAGATCAATGACTACAGCCTCTATATAGGGATTATAACTCAACACAAAGAAAACAAAAATCTTTAAAACTGTCTCAAGATGCAACACCATGATAAACAGGGAAAAGATGGAAGTGGTTAAGGTTTTAATTTTACTTGAAGCCATAATCAACACCCATGGAAGCAGGAGTCAAGAAATCAAACAACTCACTGCACTGGGCAAATCTGTTGCAAAACATGTCTTTTAAGTGTTAAAAGCAAAGATGTCGCCTTGAGGACCAAGGTACTCCTGACCCAAGTCATGGTATTTTCAGTCTCCTAGTGTTTATGTAAAAGCAAGACTATTAATTGGAAAGACTGAGGAAGAACTAACTGATGCATTTGAATTATCATGTTGGTGAAAAATATCAAATATCTCATGTTCTGCCAGAAGAATGAACAAGTTTGTCTTGAAGGAAGTACAGCCAGAGTACTCCTTGGAAGCAAGGATGGCAAGTTTTGTTTCATATACTTCAGACACGTTATCAAAAGAGCCAGTCGCTAGGCAAGTACATTGTGCTTGACAGAGAGCCATCTTTGCTCAGATGGATTGACAAAGTGGCTACAATAATAGTCTGAGACGTAACTACTACTATGAGGATGCAGCAGGGCTAGGCAACGTTTTTCCTGTTATGCATAGGGTCACTATGGGTTAGAGCTGACTCAGTGGCACCTGTCTTAGTTATCTAGTGCTACTGTAACATAAATACCACAAGTGAACGACTTTAACAAACTACAATTTATTTTCTCACATTTTAGGAAACTAAAAGTTTGAATTCAGAGTGCTGACTAGTGGATAAGTCACTGTTTTTTGGCTCCAAAGGAAAGTCTGTGTTGATCAGGACAGCCCCTTCACATCCATGTCCAAAGACAAGCCTGTCTCCGGCCCTCAGGCCCACAGCCATGTCTTTGCCCCGCTCAAACAAATGTCACAAAGCCCAGAGGCACCCTACTCCACCAGGAAGCCTCCTGCCTGCAGATCCTCAGCTCTCTCTCACACTAGGGATTGGCTCCTGCACCATCGCATGCCTGTCTCCAGGTTCTGATGACGCAGCCTCTGCCACAGCTGCTTGCCATTTTACACCACCTCTGGTGTTTTGCTCTCTCTGTGTATCTACTGGTTCTAAGCAGTTCTCAACACAGGGACCCCGTGTCCAAAGGATGCACTGCCCTCTCATTTCTTCCCTCAGTATTATGGAGGCCCTTCTCTTTCCTTTTATCTCTTATAAGATACAAGGTGTGACTCAAGAAAGGATATGACTTGAATAAGCAAGGTGACTGAGAAAAGGGTGATGACTTGAATCACACCCTCTAGGAACATGGTGACTCAAGATACATCCCAATCTCATCCTGCCTCATTAACATAACAGACAGCTTGCTCCCAAATAAGACCATAACCACAGGTATAGAGGCTGGGATTTACAACACAGCACAAAATGGAAGATAATTACATCAAATATAAGACAGAGGACATTCACACCGGGAATTATAGCTATCCAAGTTAACACACGTCTTTGAGGGATACAATTCAATCCCTAACAGCCTGCCAAAAACAAGGCTGATATTCAGCAGGCTGACTTTGAACTACTACTACATGCCAGGTGGTAAATACCTACTGTCCTAAGCTCCCTGAGTACTAGCCCCCTTACCTTAGCTGCATTGAAACCACATTGTGGACATTTCCAAGAAGTCTCCTGCAGCAGGGGCCCCCCCAGAATCCATCTCTAGAACTCTTGCACTTGTTTATTCTAACCAGTGATTGCTACAACGGTTGTTATAATATTTTAAATATCGCTAGAGCAGATCACCAAACTTACCAACTTTCTGAAAGAGTAATTGTAGAGATACTGTGTTGGCAAGTATAATAACAATGCACAATGAGATGAGCCTGAATGTGACCGAAAATCAAATTTGCAGTTAGAAAAATGTTCAATATAGCATCATGTCATGAGCCAAAGGCATCCAAGAGTTATGTTCCAGCTACCATGAAAAGGCAGCTAGGATTGTGCAAATGAACACTTTAAATTCAACAACTCAAATGGTTTCATCGAAATTATTAAAGAGGATAAATACCTTCTCATCATCAGAAACTTTTATTTACTGCAACAGTTTATCTGTGTAGATGTTGAAACCCGTTTTGGTTTAGTATTTAATAACTTGTCAAATGCTTATTGAACTTTTGTGAATTTAGATGCACCTGGCACATTCTAGACATAACAATTACAGAGAATTTATAATTGGGGCAGTCCCCTCATAAAATTTATTGGCATAATTAAGAGTTGTGATTTAAAAAAAGAGAAGTAGAGGCAAGATAAGGTGCACAAAAGTTGCAAAGAAGACTTCTAGCAATATAATAATGCCTCCTGACTGCTGAAGATGTTTACCAGGTAATAGTGCTTCAGTTGTTACATTACTTATAATAAATAAAAAGAAACACATAACAAATATCACAGTGGGTATGTTTAATTACTTCTAAGTCTTTTCTAGCCATGGTTTGGTGCGGGGCCACAAATATGATAATTGCGCACCCTCCTCCACCAAGGGAATTACCCGTTGCCATGGAGTCGGTTGTGCTATAGCTGCTAACCAAAAGAATAGCAGTTCAAATACACCAGGTGCTCCTTGGAAACTGCATGGGGCAGTTCTACTTTGTCCTATAGGGTCTCTATGAGTCAGAATCAACTCAATGGTAATGGGCGTGGTCTGGTTTTGCCAAAGGGATTGGTCAATTTTGCCTTGAAAGAGAGTTAATTCCAGGGCAGGGAGGAGAGCTTATCACCAACAAAGAAGGAGAGACCTACAGGAGATGGTGATGTACACTTCTCAGTCGACAGAGTGAGAAACCTGAGTGCCTTTAGGCAGAGACTGAGGGCCAGAGAGAAGTCTATGCCTAATGCACAAATTTGGGATTTAACAGGTGTCATAGAGGATAAGGGTTATATCTGCTAACTGAAAGGCTGGCAAATCAAATCTACCAGGTACTCCTTGGAGACTCTATGGAGAAGCTCTACTCTGACCTACAGGGTTTCTGTGAATCAGAATTGACTTGACAGCACTAGGTTTGGTTTGGATTTTTTTTCAGTCTCCATACAACATGAATCATTTCCTGTATATGGTTTATGAGTTCCCCGAGACATTGCAGCAAATTAGGGAACCCAGAGAGAGGAGGAAGGGCACTGAAGAAAGAGGGAATATTGATGTTAGCAATGATGGAAGGGCGTAGCATCATGGAAAAGATAAGATGTTAGGGACATCTTTAACCTCTGCCTCATGGTAGCCAGCTTTGTGTTCATGTTTATAAAAGAAATTGTTTGCACAGAAATGGATAAAATGCTGGTGGCATAATGGTTCAGTGCTGACTGCTAACCAAACGTCAGCAATTCAAATCTACCAGGTGCTCCTTGGAAACTTTGCAGGGTGGTTCTGTTCTGTCCTATGGAATCTACTTGATGGCAGCAGGTTTGGTTTGATATTTTTTCTTTAATAAAATTGAGTAATAACACATACACAGAAAGAAATCTTCAATTGGGTCTAGAACCCACAATTATTTGACTAGACGCTATGCTAAATAGGACAGTGGTGTTCAGTGGTAGAATTCTCCTCGCCCATGGGGGAAACTCAGGTTCAATTTCTGGCCAGTGCACCTCATGTGCAGACACTGCTTTTCTGTTAGGGGAGGCAAGTGTGTTGTTATAATGTTGGGTGCACTAAGCTTCCACAACAGCATGGATAGAAAACTCCTGTAAATCCACTTCTGAAAATCAGCCAATGAAAAACTGATGGATCACGACAGTCTGATCTGCAATCGATCACTGGAATACCAGCACAGTTCACGCAGCTTTTCTTTCCATTGGGCATGGAGTTGTCATGACACAGACTGACACACTGAAGCTAACAACAGTAATATAGTGGCCCTGATAGGAGGGCAGTTAGGCCAGGGTACATCAGCATGTCATATTGAGAGAGTGGAGCCTCAGGAAAAGGAAAAGCATGCAGACCTGTTAGGAGAAAATGTGACTTCCAAAGCCCAAATAGTCATATGAATTCCATGAAGAGTTACTGAGATTCTAGCATGTACCAGGCAGTCTTTATAGCAGCAAAGGATACAAAGATGCATACAGCATTTTCCTGGCCTTAAAGAACCTACAATTCAGTGCAGCAGACAGAGATAGAAAAAGCCTTATAAGAGTCAGGCTGCAAAGAGTGCTGCAGCAGAGAACTATAGAGACCTGCAGAAGTGAGTTATTAATTGTGACGGAGAAACCCCAGCAAAAAGGGTATTTTGAGTTTAGACAGGAACAAATGAGAAGGGGCTTTACCAAGCAGAGAAGACAGCACGATTCAGAGATACAAAAATCACTGACTTGGTATGATAGTGAATTAACCAGCATGTATAACCTACACAAATCAGTGAATAATTGAAGAAAACACCTTTTTTTCTCAGCATGAGAAAAATATCAAGGTAAAGTTTAGAGTATTTCTGTAATATTTTAAAAGAAAGTGATCAAGTTGTAGCTTTGACACTAGTCCCAATTCCAGCAACCCATGCCTGACAACTCTTATTCAAGGTTTTTCCTTGAGAAGTGCCCAGTAAGTGCTGGGATCTTTGTTACTGGGGCTGGGCAGGCAAAGGGTGAGATAAGGAGAAACAGGGTGAAACAGTAACCTCTTTGTAGAAGAAACCCCAGAATGGGAGAAATTAAGAGATGCAAGAGGCAACTGAGAAAGCTTACACTACCTGCTTAAAACAGTAGCCACTGATCTTATATGGGGCTGTTTAAATTTAGATTAATTATAATAGAATGAAATTTTTTTCAAAAATCACTTTCTCCATCAAATTAACCATGATAGGAATACTCAATAGTCATAATGGCTTCCTGAAAAGAAAAAAAAACCAAAAAACCCACTGTTATGGAGTTCATTCTGGCTCATAGAAAGACATAGGGTTTCCAAACTGCTGAACTCTTGACTAGCAGCCTAGCACTTAACCACTGCATCACCACAACGGGGGGAGGCTACCGACTGGAAGGAGCAGATTCTAGCATATTTCTGTCATCACAGAAAGTTGGATTAGGTAGCACTGGCTAAGACGGTGAGCAAATGAGAAGTATTAATAAAGAGATAGGCAAGGTTGGAGGAGTGTGAAAAACAAAATACAACCTAAACAGAAATCGTGGGAGAGTAAATAATGAGACCTAGAACATGGGTGAATACAGCTAATGAACTTCTTTCTCTTCTTATAAACTATCTTCGAAGGTGGGTAAGATAAAAGCTTGTGACCTTTCTGGCTGTATCAGTGGAATGGGCAAATGACAAAAGCAGTTGGTAAGGGAGCTGTTCTGTTTTTCCACCCACAGGGAATTTACTCTGCTCCCCTGTTTCCTTGCTCTGTGATTTCTGTCAGGTCCCTTAAACTCTCTAAGTTTACTTCTTTACTTGTAAATTTATGCTAATACTCTCATCCTTGTCACTGTTACTCACACTATTGAGCTGGTCACTGACTGAGTCATGGTGACCTCAAATACATGGTATGGACTGTTGTGATTCATATGATTTTCACTGGCTGACTTTTTCAAAGTCCACTGCCAGGCCTTTCTTCTTAATCTGGAGGTTTGGCTGAAGTCTGTTCAGCATCATTAGCAGCATATAAACCGCAGTGACTAATGGGGGATGGTTGTGCATGAGGCACACTGGCTAGGATCAAGGCCGGGGCTCTGTCAGGGAACGCAAGATTTCTACCAATGAACCACTATTGGTCCCCAATCTCAGCCCAAGCAATGGCTTCACATGAAATAATGCTCATGAAATTTTATTACAAACGTCATTGTTCTATTTAAAAGTTGTCATAACTACTCATTCTGGCATGGTTTAGCTATTATTTTACACCTTTTTGTAACTTTATATTACTTTCATTAGATTATAAGACAATTTTAAAGCTTAAACGTGTTATAAGTGGCATGATCTTAAGAAAAGTTAGGACTTTTCCTTAATTTTTTTCACTTTTCTGACCATATCACTTATGCAAGATTATAGAGCACTTGAGAAGAAAAACTTTCTAAGAAAGCTCTTCATTTTCAAAAGCCTAGGTTAGTAATTTACAGAAATTTTTGGTTGTTGTTAGGTGCCATCGAGTCAATTCTAACTCACAGTGACCCTAAGCAAGACAGAATGAAACACTGTCCAGTCCTATGTCATGTCCACAATTGTTTTCATGCTTAAACCAATCACTGCAGCCACTGTGTCAATCCATCCCACCAAGGGTCTTCCTCTTTCTTGCTGACCCTCCGCTGAACCGAGCACGATGTTCTTTTCCAGGAACTAATCCCTCCCGACAACATGTCCAAAGTATGTCATGCACAGTCTCGCCATCTTTGCTTCCAAGGAGCACTCTTGTTGGATTTCTCCCAGAACAGATCCGTTTGTTTTTTTGGCAGTCCATGGTACATTCAGTATTCTTCTCCAATACCACAATTCAAAGGCATCAATTCTTCTTCTGGCTTCCCTATTCATTGTCCAGTTTTTGCATGCATATGATGTGATTGAAAATACTATGGCTTGGGTCAGGCACACCTTAGTCTTCAAGGTGACCTTTTTACATTTCAGTGTTTTAAAGAGATTCTTTCCAACAAAATTTCCCAATGCAATGCATCTTTTGATTTCTTGACTGCTACTGCCGTGGATGTTGATTGTGGACCCAAATAAAATGAAATCCTCAACAACCGCAATCCTTTCTCCATTTATGATGATATTCCTTACTAGTCCAGTTGTGAGGAGTTTTGTTTTCTTGATGTTGAGGTGCAAGCCATACTGAAGGCTGTGGTCTCTGATCTTCAGCAGGAAGTGTTCCAAACCCTCTTCACTTCCAGCTAGTAAGGTGGTGTCATCCATGCAATGCAGGTTGTTAATAAGCCTTCCTCTAATCCTGATGCCTCGTTCTTCTTTATGTAGTCCAGATCCTCAGATTATTTGCTTCACATACAGGTTGAAAAAGTACAGTGAAAGGATATATACAACCTTCCTGACTTTAAACTATGCAGTGTCCCCTTGTTCTGTTCACACAACTACCTTTTGGTCTATGTGTAGATTTTAAGAGCACAGTTAAGTCTTCTGCAGTTCTCATTCTCCACAATGTTAGCCATAATTTGTTATGATCTGAATGCCTTTTGATACTCAATGAAGCAAGTAAATATCTTTCTGATATTCTGTTTTCAGCCAAGGTCCATCTGACATCAGCAGTGATATCTCTGGTTCCAAATCCTCTTCTGAATCTGGCTTGAATTTCTGGAAGTTCCTTATCAATATGCTGTTGCAGTTGCTTTTGAATTATCTTGAGTAAAATTTTACTTGCATGTGGTATTACTGATATTATTCAGTAATTCCCACATTTGGTTGGATCACCTTTCTTTGGAATGTGCATGAATATGGATCACTTCCAGTCAGTTGGTGAAGTAGCTCCAAATTTCTTGGCGTAGACGAATGAATACTTCCAGAGCCGCATCTGTTTGCTGAAATATCTCAATTGCTATTCCACCAATTCCTGGAGCCTTGTTTCTCACCAATGCCCATAATGCCTCTTTGACTTCTTTCATCGTCATCGGTGCCTGATCACATGCCACTTTTTCAAATGGCTGAACATCAACTGGCGATCTCTGGCATAATAATCCCTTATAATTTACAGAATAGTCACTGTAATTATTTAGTGATTCATTTAGTCAATCATTTTAGGTTATTACAGATTGGGTTTTCCAGGGAGCACTCTAAAACAGAGAGTAACCGAAAAAAAAAATTGCAGTTGAGTCCTTTCCAACTCACTGCAAACCTACAGGATAGAGTAGAGCTGCTGCATGTGGTTTCCAGGAAGTGGCTAGGAGACTCAAACTGCCAACCTTTTGTTTAGCAGACCAGCTGCTAGCATGCAGGATATTTAAACAAAGTGTTCATGAGATTAACACTTGTGGAAAAAAACCAAAAATGCACGACTGGACACAAGGTGATGTTAAACAGCAGTTCAATCCCAACTAAACTGTCAGCCAACACAGAGACTTGAAGTAACTCTTCAGATTTGGGATTTCAGGGGATCTTCAGGCTCCTGCATTGATCAGACATCAGTTGAAGACTGTCTGTTGTAAGACATGACCTTAGGTGAGATAGTTGTTTGCAACCAAGGAGTGTGTATTAGTTTCCTAGTTACCATTGCAAATTGCCTCAAACTGTGCATATTGAAACAAAACTAATTTGTTGTCTCTCATTTATGGAGTCTAGAAGTCCAAATTCAGAGTGCTTATTTTCTCCAAAAGACTCTAGAAGAGAACCCTTCTTGTTCTAGCTGCTGGCGGCTGCAGGCGTTCTTTGGTTTGTGCAACATAACTCTAATCTCTGTCTCTCTCTTTAAATGGCTGTCTTATCTGTATCACTCTCTCTATGTCTGTTTGTGTCTCTTGCCATCTTTTTATACAGACACCAAGCATATTTACATTAGGTGTCACCCTAACCCAGTACAATCTCACATTAATTAACTATATCTGCAAAAACCCTACTTCCAAATAATATCATGTTACAGACAGTGAGGAATTCAACATATTTGGGGGGGGGGATACCATTCAATTCATAACACATGACTATACCCAAAGAGGTCTGGCAGTTAAGGGTCATCTTCTGGCAGCATTCCCAACAGCTAGAGGAAATAGTCCTTAATTCCTAAAGGGTGATCTGGGTGATAAATCCTCTGGGGAATTCTCCCCAAGGGAGGAGCAGAATGAGAGGAATACATTCAGAGGAAAATCAGAAATTATATTTATCGTAGTGGCCAAGGGAGATAAAGGCTCTAAGAAGGGTAAGCCAAAACCATAAAGTAGAACAGAGGTCAGTAAGACCAATTAGACATGACATTAATCGTTAATTCTGGTAAAGGCAAATACTATCCAAAGGGGAATGCTGGGAAATAGATGGTTTTAGAGTGACAGAGCTACAGGATGCTTGTTTTTTGTTTGTTTGTTTTTTTTCAATGAGTTTAACTGTGAAAGAAGAGAAATGTGATAGTGATTTCACTGTGCATTAAGTTAAAGAAGGTTGTATTTTATTATTGTTTAATATAGGAAAGATCTGTATATGTTTTACTGGTGAAAGGAATAAAAAGCCATTTGAAATAGATAAGTCTAGGGTAAGAAAGTTGGAGGTTGGGGCTGGGGCTGGGAAGTAAGTCAGAACTGATGAACCAAGTTTCCATAGGAGAGTGCAGAATCCAGAACACAAGTAAATCTTATTCTCTGACGTAAGATCTGAGAAGACAAGAATGAGTGTGGGTAGAGAGGGGTTTTGTAGGGGCTAGCAAAGGAAGTGAGTGTAACTACACTTCCTTTTGTGTACTTTAGACATGTTACCAGGACGGACCAGTTCCTGGAAAAGAACATCATACTTGGTAAAGTAGAAGGTCAATGAAAGAGAAGAAGACTTTCAACGAAATGGGTTGACGCAGTGGCTGCAAGAGTGGTCTCAAGCACAGCACTGATTGTGAATCAGCATCTACTTCGTGGCACCTTACAACCACAGGAAGGAAAGGAAATTGGATAGTACCTGCTGATGCTTTCTGTACTCTCTGAGTAAAGAAGTGGAGTAATGCCATCAACAGACTACAGGTAATGAAGTCCATTTATCTATGGGTCAGACTTGAGTAGCATATGTTTGTGCACTTTTAACAAAATTTTATTTGCCTAGTTTTATATCTTGGTGTTATGGATTGAATTGTGTCCCCCCAAAAATGTGCATGAATTTGGCTAGGCCATGATTCCCAATATTGTGTGAGTGTTCTTCATTTTGTGATGTGGTGTTATTTTCCTGTGTTGTAAATCCTAAACTCTATGATGCTAATGAAGTAGAATTAGAAGAAGTTATGTTAATGATGTTGGACCCAGTCTACAGGATTAGGTTGTATTTTGAATCAACCTCCTGAGAAGTAAAAGAGAGAAGTGAGCAGAGAGGAGACGGACCTCACTTCACCAAGAAAGAGTGACAGGAGTAGACTGTGTCCTTTGGATTCAGGGTTCTTGCAGTGAGAGACTCCTAGACCAGGGTAAGATGGATGACAATGACTTTCACCCAAAACAAACTGAGAAAGAAAGACTTTCTTTGAAGCTGGTGACTTGAATTTGGACTTCTAACTTCCTAAACTGTGAGAGAATAGATTATTCTTTGTTAATGCCATCCACTTGTGGTATTTCTGATATGCATGCACACATACCTATTGCCACTGAGTCCATGTCAACACACAGTTTCTGTTATAGCAGTACTAAATAACTAAGACAACTGGTAAGAACCAAAAATGTTAATTCCCTCTGACAGGCCAACTCTAGCTCAACAAGAGAACACCTCAAAGAGTCTGAGAAGAGACAGGGTAGCACCTCTAATGGATCTCTGTAAAACCAGTTGCCAGTAAAGTCAACTCCAACTCATCATAACCCAGCTTCAGGGCAACCTCATGTGGGTCAGAGCAGAACTAGTTCCACACTGTTTTCAGTGGCCACTTGTTTATAAGTAGATTTCTAGGTATTTCTTACAAGGTATCTCTTGAGGTATTCAAATCACCAACCTTTGGGTTAGGAGTGGAGTGTGCTAACCATTTGCACCACCCAGGAACTCCCGAGTCTCTCTGTTGTTGTTAGGTGCCCTCAAGTGATTTCAGTTCACAGCCACCCTATATAACTCAAAAAAAAAAAAAAAAAAAAAAACTGCCCCTTAAGCAGAAGATAATGAAAATCCATGGGCAATATCTAAGGTGCATCCCCACCCCCATAGGCATGCCCGCAGGCTCTCCACCCTCTAAATTTCAAGATAAATACACATTGATTTTTTTTTTTTTTAAAGAAAAGAATGCGTTGATTCTGACTCACAACAGCCTTATAGGACAGAGTAGAACTGCCTCATTGAGTTCCCAAGGGGGCCTGGTAGATTTGAATGGCCAGCCTTCCGGTTAGCAGCTATGGCAGTTATCCACCATGCTACCACACTGATAACAGCAATTAACAGGAGAAGGTAAGCACCTCTTGATGACTCTGGCATTTCCTGCCAGGCCTGTGTCCAGGATGGTGGGCAGGCTAACAGATGGGTTCCAGGGTGTCCGGACTGCAATAGTGGTGATGGCAGCAGGAGTGGAACCTCCAGAGTATGAGCTACCCTGGCAGGCACCAAGAGCTTTGGTCTCCAAGAAAAGCACTGAAACACGGCTGAAACAGGTACTGACCTTCTGAAATAGCTCAAACCTTCCACTGTTTGGTCTTGGATGTGTCTCTGGATCATGTGGTATAAACCCCTCTGACAGTGTCGCTCTAGGGCCATCCACTATTCCCTGGTTATACCACTGATGCCTTGGAATGTTACCTCACACTCATCTGGCACCTCTTAGATCTGTGCTTGGGGGCAAGTACCCCTTTCATCCCCCTACTTCACTGTGACTCAGCTCTTAGGGTTTTCTCAGTTGTCATCTTTATAGGAGCATATTTCTAGGTCTTTTCTCCCATGAAGCCTCTTGAGGGGCTTCAACTTTTTCATTAGAAGCTCAGAACGTGGCCTTTGTGATACCAGAACTCCTTCTGAATGAGCAAATGGGCATGCAGAATGATCTGCTCATAGTGAGTTGTTTTCACTATTGACTATATCACTGCCTCTGAATCTCTTTTTATGCCAGGAACCATCACTTGTCAAAATGGAAAAAAATGCATGAACAGACCCTGCTGGTGTTTATTGTTTTATATACATATAGACATGGCCAACAGTTGTTTTTTCCATGGCCACCTCAAGATGATGAGCTGTGTCTCTTCAGAAAACAACTGAAAGCAGACTCTAGATGTGTTTCAGAGGTCTCTGAAGACATATATGCCCCTGTATTTTATTAAGTCTTTCCAATTCCCTATTGACCTGCCATCCTATTCCCGAATTTACAAGAAATTATCACTCCATTTAATGAAGAAAGAATGGGGGAGAGGGAAAAACTGAGGAAGGAAGGGAGCAAGGGAGGGAAGGAGGAAAACAAAGTGGTAGGGAGAGAAAAAGATAACAGAGGAGGGGGAGATGGAAAGAAACATAGGAAGAAAGGAAGGAAGATTAGAGAAAGCTAGAGATTAGCATTAAAAGGACCCTCCTCCATTATGGTTTCCTGAACTGGCCTCACCGCCTCTACCCCGCACCTACCCGTACCCCCCGGAGCCACCAGCACAGTCTTAAAAGCTATAGTATGTCAAGGAGCACTTCACAGATCAATTGTGTGCCTTCCCTTTTCAGTCATTTAAAATCCCTAGATTTTTTTTCCTTTTTCTGATGGCAGTAAAGTAATAGATTGAACAGTAAAATGAATAAAAATGTCAAAACATTTTTTAAAGTGAAAATTTCAGACCTCTCCACAGACTCAAAGTGTAACTTTGAAATTTGCCCTGAATCTTAAAAGGAATGATTCTTTAAAAAAAAAAAAAAAAAAAAAAAAAAACAGAAAGTGACAAATGAAAAAGATAAAACAACTCTTAATTGCTGCTCTCAATTATTCTTTCTCTCTGTCACCCAGAGACAACTACTTCAAATAGATCTATAGCCTTTGAAATGTTTGTATTTAATCCAGGAATTTATCTGAAGCATAGAATGCTGACTCTCACCCTCCCTCCAAGGAAATGATGTTAGTTATTTTATTCTTAACCAAGTGCATTACTTTAGATTAGCTTATATGCAGATATATTTGCTCCCCTGTAGAGAAATATGTCTGCTCTCTTATTTCATCCATACTCAAACGACATCAGAGAAAGAAATGCAGAAGCTTCCGTTAAAAGATTCTTCTCTTTTTTGACTTGAATGCACTTTGAATGCCTTTTCAGCGTGAGTCAAATATTTGGAGTATTCTTTCAAACTCAGACAATCTCTTAAGGAGAGCCTCCTTCTAGTTAGAAGCCAAAATGAACTCTGTCCTTGCTACCTAACTATATTATTTGTTGTTTAACTCAAAACTTGTGTCACTGTGAATCATTTACACTTTTATTTTTTCACTGTGCAAGATATCCTGGATGGTGCAAACGGTTTGTGCCCACTCAGCTTCTAAAGGACAATTTGGCTGTTTGAACCCACTCAGAAATGCCACAGAAGAAATGTCAGGAGATCCATTTCCATGAGATTACAGCCACTGAGAACCTCACGGAGCACAGTTTTAATCTGAAACTCGTGGGGCTACCCTGAATCAGAATCGACTCAGTGATGACTGGGTTGATTTTAAAGAAATCCCTGGTGTGACTACCTCAGAGCAGGACTGATAATTTGACAGTTGTGCTACAAAACCACTATATGGCTGGTGTGTGTCCCAAAGCAACAAACAAGAGAGTAAGGATGAGCATGAATTGTTTTCAAAACTGGGGAAAGCCACCTACATGACCACAGTGACAGCTGCCTGTTTGAATTTTTGGATTAGGAGAAATGTCTGAAGAAATGAAGTTTTTCTCTTAAGGAAGGCATTACCTTCATAAGTTAACAGTTATTTTAGAGATCCTGAACAAGACCCCAGTAATAACTTCATTGCTTTAGATTTAATGGAAGTCTTTTTAGTGGCACTCTTAAGGATATCTGAATTACTGCTGTTTTGTACTGACCTGTGTTTTCTTTTCTCCAAGCACTCATTTATGCTGTTTTCTTTTTACGTAAAAACATGACTCCTTATTTCCATATGTGACTGACGTTTTTGTCTCCTGCTGTGAGATGATGATCATTCTCATGTTTTACTGAAATATTTTATTCATTATTATTTAAGAAGTCTTATGATACATGATGCAGTTGTTTATCTCTGACAGTATAGACCAGTGGGTCATCTCAGACTCTGGGTCCAGACAACCTGGGTTCGAGTTATCATTCCACCAGTTCCCAGCTGTGTGTTCTTTGACAACTAAACTCTCTGCATCTTAGCCTCATCTGTAAGGAGTTAGCAATAATTTTTTTCTCTTTTTTTAATTTAATATGACTGAGTGAAAATGTACATTCCTGTATAAATTTACGTGTCCACCTATATGCAGCTAAATGAGTTAATTTACTTACAGTTGTTAAGAGTCACTGATATATGTAAGAATTCAGTAAGTGTCAGCTGCTCATTGTTTTCTTTTTCCCAACAGGAAATTGAAGCATCGAAAATGGAAGTAACCTGCACATATAAAAACAATTGCTCACTGATACAACAAAGAAGAAAACTGAAATGTTTTAACCCTAAAAGCAACACTCTTAACACAAAACCCACAGCTGTCAAGTTAATTCTGACTCATAGCAGCCCTTTAGAACAGAGAGGAACTGCCCCACAGGGTTTCCAAAGAGTAGCTGGTGGATACGAACTGCCGACCTGTTAGTTAGCAGCAGAATGTTTGATCCACTAGGGCTCCTTTCTTATCACAGTGTACATTGTTCATGGTTTTCTGTCACGAAACACAGATTTACTTCGTCTGCCTCCCACTGAAAGACTGGTTTGTAATGACTTTAAGGGTTGGTTGTATTTTTCACAGTATCAAAATCAGCTTAGGGGACATGGAGGCAAGTAATACATCCCGCAATAAAGTAAATCTATCAGAATGCAGTCCTGCCTTTCTGCTTTCTTTCTGGCCTTCTTTTGTACATTTGTTGAGCATCAGCTGCATGGCTGGGTGCTGTAGAAATAGGTAAAGGACTGTTCTTGCCTTTCAGGGGCTTAGATAACAGTGTTGAGGTGAGCATGTGAGGACAGGATCATACCATTATGTGATGAGAATGCTCAGCAAGCCAGGCGGGGGTGGAAGAGACGGTTCTGCCTCAAACTCCAGAAGCAAGAAAGGCTAATAGCAGAGTCCCCTAAGGACTTCCATCGACCCAATACACTTCCACATTCACGTGCTGCCTCTCCATAGACAACATTAAAAATTCTACTTATAACTGAACAGGGATACAGATGATTATATTAACATAATATATTAAAACATTTTTTAAAAGTCCATTTTCTTTCTTGTAATTTTAAGTGTCGTCAAAACATTTTCACAGTCCTCTAAAAGTACCATGGGTCCTCATCACTGTGCCCATGGTGCCTGATGCCTAATTCAGCTACCAAAATTATCCTTGATGGTGCAGCAGGGCATCCACAGGAAGTGACAAAAAGTTCAGGCTTGGTTCAGAGGAAGCCATGGAATGAGGGATACCATTGCTAATGTCAGATGGCTCTTGACTGAAAGGAGAGAATAACTGAAAAACGTTTACTTGTGTTTTTTCTACTTGCAAAGGCATTTAGCTGTGTGGATCATAACAAATTATGGATCACATCAAGAAGAATGAGAATTCCAGAACATTCTCCTGTGCTCATGGGGAACCTGTACGTGGAACAGAACAAGGGGATATTGTGCGGTTTATTATCAGGAAAGGTGTGCATCAAGGCTGTGTCCTTTCGCCATACGTAGTCAATCTGTTTGCTGAGCAAATAATCTGAGAAACTGAACTCTGTGAAGAAAATCATGGCATGACAGTTGGAGAAAGGCTCATTAACAACCTGTGATATGCAGATGACACAACCTTGCCTGCTGGAGGTGGAGAGGACTTTAAGTGCTTACTGATTAAGATCAAAGACTATAGCCTTTAAGTGGATCACATCTCAACTTAAAGAAAACAAAAATCCTCCCAAATAGACCAATAATCAGCATCATGATAAATAAAGTATTGAAGTTGTCAAAGATTTCATTTTACTTGATCCACAGTCAATGTCCATGGAAGCAGAAGTCAAGAAATCAAACGACATATTGCACTGGAAAATCGTCTGCAAAAGACCACTTCGAGTGGCAGAGACACCACTTGGAGAATTAAGATGAACTGCAGTTTCTGTTGTTCAGAAACCCTAGTGATATAGTGATTAAGTGCTATGGCTGCTAACCAAAATGTCCTACAGTTCAAGGACACCAGACACTCCTTGGAAACACTGTGGGACAGTTCCACTCTGTCCTGCAGGGTTGCTATGAGTTGGAATCAACTTGACAGCAATGGGCTTTGGGGGGGATTTGACCCTAAAAAACAAACAAAAAAATCTGTTGCTCTTGATCAGCAACCCAAGCCAGGATATTTTCAGTTACCTCGTATACATTTGAAAGCAGAATAATGGGTAAGGAAGACTGGAGAAGAATTGATGCTTTTGAGTTACGGTGTTGAAGAAGAATACTGAATATACCATAGACTGCCAGAAGAATGAATGAATCTGTCTTGGGAGATGTACAGCCAGAATATTCCTTAGAAGCAAGGATAACAAGATTTCATCTCATAAACTTTGAATATGTTATCAGGAGGGACTAATCTGTGGAGAAGACATCATGCATGGTATAAAGTAGGTCAACAGAAAAAAAATGGAGACCTTCAATGACATACAGTGACATAGTCATGTTTTAATCATCTGGTACTGCTCTAAGAGAAATATCACAAGTGGATGGCTTTAGCAAAAAAAAAAAAAAAAAAAGTTTATTTTTACACAATCCAGTAAGCTAGTCTGAATTCAGGGTGTCAGCTCCAGGGTAAGGCTTTCTCCCCTTTGGTGGCTTTGGAGAAGGTCCCTGTGTTACTTCTGTCTTTCCTTGGTCTGTGTACATGCATGATGGTGCAGGAACCTCAGGTATGAAGAATGCACTCTGCTCTCAGTGCTGCTTTCTTGATGATATTAGGTCTTCAACTCTCTACTTGCTTCCCTTTCTTTTATATCCTATAGCCACACTCCAGGGAGACTCCCTTTACATTGGCAAGGGCGATAACTCTCGTGCATTGTATTATGCCCCCCAAAAAGGTATGTAGCTATTTGGCTGGGCCATGATTCCCTGTATTCTATGATTCTCCTCCATCTTGTGATTTTCCTATGCTGTATGTTAAAGATTAGGGTGGAACTGTAAATCCCTTCATAGGATCATCTCCCTGCTCTACCATAAAGGAGGTTTGCCTGGATTACGGCTTGCACAACCCTTAATCCTTTCATCCTACAAGACATAGAAGGAAAGGGACGCAAGCAGAGAATTATGGCCCTTATACCATCAATAAATCAGCACTAGGAGAACAGTGTGTCTTTCAGACAGGAGGTTCCTGCGTCAAGATCCTCCCTGAACAAAGCCTGATGCAATACCAGACTTTCCTCCTGAGCCAACAAGGGGGAAAGCCTTCCCCTGGAGTGGACATCCTGAATTTGGAATTGTAGCCTGACAGACTGTGTAAGAATAAACTTCCCTTTGCTAAAGCCATCCATTCTGTGGTATTTCTGTTAGAGCAGCACTAGCTGACTAAAACAGTAACCTTAGGAAGGGTGTTACAGTCCAACCCTAATGCTCTTAAGCATAGTCCAGTCTATTAACCACAGGCAGAGACTAGTATTTACAGCATAGAAAAATCACAAAATAGAGGGAAATCACAAAATACTGGGAATTATGGCCCAGCCAAATTGCTACACACATTTTTGGAGGCCACAAACATTCCATGACAGTGCAGGATCAGGCGTGTTTCTTTCTACTGTACGCAGGATCACTATGAGTTGAAACTGACTCAACAGCACCTAACAACACCAAAAGAACTAACTCCACTTGAATTTTGAAAGATAAGTAGTTTTCTAAAACTATGTTTCCCAAACTTTACAGAACATGTCATCTGAGCAACTTGTTAAAATGTGGATTTGGATTCAGTAGGTCTAGGGTAGAGTTGATATTTTGCATATCTAAAAGCTCCCAGGTGGTACCATTGATATCAGAAACCCACTCTAAATATTAAGGGCCTGTAGCTCAGTCATCTAATCTAACCAATAGCCATATGTGGCTGTTGAAATTTTAATTTAATTAAACTTATGTAAAATTTAAAAATTTAGTTTCTCAGTTACACTAACCACATTTCAAGGGCTCACTAATCATGTGTGTCTATGAGTTACCTTATTGAATAGCTCAGAAATATATCTCTAAATACAGAAAGTTCTATAGGACTTATTTAGAGAGACAAGGGAAAGCAAGTGGCATTCTGAGCAAAGAACAGAGAGAGGCCAGGTAGGATGAGTCATGTAATTAAAAGCTATGAAGGTCATGTATAAGAATCTGATTTTGTGCAGCAAAACATTACAGGCTTAAATAGTCTAAAGTAAATCATCTCCACTTGATCTGTTTTTCTATTTCCAGTTAAACTACAGAAACACTGATGGCACAGCAGTGAAGTGCTACGTCTGGCTAACCAAGAAGTTTGCAGTTTCAATCTATCGGTGATCCTTGGAAACTCTATGGAGTAGTTCCACTTTGTCCATAGGGTCACTATGAATTGGAATCAACATGACAGCAATGGGTTTGGTTTGGGGTTTTTTTGAACCGTTTGTATGGATCAATTTTTGGTAATGCTAAAAGCGTTCAATCTTAGTATTAAATTGCCCACACATGTCTTCTCAAGTGCCTGTAAACTAATCAGGCTAAACCATTAGATGTGAGGCTTCTGTTTAAGTTAGTTGAACCAATAGGTGAAATGAAAGGTGACCCATGTGTGTGTATGTGCTTCTGTGTGTGTGTTTGTGGGTATGCTTGAAGACTGATGGCTTTGTGTTTTGTACTCTGCTTCAGAAAAGCTAGTCATCCTTTCTGAACACAGTGAAACAAATAGCTCCTCTCAGCAGTCTTCATGGCTCCTCTTGCTTGTTTCTTACCTTTGTCCTACCGCACCTAACACTTGGTGACTTATTCATTTAATTGCAATCCCTGTTCTTTTTCCAGTTTATAAAGCAAAACAGAACCCAAGAGGACAGTGCATTTGATGTAGTCACCACATACAGCACATTCCCAAGGCATTCATCCCTCTACTTGTTCATGCTCTAGGTTTTCATCCAGAGCCAGAAAGTAACCATGCAGAACTCTTAGTGCACAACTCCTGGGAAGAACATTGAACAACAGAAGTAACCCTTTAAGATTGCCAGATTAGATGGGGCATCTCCTGGTGCTGATGATTGTCTTTGTGTTAAACCTCCCAAGGTGGTGAAGTGTTAATTTCTTTCATTTTGTTTTGTTTTTTTCTTTTCTCATGTGGTTCATTAAATTCAGCACAAATAATGAAACCCAAAGGCTGTCTGCTTTACGCAGAATCAAGGGAATCTGATCACTTTACAGTCCATCAGCTTTAAAGATTTCAAGTCAGGGATGGTCCTTCTATAGGGGAAAAAAAAAATCAAATACTCCAAAGGAGTATGTTACCACGCTTTGGCTGCAGGACACGTGTGAACACAAAGAACACATTCTCTTCTTCCAGCTTAAAGTGCGTCTGGCTGGGAACTTCTGTTGCAGCCTCTCCAAGTTGTCACTAAAATACCTATGAAGAAACAGAGCAAGACGAACATTTACACCTTCCCAAAATGAAGAGTGATAGGAAACCTATTACCAAAGTCTGGAATTTCCAATTTCTCCCCAGCTCTAGGTGCTGGATTAAGAGAAAATACACTTGTAGTTTCATAAGCAGTGTTTTATGAAGCAAACAAAGAAATAGGGTAGAAAGTTATCTCACCTTTTCCTCACTGTCTGAAACAGAAAATCAGACAGGTATACTTCCATTTGTACAAGCAGATAGGGATTTCTGCCCCCCAATTATCATCAATCATTCTGTGTTCAGTCCAAGGTTGAAAATGTACAAAAGAGGGATAGTGTCAAGATGGTAAACTAAACATGCTTCCCTAAATCTCTCTGGAAACCAGGACCCGAAATGGTAATTAAATACAGCCTTCTGGACACCTAGTGATCCCTAGGACACGGCATTACACTGTTAATTGGGACTTCATACCACTGAACAGAAAACTTCCTCTCTTCTGCTGACTCCCACTTTTGGTGAGTGCTGGCTTTCATGGACTGAAGGTAACTCCCCATTTTAACTTTATCTGTCTTAGCCAGTGGGCAGAGCTGAGACTTGACCAACAGCTAATCTCAGAAGCTCTGCTGGTGGGATTGGCAGGCGAAATTGCTATATTTTGAAATCCCAGCTTTGGAGTCTATGCATCTCGGCACCTTTGACATCTCTTTCCACCTCTGCCACTGAGTAGCCTGTACTTAGGCAGGCAGGGAGCTTGTGTGGCCTGCCATCTTGTTCCACTTGGAGGTGGAGTACCCATATGGGGTCCTCAGCTGGACTTAATGCCTAGGCTGGGAGGCAGCGTGTGCCCAGAAAAGAGTGCTTTTCTGGCAGAAAAGCAGGATTTTATACAGTGTTGCCTAAAGCTGGGGCCCGGCAGCAGAGGCCAGCAGGGCAGTAGCCTTTATCTGTTTTGAACTACTTTATAACATCTGGAGTTGGACACAGAGGTGCTTACTTTGCCAGCTGGGAAGAGGGGCCTGTACACCTGAAAACCTGACTGACTTCGGAAGTTGTCAAATACGTTTCACCTTTCATTTTAAGACGGCCTAGAGAAACAATTGTCATCCATCCTCATAGCATCTCTCCCAGTCTTTATTGACTCACACAACCCCCCAAAAAGCAACAAACTCTGTATAAAAGCATAACCAAGAAATCTTCCATGGCGTCAGAAGATCCCCAAAAGAAAGCACCAAAGAACTTTCCAGATGAAGAAACCTTTCTGAATCTATTGGAAGGTGAATGCAAAAGGATTATATAGAGAGCCCTCCTAGACCTTATTCAAAATGCAGCAGAGCAAAATGAAAAATTAAGCAAGCTGTTTGATCTGATGGAACATCAGCACTCTGAAAACCAACAGATGAAGAACAAAATCAAAGACACAGAAACTTCCATTCAAAGCCAAGAAAACAGAATGGAACAAATGGAAAAGAGATTTCCTGACTTGGAAGACAGCTACTGACTCCAGCATCTATGAGGAGAAATCAGAAAAAAGAAACAAGAAAAATGAAGAAGTATTAAGAAGCATGTGGGACTCTATTAAAAGGAACAATCTATGATTAATTGGAGTTCCTGAACAGGGAGAGACACCTGATAACACGAGAGTATTGTTGCTGAGCTGCTGACAGAAAACATCCCAGAAATTATGAAAGAAGAGAATATAGATATTCAAGATATGTATCGAACACCACTCAATACAGATCTCCAAAAGACAGACTCCAAGACATATTATAATCAAGCTTAACCAAATGAAACATAAGCAGCAACTCTTAAAGGCAGCAAGATACAATGCAAAGCTAACATTCAGAGGGATACCCTGTAGGCTTTTGTTGGATTTCTCAGCAGAAACAATGCTGGCAACAAAACAGTAGCATGACACATTCAAAGCCTTGAAGGAGAAGAACTTCCAACCAAAAATTATATATCTTGCAAAGCTATCTTTCAAGTATGAAAATGAAATGAAGACATTCACAGATAAACTCAGAGACTTTGTAAATACCAAACCAAAGCTACAAGAAATACTGAAAGAATCTCTTGACTTAAAAGAACAAAACCACTAACTTTATATTTTAGAAGAAAATACAGGACATATTGCCCAGAAACCTGCTCAGTTAGGGAAGGCAGCAAACTCAGTCAAAGCTATAAGAGTGAAAGAAACGACCCAGTGATCATATCATGAAAACTATGATGTCATCATATTAAAAAGAGGAATGTACTACAGTCGTTATAATCCTTCCAGAGGGAGAGGAAGTTAATAAGACTGGTAGTAATTAAAATTGGGTTTATACATAGTTTATTAAGGGAGATCATAGGGGCAGTCATAAAGCACAATAAAGATGCAACATATCAAATCAAAAAATGTAATACAGGAGTCTCAGCAACCACAAAACCAACCCTAAAAAAGGTGAAAAATCAACTCACAAACAAGAATGTCCTAGAACAGATTAATAAGAACAACAGAGAAAACATTAACACACAAATATACATATCACAATGATAGCACTAAACACATGCCTATCAGTAATTACATTGAATATGAATGGACTGAACGCTCCAGTAAAGAGACATCAAGTGACATCTTGGATCAAAAGACATGATCTATCCATATGTTGCCTACAAGAAACTCACCTTAGACTTAAAGATATGAACAAACTGAAAAATAAAGGACGGAAGAATATATATCAAGCTGACAATACACAAGGAAGAGCATGTGTGGCAATTCTAATCTCAGACAATATTGATTTTTAATGAAAGTGTACAGAGGAATAGGGAAGAAAAGTAGATGTGTTCATATGTCCAGAGGGAAAGTGGGAGCCAGAGCATTACATCATTAGGTATTTGTCCCCCCAAATCAGGTATTTCAGATACAGAAATCTGTAGATTTCCATGTGTTTTGTCAGTTTAGAGTGTTAGAGAACCAGGTACAATGATAGGAGAAAAATTCTGCTTCATCACAATGGTATTCTACTGTATGAACATTCTCTGTTGTTGTTCCTTGCCATTGAGTAACTTCCTCTTACATCCTTACATGTAACAGAACATAACATTACCTGCATCATCCTCAGAATGACATGCATGTTTCAGCTCATCATTGCAACTACTGTCTGATCCATGTTACCAAGGGTCTCCCATATCATTGCTGGCCCTCTGCTTCACCAAACACAATGTCCTCCTCCACTGAACTGGAACCGCAAATCCAAACCCATTGCCATCGAGTTGATTTTGAGTCATAGTGACCCTACAGGACAGAGTAGAACTGCCCTATAGAGTTTCCAAGGAGCACCTGGTAGATTTGAACTGCCAGCAATTTGGTTAGCAGATGTAACACTTAACCACTGTGTCACCAGGGTTTCTGATTTATATCGAAGTCCAAAACAAGTGAAGTGAATAATTTTCTGTTGTGATCTGTGAAGTTTTATTTGGCTAATTTGTGGACACCTTTTTTCCCGGTATGTCTGAGTCTGGAAGCTCTGTTGAAATCAGCCCTCCATAGGTGACTCTGCTAGTATTTGAAAGACTAGTGGCACACTGTCACGGGCTGAGTTGTGTCCCTCCCAAAATGTGTTTATCGGTTTTGCTTGGCCACAATTCCCAGTATTGTGTGATTGTCTACCATTATGTCATTTGATGGAATTTTCCTGCGTGTTGTACATTCCGTCACTATGATTTAATAAGATAGATTACCAGCAGTTATACTGATGAGGTCTACAAGACTGGATAGTGCCTTAAGCCAATCTCTTTTGAGATATAAAAATAGAGGGGAACAGAGAGACACAGGGACCTCATACCACAAAGGAAACAGAGGTGGGAGGGGAATACATTATTTAGACCTGCAGTTCCTATGCTGAGATGCTCCTAGACCAAGGGAAGACTAATACATCACAAAGACCTTCTTCCAGAGCCAGCAGAGAGAGAGAAAGCCTTCCACTGGAGTTGGAATCCTAAATTCAAACTTACAGCCTACTGTACTATAAAAGAATAAACTTCTCTTTGTGAAAGCTACTCACTTGTGGTATTTCTGTTACAGCATCACTAGATGACTAGGGCATCTTCCAGCACAGAACACCACAGTACAACAAACTGGTGGGTGGAAGAAATATCTTCTACACAACAACAACTGATAATTGGAGTACAAGCTCGACATAGTCACCTTTGTTAAAGCTGACTTTGAAAAGAGGATCCAAAGTGGGCAATGAAGCCAGGAAAAGAGAAATTCATTTGTCTTTTTGCATCCACCACTGAAAGTTACCCTGGAAATCTCTTTCTTCATTCCAAGATTAATAAAGAAAAAGGATACATTTAAAAGCTTGCATGCACAGGGTAAAGGAAACATTGTTGTGAACATCCAGAAGAAAAAGAAAGTTAAAAATGATTTGCAATAGAAACTACAAGATTATTATGAGAAAACAAATTGACAATTTTCATTAAGAACAAAAATACAATGGAGTCCTTTTAGTAAAGAAGCTACACAAAGCCACGTGATGAAATGAAATAATGTAAAATGAAATACAGAAAGGCTGCAAGGATATTAAAAGTACCAAAAGTAGAATTGAAACCAACGCAGGGAACATTAAAGAGTAGAACTGAAGCTTTGAAGGATTGATTAACATACAGTTAATAGTAATTTGAGCAGCATTCCTAATTCACTGCAGTATTTTGTTGAATGTTCAATAAATTTCATGTACTGGATATAAACCAAAAACCAAACCCATTGCCACTGAATTAATTCTAACTCATAGTGATCCTATAAGATAGGGTAGAACTGTCTGATAGGTTTCCAGCTCTGTAATTTTCACAGAACAGCCTGCCACAACTTTTTCCCTCGGAATATCCGGTGGGTTCCAACTGCAAACTTTTGGTTAGCAGTCCCGTCCTTTAACCACTGAATCATCAGGGTTCACTTGCTCGGTAAGGAGCACCTGATAAAGATTAGGAAGGAGACTCAGTGGCACAATTGTTAAGCACTGGGCTGCTAACCAAAAAGTCAGCCAGTTGAATACATAAGAAACTTAGAGAGAAAGATGTGGCAGACAGCTTACATAAAGATTACATCCTTAGAAACCTGCCAGGGCAGTTCTGATGGATCCTATAGGGTTGCTATGAGTCAAAATCAACTCAGTGACAAGGGGTTTGGGTTTTACACAAAGATATACAAAGCTTCTATGGAATGTAAATCTTAATTGGGATGCAGTCAATGAAAAAAATAAACAATAATTCAGTTCAGCAATTGAAAAGTACTGCAAAGAATATAAAATATGTTAATGGAATCAAGACCAATAGAGGAGGGAAGATTTTTGACTGACTGCTCACAGAAGCCACTAAGAAGAGACATTTGACTTTGGTCTTTAATGAATGATGGAACAAGCCACGGGAACATTGAAAGGAAGCCTAGAACAAGTATAAAGATAATGGTCACAGAAGTCTTAGGGAAAATAAACTTAGTCACGCTTGCACAATAGAAAAATCATTTAAGGAAACTGAAGGACAGAGAACCAGCTTACAAATTGTAGTATGCATTTTATTCACTATTACTTAACTATGAGATGACTTCAGAGACATAGGTTTGAATTCATGCTCCATTAGTTACTCCCTCGTAGACCAGACAGAACAGAACTTAACCCACTGCCAGTGAGTCGACTCATACTCAGTGACCATACAGGACATAGTAGAACTGCCCCACAGAGTTTCTAAGGAGGGCCTGGTGGATTTGTACTGCCAACCTTTTTGGTTAGCAGTCATAGCAATTAGGCACTACGCCTTCAAGATTACTAGACAGACAAAAATGAATTGGTGCCTGATGAAACAATTTTAATCATCGGGTATAATTTTGACTGAAGCCTGACTCATTATAGATCTTGCCAGTGATGGAAGTCAAAATAATTTTAGTTTGTTTCATTTGTTTGGAGTATAGCCTCTTTATTTACAACTACAGATTCTGTAGAAATATGGATATTTTCATTTTAATATTCAGTAATCCAAGACATATACAATGAAACTAATTTAAGGAATGAACGTCACTAAAATCAAGTGAGCACATGCTTTTCAGGTCACAGAAGCAAATAAGCAAATAAAATACACCACAATGACAAAAGCCCAGTAACAGTCAACTTCAAAGAAAGCACTACAATTTAAAAAATCAGCATCAGATCTATTAAGATCAGACAATAAAAGTGAAAACTTTAAATAATCCAGTTCGAAGATGGTAACTTTTTAGAAAAAAATATCTAACAGTATGTTACTGATAATAGGTATGCCTAAAAATAAATGACAGAGAATATTTTTTTATTAAGTTCAGGAAATATTTATTTTAAAAGTAAAGGCTAAACACAAGTAGAGGCTGTGTGCTAATATAAAAGTAGATTTCAAATTTTAAAAGACAGTATTTTCAATGGATTGAAGAGAGAAACCTTACAGTGATCAAAACCCCAAATCACAGTGAAGCTGTAGCAACCTCGCATCACTGGAGTTGAATAAGACATAATATAAAGCCAAGCCAAGTGCCGTCAAGAATTATAAATAAAAAGCTGATAAAAAATATGTATTTGGAATGATATATTTTTACATATTTTCCTCAGTCTTTTACAGTTTTTTATTTCTTATACTATTTATTTATTTATTTATTTGTGTGTGTGTGTGTGTGTGTGTCTGTGTCTGTGTGTGTGCGTGTGTGTCTGTGTCTGTGTGTGTGCTTGTGTGTGTGTGTGTGTGATTAAATGCAAGTATAAAATCCAAATTAAATTTGCATGCCCACCTGTCTACAGCTTCTTTTGCTCTCCTTGCCCGGTGACAGCACACTCCTCCTTTTCTTTCTATATATTTCATGTCATCTTAACAATCTCCTGTCCCCTCCTCTCCACCATGACCTCTCCCTTCTAGTAAGAGGTCAGTAGGACAGCATCCTTATAGGTACACAAAACTTAAAGTACACACACCATATGGTCACATTGTGACCCCGAATCCAGTCTATTCCTGTGTAAAAAATTGACCTCAGTAATGTTTTCTGGCCAGAGGCAGCAGCAGGTTGAGGGGCCATACTCCCAGGGGAACCCCCCAAGCCTCTGGACCATCAATTGCAGTCTTTTAGTGGGAGTCTTGAGGGCACTCCTCTTTTTCTCATGTTGCCACTGGGACTCAACATTGTGTGAGCCATCACAGCTGTGTTTGGTGGTGGCCAGGCACCCATCTGGTTCTTACCGGTCACGTGTTGATACAGTCTCTCATTCACGTGAATCCTTCTGTCTTCTGCACTCTTTTTCCCATTTGTCTTTGTTGTTCTTGGTGATCATATGTTCCAGATGAGTTGGCACAATTTGGTGCACCTCAGATGGCAGCTTGCCAGCTTTTAAGACCCCTGATGCCACTCACCAATATGGGGGGCCAAAGATTCTCTTAGCAATAACTAGTTATGCCAATTGGCTTTGACGTCCCCTGAGAGCGTGGTCCCCATATACCCACCCCTGCTACTCTACCCTTGCAATATTGGGTTAGGATTAGAAGAGTTTTCAGTTTCTGGTGAAGTGCAGTTAAGCTGATCTGCTTTCTACTGTATGCTATTACTGATTTCACCCAATCAAATTTCTATCAACTATCTAATATATGACCAACCTTCTCATTCCCTCCCTCCCTTGCAGCTGTCAAAGAGTCTTTCCTATGTACATAAGTCTATTTTTAAGTCCTTATAATAGGGATCTCATACAATATTTGTCCTTGTGCCTCTGACTGATTTCACTCAATCTAATGTCATTCAACTGAAACCAGGTTATGAGATGCTTCCTAAAGTCATCATTGTTCTTTATCACTGCATATTGTTCCATTGAGTATATGTACCATTGTTTATTTATCCACTCATCTGTTGTTGGGCATCTGGGTTGGTTCTACCATTTTGCTGTGGTGGACTGTGCTGCAATAAACATACACGTGCATGTATCTGTTTGTGTGACTACCCTTGATCCTGTTGGATATATTCTGAGCAGTGGGATTACTGGACCAAATGCTATATCTATTTCCATATTTTTAAGAAAGCACAAGATTGCTTCCCAAAGAAGTTGTACCATTTTGCAATCCCAGCAGCAGTGTAGGAGAGATCCAATTTCTACACAGCCTCTCTAGCATTTGTTGTTTTGTGTTTTTTGGATCACGGTCAACTTTGTTGGGATGAAATGGTACCTAATTTTAGCTTTGATTTGGATTTCTCCAATAGCTAATGAGCATTTCCTCATGTGTGATTTGGCCTCCTGAATGTCCTCTTTGATGAAGTGTCTGCCCATCTCCTTTGCCCATCGCTTAATTGGGTTATTAAAGTCTTTCATAGTTTATCTGAGCAAAAAGATAACACTTGAATAACGTATTTAGTGACATAGAATTACAATAATTTAAATTTAGCTTAGTATAAATCTTTTTAAAACCCTGGTAATGTAGTGGTTAAGTGCTACATCTGTTAACCTAAAGATTGACAGTTCAAGTCCACAGAACACTCCTTGGAAACTCTATGGCACAGTTCTACTCTGACCTATAGACAGGATTTCTGGTAGGAATCAAGTTGATGACAATTTTTTAATATTAAAAATATTTCTACATTAGATTAAAAAAAACACAATGAGAATTTCCAAAGAATCACAAATTATATAGGTTTCATTGTGTGATACAAAGAAATAAGATTGGAAATTAATAATAAAATATTAAATATACAACCAGTTAGACAGCAGAAAGATTTCATTAATAGTTCATGACTCAAAGAAGAAACAAAATAGCTACAGATAATTCATAAATCATGACAATCGAGTACACTACACCTGAAGACAAATGAATTAGAGTGAAAACTTAAAAATTCTTAATTAAACATGCTTTTATCAATGAGTTAATACCAAACGGTCATGAATTTATTTAATAATTGGGGGGGCTATTTTTGAAAAATCAACATACTAAAGAAGTCTTCGCTAAACCTGTTGTACAGAAACAAATGAAGTGTACAAAATCACACACATGAAAGCGTATTTAAGCACATACTCAAAATAGTAAATATTATTTTTATAACATATCATTCTAAATTACCATATTTAAAACTCAGTATATGGCTTTTAATAAACATAAAATAACTTCAAAACAAGTCGATTTTTTATTTTTATTAAAATAAGTTGTTATTATTGTAATTATTAATAAATGAAAACTATTAAAAAGGCAATAAAAGCTACTTTTATGTAACTCTTCTTTAGCAAAATCTTTTTACCAATGGGTTCTTTCATCTTTATCAGAGTCAAATGAAATAAAATAACAAAAAAGAAAAAAACATTGATATTTTGTATTGTAAACAGAGGCATAGATAAAATTAAATACTGACACAATAAAAGCAGTGGTGTATTCTTGAAAGTCCACCACTATGACCATTTATGCTTTATCCTTAAGCACATGACTTTAGATTTAGCATTCAGAAACTGATATTAGAAAATCAATAAACTTGAAAGGAAAAAAATCTCGGCAGAACCCCATTTAATCCTCAGGTGAATATTAATAATAAAATATTTAAAGACACAGCCAATTAGATTGGATGGCTTAATATTGTTGTTATAGTAATACTACACAAATAGATTTATAGATCTAACACAATGTCTTAAAAATTCAGTCTCTCTCTGTCTGGCAGAAATGGGCAATCTGATCTAAAAATTCACGTGGAAATGCAAGAGACTCCACATAATCTAAATAATATTGAAAAAGAAGACAAACTTGGAGGATTCACACTTGCCTATTTCAAAGCTTATTTGAAAGCTCCAGTAATCAAAAAAGTGTGGCACTGACATAAGGACAGATATATAGATCAATGAAATATATTTAGAGTACAGAAATAAACTCCCCTATGGACATTTAATTTTCAATAAGAGTGCCAAGCCATTCAATAGGAAAAATGATGTTGAGACATAGATAGCCACATGCAAAAGAATCACCTTGGGCCTTTACCTCAGACCACATACAAAAATTAACTCAAAATGCATCAAAGACTTAAATGTAAAAACCAAAATCATACTTACAGAAGAAAATAGTTGCAAATCATGTATCTTGCAAAAGTCTAGCATCTAGAATACATGAAGAGTTCTTTCAAATCAAGAAAAAAATAATCAGTAAATGGATAAAGTATTTGAAAGGACATTTCACAGAAGTTACAGAAAGAACCATAAAGTACATTTAAAAAAATTGAAATCATTAGCTATTAGAGAAATGCAAATCAAAATCACAATAAGATACTCCTTTATACCTATCTACTAGCCAAGTGCCGTCAAGCTGCTAGGATGGCTATAATTTAAAAAAGAGGAATGTTAAAGGTGTTGGGAAGGATTGCTGAGAAATTAGAACCCTTGTCTGTTGTTGAGATTGTCTCTAAATTTAAATGGAATATATACAAAGTTGCACTTTGGCAGCTGTAGACTTGTTTCAGTCATCATCAGCTTCAACTTGAACTTGCATCTGTGCAATTGATAGTCTGTTCTTAGTCAACCAGTGGTCTTGTTCTGACTAATATATTGAGCTTCTCAGTCTTTTCAAGGTTGTAGTGAATTTGATTACTCTGTATTCCATCTGATAATGTCTGTGTGTATAGTCACTGTTTATGTTGTTGAAAAAAGGCATTTTCGAAGACTAGGTCTTTTATCTTCAATCCATTATGCAATATCTAGCATCCTTCTTACAACCGAGGCTATATTTTCCAAATACCAATCCTTCTTTGTTTCCAACTTTCACACTCCAATCTAGATAATTATCAATGCAATTTAATTGCATGTTTGACCAATTTAAGATTACAGAAGTTGATAAAAATCTTCCTTTTCTTCATGTTTGTCTTTAGTAGTTATTTCATAAACTTGAATAATTGTCATGTTAGTTGGTCTTTCTCTTAGATATATGGATATTATCCTATCACTGACAGTGTGTGTAATATTTTTAAGATAGATCTTGTAATGTTCTTTTTGAACATGAATATGATGCCATTCGTCTTCCATTTTTCATTCCCTGCATAGTAGATGATATGACTACCCAATTCAAAATAGTTAATACTGATCCATTTCAGTTCATTAATGCCTAGGTTACCAATCATTATGCATTGCATTTAATTTTTGACAACTTCTAGTTTTCCTAGATTCATACTAAGAAATATCTTTTAAAAGATATCTTCAAAAAAAGATGGAAGGAAGACACAGAATTCCTGCTAAAAACAATTGGTTGACGTTCAGCCATTTCAAGAAGTCACATATGATCAATAACTGATGGTACTGAAGGAAGTCTAAGTTGCACTGAAGGTACTTGCCAAAAAATAAAAGGCTCCAGAAATTGATGAGGTACCAACGGAGATGTTTCAACAAACAGATTCAATGCTGAAAGTGCTCAGCTATCTTTGCCAAAAGATTTAGTAGACAGCTCCTTGGCCAACCAACTAAAAGAGATATTTTTGCCTGTTCCAAGGAAAGGTGATGCAGCAGAAATTGTCAAATAGTATCACTAATACCCCACACAAGTAAAGTTTTTCCAAAGATAACTCAAAAACAATTGACAGGGAATTGCCAGAAATTCAAGGTGGATTCAGAAGGGGATGTAGAATAAGTGGTATTGTTGCTCGTATCAGATGGATCTTGGCTGAAAGAAGAAAATATCAGAAAGATGTTTACCTGTGTCTTATTGACTATGCAAAGGCAACTGACTGTATGTATTACGGACAACATTGAGAAGAATGGAAACTCCAGAACACTTAAGTGTGCTCTTGTGGAATTTGTACACAGACCAAGACATTGTCATTCAAATAACATGAGAAGATAATTTAAAATTAGAATATGATGTGTTGGGTTGTATCTTTTTACCATACTTGTTCAAACTGTATTCAGAACAAATAATCTGAGAAGAATAATGCAGGATCAAGATTGGAGGAAGGCTCATTAACAACCTCCAGTATCCAGATAACCCAGACTTGCTTGTTAAAAGCAAAGAAGACTTGAAGCACTTACTTGTAAGTATTGTCATGGATTGAATTGATGTCCCTCAAACAGTATGTGTAGAAATTTAGTTGGGTCATGATTACCAGTATGTGTGATTGTTCTCTATTTTGGGATTCTCCTATGCTGTATGTTAAAGAAGATTAGAGTGGGAATGTAAACTCCTTCCTAAAGTCACCTTCAGGCTCTACTATAAAGGCAGTTTCCCTGGAGTGTGGCTTGAACCACCTTTCATCCTTTTATCCTATAAGAGTTAAAGGAAAGGGAAGCAAGCAGAGAGTTGGGAACCTTGTACCATCAAGAAAGCAGAACCAAGGGTAGAGCATGTCCTTGAATACCGAGATTCGTGTGCCAAGATGCCTCCTGATGAAAGACTGGTGCAACACAGAGCTTTCCTCCTGAGCTAACAGGGAAAGCCTTCCCCTGGAGCGGAAGTCCTGAACTCAGACTTGCAGCGTACTAAACTGTGTAAGAATAAATTTTTCTTTGTTAAAGCCATCCACTCTTGGTATTTCTGTTAGAGCAGCACTAGCTGACTAAAACAAATATCAAAAACTACAATCTTCATAGTAGGTTATATTTCAACATAAAGAAAACAAAAATCCTCACAACTGGACCAATAAGCAACTTCATGATAAAGACAATATTGCAGTTGTCCAAGCTTTAATTTACTTGGATCCATAATGAAGATCCATGGAAGCAGCCATCAAGAAATCAAGTGTGGTACTGCACTGGGAAAATCTGCTTCAGAAGACTTATTTAAAGTGAAGAACAAGGTGGATCTGACTCAAGAAATGAAATTTTCAATCTCCTTGTGTGCAAGAGAATGCTGGAAAATGAATGAGAAAGACTGAAGAAAAATTGATTAATTTGAATCATGAAGTTGGCAAACAATACTATGAATACCATGGACTGCCAGAAGAATGAACAAATCTGTCTTGAAAGAAGCCAGAATTCTCCTTAGAAGCACAGATGAAAATGTTTCATCTCCTGTATTTTAGACATGTTATTAGAAGGTACCAGTCCCTGTAGAAGGACATCATGCTTGCTAAAGAAAAGAGTCAGTGAAAAAGAGAAAGACCTTTAACGAGACAGACTGAAACAGTGGCTGCAACAATGGACTCAAACAGAGCAGTATTTGTGAGGCTGGCACAAAACAACCTTAACATTCATTGAAAACAACCTTAACATTCATTGACTGATGAAAGGGTAAATAAATGTTTTATCTATATATTGGAATATTACTCATCCATAAAGAGGAATAAAATACTAATTCACAGATAACAACATGAATGAACCTTGAAAATATTATGCTAAATGAGGGAAACCAAGCACAGAGGTCACATTTTGTACAATTTCATTTAGATGAAATACTCACAATAGGTAAATCTATAGGGAAAGAAAGCAGTTTATTGTGACAGAGGCTAGAGGAAAAAGGCAAAGGAGGATTGACTTCTTAACGGTGTGGAATTTCTTTTCAAGTGGATAAAAATTCTGGAATTCTATAGTTGTGATGGTTGCACTATCATCAATGATGATTGACAGTTGACGGTTGTGCTATCAACTGCAATGGTTGATATGATTGATAGTGTGTAATGATTGGTAGTGTATCTAACTTCAGTTGTTAATGGTTATACTAAACCTATTGAATTATACCCTGTAAATGGTTAAATAGTGAATTTTATATTACATGAATTTGATCTCACTAAAATAGGTATTTGTATAACAATGTTCATTACAGCACTATTCACAATAGATGAAATGTGGAAACAATCTAAATGCCAATCAACAGATGAATTGGTAAGCAAAAGGTAATACTTATATACAATATTACTCAATAAGAAGTGAGTCTTGACACTTGTTACAATGTGGATAGCCCTTGAAGACATCATACTGAGTGAAATAAATCAATCATAAAAGCACAAATATTGAATGACTTGACTTATATAAAAAGACAAGACAAACTACTGTATAAAGCTCAGAGTTTCTTAGTGGTTATTCAGACTGGAGTGAGAGGAAAAGGAGGGAGGCAGGGGGCTACTGATTGTAGACTACTAAGTTTCAGTTAACAGTGATGGAAGACAACATTGATTAAAGATAGGGTTACAAAGCCAATTAGTATTAATATAGTCTTACCTCATGTCTGTCTTTCAGTGGGTCCACTGGGTCTCTGAACCCATCCCATAGTGATTTCTTCAGGTCCAGAATGCATAATTGGAATAGATACACCCTGCTACTGGCAGAACCCCCACATTAGATCCTATGATGGATCCCAAACAGGCCTAGTAAGGCCTGTTATAGTAGGAAAAGCAGAGTAGAATCAACTAGAACTGTCCCAACCTAGGAAAAGCATAAACCAAAAGCAGTTATCATGTTCCTTGAGAGATTATAGAGATTACTGCCACCATCAAGGACTTGAAGGATGCAAGAGTGTGGATTCCTACCACTGCCCTATTCAACTTGCCTATTTGGCCTGTGCAAAAGAGAGATGGATCTTGGACAATGACAGTGGGTTATTGAAATCTTTACCAAATGGTGATTCCAATTGCAGCTGTTGTTCCAGATGTAGTTTCACTGGTTGAGTAAATTGGTACATCTCCTGGTAACTGGTATACAGTTATTGATCTAGCTAATGCCCTTTTCTCCAGACTTGTTTCAAAGGACCACCAGAAGCATCTTGCTTTCATCTGGCAAAGTCAACAATATACCTTCAGCGTACCACCTCATGGCTAGATCAACTCTCCAGCCCTATATCATAATTTAGTCTTCAGGGGACCTCAATCTTCATTCCCTTCCACAAGATGTCACACTGGTCCATTATATTGATGACATTATACTGATTGGACCTGTTAAAGAAGACTTATCAGCAGTTTTGAAATCACTGGTAAAACATATGCATGTTACCGATTGAGAAATAACGCTGACAAAAATTCAGGCACTTTCCACCTCAGTGAAATTTCCAGAGGCTCAACAGTATGGGGCATGTCAAGATATCCCTTCAAATGTGAAGGATAGGTTATTGCATCTGGCCCTTCCAGCAACTAAAATGGAGGCACAGTGCCTAGTGAGCCTCTCTGGATTTTGAAGGCAACATATCCCTTATTTGGGTGTGTCACTCAGATCTACTTAGGAAGTGACTCAAAAATCTGCCAGTTTTGAGTAGGGACCAGACCAAGAGAAGGCTCTGCAACAAGCTTAGGCTGCCGTGCAAGCCACTCTGCCCCTTGAGTCACATGATCCAGCTGATCCAATGATGCTTGAAGTGTCAGTGGCAGATACAGGTGCTGTTTGGAATCTTTGTCAGTTCCCCTAGGTATATCACTGCACAGACCCTTAGGGTTTTGGAGCAAAGCCATGTCATCCTCTTCAGTAACTACTCTTCTTTTGAGAAACAGTTTTTGGCCTGTTACTTGACCTCAGGAGAGACTGACCACTTAACTATAGGCCCCCAGATCACCATGAAAACTGAGCTGCCCATCGTGAATCAGGTGTTGTCTGACCCACAGAGTCATAAAGTTGAACCTGCACAGTAGCACTCCATCATTAAATGGAAGTTATATATACGAGATCAGGCCCAAGCAAGACATGAAGACACAAGTAAGTTGCATAACGAGATGGCCTAAATGCCGTGACTTCCACTCCTGTGACATTACCTTCCATGTGCCAGTCTGCACCTATGGCCTCATGGGAAGTTCCATGTGATCAGTTGACTGAGGATGAGAAAACCCAAACCCAGTTAATAGATGGTTCTGTGTGATATGCAAGCACTACTCAAAAGTGGACAGCAATAGTAGCACTACAGCCCATTTCTGAAACCACCCTGAAGGACAGCGGTGAAGGGAAATCCTCCCAATGGACAGATCTTCGAGCTGCGCACCTGGTTGCTCACTTTGCTTGTAAAAAGAAACGGTCAGATGTGCAATTACATACTGGTTTGAGGACCGTGGCCAATGATTTGCCTGAATGGTTAGGAACTTTGAAGGAATGTGGTTAAAAATTGGAGACAAGGAGGCATGACAAGGTGTGTGGATAGATCTGTCTGAATGGGCCAAAGAAATACATTTGTGTCTCATGTGAATGATCACCAAAGAGTAACCTAGGCAGAGGAGAATTTTAACAATCAAGTGGATAGAACATCATGCTCTGTGGAAACCAGTCATCCTCTTTCCCCAGCCACTTCATGGTTGAGTAGGTTCACAAACAAAGTGACCATGGTGGCAGAGATGGATGTTGTGCATGGGCTCAGCAACAAGGACTTCCACTCAACAATGCTAATTTGGCTGCAACCACGGCTGAGTGCCCAATCTACCAGTTACAGAGACCAACACTGAGTCCCCAGTGTGGGGCCATCCCTCTAGGTGATTGGCCCAGCAATCTAGTGGCTGGTTGGTTATATTGGACTGCTTCCATCATGAAAAATACAATGCTTTATTCCTACTAGAGTAGATACTAAATCTGGGTATGAATTTGCCTTCCCTGAATGCAATGCTCCTGCTAAAACTACCATCTGTGGACTTATAAAATGCTTTATCCACCATCATATCCCACACAGCCTCCTGTCTTCACAACAAAAGAAGTGTAGAAATAGGCCTATGATTGTGGAATTCACTACTCTTACTGTGTTTCCCATCATCCTGAAGCAAACGGCTTTCTAGAATGATAGAATGATCTTCTAAATACATAGCTATGATGCCAGCTAGGTGGCAATACCTTACATGATCGAGGAAATGTTTTCCAGGAGACAGTGTATAGTCTAAACCAGTTTTCAATGTATGGTACCATTTCTCTCATAGCCAGGAATCATGGGTCCGGAAATATAGGGAAGGGTATGTGAAAGACACCACTCACAATTACTGCCTACTTGCACAAATTTTGCTTCCTGAACCCTAACCTTATGCTCTAGGGATTTAGAGATTTAATTTCCAAAATGAAGAATGTTCCCATCTGGAGACACATCACTGATTCCACTGAACTGAAAATTAAGAATACCTCTTGGTTACTTTGAGCTCTTTACGCCTTTGGATCAACAGGCAAAGAAGAGAGTGGCTGTATTGGCTGGTATGATTGACCCTAAATCAGACTGATATTACATAATAGAGAGAAAGAAGAGATGCTTGGAATGCAGGTGATTCATCAGGTAATCTCTTAGCATTACCATGCACTGTGATTAAAGTCAATGGAAACCCAATTCTGACATAAATATTACCCAGACTGTTTACGAGTGAAAGTTCAGGTCATTCCAACAGAGAAGGAAGCATGACTAGGGTAAAGAGATTACAGACTGTGTGGTTGGATTACAGACTGTCGTTGATTGAATTGTGTTCCCCCAAAAATCTGTGTAGCAATTTGGTTGGGCCATGGTTCCTAGTATTCTGTGATGTTCTTCCGTGTTGGAGTTCCTGCCTCTATGATGTTAATGAGGGTGGATGTACTGCAGTCATGTTGGTGGGACAGAATTTAATGTGTATGTTTGTTTTGTACCTTGAAATACAAAGGAAAGAAGCTAGTAGAGAGATTTGGGAGCCTCATACCATTAAGAATGAAAGCAGTACCAGATGACTGAAGCAGATTTGGTACCAAGGGAGTGGGATGCCACACTTAACAAATATCTAAAAAGTGGAAGTGGTTTACAATCTGTGAATGGATAGAAGACTCAGAAGGAACTGAGGAGAACTGTTAACACTGAAGAAGGCACAGATGGTAAGAAACAGCAGCACACCAGAGACAGCAGCAACACAAAAACCATGAAACAGCACTGGAGCCAACTCACAGAGCAAGAGAAATGAGGGCCTGCGCATAGAAGTTTCCTGGCAGAATAGGATGCCTCCAGGCACTTGAATCCATGGAGCTAGGCTTGCTGACCCATGGAGCGAGAGAGCAGAGTGTCTCCGTGCAGGAGGCTTCCTGGCAGAGTGGGGTGCCCCCAGGCACTTGAATCAGTGGAGCTACAGAACTCTGGACACTTGCCCTAGCAAGACAGATGTGGGCCTAAAGCATGGGCCATGAGGCCATAGGAAGCAGAAGCTGAAGAGACAGAGAAAACGAAAAGCTGAGCCACCTCAGTCTCAAAGATATTTCCGTGACTTCAGGGGGTTGAAAGGGTGGAGCCACAGCCTCTGACATTTCTAATTGTGGAGTTGTCACTAATGTGGGCTTTGAAAATTGTGTGCTTGACGCCAAGGGAGCAATAGTTGCTGTCTCAGTGGGCCTGGAAGGCAGAGCTGTAGTACACGGCCAGGGGACTTCCACTCAGAATCTGGGGAGTACAGTTGATACCTAGAGTCTTGAGGGCAAAAGCCATTGTGTGAAATGTCTGCAGATGGAAGATAATTTTCATAGCTTTGAGGGCTACTGTAATGTCCTTTGCTGACTTGCCTGTTGCCTGTTTCACCTCCTTTATCCCATTTGTAATGGAAGTATCTAACTTGTGCCTGCCTGTTCTGTCACTGTATTTTAGCAGATATCTTGTATTCCAGATTTTATAGCTGAAGAGGAATTTCTGAATCTTGGACTTGGACTTTTTTTATGATGGGGTGAATATATTTTACATGTTACAAAGATGTGATCTTTTTAGAGAACAAAGGGTAGGAAGTCATGGATTGAATTATATTCCCCCAAAAATCTGTGTAGCAATTTGACTGGGCCATGATTCCTGCTATTCTGAGATGTTCCTCCATGTCGGAATTCCTGCCTGTATGATGTTAATAAGGGTAGATGTGAAACAGTTGTACTGGTGGGACAGAATTTAATGTGTAAGTTTGTTTTGTGCCTTGAGGCAGTCTCTTGAGATATAAAGGGAAAAGGCTATCAGAGAGATTGGGGGCATCACATCATCAAGAAAGCAGCAGCGGAAGTAGAGTGCAGCCTTCAGACCTGAGGTTCCCGGGCCAAGATACACCCTGACCAAAGAGTGATGCAACACAGGGATTTTCTTCCAGGGTTGACAAAGAAGAAAGCTTTCCCCTGGAGTGGACACCCTGAGTTCAAACTTGTAGTCTACTGGACTGTGTAAGAATAAACTTCTTTGCTGAAGCCATCAACTTGCGGTATTTCTGTTAGAACAGTACCAGATGACTAAAATAAGTTCCAAACCAGTTACAACCACATTACCAGTTGCAGAAACAAGTACTGTAATTGTTATGAGTATTTCTGCCTTGTAAGTAAGTTCGTTATATCATATTACATGCACGTATGACTATAATTGTCTTTATTCAAAGACAATTATAATTTATTATTATAATTTATTCAGTGACAATTATCTGTGGTTTAAGGAATGTGTATAGGTGCCACATTAACAAGTGGTGGATTGTAATCCCTAAGGCTGTTTGTCACCTTGGCCAGGCCGTGATTCTGAGTGGTTTGGCAGTTATGATTGTAGCTCGGTAGTTGTGTGATGATGTGATCACTTCTGTGATGAAATTTGATATAATGTAATCACCTCCATGATGGCATCTGCTGTGAGGAGAGGGTCAGTTGAAGTGGAATTTCCTTAGAGATGTGGCTAGATCCAATAAGTGGACTTTCTGGAAAGGCTTGGGAGCTTTTTCTTCAGGGAATTATAATGCAGGAAGATAATTTCTTCTGGTGGGGAGGGGGTATGCATGGGCGACTGAAACAACACTGGAGGGAAATGGTGGCTCTGACTACACGTACTCTCAGAGGTCTAGCTGAGATCTTGATTCAATACTTGGCCCCAGCTGTTCTCTTTCAGTCATAACAAATTTAAACTCTTTAGGGGCAAGTTTTAACATGCTACTCACAAACTGTCTCTGAATATATCATGTGGGAACGTAGCCCTTAGTCCTACTGAAATCTACATAAATGTAATGTTTTTCCACCATATAATTATATGATGTATAATTATTGACATAAAATATGTTGGGTTAGGGAGAACCTACTATTTTATTGATTTCCAACAGCATTTCTTATAACTAAAGTCACAGGGTGGTTTACTTTCACTCAGCCAAGTGAGGCTTTGAAAATGTAATTGTTTGACTGAATTGGATGTTACCTACTAGGTATAATTTTCATCCCCAAATTAGTGGACTTTGGATATATTTGTTTAGTTGTATGCCTAGTAAAATTTAACTCATAAGAAGCAAAAATTCTTACCTGAGACAGCTGAAAAGTGAGGCTTACATTGGACAAAGTAACGACCTTTTCTTTTTCTAGAACAAAAAAACACTAAAATAAAACAGCAAAAACTGTGAAATGTTATTAGATGTCAAACCAGATGATAGTAGCTACTTTTCCCTGGTGGTGAATTTTAGTAGTCATATCTAAAGTGTAAATAGTATGAATCGTAAAGTATGTTGTATCACAAGGTATTTTCAAATATACTGTTTCATTTCGTTATTATTCTAAACATATGGCTCAGAAAGTTTATGCAATTTGTCTAGTATCATAAAATAGTAAATGACAGAAGCGAAATTTGCATTTGATCTTTTGGAAGAAGCCCAGAACACTTTAGAAAATGGTTTGTTGCATAACAAAATTGTGGTTTCTCCATTTAAATGACTCAAAACTGGGCTGTATTTGCTGGGACACTGTATAGACAAATACTAAATGTTGTTGTGTGTTTTTTGCTGTTGTTGTTGTTCTCTGGGTGTGGGAACATATACAATAAATTTAAATACAAATTCTATATAAAGTACCATAGCAGAGGTGAAGAGTTATTTTAATTATGATCTAACAGTTCTTTCTTTCTTACTTGACTGTATTTTAACCTCCATCTTTTTAAAAAATATATAATATTTATACCTGTAGGGAAGAATACTGAAAAAATAATGATGCTTTAAGTTTTAACTCAAAATGAAAATGAATGTGTATTAATTTGTCCCATACTGATGACTCAAATCATTGCTATTCTTCTTATATGTTTTATTTATGAAAACAACTAAACCAAATCTGTTGCCATCAAATCTATTCTGACTCAATTTTATTTATAGTAATAAAGTAAATTTAGTCAAATATTTGCTAATGGTGACAGTACTATTTATCTGTAATGTTACAGTATGCATGATCTACTTCACATGTTCATCACAATCCTTTGGCCACTGCAAATATGAATCCATAGCTGCTAGTTCCACTTTCTTCCAAGTAGACATCTGAAATATCAGAAAATTGCTAGACAACTAAAGCCAAGATCAGATATAGACCATCTGGATTCTTTTTAACTATTGACTGTGTTATTCTTTTTGTGTTATTCTTTTCAACTAGTTGACTGTGTTCTTGCTGTGTGCCACCAAGTTGATTACAACTCAGAGCTACTCCATGTTACAGAGAACTGTCCATGGTGTTTCCTGGGCTAGAAATATTATGGGAACTCTGGTGTTTTCTCTAGAGCTGATCACTGGCTTATGGAATCCTGGACTGAAATACCTGAACATCTGTCAAATATGCTAGGGAAAAAAAATCTTTACAGTGGAAGAAAGACAACCAAAAAGTTTCTACTATTTTACTTGCTCTTCTCTATTTTGTCAATTTCTCTTTCTATCATTTCAAATATACCTGATTATTGAGACCATTCCCCCATTTCTATTGGTAAAAAATTACATACAAGTATGATATCACTTTAAATAATTTTACTGTGTTTATGCAGATTGTACATCAAAAAGTAAAGTGAAGAGGTCATCACCATCAACTCAGAGAAAGCCTGGGGCAATGGTCCAGGAAGGCAACTTGAAATTGACCAGTAGAACAGAATCAGAAACTTTCATCAACAGGCACAAGAGAGTAAGAGAAAGATATCTTCTAATTTTCAAAAAAAGATGGCATTTCAGAATGCCAGAGATGAGCAGGTCTTACCTGCTATGAGAATAATGAAAGACTCAGCTGTGATGATTTCAGTCCTATGGGATTTATAATAACTATGTAAATACTAAAAATATATTTAACAAGTAGGACTCTTCAGGGCTTCAAACCAGATAATCAAAAGCTGAGAGAAAAATATTGAAGAAAAGCTATCACACTCAGGTTACAAAGAATATATTTCAAATTATTTTGTGCTTTAAATTTTTCCTTGTAAATCCTTGCTTTACTTGGTACTATGAATACATTAGTTTTCATACTACATGTACATGTATCTACATTTTGCTAGACAAATGTTCATACTAAAATGTTGGTGCTTTATTTCCCTGTGATATTTTGGGGGGGGCACAGTCATTTGAAAAATTCACTCATCAAAGTTTTTTGGGGTGTCAATTATGTACAAGTCATTTTCTTTATATGGCAAGAGATATACGTTTATATAGTCCCTGTCTAAAAAAGAACAAAAAAACTTATTTTTCCAATAGAGAATATGAAACATGCACATAAAGACTCTACTAAAAAATGACAAAAGACAAGAATCATTGTAGATATTACAGAGAGTAATGAAGGGATAAACTCAATTTGCTATTCAGAGAAAGTGTCAAGGAGAAACTGTGACTTGAGGAGAACCAAGAAGCTGGGAGAAAACGGGAAGCAAAAACTGAAAACCAAACCCATCACTGTCTAGTCCTTTCTGACTCTTAGCAACCCTATAGTACACAGTAGAACTGCCCAACAAAGTTTCTAAGGAATGACTGACTGATTCAAACAGTCAGCCTTTTGGTCAGCAGCCCCTCTTAATCACTATTCCACCAGGGTTTCCACTATGAGAAAGAAAACAAAGCACTGCTTCTGGAAGTTCGCAGCTTTACAAATCCTATGGAATACTGTTCTACTCTGCACACATAGGGTTTGCGTGAGTCATAACCAACTCAAAGGCAACTAGTTTGGTGTTTGGGGAGAAGGAGAGGAAGTGTATAAATGCCAAGCTCTCTTGCCTTGGATGTGTTCTAAATGCCTATGTAGTTTTCCCACAGAGTTAAGGCCCAGTTGCTCCTGATAGAACAGACTCTATTATCCTTTATTCACAATTTTTTATTGGCTTACTTCCCTTCCCTACCTCACTGTTCCATTTTCTTATTTATGTTACTCACACCTCCTAAACAAACTGAAATACGTGCTTCAAGGCTGTGCCTCGCGGAGCCTAAACTTACTCAATGAGAAAATTCAAGAATGGAAAAGTCCAAAGGGTGAAGTAACTTGATGAGTACTGGAAGACAGCAGATGATACGAGTGAACTGATAGATTGTGCCCATTGGTTTATGATTCAAACGTTGTATCAGATATATTGCTAAGAGTGGGCAACATATATTAACTAAAGATACTGCCCAGAAATGGGTAAGCAAAATCAGAAGAAGGAAAAAATTACATGCTTTTTTTAGTTCAAATTACAAAAAGGGAAACAGTGTATCTCTCTTGACGTGTCAATTAATGTTTTGTCATTGGTGAATTCATGCTGGTCAAGTGATAGAGGGTGTGAGGTTAGAAGAGAGTTATAACATGAGGAGTCGTGGACTGAATTGTATCCTCAAAAAGTATCCAACAACTTGGCTAAGTCATGGTTCTGGTGTTGTGTGATTGTTTACCATTTTCTCATCCACTGTGATTTCCCTACATTTTGTAGATCCTATCATCATAATGTAATAAGATGGATTAGAGGAAGTTACATTCATGAGATGGACAAGGTTAGTGTCTTACACCAATCTCTATTTTTTGGCACTTTCTTTTAATCATCACAGTATTCTCCAACTAGATAAAATACAAAAAGAAATGCATGTTTTCTGTTAGGATTATGACTCTCAAGTCTTGAACAAAAGTCTTCCCTATTTGTTAGACTTATCTGTTTAAACTTGATTGAATTTTGTTCCAAAAGTTTGAGTGCATCTCAATGCTTAATAAACACTTGAGACCAGTTAGCTCCTTCACACATATACATTAAAAATGGTTCTTTTAGTTAGGTACCATCAAGTCATTTCCTACTTATAGCAACTCTGTATACAACAGAATGAAACACTAGCCATTTCTAAGTCATCCCTACAATCATTGCTGTGTGTGAGGCCATTGTTGCATTTGCTGTGTCAACCAATCTCATTAAGGGTCTCCTTTTTCTTTTGCTGACCCTCTGCTAAGCATGATGTCCTTCTCCAGAGAGTGATCTCTCCTAATATTATGTCCAAAGTATGTGAAACCAAGTCTCACCATTCTTACTTCTGAGCATTTGGGCTGTACTTTGTCTGAGACGGAACTGTTCATTCTCTGGCAGCCCATGTTATAGTCAATATTCTTGGCCAACATCATAATTCAAAGGCATCAACTCTTCTTTTATCTTCCATATCTACTGTCACACTTTCACATGCATATTAGGTGACTGAAAACACCGTGGCTTGAGTAAGGGTCACCTTAGTCTTCAAGGTGACATCTGTGCTTTTAAACACAGATTTGTCCAATGCTTTGTCATTTGATTTCTTAACTGCTGCTCCCATGGGTATTAGCTGTAGACCCAAGTAAAAGAAAATCCTTGCTAATGTCAATCTTTTCTCCATTTATAATAAGTTTTCCTTGTTGGTCCAGTTGTAAGGACTTTTGTTTTCTCTGTGTTGAGGTATAATCCATCCATAAATGCTTGAAGTTTTATTACTTTCAGCACAGTAACATTGAGTCATCTGCATAATGAAGGTTGTTAATGAGACTTTCTCCAATCCTGACGCTAGGATCTGCCTCATATAGTCCAGAATCTCAGATCCTTTGCTCAGCACAGAGATTGAATAAGTATTGCAAAAGGTTACACCCCTGACACACAGATTTCTTGCCTTTAAATCACACAGTATCTGCTTGTTCTGTCTGAATGATTGTTAAAATTCTATTGAATAATATTATCAGGGGCCAGAGGTCAAGATGGAAGACTAGTCACATATCTCCTCACTTCTGTCTAAGGACTAAGGTCTAACAAATCAGTTGAACAAAGCAGAGTGGACATTCTGGGAGCCCTAAGATCAAGTGGAGGGTTGTAAGCTCTGACCAGGTGACAGGAAAGTATAAGCTATCTTTGTCAGAGGCAAGATGCCAGAGCGGACTCTGACTTCTGCTGGTGCAGCAGCTGAAAAGCTTACAGGTACAGACATCATCTTTGTTAACCATGAGACTAGGACTGGGACTGCTGAGCCTGAGAGCCTAGCAGGGGCCACTGCCATGCTGAGCTGCAGCGCCTAAGGAGACAGTGTCTCTTGCAGCAGAGAGGCTGTACTTAAGACATTTACGCCTAGAGAACCCAATGACAGCTGGAAGCTGAGGATACCAGTGTCCTTCCCCACTCTCTTCTCTGAGCTGCACCACAGATTCTGCTGGCCAAGCACAGAAAAGTGGCTCAACAGGGATGTCATCTTAGTCAGCTGAGAGGGAGAGTCAGCCATGCCTGAGGGTCTTTCTGTGGCTGGCTGCCATGCTTAGCAACAGTGCCTGACTGGACAGTGCTTCTCACAGTAAAAAAAGCTGTTTTTAGTAAGACAGTAGTACCTAGGGAACACTGTGGTGGTTGACAGCCGAGTGTGGAAACGCCCCTTACCACTCTATTCTTTGAGCCATGTAATAGTGTCTGCTGACACAGTACCTGAGAGACTCCACATGTAGGTCACCATCTTTGTCAGCGAGGCCCCCTTAAGGGGTCTACCACCCCTTAAGGCCCAGCTGGTACCAGCTGCTGTTGGACAGTACCTCACTCAGCAGAAAAGCAGTTCTCAAGAAAATCTCATCTAGAGAATGTAGGGGTGGCTCATAGCCAAATGTGGTGGTGCCATTTTCTCCTTCCTGCACTGAACCACACCATAACATCTGCCAACAAGCCCCTGAGAGACTCCATAAGTAGGGTGCCATCTTTGCCAGACAGAAGGTGGGGCCTACCACCCCTGAGGGCCCAGCTGATACTGGTTGCAGTTGGATAGTGCCTCTCTCAGCAGAAAATCAGTTTTTAAGATAATCACATCTAGAGAATGCTGTGGTGGCTGGTGGCTGAGTATGGTGGCTCCTTCCCTCCTTCCTCCTCTGAGCTGCATCACAGTGTCTGCTGGCATGACTCCAGAGAGTTGACACAAGTAGGTTACCATAGGTGTCAGCCTGGAGGTGGGGACTGACACCCTGAGGACCAAGCTGGGGCCAGCCACCAAACTGAGCAGCACCACTGGGCTGCACAGCATCTCTCTCACCAGAGAAGCTGTACTTAAGACAGCTAAAGCTAGAGAAGGCAGCATTAGCTGGCAACCAAGTGTAGCAGTACCTTTACTCCTTCTCAGAGCTATGCCATAGCTTCTGTCAGTGCAATACTGGAGAAGCTGAGCAGCTTTCTGATGGTTCAAAAACAACAATCATATCTAACCATTTAAAGAAGCAGACCATCATGGCTCCAGAAAACTCCCAAAACAAACACTCAAAAAACTTTTCAGACAAAGAAGACTTGCTGAAATTGTTGGAGGTAAAATACAAAAGAATTATGTACAGACTCCTTCTAGATCTTAGGATGGGGATTAAACAAAGTGCAGCAGTACAAAATGAAAAAATAAAGCTAGAACATCAGTGATCTGAAATTCAACAGATCAATAATAAAATTACAGAGATAGACAATTCGATGGAAAGCCAAAAGACCAGAAATGAGGAAATGGAATTCAGAATTAGCAAGGCTGAAGACAAAGCAACTGACACCAGCATTTATAAGGAGAAATCAGATAAAAGAATGAAGAAAAATAAAGAATTATTAAGAATCATGTGGGACTCTATCAAGAGGAATCATTTGCATGTAACTGAAGTTCTAGAACAGGCAAGGAAAGCAAAAAATACAAAGAGAATTGTTGAAGAGTTGCTGGCAGAAAACTTCCCTGACATCATGAAAGAAGAGAAGACAACCGTTCAAGATGCTCACTGAACTCCGCAAAATGTAGACCCCAAAAGAAACACAGTAAGACATATTATAACCAACCTTAACAAAATGAAACATAAGGAGAAGCTCTTAAAGGCAGCTGTGCTTAAACAAAAATTCATGTACAAAGGGAAGCCTTGTAGAATTTCCTGTGACTTTTCACCTGAAAACTTCTTGGCAAGAGGGCAGTGGGATGACACACACAAAGCCTTGAAGAAAAAAACTTTCAATCAAGAATTTATATCCTACAAAATTGTCTTTCAAATATGACAGTGAAATTAAGACATTCTCAGACAAACAGAAGCTTAGAGACTTCATAATAACCAAACCAAAGTTACAAGAAATACTGAAGGAAGTTCTTTAATTAGAAAATCACTAATACCAGGCATTCACTCAAGTATGCAAAGCAGGATGCAGCACCCAAAGTCCTAATTGTAGGAAAGTCACAAAGCTCAACCAAAGCTAAAATATTAAAATTAGGGAAATAGAGAACTCAACATGTAAACTATGACAACATTACACTATAAAGAGGGATCTATTACAGTGTTCATAGTCCTTTCAGATGGAGAGGAAGTTAAAGAGAAAGAAGTTAAAGACTGGTTTACACCTAGAACATCAGGGGGGAACAAAAGGGTAGCCACAAAGTGAACTAACAATACTACACATCAAAACAAGAAACACACTACAGAAGTCTCAAAAGACACTAAGCCAACACTAAAAAGTTGAAAAGAAAACCCATAAAGGAAAATGACCCAGAAAAGAATATTAAATGGAACAAAGAAAATGTCAACAACATGAAAACTAAGACATCAAAATGACAACATTAAATACCTATCTATCAATAATTACATTGAATGTAGATGATCTGAATGCTACAACAATGAGATGCAGTCTGGATCAAAAAATGTGATCGGTTGATATGCTGCTTACAAAAAACACACATTGGACTCAAAGATACAAACAAACTGAAACATCAAAGGATGGAAAAATATGTACCAAGCTACAACATGCAAAGAAGAGTAGCAGTGGCAATATTAACACTGAATAAAACATTTAAAAATAAAACACATCATTATGGACAAGGATGGTCATTACTTATTGCTTAAAGTTTCGATACATAAAGAGGATATAATAATATTTATGCACCCAATATCAGAGCATCTAAATATATCAAACAAAAACTGACAACACTGAAAAATGAGATAGATCACTCTACAATAATAGTAGGAGACTTCAACACTCCACTTGCAGTAAGAAACAGGTCATCCAAAAAAAAAAAAAAAAACTCAGTAAAGATACAGAAGATTTTACTGCAATGACAAACCTACTCAGCCTCACAGATACATGCACAACTTTTTGTCCCAAAGCAGACAAGTACACATTCTTTTCCAGTGCCCATTGAATGTTCCCAAGATCAGATGAAATAATAGCCCATAAACCAAGTCTCACAAAATCCAAACCACTTAATTATTGCAAAGCACCATCTCAGACCATAAAGCTATAAAAGTTGAAATCAATAGCAGAAAACACATGGGTAGAAATTTGAACTCTTGGAAGTGGAACAACACCTTGCTCAAACATTCATGGGTTATAGAGGAAACCAAGGATACAATAAAGACATTCATTGAATGAAATAAAAATGAAAACCCATCCTACAAAAACCTATGGGATACAGCAAGAGCAGAGCTCAGAGATCAGTTTATCTCTATCAGCACATGCATATGGAATAGAGAAAGGGCTCAAGCCAAAGAATTAACCATACAATTTGAACAAGTAGAAAGAGAACAAAAGAACCCCAAAGGCACCAGAAGAAAACAGATAACGAAGATTAGAGCAGAACTAAATGAATTAGAGAATAGAAAAACAATTGAAAGGATTAACAAAACCAAAAGCTATGCTTTTTTTTTTAAAAGATCAATACAGTTGATAAACTATTGGCTAAATTTACAACAGAAAAACAGGAAACAAATAACCTGAATAAGAAATGAAACAGGAGATGTCACAACAGACTCAACCAAGATTAAAAGTATCATGACAGAATACTATGAAAAACTGTACTCTAGCAGACTTGAAAGTCTGGAAGAAACAGATTTCTAGATTCACGTCACCTACCAAAATTATCACAAAGAGAAGTAGAACAACCTAAGAAACCCATCATGAAAGGAGAATTTCAAAAAGTAATCACAAAACTATCAACAAAAAAATTCCTGGCCCAGATGGTTTCACTGGAGAATTCTACCAAACTTTTGGAGAGGTGTTAATTTTGATACTACTGAAGCTATTCCACACATAAAAAATGATGGAACATTCCCAAATTCATTTACAAAGGCAACATAACCCTGATGCCAAAGTTGGGTAAAGACTGCATAAAAAAGGAAATTACAGACCGATATCACTCATGAACTTGGATGCAAAAATCTTCAACAAAATCCTGGCCAATAAAACTCAACAACATATCAAAAAATAATTCATCGTGACCAAGTTGGATTCATACCACAGGGTTGGTTCAACATCAGAAAAACTATTAATGTGATCAACCACAAAAATAACACAAAGTATAGGAATCACTTGGGGGGGACACAATTTAATTTATGACAAAGTCCAACACCCATTCATGTTAAAAACTCACAGAAAAATAGGAATAGAAGGGAAATTCCCCAACACTATTAGGGATACCTCACAAAACCAACTGCTAACATCATCCTGGTGGAGACTGAAAGAATTTCCACTGAGAATAAGAACTTGACAAGGATGACTACCATCACCACTTTTATTCAACAATGTGCTAGAGTTGTTGGCCAGAGCAATCAGACAGGACAAAGAAATAAAGGGCATCTGCATTGCTAAAGAAGTAAAAGTGTACCTATATGCAGATGATATGATCGTATACACAGAAAGCCCTAAAGAATCCATAAATAAACTGCTGGAACTAATAGAAGAATTCTTGAAAGTATCAGAATATAAGATAAACGTAAATAAATCAGTAGGATTCTTTTACACCAAGAGATCATCAAAGAGGAAATCACCACATCAACACTATTTATTATGGCCCCCAAGAAGAAGAAATACCTAGAAACAAATCTAACCAGAGATGTAAGAGACCTGTACAGAGAAAATTATAAGACCCTAACTGCAAGAAACCAAAGGAGACTTAAGTAAGTTCAGAAAGCTACCTTGCTGATGGATAGGAAGACTTAATATTGTGAAAATGTCTATTTTAACCAAAGTGATCTACATATACAATGCAATCCCAATACAAATTCCAATGTCATTTTTTAATGAGAAGTAAATCACCAATTTTGTTTGGAAAAAGAAGAAACCCCAGGTAAGTAAGACACTACTGAAAAAGAGGAACACAGTGGAACACCTCACACTACCCAACCTTAAAACCTATTACACTACTGCGGTAGTCAAAACAGCCTGGTACCAGCAATGGAACAAAAACAGACATATAGACCAATGGAACAGAGTAGAGAATCCAGAAATATCACCATGAAATATCCATGAACAGCTGATATTCAACAAAGACCCAAAGATTGTGAACCAGGGTAAAAACGGCCTCTTTAACAAATGGTGTTGGGAAAATTAGATATTCATCTGCAAAAAAAAAACTGAAACAAGGCCATCTCAGACCTTATATAAAAACTAACTCAAAATGTATCAAAGTCCTAAATATCAAACCTAAAATGATAAAGATTATGAAAGAAAAACTAGGGACAACAATAAAAGTTCTAATATGCAGCTTAGACAGACTACAAAATCTTACTAACAATGCACAAACAACAGAAAAGAAAACAGATAAATGAGAACTACTAAAAATAAAACACTCATGCTCATTCAAAGATTTTATCAAGAGTTAAAAGACTATCTACAGAGTGGGAAAAAATAATTGGCAACTACATATTAGATTGACATCTAATTTCCACAATCTACAAGGTATTGCAAAATATCAACAAGAAAAAGACAAATAACCCAATTAAACAATGGGCAAAAGACAAGGACAGATACTTCACCGAAGAAGGCATTCAGGCATCCAAAAGACACATAGTCATTAGCTATTAGAGAAATCCAAATCAAAGCTATAATATCATCTCACCCCAACGAGGTTGGCAAAAAAAAAAAAAAAAAAACCACAAAACCACAAATACTGGAGAGGCTGTGGAGAGATTGGAACTCTGCTGTATTGCCAGTAGGAATGCAAGATGGTACAGACTCTTTGGAAAGCAATTTGGTGCTGTCTTAAAAAGCTAGAAATAGGAATACCACATGATCAAGCAATCCCATTGCTCAGAATACATCCTACAGAAATAAGGACTGTCACACAAACAGACACATGCACATGAATGTTTATTGCAGGGCAGTCCATAATAGCAAAAAGATGGAATAAATCTAGGTGTCCATCAGCAGTTGAATGGCTAAACAAACTGTGATGTATATACACTATGGAACACTATGCAATGACAAAGAACAGCGATGATTTTAGGAAGCATCTTATAACCTGGTATCAACTGGGAGACATTATGCTGAGTGAAATCAGTCAGCTGCAAAAGGACAAGTATTGTATGAGACCACTGTCATAAAGACTTAAAAAAGGACTTATGCACAGCAGAAAAGACTCTTAGAGGGAGACGGGAGTGGGGACGGAGGGAGTGGGTTGCTCATAGGTTAGACAGTCGATAGCAACTCAGTTAGGTGAATGGTGTGACAGCACTCAGTACAAGGCAGGTCAGCATAAATGGACTACACCATAAACTTAAAGGTTTTTAAATTCAACTCAACATTTCAAAGGATAGAGTAACAGGGAGAGGGGTCTGAGGACCATGTCTTCAGGGGACATCAAGGTCAACTGGCATAACTAGACTTTTGCTAAGAGAGTCTTCTGCACCCCACATCGGGGAGGAGTGTCTGGGTTCTTACAAGCCAGTAAGCTGCTTGTTCTGAATTGTTCTGAATCCACCTGAAACAGATGACAACTGAGAACATCAAAGACATGAGGAAAAACGAATCCAGGAGAGACAGACCCATGTGATTGGGAGACTACATCAGCTGAGACCAGAAGAACCAGATGGTGCCCAGCTACCACCAAAGACAGCCTTGATAGGAGGCACAGTGCACGGTCCCTGACGTGATACGAGAAAAAGAGTAGCGCAGATCAAGAACTCTACTAAAAGATAGAATTGATGGCCCAGCAACCTGCAGAGTCCCCTAGGAACATGACCCCTAGACTTGCTGCAGCTCCAGACTTAACTAAAACTAGTACTGAGGTCAACACTTCAGACTAAGAATGGACTAAACTCAGGGACACAGAGTGAGCATGTAGTGTGTGTACTTTATGGTTTTATACATTTATAGAAGGCTGTCCTACTGGTTTCTTTCTAGAGAGGAGAGGAGAGAGTGAAGAGGAGGGGACAAGTGTTCACTAGGAGGACGCTAGTAGTGAAGAGTGAAAAGGGGGAGTGTGCTGTTACAGGGTGGGGAGAGCAGATAACGTTATAGAGAGGCAGGTATGTAAAACTGACTGGGATTGTATACTTTCACTTAATCACAATATTAAAAAAGAAAGAGAGAAAAAAAATACTGCCAAATAATTCCCAGACTTTTTCAGAATGATCAAGGAGACCATAGATAATACTTCAGCCAACTCATGAAGTAGAAATTAGTTTGTTCGTGAGCCACTTTCCTATTTTTAATTTGAAATAATTTTGAAATTTTCCTTCTCACAACTGTTCAACTTTCCAGGAGGAAACTGAAAACAGTAAAATGTTAATCTGGGTTTATTTTAAATTCATGAGAAAATGGTAAGCCTCCTTATCCTTGTACTGGAAGCTGCAGGTGTTGGAACAGCTAAAGAAACATCCACGAAGAGTGGACGTTAAATTCAACTTGTCCCAAAGTGCTCATACTTGGGAATATGAAAAGCTTGTGTCATTTTTAAATTTAAGATGTACAAATTTGGTTTGTAATGAAAACATTTCCAAAAGAAACTCATAGCCTTCAGAGGAAATCAAACCAGGCAACCACTTCTTTTTACTTTAGAAGTCTTCATCTCCTCTTCCCTTCTTTGGGACTATTTTTGGAGTGGGTTAACAAGGGCTTTTATACACATGTTAAAGGCCGTCTCCGTGGAGATAAATATACAAAAGAAGCTGTAGTTAGTATGGTTCTAGGAAATGACTTTGCATCACAGTACCACAGAGGAAATTGAATGAAATTGTGCTTAACTTACAGAATTAATAAAGAATAAGAAATTTATGTTTTGCTTTTCCTTGCAAATTTTGTACATTTACTTTAGCAAGATGTCTTACAATCACAGAACAGAAGGAATAACCATTTAACATATTTCCTTAAAGCCTTGTTGATTGTAGATATCATTAAGACCAAACACATAAGCAAATGAATAAACAAACAAGCAAAAAAAAAATCTTTGTACATCAATTTGAAAATCAATTTCAAGGTGAAACCTGTAGCTACCAACACCAAGCAGATATGTTCTGTCAGAGCCTGATTCTCTGGGACTGCAAGTTCAACTTACCCTAAATTTATTCTCAGGGCATAACAGGAATAAGTTGCTTCATTTATGATAATTTTCTTCCAGAAGCAAAGTGATTTTGAGTCGAAGTGAGCAGAAAATTCACCTTTGGGGACTGACTGGATATTGACAGCATTAGACATCAAAGTCAACCCTTATTTAAAGGAAGACATTTCTTGAACTTAAAAATGAAAGATAATGTGCGTGGGTTCAGTAAACATCCATTCCCACTTCTTTTTTAATGCAGAGAAACCCAAAAGTCACATTTCCTATTGAGACAATGTTAAATTTCTTGGATATGTTAATAATGTTCTGGTTATAAGGAAAAAAAATCTTTGTTCTGAAGATATTCATGTTGAATTATTTAAAGTGTCATGATGTCTATACTTTACTATCAAATGGTCCCAGAAAGAAAAAGAAAACACTAAAGCATATCCAGAGACAGGTAGACAGGAAATCATCTATTTAAGTGAGAGAGACAGGCAGAGGGAGAGAGAGGGAGCTCATGAGGAGCAAATGTGGCAATGTAACAGCTGATAAACTAAGTGTAAATGATAATCAGTATTCAAATTCTATTCTTTCAAATTTTCTGTAGCTTTTTTAAGGCAAAATTTGGATTAAAAGTTTTAAATTTTTAAAAAATGGGTAGTTAAATAAACAAACCCCATTGCTATAGAGTCAATTCCAACCCATAGCATCCCCATAGGACAGAACAGAACTGCCCCATAGAGCTTCCAGGGTAAGGTAGATTCAAACTGCTGATGTTTTGGTTATCAGCTGAGCTCTTAAACACTATATCACTATGGCTGTAAATTATAAAACATATTTAATTTCATGTTAAATTCTAATCAGTGTGTTCTTGCTTTAACTGAAAACTCTAAGTGTAAATCTTAGCTATTTTTTTTTTCTTTATCGATACTGAAAAAGAATGACCTTCTTGGGACCTGTACTTTTCTACTTATTATGCCATGTTTTAAAACACACACACACACACACACACACACACACACACGTGCACACGTGCACACACACACAAAAAAATAATGTACATAATGTAATTTTTATCAAATTTATATTAAATTTATTGCTCTTTAATCAGTGTAAGTCAAAAGAACACTGCCATCAAATAGCATAACTACAGTAACAGTTAAATAAACCCTTACTATTGACAGCACTTGGCTGGAGTACCAAAGAAATTACCTTCCTAGATTCTACTGAAGCTGAATTCTGTTGATTCCACTAACCAACATCCTTGTGTAAACCTTGATTCTTAAATCATGTGAGCAGAGAGGTACTGAATAGAGCATCTATTTTGCTGGCACAGAACATAGCAGAGATGCTATGGTTCTGGAGATGTACTAGCAGCTTCTTGATTCATCAGCTATTTTCCTGGTCAAAAGTAGTATGCTTTGCAGTCAGCAATGGCAATAACAGCTGCCTGGATTGTCACCTTTCTCCAGACATAGAAAGAAGGAAATTTTACAATTGCAGCCATGGTAGACGAACTCTGGAGCTGGATGGAGATTGTTCTTTAAATTTAGCCTAGAGCCTGCTCTTAGCATTTTCACTCATGTTGTAGACTTCTGTTTCTTGGTGTGAAAACTCCTGTTTGACTGAACTAACTAGAAGGAATTCTGCTGTCTGCAGTTGAACACTGGTCAGTATTCCAGTCTTTCTTTTTCCAGCATACAGGGTTGATTTTGGTTAAGACACTCAAAACCTTGCCAAACTTATACTGCAATTATGGCTCTGGTCTTTCTCTTCAGCTCTTTCTGCTCTGCCTTCTACAGTAATTGTTTAAATTTAATTTAGTTAAGTAGAAATGTATTGTTTCAAATCACTTTCTTTCCTTCTCTGTTGTTGGCTGTTGTTCGGTGCCATCGAGTCAGTTCTCGCTGATTACAGTGTTATGTACAACAAAAGGAAACGTGGCCCCTGTCTGCAGCATCCTCCCAGTTTGTTGCTATGCTGGACACTACTGTTGCAGCCACTGCATCTATCCATGTTCTTGAGGATCTTCCTCTTCTCTTAACCAAAAGAAAGCAAACCTGTTGCAGTTGGGTCATTCTGACTTAGAAAGACCCTAGAGGACAGAGTAGAACGTTTCCTCTCACTGCCGATATTGCTACCTTCAAATTCGTATTTGTCACTATCAGTTTGTTTGTGACCATTTGGAGCTTCTCTGAGACAATGTTTATTTTCTCTTCCATGCCCCACATATCTTCCAAATCCTCACTAGCAAAGGCATCTTTCTCTGTTAACAGTCCTTTTCAACACAATCCAGGCTTTTTTGTCTCATGCTTCTCAAAAATTTTCCATCCTTCTCCATAACCCAATTCCAAAGCCACTTTCATGTTTTTAGTATTTGTTACAGCAGCCCCACTCCAGTTACCAAAATCTATTCAGTTTCCTGTTGGTGACCTTGAATAGCACATACTTATTTTCTTATAGTTCTGGAGATCAGAAATCTAAAATGGGTCTCCGTGGATTTAAATCAAGATGTCGACAGGATGCATTCCTTCTAGAGGATGTAATGGATCATCCATTTCCTTGCCTTTCCCTGATTATACAGGCTTCCCACATTTCTTGATCTGGGGCTACTTTCCCCTTTAAAGGAAACCCTGGTTGTGTAGTGGTTAAGTGCTATGTCTGCTAACCAAAATGTTGGCAGTTCCAATCTGCTGAGTGCCCCTACGGGGCAAATCTACTCTGACCAATAGGTTTACTATGAGTCAGAATTGACTCGATGGCAGTGAGTTTTTTCAGCTCTACTTTAAAAATGCTTTGTTAGGTCTTTCTCACATTGTAACACGCTGACATTTATAGGGACATCTTTGAACGTATTGGGCTCACGCAGAAAACCCAGGATGATCTCCTTGTCTTAAAAATCAGCACAGTAGCAGCCTTAATTCCATCTATTACTAAATCACCCTTTGCCATGAAACACAACATATTCATAGTTTCTAAGAATGAGTTTGTGGACCTCTTTAAGGGTCAATATTCCGTCTACTACAGACATGAAGTCATGGTTTAAAACATTAAAAGCAGATTTTTCTTTTTCAAAAACTTAAAAACATATATACACAACAAAATCAAAAGCAAAGGATGGACAAACTTCTGGATGTAGTATAGATTAAAACTTTTCAGAGACTATTAAGCAAAACTTTTTAGTCATAAAATTAAAATCTGGGATGAACTGGAAGTTTTTTAATAAGCCATTATTAAAATTCACTGAAAATGAAAAGGAAAATTGAGCAGAGAAGGGCTCATTAAAGAACTGAATCTACAGGGGGTAAAAAAAAAAAAAAAGAAAACGACACACAAAAGCATATAACACTAGGCCTAAAAGATTTAAATGAATGCTACAACAAACTGTCTCCAGATTAATTTCTATCTTATGTAAAAACTTCAATAAGAACTAAAACTATAAACTTTCAATATTGCTTCCTGGTGTTGCTGGTCTCCAAAGATGGTCTCCAAAGAACCAAATTTCTGATGGTCTCACTGTGTGGTCACCTCCTTCACTGAAACTGAGCTGGACTTGTGACATCTAACAGGATGTGGCAGAGGTGCCAAATACCGTACTACAAGAGAAGTGGTTGTTTTCACTGACTTTCTCTCTGAGTGCTCACTTTGGGGAGATTTAAATCACCTTGTGAAGAAGTCTTCCATTCTTACTGCAGAGTCCACAAGGAGAACCACATGGACAGGCCACCTGGAGAGAGTGCCAGGTATTGCCACATCCTCATAGAGCCTCCAGATGACTTCAGCCCCAGTCATCTTCTGACTGAGATCACATGAGAGGCATTGAATGAGACTAGCAGAAGATCTATCCAGAGAATTGCAGCCAGCTGGCCAAGTGCCGTCGAGTTGGATCCGACTCATGGTGACGATAGGGGCCAGGGTAGAACTGACCCCCAGAGTATTCAAGGAGCAAGAGGCATGTAAATGATAGATGTTAAGACATTGTTGTTAGGAGTAGTTTGTTTTGCTGTAATGGATAATGGAAACACCAGTCTAAACCTCTGTGAAGGGATATTTGTTTGCCCTACTCAAATGGACAAATAAGGCTATGTGCAAGGACATTGAGGTGGTTGGACCAAGGCTTAGTATACCTATAACTCATTTGTTCCAGTTATTCTCTGAATGTACTCACACTCTCCTATCTCAATGTCTGTAATCACATGAGTTACTGAAGTGAGGCCCTTCTTGCTCCATGCATGGTCAACCCCATAAGCCAGTCAAAAGCATCCAGTTCTTTAAGATTGGCTTCCATGCTGTCTTAGACTAGATTTTCTGGGGAAGCAAAACTAGTAGCACATATAATATGTACAGGGAAAGATTTATATAAAGGAAATAGCTCATACAATTGTAGAAGGTAAAAGGTCCCAAGTCCTGGATTGGAGCACAAGAGTCACTTGGTCATGGAAGCTGGTGAACCCAAGATTGGCAGGACCAAGATTAGAGTTCCAGATCACAAGCTGTGTCTGCTGGCAGATCCCATGATGGAAGGTGAGGCTGTGAGGTTTCTGCTGATTCACAAAGCTGCAGGGGCTGGAAAATCCAGGGCTGGCAGTACAGGGAACAGGACTCAACACTATGCAACTATAAAGGTAGAAGAATCCAATAGTTGTTAGTTGTAAGTTCAAGTCCCAGGAACCAGACACTCAAAAAAGAAGACAGCAGAAGCTGCTGGCAGCATGAGCAGATGGAAGTAGGCAGCAGAAGTCAGGGAAATGAAGACTGAATGTGAATAGTAAGCCATCACAGGACCCACTCCTCCCACTGTATACAGTTGCCAAAACATTGGTCATGCCAAATTGACACAGTCTTAACCACCACATTTCACCCCTTGTCAACTTGGCATACGTATGCATCAACCCATACTATCCATAATATGAATAAACACAATGATGAAGTCATACTTTATGTCTAACATGATACAGCCAACACATGTACAACTGAAAATGCAATAGCCCCATTCACATCTTATATGTTATAGGTAAACAAAAATATCTGATACACATACAAAAAGCAGAAATACTTATAACATTCACAGTCCTCATTTCTGCAACTGGTCACATGGCCATAACTGATATTTACAACTGCCTTCTTCTACAACCCATTCTGTATTCCCTCTGCCCTCAGCTGGTCAATTCTGTTTTAGTTAGCTAATGCTGCTCTAGCAGAAATATGACAAAGCAGATGGCTTCAAAGAGAAAAAGGTTATTCTTACACAGCTTATAAGTAGCTTATAAGTCCAAATTCAGGATGTACACTCCAGGAAAGGCTTTCTCTCTTTGTCTGAACTGGAGAAATTTCCTTGCATGGCATCGGTCTTTGCCCAGGGAGCATCTTGGCTCAGGAACCTCAGGTCTGAAGGAGTGCTCTATTCCTGGTGCTGCTTTCTTGATGGTAAGAGGTTCTTAACTCTCTGCTTCTTCCCGTTCCCTTAATCCTTTGTAAGATAAAAGGATAAAAGGTGGCACAAGACACACTCCAGGGAAACTCCCTTTACAATGGAGCAGAGGGTTGACCTTAGGAAGGTACAACCCTACCCTAATCCTGCTCAACATACAGCAGAGGAAAATCATAAAATGAAGGAATCACACAATACTGGCAATCACAACCCAGTCAAATTTCTATATGTATTTTTCAGGGAACGCAGTTCAACCCATGACAGGTGTCCTCTTTGCTATGAACTGCCCAAATAGAAACGTGATTTTGTCCACTCTTTTGAATAACTAAATCCTGTTGCCTCTCATTTACACAGCTGATTTGTCTTTTTTAAAAAAGAATATCTTTATTGCTCACTGTATCAAATACGCTTTTTCACCAGTGCTTCTCAACGATGTCTATCACAGCACCTTTTAGAACCTGTAGAATATCCACTGCACGAAAGTAAGAGACCTCAATATGTATCTACTTTTGCTGCAGAAAATATGCTTGTGGGACTTAAGACAAAATAATTTAGTTCTGTTTGGACAATATTAAGATCAGGCTGAATAAAATGGAGTGAACAGTTTGGGCAATAACATAATTTCAAAGATGGTTTTGGTACTACGTCTCAATGATCAGTAGACCATTGTCACCAAACTTCCTTGAAAGTAGTTTTCTGATATCCTTTCCTACCACCCTCCTAAACCATCAAAAAGCTCTGAATTCTACTATTGCTTTATTTAATCCTACTCTGTTTTAAACCTGATTTATTCAACATGATGAATTCTAGCATTTCAATGTCCTTGCTCTCCGAGGTGCCTTTTATACCCAGAATCAGTTCTCTGGCCTTTGTCTCTCCATAAGTCTTGAATTATGTTGTAAAGAATATGGTATAAAGCAAAGAATAAACTACTTAATTCTTTATGTATGTTTTATGATCATAAATAGTAAAACTAGATTAAAATATTTTTTAAATATAAACTTAATTACACATAGAAACAGACTCTCGTTTCTTAAAACCTATGAGAAAACACACACACACAACACATTTAAAGTGTGGTGTTAAATGACCCTCAAAGAAGATCAGGGTAAAATAATTCCAAACTTAAAATTGTAGTTTTACGATAATTATTAGTGAGAAAAAATGCATTAGCATCAATAACACAGCTGTTGACACCTCACAACATGTAACAAGCTGCATTGCTATATAACAGCCAGAATAAGTGGGAGCTTAGTGTTATCCCTGATAATAAATTAGATCACAATTTGAATACACACAAAAATTTGACCAGCCCAAGCAAAAATTTTTCCACTGTCCCCCATGGAATTTTTTCTGGCAGTAGAATAAGTGAAATCATCATTTGATTCTCCTCATCTGGCACCAGGGTCAGCTCTAGGTAAAATGCTGCCATAGGAAAGCTTCTGGTCCATTGCTACCTAGAGCATCTGCACCACCTTCATCAGAAACCGTTGGAAATGCAGAATCTCAGACCTTACCCAGCATTGCTGAGTCTGAATGTGAATTTTAACAAGATTCCCCAGGAGACTGACTTGCATGTGGAAGTTTGAGAAGCCCTGCTGTAGTTCATCTCACGTGTTGGTTTTCTCTTTTGATCCAACTTCCCTACAGGGTGTTCTTGCCTGGATAAATCACTCTTTGTACAAGGCAAGTAGGCAAGTGGCTATTTTACAGGCAGAACAATATGTTCATAACCTGCTCTTGCTGTTACTTTCTTCTTCTAACATTGTACTCATCTATGCCTTCCTTGAGTCATCAAGCAGGCTGGCCTGATTCAGGGCAAACCAAAAGGTTTTCATCTCTCTGGGATATTTCATCCTCTTTTCACTAGGGCACAGAGAAAAGAAAAGCAACACTGGCTGCTCTACTCTTCCTTGCCAACTTCCCTGAACCTGCTACCTTCATAAATAGAAGCAATTAACACCCAGGGTGAGTTCAAAGAAATCCCACTAGTATTTTCATCATTTTGCAAAATTATCACAGAACCTCCCCACGTCTTACAGTCACCTAGTATTGTTAAACAAGCTCACTGCTATCCAGAGATCTCAACGGTTACTTATGCGGCATTTGTTGAATTTCCAGAGCAAAGCAGCATCTAATAACCTTTGGTCATTTATACTTAAAGAAAATACATATCCTGACAACTTAAATTTTATGCAAAATAAGGTAGAGCTTAACTAACCGTGATTTATCTTAATGCCTTTGTACAAAACTTTTTTTTTTTCTCAAAAGGAAATTTGTATGCTTCTGGTGTGAAGCAGCACGTGCTTAACAAACCAATCTTCCTAAAAATAACAGTCATCAAATCAACCTTGAAATCACTTATGGAAGGATCTGGAGACTAAGAACAAGACATTATTTTGAAGGGGACTGAAACTTGGAGCAAGTGAGCTGCATAGAGTGAGTTCATTTCCTTTCATCTTTGCCCTGAGGTCAACCACAGCATCAGCAGTGGCTAGAACTCTAATAGAAAAAGTAATCAACTTTTTACCCAGGGAAATCAGAGAAAGGGGACTCTGGGCAACCAGAACCTCCAGAGAAGATTCACAGAATCTCAGAACGAGGAGAAGCAGAGAAGGGAATCACCCGTGGAGCCTCGAGCAGCTTCCTGTAGGGAAAAGTAAAAGCAGCTAGAAGCTGAGACTGAAATCACTGAACTGAGAAGAGAGTCATTGCTCCCAGCACATGTGACAGTCTGTAGTTTGTATCTACTCAAACTAATTGCCTGGCACAACAAAATTGTAGCACTTTTTGGAGCAATGTAACAATGCTGGGTAACAGCATCAGTTAAGGAGGTAAACAGCATCAGCTAAGGAGGATAACAGCATCGGGTAAAGAGGATAACAGCATAAGGGAAGGAAGGTAAAGTTGGAGTGAGCAGCCCCTAATTGTCAGTGGAGGCTTGCTTGTTGCTGTGATGCTGGAAGCTATGCTACTGGTATATAGGTATCAGAGGGGTCACCCATAGTAGAGATGTTTCAACTGAGCGTCTAGCCTAAGACAGACTAGGAAGAAGGACCTGGCAGTCTACTTCTGAAAAGAACTAGCCAGGGAAAACCTTATGAATAGCAGCAGAACATTGTGAGATACACTACTGGAAAGTGAGCCCTCCAGGCTAGAAGGCACTCGGAAGCTGTCTAGGGAAGAGCTTTGTTTGCGGGCAGTAGGTAGTGGAAGGCAGAGAGAAGAGAGCTGAAGGGCAGGAAGCCACCACAGGCCCTGCTCTGCCACTTAATACAGCAACCAAGCATGGAGCAGCCAAGTTGACATAATCCTGACCACCACAAGCTTCCTCCCCAAAGTAGAGTTGACCTTAATCACATGGATGGTGTAAGGCCTCCAGGATCTCTGTTTGCTGATGTGGCACAATTCAAAATAAGAAGAATCAGCTGCAAATATCCATTAATAATAGAGACATGGAACGTACAAAGTATGAATCTAAGGAAATGGGAAACTGTCAAAAATGAAATGCAACACGCAAACATTGATATCCTAGGCATTAATGAGCTGAAATGGCCTGGTTTAGGCCATTCTGAATCCAACAATCATATGGTCTACTATGCTGTGAACAAAAACTTGAAGAGGAACGGCTGTGTTCATTGTCAAAAAAAAGCATTTCAAGATTTGTCCTGAAGTACAATGCTGTCAGTGATAGGATAATATCCATATGCATACAAGGAAGACCAGTTAATATGACTATCATTCAAATTTATGCACTAATCACTAAGACCAAAGATGAAAAGACTGAAAATTTTTACCAGCTTCTCCAGTATGAAATTGATTGAACATGTAATCAGCATACATTGATGATTACTGGTGAATAGAATACAAAAGCTGGAAACAAGGATCGGTAGTTGGAAAATATGGCCTTGGTGATAGAAATAATGCCAGAGATAGTATGATAGAATTTTTCAAGACTAATGACTTCTTCATTGCAAATACCTTCTTTAACCAACACAAATGGCGACTGTACACGTGGACCTCACCAGATAGAATACACAGGAACCAAATTGATTACATCTGTGGAAAAAGATGATGGAAATGCTCCATATCAGCAGTGAGAAAAAGACCAGCTGCTGACTGTGGCACAGATCATCAACTGCTTATATGCAAATTTGAATTGAAACTGAAGAAAACTAGAACAAATCCATAAGAGTTAAAGTATGAACTTGAGTATATCCCTTCTGAGTTTAAAGACCACATCAAGAACACAAGACCTGACGAATTGTGGAAAAACATCATCCATAAAGAGAGCAAGAGGTAATTAAAAAGGCAGAAAAGAAAGAAAAGGCTGCATTGGATGTCCGAGGAGACTTAAACAGAAGATTTCAAACAGGAGCCAAAAAAACGATATAAAGCACTACAATGAAACATGCAAAGAGCTGGAAGTGGAAAACAACAAGAGAACACATTCTGCATTTCTCAAGCTGAAAGAACTGAAGAAAAAATTCATCCCTCAAGTTGAAATAGCGAAGGATTCTACAGAGAAACTATATAATAACTCAGGGAGCATCAAAAGAAGATGGAAAGAATACAGAGTCACTGTACTAGAAAGAACTGGTCAGTATTCAGCCATTGGAAAAGGTAGGATATGATCAGGAACTGATGGTACTGAAGGAAAAAGCCAAAGCTTCACTGAAGGTGTTGGCAGAAAGCAAGTCTCCAGGAACTGATGGAGTATCAGTTGAGATATTTCAACAGACAGATTCAGTGCTGGAAGTGCTCATTCATCTATGCCAAGAAATTTGGAGGACTACCTGGCCAACTGCCTGAGAAAGATCCATATTTGTGCCCATTCCAAAGAAAAATGCTCTAAGTGAGTGCGGACATTACCGAACAATATCGTTAATATCGCATGTAAGTAAAATTTTCTTAAGATCATTCAAAAGCGACTGCAACAATATATTGACAAGGAACTGCCAGAAATTCAAGCTGGATTCACAAGAGGATGTGGAATAGTGATGTCATTGCTGGTGTCAGATGGATCTTGGCTGAAAGCAGAGAATACCAGAAAGATATTTACTTGCGTCTCATTGACTATGCAAAGGCATTCAGCAGCATAGATCATAATAAATTATGGCTAACATTGCAGAGAATGGGAATTCCAGAACACTTAATTGTGTTCCTAAGGAATCCGTATATGGATGAAGAGGCAATCATGTGCACAGAGCAAGGGGACACTGCATGGTTTAAAAGGTGTGCATCAGGGTTGTATCCTTTCACCTTATCTTTTCAGTCTGTGTGCCAAGCAAATAATCTGAGAAGCTGGATTCTACAAAGAAGAATGAGACACTGGGATTGGAGGATGACTCATTAAGAACTGGGTTACACAGACAGTACTATGTTACTTGCTGGAAGTGAAGAAGATTTGAAACACCTACTGATAAATATCAAATACCACAGCCTTCCTTATGAGTTGCACCTCAACATTAAGAAAACAAAAATTCTCACAACTGGACCAGTAAGCAATGTTATCATAAATGGAGAAAGGATTGAAGTTGTCAAGGGTTTCATTTTGCTTGGTTCCACAATCAATGCCCATGGAAGCAGCAGTTGAGAAATCAAAAGATGCTGCTGAGGCCAACTCCTCAGACAGGAATAGATTGCACTCTGTGACACAGAATGACCATATCTTGTGTGTACTTTATGGTTCTTTGCATCTATAGGATGTCATTCTACTAGTCTCTTACTAGAGGGGAGTGGAGAGGGTGGAAAAGAGGAGACAGGATATTGTCAAGAGGATATGACATATATAGAACAGAAAGCAGGAGTGTGCTGTCACCAGGCAAGGAGAGCAGTAGAAGCTGCACATAGTGGGCATGCAAATTTCAACTGGATTATACACTTTCACTCAAACACAATAAATAAATAAAATATTTTTTAAAAAAAAGAAAAAAGAAAGAACTCAAAAGATGCATTGCACTGGGAAAATCCACTGCCAAGGACTTTCTTCAAGTACTGAAAAGTAAAGATGTCACCTTGAAGACTAAAGTGTGCCTGACCTAAGCCATGATATTTTCAGTTGCATCATATGCATGTAAAAGCTGGACAACAAACAAAGAAGACAGAAGAAGAAGAATCGATGCCTTTGAAATGTGGTGCTGGAGAAGAATGTTGAGTGTACTGTCAAAAGAACAAACATCTATTCTGGAAGAAGCAAAACCAGAGTCCTCCTCGGAAGCAAAGATGGCAAGATTCCATCTTACATACTTTGGGCATGTTGTTAGGAAGGATCAGTCCCTGCAGAAGGACATCATGCTTAGTACAGTGGAGGGTCAACGAAAAAGAGGAAGACGATGGACGAGATGGATTGACACAGTGGCCGCAACAATAGGCTTAGGCATGAAAACGAATGTGCCCATGGTGCAAGACCGGGCAGTGTTTCGTTCTCTTGTTCATAGGATTGCTGTGAGTCGGAATGCACTTGATGGCACCGAACAACAACAACAATGTTAGAAATCAAAACACAACATTCGTAACATTTTGTATAAAATCCAGTAACTACTGACATACTAAGAGGCAGTAAAATGCAACCCATTCTCAAAATACAATTGACACATAATAACCTTAAGGTGGAATCCCTGGTGGCGTAATTCGTTAAGTGCTACGTGTGTTGATCGAAAGGTCGGCAGCTCAAATCCACCAGGAGCTCCTTGGAAACCCTATAGGGCTGGTCTACTTTGACCTATAGGGTTGCTGAGAGTCAGACCTGACTCAGTGGCAGTGGCTGGGAACCCTGAGGTGGCCCAAATGCTAAAATCAGTGCACAAGGACTTTAAAACAGCTATAGAGCTTGGTGGCTAACCACAAGTTCTTTAGCAGTTCAAACCCACCAGCCACTTTTTGGAAACCCAATGGAGCACTTCTATTATGTTCTACAGAGTCACTCCAGTTGGCATTGACTGGAGGGCAATGTGTTTGGTTTTTATTTTACCGATAATCACTGAAGTAAAGGAAAATACATCTGTGTTAAATGCAACAACAGAAAATTCAGCAGATGAGCTGGAAAATATTTTAAAGATTCAAATGGAAATTTTATAATATTGTAATATAGCATAGTATAAATAACACAGCAAATAAAAATTTTACTGGAAGAGTTTAACATCAGAATAAGGAAAAAAAAACACTGCCATTGAGTCATTTCTGACTCATAAGAAAGCAGGAAAAAAAAGAATAAATTATCTGAAAGATAAACCAATAGAAAGCATAACATATAAAGAGACAGAAACAGATTGTGGGAAAAATGAGCTTTGGTGAACAATTTCAGAAGGTCTTACATGTGAATATTTTTTCCACAAAAAGAAGAGAGAGGGCTGGACAGAAAAAGGTATTTGATGTAAGAGAAAAGAAAAATTCCCAATTTAATGAAAAAGATACATGTAAACATTCAAAAAGTTCATCAAACCCCAAATAGAAATAATTCCAAGAATCCATGCTTGGGGATGCACCGTCAAATAAAAGAAAACTAAAGGAATTTGTTTCTGTAAGACAATGTTTGCAAGAAATGATAAAGTTCTTCAGATTGAAGAGAAATTATACAAGAGGAAAACTTATATTTTCATGAATACATGAAGATTCAACTTCAGAAATGATACTATGTGGATTATTATAAAATATTATTTTATTTTAAAATTTATTAAAAATATATGTGATTGTAAAGAAAAATTGTCTGGATTATAGTGTATCTAAATATAGGAAAACAATAACACAGCAACTAAAAATCATAATTCAGAGAGTTAGAGGTAAAAGTCAACAGAAAAAATTAAAAGCTAACTTTCAAAACTATTCAGGGGAAAGTGGGAAAAGGAAAATGGAGGAATAAAAGAGACAACAAATTGAAAACAAATAATACAATGGTAGAACTAAATCCAGCCATAAAAATAATTGTTTTAAATGTTAATAAACTAGACACTTTAATTTAAAGGCAGATGTTATCAATCAGAATGGAAACAAAAGCAAGACTCAATTCTATGCACAGAAAATGTTTAAAGAGTGAATGGAAAAATGGACCATGTGAACAGGAAGCCAGAAAAGTATATATTAGTATTACATTAGCTTGTGTATAATAATAGTATATTGCTAGCACACACTACATAAACCCATGTATATTGGTATTACATATAATAAACTTCAAGAAGACCAGTATGACCAGAATTAAAGAGGTACAGCTTTAATTATATACCCTGTTGTACCTGTGGCTGTCAAGAAAATTCCAACTCATAGCAACTCTACAGGACAGAGTAGAACTGTCCCATTGTGTTTCTAATCTTTATGGAAGCAGACTGCCACATCTGTCTTTCACACAGCTGCTAGTGGGTTCGAACTGCTGACCTTTCAGTTAGTAGCAAACACTTTAACCACTACATCATCAGGAACACTTCTTATAAAAAAGACAATATATCTGGAAGACATGAATTATAAATTTATATGTGCCAGATAAGCCTCAAAATACCTGAAGCAGCAACTGACAGCATTAAAAAAGAAACGGACAACTCCATAATCATAGAAGAAGATGTTAACACCTTCTCTTAGCAATTACTAGAATCAGCCGTGAAAAGGAATAAAGTATTAACATATGCTACAACATGGACCGATCTTGAAAACATGCTAATGAAAGAAGCTGGTCACAAAACATCACACATTATATGAAATGTCTAGAAAAGGCAGATGCATAGGAACAGAAAGTAGATTAGTAGTCATTGCCTAGAGCCTGGAGGTAGATGTTGGGCAGGAGGGATAGTGACGTGATAGTTAATGAATTTCTTCAGTGATGAATTTTTTTGTAAAACAGATTGTGGTGGTGGTTGCATGTATCTGTGAATAGACTAAAAATTATTGGCTTGTATACTTTAAATGAGTGAAGTGTATGGTGTACGAATTGTGTCTTAGCAAGGCTTTTTAAAAAGCAAACACAAAGTAGATGATTTGAACAACACTATTAACCACAGTACTAACCTCATCGTATCTCAGCAAGAAAACTCTGTAGCATAGTGGTTAAGTGCTACAGCTGCTAACCAGAAGGCTGGTAGCTCAAATCAGCCAGGCACTCCTTGGAAATTCTACAGGGCAGTTCAACTCTGTCTACAGGGTCACTGTGAGTCGGAATCGACTTGACGGCAGTGGGTTTGGTTTATCTTAGCAAAAGTCTAAAATTCAAAAATTCCTCTTGATCTGTGTAGTCTACTCATAGAATACAAGTTATCTGCTTCCAAAACCTTAGTGGTGCAGGGGTTAAGAGCTTGGCTGCTAACCAAACTCTAGCACCTTGAGTCCACCAGTGACTCCTTGGTAACCCTAAGGTGCATTTTCACTGTGTCCTATAGCATTGCTAAGCCACAAATGACTGATATAAAAGTTTTTGCTTGTTTGTTTTTGTTTTGCTTTTTAATTAACTACCTTAACTTTACTGATACCTACAAAACACTCCACCTGATATTCACACAAACTTTTCTTCGTACTACTTGCAGGTACCATCTGCTTTGTGTCAGGGTCCTAGTACATTTGGGGAATATTCAATGACTAGTCACTAGTTGTAAGAAACTTAGAGTCCATACCAGTGGTTCTCTAGTTGGGCATTTTTGGAATTTGTGAGGTTTTTTTATGGTCATAATGATTATAGAGTTTTGTCAGTATCTAATAGACAGTTTTAGGATTTGGAAACTCTCCAGGGTGTAAGATACTTCCATAAATGAAGAAATGACTCATATCCCATGACTTCTTAATCTCTTAACTGACATTCAAGTAGGTGAAAACCTCACTTAAAGTTGTCTTAATCTAGAAATTCACAAAACACAGGAAGAATTTTGGGATAGTTTTAATTTATGTTGATTATCCAAAAATATAAATTCCGTGGTGGTCAACCGAATGATTTCATTTGGATTTTTTTAAACCCTCCCAAGAGTTCTATGTGACATTATATGCTAATGTCATGATATAACATATCTCTTTTGGGATTTGAGTCACTAGTAACACGTACTTGCACTGATTTTCATATGTAGCCCTTGTATTATTAGTGACTCTCTTTATAGGAACCAGTGTTTGACCACCTTACTTGTCTCAGCATGTGATCATACCCAACTGACAGTACTTAAAAAGCATATATCATTTTATTGTAAACTATTTTCCTTTCATTTCTCCATATACTATGTATAGTACATTATGTTGCTTTTTCAATTATGAGTGCAGACAAGGTATATGCCTCATGAATTTGATTTCTGAATAGTGAAAGAGATATGCAGAGAAAGCTTGCTGGGTCTAAAAAAGTTGACAGTCACAGATCTGGTGAGAAGGCCGTTACACAAATGATTACAAAAGCACCAAACCCTTGCTAAAAATAGAACATATAGTACAGAGAGGTACAGTAAGTTCCTGTTGCTCTAGCAAGATAGCACAAGTGTAGTGGCTTTAACAGAAATTATCTTAGCTCTGGAAACCAGAGTCTGAAATAAAGTTCCCCAGGTTGCTTCTAGTGGTGTCTGTAGGGGAGAATGTGTTTCCTTACCTTTCCCAGCTTCTAGTGGACATTGGTGGTTCAGCAACAGAATCCTGGCCTTCCATATAGGAAGCCCAGGTTCATTTTATGCTGAACAGGTCTCAGTGGGGCTTCCAGACAAAGGAGATTAGAAGGAAAGGCCTGGTAATCTAATTCAGAAGATTAGCCAATAAAAACTCTATGGGTCACAATGGTCTGTTACAGCAAGTGATCACAGGGTTGGTGTAGGACATGAGTCAGTAATTGACTTGAAGGCAGCCAACAACAGTGACAACAGTGGTTGCCTGTACTCTTCAGCTTGTAGTCTCTCCCTTTATTTTCAGAGTGTATCACTCCAGTCTCTGCTTCTACCATTACATAGTCTTCAGCTCTAAAGTTGAATCTCCCTGTCTCTTTCTCATAAGGATGTTTGTGATTATATTAAGGTGCCACTGGGATAATCCAGGATAATCTCCATGATGTGAGATCTTTAATGTTACTGCATCAGCAAAATCAATTCTGCTGTATAAGTTAAAATTCACTGGTTGTAGATCCAGGGACCTGGACATACTTGGAGGCCATTTTTCAGCCTCCCACAAAGGAATATGTAAGAACGTCTGTCTAAGTCAGCATGGAAAGTTAAGAAAAGCCTATGAGTTAGCAAACCTTTGTCTTGGCAAAAATTAATTAAGGTAACAATAAAGTAGGGAAGATTGTACAGAGCTTGAAATAGAAAGCTTTTTCCAGACTGAGGAAAGTTAAGATAAACATACAGGGAAGCATGAGAAAGAAATGTCATGTTTCAGAGAGAGCTAGAGAACCCAGCATTACTGTAACTTAAAGCAAAATGAAAGTGAAATAGCTCACACACAACTCCGTATAAGATGCATAACAAAATATAGATTGTTTTATCAGAGGACAGTGATGAATTATTAAAATATTCTAACCAGGAAAGTTGTGATTTTGGTTCTTTGGCTTTGTTGTCCAGTTGTTATCAAGTCCATTGTAACTTGTGGTAACACCATATGTGTCAGAGTAGAATTGTGCTTCATAGGATTCTTTTATTGACTTATTTACTTTAGCTTTAGATTTTTGTTTTTCATTGTTCTTGAAAGTATACTTGAAAGAACATGCATCATTTCAACAATTTGTACATGTACAGTTCAATGGCATTGGTTACAGTCTTCAAATTTGTACAGCTGTTCTCATTCTCCTCTCCAAATTGATCCTCCCACATTAACATGAACTCACTGCTCCTGAAGCTTCTTATCTGACCTTTCAAGTTGCTCTTATCAGTTTCATCACATATAGATAACTCTTCAAGGGAATGCAATGTTGAACTCAAATGTTTTTTAATAAATAAGGTAACCTATTGTTTGGTTTAAAGTTTAAAGATTATCTCAGGCAATAGTTTCAGAGGTTCACTCAGCCTCAATATCTCTAAAAGTCAGGATTCCTCAAAAACTTGAAATTCTACTCCACAGTCTTCCCCCTTTTGATCAGGCTTCTCTTATAAAGTCTTTGAGTAAAGTGTTCACTAATGGCAGGTAAGCACCATCCAGTTCTGGTCTTATGCAAAGAAAGCATTTGTTTATGGATCTACAATGTTTTCAGTGGCTGATTTTTTGGAAGCAGATCACCAAGCCTTTCTTTTAAGGAACTTCTGGATAGACTCAAACCTCCAAATTTTCCATTAATATTCAAGTGCATTAACTATTTGCACCACCCGGGGACTCCAAGCAAAGCAGCAATCTAGTCATATTAGAAAGAGCACTTGGATAGAAATGTGTCTGATTGGAGCGTCAATAGAGGCAAGAAGATGATAAGCAAACTGATTAATAGGACAGGCTAGAGATAATAAAGGCTTGACAAGTATCTCTAAGAATGCTTTTTTTTTTCTAATTTTATTTTAAAATAGCGATCTTGTTTACAACTCTGTGTCTCATAATGACAACCCATAAACTATGGCGTTTTATCTCTTGAACTGGTTATCTCAGGATTTTAATATGCTGAGGGTTATACACCAGGTCATGCCATGTCTGAAGACAGTCAAAGAACAGGAACAAGGACAATTTTCAGTAACCCCCGGGGGAATAAAAATAAATCTCACTAAGGTCCACATTTATGAATCTTTGCCCTACTTGACGAGAAATCACCTTTGAGAAACTTATTTCAGTCCTAAAAGCCCCCAAAGGGGTTTGCTTTCCAAGTTGTTTTATTTTAAACTATTGCACCATTTTATCTTTCAAACATACACACACCCCGAAAGAAAAGTCGCATTACAGCATTCCTGTTACCAGTAGCTCAGAATAAGAAACATTGTTGCACTTGAAAAACCCTTCAGAATCTTCTCATGTCCTCTGCTGACAAAATTTGGGTTACAAGTCAGAAAACTACTTGGCAGGCAAACTTTACATGCATTCAAAATAGTATTTAAAAAGCATTCTTCTGAGGGGGGCAGAGTCAAGATGGGGGACTAAACATGTCTCCCTAAATCCTTCTGGAAACCAAAACCTGAAATGATAATTAAACGGAGGCTTCTGGACAGCAAATAAGCCCTAGGACACAGCATATGGCTATTAATTTGGAGTTCATACCACTGAACAGAAAACCTCCTCTCTTTTGTTCACCCTGTTCTTGGCGATCACTGGCTTTCACTGACCAAAGGTAACTCACCGTGTTAACTTTCCTCTCTCTGTCTTAGCTGGCAGACAGAGCTGGGACATGACTAGCAGCTAATCTCAGACACACTGCTGGTGGGATCAGCAAATGAAATTGTCATATTTTGAGAGCCCTTCAGGAGCTGGAGGAGGGTCAAGGAAGAGGAATCAAGCTTAATAAGTTAAAACATAAACAGATGCTTCTGAAGGCAGCAAGGCTGAAAATAAAGCTAACACTCCTAGGGAAACACTGTAGGCTTTTGTCTGACTTTTCTGCAAAAACAGTGCTGGCTAGAAAACAGTGGGCAGACACATTCAAATCCTTGAATAAGAAAAATTTACATCTAAGAATTATCTATCCTGAAAAATTCTCTATCAAACATAATGGTGAAATTAAGACTTTTGTACATAAAGAGAAATTTAGACTTCATAAAAGCCAAGCCAAGTGCATAAAAAGCTAAACCAAAATTGTATGAAATGTTGAAAGAAGCTCTTCCCTTAGAAAGCAGAACCATTACATGCATATTTAAGGTGACAACTCAGGACACTTCATGCAAAATTCTAATCAGTTAAGAAAATCACAAGACGTCATCAAAGCTACAGTATTATAATAAGGGAATCTGTAATCATATTATGACAACTATAATATCATCACATTAAAAGAGGGATGCACTACTGTAGTTATAGCTGTTTTAGATGCAGAGGAAGTTTCAGAGTTATACAATAGTTAAAACTGGATTTAAATTTAGCATGTTAAGGGGGATAATACATGTAGCCATAAAGCAGATTAACAATGCATTGTATCAAAATAAGAAATGCAATACAGGAGTCTCAACAAACATAAAACCAACACTGAAACAACAACCCATAAAGAAGAATGCTCCAGAACAAAACATTAAGAGCAATATAGAAAATGTCAACATAAAAGTAATTACATCAAAATGACAGCACTAAGCACATACCTGTCAATAATTACACTGAATATAAATGGACTGAATGCTCCATTAAAGAGACAGCAAGTGGCATCCTGGATCAAAAGACATGACCTGTCTATATGTTGCTGACAAGAAACACACTTTAAACTTAAAGATAAGAACAAATTGAAAATTAAAGGTTGGAAGAATATGTATTAAACTAATAATACATAAAGAAGAGCAGGTGTGGCAATACTAATCTCAGATAAAATAGACTTTAATGTAAAATCCACTGTTGTGGACAAGGATGGTCACTATGTATTGCTGAAAGATTCAATGCTCAAGTAGGACTTAGCAATATTAAATATTTATGCACTCAATACCAGAACACCTAAATACATTGAACAAATACTGACAACACTGAAAAATGAGATAGACCATTCCACAATAATAATTGGAGACTTCAACACTCCCCTTTCAGTTATAGCTAGATCATCCAGAAAAAAAGCTCAGTAAAGATGCAGAAGATCTTATTGCAACAATCAACCAACTTGACCTTATCAACATATACAGATCATTTCATCCATCAGCAGATAAGTACACCTTCTTCTCCAATGCACATATTTTCCAGAATAGACCATGTGTTAGGTCATAAAGCATTTTCTATAAAATCCAAACCTTGGATTACTGTAAAGCATCTTCTCAGACCATAGAGCTATAAAAGTTGAAATCAATAACAGAAAATTCATAGGTAGAAATTCAAACTTATGGAAACTGAACCACATAAAGCCTTGGGTTACAGAAGAAATTAGGAACAAAATAAAGAAATTTATGGATTCAAATGAAAATGAAAACACATCCTACCGGAATTTATGAGACACAGCAAAAGCAGTGCTCAGAGGTCAGTTTATCTCTGTAACTGCACACATCTGGAAAGAAGAAAGGGCCCAAACTAAAGAATTAACCTTACAGTTTGAACAAGTAGAAAGAGAGCAACAAAAGAACCCCTCAGGCACCAGAATAAAACAGATTATAAGGATTAGAGCAGAACTAAATGAATTAGAGAATAGAAAAACAATTGAAAAATTAACAAAGCCAAAAGCTGGTTCTTTGAAAAGATCAACAAAATTGATAAACCATGGGCTAAACTTACAAAAGAAAAACAGCAAAAGATACAAATAACCCAATTAAGAAATGAGATGGGAGTTGTTACAACAGACCCACTGAAATCAAAAGTATCATAACAGGATACTATGAAAGGCTGTACTCTAACAGGTTTGAAAACCTAGGGGAAATGGACAAATTTCTAGATTTATACAGCTCACCAAGATTATCACAAGGAGAAGTAGATCAACTTAATAAATCTATCACAAAGGAAGACATTGAAAAAGTCATAAAAAAAACTACCAACCAAAATAAGTCCTGGCCCAGATGGCTTCACCAGAGAATTCTACCAAACTTTCAGAGAAGAGTTAACGCCAGTACTCTTGAGGCTATTTCACACCAGAGAAAGGGATGCAATCCTTCCAAACTCATTCTATGAAGCCAGTGTAACCCTGATACCAAAGCCAGGGAAAGATCTCACACACACACAAAAAAAAATTACAGAACAATATCACTCATGAACCTAGATGCAAAAATCTTCAACAAAATTCTAGCCAATAGAATTCAACCGCATATAAAAAAAAAATCATTCATCATGATCAAGTTGGTTTCATTCCAGGGATGCAAGGTTGGTTCAACATCAGAAGAACAATTAATGTGATCAACCACATTAATAACACAAAAGATAAGAATCACCTGACTTTGTCAGTTGATGCAGAAATGGCATTTGACAAAGTTCAACATCCATACATGCTTGCAACTCTTAGAAAAATATGAATAGAGGGGAAATTCCTCGGTGCAATCAGTAGCATTTACACAATGCCAACTGCCTTCATCATCCTGAATGGTGAAAGACTGAAAGAATTCCCTCTGAGAATAGGAATTAGACAAGGATACCCACTCTCACCACTTCTATTCAACATTGTGCTAGAAGTTCTAGCCAGAGCAATTAGACAAAACAAAAAAATAAAGGGCATCCATATCAGCAATAAAGAAGTAAAAATCTCCCTCTTTGCTGATGATATGATTGTTTATACAGAGAATCCAAAGGAATCCGTAAGTACACCATTGTAACTAATAGAGGAGTTCAGCAAAGTATCAAGATACAAGATAAACACAAGTAAATCAGTAGAATTCCTTTATACCAACAGTGAGATTGATAAAGAAGAAATCACCAAATCAGTTCCATTTACTATAGCCCCCAAGAAGATAAAATACCTAGAAATAAATCTAACTAGAGAAATAAGAGATCTTTACAAAGAGAACTACAAGACCTTACTACAAGAAACTAAGAGAGACTTACATAAATGGAGAAACCTACCCTGCTCATGGATAGGAAGATTAAACATCGTGAAAATGTCTATTTTGCCCAAAGCAATCTATTTCTATAATGCAACCCCAATACAAATTCCAGGGACATTTTTTAATGAGATGGAGAAACAAATGATCAACTTTGTTTGGAAAGGGAAGAAACCTCAGATAAGTAAAGCACTACTGAAGAAGAAGAACACACTGGAAGGCCTCTCACTACTTGACTTTAGAACCTATCACACTGTCACAGTAGTCAAAGCAGCCTGGTACTGGTACAAGAAGAGACAGATAGATCAATGGAACAGAGTTGAGATACCAGAGATGCCACCATCCTCTTATGAACAGTTGATATTTGACAAAGGCCCACCATCTTAAACTGAGGTAAGAATGGTCTCTAGCAAATGGTGCTGGCAAAATTGGATACCCATCCGCAAAAAATTGAAGACCCATATCTCACACGTTATACAAAAACCAACTGAAACTGGATAAAAGACCTAAATACAAAATCTAAAACAATAAAGCTCATCCAAGATAAAATAAGATCAACAATGGAAGTTTTAATACACAATGTAGACAGACTTCAGAAGCTGACAAACAAAGCACATTCAACAGAAGAGAAAATTGATAAATGGGAACTATTAAGAATCAAACACTTTTGCTCATCCACAGACTTCATCAAAAGAATTAAAAGACCACCTACAGAGTGGGAAAAAATATTTGGCAACTCTATGTCAGACCGAAGTCTGATCTCCATAATCTAGAAGGTATTACAAAATACCAACAAGAAAAGGATAAATAATCCAATTAAGGTATGGGTGAAGGAGATGGACAGACATTTCTCTAAACAGCATATCCAGGCAGGCAAAAGACACATGCAGAATTGCTCATAGTCATTAGCTGTTAAAGACATTCAAATCAAAACTACAGTGAGATATCATCTTACACAAATAAGGTTGGCCATGATCCAAAAATCACAACACAACAATGCTGGAGAGGCTGTGGAGAAATTGGAACTCTCATACACTGCTGGTGGGATTGCAAAATGGTACAACCTCTTTGAAAAAAAGTCTGGTGCTTGCTTAAAAAGCTGGAGACAGAAATACCATTTGATCCTGTAATTCCACTGCTTGGAATTTATTCTTCAGAAACAAAGGTTGTCACACGAATGGACACATATACATGAATGTTTGTTGCAGTGCAGTCCACAACAGCAAAAAGTTGGAATCAATCCTGATGTCCTTCAACAGATGAATGGGCAAGCAAACTATGGTACATATACTCAATGGAACACTATGCTATGATAAAAAACAGTGACGATTTTAGAAAACATCTCACAACATAGTCTCATTTGGAAGAGATCATAGTGAGTGAAATCAATCAGTATCAGAAGGAAAAATGTGTATGAGAACCCTCTTATAAGGACTTAACAAGAAAATTACCAACAGAAGAAAATGACTGTGTTAGCTACATGGGTGGGTGGGGGCTGAGAGTTTATCATAGAAGAGATAATTGATAAATGTTAGAAATTGTATTCTTTCACTGTAATTAATAGAAAATAAAAAAGTTAAAAAAAAAAGAAAATCAGGAAAGTAAACAAATAACCCAAATGAGAGGGGAATTGTCACAACAGATCCAACAGAAATCAAAAATATCATAAGAGAATACTATGAAAGACTGTACTCTAACAAATTTGAAAACCTAGAGGAAATGGACAAATTCCTTGATTCATATCACCTACCAACATTATCACAAAGTGAAGCAGAACAACTTAATAAACCCATCACAAAGGAAAAGATTGAAAAAGACACCCCAAAAATGCCAACCACAAAAAAGCCCTGTCCCAGATGGCTTCACCACAGAATTCTACCAAGCTTTTAGAGAAGAGTTATCTGCAATACTACTGAGACTATTTCACAGTATAGAAAGCGATGGAATACTCCCAAATTCATTCTATGAAGCCAGTATAACCCTGGTACCAAAGCCAGGGAAAGACCCAACAGAAAAAGAGAACTACAGACGGATACCACTCATGAATCTAGGTGCAAAAATCTGCAACCAAATTCGTACCAACAGAAAATAACAACGAATCAAAAAAATAATCCATCATGACCAAGCTGGATTCATACCAGGGATGCAAGGCTGGTTCAACATCAGAAAAACAATTGTCATCAACCACAAAAATAACACAAAAGACAAGAATCATCTGATTTTGTCTATTGATGCAAAAAAGGGATTTGATAAAGTCCAACACGCATTCATGCTAAAAACTCTCAGCAAAATAAGAATAGACAGCAAATTTCAAAAAGCAATAAGGGCCATTTATACAAACCCAACTGCCTACATCATCCTGAATGGAGGGAGACTGAAACAGTTTCCCTTGAGAACAGGAACTAGACAAGGATGCCTGCTCTCATCACTTCTATTCAACATTGTGCTAGAAGTTCTAGCCAGAGCAATTAGACAAGACCAAGAAATAAAGGGCATCTTCATCAGCGAAGAAGAAGTAAAAATCTCCTTATCTGCGGATGATATGAAAAGAATCCATAAGTCAACTACTCAAACTGATAGAAGAGTTCAGCAAAGTCTCAGGATACAAGATAAATATAAGTAAATCAGTAGGAGTTTTTTATACCAACAACGAGATTATTAATGAAGAAATCACCAAATCAATACCATTTACTATAGCCCTTAAGAAGATAAATTACCTAGGAAAAAGTACAACCAGAGACATAACAGACCTTTACAAAGAAAACTACGAGACATTACTAGAAGAAACTAAGAGAGACTTACAGGAATGGAGAAACCTACCCCGCTCATGGATAGGAAGAATTAACATTGTGAAAATGTCTACTTTACCCAAAGCAATCTACTTATGTATTGCAATCCCAATACCAAATTTCAGGGACATTTTTTAATGAGATAGAGAAACAAATCACCAACTTTGTAGGAAAAGGTAGAAGCCCTGTATAAGTAAAGCACTACTGACAAAGAAGAATACACTGGGAGGCCTCTCATTACCTGACTTTAGCACCTATTACACTGTCACAGTAGTCAAATCAGCCTGGTACAAAAACAGATAGATCAATGGAACAGGATCAAGACCCCAGAGACAACATCATCTGCCTATGAATAGTTGATATTTGACAAAGGCCCTAAGACATTATGCTAGAGTATAAACAATCTCTTCAACAAATGGTGCTGGCAAAATTAGATACCCATCTACAATAAATTGAAACAAGACCCATATCTTACACCTTATACAAAAACCAACTAAAACTGGATAAAAGACCTAAATATCAAATCTAAAACAATAAAGATCATCCAAGAAAATGTAGGAACAACAATGGAAGTTTTCATAAACAACATAGACAGACTTCAAAATCTGTCAAACAAACCACAATCAACAGAAGAAAAAATAGATAAATGGGAACTACTAACAATCAAACACTTTTGCTCATCCGAAGACTTTATTAATAGACTTAAAAGGCCACCTACAGAATGGGAAAAAATACTTGGCAACTATATGTCAAACCAATGCCTGAACTCCATAATCTATAAGGTACTATTAAATATCAATAAGAAAAATATAAATCATCCAATTAAGTGAGGCAAAGGAGATTGACAGACATTTCTCTAAAGAGGAGATCCAGACAGCCAAAAAACACATGCAGACGTGCTCACGATCATTAGCTGTTAAAGAAATTCAAATCAAAACTACAGTATACCATTTCACCCCAGCAAGGTTGGCCATAACCCCAAAAATACAAAACAACAAATGCTGGCGGGGCTGTGGAGAAATTGGAACTCTCCTACACTGTTGGTGGGATTGCAAAATGGTGCAACTTCTTTGGAAAGCAATCTGGTGCTTCCTTAAAAAGCTGGATCTAGGTATACCATTTGACTCAGTAATTCCACTGCTTGGAATATATCCTACAGAATGAAGGGCATTCATACCAACAGATACATGCACACAATGTTTATCACAGCACAGTCCACAATAGCAAAAAGATGGAATCAACCCAGATGCCCAACAACAGAGGAAAGGATAGGTAAACTGTGGTATATATGCTCAATGGAATACTATGCAATGATAAAGAATATGGATGATTTTAGGTAACATCTCATAACCTGGTTTCAATTGCAGGACATTACACTGAATGAAAGCAGTCAGTGACAAAAGGACAAATATTGTATGAAATCCCTACGATAAGAACTTAAAAACAGATTTATACATAGAAGAAAAGACTCTTTGATGACTGCAAGAGTGGGGAGGGAGGGAGAGGGCAGGGGGATGGTTTAGATTAGATAGTTGATAGAAATTTGGTTGGCTGAAATCTGTGACAGTACACACTATAAAGAAGATCAATATTAACTGGACTTCAACATAACATGGTTAGTCCTTCCATCTTAACTCAATAGTGCAAGGACAGAGTAGCTGGGGCAGGGAGACTGGGACCATGCTCTCAAGGCAAAATCAAGGCCAACTGGCATAACTAGAGTTTTGCTAAGAGAGCCCTCTGCACCCCACATTGGTGAGTGGCATCTGGGGTCTTAAAAGCTGCCAAGCTGCCATCTGAGGATACAACAAATGGTCCCAACTCAACAGGAACCGATGATCACAAAGGACCAAAACAACATGGGGGAAAGAGAACTTAGAAGACAGAGAGACCCACGCAACTGGGTGACTACATCAACTTGCAACTGGAATGCGGAGGTCCGTCATCAGCCTTGTAGACAAAGTCACGAGACCCTGTAAATGACGGGCTGAAGCATCTCACCTGTGACATGTTTTCTAGCCTACTGCCCTTGATATTAATTGGCTTCCTAATTAAATTTTCTTCAAAAAGATACCCCCTCCTCTCCTGGCGCGGGCATCAGGGGAGATGCCTTCTGAGAGGGGCCCTTTACTACCCCCTTGGTTTATAAAATAATATTGGGACAACCTGTACAGGAATTTCTGGGGAAAAGAGCTCAGAGGAATGATTTCTAACACAGCCAGCTTGAGAGCAGCAAGGCCAGCCCAACCCCTGCTGACTTCTCCCAGCTGCTCACCCCTGCCTTCACATGAGATAGGCAAGCTTGCAAGAAGGCCCTGAAGGGCTTTCCAGAGACAACTCCCCTTACTCTCTCAGCTCTTAGATAGCAAATATCTTACTTCAGGAAAATAACTAGATTCCCAAGTTTATTACATTTGGTGTTGGCAAACAGACAAATACTAAAGAATTGCCTTTCTTAGAGTAGTTTAAGAGAAACTTAAAATAAGGGACGGTGAACACCCATTGTCCTTACAGGAAGAGATAAGGAAGGGCAGAAAAGGAACAAATAGAGACTGTGTAACTTTTAAGATGGGTTTGTCCTCTCTTCCAGCTTAGGTCAAGTTAATAGAAGTCTACGATTAGTTTTGCTCCAGCTGTTAATTATAAATCACAAATATGCCTGTCTCAGACCATTCTTTAGAGGACCCTAATGGTAAACATAAAAAGGAATAACAAAGTGTTTGCTTTTTGCTAACAGAGAAGACCCTAATAGTCAACAAAAGAAGAAGACCATTGTCTCTAACCATTGTTTAAAAGATCTTAATAGCTAACATGAAAAGAGACACTAGTCTCGGGCCATTATTTAGAAAACTCCAGTGATTGACATGAAGAGACCACGAGGTACCTGCTTCTTGCCTAGCCAATCACCGACGTGGTCAAAGTACTACTGCCTTACCAACTATAAAAAGATAACAATAAACTAAGACGACCCTTCTCTCTTGCTCTCTGGGTCGGGCTGCCATAAACCAGAAAAGTCTTTCCTGTCTCCTTTATTCATTTCCCGCAGCGCCTCTCCCTCCCTCTGTGCGGGACCCTGAAAAGTGTCGGGGCTGGCTCCCAGCACTGGAAGAACCAGATGGTGCCCGGCCACCACCAGTGATAGCTGTGATGGACGTCACAAAGTTGAGTCTCACTGGCAACACAAGAATAAAAAAGGGGGCACCCTGAGATCTGCAGTAAAAGACTGCAATTGATGGTCCAGGGGGTCTCAGGGTTCCCCTGGGAGCATGATCCTTGGCCCTGATGCTGCTCCTGTCCATAAATCGTAATGGAGGTCAACTCTTTGGACAGTAATGGATTGAGCTTGGCAACATAGAGTGACCATATCATGTGTACACTTTATGGTTCTACACATCTATAGGACATTGTTCTGCTGACGTCTCACTGGAGGAAGCGGAGTGGGTGAAGTAGAGGAGATAGGAGATTTTGGGGAGGATAAGACCTGTATGGAGCAGAGAGGAAGAGTGTGCTGTCACTGGGCAGGGAGAACAGTAGGAGCTGCATATAGGTGGTCATGCAAATTTCCATAGGAATGTACATCTTCATTCAATCATAATGAAAAATAAAGGCATTCTTCTGAGTCTAATATATAATCAAGGTCCCAGAGACCACCACCCCACTCTACTCATCATGTCCCGACCACTTCCAGTTTTCTGTAAAGTTGGAATAATAGAAATGTTCTATACTCTCTCCAATGGGTGTAAAATTTTACTACCAGCCAGTAGGGGGATCATGTTGTAACATGCTCAGTTGTTACTTACTGTCACTAGAATGTAATTTAATTATCTCTGATGGAACAACCAAGGAACTGTTCAGGGTTGGAGGTAGAGTATTATGCTCAAAGCAGAAGCAAAGTATTTGTTATGACTTAGAATCATATCTTCTCTTACCTTGATGGAAATTCCAATGAGCATGGTTTCTCTTCATTTTTTTTTTTTTTTAAGGGTTCAGTGACGTTTATTGGAAGAGACAGCGCAGTCTGGGCCGAGTGGCTCAGCCCAGTCATTCCCTAGTAGGGCAGGTTTTTTATAGCTTTGAGATTTCAATGAGGTAATGTGGGGTGAGGGGTATTTATGGTTTGATAAGAAAGAAAGAGGGGTAGCAAGAAATTCTGGTTAGGTGACTGAAGTAGATAATGTAGGTACATCAAAAAGACAAGCAAGCAAGAGATGAACTACAGGGGATCACGGATATTACAGGGAATTACGGATATTACATGTTCTCCTTCATAATTGCAAATACAGAGCCTGTTTCTGCAAAGAATCAGACTTTTCTGTGTGCTACTTGTGAGTAATAATTACAGCGTTTTAATCTGATCTGCTTCTTAGGTAAAGGAAATATGGAGGTCAGAATCATCTCAAGCTCCATGTAAGAGACTTTCTCAAGGCCTTCTTAAGAACTTTACTTGGAAGGAAATTGCTTCAGTAAAATAGTAAACGGCAAGTTTCCATCAGCTAATACCATGTAAAATGCAAGAATATAGAAGTGTTTCTAAGATTTAAGCTCCAGAAGTCTGGGAACATGTGCTGTGATTTCTACTGCAAGCAACATGGAAGATTAGATCCTTCCAGAAACCACTCACAGTTCACAATGTAAAGAAATGTTACAATTTTGCTCACTGTTGAGCTGCTGGGAAAGTATGATGATTCTCCAGAAGCCCAATCAATGTCACGAATCCAGGAAGGGAAGGAAAACATGCAGCAAGTTGTTGGCTCCATCTCAGGTAGACCGAAACTCAATTTTAATGCACCGTTAACTGAGGGCAATAAACGAGGCTGAGATGAACTGCAGTGCAAGATCAGATCTGAGACTCCAGATAAGCCTAGTCACTGTGAATCCAGATGCTACTCTAAGGCGAACTGTAGTTAAGATCTCTGATGCTCATTATACAGGGAGTTTCCAACTTACAACAGGGTTCTCTTCAGACTACCCCTTTGTAAGTCAACCTAGATGTAAGTCAAATACCTTATTTCTTTTAGTTTTCATCATTTATTGCTTTTTATTATCACTATCTTTGTAAGAATACACTGCTGGCATAGTGGTTAAGCATTACGGCCCTAACCAAAAAAGTTGGCAGTCCAAATCCACTCGGTACCATTTGGATACCCTATGGGGCAGTTCCAATCCATCCTATAGGGTCACTATGAGTCGGAACCAACTTGACAACAGTGAGTTTCATTTTTTGGTTTGTTACATTTATGAAGTAGCATGGAATATCTTTAAGTGAACATCTGAGAAAGGTTCCATTCAGGATTAAACCTAAACCCATACCTACTGCCATCCAGTTGATTCTGACTCAAAGAGACTCTATAGACAGAGTACAGCTGCCCCACAGTGTTTCCACAGAGTGCCCGGCAGATTTGAAATTCTGACCTTTGGTTAGTAGCTATAGCACTTAACCGCCATACCACCAAGGTTTCTATTCAAGATTAGCGAATGCTTAAAGGTAAAAAAGTTTAGAAGTAAAAAAAAAAAAAAAATACTATCATCTACAAAATGATGATAGTTCCAATACTATATACTTTATGGCATTCTAATTGCTCTAATCTCAAGGAAGACACAGAATGCAAAAGATACCTCAACATTTTTATTGTTTGGCAAGTCTTTGGGAAAACCATCTCCTTTCAATTTTCAACCTAAATTGTTCTAGTAGAGTAAACCAGAACCAAACCCAGACAACATGTTTTCTAAGGATCTGCTTGTGTTCTATCCAATTATTGCTTAATGGCTCAGTGATGGGGACAGAACACAATTTAGGCCAATGAGTTATCAGTCTGCTGATGGTATAGGGAAAAAGACCTGGCCTTTCACTAGGGTTGTTTTTGGAAATAGTATCAGCTGCCATGGCATCAATTCTGACTCCCAATTATTCCATGTGTATCAGAATAGGGCTGTACTCCATAGAATTTTCACTGGGTGGTTTTTTCAGAGGTAGATCACCAGTTCTTTCTTCCTAGGTGACTCTGGGTCGATTTGAACCTCCAATCCTCTGGTTATTAGTTAAGCATGTTAACTCTTGGCAACTAGAAACACTAGAGGACTCTAAAGATGTCAGTAGCTGTCCTTGACAGCACATGGACATCACTTGACTGGGAATGAAAGCAACATACAAATAAACACAGCTGAGAGAAATGGAAAGAGTCAGATTTCCAGTGGCATCATTTGAACTGCTTAATGCAATTTTGCATAGAATCCCAAATTACATGTGTCAGTAAGTTCACATTATTGTGACAAATACAGTATTCAAAGTAAGATTTTTCAGTCTTCCAAAGGTATAGAGTGCAACCAGAAAATTACGAAGGGCAAAAATAATATAAAACTTGACTGGACTTATTCAGCAGATTTTAGAAGTTGATGTTATCCCCTGAAGCTTGAAAAAAAAATTGAAATGAATTAAACATTTACAAAGCACCATGTAAACACGTTGATTTTTTTACCCAAAGTAGTTGTGCTGGCTAAAATATCTGTGTCATGAAAGCTTTAGTTTTATTTACGGATGCTATTTTCACAATGCTATTGCAAAGAAGTAAACAAGAGTTATTTGAGCATAATCCATATCCTCTGAGTCAATTCTGATTCATAGTGACCCTACAGGACAGAGTAGAACCTCCCCATAGGACTTCCAAGGCTATAAATCTTTACACAAGCAAACTGCCACATCTTTTCCCCATAGAGCAGCTGGGGAGTTCAAACTGCTAACCTTTCAGTTCACAGCTGCACCAGGGCTTTTGAGTATATCTTTTTTTAAAAAAAAAAAAAAAAAAGGTTAAGTCTGCTGTCAGAGGCAGGAATTTGGGCTGCAATCTACGTAAATAATTACTAAGCACTGACTACAGAGCCAAGGCCAGAAGCCCTGGGAGCACAGTGGTTAAATGCTTGCCTGCTTATCAAAAACTCAGCAGTTCAAATCCACTAGCTACTTCTTGGAAACCCTATGGGGCAGTTCTACTTTGTCTTGTAGGGTCGCTACGAGTCAGAATTGACTTTACACTGCCAAGCAATATGCTTGGCTCTGGGGATGTGTGATGAGGGACATACATTCTGGGAGAGCAGATGGGGACATCAACAAATATTTGCAATCAAGATTGTTGAGTGTAAATATACAGGTACATACAAGAAATGGTGGTAAGACAAAGGAAGAGAGAAAAATCTACCTGGGACAGCAGAAGGGAAATCAGAGACGATGTCACAAAAGAAATTACAAATGTCTAGGGTCTTGAAAAACGTTAAGAGTTGGTCGGGTAGACAGGATTTAAGAAGGAAAAGAGCCAAGTGAAGTACATTGTGACTGGAGAGGAGGGTGACAGTGGAGCTTTGGGAAGTCAGAGAGTTGGCAGCAGAAGAACTTAGGGTAGCAGGTAAAAATCAAATAATGAAAGGCTGGACATACCTTACACAGCATGGAGCTGTTAAACAGTTTTTATCCATGGGTATTAACATGGCCATTCCATTCCTCAGTTCTTCGGCTTCTTGATACTTCTTTCTCTTCCCAGGAAGCAGGAATCTTGGAGCTTTCTGTAGCTAAACCGAAAACCATACCCACTGCCGCTGAGGCGATTTGACTCACAGCAACCCCTGTAGGAGAGAGTAAAACTGTTCTGTAGAGTTTGCAAGGAGCACCTGCAGGAATTGAACTGCCAATCTTTTGGTTAGCAGGTGTAGCACTTAACCACTGTGCCACCAGGGTTTCCTTTCTGGAGCTGGCAGTTGTGAATTCATATACCTCTGTAAGATTTGGCTTAGCCATCATCTCCTTCTGAAGTTTTCCTTAACCTTGTCGGTTTTGTGCTGACTTCAGCCAAACTTGTATTACGTTGTTTTACGTGATTTGCTTAGATGCCTCCCCATTCAAGTCAGTGATTCTTTAGTTTCTCCATCTTTCAGAGCCATTAATATCTAGCATACTGCAGGTGAATATTGTATTATGAATTAAGAAATGGAAAAAAACAGAAAGAATAAACCTTCATATATTAAGCCCTATAATGGGCCATAGTGACAAGAAGCTGGTATTTGTTACATGTTTAGCATCTCTTTGTTTTTCACAACAAGCAGGAATCCAAGCTCTTTCTGGAGACTCATTAAAGTTGTGATTCCAGAGACTAGAAAGAATATTTCAATGCACACTTGACCATGGATGCTGCAAGGGTTGTTTTTGAAACAAAATGGGCCATAGCTTGAGTCATTTTATTCTTCTAGAAAAAATACAGCCAGGTAGCTCAGGTATTATTTCCTCCTATTTATAGATGATAAATCTGAAGTTCAAAGAGGTTAAGCAACTTGTCCAAAAACGTACACTGTTAATAAATGGTAGAAGTGGTACATGAAAGCATATCAACCTAAAAATCAACCTTAAGACCTTAAAGAAGACGAAATTCAGGTTCTCATACTAAAATCACAGGGATAATAAATATAATCTACTATAAACTAAATACGTGTTCCAAATCAAGACTCATGATGAGTTAATCTCAAAATGAAGCTGACCATATTCTTTATGAAATATTTAGATCTTCTGATTCCCTGTGAAGAAACCCAAGTGATATAATGGTTAAGAGGTACAGCTGTTGACCAAAAGGTTAGTAGTTAAAACACTGTGGGTCCTTGTCATGGATTGGATTCTGCCCGCCCCCCCCCCCAAAAAATATCTGTAGCCTTGTGGCTGGGCCACGATTCCCAGTAACTTGTGACTGTCCTCCACATTGTGGTTTTCCTGTGCTGTATGTTAAAGGGGGAGGGTGGAGCTGTAAATCCTTCCATAGGATCACCTCCCTGCTGCACTGTAAAGGGAGTTTCCCTCAAGTGTGGTTTGCCTCACCCTTAATCCTGTCATGCTAGGAGAGACAAAAAAAAAAACAGAAAAGCAGGCAGAGAATTGGGAACCTCGTACCATCAAGCAAGCAGCATCGGGAGAAGAGCAGGTCCTCCAGACCTGCAGTTCCTGTGCCAAGACGCTTCCTGGACAAAGACTGATGAAATACCAGACTTTCCTCCTGAGTCTACAAGGGGAATCCTTCCCCTGGAGCGGACACCCTGAACATGGACTTGTAGCCTACCGGACTGTGTAAGAATAAACCTTCCTTTGTTAAAGCCACCCACTCTGTGGTATTTCATTTAGAGCAGGCCTGGCTCACTAAAACAGAGCTCTTTGGAAATTCTGTGGGGCAGTTCTACTCTGTGCTTGAGGGTCACTATGGGTTGAATCTGACTCCATGGCAGTGGGATTCCCTGTGCAGGAAACAAGAATACAAAGAAACAACAATGAGTGACTTGTTCCTATTTAGAAGCCTTGCCTAGGCAAATTTTCCAAGACTGCCCGTTATAGCCTTGAGTGCTGTTCACCAACTATTTCTGCCTCTTGTCTTTTCCTGGACCAGGACAGGATCACACTTCCTAGATCTTCGTAGCTGGTTGGACAACTGGAGTTCTGGAAGAAATTACTTTCAGAAGGAGTCTTCAACTGCTTGTGGATACAGTCCAGAGCTCTCCTTTCTTCTTTCTGTCACAGTGATGTACAATTTTTAAGATGGTGGTTGTTTTGAGGCCTATTTTCAAGAATAAAGCTGTCAGTTAACAAGAATAGGCATGTAACCTGAATGACAAACAGTTTTTTGGCTTTTTAAGTCACTGATGTTTAAGTGTTTATTTGCTCAAGTAACATAATCTAGCCTCTTCAAATTAACACAATGTATTATTTTGTGAGTTTAATGGAGATTGGCTGGGATCTAAGGAGCGCTCAAAGAAAAACAACATAAAGGTAGAGAGAATAAAGGATGAAGTAGTGTATGACATGATTTAAGTAAGGTTAGAGAACTTTAGTTCAGAATAATTCTTTTCTGTCAGTTTCTTTATAAATGTCATCTAACTCTGTTGCTTTCATATCTTATTGTGACTCAGATTCACCTAGAAATCTTGTTAAAAATTCAGACCCTTGACTTTAATTCTAGGTATTGTACTTCAGGACATCTGAAATAGACCATGGAAACTTTCATTTTAATGACTCTCTGGCCCTAGGACCCTCGTGTCAGTGATCTATGAACTGCACTTCAGAAACATAGCTTTAATTAATTTTTGTTATCATAGGTCACTTATGTCAAGGTAGTTTTGTAAAGGGTTACCTTACCTCAGCCCTTGATAGATTGCTGCTGACAGGACACACTTCTATCCTCATACTGACACGGTTTCCAACTCTTTCACTTCAAAGATGAAGACATTTATAACACAGTTGTATGATTTCTGCCATCTAATGCAAGCTGTTTATAGATGGTTCAGAGATGGCTTGAGTGGTAACAAAAGTAAGATGCAGCAAAAGCAATAACGGCCTCCACAGCCACTTAGCGAGACTGTTGAAGTAGAGGCAAAGAAGAACCCCTTAACCAATTGAACTGACAGCAGGGTGAGCCTCAGATAATCAGGATGTAATTGCATGAGCTGGACTTGAGCCAGAAAATGAAGGCTAACAATGAAGGAATAGAAGGAAAGCAGGCCGAAAGGAAGGGTTTGCAGGAGATGCATAAGCGATGCTGTTTGTGGAGAGCCCTCCATCAGCTTGTTCATAGTTCTCTTCACGTCAGTTAGGGGGGCTGGTGCATGGCACATTGCTCCCTGCCCAATCAGCAGGAGTTGTGGGAATGTGCAGATTCTACGATAAAGTGCTATAAACAAAGTAGAACCCTTAAAAATGTTACTTATCCTTAATATCTGACACTTAGGTGCATAAAATTTATGTGTTGAATGAATGAACAAATGTATATGGCAGACATTAGACAAGCATACACAACAATTCTTTCCTCTTCTCGCTTTCTAAAATAACTCCACTTTAGTTTGTGTATTGGATAGCCTTAGGTTCAGGAAATGTAGACTCAGACCGGTAGTGGGCTGGAGAAAGCTTGCACTGGCTTGCAGAAGAAAAATTGTGCACAGCGTTTCCCAACTCCGCCTTCAGTGACACGTTAATGATTTGAAATCAGTCATGAAAGGAGTGTCTGCACCGTGGAAATTACCTGATGCTACAGTTGGTGATCAGTTTTTATTTTCTTCTCCCGGGACAGCAAGTTATAAACATTTACCAGCATATTATTTACTCAGCCTTAGAAAAATGATTGGTCCCCACCAGTATGGACTTTCTATACTTCATTTGTCAGGGATTGGTTAAGAAGTGAGTCTATGGTTCACTTCTACTGGTGAGACCTGGGCTTTCTGGAATTGCCTTCCCAAATAGACAGTTGGATTTCCTTCCTTTAGATACTGTCTTTTAAGAATATGATGCTTAAAGAATTATAGGCAGAAAATAATCTTTGATGGATATGAGGAAGGGGAGAGGTTGGGTAAGGAAATCACTACGTAGATAGTAGAAAAGCATTAACTTCTGTGAAGCAAAAGACAGCGCGCGACACAGTGGAAGTCATCATAACTTGACCAAAGTAAGCTCTTAGAAGCTTCCCAGACACATCCAAACACCTGGAGGGATCCATTTACTGAGATTGAGGGCTGGGGACCATGGGGTCACAGAGAACATCTAGATCACTTGACGTAACAGTTCATAAAGAAAATGTTCAATACCCTGCTTTGGTGGATAATGTCTGGGCTCATAAAAGCTTTTGAGTGGCTGCTTAAGATACATCTATTGGTCTAGTCACATTCAGAGAAAGAAGAACACCAAAGAAACAAGGAAAACATTAGTCCAAAAGGCTAATGGATCATGTAAACCACAGCCTATACTATCAACCACTTTGACAGGGATCACAATATCGCAATAGACGGTCCCAGACAGAGCAGGAGAAAAATGCAGAATAAAATTCAAATTTGCAAAGAAAAAAAAAGACTTTCTAATCTGACAGAGACTAGAGGAACTCTCGGGCACCCTGCTAAATGAGAACTGAAGCCATTCCTAAAATTCACTTTTCAGCCAAAATTTAGACAGGCTTATAAAACAAATAGTAACATACCAGCCACATGCTTCTTGGTTCAATCAAACGTACAAGATCAAATGTGAAACATCTGGCCAAAAGTAAAATCAAGAAGGCAAGAATAGGCAGAAAACTGGACAAATGGACATGGGGAACCCAGGATCTGAAAGGAAAGGGAGCATGTGTTGACACATTGTTGGGATTGCAATCAATGTCACAAAACAATTTGTGTATAAATTTTTGAATGAAAAACTAATTTATTCTGTAAAATTTCACCTAAAGCACAATACCGTTAAAAGAATATGGTAAGATTTGCAAAGAGCAATAAACTTGAAAGTAAGAACTAACAGGCACACAATGAATGAAAGAAAACCTAAAGAAAGACTAATTTCTTGATGATGTGGTTGAGTTGTTGCATCAAAGGAGAAGTGCCCTGCCTCAGGGGATCTCGTTGTGAGTCAATAAATGACCTTTGTTTCTTAAGCCTCTTTTAGCCAAATGATTATGATATAGTGGATGAATAGGTAAATGAATAAATAAATGAAAGAGAAATTACGTCATTTATCTAAATGCCTATTGGAGAAAGAACAAGTGGGATGACTAATACATATGCATATGATGAATGTTCCACTGGATTTCTACGTCATTCTTTAGCATTTTAATATATTGTAAAATTTACTTTTTTAAAAATCTTATATGTGCAGAGAACTTCTAACTGAAGAAAAAATATGCATGCCACCCTTTTGCATGGGGCTGTATGAATTTAGGAAACGTTGGTAGCACAGTAGTTAAGTGCTACAACTGCTAATCAAAAAGGCTAACAGGTGTGAATCCACCAGGTGCTCTTTGGAAACTCTACGGAGCAATTCTACTGTCATACAGGGTCTCCACGAGTCAGAATCAACTCAATGGCAGTGAGTTATATAAATTTAGAAATCCTTATTGAAAGGCACATTTTACTTTTTGGTCACTCAGTGCCTACTAGAATATATGAGTGAACAGATTTTACTTTTATATAAAAATATGTACAGCTTATGAGATCACCAATGGTATAAATCTATGCTAGCACTTAAACTCTAAGGAATAATTTGTATGTGTGTGTGCGTTCACACGTGTTTACTGAGGATAATTTTTTTATTTTTTTATTTTTTATTATATAATAACTGAACATTCACATTCATTCTATTATGTGACAAAATTGAAATACAGCAAGAATTTCAACTGTTTGCATACATCAAGGACAATTCACGGCACTTTTTATTTTGACTTTATCCTGTCTTTCGAGTCTAGGAGATGGGTTCAAGCAAACACAAATCTTTGCTGACTGGTGAGTAAAGTCCCTAGTCCCTATGCTACCTGCTCAACTGTAGTGAGTCATCATTTTGTCCCATATTTATGTCAATGAACCCAAGTTCTTTCTAATGAGTTATGATTCCAGAGTCTAGGAAAAGTATTTTAATACATACTTGACAAGTAATACATACTTGTAAAATACAGCACCAAAACCTGGACCATTTTATTCTTCTAGAAAAAGGATATAGCCAGGTAGCTCAAATGAAAGTTTCTTTTAACAACAGCCAAACATTTTTCATTCTCCAACTACCCTTCTCAGGACTAGCTATATGCATAACAATAGCAAAAAAAAAAACACTGTTCTGGATGTTACTTCTTTCTCGTCTCTATTAAAGCTGTAATACTACCACCTTCCATTATACATTCCTCTGTATATTTCAATCAAAATGTCGTTCAGCCACTGTTCCTAGAGTGCACTTAATATTTTCATTAAAACCAATAAAGCCAAGAAATGACAAGGGTGCAAGTGGGTGCAGGCAATTAAACTCCTCCTGTATGTATTGTTAAATAGCAGTTGGGGACAGAAAGAAGCCCCGTTGAACACCTGTCCCTTCTCCAGTGAATGGCAGCTAACAGAAATCCACTTAGCCAGCTATTGTCTGCTTATTTTCCTGACAGATAATGTGAAGAAGCAGGCAGTTATGGGGCCAGTAATTCAGAATTAATTTTCCCTTCACAAGAGTGCTGTGGACACTGAGTGCAGTAATGGTGCCTGATCAGGATTCAGGGGGTAAACAAGGCAATTTGAGATGATGGGCAGAAGATAAAAGCTCTTTAAGAGTCTACTCCTCTCACCAGTCTGAGCTGCGGTTTTTGCTGGCACTTTTTATTATTATTATTTTTTTTTTTGTCTGCAGCAACCAAAAGTCTGAAGAGTTAATCATTAAGTGTGTGTGTGTACGTGTATGAGCAAGTGCACATTTGTATGTTGAAAAGTGAGATAACGGAAAGAAGATTGTGCAATGTTGTTCTCCATCTTGTCCCACCGTATTAAAAATGTGAGTGGCTGCAAAAGACAGCTGTTAAGCCACACAGTGAGATTGTTTATGGAGCATCCCCCTGTGAGCTTCCACCTCAATTGTGAAAATTACCACGTTTCCTTTAATGAACTAAGACCTGATGCTAACCTACAATTACTGCTTATTTCATTCTGATAGGAAACACTCACCTCTAACATGCACAACAAAAATTGGTCCCTACTAGGCCTAATGAAAATTCTCTCTTGCTCTTATTCTTGCAGTCTCTCTCTCAATCCCTCCCTCTCTCTTCTATTTTCTCCTCTACTTCTACTTACCAAATCCCTATTCCTCAGTACTAGTCCCAGATTCCGTGTAGTGCAAACAGTTAAGCACTTGGATGCTAATAGCTAAAAGGCTGGCCTTTTGATCTCATCCAGAAGTTCATTGGAAGAGAGCCCTGATGATATGCTTCTGAACATTCAGATAGTGAAAACTCTAGAGAGCACAGTTCTGCTCTGACACACAAGGGATTGACATGAATTAGGATTGACTGTATGGCAACTGGCACTTTAAATACTAGCCACTCATGTCATTTCATGGACGGCTGAATGAAAATTCTCTAGGAAGTTAAAAAGGAGGTCTAGAAAAACCTGTTCTCTGGCCAGGCTTCCAGATCCTGTTGGGAGACGAATGCAGACGATGTTATTGTATTAACATAACCACTCAGGATAAGTCAGGGTTTCAGTCAAGTTACTTTATTACTCAGGTAAAACTTACCAGTCTATTACAGACAAGAAAAAGATTATGAGCCAACGAGGACAAGTCACACTATGATAGCAGGACAAAACCTTCCATAAATCCATTCATTTCAAATATTTGATGTTTAGTATAGAATATGTTCTTGAAAAAGCTCCTCTTTGTGGAGTTCATATTGTCCAGGAGGAAGCTGATAAGACCTAAGTTTCTTAAAGACCATTAATTAACAATGAGCACAGTTGTATTTTGGACAGTAATTTCCGTGTCCCAAATCAGGACACATAGTTTGATGTTGTTTTTGGTTTTCCTCTCTCTTAAAAAGTTAATTTGATATTATTTTGGCCCATGAAAACATTAAATCAAAGTAAGGTAACTTATTGTTATGTCTACCCAGAATGTCTGAGTTACAGATTTTCCTAACTGTTGGGCCATATCATTCATCCAACGAACTTCTCAGTGCCATTTATTCATACTCATTTCATAAGCATCACATTCATTCACTTAGTCAGCCTTTAATCACTGACTCCACATGCATAGTGAGACCAGCGGTGGTTCAGTTACAGAACTCTCACCCTTCATTCAGGAAATTTGGTTTTAAGTCCTGATGAATGCAGCCCATGTGCAGCCACTGCCTGTCTGTGAGTGGGGGGTTACATGTTGCTATACGCATGCAGATCTCAGCAGGGCTTCCAGACTAAGACAGACTAGAAAGAAAGACCTGATGATCTACTTCCAAGAGCCAGCCAGTGAATTAGAGGATTAGGGTGGGCTGCAGCACCTGTCTTAAGGGAGTTTTCACGAGTGTGCCTGCACCAACTTTCAGCCTTTTATCCTACAAAAGATAAAGATAAAAGGAAAGGGAAGGAAGCAGAGAGTTGGGAACCTCATAGCATCAAGAAAACAGTAATAATAGATAGTCTTGGAAATGTTTAAGGACTGTTTGTAATTACATGAAAGAAGTTTTAAAGAGAGAATTATGGAACTAATCTGTGAGAGATTTACACTCCAGCCTTACGTGTATTCAAGATACTATTAGCAAAACAAATGCACAGTGAATTCCAACTGATGGGGACAGCCTCGGAAGGTAAAGTGTTTCGTTCTCTTCTGCACAGGCTCCCCATGTGTTAGGGTGACTGTGGCAGCCAACAACACCACCGTATGTATGCGCTTGTTTTAGTGCTTAGCCACCTTTATACTTACCAGATGTCCTATATAAGTTTCATAAATTTAAAGTATGATTCCTGTGTAGAGCAGAGAACAGTCAATGAATTCCTTATCTGTACACAATGAACTTGCATCTTCCTTTACTAAAATCCTTAAGGATTATACCATGGTGGGCTGTCCAACAGGTGCTGAATCAATGCAACTTTTCTTAACTACCAAGAACTCCTATTCTGCACCTGGAATCTTGTTACCTAGGCCCTCAGTCACATGTTAATTCCATTCTTTCTCATTAAAATGTGCTTCCTGAAACTGATATTTGAAACATATAATCTAACATCAGTGTTGAGGTCTATTACTTTATTTGCCATTCCATTAGACTAGAAAAATAGTGTACCTAAAACCAAGGCAACAGAGTTGCTATCCCAGTAGGCCTGGAAACCCAGGGCCAAAGGGCTGTCACTCAGAATCTAAAGAGTATGGCCAATACCTAGAGTCTGCAGGACAAGGAAAATGTGTAAGTTGTCTCACAGAACAGATGATTATTTTTAAAGTCTCAAGGGATAGTGTAATGTGTTCTGCTAATTTACTTGGTGTCTGTATCATTTTCTTTCCCTGTAATTTTTCCCACGGTAATGGAAATGTATGGCTTGGGCTTGCCTGTTCTGCCGTCATAGTTTGGAAGCAGATAACTTATATTCTCAACTTCATAGATGTAGAGGAATTTTTGTATTTTGAACCTAGAGTTGATTTAAGACTTTCACTATGATATAATGGGGTGAATATGTTTCATACTTTGCAAGGGTGTGTTTTGGGGGGACCAAAGGATGGAATGCTATGGATTGAATTGTGTCCTCCAAAAAATAGTGTGTAGTAGTTTGGCTGTCCCTTGATTCCCAGTAGTGTATGATCGTCCTCTATTTTGTGATTTTCCTATGCTGTAAATCCTAGTCTCTATGTGGTTAATAGATAAGATTATATTAAAAGAGGATTAGGGTGGGCTGCAACACCCTTCTTAAAGGAGTTTCCCTGAGTGTGCCTGCACCAACTTTCAGCCTTTTATCCTACAAAAGATAAAGATAAAAGGAAAGGGAAGCAAGCAGAGAGTTGGGAACCTCATGTCATCAAGAAAGCAGTAATAATAGATAGTCTTGGAAATGTTTGAGGACTGTTTGTAATTATATAAAAGAAGTTTTAAAGAGAGAATTATGGAACTAATCTGTGAAAGATTTATGCTCCAGTCGTACTTGTATTCAAGATACTATTAGCAAAACACATACAGAAGTTGAAGATTTTGTCAGAATGTGAAGATACGCACGTGTTATGGGAATAATGTATGGCCAATGTAGTATAACATATGGAGATGATTGTGCCATCACAATTTATATACCCCACTAACTGGACAAGAGTCCTGGTGGTGCACCTATTAAGGACTCACCTGCTAATAGAAACACTGGGAGTTTGAACCCACCCAACATCTTCATAGGAAACAGTTTCATGGAAGAGAAACCTGCCCATCTATTCCCATAAACATTACAGCCTAGAAAACCAGTTCTATTCTGCCCCCATGGGATTGGCATGAGTTGAAATGAACTCGATGGCACCTAACAAAAACAGTGCACTACCCAACACTGATTTATAAATAAAAACTCTCACTCAGCCTTCCAAATTTGTTGACAACTGAGTGATAAGATAAAAATTGAGGTGACTCAAAACGTCTCTAAATTAATTGTAGTCACTTGTGATGTTACTTTCAAAGTCACTTGAATAATCTTAAAATCATACGTAGATGAAATGTGTTACACTAAAATTCCCAAGAAACACAGTATGTAGAATATCTTAAAACACTATATTGCTATATCTCTGATTCAATTTAACAATAGCAGTAGAGATAGAAAAATACAAGAAAATAATCTAAAACTTTAATGTGGAATTGATAGTAGCACTGGATCACTTTTATGTAACGTTGCCTGCTTTGGCTGTGTGTATTAAATCACTTTTCAAATTTAGAATATAAAAATGCTAATTACAATGGGTCTTGGAAATTCCTATTTTCCAGAACTCTACCAAATAAACAATATATTAGAAAACTACAGATTTTGAAATACTTGGTAATTGTATATTTTAAGAAAAATTGTTCTAACAAAGGTGGTATTCTTTATGTTAGTACTTAGTAGTAAATCCCTTTCACAGTTTCTCTTCCTAAAAATACTGATGATTAAAAAAAAAAGATTGACTTCTTAAATACATACTTCCAAACATCAACATATGTTTTGGTAAGGAAGAAACAAGAGGCTACACGTATAGAAAGGTGATTTATTATAATATGGGCATTAATTTGATCCTGAATGTCATCTTAGTTTACAAACACTTGCATGAAGGATAAACTCTAATAGGCAAAGTGAATTGCAATTCTATGTTGAAATCACTCAGCTTTTTTAAAGTTTAAATGTGCCATCTATGTAAATTAAAATTTGTGTTAGTCAAAAGAAATAACTTGGCTTCCAGTTCTGACATCATATATCTGTTTCAATATAAAAATATTCCTTAATAACGTATATGTGGTCAAGAAAGGTGTACATAAGGGTTGTATCCTTTCACCATACCTTTTCAATCTCTATGCCAAGCAAATAATCCAAGAAGCTGAATTTTACAAAGGAGGAGGCATCAGAATTGAAGAATGACTCATTAACAACCTGCATTATGCAGATGACACCACCTTACTTGCTGGAAGTGAAGAAGATTTGAAACACTTACTGATGAAGATTAAAGACCACAGTCTTCAGTATGGATTACACCTCAACATCAAGAAAACAAAAATCCTCACAACTGGACCAGTAAGCAACATTGTCATAAATGGAGAAAAGACTGAGGTTGTCAAGGATTTCTTTTGACTTGGGTCTACAATCAACACAGTCAATAGAAACAGCAGTCAAGAAATCAAAAGACACATTGCACTGGGAAAATCTGCTGCAAAGTATCCCTTTAAAGTAGTGAAAAGTAAAGATGTCACCTTGAAAACTAAATTGTGCCTGATCCAAGCCATAGTATTTTCAGTAGCACCATACACATGGAAAAGTTGGATAATGAACAAAGAAGACCGAAGAATTGAGCCTTTGAATTGCAATGTTAGAGAAGAATGTTGAATGTACTGTGGACTGTCAAGAAAACAAACAGTTCTGTTCTAGAAGAAGTACAATCAGAGTGCCCTTTTGGAAGCAAAGGTGGCAACACTGTCTTACATAGTTTGGACATGTCGTCAGGAGAGATCAGTCCCTGGAGAAGGACATCATGATTGGCAGAGAGGAGGGTCAGTGAAAAAGAGGAAGACCCTCAATGAGATGGATTGACAAAGTGGCAGCAACAACGAGCTTAAGTATAAAAACGATTGTGGACATGGCGCAAGACTGAGCAGTGCTTTGTTCTGCTGTCCACGGAATCATTGAGTCAGAACTGACTTGACTGCATCTAACAACAACAACATTACTTGATGAAATGGGAGAAAGAGTAAGAGAAGCTTGGAACTTTCCTTAAAATTTATGACACTAATGTAGTTAGGGTATGTGAGAGATATTAAATTTTGATTTCTGCATTTTGGGTTAAGTTTGATTTTTCTGAAGAAGCCCAAGACTCTGAGACAGTGAAGCAAGAAATAAGGAAAGCAGTCAGTGCCACATGGTTCCTAGCAATCTAGTCTAGCTCCTAGAAACCTCCAGGAAAATGAGCACCACAGTTTCTTGCTCCATGTTCCCTGTATAGAATTAACAAGATGCACAAGCAAATAAAGCAGACCTAAAAAGTATCCGTTTACACTGCTCAAAAGCATGACAGAAAGACAGAAAAATACAGTCACATGCTCAAGGTGTCTCGAGTGTGCAGACCTCAGTGTTTTCCTTTTATTCCCTAATTTCAAATCTCATTCAGAGTCACGGCATTTTGATTACTGCCCTCTTTTCAAACACTTTTAAACTACTTTGCATGTCACTTCTCTCCTGGCCCAAAGAATTTTCTTTTCCCTTTATCTGGAAATCCTGGCAGCGTAATGGATTAAGTGCTACCTCTGCTAACCAAAAAGTTAGCAGTTCAAATCCACCAGGCACTCCTAGGAAACTCTAGGGGGCAGTTCTACTCTGACCTCTAGGGTCACCATGAGTCAGACCCGACTGGATGGCAATGGGTTTGGGTTTTTCATATCTGGATCTTCGAGAGTCTTTCCAATCAATAATTTTTCTTCTTGTCATGGTTTTGAGCAGCATAAACAGATGCTTTTTAGGTCAGCTTTTATTTGCTTGTGCATCTTGTTAACTCTATATTGGAAACATGGAATAAGACAGTGTGGTGCCCACTCTCCTGTAGGTTTCTACATCTTGTTCCCACATCTAGTAGTTCACTAGGAAAACTCAGTGGCATAGTGGTTAAGTTCTGACTGCTAACCAAAAGATTTGAATTTACCAGATGCTACTTGGAAACTCTATGGAGCAGTTCTACTCTGTCCTATAGGGTCACTGTAAGTCGGAACCAACTCAGCAGCAATGGATTTGGTTGTTAAATCAGTAAGATTTACAGCTATCAAGATGATAGAAAGTATTTTCAAATTAATCACAACATAAAGAAGGCTTTACTGTAACGGGCATTGCTAATATGTTCCTAAGCTAACAGTTTTGACACATTTTAATGCAACAAACAAGCTAGTTTTATAGAGTTCTTGTGTGTCCTCCCTGTTACTCTGAGATGCAGCTTCCAGGCTACAAGCCCTACTCAAGTATCAAAACTCTGCCAAACTGTTTCTTGTTCCAATGTTATACAAAAATATTTAACCAGGTTTGTTATTCAGATCTGTCAATGTCTCAGTCATCCAGTACTGCTCTAACAGAAAATGCCATACATGAATAGCTTCAAAAAGAGAAATTTTATTGTCACAGTCTGGTAAGCTACAAATCCATTCATATAAGAAATTGTCACAGCCTGGTAGACTAGGAGTCAAAATTCAATGACAGCATCCTGGCACAGGAATCCCGGGTTCAAAGGACATGCTCGGCTCTTGGTGCTGCTTTCTTGGTGGTATGAGGTTCCCAATGCTCTACTCACTTCTCTTTCCTTTTGTCTCCCAAGGGATGACCCTAACATAACCCAAGCTTGTGCATTAAGTCCTCCCTTACCATCAACACAGCTGCTACCCATCCTCCCTCACTACCACAAGATCCAAGGTTCTTACTGTCTTCTCCCGTTTCATCAAGTAGTGGTGGTGTTGTGAAATGCTGTCAAGTCAGTTCTGGCTCAGCAATCCTGTGAACAACAGAACAAAGCACTGCCCAGGCTTGTACCATGTCCAGAATCGTTTTTATGCATTGATGCATAAAATGCATAATGCATTGACACATTGTTGCAGCTGCTGTGCATTCACAATACGTGGGAGACATCACACCACATTGGGACTCATGGCCAAGCAAAATCAATACACACATTTTGGGGGGCAGGGACACAATGCAATCCATAACAGTGAAGATATCCAAAGGAAATACAAAACTTAGTAAGATAAGTGGAAGAAGAGCAGAGGAGACAATACGGGAGTTAGTACAAGTAAATTAAATCATCGTCTTTCATAATGAAGTATAAAGAAACACTATAAATTTACAAATTAAAGAACAGAGCTGAAAGTACATCTACTATTTAAGTTCATGGTGATAGCCACAAGATTAACTAAAATATGATAATCTTAAAATGTTTAGGTTTCAAGGGGTAGGAACAGGAGTGGACGTGAGGGGTGGAAGTGAAATGTGTTGATGAATTAACTCACATTTTATACCATCTGTGTTATTTGGACTCTGTTCAAAAAAGACAAAAAACAAACAAATAAAAAATTACTATTCACTTTTTGTACAATTTCAAAAGAAAGTTAAACTACAAAGAGTGTGATCACCGTAACTAAACTTGACACTACCTGATAATAAGTTTATACTTCTTTGTCAGCTTTCATGACAACTTCTGTAAGGGCATGATGGTTTTAAATTAATGAACTTGAAATTTGACATTGATTTGCCTTAACTTCCATGCATTGTTGTTATTGTTATTAGGTGCCACTGAGTTGGTTTCAACCCAGAGTGACCCTATGTGCAACAGAACAAAGCTGTCAGGTCTTGTACCATCCTGACAACCATTGTTATTCTTGAGTTCATTCTTGTAGCCACTGTATCAATCCATCTCATAGAACTTCCTCTTTTTGGCTGACTTTCTACTTTACCAAGTCTGATACCTTTCTCCAGGGACTGGTCCCTCCTGATAACGTGTCCAGTGTACGTGAGATGAGGCTTTACCTTCCTTACTTCTAATGAGCATTGTGGCTGTATCTTAACCAAGACACATCTGCCCTTCATTCTAGGTCCATGATATTTTCAATATTCTTCACTAACAACATGATTCAAAGGCATCAATTTTCTTCAGTCTTACTTATTCACTGTCCAGCTTTCACACACATATGAGGTGATTAAAAACACCATGGCTTGGTCAGGCACACCTTAGTCCTTAAAATGACCCCCATGTATAGAAGGTTTCAAATTCCTGTTATTCCTCATATTCAGAAGGGAGATGAGCCTCTCTATGTGCTAATTTTGAACATGTCTTATTTCCTGGATTTATGTGAGAATGGAGGAGAAACCACAAGACCATTTCAGTAGCACAAGTTAATGGAAGGAGCACAAGTCACAGATTTAGAAATCTTAATTTCAATTACTGGCTTTACTGTATAAAATCCAATTAATCACTTGATTTTTTTTTTTCTAGTTCCAATTATTTTTGTGCAGGTCAGAGATAATACCACTTAGAGTTGTGAGTATTTGAACTATTGACTTTTTGGTGCAATCACTTTACAGTAAACATCATCATCGAGGTAATGGCATCATTATATAACTGCCAAAATAAAGGCCTGACAATTAAGTCCACAAACTTAATTGTCTTAAGTGCTACGTATCTCATTGCTGAATATCGCTATAGTCACCTTCAAAGTACTCCACTATGCCCCAATGTCATCACTCTTTGGTGACATCACTCTTTGGTGCCACCACTCTTAAGCACTATACCACCAGGGTTTCCAGAGATATTAAATATGAGAGTCTGATTGTTAAGTTTGTGTGGCAACTTGGCTGGGCCACAATTCTGAGGTTTGGCAGTTATGATATAAGATGACTGACATTTAAGTTCACGAACTCATCCTAGAAAAAGTGCCACACACCTCAGTGCTATGGTCACCTTCGAAGTCCTCCCCTTGGGAAACTGCACTGACACCAGCACCTAGTCCACTCTTCAAAGCAGTTTTGGAACTCTTTTTCTGCAACGGCCATCACAGCTGTTGTTGTATTACCCTTGACATCCTGAATGTCATCAAAATGTCTTCCTTTCACTATTTCTTTTATTTTGGGGTAAAGAAAAAAGTCACTGGGGGCCAGGTCAGGTGAGTAGGGAAGGGGTTCCAATACAGTTATTGGTTTACTCACTAACAACTCCCTCACAGACAACTGTATGATTAAGTTCACAAACTTGCCACGGTGCCACTATGCACAATGGCCATTCCAGAAAGAGTTCCAGAATTGCTTTGAAGAGTTGACTAGGCACTGACATTGGTGCACAGGGGAATACTTTGAAAGTGACTGTAGTGATATTCAGCAATGAGATACATAGCTCTTAAGACAGTTAAGTTCGTGGGCTTAATTGTCGTACCTCATATTTTGGCTGCTGTACAATGATACAGCGATGAAGTTTACTCTAAAGTGATTGTCTCCAAGACGGGGTCTGCCACAAGCAGCCAGTCAGTTGAATGGGAGCTTCCTTGGAGGTTTGGCCTGCATCCAGTGTAGGTGAAGTGTCTTGTAAGGCTTGTCATTTTTTACTCTCTCTGAATTCTGCAGCTGGCAGCTATTCATCCAACCTCTGGTTCTTAAGACTTGATGTACCAGTTTACCTGTCATCTTGCCTGCAGATCTTGGGATTCATTGGTCTTCAAAGCCTGTGAACCAAAGTCCTATTGTCCAACTTGCCGGAGATCATCAGCCCTTTGGCTATGTAAATCAGGAGAAGCTGCCAGCATGGTCCATGGTCTTGGGATGGTCCAACCTCTACAACCTCATCAACAAAATCCTTAATATAAATATATTTATATTTGGACACTCTGGTAGTGTAGTTAAGTGCTACATCTGCTGAACAAAAAGTCAACAGCTCAAATCCACCAGGTGCTCCCTAGGAACTCTATGGAGCACTGCTACTCTGTCCTGTAAGGTCTCTATGAGTTGGAACTGACTCAAGGAGAGTGGGTTTATATATATATGCTTTTCTGGTATGACTTTTCTAGAGAATTCAGCCTAAAACAGAGCATTTTTAATGGTAAATAATGAGAAGTAACCTGTATAATAGTTTGCAAGTTATTTGCTTTACATGTAGTCTCCTTCTTAGTTACCACTGCAGTTATTTGGTGGTGCCCTGACTTTTTCCACTTCCAATAAGAGGGTCAATCTACCAACATAAGAAGCAGATTTCTCAGTTCAACAAATCATCATCATTCTATTCTTTTTATTTCCAGTATAATGCTAAGGAAATAGCTGCTTTTTTTTTTCCTTAAACAGAGCAATTCACCCATGTGCGGAGAGAAAATTTTTTCTTTATCTTGTTATATTTTCAATCTGAATGATTTACATTTACCTAGACAAAGCGTTGCTAGGAGGGCATATGAGGTTAATTCCTTCTTCCTCATAAATAGAATAGGACATTGACTTGAATTATTGACCAAGTATGGCTTTTAAGGGTCATCTAAACAGTAAGTTGTAAATTGTAGCCTCGTTGTCTGAGCCTAAAGGCTGCCTGTCTTCCTAAAAGTGGTTAAGTGGAAGTTATTGATAAGAACTCAAGTGAGGTTTGACATCACGTTTTAATTATACTTTGAAAGGCCAGGAAAATGGAAAGTGAAGACTAACTCAATTGAACAGTTGATCACTAAGCAATAATCACGACAAAAAATGTATTTATACTTCATCCTAGTGCTGCCCATGTGGAAGATTGATATTAGTAATTAGATTTATGCTGCTCTTTTCATAAGATATTTTATCTGAATCAAGAGAAGATCCTTTTAGCCAACCTATTTGAAAATGTGTTTGCATGGACATACAAGCCTGGGATTTTCTTAAAATGTAAAAGATCTGGGACTATGGAAACTGTGTACATTATTTCAACCTTCCTGAGTAACTTAACCTGTGCTCTCTGGTCAGTACTACCTCTACCAGAAATAAGATATGAAGCAGAGAGGCACCATCCATCAAAAACTCATGTTTGCAATTACCTAGACATTAAAGATATATTAAAATATACTTAACATCTCGACATCTATGAGAGGAATTTTCTGACATTTAGTCGTTGCATTTTACTCACTGAAAAATACAGGTGTGGGCAGTTTGCATATTTCAGCCTCCACCAATTTCCAGCTTACTTACAGCAAACATGGAAGAATTATCTTAAGACATCCAAAAAAAAATCCAGGAAACTGTGTGCGGGTTTGCCACAAGTTTACTATGTTAAACCATGTGACACTGCTGGTATGACATGGCAGCATCACATGGTTCCACTTAATTCTTAAGTAACAAGCTATTGGCCATGTCTTCCATAAGCGTTGTTCAGGGAAGTGCTTCCTACTTGAAGAATCTCAGCAGCACGTATCTTTGGCTACTAAAGATGCGTGCATAAAACTGCACTAATTCATGTGACCTATTCCCTTCCCCAGAAAGCAAATTCAAGCAAAAAGGTGCTAACACTAAAAAAATTTAACAGTTGTTATTTCTAGAAGTGCAGGTTAATTTTTATTCTTTATATTTTGTCATATTTTCCAAGTTTCTACAATGAACATGCACTTTGTAATTGAAGCATATTGTTTTTAAAAATTAAAGGGAGTTAAATTTTAAATGTCTTATTAAAATCTGAAGAAAAAAGTTGTATAATAAATAGGCCTATTTCTTCAGACAAAATACCTATGAATAATTCTGAAAAATGACTTGTTTATTATCACCCTTCCCCCCAATTACTCCTCCTGTTGACAAGTAGTTAGGTAGTTGACACTTCTAGTTTCACTTCAGCTGATTTGTGACACTTATTAGTCAACCAGTTTAGGAACTCCACGTGACTTGGTGGTCTAATGCCACCTCTGGTCACATATTAACCTCATTTTGTCTTAAATGTTCCATTTAAATGGGAAACCCTATCCAGCTGGCAGGGGAATAGCTCTTGCTTCAAATTGGATATTACTCTGAATTACAGTGAAATCTGTGATACGGCTGCTAAATAGCCAAGGATCTTAGACTGCATTAATAAAAGTGTAATTTCTGGTTTATGGGAAGCAATCGTCTTTCTATATTCTGATCAAACCATATCTGAAGTTTTACTCTCAACTACAGGTCAATGTTCTAAGGACCATGAAAAATTCAGAGAATGAATAGAAGAGGGAAATCAGGTTGGGGGAAGTTCTGAGAGCCACTGTCACTTTTGAGAAGTAAATGATGGAAAGTAGGCTAGATGGTATAGACAAAATAATGTTGTCAGTTGTTTTTGTCAGTTGCTATGCAGTTGGTCCCCATTTCGTGTGATCCCACATGTAAAAAATAAAAAACTGCCCAGTCCTGCCTTATCCTATGATCAGTTCCCAGTCAGACTATTGTGATCCAGAGGTATTCACTAACTGGTTTCCAAAAGCGAAGCACTAGGTCTTTCTTCTTAGGCCACCTTAGTTTGAAAGCTCTGCTGAAACCTGCTCAGCATCATGCCAACATGCAAGTTTCCACTGACTGATCTGTAGTGGTTGTACCTGAAAGACACTGGCTAGGAATTGAACCTGGGTCTCCCACATGGAAGGTGCGAATTCTACCACCGAGCCAACATTGCCCTCAGATGACATAAATCTATCTTTAATATCTGAATTGCCTGAATGTAAACAAGACGTAACATAAATGAACTTTAATAAGAATGTGAGGGGATATTAAAAAGGATTTTCTTTCAATCTTTTTTTATTTTTTAACTGAGACCACAAAAGTTTAAAAACAAACCATTAAATGACAAGAATTTTTATATTCCAGAGACAGGATTGAATATCTGAGCTGGACTTGCAAAAGACATGTCCCAAAACAGTTTGATGACTTAGACCAACTCTGCCTTGGGGAGTCTAAAAGTGTTGGTGTTGTAGAGCCTAGGAATAGAATTTTTTGGAGAAAGACGATTATTGGAGAGCAGTGACATTTTCCCTACCTTCCAAAAAAGAAGAGAAGGGTCACCAACCCTTAACAGGAAGCAGAGTGTGAGTAGGTGGAAATACTTGCAGAACCTAATTTATGCCTATGGATTAAGTAGGACCAGAGACTGGCTCCAGGCCCATACCAGCACGAATCCAAAGTGGGCTGATTATGGCTAGCTTGCTACTCTGATCTCTGACAGTAAAACAAGGAGAAGAGCTGCTCTAGGAAGAGCACGTATCCAGGCTTCTACGCCTTGGCACGCTTGTACGCTGCATGGAGGTGCCAGGCTGAAGTGGAGAGTGAAGGCCGAAGCACACTCTCCTTCTGATCCACAAAGCACACATCTTTTCTCTCTCTGTATGCACATTTCTCTGCATAAAAGTTCTGCCAACTTGCATAGCTATGTGCTCTGCAAGGCTACTTCTTTCTAGAGGAGGTGCTGTTTCTTACTCCCACAAAGGCAATTATCTGGACTAAAAGTACACTAGCAGGAAAAGGAATGTTTCCCATGTGGATCACGCAGAAGAGGGAGGCAACTTGGAATCTTCTTAAAAGGAATTTGCCAAGACCCCATGGGTTGTCCAGTTCGCAAAACTCAAAGAGAGAACCTAAGTTGTTTGGATCTTCATATATATGGAGAGCTGTGACCAGCCAACCAGAAAAATTGTCATCTGTGCTACGGAGAGCTCAGGCAAGCAATAGGGCAGCCTCATCGGTTAATGACTCTCCAAACCAGAGTGATCGGTACTAAATGAAACCATGATAGCAACTGTCAGCTAAGTAAGAGCTGTCCTGTGCCTTTCTGCTTCCTCCTCCACCTGACCCCAAACCAAGTATATCAGTAAGAGTGGAGGAATGGAGAAGCACAAGCTGGAGAAGGAAAGGAAAACAAGAAAGCAGACCATTGTTTTCTTCCCTGCCACAGGCTTCCAGAGCCTAGGCAGCCAGAAAGGTGAGAGTCTGCAAAAGCTTTTGCTTTGGAATTGTTGACAATTGTAGGAGAAAAGACATTTAGTTACTGAAATGAAACTTCCAGGGACTAATAACAACAAAGGCTGTTTTTCTTTCTAATGTCACCAAAAGCATGACAAGAACTGCCTGAAATGTCATCCAAGTGGCAAGGAAGAACTGGCGCCACAGCAAGGGTTTGAAAGGGCAATGGCAGGAGGGAGAAGTGAAGCTGTTTTTGCTTATACCCTGTAGGGTCCCCATGAGTCGGATCCGACTCGACGGCACTTGGCTTGGCTGGCTGTGGAATTTCACATAACAGAGTCACACACACACACACACACACATACGCCCTGTAAAAGTCATAAAGATAAAGATTTCATATAAAAATAAAAGTTTCCAATCTTAGAGTCAACAAAATGAGCTGCCTTGGAAAAAAAACCGGGCTCTCCCTGGGTATGGAGACTGGGAAGGCATCTGCAAGGTATGGTAGGTCTTTGAGGATGCTTTTATCCTTGTTTCTAAGACTCTGTGAGTGTCCATGCAATTGGAAAAGACACAACAAAGAGATACCTTAGAAAAACCATGGCTCTCTAGATCAAAGGAACTGCCTTCATTTCTGAGTTCAAGGATATGCTCAAGAATTCCAAGTGCTGGCTCTCTCTGCCCTCACTTTGAGTGCTGCTCTACCATGCTCAGATTACTGTATAGTCATCTCAGAGTATCAGACCTCAAGTCATAATACATAATCAAACTCACAGCTAATTAAAATGTGACCCTAACTCATGGACATTTAATGAAATCAGTTAAGTCAATGTTTAAAATAATTAATCTTAATGCCAAGTTGGCCAACATAATTTCTAAATTTTTGTTGAATCTACATGTTGAATCCTGAGAATGTATAATTAAACAAAGCAAGCCTCTTCATTCAAGCTCTAGATCTGCATGGCCAGATTCATTTTCTACAGTTGAGATGAGAGTCCCCAAAGTGGAGGAAGGGGAAAAAAGAATTTACAGACTTTGAATGGAGGATATGTAGAAGAGAAGGGGGGTTAAGGAGACAAACAGAGACAGTTACAGATTATTCAAATGGGGTAAACTTCACCTATCCCACTGCCCAAATCAAACTTCTACATGTCTGATCTCCAAAAGTTCTATCAGAAGGTTTAATGCTATCTATGTAATTAAGGAAAACCTGTTGCCTTGAGTCAATTCTGACCCATAGAGACCCTGTAGGACACAGTAGAACTGTCACACAAAGTTCTAAGTAGCAGCTGGTGGATTGAAACTGTCAACCTGCACGATTAGCAGTCATAGCAGTCATTAGCAGTCATAACTACTGGGCCACTGGAACTTCTTAAGAAACTAGACACCACCATTAACAGCAAACAACAGGTACATTTCAAACTTATGACAATATTGGATGTAGATTATAGCATGGGTTCTAACAGGCAAAAGAGAGAAAAAAGTAACAAATGAGCCATTCTTCTATCTACTATTAATCTGTTTGGACCTGTTTGGTAGTCCTAAGAAGAAGCAATATAGCATTAGTGTTCAAGTTTATAAAGTGAAAGTCACTCCATTACCACACATTTGTGTTTTATTTTATCATTTCTGGATTAGGGAAGCTTTATAACACGTAATAAGATAACTGAAAGGCATTCTGTTCCTCCTCCAGAAGACTTTATTGCTGCAAATACTTATCAATTCTTACGGAGAAGGGAGGTCAGGGAAATGGGGACTTTTGCTATATCTGTGTTGTATTTCTAAAAAAGAGAAAAGAAAAATATTCAGCCTAGAATTTCCAGATAAGCAAATATAAATCAAAACCCAAACAAATAAGTGTCTTTGTCCTGCTTTTAGATACTAGTGGGGCTGGGAAGCTACTCAGGTAACTCATTTGTGGCAGCAAAAACAGAAGTTTGGGGGACCAAATTCAAAGTTTGTCCAAATGCTCCCACTTTTATTAATCATGATTTCTTTCTGATGGGAGCAGTACTGAGTTGGAGGGGGAAATGGGCATGTGTGTCTGTTTTAGTCAGCTAGGGCTGCTCTAACAGAAATACCACAGAGTGGATGGCTTTAACAAAGAAAGATTTATTCTTACACAGTCCGGTAGGTTGCAAGTCCATATTCAGGGTGTCCGTTCCAGGGAAAGACTTTCCCCTTGACGGCTCTGGAGGAAAGTCCGGTATTGCATCAGTCATTGTCCAGGGAGCGTCCTAACGCAAGAACCTCTGGTCTGAACGACGCGTTCTGCTCCCGGTGCTGCTTGCTTGATGGTAGCGAGGTTCTCAAATTGTCCTTGGTTCTTTTTCCTTTTATTCCTTGCAAGCTAAAAGCATTAAGGGTGGGGCAAGCCATGCTCCAGGGAAACTTCCCCCATAGCAGGAATTCACAGCCCCACCCTAATCCTTTAACATACAGGTTAGCAAAACCACACAATGGAGGACAGTCCCAAGATACTGGAAACCATATCCCAGCCACGTGGCTGCACACATTTTTGGGGGGACACAATTCAAACCATGACATCCCACCCTTTGACAACCCAAAAATCACATCACAAAAACATTTAACACATTCATCTCACCACAGCAAAATTATGTCCATCCATATAACAGAAGTTTTAAATCAGCTCCAAGTCCAAAATACAAAAACTCTTCTACATCTGTGAAACTTAGAAGGCATTAACAGGCAACAGGCAAGTATACAGAACACATTACATTAGCCCTCAAAGCTTTGGAAATACTCTTACATTTTCTGAGACATTCTACACAACAGCAATGCTCTCCAGACTCTAGGTATTGGCCACACTCTCTGGTTTCTGAGTGGAGACCTCCAGCCCCGTGCTACAACTCTGCCTTCAAGGCCCACTTGGACAGAAACTCTGTCCCATCGGCTTTAGGAGCACCCTAAGCCCAACTGAGTGGCAATTCCACCCTTACGAACACAGCACGCCATGGTTCCACCCTTTCAAACCCCTGAGGTCATGGCCATACCTCTTGAGACTGAGGCAGCTCAGCTTCTCACGCTATTTGTCTCTTCAGCTTCAGCTTCCTATGGCCGCATGGCTTGGGCCTCAGGCCCACATCTGCCCTGCCGGGCAAGTGTTCCAAAGCTCTGTAGCTCCACTGGTTTAAGTGCCCGGAGGCACCCCACTCTTGCTGGAAAGCGTCCTGCCCAAAGGCACTCAACTCTCTCAATCCGTGGGTCAGCCAGGCCAGCTCCACCGATTCAAGTGCCCAGAGGCACCCCGTTCCGCGAGGAAAACTCTGCGCAGGCACTGACCTCTCTCGCTCCACGGGTCGGCTCCAGCGCTGCCTCAGGTTCTGCTGCTGCCGCTGCTGCTGCTGCCAGTCCTCCGTTGTTTCTCACCATCTACGCCTTCTTCGTTCCTTCTGAATCTTCTATCCATTCGCAGTTTCAAAGTGGCTTCCACATTTTAGGTATTTGCTAGAGCAGCACCCCACTCTCGGTACCAATTCTGTTTTAGTCAGCTAGGGCTGCTCTAACAGAAATACCACAGAGTGGATGGCTTTAACAAAGAAAGATTTATTCTTACACAGTCCGGTAGGTTGCAAGTCCATATTCAGGGTGTCCGTTCCAGGGAAAGACTTTCCCCTTGACGGCTCTGGAGGAAAGTCCGGTATTGCATCAGTCATTGTCCAGGGAGCGTCCTAACGCAAGAACCTCTGGTCTGAACGACGCGTTCTGCTCCCGGTGCTGCTTGCTTGATGGTAGCGAGGTTCTCAAATTGTCCTTGGTTCTTTTTCCTTTTATTCCTTGCAAGCTAAAAGCATTAAGGGTGGGGCAAGCCATGCTCCAGGGAAACTTCCCCCATAGCAGGAATTCACAGCCCCACCCTAATCCTTTAACATACAGGTTAGCAAAACCACACAATGGAGGACAGTCCCAAGATACTGGAAACCATATCCCAGCCACGTGGCTGCACACATTTTTGGGGGGACACAATTCAAACCATGACAGTGTCACTATGGAAACTGTTCTAGTTCTTCCCTGGGGAGACCCAGAAGATTTTTCTGTAAAGGCCTGGTACACAAGGCCCTGTTTTAACACACGTGAACTGTGGGTGACAACAGGTTTTCTAATAGATAATAAGAACAGCAGTTGAAGACATCTTCTTTTAAGCACAAACAGTGTGTAACGAAGCACTTGGAGTCTAACAAGACTGAAGGTTGGAGTCATTAACGGGACTAATGAACCGCGTCACAGGAACACCATGGAGGAGGATATGGTCTTGAGTAACCCAGTAAATGCTGGAGCACCATTTTGAGTGTTTTTACGATTGGCCGGAGTTGGTATGTATTATGTTGACAATATGAAAAATGCCAGAAAAAAAAGAGACTTAAAAAGTATAATACATGTGAATATCTATGAAGGCAACATTTAGGAGTTCAAATAAAGAATTTGTCAAGCATGCCTTTTGAAAGATTTCCTTTACAAAAATGAATTTCATAAACAATATTACCTCCAAAACCAAAGGAAAAGAACTCTATTACTCCCAGTCTCACAATTACAAAGAATCGATTCATCGTCTCCTTCTCTCCTTGTCCGTTTAAATGGGAAAATGTCATATATCTTGGAGGACAAATGGAACAATACTTGGGACCAGTAAAGGAAGGAACTTCTGTGCTCTGAAAAATGATGGAATAAAGAGTTAAAACATTGGAAAGCAGAGCTAAAAGAACAGTGAAATTATTGTAGTTTCATGAAACAATGGGGAAGAAGGCTTTCATTTTTCTTAAACCTTGAAATAATACAGCCAGGCAAATAAATCTATTCTCAGTCATTACTGTACTTGCAACAGTGCCTAAGCTCCTACCAGACAGCCAACCCACTAGGAATATATTCCTGGGTTACCATCATGCTTTTGGTAATTCAGAAGCTCTTTGTGGATGACATTAGGCACTGTGTTTACATGAGTTCCCTTATGCGCCCTTTTGTCTTAATTCTTTAGAAAAATAACTTGCAAGATTTTTTCCCCCTAACTCCTGAGGATTTATCTCTGTCCCAGTTTCTATCCCAGAGGATTTGTTACTTTTGTGCAGGTTTATTCATAATTCCTGGGTATGACATAAACAACTTGACTTTTTGTTTGTCCCTGGGTGGCAGTCCACTCTGTGACTGGTATGCACTTACCAGGGTTGGTGAACAGATTATGCAAATAACTTAGGTGTAGCCTACTATTTCCCTGTTGAACTGGTATATCTGGATACAAATGAAAGACACACAGCGGACAACTCTTTGAGAAAGGATAAAGATCGTGTTATGGGTTGAATTGTGTTCCTTCAACATATGTGCTTAAATCCTAACCCCTGTACCTGTAAATATGATCCTATTTGGAAACAGAAGTTTTCTTTTGTTACATTCATGAGTTCGTACTAGGTAGGGTAGGCGCTAAACCTAATCACTTTTTTTTCCTTTAATTTTTTTATTTATTAATTACAATAAAAGAATAAAATCTATAACATCTATCATTTATCTCATCTATAAACCCTTACCCTCCTACCCACCTTTGTAGCCAACACAGTTATTTTCTTCTGTAGATAATTCTATTTTTAAGTCCTTATAACAGGGGTCTCATATAGTATTTGCCCTTTTGACTGATTTAATTCAGCATGATCTCTTCCAAATGAGACCATGTTATGAGATACTTTCTAAAACCATCATTGCTTTTTATCACAATGTAGTATTCCATTGAGTAAATGTACCACAGTTTGTTTATCCATTCATCTGTTGGTGAGCATTTGGGTTGATTCTATCTTTTAGCTATTGTGGACTGTGCTGCAACAAACATTCGTGTACCTGTGTCTGTTCTTGTGACAACCTTTGTTGGGATATATTCCAAGCAGTGGAATTATAGCATCAAATGGTACATCTATTTCCAGCTTTTTAAGGAAGCACCATATTGCTTTCCAAAGAAGTTGTGCCATTTTGCAATCCCACCAGCAGTGTAGGAGAGTTCCAGTTTCTCCACAGCCCCACCAGCATTTGTTGTAGCCTACTGTTAAAATGAGGTGTCTGTGGTCTATCAACAGGTAATTGGTTGTTTCGTGGTTCTGGCAAGAGTGTCATGCCTTGAAACTGACAAGAAGTTTGTGCATTTAAGTGGTCAGTTTCAAAGAAGCTTTGAAGACAGAAAGGAGCAAGGAAGAGAAGCAACAGGAAGAAGCAGACAAACAAAAGAAAAGAGAAGAAAGAAGCAGCTGACAGATGATGCAAGGAACCTCCTAAAAGCACTTAACACTGGTAAAGGGTTGTAAAACTAAAAACAGTACCAGGCCAAGAAGAGGCCCAGTGGCAGAGCTGGTGGTGACAAGTGGCAGGGCCAAGAGGAGCCTGTCCTGAGTGGACAGAAAGAAGCCTGTCTTGAAGAGCCTGTCCCCAGGACACAAGGGGAGCTTGTCATCAAGGGGCTAATAGGAGGCGTGCACAATTCAGAGGAGCTGAGATATTTGTCCTGCATTGCAAATGGTAAAGTTGGCCTACATGCTTCCTATGCTGATCCTGAATTGTAGACTATCACTTCTTTATTAAACCACTTAACTTTAAGTGTGGTCTGTGAATTATGTGCCGCCGCTGCAACAGATTATCAAATCTAGAAGAGAAGTAGGAGGGACAACTCATGTCAAAACTGGTAAACAGGTTGGAGCGTGAAGTGTATCTGACCTCCACCTCACAGAGATCGGCCTTGGGCTGGTATTGAATGTATTACCCCACCTGAAATTATGCAGGTTCTAATAGCACTACTACTGGGCCATTTTCACAGATGACATTGACTTAGCTCCTACTTACAGTGACCTTACGGATAACAGAACAAAATATCCATCTTCAAGATGTTTGAGTCTGTTGTTTACCAGGTTTCAAATAGTCTGTGTTCCATAGTGACACCAAGTGATGACAGAATAATGACAGCATTAAGTGTCCTTTTTGAGTGATTAAGAGCTCTTGGGTGTACAAATATTTAATGCCCTTTGCTTCTAACCAAAAGGTTAGAAGTTGGTGTTTACCCAGCTACTCATTACAAGAAGGAAAAATCAGCCGTCAAAAGCCCTGCTAACCATAACTCTATTCTGACACCCACAGGGTCACTCTGAGTTGGAGGAGCTGACTCAGCTTACATTTATTGTGATGGGTTCTGACAACACTACTACCACTATTTAAACTAAATACAATCTGAAGTTTGAACCAGTTACAGTCACAAATTATTTTTCCACATGTGTATATTCTTTCCACACTTTTTGAAATTATTTCCATTTAAAAGTCAAATTTATAATTGTTGTCTTAATTCTCTATTTAACTAGTATTACTGCTCATCAGACAACTTTTTTAATCAAAACTTTCATTTTCTTAAATTTTTAGTTCTGATTCTTCTCTCTATGAACTGACATTCACTTCACATTATTATCTCAAAAGCCATCTACTGGTGGCATATATCCCAAACTCCTCCCTACCTCTGAAATTCTTTCTATCTTACATGAAGAACAACTTGACTAGATCAAGAAATCTTGAAGTTTGTCTTAGTTATCTAGTGCAGCTATAAAAGAAATATCACACATAGGTGGCTGTAGAGAATAGAAATTTATTTCTCAAGGTTCAAGAGACGAGAAGTCCCTGTTCTCGGCACAGACTCCTGGAAAAGACTCTTAGTCTCTCTATGCCCCCTGTGGGAAGTGTGTGTTTGGGGGGTGGGGGGAGGGCTGGTTTCTGTATCTCTTTTCAGCTTCTATTCCTAGGTTCTTTGATGATCTGTGCTGTCTTGCTTAATCTGCTCTTCTATATCTCAAATGGAATAGACTTAAAACACACCCTACATTAATACTACCTCGTTAATATAACAAAGAAAATCCATTCCCAAATGGCATTATAATGATAGGTATAAAGTTAGGATTTACAACACATAATTTTCACGGCAGAGCAGGGGGGACACAATTTAATCTCAACAGACTTGATGGAGAAACAACTGATCTAGTGAACAGAATACACATTCGTTCTGGTGTCCTTGTGGGAAGTATTTTCTTTGCAATAGAGAGATGTTGTTAGCTTCCATTAAGTTGACTCTGACTTACGCAGACCCATGTACAACAGAAAAAAATGCTGCCCCATTCTGTGTCATCCTCACAGTTGCCAGAAAGGTCAAGTGTATTGTCACAGCTATTGTGCCAACCACCTTGCTATGGTCTCCTCACCCTTGCTGACCCTCTGCTCCAACCAACATGATACCTTTCCCCAGTAGCTGATCCCTTCTGATGTCAAGTCCAAAGCAAGAAAGTCAGACAAAAATTGTATTGCAATCCACAAGCTTTTCATTGGCTAATTTTTAGAAGTACAGTGTCAGGGCTTTCTTCCGTTTTGGTGTGGGAGTTGTATTGAAACTTCTCCATACACGTGACCCTGAGGGTATTTGCAATACTAACAGCATAGCCTCCAGTGTCACAGCAACACACGAGCCGGCACAGTATGACCAACGGACATATAGTGCAGTAGAACAACAGCCGCCCATTTCTCCAGATGGTACAAATTACAGCTGTTCTCTTTCTGACTGCAGGAACTGAAAGAATGGAGGGAATTAATGGAAGATCTTATGTTTTAAAAGAACAACTATACGACATTCAACACCAACAGCTTCTCAGTTTAGTGCCATGGACCTAGTCATATTGGACATTGCTACTGCAAGAGACTGACACTTACGTTCCAAATTTTCCTTTCTTGTTTCCTGTTTTTAAGGATGTTCCGCTTAGAATTTTAGAGAAGATATACCAGTGATTGCTAGTCTCTTGCTATTTTTCGGGACACAATTTTAGTCATCTTTGAGTCCTCATTGTCTGGTAGTGTACACAAAGCTATATCCTCTCTGCCCTAACCTTGCAAATTGTAAGAAAGCAGCTGAAGTTCCAGGCCTGAGCCAACTGGGAAACACGGCCACCTAGAGGATAAAAACTAGTTAGGAGTGTTTATTGGACAAACCAAACCAGGACCTTCAGTTAGGGTTAAAAATTAGGAGGTAAAAAGAGTAAAGCATAATCTCTAAAGCCACAGGGGCTGTTATACACTCATGTGAAATTAAAATGAGAACTGGAGAAAAAGACAAACTGCATTTAAGTAAGAGCAGATTAGAACAGGCCATTTCTGGGTAGTCCAGAACCTATACCACAAAATAACTGGAGGCAGCATCCTTGTATTAACTTCGTCAGGGGATGCAAAGATGGAAACCCCTCACAATGGTAGTAGTGCAGTAGCTTAACCATTAACTATTAGTTATTAATATGAGATGAGCTCAAACATAACAGCGGCTGTGAGGATGGTACAAGACATGGTGTTACTTCATTCTCTTGCACATAGGGTCACTGTGAGTCAGAATGGACTCAAAAGCACTTTAGAACAATATTAAGTGACATAATAGATGAAAAGAGTTTTTTATACAAGCTGGCATATAGTAGACAGTCAAAAGATACTCATTTTCCCACCTCATCTCATTTTACTGTCAACTTTTTATTAATAGATTTTCAAAAAGCAGACCCTGTGATAAGGAAACCTGTACAAGTGTTTTAAGGAGGAGGAGATGTCAGTGAGGAAGTGGGGAGAACAAGCAAAGGTAAGAGGGCAAGAAATTATATAATTTGGGGTGATTTGCAGACCCAGCCTGTTCCCACAGGAATCTCTGAAATATAAATAAGACCACAGAGTCTATCCTACCTCCAAGGAAGATCCTAGACTTTCAAACTTGTGTCAGCCCATCACTGACTACAGCCTTACCTGAAAGGTTGTAAACTCCCAGACACTGTCAGCTTCATCTGGCAAAACCTGTTTCAGTGGCCCAAGGACAATTCTGTAAGAAAGTTGTAGATATAAGTGCTTGGAAGCATAATGTGAAGAGGCTAGGAAATGGGTGCAGAGAATAAGTAAAAGCTATCTGAGGGTATTGGCATACTAGTATCCTCTGCGTTTAAATAGATGCTGATGATTACTGATTGAATGAATGATGGGTGACCAGTCATAAAAACTTCAGGAGACTGTGCAGCATACTGTGTGTTTAAGAGGAAACAGGCAAGGTTTGGACAGCTTACAAATCCAAAAGAAAAGAAAAGAAAAAAGAATGAAGAACAAAAATTAATCTTATCTTCCTCAAAACTATGCTCAATTACTGACAAATTTATGATTTGGAATCGACTTGATGGCTCAGAACAGCCATGGTGCTTACACAAATTGACTTATGCCTTCCACAAAAACATCTGGTATATGGGTTTCTTCACTAGTTTGTGAAAAGTGTTGTGACCCCTAGAATTTATTAAAAACAGTACTTCAATATTCTTTTTTTAATTGTGATTGAGTAAAAGTATAAAATCCAAATTAAATTTGCATGCCCGCCTATCCACAGTTCCTTCTACTCTCCTTGCCCTGTGACGGTGCACTCCTCCTTTCTGTTCTATGCCTGTCGCATCCTCTTAACAATCACCTGTTCCCTCCTAGGTCAAGACTGGAACAAGTGCTACAGTAATTGGAAAATTGGGTCATCACAGATCTGTGTCTCGAGTTTGTTACAGTTTATCTGAATGACTTTTTTTTCCCTTAAACCCCAAAGAGTTACTTTTGTCCTGGTTTTCTACCCAGGAGGAATACTTTTGTCTAGGTTGATTGACATTTCCTGGATAAGCTGCAAACAAATTGCATTTTGATACTTTTTATCCGGTCTGGGTTGCAGCCTGCCCTGTGACTGGCATGTACCTTGTAGGTATTGGTCAACTGACTATACAAATGAGGTGACTAGAGACTAATACGTAAGTAAATTGTCAATAGCCTACTGAAAGGACAGTGGTCACTTTATGACACTGGTGGGAGGGTCATGCCTTGAAATTGCCTAAGAGTTTGCTTATACATACAGCAAACCCCACAGAGGTTAGCAGAAAGAAGAAAGCAGGTAAGGAGAAAAGCAGCAGAGAGAAGTGTGGAAAGAAAATTTCAAAAAGAGCTGTACCAGAGGTGAGGGGTGAAACACTGAAAATATCTAGAGGCCAGAAAGGGTCCCCATGGCAGAGATGATGTTTATAGTAGAAATCTGTTCTTGGAAGGGTAGCTAGGCAAGCTGAACCAACCAGCTACGCTGGGCATGAGCTGGTCAGTGACAGAGGTGAGGCTGATGGCAGAAGGCAGAGAGGTCTGTCCTGAGGGGACAAAGAGGAATATGTCCTCAGAGGACCAAGAAGAGTCCCATCCTCAAGGGACAAAGAGGAGGCCTGTACAGCTGAGAGGGGATGTGCATGGCAGAGAGAACAACATACTTCTTTGCAAGGCCGAGAGAGGCTGAGAGAGCTGCCCTGCGAAGAAGAAGGAAAAGATGTGCTGTCTTTGGGGAAGCCATCCATGCTTTGCTTGTGTGCTTCCTGAACCTGATCTTGATCCTAAAACTGATCCTTGACTGTAGCCTGTTGATCTTTATCTTGGGATCTTGATCTTTATTACTTCCTTAATTAACAGCTTAAGTGTAAGTATGGTTTGGGAGATGAATGTGGCCATCGCAGTGGATCAATGAACCCAGTAGAGAAATAGAGAGTGCCACAAAAGGGACGGCTTGTGTCAGAACTGGTAGAAGAGTTGAAGGATACAGGTATGCCTGACCTCCCCCTCTAAAGGATCTGTCTGGGCTGACGATCACTCTCATTATCTTCTCCGAAGTTAGGTTCTCGCTTTACTACTGCTGTCTTGCATACTAAGTTTTTACGCAAACAAAGCGTAAGTTCTACAGTTGTGTTTCTTTTGCCAACTTCATCCTTCCCTCTACTCTTTCCTTCATAAGTGTACTATGATAATTCTTTTTCTTTATTTCTTTTATTTTTTTTTCACTGTATGAAACAAAAGCTGAAGAGTCATTTGCCTAACTTTACCCTGTAAATGGCAAAAATTATCCTCATACTGGAGTATTTGACCACAAGCCCATGTTCTTTCAAATATGCCATTCCAGCCATTGAAGGACATTTGAAATGATATCTCCTACCCTCCTACAAAAAAAAACAAATGAATCTTCCTTTTCAAAAGCTTTCTAGAACTAACTGGGTCACAACTTCAGAATGGAACAGAAAAACAAAGGAATTAATAAATAAGCTAATTACTGAATTTTACTTAACAGAAATTGTGGGCATGGACTTGAAACAGGCAATGTTTTGTTCTGTTGTGCATAGAGTCGCTGTGAGTCAGAACCACCTCGATAGCATCTAACAACAACAACTTATCAGAAAAAGTAGAAGAAAGAAAAATAAATGTAAGTCAGAAGAGAATTTAAGTTTAAGGAAAATATATTCTGTAGTTCCCCTAGTACATATACATCCCGATGAGCACTGAGACTTTTGAGTACTTGAAACTCAACCAAACCTTGAACTTTCTGAAGTTCAATCACTACTAATGATTAGTCGGGCTAATAAATATAAGGTCTGGGTTACCATGCCACCACTATGTGTGGAAGAAAAATCAATAATATCAGCTTCATATTAAATAAAAGCCCTTTGCCTCTCAAACATAACCTACAGGAGACATGTGTTTATGAACTGGAAATATGATGAACTCAATATCAGCCAAGGGGTCATCAGACTCAAGATATTCCAGAAACATCACATCGTTTATCACTTCCTATCAAATATATTCTATCTAGGTCATATTTAAAAAAGAAGACAAAAGTGTATGTGCAACAAACTAGCAGCCTACCATGTAGGAGTAAGTCAGAACCATGTGCCCTTTAAGAATAGACTGCTTATTTGTTGACTTTCCCGTAGTATATCTGAGCTCATTAAGCAACATTATTGAATACCTGGTGTATGTTCACAACCCCTCTGTCATGCAGGTAAAGGAGGATGTGGTTGAGCGAATGACTGAATGTATGAGACTCTAGGTACAGAAGTATTACTTGGTGTTATGGGTTCACTGTATCCCCTAAAATGGTATGTTCAAGTCCTAAACCCTGGTACCTGTGAATGTGATCTTATTTGGAAACAGAAATTTTGTAGATGTAATTAGTTAACATGAAGTCATGCTGGAATGGGGTATACTCTAATCCAATATGAGTGATGTCCTTTGAAGAGAAAAAGGAACACAGAGACAGAGAGGCACAGAAAAATGACAGCCATGTGCTGATGGAGGCAGAGACCAGAATTATACTGCCACGGCCAAGGCATACCTGGGATCACCAGAAGTTTGAAGAAGCAAGGAAAGATCACCACCTAGAGCCTTCATAGATAGTACGAATCTGTCGGCACCTTGATTTTTTGAATTCTAGCCTACAGGTGTATGAGAGAATAAATTTGTTACAGTAGCCCAGGACACTGTCACATTTGGAGAGTGGTTACGAATCTGTCCACTGTGCAAAAAGATCCTAGAGCAGGATGTGGTGAGATATTTTGAAGAGAAACACTTCTACAAAGGGGCCCAAGCATCTTTCCCCTCTACTCTTCATTGACACCTTAACAACTGGAATTCCCTTGTATTCCCCGTCTGGCCAGAATATCTAATCAAACATTGACCACTCAGCCTTAAGAATTTAAAATCATGGTTTACATCTAATTCATGTTGGGGTTGGAAATATTTGGTATACTTCACTGAAGACTTGCAGCAATGCACTTCAGCAGGTGAATGGTGTATGCTATTGCCACTGATGGACATGGAGGAGGATGGGACAACAGTCTTCCAGGAATTGAGAATTGAGGACTTCTAGGAAGCCCTCAACATTTTAAATAAAAGTTTTATCCTAAATACTTAATAATGACTTCATGAAGTGACTTGTGTATGAATTTGTTACAAATATATATGTAGTAAGATAGAAATTGACCCAAGTGTTTAAGAGTTAAACAAAGTGCTCACTATTGAATTATAAAGCTTATTTGATTACAAAAATCTATACAACTTTAGGCTTTTTAAATACAGAGAAAACAGTACTTCTCTGAGTATTCATACCATCTGTCTGTTTGCAGATGCTAAAGTGAATTTGACATAATGGTAAGTAGTTCAAACAATCTATATTGCTGGGAGCTTTTTCTCACAAGTGATTGATTTTACTACACCATCGGAGGCAAGCTGAGAAACACCTTCCTCTTTTGTTTACCATTCTGCAGACATTGGATGTTGTGTTTCACATTAGCTGGTGATGTTAAACAAACTTCTAAACATTTGATTGGAAACTTTAATGAATTATTTTGCTCTTCATTTTGAAGTCACCCGTTTAGCTAAATAGCTGGTCATTGAAGAGAAAAAGGAAAGCAGTGACAGAAAGGCACAGAAAAATGATGGCCGTGTGCTGATGGAGGCAGAAAGAAAGAAAAAGTTTGGGTGAGTAACCAAGAGAAGAGGAATAGGGGATGCCTATATGTTATTGATCAATGTACCCTCAGGAAATTAGAGTCCCCCATCAGGAATTTGAGTAGAATTTGAGGAATTTTGTTCTGGTGACTAGTTACCAAAGAGCTAGGAGGCCCAGCAAGCTTTGTGGTGGGACAGCTGAGAAAACAGTAACCGCAGAAACTCTCAGAGCTGAAGAGACCAAATAAGATGTGGTTACCAGAGTTGACAAGGTGATACCACCCAGTAGGTGCTGGGACCTCAGCAGGAGCTACCCACAGGGCTGCAACAATAGCGGGCAACGCAGCCACCACAAGAGATGCCATCTAAAGCAGTGAAAGACAGAAATTACTGTGGCCTCTTCTTCTGTCCAGTGTCTTAGATGGAAGCTGATTGACTCTGGAAAATCTAGTTGGGAGGGCGCCATCACTTGTAACCCAGAACAGAGTGGGAAACAGCGGGGAATGAATCTGACAGTAAACGTATTTGGGAACAGAGCATCATGTTGCGAATTCAAAGGTACATCCAAGGTCAGACGAGTTTATAGCTAAGGGAGTGGCCCTAAGTCTAAATGAGTGGTTGAAGTTAACCCACTGATAGCAATGCCATTTTTGCTGATCCACTGAGATCATAGCAGAGTCCTAGACAGCAGGTGAAGCTAAAGTCTTTAGTGAGAAAGGAGAAACATAGGAGAAAAGAAGGAGGAGAGACCCCCACCACATAGCTCAGGGCTTCCAAAAGTAACTGGAGTACATTCAGAGCCAAACCCAAACCAAACCTACTACCAGCAAGTGGATTCAGATTCATAGCAGCCACATGGGGCAGGATAGAACTGCTCTCCAGAGTTCCTAAGGGGCATCTGGCAGATGTGAACTGCCAGCATTTTGGTTAACAAGCATAGTACTTAACCATTACATCACCAAGGTTTGCATGGCGACATTGTGGTCAAGTGTTTCATCTGCTATTCAAGGCACTCTTTGGAAACTCTATGGAGTGGTTCTACTCTGACCCACAGGGTCGCTATGAGTTGAAATTGACTCAATGGTAATAGCTTGTACTCAGAAAGCAGGTATATGAAGAAAAAATTTTCATACTTTAACTAGAAAAGTGAAGTGAACAAAGTTGTGTTTTGGAGAAATCAATCTGATGGCCTCATTTCTCCAAGAAAGTGAACCAGATATTGCTCTGGACCTAATGACTAAAGATTTTCCTTTCCCCCCTGATGTATTCTGTTCCAGTCACTCAGAGGAAGGAAAGACCTCAGGTATTTTGTCTTCTTGGTGGACCATCCCAAGTTTAGGGTGACTCCTTCATTTCAGGTAACTGGCCCTGGTTAAGTGGACTTCTAAATCTATCAGAGGAGATGTAATGGGACCTATTTAATCAATCCCATAACCTTTACAGACTCTGAGGTGGGTTCCTTGCAACAGGAGGGAGTCCTGTGCATGCCAAGTTCTGTCCAAGGCTCCTACTGGTGAATTTTACCCTCCAGGGCCTCTTAGCAAACAGGAAAAAAAGGAACACCTCAAATCTTCACCCTCAGACATCACTGGACTATAATTCAGCTTTATATTCAGAGAAATGGTGTCCCTCAGTTGAGCTCTATCTCTGTCCTGAGGCTGGTGACATTTATCTTGCTTATATTAGTTTGAATTCAAGAAAATGTAGTTTTCTCTCTAACGTGTTTGTATAATAAGGCTTATATCAAGTGATGTCATGAAGACTTTAATCCTCCAAGGAATTTTAGGGTTAGAAAGAACAGATATTTTGGGGAGACAAAAGAGGCTTTTCATTCACAAGATTACTTCCTTCTACAGTTCCTAGAATGAAATTACAGACTACCCACTGATTTGAATTTCGTATTCTCAACTGACATTACAATCATATTATATTCTTCCCTTAAATTCCAATCTTCCCTCTAAGTTTCCAATATAAAGAAATATGCAAAAGAATATTCAAAAGGAGTTTTTTTTTCCCCCTTGAAGACTGACTGTTTTTTTAATAACCTTGGAAACTTCAAACAACTTGCTGTCAGGGTATGAAGAACTTTGGTGGAAGTAGCGGACTTGTTGAAAGACGCTGCTGGCTTTCGTAATGGTTCTGAATGCATCTCAAATGAAATAAAAGGAAGCACAAGCCATAAGGGGAATAATTTAAGTAATAAGTTCAGTGATCCTTCATGGTATCCTCAAGTTCAAGACAATCATTTTATAAGTCAGCTGTGGTGCACAAAGAAATGTACATAGCAGACAGGCTTGAGCTATTGGAAACTGTACACCTTTGAGATTCTGAGCATTTCACGTGTACATTCCATCGCTCCACTGAAAGACTCCCTCTCGTGATAAACCAAATAACACCAAACCCAGTGCTGTCAAATCAGTTCTGACTCAGAGACCCTAAAGGTCAGAGTAAGAATTGCCCCAAAGAGTTTCCAAAGAGTGCCCAATGGATTTGAACTGCTGACCTTTCAGTTAGCAGCCATAGTACTTAATCACTATGCCATCAAGTTTTCCACTCATGGGAAAGCAGTGACAAATTTCTGCAAATGTTCCTGGCAGTGAAAACTGAGGGAAGGAGCTCACAAGTATACACACACACACACCCACACACCCACACACCCACACACACACACACCTCTATGTAGTGCAGCATTGTTAATAGTGTACTACTGTAAACCACGGAAGTGCTTTGCTCCTAACCTAAAGACTGAAGACTGGAGATTTAAGGCTGCTCAGGTGAAAAATTTGGTGATCTATTCCTTAGAAATCAACCACTAAAAACCCGACAGAGCATAGTTTTGCTCTGACACACATGGGGTCTCCGTGAGTCGGAGCTGACTCAATAGCAACTGATTACTGGTTACAGAAGATTATAATTTATTTTGTCTGTCCCTAAAAAAATCTGTCCAGATGGTGGTCTTTATTTGGATTAACTTCAAGGCATTTGAAAACTGTTTTTCTCTTTTCCTTTTTCATTCTGTCTTTCCTTTCTTCTTTTTTCTCTCTTCCCTTCTTCCACTTCTTTCCACTTGTTTTTGTTCTAGAACACATTATTTGTTGTTAGGTGCTGTCCAGTTGGTGCTAACTCATAGCAACCCCATGTAAAAAGAAGAAAACACTGCCCAGTTCTGTGTCATCTTCACCATCATTGCTATGCTTGAGCCCATCATTGCAGCCACTGTGCCAGTCTACCTCACTGAGGGTCTTTCTGTTTTTCGATGGCCTTCTACTCCAACAAGCATGATGTCCTCTTTCAGGGGTTAGTTTCTGCTGATAACATGTCCAAAGCACATAAAACAAAGTTTAGCTATCCTTGCATCATGGCTGTATTTCTTCCCTGAGAGATATTTTTCTTCTCCTGTCGGTCAATGGTATTCAACATTCCACCTCAACACAACAATTCAAAGGCATCAATTTTTCTTTGGTCTTCCTTATTCATTGCCCAGCTTTAGCAAGTATATGAGACAATCGAAAACATGATGGCTTGGGTCAAGCGTACCTTCATCCTCAAAGTGATGTCTTTGCTTTTTAACACCTCACCAAGGTCTTTTGCAGAAGATTCAGCCAATTCCATACATCGTTTGTTTTCTACATGACTGCCTCCATGACTGTTGATTGTGGGTCCATGTAAAATGAAATAACTGATAACCTCAGTCTTTTCTCTGTCTATCATGATACTGCTTATTGGTCCAGTTGTGACACTTTTTGTTTTCTCCCTGTTGAGCTGTAATCAATACTGAAGGCTATAGTCTTTGATCTTCATCAACAAGTGGTTCAATTCCTCTTTGATTTCAGCAAGCAAGATTGTGTCATCTGCATTATCGCAGGTTGTTTATAAATGTTCCTCCAGTCTGGGTTCTGCATTCTCCTTGACACAGTTCAATTTCTTGAACTATTTGCTCAGCATGAATAAGTACGATGAAACTATACAAACCCTGACACACACCACTCCCAGTCCTAATCCATGCGGTAGCCGTTTGTTCTATTCTAATGACTGCCTCTTTGTCTATGTCCAGGTTCCATGTGTGCCCAATTAAGCATTTTGGAATTCCCATTCCTCGCAATGTTATCTGCACTTTGTTATAATCCACACAGTCAAATGCCTTTGCATAGTCGTGAAAACACAAGTAAACTTCTCTCTAGTACTCTGTCCTTTAAGCAGCAATCCATCTGATATTAGCAACAATTTCCCTCATTTCACATTCTGTTTTGAATTCAGCTTGAATTTCTGCCAATTCTCTGTCAATGTGCTGTGGCAAATATTTTTAAATTATCTTCAGCAAAATTTACTTGTGTGAAGTATTAATGATATTGGTCAATAATTTCTACATTCTGTTGGATCATCTTTCTTTGGAATGGGCATGAATAGGGATCTTGGCTAGTCAGTTGGCCGGGTAGCTGTCTTTCAAACATCTTGGCACAGACTAGTAATCACTTCCTCTTTTTCATCCATTTGTTAAAGCATCTCAGTTGGTGTTCCTTCTGTTCCTGGAGCCTGGTTTTCACCAGCTCCTTCAGTGTAGCTTGGACTTCGTCTTTCAATGCTGTCAGTTCTGGATCATGCGCTACCTCCAGAAGTAGCTGAACGTAACCAATTCTTTCCTGGTACAGTGCCTCTGTGTATTCCTTTCATATTCTTTTGATGTTTCCTACATCATACAGTATTTTGCCCATAGAATCTTTCAATATTGCAACTCAAGTCCTAAACTATTCTTTAGTTCTTTCAGCTTGATAAATGCCAAGCACAGTCTTCTCTTCTGTTTTTTTGACTCCAGGTCTTCTTTGCACATTCTATTATTCTGACTTCTCAAGCTACACTATGAAATTTTCTTTTCAGTTTTTTTACATCATCATTTCTTACAATTACTTTAGCGTGTTCCAGGGCAAGTTTCAGAGTCTTCTCTGACATCCATTTTGGTCTTTTCTTCCTTTTCTCTTTTTTTATGACCTTCTGCTTTCCTCATGGATGACATCCTTAATGTCATCCGACAACTTCTCTTGTCTTTGGTCTTTGGTGTTCAATGAGTCAAATCTGTTTCTGGTTTCCTCTACACAAAAATTTTTGGTTTTAGCCCTATATAATTTCATTTTACCAAAATCCATTTGACACAACTTTATCACAAATGGAAACCCTGGTGGCGTAGTGGGTTAAGTGCTGCATCTGCTAACCAAAAGGTCAGCAGTTCAGATCTGCCAGGCACTCCTTGTAAACTCTGTGGGACTGTTCCACTCTGATCTATAGGGTCACTATGAGTCAGAACTGACTCGGCAGTGGGTTTGTTTTTTTGTTTGGTTTGGTTTTATCACCAAAGCCATTTATTAATCTTTTCTTTGAATAATTATGACCATTTCCAAAATTTAATCTACCTTCAGAGAAATAAAATGTTAGGAATCATTCATAACCTCCAAAATAATAGTTCCATGCTTTGTTCATCAGATATTTATCTAGTACCTAGGGTATGAGGAAATCCTCATGGAGTAGTGGTTAAGTGCTATGGCTACTAATCAAAAGATCAGGAGTTCGAATCTGCCAAGCACCCCTAGGAAACTCTATGCAGCGGTTCTGCTCTGTCCTATAGGATCATTATGAGTTGGAATTGACTCAATAGCAGTGGGTTTAGGTTTCGGTAGGGTGTGAGGCACACTGAGAAAGGTGCTGGGGATGCCGAAGGAACTAATGAGCAACGACTTTGTAAAGTCATTACTTTCTCACTTCCTTCGAGGTCCACCAACATCTGTCAATCTGCCATACAGTCATGGCTAGCATGTAGCTGTGGTGTTGGAAGCTATGCTATGAGTATTTTCAAATACCAGTAGTCACTTATTGTAGATAGGTTTCAGTGGAGCTTCCAGACCAAGCAGGCTAGGAGTGAAGTCCTAGTGATCTACTTAAAAAAATCAGCTAATTAAAACCTTGTGTATCACAAGAAAATATTGCCCGACTCACTGGTTTTGGAAGCATTATCAGGATGAATCAATCGCTGAAGAGGGACGTCATGCCTGGGAAAATAGAGGGCCAATGTGGGAGACATTCAGTGAGATACATTGGCATGGTAGCTAGAATGGTGGATTCAAACATTTTGGCCATTATGAAGATGATGCAGACTTAGCAGCATTTTCTTCTGTTGTTCATAAGGTCACCATGAGTTGGAGTCAACCTAATCAAAGCAATTGGTCTATCCATCCACCTATCTCCAGTCCATTCAAGCCCAGATACTTATTGCACATAGTGTAAATAATGTAAAAGAGGTAATAGAATGAAAACACTGGGTGCCTGTGTGGGAGCTATTGACTTAAAGTGAGAAGTAGGAATATTAGAAGAATTTTCCCAGATAAGATATTGCCAGAACTGAATTTTGAATGATCCACAGAACTTGATCAAACCAAGAAAAGGAAGGCAACTCACTCATCAGGATACTACTAGTACTAATGGCATGAAGGCAACAGATAGCTCCATGCTTTCAGGGAATCCTAAAGAGTTAGCCCACATGATGGAGAAAGCTGAAGGTGAGGATGGGAGGTAGAGACTGGACAGACCACAGATGTTCTCATGTAAAAAACTTTGGTTTCTGGAAACTGGTAAGAATGAGGTGTGCTCCAAGGGTTATAGCTAGAGGAATGGCATTAAGAGGTTTGCATTTTAGAGACAGAATTCTGACTGTCATATAAGAGAGTAAGAGAAAGAAAGGAAACAAAGAAGGGAAGGAGGGAGGAAGGGGAGGTGATGGAGGGAGGGGGTAAGGAAAGAAGGGAAGGAGAAAGGAAGGAGGAAGGGAGAGGAGGTGATGGAGGGAGGGATGGGGCAAGGAAGGGAGCAAGGGATGGAGAGGATAAGGGAGGGAGGGGAGGGGAGGGGAGGGGAAGGGTGGGGGAGCGGGGAGAGAGAGAGGGAATGATGGCAGAGCCATAGACTGCAAAATGGAAGAAACACATTTGGAAGTTTTTAAGGCAATTCAGGCAAGAAATGATGAAGATTCAGAAGGTACTTCAAAAAAGAACTTCAAAGATTGAATGCAGAAATAGCAGTCCTATTGACACGAGTGTACAGCCTCCCTTGATGAGTGCTTTAAAGAATCTAGAACTCATTTAGAAGTGTGTTCAGGTGTTTTTGCATATGTGGCAAGGACATCTTCCAAACAATAGTCCTTGAACTGAAAATTTACTCCTTGTAATGTGCGTGATACTCATCACCATGGAGATCAATTTCTCTAAACCCTTCAAGAAAGAAGCTACTTCTCACTGAAAAATCCCTTTATAAGCTCTCCTGTTTCTTAAGAAGGTGTGTAGAGCCCCAAAGATTGACTGAGAGGGGTGTTCACTTTTATCTCCATCCAGAATCCTATCAAGTGGCACCTCAGATCAACCCTAGGGCAATGGCAAAACTAAAAGTAAATGGACTTCCGCCCCACCCCTCAGGACCCTTGTAGTCAATCCGCACTGCCAACCTACTCTGCAAATTTGCTCAGTACTAAGATCCCCCGCTTCCCAGAGCCCTCAAGCAGCTTTGCAGACTCATTAACATTCACATCTTTTGCAGCCTCATTATCTTGCCCAGATGTTTCTGTGACTGCCCGTTTAAAGCATCTCCGTCTATATTTTATTTACATTTGTTCAGCAATATTGATGCTTAATGAATAAATGCACTAAACTGTCAGTACTGGAGACTAATTAAATCTATGTATGAGCCTGAGAAGCTGATTGAAAAATTTGCAGTAACTAAACTGGGTTTAAATAAACACTTTAGTGTAGTGCTTTAATTACACTTTAGTTTGTAATGTAATTTTTGGCTGTTTAAACTATGATTTAGGCTGAGCTAATTACAAATGATTTTCTACTCTGTAATTAATAATAACAAAATTGTAATTAGACAGCTGCTCTGGATCAGGGCAACAGTTTGCATGTGCTGGCTCAGGATGCTTGGTCTGGCAGAGATGCTGGAACAGTACTTGGGACTGGGGTAGCCTTCCCCTCTCTGAAGTTCATTGTTAAAGAGCAAAACCAGAGCATTCCCTGTGATCCGTTGCCAGGGTAAGAAATCTCTTGTTCCTCCTAAACTAACTGTAGAGTTTACAGTAACTTTAAAACCAGAAAACTCTTTGCCATCTAGTCAATTCTGACTCAAAGCAATGCTATAAAACAGAGTAGAACCATATGGTTTCCAAAGCTGTAAGTCTTTATAGAAGCAGACTGCCACGTCTTCTCCCATGGAGCAGCTGGCAAGTTTGAACCAGTGACCTTTTGATTAGCAGCTGAGCTCTTAACTACTGTACCACCAGGGCTTTGAGGTTAAATTTCCCTAAAGTAATTTGATATTTTTCATTAGTTCTTGAGAGATAATGCAGGACTCTAAGTATTTTCTGAATAATTGAAATGACTTTGTAACCTATAGGTCTTGAGACTACACCTGAGTGTTGATACTAACAATACAGGGGTGTGGGTGTGGGTGTGTGTGTGTGTGTGTGTGTGTGTGTGTGTGTGTGTGTGTGTGTGTGTGTGTGTGTGTGTGTGTTTACAGGACTCAGATTGGGATATCCAGGCCAAAAAAGAAAAACACTTATGACATCAACTGACCTTAGGCAAGATGGGTTGATTCAGTAAGTTTCTCCACGTGGAAGCTGCATGGGCTTCCTTGTTGGTGAAAAATGTTGGTGCACATGGATAGTTAGTGTGCCACATTTGAGGATATGGATGCCTCACACTGGGCACTCTCCCAGATCTTGTCCTTTGTGCCTTTTCTTTGTATTCTTTTTTCTATAACAAAACTGAAATTATAATTACAGCACTTTCTATGAGTTCTGTAGGCATTCTAACAAGTTATCAAACCTCAAAGTAGTAAGAGCCAGCAGATCAGGAGTAAGGGAGGCTAGAGATCCCTGAGCTTACAGCTAATGGCCTCGAAGGGTAGTGGGAAACCCTGAATTTGTAGCAGTAAGGTCACAAGTGAAGTTGTTGCAGGGACTCTCAAACTTACAACTGATACCTGAGTTCCTGGGCAGATTTGACAGTCTACAGGACTGTGTCTTCTGACTTATGGGTTCTGGCCTGGCTCTGTGTGATTAGGATCAGAGTAGGAAGTTCAGTTTGTGCAGCTAGTGCCCAAACAGAAGTAGCACAAAAAGAAGAGTGGGGATTTGATATGTGTGTGTGTCTCTGTGTGTGTATATATATATAAATGCTTGCATAAAAGAAAAAAACAACTGTTGCCATCTAGTTGATTCTGACTCACATTGACTCTATAGGACACAGTAGAACTGCCCCCTAGGGTTTCCAAGGAGCACCTAGTAAGTTTGAGCTGCAGATCTTTTGGTTAGCAGCCAGAGCTCTTAACCCCTGAACCACCAGAGTTTCCATATATACATATGTGTATATACACACATGCTTACAACCACTCTCTTTAATCTTGAAACCTCACTTTTGAAAAATCACTGATAATACCAAACCTCCTTTTCTTCCTAACTGTAGCTTCCCACCCACTTACCTTTCCTTTCTGTAAGAGATTAAGTGATATTAGTGTGTTTTCCTAAGCCAACTAATTATGATAGTAATATTATCATACCTTAGAGTTTGTTCCAGTCACATTTTCTGTATAGTAAATCATCATTAACCCTTAGTGTCACACACACACATGAAAAATCACTGTTTCATTATGTTCAAAGATCCTGTGATCAAGAATTTGGACGAGGCACCATGGGAACGGCTTCTGTCTGCTCTGTGATGCCTGGGGCCTTAGGTGAGAAGACCAGAATGGCTGATGGAGACACGGCAAGGTCTAAATTGTCCTCAGACGCCTTCCCTCTGCTCCTACATGTGGTCCACCAGCGTGGCCAGTGCTTCCTCAAAGAATGGCCACCTCAAGGTAGTTGGACTTTCTACATGGTCACTCATGACTCTCATGAGTGTGTTCCAGAACACAAGAGCAACATTTGTGCTGTCTCTCCCGCTCTAGCCTTGGAAGTCATACAACACCATTTTTGCCCTATTGGTTATAACGTTCAAAACTCATGCAGATCAAAAGGTATGAGATGTAGCCTCCAGTTATCTACGGGAAAGTGGTAAGATCATATGGTTGAATGTCCTCTGGGATGAGAGATGCTCCTGCCGTCTTTCGAAGATTTGACCTGCCAAAGACTTACAGAGAATTCAGAGTTTGAAGAGTATTTGCTACATAATCAGATGTTTAAAACAACGTGTAAGGTAGGCAGGTCAGTAAATACTATCTCCACTGTGCAAACTGAGACCTATGAAAATTACGTGGCAGAGGTATCACAAGAAAAAAGAAATCCAAACCTTGTTTTCCCCCAATTGCTATCCAAACTCATAAATAAAGAAATCTCTCATTCTAAGCATCAATCATAGGCTTCTTTTCAAACAACTCATCTCCACCCACTAGTCTGGACTGGTGCAGTTCTGCCTCCAGACATCCAAGCTACTTTTCTTGCTGTTTGTGGCTCCATTTTTGCCCTTAAGGTAATGCTTCTCACAGGTAGGCACCTCCATGACTCCACGAGACTGATACATGTGATATTCTTATTCAAATGTCAGCTAAAGTGACAAAAATTAGTTTTATCAGTGATTTCTTACAAATTCATTCTGGGAATGAATGCACAGTGGTAGTGTTACTTTTAAAATAGACGAGATCAAAGCTTCTAAACCTCTCTGCCTAGCACCTTCCCAGATCAACGCTCATATACTCATATACACAGACACCGACACACAAACAGTTCATATATGTGAGACCTGAAGTCCTTCAAACAGAGGGCAAAGCTTCTGAGGATGTGTGAAATGGGAGATATAGAAAACTGTATCACTTGCCTAACATGTCTCACCACTAACATGCATTAAACTGTGAAAAAATGATCGTCATGTGTAATTAAGCAACAAAACACATGAGGAGGAAAAAAAGAGCGTGACCAGGACCACTGTTGATTCCTACTCATAGTGACCCTGTAGAAGAGAGTGGAACTACCATGTAGTTTCCAAGGAGCACCTGGCAGATTCAAACCACCAACCTTTACATAAATTCAGGTAGACCAATATCAATGAGAAGAGATGGGTTCATGGGGGGATGAGATTTAGATCTTATTCTGGTTGAACTGAATATGGGACACTGTGGAGGAAGATATTTTTCATAGGGAAGAAATCAACATTTCTGCCATCCCTCAATAAGGGAAAAAAATTGTCATTGAGTCTGTTTCAACTCCTAGTACCCAACATTAGTGAAGGCAAAAAGGAGAGAGAAAAGCATGGCATGTAGCTATGTCCATTTTAATGGTTTATGACAAATTCTGGAAACAGTCTGAACATTCAACGTAAGTGACTGTTTAAATGAATTAAAATGTATATATTTAAGGCAATATTCTACAAACATTAACCCAATAAACTTATTGGCAAGAAAGATGTCCAAACTCTAAAAATCAGGATTGCTGCCAGACTGACTCCGACTTACAGTTACCAGATGTGTATCACAGTAGGGCTGTGATACAGGGATTTTCAAGGCTGTGACCTTTCTGAAGCAGATCACTAGACCAGTCTTCCAAGGAATCTCTGGGTGGCTTGAACCACCAACCTTCCAGCCAGTAGTTAAGCACTTAACCCTTTGCACTAACCAGGGATTCCTAAAAGAAAAAGAAAAATAGATATAAATATCAGGATGTACACTGAATATTAATATTATGTGTCAACCTTGAATTGGAACCAATTCAGTGGTACTGGGCTTAGTTTGGTTTTGGTTTAGGTGGTAGATCAGGGATTAGATATCTGTCTTTTATGCTCTGACAGTTTTTTATGCATTCTGATTTTTTTAATCAGCATTTATTTTAATAATCAAGGGGAAAAACAAAAGATGCTAACCTTTTATAAAGGCAGTGTGATGGTTAGCATTATGTGTCAATGTGGATAGGTTAGGAGTCTCAGTTACTTGGCAGACACTGTGCAATTATCTTCCATTTTGTGATCTGATGTGACCAGCCAATCAGTTAAAAGGACAGTTTCCTTAGGCATGTGGCCTGCCTCCAGTACATACACGGATGTTCTAGCAAAGTTTTGTCTTTCTCTGGACCCTGTGTTTTTCTCACCGGCTGATCTCCTGAAGAAGTCTTCAGCTTGTCACCTGACCTGCAGATTTTGGCTTTCTCAGCCACCGCAACCATTTGATCTAGCCTGAGTTTTCAGACTGCTGCCTGATTCAGCAATTTGGGACACTCCAGCCCCACAATTGAAGGGACAATTTCCTTGAGTAATCTCTCTCTCTCTACAGTATACATATCCTTCACTTATTTTGCTCATCCAGGGAACCCAGACTAAGACAGGCAATTTTAACCATGTAATAAGGATAGAAAACATTTTGTGAGGCAATATTTGAGAAGGTGGGGAAGAAACAAAATCAGCATACAGATTGTATGGCAGCTTGACTGGGTCATGATTTTCGGTGTTTTAATGATATAATGTTGTGGTCACCCCATGATAGAATATGCTGATGTACCAGCAGGGGCAGGGTTTGTGGTGGCTCACCATCCCCTCAGCATTCATCCTTCCACCTTCCGCCACTTACTTCCTGCCTGCTCACCTTGCCAAGGTTTTTGGCTTGTTATAGATCTAGTGGCTGCCCCTCTCTTGTCTTCTGATGTTCGGTTCTTGGGTCTCCAGCTAACAGCCCACCTACTGATCTTGGGATCCATCAATCTTCATAGCCTGTAAGAGTCCTGTTCCCCAACCTGCTGACCTTGGGTTCACAAGCCCCTGCAGCCACATGAAGCAGAAGAAACCTTGGAGTCTTGCCTGCTGTCTTGGGATTCACCAGACTTCACAGCCTGTGAGCAGGAATCCTGCTCTCTGACCTGCCAACCTTGGGTTCACCAGCTTCTGTGGCTGTGTGAGGCTTATATCCTGATTCAGGACTTCGGAAGTTTCAGCATCTACAAAAAAATTGTGTGCACTGTTTCCTTGGTATAAATTTTTCTCTCTGTGTATTTATATGCTTTACTAGTTTTGCTTCCCTGGAGAACCCCACCTAAGACAACAGACACAGCCCCATCATTTCAATAGTTTCTCCTGAAAGGAAGTTGAGATATGGAACCACAGCATAGTCAGTTGAAGAATTTCACTTCTCAGCTTAAGAGGATTTATGAACATTTGAAAAAAAAATCTAATTGAAACCAGGCCTGAAAGCACTGTAGAGAGAAAAGATTATGACATGGTTATGTCCTTTACTAAATTAAGAAAGGATAGAAATGAAATTACAAGTGGACGTGTGGGCTTTGGGGAGAAGAAAATGTTTAGATTCCACGAACAGAGAAGGATGAATGAGGGAAGGATGCAGAGAGTTTAGGAACAATGGCAAATGTGGAAGGATGCTCTAACTAACAGTTAACTTCCCACTGAAACAGGATGAGAGGGCCTCTGCCTCGGTAGGAGTGTATGGAGATGCATTAGCGTTTGAGAAAGAAAAGTCGATCTGGAAGAGCCAAACTAGGCAATTTTATAGCAATGAGTGAAAGAGTTTCTAACTCACCAAAGTGAACACCTTTCTGAAATTTACTTTTATTCATTAATATATAGGTTTAGCTGCTATAACAGAGCCTCAGATTCACAAGAGAGAAATTTGCCTCCAAGATGTTGAGGAATAAGGATCGTTACCTCTCATTGCTCTGTCCCTCCATTGTCTCTCCATCTTTTACACAGTCCAAGATAGTTTACCATCATGTTCATGTTTCAAGGAATGTAACAGAAAAATAAACAAAACGGAGTAGGAAGACATACCCCATTACTTTTTAAAGAGATTTACAGATGTTCCATAAATCACCTTTACTCCTATCACCTTGGCCAACCTACTTGTGTGATGACACCCAGCCATGAGGGAGGTTGGGAAAAGTTGAAATTCACTGGGCCTTCAGGTAAATAAAATGTTTATCATCATGGGAAAAAAACAAAAGTGGAGGAAATATTTCAAAGACAACTGGTAGCTCCTTCCACAGGACTGCTACCAACTGATTCTGTACAAGAAGTAGAAAAATTGTGTAAGAGCCCAACCTTCTCTTTACCATGAAAAGGCTCGTTAGAGTTACTTCGTAATCAGAATCCTCTCAGAATTAAAGGTGGGTAGCCTAGCCACTGTCATCAAGTGAATTTTGACTCATGACAACCCTATAGAACAGAATAGAACAGCTCCATAGAGTTTCCAAGAAGAGCTGGTGGATTTGAACAGCTGACCAATAGGTTAACAAAGGTAGCCCTTAACCACTATGTCACCAGGGTTTCCACAGGCATCTTTAATTAAATGTATATATATACACCACACACACAGACATACACACACAGCTAAGGATTAATGAATCCCCAGAAGTGCTGGTCTTAAGCTGCAGTAACAAACACAGTCACATGAATAGCAAATGCAGCCGGAGTGTTGGACTATAATTATGTAAGTAGCTTGAATGACATACTCAAGCTGATGTTTTATGAATAAGACCTCAAATGAGACTTGTTTATACTCTATCCCACAATGTTTATGTGCTGCTCTGAAGGTTTCGTATTAATTCCTGAATATAAGTTCTCATTTCTATTCATTTCCTTTATTCTTTGACTCTGAGGCTCATAATAACATCCTTTCAAAAAATTTACCATATAATGTTTTCCCCACCAAACTTCTCATCTTCCTTTGGTATGCACATATTTATTGTATCTCTGTCAAAAGCTGAATTTTCCTTTATTTTCTGCCAACATTATTAATGATATCAGTCTATCGCTGTTACAACAGGCCAGAATTCTCTTTGGAAGTATCAATTTTTACTACCCACCAGCTCTTCACATCCCAATTTTTGTTAACGAAAATATTTTCATCTTTATCTTCCCTCACAGTTTGGGTTTTTTTTATCAACTACTTCCTTTCTCTCAGACATATTTCATATGTCTCCAAATCCTCTCACATCTTTTAAACTTCTCAGAAAACCATCCTTCCCTGCTCAAGCGATTTCATTGTCCCTCCCATTTGACTGTTCCTAAAATTGTGCCCTATATCACTGCATTTCCCACAACGGTTCTCTAAATCTGTCAGTAGCTGCCTCTTTGCCTATATTTAAAAATCAGACTCTTCATTTTGATCTTCAGAACTCCCCAAAACCTGCTATCAGTCTATTTTCCCCATCTTACTCTGTTTCATCACATTAAACATTTAGCTCTGACCAGCGGCATCTACCATATCTCAGAGACACACTGAGCTGTTGAATCATAATTTATATTTTAACAAGTACCACCCCCGCCTCTTCCCAGATGAGTTGTGCACACTGATTTTAACATACACGTTCTTGACAAAACCAGACATAGTTCAGTGTTATGGCTGTTATCCTGGGTTCATTCTCCTGTTCCTTAGTCTGTGCTGTTCCCTAGGGTAGACTGTCATCCATTCCTATCCAGTCACTCAATTCGCTTTATCCTAAAGGCTAATTAATTCTCACCATCTAACTGTCACTTTGTTGCTCTCTGGTGGCTTACATGTTGTTGTGATGCTGGAAGCTAAGCCAAAGAGTAAATGCTTGCAGAGTTATGTATGGTAGACAGATTTCATTGGAGTTTCCAGGTTAAGATAGACTAGAAAGAAAGGTGTGGCAATCTAGATGCAAAACTCGGCCAATGAAAACCTTCTGGATCACAATAGGACACTGTCTTAGTTGATTGCTTTAGGCATACAATCAGAAGAAATCAAGCATGGAGGAAGACATGATGTCTGATGAAAGAGATGAACAGCAAGGACAAGGGAGACCCTTTGTGAGATGAAGGGGTGCAGTAGCCATACTGACGGACTTCAACACACTGATGCTTATCAGGAAGACCAAGAACAGGCAGCATTTTGTTCTGTTACATGTAAGTTCATCATGAGAGAGAGACAGCTCTATGGCAGCTATCAATCTGTAGACTAATTCCAAGTTTTACTTGTAACAACTTTTATTATGGTAATTTTTTATTGCTGTCTTAGTTACCTAGTACTGTTATGAAGTCTGAGAATTAAGTCCGCCGACTTAATTGTTCTAAGTGCTACATACTTCATTGCTGAGTATCACCACGCTCACCTTTGAAGTACTCCCATTGGAAAGCTATCCACTGACACCAGTGCCCAGTCCACCCTTCAAAGCAATTTTGGGACGTTTTCGGGAATGGCCATTGTGCATGGTGGCACAGTGGCAAGTTCGTGAACTTAATTGTATAGTTGCCTGTGAGGGCGTTTTTAGCTAATAAACAAACAACTGTATTGGAACACCCTCCCTACTCACCTGATCCAGCCCCTAATGATTTTTTTCTTTACCCAAAGATAGAAAGGAAGACATTTTGATGACATTCGGAACATCAAGGGTAATACAATGACAGCTCTGATGGCCAGTTCAGAAATTTTGATGGCTGGTTTTTCAGAAACACATCACCAGGCATTTTTCTAAACTGTGTCTGGGTGCACTCAAACAACTTCTCAGTTAGCAGCTGACTTCAGGGAGCACGCAGGGACCCTTTCCTTACTACCTAGATGATTTTCCCCAAAATATTTGTATGGCTTGTATTACAGATTAAATTATGTCCCTCTAAAATGTGTTGAGTTAAGCACTACGTCTGCTAACCAGAAGGTTGGCAGTTCAAATCTGCCAGGCGCTCTTTGGAAACTCTATTGGGCAATTCTACTGTGACCTCTAGGGCTCCTATGAGTATGACCCGACTCAATGGCAGTGGGTTTTAAATGTGTTGTAAATCTCAAGCTTTATGCCTTTAGTTATAATCCCATTTGGAAATGGGTTGTCTTTGCAATGTTAATGAGGCAGGACTCATGCAGGATGTCTTTAGCCAATCACTTTTGATATAAAAGGTATTTAAGAAGTGGACAGAGGACAGGTGGGGTAAAACAGATGCCAAGACAGGTGGAGATCTCTAAGCAATCAGGAAGCCAAAGACATAAGGACATTTTTCCAGAGCTGACACAGAAAGAAAGACTTCCCTTAGAACCAGAGCTCTGAATTCAAGGTTCGAGCATCCTAAACTGTAAGAAAATAAATTTTTGTTTGTTAAAGCCACCCACTTCTGATATTTCTCTTACACCAGCAATAGACAACCAAGAAAGCTTGTTTTCGCCCTTCTTTCACAATTATGCCCTTAGTTGATGTTATGGATTGAACTGTGTCCCCCCAGAATGTGTATCAACATGGCCAGGGCATGATTCTCAGTATTGTGTGATTGGCTACCATTTCATTTTCTGGCACACTATTCCTTTGTGTTATAAATTCTAACTTTTATAATGTTAATGTGGTAGGATTAGAGGCAGCTACGTTAATGAGGCAGGACTCAAAGGACTAGGTTGTATTTTGAGTCAGTCACTGAGATATAAAAGAGAGCATCAAATGGAGAAGAGAAGGGACCTCATACCACCAAGAAAGAAGTGGCAGAAACGATCAAGTCTTTGCACTAAGAAGCTCGTTGATGAGAGGAAGATTGATGACAAGGACTTGCTCCCAGAACAGACACAGAGAGTAAGACTTCCACTGAGTATGGCATCCTGAATTCTGACTTCTAGGCATTTAAGTTTTTTAAAGCCATTGGCTTATGGTATTTCTGTTATAAAACCAAAAAATAATTAAAGCCCCAAACTCATTGCCATCAAGTTGATTTTAACTCATAGTGACCCTATAGAATAGACTAGAACTGCTCCATAGAGTTTCCAAGAAGCATCTGGTGGATTTGAACTGTTGATCTTTTGGTCAGCAGCTGTAGCACTTAACTACTATGCCACCAAAGTTTCTATTTCTGTTACAAAACAAACCAAAACCCATTGTCAGTAAGTTGATTCTGACTCACAGCACCCCTGTGAGTAAGTTGATTCTGACTCACAGTACCCCTGTAAGACAAAGTAGAACTGCCCAACAGTGTTTCCAAGTAGCATCTGATAGATTCAAACTGCCAAACTTTTGGTCAGTAGCCATAGCAGTTAAACACCATATGATTAGGGCTCCCATTTATGTGATAGCAGTTGCTGAATAGCTGACAGGTGAGATGGTAAAAATGGTTTAGTTTTATGTCTGTTTGGAATTCAGTGTGGGGTACTCTTACCAGCGCAGCAGTCAGACAACATGCATTTGGTTGACTGCCTCCTCCCTGTTTGCTGTTGGCTGTCCCAGTTTTAGCACAGAAAACATCATGTCCAGGGAATCCCCTCAGTTCTAGAAAAAGTGGGACAACCCACCACCCTTCAATGTGCTCCTAAACCGTAACTATGAAATTTAGTTTCTTATAGTAACTTTGATATATGTGCTTCTGAGATTCAGTAATATGGATTTAAACAGAATTTTCTTGAAGTTTAACCACAACTTTGCTATAGAATTAACATCACTCTAGATTGCAAGCAACCAACTTTCAAACCATTTGGAGAATGGCAATTTGTTTAGAAGTTTATATGTTGCCCTCATGTAACGGCACAAAATTTAAAGGTATGTATATTCTTAATATATCCTGTAGGAAATTAAAGTTACTTTCTGAGACTCATGAATAAGATGTGCTTTGCAAGTACATTTATGAATACTAAGATGAGAAAAACACTGCTTTATTGTAATATTTAATAAAACTGTCTCACTAAGTACAAAGATATAGACTATGTATGATAATATATTTTAATAAAACTAGAGTCTAGTAATATGGAATTATACCAAGATAGAGCTATATAATTGTTTGCTGCCATAAGAGTGCTTTCTGTGTAGAGAAAATAAAAGAAAAACAATGAATCCCTTAGACAGTTACAGTCAAAGTTGTTTTGAGAAGGAGTGTGGGGCAGTAAATAACAAAGCTGCGAAAACATATTGACTCCCTATTTTCAAAAACAATGCTAATAAGATGAGGATAGTTATTTGTTCCCAGATGATGAAAACATTTCTATATTACTTATTTAAACCATACAATTATACACGTTAAAAGTGTTGGTCATAATATGCTTTATGTCAAATCAAACTATTTAGTCGAAAACTATGACATGCTTTCACTTTTAGAATATCTTTAAAATAACCCAGTTCTTTCTTAGCCATAGTTGGGCGTTATTTTCCAAATACTATTCTGTTGTCTTTCTAAATTTACATATTATTTTCTCCTTAATAGTTTGGTGGTTTACGGCAATTGAAATTTCCTCATTTTAATATTTTTGTGAGTGGAAAAGGGAGCAATCACTACTCTTGGTTAAAAATGTCATCTTAAAATCTTTATTAAATAATTTGTATATGGTCAATTCCATTTTCCATTTAAAGAAGTTAAGGTAAGGCCCAATTCCAATGATGCAATCTGTAGTCTCTGCTAATTTTTGCCTTAGTGGTGTATCATCTTTAGCCAGTAAGTTATTCTTTCATTTTGAGCTCATCTTCTCCCTGATGGTCCAATGATTGCTTCCGGGTAATGGCCCAGTCAGATCTTGTTTGGAAAGAAACTTACTCATAAACAGCATGCAGTGATGCCTTTTTGACCTCAGAGAAGCCACAAAGGACACTTGCATTACCATAAGGAGTAAAATGGGTCCAGTAAAATTAGGTTCCAGCTGAGAAGAAAGCTTCCTGAAGGCATTTGGTGCCTCAGCACCATCGACTAGACCAAATGTTCCATTAGAACTTGTAATTGGTTTCATTCTGCATTCTCCCAGATGTCATTCATAAAAAAATTATAAGGTGATCATGTTTGACCACACGGTAGATCCTTATGCTAACTTGACTCTGCTCTGCTACTTAGCTAAACAACCAAGTTCTTTAAACAGTTGTCTTTGAATGTCTCCTATATCCTGTCTGTTTTTCAAATTTGAAAAAGCAGAGACCCAAACTAGCTACTGTAAAAATTGTTTTCTCAGGGCAATGGTGAGAAATATTCTGCAATGTAGAATGCACAAAGAAGAAAATGTTTCACCATCATTTTTATTATGAGTGAATCTCACTGAGAAATGCAGGCTACACTCGCAAGATGTAGTTGCTTAATTTATGGTCAGCTTTAGCACGTGTGTGTATGTGTGTGTTCTAACTCACATAGGTCTCGTGAAAATTCAAGATACTGTCTAATAAACTTTAAACTAGTGAGCATTCTCTGGCTATTAAAGCAGTTGACGTGTTCAGGTGGTGGAAAGGTCGAGCAGGGAAAATAACTAATGTTGGTAGGAGAGAAAAACCAACAAATGTTGCCATCAAATCATTTCTGACTCATGGCAACCCCACTAGCTTCAGAGTAGGACTGCAATTTTGTTGAGTTTTCAATGGCTGTAATGTTGATGAAATAGATCATCACCAGGCCTTTTCTTCAAGGCACACTTGAGTAAATCTGAATTACAAACCTTTCCCTTCATAGCCAAGCATTTAATCATTTATACCACCAGTAACTTCAATGTGGCTACAGAAAACAAAACAGTAAAATTGGTGACAGGGGTGGCCATCACAAGTCAGCAAAGGTACATAATGTAATCATAAGGCCATGGGCTTCCAAAGGTGGCGTTCACCTCCCATCCCTAGATTTTTCTATATAACCTGTGCAGTTTTGTGTCTTCCTGGCTGCCTTGCAAAGAATGGCATCTATACCCTCCCCCGGCCCCTAGCTTTCTAAATCATTATCTCCACTCAAAGCAGAATGGAATCCTCTACAGTAATCTATTAATAGATACCATTGTTAAATTATGAATCTTGCTCTATAAGAGGCAACCATAACTAATTTAACTCAGATAATTTTATTCTTACCTTTTCTGTTTGGTAAAAGGTTGTTTTTTCATCCCTGAATGAGTAAGTACAAAGTACCTCCTAGCTCTCTTTCCTAATGTATGCCTAATTACCTTGAAAGGACAAGATAAAATATAATTGTGGGCAAGGTGAAGACAGTTTCCTCCAACGTTGATCAAATTCATTTATCTTCTTTTTAAAATCTCATAACTCCAACTCAAGGTGTTTGTTTCCAATGGAGGTTATGTTTTAAAATATGACTTTGGGCCCTTAGGTTTGCACAGCTGTCTGATACTCAGCACACACACTACATAAATCTGGATAATTCCACTGTCATTAAATCATTTGGGGAGCTGGAGGCAATGATTTTCAAAAATGTCGCTTGACCAGCAGCATTAGCATCATGGAGAAACTTCTTAGAAATGTAAATTCTTGGCCCTACCCAAGGCCTACAGAATTACACACTCAGCAGACAGGATCCACTGATGTATATTTTGAGAAGCCTTCTAGGTGATTCAAGAATCTCTGATGGTGTACTGGTTAGTTAAGTGCTTGATTGCTAACCAGAGGCTGATAGTTCTAATTCACCAGCTATCATCTGGGAGAAAGATACAGCAGTCTGCTTCTGTAAAGATTACAGATTTGGAAACCAGATAGGACAATTCTACTATGTCCTATAATGTCGCCATGAGTCAGAATCAACTCAACAGCCATGGATTTCAGTTTGGTCCAGGTGGTTCTGATACACACTCAGGTTTTAAGAACCACTATATTAAGAAGTAGTACATAAAATATTTGATTGAAGTAATATGGACTATGGCTAAAAGCTTTAGAAATAATGAGTAGCACCTAAATAACAACAGAGGTTTCTATGGTAAGAGAGTCAGCTACCATGTCTTACATTTGGCCGTGGAGTGGTACAACTTTATAGTAAAATCTGGTAAGGCTTTACCAAACTCAAACCCATCACAACAGAGTCAATTCCAACTCACAGAAACTCAGAGCAGAACTGCCCCATAGAGTTTCCAAGGAGTGCCTGGCAGATTTGAACTACCTACTGCTGTTAGCAGACATAGCACTTACCCACTACTCCACCAAAGTTTAGATATGCTTTAGCTAAGCCTTTAGGTATGCTCACATTAGAGGTTATTGGCATGAAGAAGTTGGAAATGGCTAACTAGAAGAAGCAAGATATCTTATATGATTGATTTCAAGAGCGTAACTGGCTTTGTTCAATTGTTTCAGAGTTCGAAACGGGACCAAAGCTGGCAACCACTGGCCAAGTTTTGACCAAGCTAGGCAGATTGCTGCAGAGGTTTGGACTACCTTCTTGAACTGAATGCTATAAAGGTTGTGAGTCAGAGTTCTTCTGTCACTTATGGTCTAGGCATTTTACATTCATATATTCAGTGTCTCATCCTTCATGTTGGTCATTATTTCATTTAAGAAGGAGTGAAGCAGTCAAATTAGTTTTGCAGAAAACAATGCACAGAATCTGAATATACAGAAAGATTTACTGACGTGAGTATTTGTAGCTGCCAAACTATAGTCAACCTAATTATTAACATAATAAGAACTGAAAAATATTCAAAAGCTGCTAAAAACATTTAAATATATACTTAAAAAATGAATTTATAGCCCTCTGGTGGGTTGGGTTTGGTTTTATCTGTAGCAGAATCTAATTAAAAAATATTTGTACATGGAAAAATTCTTTTTTCTTGTTTATCTTTGTTTTCTAAATTTTCAGCACAAAATATGTATGTCTTTTCTTACAGTAAGAAAAGGATATTGCAAGCATATTTTTTCCCAGATAAATACTGGTTTCATTTTTCTGCCACCTTGGCTTTCTATTGAGAACTATGAGAAAATAGCGGTCAGAGAGTCAAGTTTGTTCTTATTATATGCATCTGTTAAAAATCCAAAGTCAGGGAGACCCTTGAGAAGAAATGTATAATTTTTGTAGCAACAGGCCAACCTGCTATTTTCTGAGTCATTGTTCTCAAAAGAGACTGAGCACTTGACCCAGACTCAAGTCTTACGAACAATGTTCTGTTTTCTTTAGAGGTAGGATACGAGTTGCATTTATCACTATTGATTTCCTTTCCTCGCTGATCCTTTACAGAGCATTGTCACTTTATAGATATTTTAACTCTTGGGGAAAAAGCTGAGTGTTTATTTTGCCCTAGCAATTGATAGAGATATTCCATCAGTACATGCAACGTGTAGTTGATAGAAAAACAATTTTGAAATAAAGCTTTCAAAACAGATGCTTGAGTCACCCACCACCACTGCCACCACTGGTTGCTGTGGAGTAGATTACAATGCATGGCAACCCCAAATGTGGGAGGATAGAATTGTGCTCCATAGGATTTTCCCTGTAACATTTTGAAAGTTGAGCATCAGGACTTTCTTGTCAGACAACTCCAGGTGACTTGAACTTCCAGTCTTTCAGTTATCAGCCAAGCATGTTAATCATTTGCACCGCCCAAGGACTCCAAGAGTCACCTGACAATACTAAAACAATCACATGGTGGCCCTTCTCATGACCATTGTAAATATCTTCCAAAGGGGAACTAGAGGTTGAAGTCTAGAAGTTTATTGGTAAATAATGACACTTGAAATGCATTTTAGATTTTAAATTTTCTGTATCATTTGTCTGTAGGGTCACTATGAGTCAAAAACAACTCAATGGTAATGAGTTTTTTTGTGTGTCATTTGTCTAAAATTGAGAAAGGACAGTCTTCTGATACAATGGAGATTCATGCTTGGGTTTGCGTTACGAACAAATCAATGCAATACATGTCTGAATCTAAATCAACTAGAAGATTTTTATTACAGTAAATATTAACACTATGAAGGAATTTGTTTTCAAGGTTAGCTTGGAAGGCACTGGAAGGTGTTGCTGGTTCTCTATCTCATGTCATGTATAATTTTATCACTCTCATTTCTTTCATGCTAAACACATCCAAATTTAGTGCTCTCACATTCTCTATTCTGACTCACTGTAAACCTTGGCAATCTAATCGAGTTCTTAACTTTGCTCCTCAGAACGCTAACCTAAATATTTCTTCTTTATTTGTTAAGGTAACAAGGGCTGCTGTAACAAATAAATCCAAATGTAACAGTCAACACAACAGAAGTTTTTAGTTGTTTTTTTTTTTTTTCACATCTAGCAGACACTAATATATTCCTACATGACAGTGTCCAGTCTAGTTCAGGAATTCAGGCTCCTTCTGTCTTGAAAATAAAGAATTCATCATGGTCTACACACAACCAACAGAAGAGTAAAGACAAAATATGGTAATGGTACACTTGGCCTCCCAAACTCTCTTTTGTTCACACTCCATAGATAAGAACTAGTCACCTAGACATACCTAAATACAAGAGGTGCTGGAGATTGTAGTACTTGAATAGAAAGTCACCTCTGAGGACACACCTACAGTATAGAGTAGGACAGTACCAGTGCCAAATATGAAACAAATGAGAACCAGTAATGAATAACCCAAAGTTAAGGTAACCATTTAGAGAAAAAAATGCAGTCTTTTGTAAGAGTGAATCAATTAGCTCATAAAGACTTGAATCTGACAGTCATGTTCCACGTGACCTGATGGCATTCACTCTCCGTCGCAGTCCGTAAATTTATTTCCAAGGCTGACTTGACGGAGGGATTTTCATAGAGTTCTAGTGTTCCAATACATTATCTTAATTTTCTCCAACCCTCATCCTCTCCTTATATGATGGCCTACAGTCTATTAACAAGGAAGATCAGAGAATAGTTATCTACTCCAAGTCTGTTTTTTTCTTGTCTTTTCTTATAGTCTAGGGTCCTCTGTACCATTCGTGATCTTCTGATGCCACATTCATCACTGAACCATATCAGAATCTAAGTTATATGGATTTTATGTATTAGGAGTCTGACTTCCCTATTGAAGGTGTGTGTGAAAGTCTGACCATTCAAGTCTATGAAAACAAATCAAGATTTCTAATATGTAATAAGGAAGGACCTACATTCTAAGCCTTTGCCTATCTATCTTTGTGCTAATTCTTTAATATCCATCTACAAACTGAACTTGTCAGTTCAAAAGACAGCAGCAGAAGAAATGTCTCTATCATTGTCTTTTCAGATCTTAATAGAAGTTGAAAACCAGAATCCACCATATCTGTGGAAAAAGACAGTAGAAAAGCACAATACCGTCCACTGGAACAAGGCCATCAATCTCACACATACAAATTAAAGTAGAAGCTGAAGAAAATTAAAAGCAAGTCCACAAGAGCCAAAATAGGACCTTGAGTGAATCCCACCTGAATTTGGAGACCATCACAAGAATAGAGTTGACTCAATGAATGATGGAAGATCAGGCAAGTTATGAGATGACATCGAAGACATCATACATGAAGAAAGCAAAAGGTCAGTGAAAAGGAAAGGGAGAGGAGGAGAAAAGACCAAAATGAATGTCAGAAAAAACTTTGAAACTTGTTCTTGAACGTTGAGCAACTAAAGCAAAATGAACATACGATGAACTAAAAGTGATGAACAGCAGATTTCAGGAAGTGGCTCAGGAAGACACAGCAAGGTATGATAATGTCGTGTATAAAGACCTGGAGATAGAAAACCAAAAGGGAAGAACACTCTCAGCATTTCTCAACTAAAAGAACTGAAGAAAATATTCAAGGCTTGAACTGAAATTTTGACAGATTCTGTGGACAAAATACTAAATGATGAAGTAAGCATCAAAAGAAGGTGGAATACAGGGTCACTGTACCAAAAATAATTGTTCAATGGTTAATCGTTTTGGAAGGTAGCATATGATCGAGAAATGAAGTTGCTGAAGGAAGAAGTACAAGCTGAAGACACTGACAAAAAGCAAGTCTCTGGGAACTGATAGAATACCAACCAAGATGTTTCAACAAATGGATGCAACACTGGAGGTACTCAGTGGTCTATGCCAAGAAATTTGGAAGACATAGACCTGGACAACCAACTGGAAGATATCTGTGTTTACGCCATTCCAAAATAAAAATGATTCAACCATATGCAGAAATTATTGAACAGTATCATTATTACCAAGCCAAGCCAGCCAAGTGCCGTTGAGTCGGATCCGACTCATGGCAACCAAACATAAGTTAAATTTTGCTGAAAATAATTCAAAAATGTGTGCGTGCAGTAATATATCAGCAAAAAATTGTCAACAATGTAAGCCAGATTCACAAGAGGATGTGGTACCAAGGATGTCAGACAGATCCTGGCTGAAGGCAAAGTATATGAGAAAGATATTTACTTGTGTTTTATTGACTATGAAAAGGGATTTGACTACGTGGATCCGTAAATCATAACAAAGGTCAACTCTTCAGACAGCAATGGATTGGACTTGGTGACGTAGAGTGACCATATTTTGTGGGCAGTTTATGGTTGTACGCATCTATAGGATATCATCCTGCTGACCTCTTAACTGAGGAAGGGGAGTGGCTGAAGAGGAGGGGATAGGAGACTGTTGGGAGGATAGGACATGCATGGAGCAGAGAGGAGGAGTGTGCTGTCACTGGGCAGGGAGAGCAGCGGGAGCTGCATATAGGTTAGCATGCAAATTTATATGGGAATGTACATTTTCACTCAATCATAACAAAAAAAATTTATAGATAACATTGTGAAGAATGGGAATTCTAAAACACTTAGCTGTGCTCATGTGGAACCATTACATAAACCAAGAGGCAGTTGTTCAAACAGAACAGAGGATACTATGTGGTTCAGAATCTGGAAAGATGTGCATCAGACTATATTCTTCACACATTCAATCTGTATGCTCAGTAAATAATCTAAGAAGCTTGACTACATGAAGGAGAATGCAGCATTATGATTAGAGGAAGACTAACAACCTATGAAAAGCAGATGATATGAACTTGCCTGCTGAAAGTGAAGAGAACCTACAACAATTGTAAAAATCAAAGACCACAGTTTTCTGTGTGGATTACACCTCAACATAAAACAAAATTCATCACAACCAAACCAACAAGTACTATCATGATTAATGGAGAAATGATTGAAGTTGGCAATGATTTTTTTTTTACTTAGATCCACAATCAATTCCTGTGGAAGAAGCAGTCAAGAAATTAAACACATTGCAGGGCAAATCTGCTTCAAAGATCTCTTTAAAGTTTTGTAAAGCAAAGATGTCACTCTGAGGGCTAAGTTGGAACTGACTGGAGCCATGATATTTTCAATTGCTTCTTATGCAAGTGAAAGCCAGACAATTAATAAGAAAGACTGAAGAACTGATGCCTTTGAATTATACAAAGAATACTGAATATACCATAGATTACTAAAAGTGTGAATAAATCTGTCTTGGAAGAAGTAGTGTAGTCAGAATGCTCCTTAGAAGTAAGGGTAGCAAGACTGTCCTTGGAGAAGGACATCACAGCTGGTAGAGGGTCAGAGAAAAAGAGGAAAACCCTCGAAGAGATGAGTACATACAAGGTACTCAATAAATCTTATGTGAATGAAAAAGTGAATAGATCATTGAATGCAGGGCTGATCCCATGGCAGCAAACACTCAGCACTGACTAGAACATAACATGTCTTGAGGAGTATCTGATATTTTGAACGAAAGAGAAGAGAGGGAAAAAGGGAAAGATGAAAAGGAAGTTAACAAAGACAAATCAACTGTAGAGTTCAGGGCATATACCCATTAGAAGGATGAGAATGTAAGTCAAACAAAAAAGGATGATTTACAGTTATTTCCATTTACAGATTTGCCCTGGAGGAATGCAATCACACAGGAATATAGGAAGTACATAAACAGGCAAGTCAATGAGAAACTGTCACTTCTGATTGGGGTCTCTACCCTACAAACTAGAGCTTTGTTGTTGCCAGGTTCCATCAAGTCAATTCTGATTTATAGCAACACCAAAATAGAGCTACCCCACAGGGTTTTCAAGACCGTAATCCTTACAGGTAAAACCTGGTAGCCTAGTGGTGAAAAGTTCAGCTGCTACCCAAAAAGTCAGTAGCTCTAATTCTCAGGTGCCCCTTGAGAACCCAGTGAGACAATTCTATTCCATCCTATAGGGTCACCATGAGCTGGAATTCACTGAATGTCAATGGGTTTGGTTTCTGTTAGTTTATTTGTTTATTTTGGGGGTTTATTATTTATAGGCACAGGCTGCCATGTGTTCGCCACAGAGCCACTGGGTAGGTTTGAACACCTTTCAGTTATCAGCCAAATGCTCAATCACTGTGCCTTCTCTGTGTCTCTACAATACAGACTGATATGTTAGAAAGTTTCAAATGTCAATGTGCCGTCACCGAGAGAGGACTCTCAGCTCTTTGCCTTCCATCTACATTCCTATCAAAGCACTTAACCAAAGCTATCTTATGTCAGCCATGCACACAGCTTTCTGCTTCCCAGACGGAAGGCTGCTTCCAACCACTGATCACATCTTTCTCATCTTTGCATGCCTCCAGTGCCTGGTACACATCCCTTGTGCATAGTAACTGCTTAGTAAATGTTAGTTGAATTGAAGAGTGACTGAGAAGCAAAGCAAATAAAATAATGGTGATGAAATATGTATGTAAGAAACACTTATCCTTTGAAGGACTTGAAGTAAAATAAGAGATCTAGAGATTTTTAGTAATACAGTTTGGGCTGTGGTTATGAGGGGGTTGTACACATAGAATCAAATCATAGAGGCCAGTGGCGGCAACAGCCTTGCGGGAAAGAACAATTTATGCTCTCCAGATGCAGAACAAATAAGCTTGGAGGAATATAGTAATTGTTAATAGTATGAAATTGACAAGAGAGTGGGAAAACTCCTTGACATTTGATTAGTACTTAGTCAATATTCAAGCTCAAAAAGGAAGTTAGCAGATGTTAGCCAGAGCAGATGTGAAAATACATATAATAGAATAAGGGCTAAAGGGATTTGGTTGCCTGCTTGCAAAGTGCATTTGTTCGCAGAAAAAAGAAACTTCAAATTCAACTCAAGAAAAACAAAAGACCCAGATGTTGTCACACTGGTCCCTTTCTTAGTTCTTGTGCTTGCCAGGCTCACACCTGCCTCTGGTTTTGCATCAGCTGTTACCTTTACCTAGGAGCCCTGGCAATGCAGTAGTTAAGTGCTTCACTATCGGTGGTGAGGTTGATGGTTTGAACCCATCAGCTGCACTGTGGATGAAGGATGTGGCAGGCTGCTTCCATAAAGATTGCAGCCTTGGAAACCTGTGGGTCAGTTACACTCTGTCATCCAGGGTCACTGTGAGTCATAATCAATAGCAATGGGTTTGGGTATTTTTTTAGGTATTCCTTTAGGTATTCTTCCATAGACACTGCATGGCTCATCACTTCAGTTTTCTTCACATCTCCACTTTAATGTCAGCTTATCAGAGATTGCTTACTCAACTACAACAGATAAAATAAAATCCCAATTCCACCAGGGCTAGTTTTAGCTTCTTTGCTCTGCCAAATTTTCCTTTACACTGTTGAATATTACCCAACATAGTTTTATTGTCTGTATTTCCCCAGAAAGTATAAAGCTTATGAAAGAAAAAATTTTGTCTGCCTTAATCAGTACAATGTCTTAGGAGCCAAATCCAGAGCCTGGCACCTAATAGATGTTCAAAAAATTATTTGTGAATGAATAAGTGAATGGCTCATTAAACACAGGATTAGTCTCATGGCAAGAAACGATGACTAGGACACAATATACCAGGAGGAGTACCAGATCTTTGAAGCAAAGGATAAAGAAGTTAGCAAAGACATGAGTTTTTCGTCTTCCCAACTTCTCCTAAAACTTGTCCTGGTTTTGGAAGAGGATAAGTATTTAAGAGCAGACAACATTGTGAGGACAATATCGGGGCCTGAATTTTGTCTTCCCTCCATTCATTTTCTTGGCATGACTATTGAACGTCCACTGACTATAAAAATAATATCATGCTTACACTAGCACTGAAAAGGTATAGTTAAGGAAAATATAGATGTCCCTGAAACCCTAAGAGAAAAATCTGTAAACACATGGAAAACAAAGTGAAATATGAAATCAGGAAACAGATTTTGTGTTGGTAATCTAGCATACCACTTCCCATTTGTAATATAGAAAAGTATAGAAAAAAACTTACTAATCTCCTGACATATCAAGTGATATTTCCCAAATTCAGTAAAAGAAGAGGCTATGGTATACAGCAGTGTAATAAGTTGTCTAGAAGCAGCAGAGGCAAATCTACTATTTGACTGTCTGAGTCCTGGTTTACATGTTCCTTCTCTACCCTAAAATGCCCATCTAGTAGGTATCTGTCTAAGTTGAGCACTAAGTAATTTTCATTTAGTGTTAGCATACCAAACCTTAGTCCAACAGCAATGTTTTCGTTAGAGACAACTACCATCACACTCTAGAATACTGCACAAAAAGTGTTTTACATAACCATAACTGTCAAATTACAATATCTATGTAGAGATTTGAAGAATATTTATTAATTAGAAGTTTTATACAGTGCTTTCCCTAACAAAGCCAAGTGCCTACAGTTTCATGTATTGGTCATGTTCCTTCCTGCACATTGAAAACAGGCTGGATTTCTTCTGAATTACAAACTAGTCCTAAATATACAGCTCCCTAAAAACCTATAGACTGTCCCACCTGGTGCTTCTTGAGCAGTTTGACTCACGAATAGCAGTCACATAATCTTTCAAAATATTTACAAATTCTCAAACACACACACACACAATCACAAGAGAAGAAGGACCAAATAAAGGCAAAATGCGAGGAAGAGAACATTTCTTCTACAGAGGCTAGAGTAATGCAAAGAATTGAAAACTTTCATACTATTGTACTAAATGTATTTAAAGAAAGCAAAAAGTGCACAGAACATAAAGTAGCAGAGATTAAGAAACAAACAGAAAAACAAAATTAGAAACTCAACAAAGAAACTGAAAACATCAACAACAACAAAAAAGAAAGAATTAAGGGAACTGAAGGGTGAAACAAATAAATTAGAAAAGCAAATGAAATAATAATAGAATCAAACAGACAGAAGGTAGAATAAATTACTAAAAGACAAAGATAACTGAATTTATCAAGCCTCAAGAGAAAGTAACAAAGAACAGCAAACAAACCCAAAAGGAAATACAGGATTCAATTAAGAAGTCTGACATGAGAATTATTGGAATCCCATAGCATTATGACAACAATAAATGCATAGAGACAATTTTCCAAGAGATAATCATAGAGAATGTCCCAGATCTGAGCAGAGAACCAAGCCAAGAAATTCAGAAAGCTAAACACACCCCAATTAAAAAAAAAAAAAAGATAGACTCTGTACTATGTCCTAATAAAATTCTTGAAATCCAAAGACAAGAAGAGAATTCTGAAAGCAGCAAGAGAAAAATGCAATATAACATACCAAGCGGCTTTCATAAAAATTTCTACGGATTTCTTCACAGAGCCATAGAAGGTAGAAGCCCATGGAAGAAAATGTATAAAACATTAAAAGACAACAATTTTCAATCAAGAATTATTTACCCTGGAAAGCTGTCATTCAAAAATAGGGAAAAATCAAGACATTGTCCAACAAACAGACATCTCTGGAAATTCGCTGTCACCAGACCGGTTCTACCAGTATTACTCAAGGGAGTACTCCAAAGGGAACAAAAAAAAACATAACAAATTCTAGTGTCTATACTTGGGGAAAAAGATAAACAAAAACATAACAGAGAAAGAAATCTCAAAGAATTGCGACAACATAGACAATCATAAGAACTGTACAAAAATAAAAGATAAAACCTGTTGCTGTCAAGTCAATTCCAACTTGTAGTGCCTCTATAGGACTGAATAGAATTGTCCCAGAGACTTTCCAAGGGGAATCCAGTAGATTAAAAAGGGGACCTTTTCGTCAGCAGATATAGCTCTTAACCCCTGCACCACAAGGTTCCCAACAAGTGCAATGACATTTAATAAATGGACAGCAGTTAGTCTACAACATTAACATAATAAATCTATTCCTGATGTTCTTCTCTTCTTCATTTCTGTTAGTGCATCAGCATTAACATCAATATATAGCCTATATTTCATAAGTTTACTTTGTACTAGTTTCTCACAAAACTACATATATTTTCAGGAAATAAAGTTAATAATTAAATCCTACAAACACTATCACATCAAGTTTATAAGAAATAAGTACAAAGTACATTTATCAATGGTAGGCTGTGTGTTGGTGTTAATACTGACACACCAACAAATACAGGGGAAAGAAGAACATCAGGAACACATTTATTACGTTAAATTTGTAGGTTAACGGCTGTCCTATATTAAATGCTGTTGCAGTGTAAGTTCTATAATGTAACACAAGTGATAACCACTAAGACGTCACCAAGAAGAATAGTGAGAAGAAGAAAGTTAGCAAACAGGCTCTTCACAAGAAAGAAGCCAAACACAAACAACCACAGAAAAATTAGAATTAAAAAAAGACATGAACCACTCCAAAAACAAACAGTAAAATAAGTGAGTTAGAAACTTTGCTTTTAGTAAAACCTTAAATGGAAATAGTCTAAATACCACACGCAAAAGGCAGATGACAGCAGAATGGATTTTAAAAAAAAATAAATAACCTATCATTTTGCTGTCTGTAAGAAACACATTTAGAAATAAGGGCAGAAATAGACTGAAAATAAAAGAATGGAGAAAAGAATTCCATTCAATCAGTAAACAAAAAGTGATCAAGGTGGTCATACCAATATCAGATAAAATAGATTTTAAATCAAGATCTGCTACAAGAGGTAAAGAATAACCCATTATTATCAAGTAGGACAGGGTAGACTTGCCCGCATAGCATTTTCAAGGAGCACCTGGTGGGTTCAAACTGCCAACCTTTGGATCAGCGGCCATGGCTTGTAACCACTAGGGTTTCCAAAGAAGGATATTGCGTAGTAATAAAAGAGTCACTACAGCTAAAAGACATTAGTAGTTATACACATACATGCATCTAATAGCATACACCTAATACTAAAGAAGAGATAGACAAGCCCACAATGCTAGTTGTTGTTGCTGTTATTAGCTGCCATCCAACCAGTTCAGACTCATAGCAAAGCTATGCACAACAGTACAAAACACTGCCAGGTCCTGTGCCATCCTCACCATCACTGTTATCTAGAACCCATTGTTGCAGCCACTGTGTCAATCCACGTCATTGAGGGTCTTCCTCTTTCTCACTAATCTTGTATCTTACCAAGTATCAAGTACTTCTCCAGAGACTGGTCCCTCCAAATAATGCGTCCAAAGTATATGAGATGAAATCTCACCATCCTCGCTTCCAAGGAGCTCTCCAGCTGCACTCCTTCCAAGACAGATTTGTTTATTCTTCTGGTAGTCAATGGTACATTCAATATTCTTCACCAACACATAATTCAATTGTGTAAATTCTATACTGAAAATTCTATACAGTAAATTCTATACTGACAAGAACAGACACATGCACACCTTCATTGCAGCTTGATTCACAATAGCAAATAAATTTAAGCCAGTGTCCATCAACAGATGAATGGATAAGCAAGCTGTGGTAAATATGTACAGTGGAACACTACACAACTGTAAAGAACAATGATGAGTCCACAGAACGTATTATATAACATGGATGAACTTAGAACACATAATGCTAAGTGAAATAAATGAAGCCTTTAAGGACAAATATTGTCTGTCATTGCATAAATATGAATAGATAAATATAAAGAGAAGAGTGTTCACTGGTGGTTACTTTGGAGAGGAGGGGATGGGGAAATTACGCTTTATACCATTAAAAAAAAATAAAATAAAACTGCTGTTGAGTTGATTCTAACTCATAGATAACCTGCAGGACAGAGTAAAACTGTCCCATAATGTTTCAAAGGAGTACCTAGTGGATGCGAACATTCTTCTGGTTGGCAGCTAATGCATTTAACCATTACATCACCAGGGTTTGTAAATACAAATATGTGGATGCAGGTACCTATATTCATTGAAAACACAGATACAGACACTCGTTAGGCATAACCAAACACCATTCAATATTTGTTTTCTGGGTTTGAAGGCTTAGGACCATGATCTCATAGAACAACTCTGTCAAATGACATAACATAGTTCGTAAAAATCATGATCTGCATCCTAGTGAAGTGAGTAGCATCTGGGGCCTTAAAAGCTTGCAAGCAGCCATACCAAAGACAAAAATACAGGTCTCTGTTTGCCAGGAGAGAAACTGTAAGAAGCAAAAAAAAAAAAAAAAAAAAAGACTGAGAGAAGAAAGAAGTCTGCACAACTGCACAGGCAACAATCACATCTACCCTGAGACTAGAAGACCCAGATAGTGCCTGGCTACCACCTCTGACCATTCAGACCAGCTTTACAACAGTTTGTCCCGGACAGAATGTGAGAAAAATATGGAGCAGAGGTCAAATTAGGGGGAAAAAAAACAGAAAAAGAAAAGGCCAGGCAAACTGGAACAGTAAGCAACAGAGGACCCCCTGAAACTGTTGCCCTTAGACGCCCTTTATACCTAGGACTGAACTTGTCGCCTGCGACCTAGGCAACTAATGCTGCTACAACAGAAAACACAAGTGGATGGCTTTTAACAAGAGAAATTTATTTCTTTACGGTGAAGTAGGCTTAAAGTCCAGGGGAAGGCTTTCTCAGTCTGTCTTCTTGCTCCAGAGTAAGAGCTTCCTCACTTCAAGACTCTGAGTTCTCTGCTCCCAGTACTGTTTCATTTGAGGTATGAGGGCCCCTTGTCTCTCCGCTCACTTCTTTCTGTTATATCCCAAGAGATTTTCCCAACACAATCTAAATTTGTAGACTGAGTCCTGCCTCACTAACACACCTGCTGTTCATTCTCCCTCATGAACATATCGAGTCAGGTTTTATAACTTATGGGAAAAATCACACAACATGAGGAATCGTGACCCAGGCAAACAGACTCACGTTTTTCGGGAGACGCAATTCAATCCACGACACCCTGCAATCACCTTTTCTTGAAACAGCAGAGTGGAACACAAAATAAAGGATATTGCCTTTGTTTCCTTTATAGGTGTCCTATGTAAAAACCGCCATGAGTCGGATCCGACTCGACGGCACTTGGCTATGTAAAAACCATCAGAATCCTACGAAAAGTCAAAAACTACTGAAAAGCAAAGATGAGAAGAGAGATAAATACTAGAATACCAGAATGGGAAAAAATGAATATAGAGAAAATGTTGACATACTTAAATACATGTACGTGATGTTACCAAACAATTTATATGGAAATTGTTAAGTGGGAACCTAACTCTGGGTAAGCTTTCACCGAAAGCTCAGTAAAATATTATTTTTAAAAAAAGAAAGAAATCCTACATCCAAACAAAAACTTAAACATAAAATGTTCGTAGCAGCATTACTTGTGACCCCATAGTTGGAAATAATCCAAGTGTCCATCACCTGGTGAGTGGGTGAGCAAATGTCGTAAAGTCACAAAATATCACGTATTGGATGATCTCCTTTACATGGAATATACAGAAAAGGCAAATGTACAGAGGCAGAAAGTAAATTATTTGTTGCCAGGGGCTACGAAGAATGTGGCACAGAAAGTACCTACTAATAGATTGGGCGAAGTGATGAAAATGTTCTACAATTAGTTAGTGGTGATGGCTGCATGACTTTGTGAATACACTAAAATGCTGAGTCATGCATTTCAAAAGCAGTGACTTTTGTGGTATATGAATTCCATCTCAAAAAGTTGTTAAAAACAGATGTCTTTTTCCCCACTTGACACAGGGAAAAATGTGGTTTTTATTAACATGGTTTTTATTTTCAATGAATAATGTAAAAACAAAAATCAAAAAAATTAAATAGCATGATCATGTATTCAGTTTGAAATAAGGATAGAAATTAAACATATTGTGGCATCAAAAATAGATTGAAGGATGTTTTTACACAGCAATATTTAGAGTTTTTGAATTTTGTATTTAAAATAAGCAACACTTTGAAAAATATTAAAAGTTTAATGTTTCTTTATAAGTGATAATACACCAGAGAGCATTTTAGGTTGCTTTTTACAAGCCTATCCTCATAAATAAAACATTGTACATGTTGATATCCTTTATACCCAATGCCCAAGAGGAGGACAACTTAGTGAGTTAATGTTAGAATGAAACATTAGAGTATAATTATCTTGTATTTCATTATCAGATCCTTTACCCTTCCCTGGTATAATTGAAAGAACATAATGGTCTTAGCTGTAACAATTTATGACTAAGAATAAAAATTTTAAAACCATATTCAATGACCAGAGGTTCTGAGTCCATAATGAACTAAGCAATGTAATTGTAAAAAACAGTTCTTTGGACGTGTACATAGGAAATCTCAAACTGCTCTGTTTAAGCCAGCCGGCCAAGTGCCATCGAGTCAGAATGTCTTCAACCATTTTTCATCTTTAAAAAAAAAAAAAAATTATTATGCCTTCAGTGCAGGTTTACAGAACAAACCGACTTCTCATTAGACAGTACATGTGCTTTTCATGACATTGATTAACAATCCCAAGATATGTCAGTATTCTCCCTTCTCGACACAGGGTTCCCTATTACCAGCTTTCTTGTACTCTCCTGTTTCTGATCCTGGCTCCTGGGCTGCTGTACCGTTTTCGTCTCATTTTGTTTTATGGGCCTCTCTAATCTTTAGATGAAGGGTGAACCTGAGGCGTGACCTCATTACTGAGCTAAAAGAATGTCTGGGGGCCCTACTCTCAGGGTTTCTCCAGCCTCTGTCAGATCAGCAAGTCTGGGTTTTTGTGTGTGTGTGCTAGAATTTTGTTCTACCTTTTTTTCCAGCTGTTTCCAGGACCATCTATTGTCATCCACATAAGAACAGTCAGTGCCGGTTACTGAGCACCATCTAACTGTACTGGACTCAGTCTGGTAGGTGTCACAGTAGTTGCGGTCCATCAGACCTTTGGATTAATATTTCCATTGCATCTTCAGCTTTCTTCATTATGCCTTGCTCTCAAAAGGGTGAGACCAGTGGGGTATCCTAGCTGGCTGCTCACAGGCTTTTAAGTTCCCAGCCATTACTCACCAAATTAGAATGTGGAACGTTTTCTTTATAATCTATTTGGTCCCAATTGAGCTAGCTGTTCCTCTAGATCACGATCCCTACAGCCCTCAGACCGGTAATTCGGTCCATCAGGTAGTTTGGATTCATCTATTCGGCTTCCGTGACAAGTTGTGCTGGCTTCCCCAATACTGAGTACTATCTTATCCTTCACCAAAGTTACCATTTATACTTTCTATCTTGTTGTTGTTAGGTGCAATAGAGGCAGTCTTGCCTCATAGCGATCCTCTACCCAATAGAAGGAAACATTGCCTGATCATGAGCGATTCTCCCAATCCCTGTTATGCTAAAACCCATTGTTGCAGCCACTGTGTGAACCCATCCACTTGATGGTCTTCCCCGTTTTCACTGATCTGCTACTTTACCAAGCATGATATTCTTCTCCAGGGACTGATCCCTTCTGGTACCATATCCAAAGCACACAAGATGGAATCTCGCCATCCTTACTTCCAAGGAGAATTCTGGCTGTACTTCTTCCAGGACAGATTTGTTCATTCTTCTGGCAGTCCATAATATATTCAATATTCTTCTCCAACACCAGAATGCAAAGGTATCAAATTCCTCTTCAGTCTTCCTTATTCATTGTCCAGCTTTCCTATGCATATGAGGTGACTGAAAATATTATGGCTTGGGTCAGGCCTATAAGTGACATCTTTGCTTTCTACCTGGAACCCATTAATGCTATCTCCATTTCCTGGCCATTTACAAACTAACAATTGACCTAGTTCAACCAAGCTATTTAACAGAGAAAAAATCTGAAGTCTAGAGAGAAGGACATAGGTCTGTAGTCATTCAAATGACTACTGACAGAGTCACTGTTCAAAATCACACTTTTGGTACTGCTTATATCAAACCATGCTTAAACTAGTCACATTTCATGCAAGCCCTGCTGCCAGCTCATGACTTTGGTAATGTTATTAATAGATAGGATAATATTTATTAAATGTAATATTTATTTCCCTGCCACGCTCATACACAAATAAAATCATGAAGACATTCAAATTAGAAATAAATCATGTTCAGCTCTGTGAGGTTAATAAGCTACAATGAGCTTTCTGCTTGCAGGGGTGTCATGATTTTCTTGACTAGACAAATTGCTTTCCATTGGTCCAGGCCCTGGGTATGGATACTTGCTAAATTTATGATTATGTGGCACCAATAAAATATGTCCTGAAATTTGGTTGGCTCTTTTTGGTGAAGCTAATTTAGGAGCTGATTCACTGGTATCATGCCTGTGTAAGGACTGCAGGTAAAAAATACGCATTACCTTTCTGCTAGTAACTAGGAAACTAGAACAGGGAGTACAACCCTATAATCTATTTAATTCCTTGCTCTCATATATGAACTACAAATGGTGATGCCGACCACTTTGAGCTTTATCCTTCTTTTTCAAGAAAGACTCACAGAGCTTGTAATAAGCTCATACATTTTTTCAAATTAGTAGCAAATGCTTTTATAACATATATGTAAGAGTACATTGCTTGAGGCATGAGTTGAGTTGGGTGTCAGTCCTTCTGTAAGTCATCTTGCACTTCCCATTGTTGTTTGCTGCACAAAAGTAACACATGCTTTCTTTCCAGGATATTTGAAAGGTCAAAAGAGTATTGATTTCTGCTTCTGTCCATGAAAGATAAACTGCTACAGCAGTTTCCTTCACCTGTAAGCAGCTAAAACACTAAACAAAATATATTAAACACTTGTTTTCAGACATTGAACATAGGCAGCACAGGACAACAATTCCTGAGAAAAGAAAAATAAATAAGGTCAGCCCTAAGACTGTATCAGCTTACTGCCTGGAAAGAATTTTGGGCTGCAAACCAAAGAAGAGGAGCCCAAATGAGCCTGCCGGCCTTGCCGAGCCGAGGAGACAGAGTTACAATTTGTGAAGCAAGATCTCTGACAGCAGGAAGCTGTGCAGTAAGTGAGCTCTTCTTGAAGTTCTAGGTGACTACTGATCTGTGTTACAAGTGAGTAAAAAACACCGGAAGTTAGGGAAATAACAGGAAAGCACAAGGAAGAGCAATTTTAGGAGCACATGTCAAACTCTGGGAAGAATTCATTTTTGAATAAGCCACAGCGGAAAGATTTTGTAACAGATAAAGGTTTGATAAAATTCTCAGGGGAGTATCACCTCAGTTAAAAAAAAATAAATAAGGTGTTTCTGTCACTTCTCACTTATACTGAAACCATTTGTAACAGAACAGAACTACACACTGTACGGATTTCAGTGGTAGTGACTTTTAGGAAGTAGCCCATCAGGACTTTCTTTTGAGAAACCTCTAAATGGATACAAACCATCAACGTTTTTGTTACTGAGTGCTTTACCATTTTTCCAAGGAGGGATTACCTAGTAGTAGCAAAAAGTTAGCTCTAGACTAAAGGCTGCTTCATGCACACTGCAACAAAAAATTAAACGCAACCCTCAGTAAGATCTAACTGGTCCCAGTAATTTAACTACATACTGAAACAAAGTCCAGCACTCTTTGAAAGAGTACAACTAATGTCAGCAACAAAACAGCCAAAATTCCCAATACACATAAATCAATTACATTTCAGCTAGTAGTAACTAATGATTGAAAATTGAAATTAACAAATACTTCAATACATCAAAAGATTTCATCACATCAAAAATATGAAATATCTGGGATATATTTAGCAAAATATATGACAGTTTCATTCACAAAAGCTGTAAAACATTGCTAACAGAAATTCAGGGAAATCTAAATAGTGGAAAGCTATATCATGTTCATGAATCTTAAGTCTTAATACTGGTAACATGTCAGTTCTCCTCAAATTAATCTATGTAGCCCATACAATTTCAAATGAAATTCCAGCAGGTATAGTCAAATTGACACAAGAAATCGGCACAATGATTCTAAAAATTATATAGAAATAAAAAAGAAAACCTCAATAATAATTTTGAAAAACAAGAACGTTAAAGGACTCACAGTATGTGACATTAAGACTTACTTTAAAGCCATAGTAATCAAGAAGGCATGGTTTTGACATAATGAGAAATATATATAACAATGAAACAAACATAGACTCCAAAATTCTGTCATGCAATCTTTGGCAGCATTTCTGTCATTAAGGCTATGTTTTCAAACACCTATTCCTCCTTATTTGTTTCCAGCTTTTGCATCCTAATCACCAGTAATTATCAATGTCTCTTGACTGCATATTTGATCAATTTAAAGCTGCTGAAATTTGTCAAAAATCTTCAATGTCCTCATTTTTGGAATTAGCAATCACTTCAGAAATTTTAATAATAGTCGTATTAATTGGTCTTCCTTGTAGACGTATGCCCTAGGGTCGCCATGAGTCAGATCCGACTCGACGGCACTTGCTTGGCTGGTAGACACATGGATATCATCCTATCACTGACAGTGTTGTACTTTAGGCTAGAGCTTCAAGTGTTCTTTTTGATGATGAATACAATCCATTCCTCTTCAGTTTGTCATTCCCTGCATGTTAGAACATTTGGCTGTCTTAGTCCGGAAGCTCAGCTGAAACCTGTCCATCAGGGGTGACCCTGCTGGTATTTGAAACACCAGTGGTATAGCTCAGCATCACCATAACACACAAGCCACTATAGTATGACAAACTCACAAGTATGTGGATAACTTCGATGAAACAAAATTTATTTATTTATGTATATATATTATGCTGCTTGTGCTTTTGGTGTTACAGCTAAGAACCCATTGCCAATTATACAGTCCCCAAGATTTTCTCCTATGTTTCTTTTTTAAAGTTTCATGTTATTAGCTCTGACATAAATAGTTGACTCATTCTGAGATAACTTCTTTTATGCGATGTGAGGTATGGGTCCATTTTATTACTTTCCATGTAAAAATGCAGTTGTCCCAGCATCAGTTGTTCAAGAGAGAATTCTTTCTCCTTTGAATGGACTCAGTACCTTTCCTAAAATCAATTGGCTGACACAAGTAGTCTTTTAAAGGCATTAGTGGTGATACCTCTTATCTTCACTGAGATTCTGAGTGAACTGAGAAATAAGACAAGAAGTTAAGGGCAATGAGAAATCAAATTATAGTTGTTGTTTCTGCTAATACCTACCTGAAGAAGATATCCAGGTAAGATGGAGGCATAAACAGACCATTGTTTTGACCCTCCTTACAAATACAACAAGGAAACAGTGCTTGACCTTGAGAAACTCTGAATCAGGAGCAGAGGGCAGCAGCAGAGAACTGCAGAGGGGCAAGAAACAACGAACCAACTGCAAGTCACATACACAAAATGTCATTGCCTCTCCCCTCGGCCATGCAACCTCTAGCTGCTGTAAACTAAAGAAGCTGCCCAAGAAAGAGTGTCTGCTTCCCTAACCACCACACATTCCTGCCTGTACAAAGAGACACGACCCAAGCTTCTGCCCTAAAATTAACAAGGCATGACTCTCTGGGGTTTGTAGGCAGCGTGTTAACACCTCCCCCACCAAGACACTGTCAGCTGCAAAGGTGCTAGAAATTGCTACAGGGAAGATCCCTGCAGTAAAGTCTGTTCCCATAGTCAAAACCCAACCTGCCTGTCTGCATACTGCATAGTGCAAGCCTCTAAAACCAACAAGACAAATGTCTCTGGGAGTCAGTTCAGGTCTCTCTGCCCCCATTTCCATTTGATACAGAGGATTACTGACTGAGACTGCTGTGTTCAAGTAGATAGGCACCGTGGAGATTGCACTAACAGCTAATGATCTACCAGGAAGATTCTTACAGTAACAAGGTAGAACCTCACCCCCTGCCCCCCAGAGATCCAGATGGACCGTGACAGCCCTTCTACCACCTGGTTACTAGTGGCTGCCAGGCTTCTGCATACTGCTTACAGAAGGCTCTCGACAGTGGAGTCTGCTTCCGTAGTCAGCGCTCTACCTGCCTCCCTGCATATTCCTTAACACATGTCTATGTACCAACAGGACAGACCACCCTGAGGGTCAGTTCAGTGCATGCTCTCCATTTCCATTAGCACTGAGGACTACCGGTTGAGGTTTCTGCATGTAAGCAAACAGGCATCTTGAGTGGCCGCTATACTTAAAACCAATATACTATAGAAGAGGGTCGTTGATGACAGAAGCAAAGCAGACCTCCCTAGGGCTCCATTCAGAGCACGGAAGGTCTTCTCCCACCAGTAATTGTCAGCTGCTAGACAAATATGAATTCCTATAGAAGATACTCTACAGTACAGCAAGGAGGCAGATCTCACCCAGGTGGGGACTGATTCCCCCAACCATCACAAAGCCACTGTGGCTGTGAAAGCCACAAGTCAGATCTCTCTGAGGTCCTCCTGGGGAGTGTTAGTTCCTCCTCCTGTTGAAACAGAGGAAAGTCTGCCTGTGCATCCACCTCAGATACAAGCAGTCCCTACAGAATAGGAAAGGAAGCCTCAAGCAAAACTGGAAGAAAACACCCAGTCCCAAAGGGAATCTAAGTTTTTCAGCTAAAAACCTAGTTGTAGAAATACAGAAGCAAAAGAGTGAAAACCAGAAAGATGGAACTGTGGACAGATTGGTTAATTCCTGACATCTTACCTGAATGGTGATGCCTGCTACTGGATAGATTGACCACAAACATGGTCTCTGGTGTGTTTGAGTGACATTAAAAGTTGAAAATTGACATCTGGAATTTTGAATCCTAATTTAATCAGCAAGGGAGAAAATGCTATTACAGAGATGGAGAGCAAGTGGTAAGCAAAGGCCAAAGTCTCCATACCCCTAAGATTTTTTGCAGAAGCACTGTGAACAAAAACTGGGGAGAACTTAGAAAATTAACACCTTAGAAAATTCTGACATCTCAATGAAAAGTTAAAAGACATGAAGAAAAGAGAAATTGTGTCCCATTCAAACAAGCACAATGAGGGAAGTGAAAGTATATTTATAGAAGACCACACCATGAAAAGAATGGAAGATGATAATGCTACAACATTAAACGTGATTAAACAGTTAAAGGAAAACAGGCAAAAGCCTAAGAGAAATAAAGAAAGCAATGTAAGGTAAAATGAGGACCTAATGAAAGAGATAATAAAAGAAACCAAACAAAAATACTGCAGCTGAAAGGGACACTAATTGAAATGAGAAACACAATGGAAGGACTTAACAACAGCTGTAATCTGGCAGAAAAAAGAAATCAGTGAACTAGAAGAGAAGATAGCTGAAATTTCAAAGGCTGAAGAGCAACAGGAACAGAGTCTAAAGAAGGCTGAACATAGTTTGATGGACTCACAGGACAACATCAAGACATCTAATATGTGCATCATAGGAATTTCAGAAGAAGGTCAGGGAGTAAAAGGCACACAAAAATATTTGAAGAAATAATAACAGAAAATTTCCCCAATCTGACAAATGACATGAACCTACAAATTCAAGAAGCTCAGAGAACTTCAAGCAGGATAAACACAAAGAAATCTGCACAGAGACACATCATAGTGAGGCTCTCAAAAAGTAAAGAGAAAGAATCCTGAAATCAGTCAATAAGCATCAAATAGTCACATAAAAATGATTCCCTGTAAGATTAAATGCTGATTTCTCCTCAGAAATACTGAAGGCCACAAGGCAATGGAATGAAATTTAAAGTGCTGAAAGAAAAAAGAAGCTGTCAATCAAGAATACTCTACCCAGAGAAAGTGTCCTTCAAGAATGAGGGTGAAACTGAAACACTCCCAGACAAAAAAAAATCTGAGAAAGTTCATATCCACCAGACTGGCCCTATAAAAAAAATACTAACGGGAGTTTTGCAGATGAAAGAAAGAGGATATTAGGAAGTAATTAAAACCCATAAATGAAAAAAAAAAAAGACTCCTAATAAAAGCACTTTCATGGATTAAGTATAAGGACTGCTAATTAAGTTGCAAATATCCTAGAAAAAGTGCTATGTACCTTGTTGCTGAATATCACTATGGTCAGCTTCAAAGTACTCCCGTTGGGAAGCTATACACTGATGCCAGTGCCTAACCCAACCTTCAAAGTAATTTTGGAACTCTTTTTCTGGAATGGCCATCAGAGCTATCATCATGCTACCCTTGATGTTCTGAATGTAATCAAGATGCCTTCCTTTCAATATTTCTTTTATCTTTGGGTAAAGAAAAAATGTCACTGGGGATCAAATCAGGTGAGTAGAGAGGTGTTCCAATACAATTGTTTACTGGCTAAAAACTCCCTCACAGACAACTATACATTTGTTTGCAAACTTGCCACTGTGCACAATGGCAATTCCAGAAGGAGTTCCAAAATTGCTTTGAAGGGTAGTCTAGGCACTGTCATCAGTGCATAGTTTCCCAAGGGAAATATTTTGAAAGTGACCATAGTGATATTCAGCAGCGAGGTACGTAGCACTTAAGAACAATTAAGTATGCAGACTTAATTGTCAGATCTCATACACACATGCACACACTTGCGTGTGTGCATGCACACACACACACATATGGCTGAACATCAACCAGTTCTTTCTGGTATAATGATTCTATTCTTTCTGTCTCCTTTTGATGCTTCCCGAGTCATTTGTTTCCCTGTAGAATCCTTAACCAGTGAAATTCAAGGCTCGAATTTTTCCTTCAGTTCTTTCAGCTTGAGAAATGCAAAGTGTGTTCTTCCCTTTTGCTTTTCTGCTCCGATCTTTATGATCTGTTTTCTTCTGGTGCCTGAGGGGTTCCTCTGTTGTTCTCTCTGTTGTTTCCAAGCTGTAGGGTCAGTTCTTTGATTTGGTTTCTTTCTTCCTTCCAGATTTGTGCATTTATGAAGATAAACTGACCTCTGAGCACTGCTTTGTCTGTATCCCATAGGTTCTGGTAGGAAGTGTTTTCATTCTCATTGGAATCCGTAAATTTCTTTATTTCATCCTTGATTTCTCCTATAAACCATGTTTTTTTGAGCAAAGTGTTGTTCAGTTTCCATGAGTTCCACTTTCTGTGTTTTTTCTGCTATTGATTTTGACTTTGATGGCTTTATGATCTGAGAAGATGCTTTGCATTAATTCAATGGTATGGATTTTGTTGAGAATTACTTTATGTCCTAACACATGGTCCATTCTCTAGAATGTTCCATGTGTACTGGAGAAGAAGGTGTAGTTGTCCGCTGATGGATCAAAAGTTCTGTATATGTCGATGAGGTCTAGTTGGTTAAGTGTGGCAAAAAAGTCTTCTGTGTGTTTATTTAGCTTTTTTCTAGATGATCTGTCCAATACTGAGAGTGGAACGTTGAAGTCTCCTACTGTTATTGTGGAGTGATCTATCTCCTTTTTGAGTGCAGTCAGTGTTTCTTTAACATATTTAGGTGCTCTAATATTAAGTGCATAAATATTTAATATTGTTAAGTTCTGCTTGAGTATCAAACCTTTCAGCAATAAATAGTGTCCATCCTTGTCCACAATGGTGGATTTTACATTAAAATCAATTTTGTCTAAGATTAGAATTGCCACAACTGCTTTTCTTTATGTTAGCTTGATACATATTCTTTCATCCTTTAATTTTCAGTTTGTTCATGTCTTTAAGTTTAAGATGAACTTATTGTAGACAATATATAGATGGGTCATGTCTTTTGATCCAAGATGTCACTCAATGTCTCTTTACTGGAGCACTGAGTCCATTCACATTCAATGTAATTATTGATAGGTATGTGGTCAGTGCTGCCATTGTGATATGTTTATGTTTGTGTTGATGTTTTCTCTGTTGTTCCTATTAATCTGTTCTGCAATCTTCTTCTTTGCAAGTTGATTTTTCACCTTTTTCAGGGTTGGTTTTGTGGTTGTTGAGACTTCTGTATTACATTTCTTGTTATGGTATGTTGCTTTTTTATGGTGCTTTATGGCTGCCCCTGTGATCCCACTTAATAAACTATATATAAATCAATTTTGGTTGCTACCAGTCTTGTCAAATTCCTCTCCATCTGGAAGGACTATAACAACTGTAGTATACCCCTCTTTTTAATATGATGAAATCATAGTTTACATGATATGATCACTAGATCATTACTTTTACTATTATAGCTTTGATTGTGTTTGGAGCCTTCCCTAACTGAGTAGGATTCTGGATAATGTGTCCTTCTAAAATACAAAGTTAGAGGTTTTGCTCTTCCAAGCCAAGAGACTCTTTTAGTATTTCCTGTAGCTTTGGTAAGGTTTTCACAAAGTCTCTGAGTTTCTGTTTATCTGGCTTAATTTCATTTTCATATTTGAAAGATAGTTTTGCAGGATATATAATTCTTGGAAGTCCGTCTCCTTCAAGGTTTTGAATGTGTCATGCCACTGTCTCCATGCCAGCATGGTATCTGCTGAGAAATCCAACGAAAACCTACAGGGTTTCCCTCTGAATGTTAGTTTTGCTTTGAGTCTTGCTGCCTTTAAGAGTTTCTGCTTAAGTTTCATTTTGTTGAGCTTGATTATAATATGTCTTGGAGTCTTTCTATTGAGATCTATATTGAGTGGTGTTTGATACATATCTTGGATATCTGTATTCTCTTCTTTCATAATTTCTGGGAAGTTTTCTGTCAGCAGCTCAGCAACAATACTCTCTGTTCTCAGGTGTCTTGCCCTGTTCAGAAACTCAAATTAATCATAGATTGTTCTTCTTAATAGAGTCCCACAAGTTTCTTAATGCTTCTTCGTTTTTCTTGTTTCTTTTTTCTGATTTCTCCTCATAGATGTTGCAGTCAGTGGCTCTGTCTTCCAAATAAGGAATTCTCTTTTCCATTTGTTCCATTCTGTTTTCTTGGCTTTGAATTGAGTTTCTGTATCTTTGATTTTGCTCTTGATTTGTTGGATTTCAGAGTACTGATGTTCCATCAGATCAAACACCTTGCTTAATTTTTTGTTTTGTTCTGCTGCATTTTATATAAGGTCTAGGAGGGCTCTCTATATAATCCTTTTGTATTAACCTTCTGATGGTTTCAGGAAAGCTTCTTTGTCTGGGAAGTTCTGAGGCAGTTTCTTCGGGGGGCCTTCTGATGCTGTGGGTGACTTCTGGGTTACCATCTTCTCCAACGTTTGTTGCTTTGGGGGCTTCATGTGGGTCAATAGAGGCCAGGAGAGATGGCGTGAAGATGTACCACAGTTGTTTCTCTAGGCTGTCTTAAAATGAGAAGTAAAAACTATTTGACAACTTCCAAACTCAGTCAGGTTTTCAGGTGTATACGTCCCTCTTCCCAGCTGGCAGAGTAAGCACCTCTGTATTGAACCCCAGATGTTATAAACTCGCTCAAAATACAGAAAGGCTACTGGCCTGCTGGCTTCTGCTGTCAGGCCCCAGCTGAAGGTGATATTGTGTAGAATTCTGCTTTTCTGTTGGAAAAGTGGTCTCTTCTGAGTAGGCACTGCCTCCCAGCCCAGGAATTGGGTCCACTTGAGGCTCCTGTATGGATGACCCCACCTCCCAGCAAAACAAGATGGTGTCCCATGCAAGCTCGCCAGCTGGCCAGGACCAGGCTCCCAGCGGAAAGAGAGGCCAAGAGTGCCAAAATGCCCAGAGTCCCCAGTTTCTGCTGCTGGGCCCTGGCCCCAGGCGACACTATGCAAAACACTGCCTCCTTGCTAGAAAAGTGCTCTCCCCCAGGCAGGAGCCACCTCCCAGCCTAGGAGCCAAGTCCAGTCAGGGCCTCTGCCTGGGCTTCTACATTTCCTGATAGACCAGAGGAGCCGAGGTGTATAGAGTCTAAAGCCAGGCTCTCAGAACCTAGCAATTACGCTTGCCGTTCACACCAGCAGTGCATCTGAGACTAGCAGCTAGTCAATTTCCAATTCTGCCCGCCAGCCAAGACAGAAGAAAAAATAATTGAAATGGTGAGTTATCTTCGGGGTAACTATGCTTGCCGAGTGTGGGGTCAGTGAAAAAGAGGAGGTTTTGCATTCAGTGGTATCAAGTCCAAATTAACAGCCCTATGCCACATCCCAGGGCTCACTAGGTATCCAGAAGGCTCCATTTAATTATCATTTCAGGTCTTGGTTTCCAGAGGGATTTAGGGAGACATGCATTTAGTCAGCCAACTTGACTCCACCCCCTTTTGCTTTTCTTTTTCCAGCACTTTGCTCATGTCGTTATAATATTTTACTTTGCCTTCTCAAGTCACCTTCTGATATCTTCTGTTCAGTTCTTCAACTTCATCATTCCTTCCTTTTGCTTCAGTGACTTGACATACAAGAAGAAGTTTCAGTGTCCTCTAACATCCAGTTTGGTCTTTTCTTTCCTTTCTGTTTTTTTAATGACCTCTTGCTTTCTTCATGGATGATGTCTTTTATGTCGTTCCACAATTCATCTGGTCTTCGGTCATTCGTGTTCAACACATCAAACCTGTTCTTGAGATGGTCTTTAAATTCAGGTGTAATGTATGTAAGGTCCTACTTTGGCTGTCATGGACTTGTTCTAACGTCTTCAGTTTCAATTAGAACTTGCATATGAGCAATTAACGGTACATGCTGCAGTCAGTACCTGGTCATGTACTGACTACAAAGGCGTTTGACTGTGGATCATAATGAATTATGGATACCATTGTAGAGAATGAGAATTCCAGCACACTTAATTGTTCTCATGAGGAATCTGTATATGAATCAAGAAGCAGTCATGTAAACAGAACAAGGGGACACTGCATGGTTTAAAGTCAGAAAAGTTGTGTATCAGATCTATTCTGGAAGAAGTACAACTAGAGTGCTCTTTGGAAGCAAAGATAGAGAGATTGCATCTCACCTACTTTGGACACGTTGTCAGGAAGGATGACTCTTTGGAGAAGGGCATCATACTTGGTAGAGTGGAGGATCAGCAAAAAAGAGGAAGACCTTCAACAAAACAGATTAACACAGTGGCTACAATGATGGGCTTGAGCATAAAACTGACTGTGGACATAGCTCAGGAGTAGGCAGTGTTTCATTCTTTTACGTACAGGATCACTATGAGTTGGGAATGAACCAACAACACCTAACAATAACAACAAATCTTTACAGAAGCAAGTTGCTAGAGCTTTTCTTCTACAGAACAGCTTGTGGATTCAAACTGCCAACCTTGTAGTAAGCAGTCAAGCAATCAACCACTGTATCACTAGAGCTCCTACAAAATATCTAGATAATTCTAATTTCTTTATTCCAGCCAACAGAGACATATGACATAAAGCAAAGGCATGAAGATAGTGTACTTTTTGCAGTTACATGAAGATGTAATATACATGCATTTAGACAGGTGGCTCATTTTTGAGTTAGCAATTGTTCTGCTAGATTTTTATCTTGTAGTTCCTATCATTTTTCTAAAATTAAACTACTCTCTTTTATAACTTCAACTCCTGATTCCTTGTCACTTGGCAATTGTCTTTCAGACTACCTATAGCTTTTAGGTGCTTCCCGGGAATGTCAAACCACATACATGTCTGATTTTCCTAAATATAAGAAATAATTCTTTCCCTTCTCCCCTATCCCTTAGAGATTAATAAAATAGCTTTACAACCACAACAACAACAACAAAAAAAAAACTTTTTACATTACAGTCTTGATGTTTCATTGAAACTGTTAGTGAAATTCCAAAGATATTTTGATAATAGGAAAACATGTTTAAATTAAAGATTTGGGGTTATAAAATGTCATCTGTTCTTCTAGTGTGGGTGAATATGTTGAATAGTATTTATGTTGGTAATAGCAGTACTGCTTTACTCTTTTTAGTTACCCAATATATTGAAACAGCTATTCTAAAGATCCCCCAGGTAGCTGTCAGTTTGTCATATGGTGTGGGCTTGTGATGCTGGAAGCTGTGCCATTGGTATTTAAATGCCAGCGGGGTTATCTGAGATGGATAGGTTTCAGCAGAGCTTCCAGACTAAGACACACTAGGAACAAGGACTTGATGGTCTACGTCTGAAAAGAATTAGCCAGTAAAAACCTTACGAAGAGCAGCAGAACATTATATGATGCAGTGCCAGAAGACAAGACCCTCAGTTTGGAAAGCAGTCAAAATGCAGCCATCAAAGATCTGCCCCTTCTAAGTAGAGCAGACCTTAAAGACATGGATGAGTCAAGCTTCCAGGACTTTCTCCAACTGATGTGGCATGACTTAAAATAAGAAGAAACTGCAAACACTCATTAGTAATCAGACCCTGAGATGTACAAAATATGAATCTAGAAAAGTTAGAAATCATTGAAATGAAATGGAACACATAAACATCAGTATCCTATGCATTAGTGAGCTGAAATGGACTGGTACTAGACATTTTGAGTTAAATAATCATACATCTATTACACTGGGAATGACAACTTGAAGAGGACCAATGCTGCATTTGTTGTCAAAAACAGTATTTAAAGAAGTACAACACTGTCAGTGATAGGATAATATCCATATGCCTACAAGAAAGACAGGTTAATAACTATCACTCAAATTTATAAACCAATTACTAAGGTCAAATATGAAGAAATTGAAGACTTTTAACAATTTCTGCAGTCTGACATTGATCAAACAACCAGTTGAGATGCACTGATAATTACTGGTGATGGAATGCAAAAGTTAGAAAGAAGGAAGGATTGGTAGTTGGAAGATACAGCTTTTGTGATAGAAATGATGCCGAATATCACATGATAGAACTTTGCAAGACCAATAACATATTCATGGCAAAAGCTTTTTCACCAGCATAAATGGCAAAAATATATATGGACCTCACGAAGGAGAACACACAAGAAACAAATCAACTTCTGTGGAAAGAGACAATGGAAAAGCTCAGCATCATCAGAACAAGGCCAGGGCCAACTGCCAGAAAGACCATCAACTTTTCATATGTAAATTCAAACTGAAACTGAAGAAAGTTAGAACAAGTTCATGTGATCCAAAATATAAACTTGCATAAATCCTACCTCAATTTAGAGATCATCCAAAAAAAAAAAATGGATTTTACGCATTGAACACTGTCATGGATTGAATTGTGTCCCCCCAAAAATATGTGTGGTAGTTTGGCTGGGTCAGGATTCCCTGTATACTGTAATTGCCCTCCACTTTGTGATTTTTCTATCCTGTATGTTAGAAGATTAAGGTGGGACTGTAAATTCTTTCCTAAGGTCACCTTCCTGCTCCACTGTAAAGAGACTTTCCCTGGAGTGATCCTAATTCCTGCCAGTAGCTAATAGATAGGATGATTATGTTAAAAGAGGATTAGGTGAGACTGCAACAGCTTTGCTAAGGTACTTTCCCTGGAGTGTGCTTTGCATCACCCTTTATCCTTTCATCCTAAAGGAGATTAAAAGAGAGAGAAGCAAGCAGAGAATCGGGAACCTGACACCATCCAGAAAGCAGCACTGGGAGACGAGTACATCCTTCAGACCTGAGGTCACTGCACCAAGATGATCGCTGACCAAAGAGTGACACAACACAAGGACTTTCCTCCAGAATGGACAGAGCAAAAGCCTTCCCCTGATGTGGATGGACATCATGAATTTGGGCTTGCAGCCTACCGGGCTGTTTAAAAATAAATTTTTCTTTGCTAATGCCATCACCTTTGTGATATTTCTGTTAGAGCAGCACTAGCTGATTAAAACAAACACTAAAGACAGAAAAGCAAAATATTTGTAGGATTTCAACAAGGACATCATACATGAAGAAAGCAAGAGGTCACTAAAAAATGGGAAAGAAAGAAAAGACCAAAGGAGATGTGAGGAAAGACTCTGAAACTTGTTCTTGAACATTGAGTAGCTAAATCAGAATGAAGAAATGGTAAAGTGAAAGAGCTGAAAAGAAGATTTCAAAGGGCTGTTCAAGAAAACACAGTCAAGTGTTATAATGACATGACCAAAGTACTGGAGATAGAAATCAACAAGGAATAGCACAGTTGACACTCAGCCATTTCAGGAGATGGCATATGATCAGGAACCAGTGGTACTGAAGGAAGAAATTCATGCTGCACTGAAGACACTGGTGAAAACAAAGCTCCAGGAATAGACAGAAAATCATTTGAGATGTTTCAACAAATAGATGCAGCACTGTAAGTGGTCACTAATCTATGCCGAGAAAAATGGAAGACAGCTACCTGGCTGACTGACTGCAAATGATCCCATGAAGGGCGATCCAATGAAATGCAGAAATTATTGAACAATGTCATTACTATCACATGCAAGTAAAATTTTGCTAAAGATCATTCAAAGGCAGTTGCAGCAGTATGTCTACAGGGAACTGGCAGAAATTCAAGTTGGATTCAGAAGAGAACATAGAACTAGAAATATCAAACCTGATGTTGGATGGATCCTGGCTGAAAGTAGAGAATACCAGAAAGATGTTTACGTGTGTTTTATTGACTAAACAAAGGCATTCAATTGTGTGAATCACTAATTATGAATTACATTGTGAAGAGTGAGAATAACAGAACATTTGTGCTCATGAGAAACTAACGCATAGGTCAAGACAAAGTTGTTCAACCACATTCACGGAGTCTGCATGATTTAAAGTCAAGAAAAGTGAGAAGCAGGTTGTGACTTTTCATCATATTGATTCAGCCTGTATGCTGAACAAATAATCTGAGAAGCTGGACAATACGAAGAAGAACAAGGCATCAGGACTGGAGGAAGTCTCATTAACAACCTGAATTATGCAGATGACACAATCTTGTGCACTTACAAAATCAAAAATCACTGCCTTCCATGTGGTTTATACTTTAACAAAAGCAAACAAACATCCTCACAACTGGACCAACAAGCAACATCATGATAAAGGAGAAAATATTAAAGTTGCCAAAGATCTCAATTTACTTGGATCTATAATGACACCAGTAGAAATAACAGTCAGGAAATCAAAAGAGCCACTGCATTGGACAAATTTGCTGCCAAAGACCTTTTTAAAGTCTTAAAAAGCAACTGTGTAACTTTGAGGACTAAAGTTTGCCTGACCTAAGCCATGGTGTTTTTGATCAGCTCATAGGCATGTAAAAGCTGGACAGTAATGAGGAAGACCAAAGAAGAACTGAAACTTTGGAATTATGGTGTTGGCAAAGAATACTAAAATACTATGGACTACTAGAATAATGAACAACTATGCCTTGGAAGAAATGCAGCCAGAATTCTCCTTAGAAGCAAGGATGGCAAAACTCTGCCTCATGTATTTTAGACATGTTACCAGAGGGGACCAGTTCCTGGAGAAGAACATGATGCTTAGCAAAGCGAGGGTCAGTGAAAAAGAGAAAGGCCCTCAATAAGATGGACTGACACAGTGGCTGCAACAGAGGTCTTAAGCGTAACGACAGTTGTGAGGAGACACAGACTGGGCATTGTTTCTTTCTGTTACACTCAGGATCACTGTGAGTGGGAACCAACTAGATGGTAGCCTAGCAACAACAGCCAAGTTAAGTTGTGCTCATTTTAGAAGTTACTGAATAAGATGTGACTCAACAATACTGAAGTTTCTATATGAAAAATTAAGATTTTAACTGATGAAAATTTATTTTAAATCCAACAGTCATGTTCATGGTCGATTTTATGTATGAATTTTCCTGTGATTCTTGGTTAATCATCTTTGGAATGCTGTTGTTGTTAGATGTCATCAATTTGGTTCTTACTCATAGTGACCCTGTGTGGGGGAGAACAAAATACTGCCCTGTCCAGCACCATCATCACAATCTTTTGATCAGCCCATTTCTGCAGCCAATGTGTCAGTCCATCTTGTTGAGGTTCTTCCTCTTTGTTGACGTTCTATGTTTCCAAGTATAAGGCCCTTCAGTGGTTGATCTCTCCTGATAACATGTCCAAAGCATGTAAGATGTTGTATTGCTATCCTTGCTTCTAAGGAACTTTCTTGTAAGACATACTGATTCATTCTCTTGACAGTGTGTAATATGTGAATGTTGATTGTAGAGCCAAGTAAAATGAAATCCTTGACAATTTTATTCTTCTCTTAAATTCATGCTGTTTACATTCCACGTTCCAATTATAAATGGATGTTTACAGCTGTTTCTTTTCTTTTTGAGTCATGTCCTGTCAGCAAATGGAGGTCCCAAATGCTTGACTCCATCCACATTATTAAGGTCAACCCTAATTTAATGAGATAGAGAAACAAATCATCAACTTTGTTTGGACAGGGAAGAAACCTCAGATAAGTAAAGCACTACTGAAGGAGACGAACACACTGGGAGGCCTCTCACTATGTGACTTTAGAACCTATTACACTGCCACCGTAGTCAAAGCAGCCTGGTACTGGTACAAGAAGAGACAAATAGATCAATGGAACAAAGTTGAGACCCTAGAGATACCACCATCCTCCTATGAACAGTTGATATTTGACAAAGGCCCCAAGATTTTAAACTGGAATAAAAATGGTCTCTTTAACAACTGGGGCTGGCAAAATTGGATATCATCTGCAAAAAAGTGAAACAAGACCCATATCTCACACTTTATACAAAAACCAACTCAAACTGGATAAAAGACCTAAATGTAAAATACAAAAAAATGAAGCTCATCCAAGATAAAATAGGATCAACAATGGAAGTTTTAGTGCACAATTCAGACAGACTTCAAAATTTGACAAACAAAGCACGTTCAACAGAAGAGAAAATAGATAAATGGTAACTAGTGAGAATCAAACATTTTTGCTCATCCTACTAGTTTTTGAAATACCAGTGACATAGCTTCCAACATTACAACAATATACAAGCCGCCACAGTATGGCAAGTAAAGATAACTTGTACGATCAGAGCTTCTTATTGCTGGAAGATTGTATTGGGTCATCCTATAAGTCCTCCTTGTCAGGTTAAGAACTTCAGCAACATCCCTGGCAGGTTTGCAGTAGGAAAACTCTATGGAGCGCAGTTCTGCTCTGATGCACATTAGGTCACCATGAGTCCAAACTGACTTCAGGCAACTAGTTAACATATGCATTTATATAGATATATAACATATTTGTATAATTTATATATATACTACTAATGTGTATATTAATTATATTCTACATAGAAAGCATATGCATTATATATATCTAGATATACATATATAGATATATAGTAGGGAGAGTGAGAACCTTACCTGCATTGATAGATATATTATTGTTACTGCATGGTGTCAAGTAGATTCCAACTCGTATCAACCTTATATGACAGTGACACTGCCCATAGGATATCCTAGCCTATATACTTTACATGAGCAAATTGTCAGGTCTTTTCTTCCATGGAGTTGCTGGTGGCTTTGAACTGCAGGGTTAGTAGACAAGTGCTTAACTGTCGTGCCACTGCAGCTCCTTATGGATTAAAAAAAAGTTACCAATGAGTTCATTGCTCCTCACCATGACCTTATAGGACAGAGTAGAACTGCCCCATAGAGTTTTCAAGGAGCTCCTAGTGGATTAGAACTCCCAACCTTCTGGTTAGCAGCTATAGCACTTAACCAGTATGCCACCAGGGTTTCCATGGGCTCCAAATGGATGTTTAAAATTACGTATACAGACGTCTGGTGCAGAGAACCAGATTTATGTTTCCATTTGCAATGTTGTGTTATGAGTCTATCATCATTAGTTCCTACTTGGTTTCTTTTCATGCTTGATTTGATATTTCCCCTCAAAGACACCTCCTTTTGTGCGTCTGAGCTCCTGATTCACCTCCGACAACCTTTATTCTATACATATGCATATCAGAGTACAATATCTAGCAATGCTTTCCATATGTTTGATATTATTTGCAGAAACAGCATTGAACTATACATCTATTCAGCTTATTGTTAATAGTGTTTTGATCTGTTCACATTAATAAATGTACAACTAATTCACTTGAGTACTATGTAGTAGGCCTTACGTGAATATTTTACACATCGTTTGTTTTCCTATTTATCCATTTATAGTTTATTTCCAAGTCTTTGCTATTCCAAACAGTGCTACTGTTAACATTAACACACTTATTTCTTTGTGTACCCCAGCAGCATTTTTTTTTCAAATAGACACTTAGCAATGGAGCCATTGGGTCTTACAATAACCAAGCCAAGTGCCATCGAGTCAGAGAACCAACTCATGGCGGTCTTACAATATACATGTGTTTATTTTTTCTCAGTGTGGCCAAATTGTTCTCCAGAATGACTGCACTGTTTCCCTCCCCCAAGGTGTATAAAGGTTTCCACTTCCCTGCAGCCACCCTAACCCTTAGTTGACATAATCTTCACACACTTTCTTCCCAGCAATCTCATGTCAGTCAATGAAATCATTTGCTTAATTTGGGTTTTGTTTTCTGATTTGTTGGTCATGGCTATGATTATACTTTGTCCTTTCAGAAAGCAATTTTCCCCAGCCAGCCTCAGATAGTGACTGACAGCCCATATTATCTCTTACTTAATTCCATTTGAAATTTGACACTCTCTTTTCAGGGAAGAGAAGAACAAATGGTGCAATTTCCTGTGATAGCATGTCCTAAAAACCTATGAAAAAAAGATCTTCATACGTCTCAAACTCTTGCTAACAGCATTTTTCTCTAAATGATCTTTTATGATTTATCATTTTTTTTTATTGAATGATTCTCTCACACCTCATTTCCTTCATTGTATGTAATGCTATTTGACCATGTGTAACATAAATTCCCCTGGTAAAGGGAAAATAAAAGCAGCAGGAAAAAATTAATTCTATTTTCCCAGCAATCACCTCACTACTTATTCTGCTGCAGACATGTGTAAGGGTCCAATACCCCAGCCTGTCTAGGGGTCTGGGCCACGTTTCCCTTTTATTTTGAAAGAGGACGAGAGGAAATAGCCGATCTCGTTAAACACTCATTCAGATTCCTCTCTGCTTGTGATGGGCTTCCTACAACTTCTACATAAAGTGCCAATTGAAACCAGCCCTGTCACAGAGACTTGTACAAAATATGAACAGTGCTAAATACCTTAAAGTGAATCGATTTCCAGTGCAAGTGTTTTAACCTTCTTTTAGATCAAGAAATAGCAATTTTCCAAGCTTCAGTGTAACCTGAGAATTAATCCTAAGAGGCGAGTGTGCACTACATACTTCATTTGTTCCATGAAATTTATGGAAAATGCATCTGTATAGAGCTGTCTTTGTAACTCTTTTCTCTTCCTCTGGCTGAGGTGTGATTCTTGGGCAATGAAGTGATCACTCTTTGAAGTTATTCTTTCATGCGGGATGTAGTTAATCTGTTTCTTTAAAAAGAAACTAGGTTAGACTCAAGGAGATACGAGCTTGTTTTAAATTTGTAAAGGCAGCCATTGGGTATATTTTACAGATGAGTATACTGAGGCTCTGAGAGGTTAAGAACTTTATAAGGATTCACAGCTAAGCAATCAATCACCTAAGTAGCATTATGTCTTAGTCAGCTAATGCTGCTGTTAACAGAAATAACCAGAGTGCATGGCTTTAACAAAGGAAAGTTTATTCTTACACAGTCCTGTAGGCTACAAGATCAAATTCAGGATGTCTGCTCCAGGGGAAGGCTTTCTCCTTGTTGGCTCTGGAGGAAAGTCTGGTATTGCATCAGTCTTTGTCCAGGGAGCATCTTGGTGCAGGAACCTCAGGTCTGAAGGACATGCTCTTCTCCTGGTGCTGCTTTCTTGATGGTGTGAGATTCCCAGTTCTCTGCCTGCTTCCCTTTCCTTTTATCTCTTCTAGGATGAAAAGATTAAGGATGGGGCAAGCCATACTCCAGGAAAAAGCCCTTTACAGTGGAGCAGGGAGGTGATCTTATAAAGGGATTTACAGTCCCACCCTAATCCTTTAACACAGAGCGTAGGAAAACCACCAAATGGAAGACAGTCACAAGATACTGGGAATCATGGCCTAGCAACATGGCTAGACATATTTTGAGGGGACACAATTCAGTGCATGACACATTAGTTGGGCCCAAACCACCTGGAGCAGAGGAGAATGAAACACATAAAAGATGTAAGGAAAATATGAGCTCCAGAGAGAGAAAGGGCCAGAGATGGCATCAACATAAGACCAGAAGAACTAGCTGGTATCTGGCTCCACCAATGACTGCCCTAACAAGAAATACAGCAGAGACCCTGATGCAGTGACAGAAAAATGGAGCATGGAACTCAAACTCTATTAATAAATAGACCAGACTTGATGGTCTGTCAGAGACTGAAGGGTTCCTGAAAGGCATGACCACTGGACTCTCTGGTAGCCCCAAGCTGAAACCATTCCCAGAGCCAGCTTTTCAGACAAAGATTGGACTGGACTATAAGATGTTAAATGGTGCTGACAGAGAGTATGCTGCTTGGCTTAAGTAGATATACAGGCAGCTCCTGTCCAGAGACAAGACAAGAGAGCAGCAGGAGCAGCAGCCGATTGAACAGACATAGGAAACACGGGGTAGAAAGGAGAAGTGTGCTGTTACAGTGTGAGGTAAGTAGTTAGAGTTACATAGCAAAGTGGATTTGTAAGTTTTTTTTTTTATGACAAACTGACTTGGACTGTAAATTTTCACTTAAAGCACAATGAAATATTTTTTTAAGAAAGAAAAAGTATTCACAGGTGGAGTTTTGATGGTACCAGGCTGAGGCATCTAGCTTATTTACGAAATGGAAGACAAAGCACTTGGAGAAGCAATTAAGTGACACAGAAACATAATGGACAATGGTGATGACTTCTACCACCTAGGTTCTGTAGGAGTGATACTGGAAAAGGGACTGTGTATGGGACAGAAACAATGATAGTAACACTAATAGTAGTATAACAGTGATGGTAACACTAGTTGCAAACACTGGTGGCATCGTAGTTAAGAGCTATGGCTGCTAACCGGAAGGCTGGCAGTACAAATCCACACAGATGCTCCTTAGAAGCCCTGTGGAGCAGTTCTACTCTGTTTTATAAGGTCACTATAGTGTCACCATGAGTCAGAATCAACAGCAATGGCTTGGGGTTGGTTTGGGTTTTTTAATACAAATTGCTATTGCAGTTTTTCTACTAGCTTAGTTAATCCTTCCAACAAACTCTTAAGTTGCTGTTACCAGTTTACCTGTTTCACTTGGCTGGCTCACATTTTCCTGATAAAGAACTTCAGATAGAGAACTTACACAAGTACACCAGGATCACACAGTAATTAGCAGAGCTTTGTACACAATCAGGCAACCAAACACTAGAAACTGTATGTTTAAACACTACACGCTGATAAACCTCCCCATACATTTGTTTGGTGGTCACATTCACCCTTTCCGCACAGGAGACCCTGTGTTGAATTCCCAGTCAAATTACTTCACGTGTAGCTGCCAACTGTCTGTAAGTGGAGTCTTGTATGTGTTAATATAATGCCAAACAGGTTTCAGCAGAGCTTCCTGTCAGTCTGAGATGGCCTAGGAAGAAATGCCAAATGGTTTTCCTCCAAATAGCATTCAGTGAAAATCTCATGGATCCCAGCAGTCCGATCTGTAGTCAAACACAGGGACTGACTACATAGGAGAGGGCAGCATTTCTGTTGTGTGTGAATTGTCATGAGTTGGGAACTGATTTGAAAGATTATAGCCTAGGAAAATCTAGGAGGAATACCCTATTTTGTCACATAGGTCTACTGTGAGTTGGAAATGACTTGACAGTACCCAACAGGAACAGCAACACGTATTGTTTTAGATGGAGTAGAACCTATCCAAATACAGGCAACAAAGAACATTCTTTCCTTCAATCTAGCCAAATCTAAAGTTCTACTCTTTGATTCATACTACAGTCTCCCTACACCTAGAACAGCCAGGAGTGTGTCTTTTCCACTTTTTCTTTCTCTGCTCTGTTAAAATAGAAGAGAAAGTCTTATTTTTCCCTCTGATGCCACTGTTCATTAAATAATATTAAGGAACCATTTGAGAATATTAGACAGCATTCACACTGTGAAAAAAAATCTCAGTTTCTTTTTTCACTGAGCTCTGAAATACTTTCATAAACAAACGTCTGTCCTTCCAGCCTTGAGACACCCAGTAGAGAGTGAGTATCAGCCCATGGAATGAAGTGCTGATCATAGAAAATCAGTTGCTCCCTCGACCCTCCTAGATTCTCAGACAACTTTTCTTCTCTCTAGCACATGATGTCATTTTTCTCCCTCTGAATGGTGATGCATTTACTGATCACTAATATAATTCTTCGTTCCTGGGTCAAGGGAGACTTTACGCTGACATATTGGTTGGGAGAAGGAATGGAAACAATTATTTATTTAGAAGGATGACTCAAACCCTCACTCATGTTTTCATTTCTTTTTTCCACTGCTTCAAGCCAAAGTTCTGAAATGATGTCCTAAGAAAGCTACAGGGGCAAACAGACACAAGTCATCTCTGCTCTCTGATGTCAGTTGTATCTTTCTTCATTCATTTACTCAGGGAAGAATAACTCATCTGTGGTCCACAAGGAGAAATCCAGCAGAATGAGGAATATGTATTGCACCTGGGAAAATAGAATGTGAAAAGCAACGAGCTAAGGACAGTGAGATGCTTATTCTTCAAAGCAACTGGGGAGATTAAGCATTGCAAGTCCAAATAAGCAATGGCTATTTTTATATGGTGGATGACAGTAGTGTGCTGTGATTTTTAAAGAACAAAACACACAGTCCTATCTCAATACAGGCCTACTAAGACCCAAAAGTATGGCTCAATCCATTTATGGCACAAGATACTGGAATTATTGGTAGTGGTTCTGACACCACATCTGTAAATCTAGCCCTCATGCAACTTCTATGCACTTAAAGAGAATGAATGATAGGTACTATCAAGAACCAAATTTGGCTAAATCTAGGCACCGACAAAAAGATGCATGCTTGGCAATACACTTAAGAGAACACAAGCAGCATATCCTGAGTTCTTGAAAGAAAATAACCCAGTGCTTGAAGATGCAGCCTCAAATTCCAGAATGCCTAGGTTCATCTCTAGGTGCCAGCTTGCACTAGCTGTCTCACCTTGACAACATTAATTAACCCCATTGTGTTTGAGTTTTTCACCTAAAAATATTACAAATATAATGACACCTACTTAATAGAGTTACTTCAAGGATTAAAGTCTCCAATAAATGAAAAGCTCTTGGAATTTATTAAATAAATTGATAAATGCAAATAGTTCTATAATTATTAGGCAATAGTGAGGAATAGTGATTTAGACAGGAATTTCTAAAATCATCTGCACCAGAAAATTTGGGGTAATGATGAAAGAGTGGAGATAGATCACAAATTGTACCTCCACAAACACTTAGCTACATCAACCACCACCACAAATGAAGTTCTCATTAGTAGCAGTCACAGAAAGGGGCACACTTAATTCCATAACTGTTGAGAAAGAAACAGAAGATTCTAGAATATCATGACACATTTCATAACTCCAAAGCTCTCTCCCACCACTAAGAAGTCATTCTGTCAATAACAGAGACACAATAAATCTCACTGATAGCACCCAGATTGCATGAGAAGTGAGCTTGTCGTGCGTGTATCTTTGCATCACCTAAGTCTAGAGATAGTGAAATTAGTTGCTAGAGAGAAACCACTGAGCTAAAAGAAAGGACAAAACAAGGCTGACCTTTGCTACTGCAAATGAACACTCTAAGTAACTTCAGTAAATTAGGGAAAATATCTTAAGTCTGCCCATATGGAAATAGGTTACAGGTCCTTGGTTAGACAGAATGAAATCTGGAATGGAATTGTCAACAGAATTTCAAAAGAGACAGGAGGCCAGATATCCCAAACAAGTCTTATGAACTTTCCCCCATACCCAGGAAAAGTAACTTGTTACCTGCTCTCAAGAAATGTTGAATGACTGAATGTATTTAATGTCCAGATCTATGTTTTACTTTGAACTAGCTATCATATCTAATTAGTAATGATGTCTTGTGTTGTGTATATGTTTTCCCAAGAAACATAAGATTAATATCAAAGCACTCTGCATTGCAGAGGGCTCTTTCAAAATTGTCCTTACATTTTATAAGTGAAGCTTCCAGAGAAAAAAAGTTACTTTAACTCTAGGAGTGCTTATTTAATCCTGTTAGACTTTTTCTTTCCTTCCACACAACTGATCAAGATAGTTCTGTCTAATAAACGTGAAGCCATATAAATTAGATGCATGACTTACTTTACCTCCATCTCATAGTTTTGCATAGATCTTCCACATTTTGTGATTTTGTTTTGTTGAATATAATGAACTCCATAGCAATGTCATATGCAGGATTTTAACCAGAACTTGAAAATTGAAGCTTGGGGCTGATTACTTTTCACTCCACTCTTTTGAATATTGTTTCCATTCATAAGACAGAAAAGCAATGGCAATCATTTCATCTATGCTTTGTGCTCAGCTGGTGAGCACCGCAACATATACATCTGCACATATTGCCCTATAAAGATGTCCCACTATTCCATACGTGTGCTTTGAAGACAAGGACTTAGTCTTCTTTTTCTAATTTTTATTAGAAATATAAAAGTAGTACACAGTGGATCAGAGTTTGAATCTTCAAACCACCAGAACCAGAAGAAATTCCCCAGCTAAGGTAAGCCTTGATTTTAGGTTTCTAAAGAAAGAATAAGGGTGCTGGTAGCACAGTGGTTAAAGTGCTTGGCTGCTAACTGAAAGGTAATTGGTTCGAACCTACCGGTTACGTTCCAGCAGAAAAATGTGGCAACCTGCTCGTTTAAAGGTTACAGCCTTGGCAATTCCATAGGAGTAGTTCTACTCTGACCTCTAAGATTGCTGTAAGTCCATCTTGACTCAACGGTAACGAGGTTGTTTTCTTTTCTTTCTTCTTTTTTCTTTTTTGGTTTAAGGAAAGAACATGCCATTTAGAATGGGAGCTGAACAGCAATAAAAGGCTACCCAAAGAAAGATACAAGGTTTTGTGGTTCTAGGTGTTATCAAAGGCCTAGAAATCCTGGCAAACGGACTTTAAAAATGATGGACCTCGTGGCGAGGCAACCATGGAGGAAGTAGCCTAAGCTAGGTTCACTGTGGGACACTTTCCAGGACCATACATTCAAATTCTAATTCCACACTCTGCAAACTTTCCTGCTCTGTGTATAGAGAAAGTGCTGTAGTACATGGATGATCAGACCTCAGAGCCTAGTGAAATCCACCAACTACCACCCCAGACAACAGTTAAGTGGTCTCCCCAGGCAACATCCCAGCTCTCTGAGAACCTCATTTTCTGAGTCCAATGTTCTCTATCTCAGCCTGAAAACCCTTCACTGCTCACACATGTCCCGTAAATACCGTTGTTCAGCATACCGTTATTAGAAGGGCCTTACGTCCAGTGGAAACCAGGATGCACAGGACGCTTTATAATGATCCTTCACTCATCTTTGTAGATTTTTAAACTAATTTCTACTTTCCATCCTGAGGGCCCACACTTTTATGAAGACAGTGAAAGTTGTTGGATATTCAACAGAGAGAAAAGCACTTCTCTTAAAGCAGTTAAATCAAATTTGCTTTTTCCCTAGAAGTCAATCACTTTGATGGAAAAACAAAATACATGCTATGTCATTGATTCACTTACTTTTTATACTTCACATATGGTTTGATAAGGAAAAGAAGTCCTTTCCAAACTCCAGAAGTTAACCATACTCTTTCTCAATTGCAGAATTCATGAGCACACAGCGGATTTGAACTACCAACCTTTCAGTTAGCAGCCGAGTGCTTAACCACTGTGTCATCAGTGCTCCTTCTTTTGCACTAGTGAAAGGAAAACATGGGATTATAACACTAGGATGGAAAAAGGAGAAGCATAATTCTTTTTTCCCCCTTTGTATGTCAAGTCTGTTTTAAGGCAAAAAAAAAGCAAAATCTACAGGAAATTTGAAACAACAGGAAAATAAACAATATTTAAATATGTATATATTTATGTACATAAATATATGAACTATATAAAATAAGCTATATAGCTTTCTTCAGGATTCAGCAGTTATTGCTACTGTTATTGCTAGTTGCTGCTGAGTCAATTCCAACTCACAGTGACCCTGTGTGTACGTGTATACAAAGTAGAACTGCTCCACAGTGTTGTCAAGGGTGTGACCTTTCTGAAACAGATCACCATGCCTCTCTTCTGAGGCATCTATAAACCAAAAAAATAACAAACACATTGCTGTCCAGTTGATTCTGACTCATAGAAACCCTATAGAGTTGCCTCTGGGTGAGTTCAAACCACTGACTTTCAGTTATTAGTCAAAACAATGATGACCTACCCAAGGACTTCTCAACAAATACTAAAACCAAACGCACTGCCCACGAATCAGTTCTGACTCATAGAGACCATATAGGTCAGAGTAAAACTGCTCCATAGATTTTCCAAGGAGCTTCTCCTGGGTTTGAACTGTGACCTTTTGGTTAGTAGATGTAACACTTAACCCGATACACCACCAGGGTTTCCTAACAAATACTAGCAGTTGATAAATTCTGTTTTAAACAAAGCTAAGCAGGCTCTGCGACTCTGTGAAATTTCTGTACACTGAATGTGCAGTGTGGGCTTTGTGAATCCCCAGGAGGAAAACTGACATACTCAGTGTTTACTGATCTTAATTTGCCAGGGCCCCTTTCTCTTCTCCTTCTCTAGAGCCTTGTGATTGTAGAAATCCATTGAGAAAGGACCACAAATGCCCGTCCTTCATTCCTAGGGGACCAGTGCTCATAGTAGTGGAAGCACGAGCTAAATAGAACGTGTTACATGTTCTCTGAAATTCCACTAAGTGAACTAACAAGTAAACATTACAGAGAGTGTTCAAACATCACTTTATTTCTATTGGCCATTCATGTCTTAGAGTGAACTATCAGTTTCATTTTTCCCTTTATACCTATTGTTGTTGCTGCTGTTAGTTGACTTATAATTGGCCTAAGTCGTGGTGACTCCATGTACAATGTTGCCTTGTTGTTGTGATTTATAAGGTTGACATTGGCTGATTTTAGGAAGCAACCTGCTCAGCATCATAACACACACACAGACCTCCACTGACAGATGGTTAGTGTCTGGGCATGAGGTGTACTGTCCAGTATAAGAAAAAACCCTGGTCTTCTGCACAGAAGGCAGAATTCTACCACTGAAGCACCAATGCTTCGTGATCCATCTTCAAACCCAAATCCACCTTGGTGGAATCAATTCTGACTAACAGCAAGCCTATAATACAAAGTAGAACACTCTCATAGAATTTCCAAGACTGCAATCTTTACAAGAAGGAAACTGCCACATCCTTCTCTTTCAGAGTGGCTGTTGGGTTCAAACCTCCAACTTTTCACATAGTAGCCCAGTGCTCAATCACTGTGTTGCCAGTACTCCTTGATCTATAATTCCGAAAAGAGAAAAAAAAGCTAAACTCACTGCTGAGAGTTGATCCCAACTCATATGGATTGTATAGGACAGAGTAGATCTGCTCCATAGGGCTTCCAAGGACTGGAAGTTGGATTCAAACTGCTAATCCTTTGACCTTTTGGTTAGCAGCCTGACACTTAACCCCTGCAGTACAGAGGCTCTATGATTACCCCATTGCTGTCAATTCTGACTGATAGTAACCCTATAGAACAGAGTAGAACTGCCCCACAGGGCTCTGTGATTAGGAGTCCCTATATCTGAGCTAAGAGGAGTTACAAAGGGATTAAGAAGAAAGTCTAAGTGTTAAGAATCAGGAAGGCAAATTGAGACTTTTAGGTTAATTTATATAAACTTTGTCATGAGTCGGATCCTACTTGACGGCACTTGGCTTGGCTATATAAACTTCATACATAATTTTTTATTCTGCTTGCTGTACCTGGTTACTGATGCAAAGCTATGTCTGTGAGTTTTACACATTTATGACAAGGAAAAGAAGGAGGTTTGATGACAAAAATAGGAGACCACTTTTTAGGGTGAAGGTACTTGCAGAAGGTGGCGTCTGAATGTCAGGGATGAAGCAAATAATCTGAGGGGTAAAGGGTAGCATGAGGCTCTGGGTTCCAGGAGGGAAGCTGGGACCTGTTACTGAACCTGGAATTCATTTCTTATCTGCCATGGACCTTCCCACCCCAATGCCCATTTCAGGGCTGCAAAGCCTACAGAGAACTTTATTGTTCACAGACAACTGAAGGCAAGGATGGACGAGAAGTTTCAATGTGGGGGTTATTTTAGGTCACAGACTACAAGGATTTAGGGAGCAATTCAGAAGATACACTGACAAGTCCCATCTGTTTCTTCATCAACTTTGATACTGGCTCGTGTCCCTCAGGCACTAAGGGAAGGAGTCTTTGTTCTCGGCTCGCATTTGCTTTGTCAAAAGCCAAGAGAGGAGATAAAGTCAGGCCAGCAGAAGCAGTGAATCCTGAAGCAGAATTTCAGCTTTCAGTCACACTCACTCTGAATTTGAGCATCTAGCCTGACCTTCCAAGGCCATTACCAGGTTCTTCTTCACCAGAGCCAAGCTGCAGCTGAGACATTGGGCTTGAAGATCACTTTTAGCCCTGAGAATAAGATTCTGTTGATCTGACCACACTTCTCCATACTCATCTTCCCAACATCCGCGATGTAGACACCCCTAGGATGTCTCCAGGTCTTTTTCCTTCTGTCATTTTACCCTTATGTATCTTTCAGATGCACCTCAGCTCAGGTCTCTTTGCCTTGAAGGCAGACAGCCCTGTGTTCAGACTGTGGCTCCATTACTGGATAGCTGTGAAATTTGGTGCAAGTTACTCAACCTCTCTAAGCCCTTAACTAGACAAGAACAAGAGTACTTACCTTTTTAGGTTGCTATGAAGATTAAATGAGAAAATGTGTATGTTGTACCTTGGGGTACCATTACAGACTTATTTTATTGCAATATGTGTGACTCTCTATTTCAGGCAAATATCTATCTCGTCTTTTGCTAAAGATGAAAATTGCAGGCCAGCAAGGATTTTCAATTTCTAAATTATTTTACAGCAGTTAGTTTTTATTAAGCTAGGCTTGAGTATCTTCTTAACATTATCCTACTAATTACTGAAACAAATTGTAAACTTTCACTTAAAACATAATAAAAAAAAATAAAAATAACTTAAAAGTTACTATAAGCACTTAGATTATCCTGCTTCAACTTTTCAATAGGTTTGTGAAAGGCACTGTGGTTATTTGTTGAAATTACACTAAAACTTTTGCAGCTAAAAATAGCAGTTAATTTAACTTACTTCATGATTTGGGGGGGCAAGGAATTGTTACCGAGTTTAGCAGAAGAACTGGGTTTCATCCACATGCCCAGTGCCTTGGTAGGGACAGCTGAAAAGTCAAGTACTTCAGGGACAATTAATCAAAGCATCTACAAGTGGCCACCCCAGCTTGGTAGTTTTGCCCTAGTCTCATTTTTTATATGGCAGCTCACAGTCCCCAAGGGGCAGGTCAGTAGAAGGCCCATGCCCACAAATTGGCACAGTGTCATTTGTAACATATTTTATTGCTCAAAGCAGTCACAGAGTCTGCTTAAATTCAAGGGGAAGGGACAGAGACTCCTTCTATTTTTAGGAGGACTGCACAAGAATTTGTGTCCATTTTTAATTAATTAGAGTAGGTATTACTATTATCATTATCATCCTCATCCTGTGGTTAAAGTTCAAGTTTCACAGTAGCAGAGTGACTTATCCTAGACTGCAGAAATGAGCTGTAGAAAATGATTCAGAAATATCTAGCTTTCCATCCCTACTCTCAAGCCTTAGCCATCCGTTCATTTGCACACTTCTCTCACATTTGCTCACTCTATGATAGACACACACACACCCCAGAGAAACTAGACAAAAAATGCTCATTCAGGCACTTCTGTTACCTTCGCGGAGCAGTGTCACGGGAATTGTAATGGCAATCAACCACCCGGCTGCAACTGGAAAGTTGGTTAATGTATTGGCACTAATACAGTGCCTCTTCCCATCACAGCAGAATTGGCTGTTACTGTTATAGTTGGATTATGGCCACTTCTTCCTCCTTTGCAAAATTTAAGTCTCGATATTCTCGTCAAGGGAAATGATGATGGAGTTACAGCAGGCCGGTGATTAAATTTGCTTGGCAACAATCCGTAAATAACCTACACATTCCATTTGCCGGCTTTGATTTTGTCCCTCACTTGTACAGACGGCTGACTTCCAGGTACCGCAATGGAAAGTGAGCCACGGTGTGGGTAGAGGGCCGAGATGGCAGGAGAGGAGAGAGAAACCCTATGAGGGAGGTGGAATTGGTCTCCGAAACTTCAAATGAGAAGTGATAAGCAGACAGGCATCCTAAGAAAGCTCAGAAAAACATTTAAACCAGTCGTCCTCATTTCTGCCCTTTGCAACTGTCTGCTGAAGATCCCTACCTTCCTCTTCACACACTTAGGCCTGTGGCAGGTCAGCTGGGACTGCTTGCTTCTATTTTGCTATAGTCTGATTGTGGAATCAGGTCTCTGCATCCTTGTTGGAAGCGGTTTCAGTGGAGGAAGGAAGAAGTGAGGAAGACCATTAATCCCGGATAGCCGAAAGCCACTGATGAGTTAGTTCCAACTCATAAGTGACCCTATAGGTCAGAGTAGAACTTCCCCATAGAGTTTCCAAGAAGCTCCTGGTGGATTTGCACTGTCGACCTTTTGGTTAGCAGATATAGCACATAACCACTGTGCCACCAGGATTTCCATTAATCCTGGATAAGATTCAGTTAATTTTGTAAGACCAAAAACCAGCTGCCACTGAGTTGACCTGTTTCATGGAAACTGTATGTATGTCAGAGCAGAGCTGTGTTCTGTGGAATTTTCAATGGCCAATTATTTTTGGAAGTAGATGGCCAGTCCTTTCTTCCAAGTTACCTCTGGGTGGACTCAAACCTCCAACCTTTAGGTTAACAGCCAAGCACATTAAAGGTTTGCACAACCTAAGTACTTCTCAATCCTTGTTCTTGTATAGTGTAGGGGACTCAGACTCAGTTCAAACATTAAGAAAAATTCATTTTCATTCTTGCTCTAAATATAGCCAAATTGTTACCTCACGATGACAGAGAGAGAGAGAGAACTAAAAGACCTAGAAGGGTAAAAGGAGATTTATGCCACCCAAAATGCATTGGCAAAGAGTTTCTGCCAACTAAACACAGGTGTGATTATTTTTTTGTAAAATAACCATGAAAAAAGAATAAGGGCTTCAAGAAGTCCCTCCACATGCCATCTCAAATTGTGCTAGACACTGTCCTTTTTGACTCTCTTGAATTTTAAGGAAAGTGTCTTTCTTAGTGCAGCTGTAATAAGATAGCACAATTAAAACCCTTGACTGCTGAGTCAATTTTGACTTATAGCAACACTAGAGGACAGAGTAGAACTGCCCAATAGAGTTTCCAAGGAGTGCCTGGTAGATTCAAATTGCTGAACTTTTGGTTAGCAGCCGTAGCACTTAACCGGTATGCCACCAAGGTTTCCATATCACAAGTAAAACAAACCCACTGCCACTGATTCCGACTCATAGCAACACTATCGGACAGAGCAGAACTGCCCTCATGGAGTTTCCAAGGAGCACCTGGAAGATTTGAACTGCCAACTTTTTTGTTTAGCAGACATAGCACTTAACCACATTACCAGGATTTTCATATCACAAAGAGGTGACTTTAAAGAACAGAAATTTATTTTCTGACAGTTCAGGAGACTAGAAGTTCAACTCAGAGGTGATTAGGTTCAGGACACACCCTACACTCACAGGGCATCATTAAGGTAACGTTGACAATCAGGTTTCCAAACAGCGTTATATCACATGTACATGGGTTGATTCCTGTACTTATTTTGGGGAGGACATAATTCAATCCATAACAGAAATTAAATCCAGGTGAACATGCTTCCTTATTGTTAAAATAGCTTTAGTCAGCAGTTCAAATCTGCCAGGTGCTCCTTGGAAACTCTATGGAGCAGTTCTACTCTGACCTTTAGGGTCACTATGAGTTGGACCTTACTCAATAGCAGTGGGTTGAGAGGAGCTGGTTAGTGAGGTATGCATTCCAAAAACCAAAAATCCAAACCCAGTGCCATTGAGTGGATGCCGACTCACAGCAACCCTGTACAACAGAGTAAAACTGCTTCATAGAGTCTCCAAGGAGCACCTGGCAGATTTGAACTGATAGCCTTTTGGTTAACAACTCTAGCACTTAACTACCATACCACCAGGGCATTACATACCATAAAATTCAAATGTTTTGAGTATATATGAGATCCAGAAATTAAGTCCATGAACTTAACTGTTCTAAGTGCTATGTACCTCATTGTTGACTATCACTATGATCACCTTTGAAGTACTCCCCTTGGGAAACTATATGCCACTGGGCACAGTGGCACAGTGGCACATTTGTGAACTTTATAGTTGGCTGTGAGGGAGTTTTTAGGCAGTAAACAAATAACTGTATTGGAACGCTCTCCCGACTCACCTGATCTGGCCCCCAGTGACTTTTTTCTTTACCCCAAAGTAAAGGAAATATTGAAAGGAAGACATTTTGATGACATTCAGGACATCACTAACTCTAAAATCAATTGGGAAAGAAAGACAAAGCTGACCAACATTAACAAGAAGGTTTAATTTTGAGCAGATCACTGTACAGAACTTTAAATTTTACTAACTATTCTCTCACTGGTAGGAAGGAAACAAACAAGGTCGTTCTTAGTGTCTTCATTATCTAGTGCCGCTCTAACAGAAGGACAATGAATGGATGGCTTTAACAAAGAGAAGTTCAGTCTCATACAGTTCAGTAGGCTACAAGTCCAAATTCAGAGTGTTTACTCCAGGGGAAAGCTTTCCCTCTTTGTTGGCTCTGGAGGAAGGTCCTTGTGTTGCGTCAGTCTTTCTTTGATCCGAGAGCATCTTATGAAGGAGCCTCAGGTCTGAAGGATGAGCTCTGTCCTTGGTGCTGCATTCTTGATGATATGAGTTTCCCACACTCTCCTTGCTTCCCTTTTACCTCTGGTGAAAAAGGATAACAAGTGGTGGGCAAGCTGCATTCCAGAGAAACTTCCTTTACATTGGAACAGGGAGTTGACTTTAAGAAATGTATTACAGTCCAACTGTAATCCTTTTTGTCATAATCCAGTCTATTAACCACAGGCAGAGATTAGGATTTACAGCATAAGAATATCACAAAGTGGACGGTGATCACACAATATTGGGCCCAGCCAAATGACAACACACATTTTGGGGAGAATAAAATTAACCTGTTGTAACTAAGTTGATTCTGACCCATAACAGCCTTTTAGGGTTTCCAAGGCTGAAATCTTGTGGAAGAAGATTGCTGTCTCTTTCCCTCACAGAGCAGCTATTGGGTTTGAACTGCCAGTTTTTCTGTCAGAAGCCGAGCACCTGACCAGTTTTTTTATCAGCAGTACTTATCCATGACACTAGTATTTCTATGTATTTTATCAATTTAGGTTGACTAACTGTCCCAGTTTCACTGAGAAGCTTTCCAGACTCTCTGCTAAACCCAGAACAATCCCAGACAAACTGGGGTAACTGACAATCCTTCTTGTTATCATAGAGTTCTGTATAAAGGTATATAAGACACTTAGTAGGAATCCGAGTGATTAGGTTATCTGATGATTAAACAAAACCAAACCCACTGCCGCTGAGTTGATTCTGACTCATAGTGACCCTATATACACAGTAGAACCACACCATAGGGTTTCCAAGGAGCACCTGGTAGAACTAAACTGCTAACTTTTTGGTTAACACCCATAGTTCTTAACCACTGTCCCACCAAGGTTTCCATTTGATGTTTAGTTTTTTTATGTTTGTTTTCAGTCTCCTGATGATTGGCTCTGACTTACAGGGTGGCTTGACCTCTCTGGCCCTTAGTATACTGAGAGGCATAAAACAGGAAATCTCAAAAATCTTTCCCACCTCTAATATTCTGTAACTCCTTAGCTGTACATGTTAAATATCATAACTGTTTTCATTTGGTGATCTATGATCCCTAGCCAGCAAAAGTTTGGGGAAGAAAAAGATTATTAGTTACAGGAATATGACAGGTGAATAGAGAACATTGCTGCTATTGGGACTTTGGAGATATTAATTAACAAATTAATTGTCAGTTGTGCTTGAGGGTTATTTCCACCTTTTATAACTCTAGAAGAGTGAATAACATTATGCTATCAAAGCATCAAATATAAGCTTTCTCTGGTTCTGGAATTTCTTTAAAAGCCCAAAGTCTAATCCTACGAGGCTGAAACTTCTTAAATCCCTAATGACATTTAAAACAAGCTCTGGCTCTAATTTCAGGACTTATCACAGTACTTTATTACAACAGCCAGAACAGTGTAGAAGCCTAATAAATATTAGTTGAATTCAAATGAATATGGGATTTTACTTTCAAGTAAATATAACATGAGTAGCTGGGGAAATTTTTCTTAACTGTTTTACTATGTCTTCAGTTTTAAAAATGTTACAAACTACCAATAGGCTTGTAAGTATTAAATGTAAAAGTGTATGTGAAAGTGTTTTGTAAAAGATAATACACTATACAAATGTAACCCATTAATATGTCCTACTAAAACAGGGAAAACACTGGGTTTATAGACATCACACTACGTAGTCATTCAGGACCCAGTAGATTGTAAGTATATTCTAAATTTCCATTTTGAGAATCATATCAGTATTTAGAGTTCATGTAAATTGCTGATTATTTCAAGTTATGTGTGTGCAAAAATAAGACTTAAAAGGAAAATATTGATACAGCTTAATTCTGTCTGAACTCAGAACGTGGTGTTCTGAGGTGCTGCCGAGTAGCTGTCTTTTTTTTTAAATAAAAGATATTCTTATTAAACAAAGGCAAGACAGTCATTGTAATGAAGTTCTGCTAGTATGCACATGGCACAAAAGAACTACAGTCAGGGAGAAGCTAGTATATTGTTACAGAAGGAAGAAAGATACATCTTGTCAAAAGTGGGGTAACAAAGTGGGACTTCAATAATTATTGGTTGACAGAGCTTTTGTTGACTAGTTACCTACTTGCAACATTGCGCTGATTGGTGACTTACAAGTTTTATTTTAGTATTTCTTGGTAACAAACAGTAGAGAGAAGCTCTTTAGGTTACAGATCCTTTGCAAACAAGCTTACAAAATTCCAGTTGGTTCTGGGTGAGGTGAGATAGCTTCTACTAAATGATACGTTGCCTCCTTGGTTAGTTGCCTCTTAGTTGCTATAAAGAGTCCATAGAGTGGTCATTGGACCTTCTTTCCAAATGAAGAAGTTATAGAAAAGTTGCTTGGTGTTTTAGTCCGCTAATGCTGGTCTAACAGAAATAACACAGAGTGAATGGCTTTAACAAAGGAAAGTTTATTCATAGTCTGGTAGTCTACAAGTCCAAATTCAGGACGTCCTCTCCAGGGAAGGCTTTCCTCCTTGTCAGCTCTGTAAGAAAGTCCGGTATTGCATCAGGGAACACGTCAGTGTAGGAACTTCAGGTCTGTAAGAGGTGCTCCTCTCTCAGTGCTGCTTTCTTGATGGTGTGAGGTTAGCAATTCTCTGCTTATTCCCCTTTCTTTTTATCTCTTGAAGGATGAAAGGATTAAGGGTTGGGCAAGCCATACTCCAGGGAAACTCCCCTTATAGTGTAGCAAGGAGGTAATCTTATGAAGGGATTTACAGTCCCACCCTAATCCTTTAACATACAGCATAGGAAAATAGAGGACAATCACAAAATATTGGAAATCATGGCCCAGCTACATGGCTACACATATTTTGGGGGGGATACAATTCAATTCATGACATACCACCCTTTGGAGCCCCCAAAATTACATCTTTGAAATATGTAACACATTCATCTCACAAGACAGAAGTCTTAAATCAGTTCCCAGTCCAAAATTCAAAAATTTCTTTACATCTATGAAACCTAGAATGCAAGCTATCTGCTTCCAAAGGTACAGTGGCAGAACAGGCACAAGTTAGACTTTCCATTACAAATGGGAGAAATCGCAGGGAAAGAAGGCATTAACAGGCAACAGGCAAGTCAGCAGAACTCATTATATTAGCCCTCAAAGCTTTTAAAATACTCTTTGATTTTCTGAGACATTCAACGTAATGGCCCTGTCCTCCAGACTCTAGGTATTGGCCACACTCTCTGGATTCCGAGTGGAGATTCCCAGCCCTGTACTACAACTCTGCCTTCAAGACCCACTTGGACAGAAACTCTGCCCCATCAGCTTTAGGTGCACTCTAAGCCCAACTGAGTGGTAATTCCACCCTTACACATATAGGATGCCATGGTTCCACCCTCTCAAGCCCCTGAGGCCACGGCCATATCTTTTGAGACTTAGGCAGCTCAGCTTCTTATGCTGTTTGTCTCTTCAGCTTCTGTTTCTTATGGCTGCATGGCCCACACCTCAGGCCCACATCTGCCCTGCTGGGGCAAGTGTTCCAAATCTCTGTAGCTCCACTGATTCAAGTGCCCAGAGGCACCCCATTGTGAGAGGGAAACTGTGCACAAGCACTTAGCTCTCTTCCTCCATGGGCCAGCTCCAGCACTACCTCTGGTTATGTTGCTGCCGCTGCTGCTGACACCAGCCCTCTGTTGTTTCTCACCATCTGTGCCTTCTCCATTCCTTCTTAATCTTCTATCCATTCACAATTTCAAAATGGCTCCCACATTTTGGGTATTTACTAGAGCAGCACCCACTCTCATGGTACCAAATTCTTAGTCACCTGGTACTGTTCCAACAGAAAATACCACGAGTGGAATTCTTCATAAGGATAAGCTTGTATTGTCACAGTCTGGTAAGCTGAAAATCCATTAATATGAGAAGTCCATTCAATATGAGAAATCGTCACAGTCTGGTAGAATAAATCCACATCCAGGGAGAGCATCTAAGCACAGGAACCTCATGTCCAAGGGATATGCTCTGCTCGGTGCTTCTCTCGTGGTAGCATGAGTTTCTCCACTTTCTCGGCTCACTTCTCTCCATTATATTCCATAAGCTTGCAGCTTGAGTCCTGCCTCACTAACACAACTGCAGCCTGTTCTCCATCACCAATCTCCCAGAGGCAGGATTCACAACACATGGGAGGATGGGCACCATACTGGTGCTCATAACCAAATCAAATCAACACATACATTTTGGGGAGGACACAATTCAATCCATAACACTTGGCATTGTTGTTACAAGGAAAAAGCACATTCTCTTAGATATAACAGACAGAACTGGTTACACAGAATCCAGTTCAAACCTGAGTCCCGCCTTAGCTTCTCTTACTCAGATGCCCCAAAATAATTTTTAAGGTCTCCATATCACTCCACTTTCAAAATATGCTGAAATGTTGTCAGGTACCATCCAGTGGATTCTGACTCACTGCAAGCCCATGTGACAGAGTAGAACAGCTCTACACAACTTTCAAGACTGCAATCTCTACAGGAGCAGATGGCTGAACTTTCTCCCATGCTCAGCTGGGTTTTGAGTCATAGTGACTTCACGAGGCAGAGCAGAACTTCTAACAGGGTTATCTAGGCTATAATCTTAGTGGCAGCAAATCACCAAATCTTTCTCCCACTGAGCTTTCGGGTAGATTAACACTGTCAGTCTTTTGGTTAGCAGCCAGGCACTTAACCATATTGCATACCTGGGCTCCTTCAAATTAGAATCACAAGGTATGAGATACAACAAATTATGCGATTAATTAAAGACAACAAATAACAGCTCCAGCTTAAAATAACATACACACACATACCACCACCACTACTATCCCTACCTAACCCCTACTACCCTGCCACCAAGGGATTAATTTGGAAGGAATTTGATCAAAAATTGAAAGTCAACTCATGAGACAGCTCTCTAACTTTTAAGACCAATGACATTTGTTACCTGACCCAGGGTTCCTCAGCCTCGGCATTGTGGACATTTAGAGTCACTAGTGCTTCGTTTGAAGGTGTTTGCCTTGCACTGTAGGGTATTTAGCAGCATCACTGGCCTCTGCTCACTGAATGCCACTAACAACTGCCTCAGTCTCCAGGGTGTGACCATCAAAAATGTCTCCAGACATTGCCAAATGTTCCTTGGGAAGCAAAATCACTGCCAGAGGGAACCTCTGGTCTGACCTGAAGGTATATGAACTAACTGAGGGAAATATAACAAGCAAGATATTTAGGTTGAAGTTCCATTACAGTTTTTCTATAATAATTTGCACACTTATTGCAGCTATTGCTCTTCACGAAATAACGTCCTTGTTGCCCTTGAACAGAATTGAGATTTTTTGCCCACTCCATCCTACCCTTTGGAAGTAATGCTGTTTCTCTGACCTTTGTCCTCCTTTGTAGTTCAAATACAGCTTTGTTTACCAGAGTCACATTTGGAAGGGCATCCGTCTGTAACAAGTAGTCAGCCTTTTGGGTAATGCTTGCTATTTCAAAAGGTTTAGCTTGTCAAATCTTAATAACACCCAACTTCTCTGATATTGAAACTCCACATCACTGTGTGTTAGTTTTGTTCCTTCCAATATGGCTGTTGATAACAAAATAACACTTATTCCTTGTAAGAAATGAAAAAAATAAAAATAAAAAATAACTTTTTATTTCCAATGTTTCTGATACATTACATCATGAGAAACTGAGGCAAAGAAGTTTCAAGTTTCTCTAAAAGAACCAGATTCAGTGAAAGAAACCCTTTCTTGAAGCACATAAACATTTGAGGCTCTTTCTCCTCCAAGGAGCTCCCCTCCTTTCTATGCAAATTTGATGTTTACTTGCCGGAAGACGCTCTAAAGAACTGCTAAACTAAAAATTATGAAATGTATGTTATGTCTAATATATGACAGAGCTTTATAGTCACATAGCCAACCACTTGCAAGACAAGTTGTCTCAAAAACCATTGTGCTTAAAACTTGACATAGCCAAAGTTGAACTGATTATCTGCCCCTTGAAAGCTTGTGTGTTTTCTGAATTACCTGTCTTTAGAGAATTTTTGTCTTCTTTCTTCTCATCCAAGCTAGAAGTCTCAGAATTTTCCAGTCCGAATATATTTCTCACACCCATCTTCTGTTCTCCATCCTACCTTAGTCAAGAACTCACACTTGCTTTCTTTAATAGTGAAAAAGAAGTTTCTTAAGCGCTCTCTTTGGCTCTGGCTTTCTTCACTCTAGTTTATCTTTCATATCACAGTGGTAGGTTGATTGTTTGCTCATTTGTTTTCTGCCTAAACTTCACACCTGGTTAGGATACTCTCAAGTTTAGAACCCTTCATAGACTCCAAAGTTCCCAGAGCAAAGATGTCAGGTAAGCTTCATCGTGCCTGCCAACACAAAAAGACTGGTAGTGGGGCCAAAAGCTCTATGTCCAGAAAGATTCAGAGGCCACCATTGAAGCTGGCAAGAAAGAATGTCATAGTAATTCATATGGGGGCCATGAATGTAGATGGGGGTTGGAATTTCATTGATGCCTCAGTTGCAATCTCCAGCTTAGCAGCTAAAATCCCCTCTCAGTTTGGCGTGTTACAAACTCTGCTATCTAGACTTGTCAATCTTTACCAGTTGACACCTCAAGGTGTCAACTCTTGCATGACTGAGCCCTAACCATACTCGTAAGTCAGTAGAGGTATTCTACGGTTCCATGACTCCGTGCCTCTGTGTCTGCTTCTCTTCTTGCTAGAAATACCCTTTTCATTTTGTTCACTTACTTATCTTTCCAAGTGCAGCTCTTTTATGTCATTTCTTCCATGGAACATTTTGAACTTGCCCCAGCATGGGAAATCTTTCTTGCATTTGTGCCTTGTTGTACTTGATTTGTTCCAGCCCCATTGGCACTTGACTGTAATTTGTTCTTACATGGAAACTCTGGTGGTGTAGTGCTACATCTGCTAACCAAAAGACTGGCAGTTTGGATCCACCAGGTGTTCCTTGGAAACTGTATGGGGGCAGGTCTACTCTGTCTTATAGTGTTGCTACAAGTCAGAATCAACTCAGTGGCTGTTGATTTGGTTTGGGGGATTTTGTTCTTCTACGACTACCTATGCCACTAGACTAGTAACCTTTGTAAGATCACCGGTAAGCTTTGTAAGGTCAGCAGGTATATTTTATTCATCTCTATTTCCGTGTTTCAGTGTGTTTAAAGCAGAATGAATGAAAGAATGCATGAGTAAATGGAAAGACAGCTTTGAGCTAAATGAAGTAACAGTGTCACTGGTAAACATCTACAGAAAATCACTGGGACACCAAATGAGAAGGGTCTTCACACTTGTGAAGTACAAGAAAGTTATGCTAATAAGTACATTTAATCTATCATTAGGATAAAGGGAATATCCAAATTAGAAATTCTTCCCTTGGGCCATGCTGTCATTCTTTAATCACAGTGAAATGGAAATTTCAGGACATCAAGAGAAAATGGCCAACCAAAATGGTTTTTATTAGTCTTTCATTACAGTTCTTTGCCCAAGGAAAATTTCTTCTAACATGTAAGCAAATCAAGAAACCCAAGCTAACTTAGCTCTCTTGACCCTGAGTTTGAATAAGGAAGGGACTTGTTTTGAGACAGGCTTGTCAGGCCTAACAAAGGGATTGCTTCAAAGAGGAGAGGATATTCTAAATCTTCCTGTTACTAACCTTGGGTCACGAACTGCAACATCCAGCCACAAAATTGCCTAACTTGGGTCTCTGGGGGGAAAAAAATTGTCTTTGCAAAGGAATTTTCATAAAACTTTCATAAATATGACATATTCTTTTCTCTTGTTACATTATGTATACTTTATCTTCTTGGAAAGAGGACCACAGATCTTAGTGAACTTGCTTAATTAATACTCAGTTTGTTACTTTCATCTTCTTAAGAAAAATGAAAAGAAACTATCACACGGTGATGTTTTAAAAGGCCTCTAGGCAAGCAGAAACCCTGGCAGCATAGTGGCTAAGTGCTATGTCCGCTAAAAGTCAGCAGTTCATACCTGCCAGGAGCTTCTTAGAAACTTGATGGGCAGTTCTGCTCTGACCTATAGGGCCACTATTAATCAAAATTGACTGGACAGGAATGGCTGGCATAGGCAAGCAAATCCTCTAGTTTATTCAAGATTCACCTAATACATGAACATTGATGGCAGCTACATAAGGTACTGAGGATAATGCTTCAATGTACCTATGTATTTGTGATGCATTCACTCTTGCCTTTCTTTTCACCTTCAAGCAGTAACAGTAGGCTTACGTAGGTATCACCTTTTGAGGAAGAGCAGAAAACACCCAGCCTACCAAGAGTCAGTTAAATGTCCGAACATATTTCTTAAAACCACGGTAGATTCAGTTCAAAGGATACATGCTTTAGATGGACAAAATCTACCCTTTGAGAAAACAGAGGAAATGATAGTGTCACAGAATTTTCAGAAATACCTTTAAATAGCTTAGAAGACTGAACGGAGAGTTAACTTTAAAAGCCTAGAGTACAGAGGAGTACACAATGAATAAAGGGATTATCTCCCCAAAAGAAATAAATATTGAAACAGAAGGTGGAAAAGATGACTCACAGGTAGAGAGATTAAGACACAGAGGCTGATGCTTAAGAGACAACTACCAACTCCGTACAAGATTTGACAAGTTCGAAAGCTCATCCTAGAGAAAGTGCTACATACTTCATTGCTGAATATCACTACAGTCACCTTCAAAGTGCTGCCCTTGAGAAGATATGCAATGATGTCAACACTTATTCCACCCTTCAAAGCAATTTTGGAACTCTTTCTGGAATGGACATCAGAGCTGTCATCACATTACCCTTGATGACCTGTATGTCATCAAAATGTCTTCCTTTCAATATTTCCATTATCTTCAGGTAAGGAAAATGTCACTGGGGGCCAGATCAGGAGAGTAAAGAGAGTGTTCCAATACAGTTATTTGTTTACTGGCTAAAAACTCCCTCACAGACAACTATACAGTTAAATTCATGAACTTGCCACCGTGCCACCATGTGCAAAGACCATTCCAGAAAGAGTTCCAAATTTGCTTTGAAGGGTGGACTAGGCACTGGCATCATGCATAGCTCCTTAAGGGGAGTACTTTCAAGGTGACCATAGTGATATTTAGTAACAAGGTATACAGCACTTAGAACAATTAAGTTCACAGACTTAATTGTTGGACCTTACACATAAAGACTTCTTAGGTGAGGAAACAAAGAGTAGCATTGTCAGGGTCATATCTATTGCAGGATGGAAGATTCCAGAGCAGAGGAGTTAGCGTTGTTCTTCCCAGAGATTATCTCATAAAGACCTTAGGACTCTGAGAAAATTCCTGATATGCATGGAGGCTGGCGACAAGCTAATACACAGTTGTTCTGGTTGTTGGCTTTGTGGTAGACCCCATGCGCAAATGAAGGAAACACTGTGATCCTGCAACATCTGCACAACTGGCTAGGATTCGGAGTGCTGTGATCCATAGGCTTTTCATTAGCTGATTTTCTGAAGTAGGTAGTCAGGTATTTCTTCCTAGTTTGTCTTAGTCTGAAAGCTCCACTGAAACTTCTTTGGCGTCATAGCAACACACAAACCTCCACTGACAGATGGGTGGTGGCTGTACATGAAGCACATTAGCCAAGAACTGAACTAGGGTCTCATGCACTGGATGTGAGAATTCTACCACTGAACCACTACTGTCCTCCACAGTGCACAGGTAGATGTACCCATAGATTTGCTTAAGGGGACTCTCTACAAAGTCCCTTGCGTTTCAGAGAGGCAGAGGACAGAAACTGACAACACTCAATTTTTCAAAGGGTGGATAAGGGGCTTTGAAGATCATAAACTAGAAAATTCCTATGCTTGGACAACCAGTTGCAGAGTGTATTGTCCTCAAAAATAATTCAGGGCTACAGCAAGAACCTTAGCTAGAGACCAGGCAGATTAAACCACCCTTCCTGGGAAGCTACTGAAGTCAGCAGGTGGCCCAAGAATCAACCCAGCATGCTCCAGTGCCCCCTGGGAAAATGGATGGCATCTTGGGAGAAGGGATACTGGCATAGATGGACAGGTTTTCCAAGCTGGGACGTGATGACTTGAGGGCAAATACAGAATGATAGAGAGTTACTATTTTCGATATCTAGTTGTAACTATAAAACTTATTTCACTGTGGTGCAAAGGTCTATACACATATGTGAAGCAGGGGGGAGCTTTATGGCCTAAAACAATTTTCACAGACACATGCTGATAGAGGATTACCACTGACAGGAGGGATAAGAGGTGGCTATAGCAGTCCTCTATCCCTGGATCTGACTGCTTGACGCAGCTTAGTCATCTAAGACCAGATATTATAGTTTTGCCTCTGCTATTCCTCTGATCATAAATGCATCTACATTAGAGCTGACAGTATTCTGGAAGCCTTATCAAGCGCCATCACTGCCCTTAAGGCTCTGAATGCTAAGATGAACAAGAACACATCTATGCCTTCAAGGAGCTCAAAATTGGCTAGCTGCAATGTACTCATCAGAATAACTGAAAGAAAAATGGAAATACCGTGTGTGATTAGAATGTGAAGTAAATGGAACACATCCATTGGTAGTAGGTACAACCATTCTGAATATCTGTTTAACAATATTTCCTGAAGATGAACTTGAGCATTTCCTATGGTCCAGTGATTCCACTCCTAAATATATACCCAACAGAAATACATATATAGATTTCATCAAAAGATCTGTGTAAGAATGCTAATAGCAGTACTACTTATAATGGCCAAAATAGCCCAAAAGGTGACCAAGAATGAATAAAACTGTGCAATCACATAATACATATACATATACACAAACACACAGTAAGAGAGAGAGAGAGAGAGGGGCAGGTCTGAAAATTAAGTTTGTGAACTTGCCACCATCAGCTTACATTCAAACAATTTAGTAAGGTTTCATAATCTTGGTATGTCAGTGTCTCACAGCTGTATTCATGTTGACATGTGGCAATGTCTTACTAAGTGGCATTATTGTTGTTGAATGTGTTTTTGTGTGCCATTTCAAGAATGTCAGAACTTGAATTAGATCAACGAACAAACATTAAATTTCTTGTTAAATTTGCAAAAGTGGAAGTGAAATCAGGAACATATTAGCCCAAGTTTATGGTGATAATGCTATGGGTTAAACATTTTTCTGAAAGAAGAGGAAGCATCACTGATGAAGACAAGTCAGGTTAGCCAGTAATGAGCAGCAAACTGATGACAACATTGCAAAAGTTCATTGAATTGTGCATCAAAATCATTGGAAAACTGTGAGAAGCATAGCAGCCAGGTAAACTTCAATAGAGAAATAGTTAGGAAAATTTGAACTGAAAATCTCGGCATGAGACAGGTATGTGTAAAAATGGTCCCTAAGGAGCTCACTGATGAACAAAAGCAAAGGAGAATCAAAGTTTTCCATGACCTTTAGGAGAGACAAGATGATATTTTGGGCCACATTATCACTGGTGATGAAACGTGAGTCTACCAATATGACCCTGAAACAAAGTATCAAAGTACATAATGGAACTCAGCCAATGTTCCATGACCAAAAAGTTCTATCAGTCCAAATCAAAAGTCAAAATGATGTTGCTAAATTTTTAGGTATCAAAGAGATTGTTCACTATAAATTTGTACCAACTGGACAAGCAACTAACCAAGCTTACTATCTAGAAGTGCCAAAAAATCTGCGTAAGAAAGCTAGACACAAACAAGCTGAACTTTTCACCAACAACTCATGGCTCTTGCATCATGACAGTCCACCAGCTCACATGGCACTGTCTGTGAGTGAGTTCTTAGCCGGTGAACAAATAACTGTATTGAAACAACCTGCCTACTTAACTGATCTGGCCCCTGATGACTTTTTTCTTTACCTAAAGATACAGGAAATGTTGAAAGGAAGACAACTTGATGACATTCAGGACATCAAGTGTAACACCACAGCTCTGATGTCCACTCCAGAAAAAGAGTTCCAAAATTGCTTTGAAGGGTGGAACAGCTGCTTGAATCAGTGCAAAGCTTCCCAATGGGAGTAGTTTGAAGGTGACCATAGTGATACTCAGCAATGAGGCATGTAACACTTTTTCTAGGATGAGTTCTTAATTGTCAGACCTCAATATACCTCTATATATAACGTTAAAATGTTGAGTGAAAGAAAACAGATTCAAAGAAGTTAATGCAGTATTATTCCATTTTGCATGATATAGAAAAGGCAAGGTGAATCTATACTGTTAGAAATCAGAAGAGTCATTACTGTGAATGGGGAACAGAAGCTGAGAGGGAGAATGAAAGATGCTTCTATGCTTTTATTTCCTAATCCTCAGGACTTCTACATAGGCATGTATCCAGTTTGTAAAAATTCAGTGAATTACATGCTTATTCATACTTTTCTGTTTATATTATGTTATGTTACATTAATAAATATTGTGTTTCAATGAAAAGGTAATAGAAAATAGAATTCCAATAATCCAGTAAAAATTAGAGGGTATCCTAGATCTATTTCCATCATTTATTAATACAGAAACTAAATTTTGCTTTTTCCTGAGATATCCAAAACTGCAACTAAAGCTGTCAAAGTCCCGTACAGCCAGCCACATGAATATACAAAGGTTCCCAGAAGCAAAAAATAGGCAGAAATGTCAGAATACTCACATTGCACTTCTCACCTTCTCCTTTTACTGACTGAAAAGAACTTTGAGAACCCCAAACTGAAATTTCCCCTTTCCATCTTGCTCTAAAATCACCATCTTAAAAAGCATCATTCAGAGAGAGACAGGCACATCAGCAGGTGCCATTTCTAATTCCTCACAGCTACCGTCTGCGTGGAGTTCTGAGGGATAAAAGCAGTGATGAGAGCATTCTTCCTACAATTTCATATTCATGGAATTTGTTGTTACTTAACTTTTCACAAATCATTAGGCTGAAGTACCTCTCCATTTTTCCCCCAAATAATGTCATTTGACCTGGTATCCAGCTTAATACAGCTTCATCTTTTGAATAGATTTCCTCACAAGTGGCAATTTCTAATAGGGGCATGTCAAGAGGCAACCCTACTACATGCTACCTATTGCACGTTAACATGATGAGGGTAATTTCGAATGGCATTCAATCAAAAATCTGAAAGTTTTATTAGTAAGTTTGGGGGCTTTCTGTATTTCAGATGAGGTTCATTGCAGCTGGACTTAGATATTTTAGACTAAGATTTCAGACAATGGAATTTTTTTAACTGTGCACATACTCAACAGTTCACATTGCCTTGTAGACCAAATATTTGGTTTGTGTTTTTTAAAAATATCAAGTGCAAATTTATTTTCATCCAAATCAGGGTAATACACCACTTGCCATTTAATCATCAACATGGATGACCTCTAAATGTGTGAGATAATTTATATGCTAAGTCATAAAGATCATATATGTTTAGTAGGCAATGATACACACTTCCCTGGATTGTTCTATAAACTTGCACGTGTCTATAGCCGTTGCGTACCTCTTTTTACACGATAGAATTGCTTGTATAACAAATGAGTGCCAGAAAAATTATTGGGAGGCCATTGACAGTGAAAAAGCATCCCGGATAGTGTCCAGGCTTAACAGGAAAATATGCTGAAATCAATAAACCATGATGATATGGTTGATGTAGGGGAAACAAAGGCACATATTTGGCCTCTCTCAGTTAAAAATGGAAACCCTGGTGGTGCCATGGCTGCTAACCAAAAGGTCAACAGTTCAAACCCATCAGACGCTCCTTGGAAACTCTCTGAGACAGTTCTACTGTGTCTTGCAGGTTCACTGAATCAGTATCAACTCCATAGCAATATGTTTGGATGTTCTTGAGATAAATATAAAAGTTAACCAAACACGCTTCAAGAAATGTGTGACCCTGAACATTCTTGACTTAAACAAGAAGATGTAACTTGAGGCTATGTTATTATTCTGGAATCCGGCATTTTGCAACTCAAGACCATCTGAGAAGTATGACTCATTCTGATCTAAGTGGAGTAAGATGATCAATGTATTGGCTTTAGCCTCTTCATATGTTCAGCACTCAAGAGACCCAACACCAAGCCTAGCTGAGAACCCCTGCCAGAATTCAGGACAAAAATTGCAAATAGTCTTGCTTCTATATCATCAATTCTTTTAGAGAAAGGAAGAACATAGGACAGCGGTACCACACAACCCCAGAGCTCATGTATTTCAAACTTTCCCGAGTCTCACTATTGTTTTTATATTCCCTGAATATTATGCCAACTTCTGTCTTTTACTTACTGTGAGCTAATCTATATATAGATGTGGTTTAGTTTCACCTTGGCCTTTCTTCTTCAGGCATCTCTGTTTGTTTGTCTAGTTCTTCTTGTTCAAAAAGATATCTCATGCAAATGTTAAAAGCTGGATAACAGAAGAGAGGAAAGATTTTTCCTACGTCCACCAAACCAACAACTTTCATTATTTGTACACATCTTTCCATTATCCTTTCATTTGCACATACAGTTTCATGTGATAGCAATTATGTGAATCATATAAATGCTAGCCAATATTCAGAAATACACTTAAGGGCATATATAGACTATGCAGCAATCTGACAGTTTAGAACACTGAAATCACAGTAGTAGTCAGCATATTTTAGGCTTCTTATTATACTAGAACCCTTACTCTTTTAAAGAATCTATGATCTTTGGCTGCCATGCCTTGACACAAAGAATTTCTGTAGACTTTTCTCTCCAGTTGAAATTCAGGCAGCAAATAGGCATTAGAACAAAGAAGCTCTATAAAACAAAGTCTGGTAAAGGCTACATAGTCTTTCTCTCTGTTTGTCCTGCTCATCTTCTTCCTCTCCACCCAAAAGAATAATACTGGACCAGGAACGTTCAATTTTTCTTTCATAATTGTATTTATTCCTGAGTTCTGAGTATCTTTTGTTCTGGAATACCTGGTATGAACCTCTATTGACCTTGATTTAGCCCGGTTTCTTTCTGCCTTCTTCTAACCCACCTTTGCCTCCCATCTCATGACACCCTAAATTACACAAGAATGACAGATGGGGAGGGCACAAAGGAAGGAGAAAGGAAACAAGGAGATAGGAGAAAATGATCAGTAGGGAGAGATTCTAGCTCAGAATCTGTTAAGTCTGAGGAAAACATTTCTTTTTATTCAAGAATAAAATTACAGGCATTTACTTAACTAGGTCTTGTGTTAATAACAAGAAAGCATACAAGAAGCTCATACTCTAACTTGTGTCTTTTACGTGAAAGTTATTAGTATCTCTTGATTTACTTTTACTCTTCATAACCAACATCATGAAAAGCTCACTTTGAACAGTTCATGGAGATAATTGGAGGCAGCTTCAGATTTTTTTTTAATTGCTTGCACCCTATTAAGCAAATAGTGATATTATGAAATACTGGAGTCTGTCACTGCTGTTTGCTTACCAGACCTTGCCTCTATTTTGTTTTACTGCTTGTGCAGAACTTTTGCCTTTCAGAGACAAGGGGTTTTCACAAATGCTATTAAAAATGCTTTGTACGGAAAGGTTATTTAGAGCAGCCAAACCCAAAGTTTGGCTTACAGTGCCAATTAAGTATACCTTAAAGAAATTAAAATAGTATTTCCATCACCCAAAGCATGGTAATAATCTCGGAATGAAAGCCCTTTAATAAGACAGATTGTAAAATAATTAAGCTTATTTGTGTAATGGAAGTAAAGAAAATTTACTCAAGGTCAAAATATGAATTTTTCAAAAGGATGTGTAATAAACCCATATCTTAATTTTGACATGTTCCTTATGCCAACAACGTTTCCTCAGTACAAAGGGAATCCAAGTTCTGAGACTTACGGGATCCAGTGCTGGCTTGATACGGTAGCCTTGTAAGGACAGATGCCATGCTATTTTCACAGTAGCATTTAGAAAGAAAAGGAGCCCTAGTGGCACAACAGCTAAGCGCTAGGCTTAACTGAAAGGTCAGAGATTCAAACCCAACAGCTGCTGGACGGGAAAAAGATGTGGCAATCTATTTCAATGAAGATGACAGCCTTGGATACCCTATGGGACAGTTCTGCTCTGTCCTATAGGGTCCCTATAAGTCTTAATCAACTGGATGGCAACAGATTTGGTTTGGGTTTGATGTTTTAAAGGAAAGATGATGCCTCAAGGGGGCATGTTACATAATAGAGCTAACAATGCATTCTTCCTTGGATTACTGCTCTTCCAAGCAAAAATACACACTTACAAATATCCGTTCATTGTTTGTAGCTATTTATACATGAAAGAGTAGGAGATCTGTTTTCATGAAGACTAAAAAACTAAACTTGCCACTTTGATTCCAACTGATAGTGACCCTAGAAAAGAGGGTAGAACTGTCCTCATAGAGTTTCTAAGGAGAAGTTGGTGGATTTGAACTGCCAACCCTTTCATTAGCAGCGAAGTTCTTAACCACTACATCAGCAGGGCTCCTAATAAAAATTATAGCCCAGAAAACCCCTTGGAGAACAATTCTGTGTACCACATGGGGTCTCCACGAGTCAGAATCAACTGGATGCTAACCAGTCTGACTTGCTTGGATACATGATTCATGTTTCAGTGTAAAGATTATATTAAAGACTCAAAATGCCTAATCATTTCCTCATTCTATCTCTTCACATATTTTTTGCAAAGTCAGGTAATTGTTATGACTGATGTGATGAAGGAGACCCTGGTGGCATGGCAGTTAAGTGCTACAGCTGCTAATCAAGAGGTCAGCAGTTCAAATCCTCCAAGGCACTCCTTGAAAATTCGATGGGGCAGTTCTACTCTGACCTACAGAGTCACTACGAGTCACAGTCAACTCTACAGCACTGGGTTTGGGTTTGGACTTGATGAAATCTTGAGGTCAGTGATTTATTTCCAGATCTCTCAGAAAAACAACGACAGAAACGAGTTTCCTCAAACTTCAGTTTCTGCTGCCAAACGTTGTATAGGAGGGGCCCTCCATTAAAAGCTTATTTAAGTGATGGATCAATCACTTTTCTGTTACTTAACTACCTGGCAAGAATTCAAATACTGATTTGCCTGATTTCGTAGCCTATGCATTCATTCAACAGGCTAAAGGAAATATATCTTTCCTTTGCCAAAGAAATTTTTACAATACTCTTAGAATTACTCATGATGAATTATCACACCATATGAAAATTTCCTAGCAAGGTGGTTCCATATTAGCTTTCTTAGCATTAAGTTTTGGGAAATGTTCATTTTCGTTACGAAGAAAAGGTCTCTATATGATGGTGTTGAAGATTAGGGGTTGCTACTTAGAGAAATCGTATTCTTCATCTTCTAAATATCCTAACCAACTAGTAACAGACATAAAATGTAGCACAAACTTTGTTATCTCATTGCATATGTTGCTGGTGGCCTTTCAGTCACCCACTCTTCTTTCTTCCTATTCTGTTCAGTTTGTACTTTTCCTATCTCCTTTGCAATTCCTAAGAAGTGGAAACAGCCATCAAAGAAGTGGTCTTAACTGATTGCAAAGTTATTCCACCTTTTGCCTGTGATTGATTAAACAATGTTCAGATAATACGAGGATGGCTATGGGGACTTTCATGTTAAAGGACGTACTTTCCACTTTATGAGCAAAGGCAGGGGAATAGAGGAAACATAAGTATTCCCCCTGCTGCTGGCTTCATAAGGCCACTGACAGCAAATGTTGGAAGCATGCAATATTTTCAATTAACTATTATTATATGATGAGAGAGAGAGAGCAAGAGCAAGAACAAGAACAAGAGAGACAGCATGCTTGGATTATGTATCAGTGAGAATACATTACTCTCTCTTCGTGCTTTTCTTCCAAAGACAGTTTCTTTGAATTAATGGCTATTGCCTGTGCAATATTCTCTGGAGGAAAATTAGACTCTACTGAAAAATTAAATCCCTTTCCTTCGCAAATGATAGGCCTTCTACTGCAATCCGTAGTCTCTACCTCAACTGGCTTTTTGGCCCTCTGTTAAGATTTCAGCATTGTGTAGCTATTGAAACCAAAGCCAGTTTCTCACAGTAACTTCCACTGAGTATGGTGTTAAGATGACTTTGTTACCTTTTTAAATATCTGACAAGGCTACAAATGTCTCTTGGGGTTAAGTGCTGACTGTGCACCAAACAGAAACCAGACATCGGAATTTATTGTCATGGGGTGCATTAGATTTCAAGGATTCAGAAGCAAAAAACCAAGGCTCAGAATGGCAACTTCTTGAAACAGAGTAGGGAACATTACTCCTAGGTCAAGACAATAGGAGATCTCTTTTTAAAAATCGCTTCAGTTAGCAACATTGAAGGCAGGAGAGAACTATAATATAGAGGAAAAATAATACGAAATTAGGATTTAAATTTCCCAGGCTAGAGCTTCAGCTGGTTGTGGGACTTGTATAGATTATCTCATCCTCAGTCTTGACACATGTTAACTGGTATCATTAGATGACATCAGATTGGTCCCCATCTCACAATGACCCCATGCGCAGCCAAGCAAAATGCTGCCCAGTCATGAGCCATTGCCACAATTAATTGCAGATCAGACGATTGTGATTCACATGGTTTCACTGGCAGATCACCAGACCTTCCTTCTGAGTCCATCTTAGTCTGGAAGCTCTGCTAAAACGCCTTCAGCAACATGTAAAGGTGCTACGATGCTGTCCATGCACTGACCGGGAATTGACAACACGAGTTCTCCCACTGAACTTCCACTGCTTCCTACCTGTTAGCTGGGTTTACCGGATTCAGTAGGAAGCATTCAAATTCTAGACAGTCACTCATTCTCTTTTCAGTTTCGATTCATCCCTACCCTGTTCTCATGTTATTTCTACATTGTTAATCTTGTGCATATGACACTTTTATCAAACTTGTCATCTGGACCAGGACCTTTGTACCTTTACAAGCCGTCAGCCACTGGTTGTCCTAAGCCTGAGAAGTCAGAGACAGAAATAATGTAATCACAACATAACATTCATGCTGTTTCAGTTACAAAATGCACCCACAAACATGCTCATTTGTTCGTCACACAATCCGATGATGTTAGTAGTAATAAAATTCCATTTCAGTGGTGGTTAAATTGGAAGTTAGAACATGTATGCAATTTGCCCAAAGCCAGTAATCCAGGAAAAGGCAAAGCAAAATTAAAAATCTAGCCAACTTAAAATCTTCTGTTCTTCATGATAGTCTGGAACTTAAGAGAGCAGTTATGGGACAGATTTTACAGCCGACACTCTTGGTTTCCTACCCATGTTCACCTCACCATTCCTGGTTGGTACACTCAACTCCACTCCCTGCCCCCTAACATGAGGGTGGGCTGAAACAGCTGACAGATAAATTTTTTTGTAGCCTTAAGTGATGTGAGTTACCTTATGTGGAAACATTCCTGTGAGTTTATGTTCCAGGGACAAACTAGAACTTGTGAGAAACTGATTCTGGAGTACAAAGTTCCACCTCCAGGCTTCATGATGGAGAAATTCTATGGGATTAATTATACTCCAAAATTCACTGTGGGATTAGACTGAGGGTGGACATCAACAGAAGCCACATCTTTACCTAGCTTCTTCTCCTACCTTATGCTGCTGGGCTCACTCTCTTACAGGTTTTACCTGAGAACCATTATTACTACGTGCCATGGAGTTCATTCCAACTCACAGTGACCGTATACAACAGAACAGAACTGTTCTATAGGGTTTCCTAGGCTATAATCCTTATAAGATTGGATCGCCAGGTCTTTTCTCCTACGAAGCGGCTAACAGAGTGACACCTTTTCTTTTCAACACTTTAAAGAGGTCTTTTGCAGCGTATTTTTCCAATGCAATGTGTTGTCTTTTATTTCTTACTGCCGCTTCCATGGTGTTGACTATAGATCCAAGTAAAATGAAATCTATGATGACTTCAATCTTTTCTGTTTTTATCATGACGTTGCTTATTGATAGAGCTGTGTGGATTTTTGTTTTATGTTAAGGTGTAATCTACAGTGGCTATGGCCTTTGATCTTCATCAGTAAGTGATTGAAGTTCTCACTTTCAGCAAGCCAAGTTTGTTTCATTTACAGTAATGCAGTTGTTAATGGATTTTCCTCCAATCCTGATGTCCCATTCTTCATATAGCCTAGATTCTCAGATTATTTGTTCAGCATACAGATTGAAAAAGTATGGTGAAATGATATAATCCTCACACATACTACTTCTAATTTTAAACAATGCAATATTCCCTTGTTCTCTTTGAAAAACTGCCCGTTGATCTATGCATAGGTTCCTCACGTGCACAGTTAAGTGTTTTAGAATTCCCACTCTTCACAGGGTTATCTATAAATTGTTATTGACCCACAAAGTCAAATGCCTTAGCATATTCAATAAAACACAGATAAACAGCTTTCTGGTATTCTCTACTTTCAGTTAGGATCCATCTGACATTAGCAACGATGTCCCTTGTTCCACATCTATTTCTCAATCCAACTTGAATTTCTGGCAATTTGCTGTGAATATACTTCTGCAGCCACTTATGAATGATCTTCAGCAAAATTTTACTTGCATGTGATATTAATATTTCCGCATTCAGTTGGGTTACCTTTCTTGGGAATAGGCATAAATATGGATCTCTTTTAGTCAGTTGGCCAGGCAACTGTCTTCCAAACTTATTGGCATAGACAAATGATCACTTCTAGCCCTACATCCATTTGATAAAACCATTCAATTGGCAGTCTGTCAGTTCCTGATGATTTGTTTTTAGCCAATGCCTTCAGTGAAGTATGGACCTCTTCCTTTCAGTACATTGGTTCCTGATTATATGATACCTCCTGAAATGGTTGAACATCCATGAATTCTTTTTGACATAGTGACTCTGTGTACTCCTTCCATCTTTTCTGACACTTTCTACACTGTTTAATATTTTCCCCCATAGACTCCTTCAGTGTTGCAACTCAAGGCTTGAAGTTTTTCTTCAGTTTCTTCAGCTTGAGAAATGCTGACTGAGTTCTTCTCTTTTGGCTTTCTAACTTCACATGTGCCATTTCAATACTTCATCTTCTTGAGTCTCTCTTTGAAATCTTCTATTTAGCTCTTTTACTTCATCATTTCTTCCATTTGTTTAGCTACTCTAAGTACAAGAACAAGTTTCAGAGCCTCTGTTTTGATCTTTTCTCTCTTCTTTCCTGCATTTTTAATATCTTTCTTTCTTCGTGTATGATACCCTTGATGTCATTCCACAACTTATCTGGTCTTCCGTCTCTAGTGTTCAGTGCATCAAATCTATTCTTTGAGATGGTCTCTAAGTACAACAGCATGTGCTCAAGGTTGTACTTCAGCTCTGATAGACTTATTCTAATTTTACAGCTTGAACTTGCTTATGAGCAGTTGATGGCCTGTGCTGACTGATGATACTGAGTTTTTCTATTGTCTCTTTCTACAGATGTAATTGATTTGATTCCTGTGTATTCCATCAGATGAGGTCCACATGTGTAATATCCATTTATGCTGGTGGAAAAATGTTTATTTACAATGAAGAACTCATTGGTCTTGCAAAATTGTGTCCTGGGATCTCTGTATTGGTTCTATCACTAAGGTATATTTTCAAAGTACTGAGCCCGGTTTGTTTCCAACCAATGACCAATCCTGAAAAACTACATGCACAAGAAACTCTGTATTAGGCTTTGATTTAATGAAAACCAACAGGGTCTGCTTTCAGAATATCTGGGATCGTATCCTACCTCCACTAGTTATTAACTGTGAGATCTGAGGATAATTAACTACTCTAAGCCTCAGCTTCCCCATTTGAAACATAATATTACGATCTACATACTTCACAGGATTATTGAAAGTACAAGCCAGGGTAATCAATTAAAAAATCTCTCAATGCCTGACAAACAGTTTACTGATAATTCTGTTAATGATTATCTTAATCATTATAATTTTCACAGTATACATAACCTAAGAGAGTCACCTGGAGACACAATTTCCCGAAGCCCTGCTTGACCAGGATGCTTGCTGAGGAGAAAAGCATGCATATGTAGCTACAGAAGCCAGAGGATTGCAATAAAGTGGGAATAAACAGAATTACACACTATGAGAAAAATAGACTTCCTGATTCTGCTCACTGAAATCTTTTAGTAGACACTATGGATTACCATGTGCCATGAACTGTGCAAAGTTCTAGACATCCAACTTTCTCTCGTCAGTTGAGCACTGATGAGTGAGAGAAAATTTTTATTTTATGATACAGTGGTAATCCCCTCAAATGTTGGATACATAAATGTGTAAGTGCTGGCTGTTAAGTCATAACACAATTAAAAGTCTAAGATAATTGTCCAGGAAATGAAGTAAACAGCTTGAAGATAAATCTAGTTGTAATATAATTTAGCTACATAAGCTTTTAATGGATTATATTTTTATATGTACTAATACTTGTAAAAAATTTGCTTTTAGCAAATTAGGTATCGTTTGAACACACTGGCTGATGCTTAATAAGAATTAGAATTATATTTTGCTTGTTATATAAGTAAACATCTTGTTACATGCCTGCATAATGCTTGCAGAAGCCATTCCAAGCAATCTCCTTAGAATAAGAGTCTAATTATGCATTTATCATTAAAATTACAGTGAGCTAATTGCCTTGGAGATATCTTTATCTCTCTTGCAGCTTGCTTAATCCTAATGCATGTTTTCAATAATCATTTGTTATTTAATTAACTAATTAACAAACAATACCTGTCCTATGGAAAATCCTAAATTAAACACTTGAGGCTCTTTAACTGAATGCTCAATAACCCAATATGGTCCTTAATGTTAGAACTTTTACATATTGTAACAATTCTAGTGAACCTTATATTAGCCTGTTCCTGTTATCTTTGGGGCTTAACTGGTAGAAAAAGTGCAGCTGATAATACACAAAGAGTATCCAATGCAGCAGGGCATTGATGAGACAGAAAATAGCCATTAATAACTATTGAGCAACAGCCAAAGTTGGCCAGCCATGCTGACCAGCAACAAAAACAAATCCATTCATTTAGAGTCCAAATGTCTTTGCCCCACGAAATTAAGAACTACAGTTTGGAAGATGAGCCCATGAACACACACACAGGTGCAAAAGTCAATATTCTTGATGCAAAAGAGATACGATGACACCCTCTGTGTTGGTGTGAATGTACCTGTGGGCCGTTCTGCTGAAGGGAGCCTCTGCATGGTACACTATCATGCCATTATCTCCTCATATTGCATTCCAGAACTCCAGTCCACCGGTTGCTGCTGAGTTGATTCCAACTGCCAGCAATCTCACGTGTGTGTCAGAGTAGAACTGTGCTTCACAGTGTTTTCAATAGCTGATTTTTGAAGTATGAACCCATTTGTGTCACAGCAGAACCAGACTGTGTGAGATTTCCAATGGCTGATTTTTTTCAGAAGTACGCATTACAATACAGAACCCCTGGTGGCTTAGTGCTACAGCTGCTAACCAAAAGGTCAGCAGTTCAAACCTGCCAGCTGCTCCTTGGAAACTCTATAGGGCAGTTCTACTCTGTCCTATGGGGTTACTATAAGTTGGCATGGACTCGATGGCACTGGCTTTCATTTTGTTTCTTTATAATACCCCTATAGACTCCCTTCAGCCCTGGGGGCACAGTTATTAAGAGCTCACCTGTCAACAAAAATGTTGGCAGTTTGAATCCACTACCCACTCCTTGGAAACCCTGCAGAACAGTTCTGCTCTATCCTATAGAGTTGCTAAGAGTCAGCACTGACTCACTGGCAACAAGTTTGTAGAGTCACTTTTATTGTTGTTGGGTGCCATCTAGTTGATGCCAACTCATAGCAGCCCTGTAAACAGGGCTCTCTTGTTGAGAATCTTTCTCTTCTTCACTGACCCTCTACTTTGTCAAACAAGATATCCTTCTCCAGGGACTAATCCTCCTGATAATGTGTTCAAAGTAGTGAAGGGTGTGAGGTCTGACAATGAAGTCTGTGAACTTAATTGTTCTAAGTACTACATGCCTCATAGCTGAACATCACCATGGTCACCTTTGCAGTCCTCCCCTTGGGAATCTACACACTGATGCCAGTGCCTAGTCCTCCTTTCAAAGTAGTTTTGGAATTCTTTTTGTAATGGCCATTGCACACAGTGGCACAGTGGCAAGTTCACAAACTTAATTGCATAGTTGTCTGTGAGGGAGTTTTTAGCCCTTCCTGCTTACCTGATCTGGCCCCCAATGACTTGTTTCTTTACCCAAAGATAAAGGAAATGTTGAAAGGAAAACATTTTGACAACATTCAGGACATCAAGGGTAATACAAGGACAGCTCTGATGGCCGTTCTAGAAAAATAATTCCCAAATTGCTTTGCAGGGTGGACTAGGTGCTGGCATTGGCGCATAGCTTCCCAAAGGGAGTACTTTGAAGGTGACCATAGTGATATTTAGCAACGAAGTATGTAGCATTTTTTCTAAGATGAGTTTACAAACTTAACTGGCAGTCCTCATAGACTCTTCATACTTGCATCTAAACAGCTTTCTGGTTGTACTTTTTGCAAGACAGATTTGTTTGTTCTTTTATCAGTCCATGGTGTTTTCAATATTCTTTGCCAACACTGTGGAAAACCTGGTGGCAGAGTGATTAAGACCTATGGCTACTTACTAAAAGGTCATCAGTTCAAATCCACCAAGGGCTTCCTGGAAACCCTGCTAGGCAGTTCTACCCTGTCCTACAGAGTTACAATGAGTCAAACTCAACTTGACGGCAGTGGCTCGTTTCTTATTTTTATTTTTTTCAGTTCTACCAACACTGCAATTCAAAGAACATCAACTCTTCCTTATTGATTAGCCAGCTTTTGTGTGCATGCCATGCAGTTGAAAACACCATGGCTTGTGTCAGGAGCGCCTTAGTCCTCAAGATGACATCTTTACTTTTTAACGCTTTAGAGAGATCTTTTGCAGCAGATCTTCCCAATGCAGTGCCTCTTTTGATTTCTTGACTGCTGCTTCCGCAGGTGTTAATTGTGGATCCAAGTAAAATGAAATCCTTCACAACTTCAATGTTTTTCTCCATTTATCATGATGTTGCTTGGTGGTCCAGTTGGATTTTGCACTTACGTAATGCAAAAGCCCGCGCCTCCTAACCAACAGGTTGGAATCTGGTCTACCCAGAAGCAAAGCAGAAAAAAGGCATAGTGATTTACTTCTGAAAAAATCAATTGTTGACAACTTCATGGGGCACGTGTCTACTCTGACACATTTCTACTCTGACAATTGCCTTGGTTATCTGTGAAATGAATGCTAAAGTCATCACCTTTCAAAAGGAAGGAGGCACAGTTTCCCTCACTCCTAAAAGTTCAATACTCATTTAAAAATCTAAAAGCCCCATACATAATCTGAATTTTTTTTAAATTAACATTGTATTCCAAAGTTTTGATGCAAATGCACATAATTTACCTGTCAGAGATTGTGAAAGACATCATTATAATTCCAATCAAAGAATTTTCTTTTGCTTGTGTTTAGAATGATTTCTCCTGGTTTCAGTAATGTTTTTGTTAAATCACATAGGGTGAGAAATAATAATAGCATATCATTTAGTTGAATATGTCTTGGTGACAAGAGGCACAATATTCCGTTTACAACATAAGAGTTTCCCGTGGCCTATCAAGTTGGATTGATCGCTCTCATTATGTACATAGTCTACGATCCCCTATTCTGCCCCACCCTCCCTGGTACCCCAGCTCTACTAAGCTGTTGGAATCCTGTATTTCAAATTAGCCATGAACTTTCCATTGTTAAGCATTGCTGCACTCAAACTGTTGGTAGTATTTCAAACAAGAGACTGGACAGAATTCTGAAAACTTACATTGAGAAGTATTTTTTATATAATTTAGCATAAGGATCACAGCCTTTTCACAAAGGTAGCAATTAAGTCATCACCTCTACCGGACCTATAAAAATTGATTGGACCTGTTTTTATTACCCATACCTTCTAAACTGCTTCCTTGCTCAATCTGACACCAAAGTCAGAAATCATGCAGTGAAAGCTAGTACTAGGAAAAGAAAGAAAAGGTCATTAAATAAAACTCGTATTTTTTAAATATGTTCCACTGATATTAGCCCTGCAGAAAATGACCAGGCAGGTAATATTTCAGGTACCTCTGTAATTATCATGGCTAAAGAGATTTATTCAATCAAACCTATTTTTCCTATGAAATCAGGAAAAATACATGAAGTTCTACTTCAGGGCCATCTCATTTTTCAGAACAGCTTAGCTGGGAGGATGTTTCCTTGCCTGTTTTAAAAAGTCTTTAATTTGCTAGTGAGCAGTATTTGTACATGCCAGACTTTCTGTCACACATCTTCTGTCTCCCAACCTTTTGCCCCATCTCTTCTACCTTGGATGTCTCCATCCTATTATATGATATACTGTTCCTGGCACCCACTTATTATTCTGGCAGGAGTTTTGCCTTTTTTATTTCCTGGCTTCAGCTCTCTACTTTTCTTAAGTTCTAGGATTTGCAGGCAGCAGTCAGCAAAAACCATCAGCTGTAGCAGGCCTGGAACTTGACTCTCATGCTTGAGTAACTTCCAGAGTTAGTTCTAACCTGGGCTGACATTTACAAACACTTAATTCTCTTGCAGTGCTGGCTTACACCTTAAGGATGCAGGAAAGGAGAAGACTGGGCATTAGTTGTGTTTAGAGTGTGTTTAGAGCTGTTCAACATTTGCATTTTACCACTGAGAAAGTTCGAAGGGTTCGCCGTACTTGAGAACACACCTAAGAGGAATAGCAAATACCACTTGATTGCACACCAACTCTTTGTCTGGAATTGTGGTTTTATCATTATTTTATTTTTTAGTCTTAGTGGTAGATCAGAGGTAGAACAGTCACCACTCCTGCAAAAGAGCTGGGTTGAATTTTGGGTGAATGTACCTCATGCAAAACCACCTTCCATCTGTCAGGTGGAGGCTTGCATGTTCTTTGATGCTGAGTATGCTTCAGTGGAGCTCTAACTACAATAGACTAGGAAGAAATGCCTGATGATCTCCTTCTGAAAACCAGCCAGTGAAACCCCAATGAATCATAGTAAGATGATCTGTAGCTGATCACAGAGGTGCATGAGTCACCTGGAGGACAGCTAATTGACAACAGAATCTTGTAAAGTTTGTACTGATACTGTCACCTTTCAAGCTGAGAAACTGAGACTCGGAAACGGAAAGTCTCTTTCTCCCATACCCTAAGGCAGGAATAAGTGACTTCTAATGCACAACTGTACAAATCAGTAGTTCTCTAAATTTAATGTTCATGGGAATCAACTGAGGGTCTTATTGAAAGGCAGATTCTTACCCCACAGCTCTGGGGTGAAGTTCTGAGATTTTGCATTCCTAACAAGCTCTACCCCACCCCCACCCCCCGGTGACACCTTGTTGCTCACCTGTGGAATACACTTTGAGTAGCAAGGGGACATTGTCTTTCAATAATAGAAACCTTTAATGGTGAATATAAAATGACCCATAAGGGGTCATCTTATGCTCTGAGCAGCTGAGCAGTGGCCCTGTGGGCATGTAAGTTCTTGACTGTGATGCCAAATAGGGCACTGGACAGGATATGCTGGGACTCAAGCCAGCATCTATGTTGGACAGGCATTTTGTTCTCTGCCAGCAAGTTCCTTGGCAGAAATGGGAAATGCACATTTTTCTGGCCAGAATTTGAGGTTTGTTCTTCCTCACCCACCCCACTTTTAGTCCCAATAAATGCCTTGCAAGTGTCTTTTTTGCTTCATATAACTCAATATTTTTTAAAATAGATATTATATAAAGAAGCTATAACAGAGAAAGTGCTATCCTTGAATTCAAAAGACATGAGTCTCAGTCCTATTATGATATTTTCTAGCTGCGTGATTATGTGAAAGCACTATACTTCTCTTAAGCCCAGTTTCTTCACTTTTGAAGTCAGGATAGTAATACCTACTTCATTCAGCAGTGGCTTTATAGACACTTTTTAAATTATTAAAAATAACTAATTAAAAAAATAGAAATAGGCCACACTGGCAGAACCACTTTAGAAAACAATTCAAATTGGTTAAGAGTCCCCAGGTGATACAAACAGTTAATGCACTTGGCTGCTAACAGAAAAGTTGAAGGTTCAAGTCCAATCAGAGGTGCCTCAAAAGAAAGGCCTGGCAATCTATATCTTAAAAAATCAGTAATTGAGAACACTATGAAGTACAGTTCTACTCTGACACACAGGGGGTCACCGTGAGTGAGAATTAACTCAACAGCAACCGGACTAGTATTAAAGCTTATGCCCATTGTGTCATCGATTTCTCGGCCATCATTTCTTACTATCTTTAATGTTACAGCTGTCTCTCTCTCTCTCTCTCTCTCTCTCTCTCTCTCTCCCGTTCTCTGGTTCTAAGAGCTCCTCAGCCCAGGAATCCTGGTCCAAGGGCCACACTCTGCTCTTAACTGTTCTTCCCTAACAGTGGTCAGGTCTTCTTCTCTCCTGCCTCTGGGATGACTCATTTCAAGACAAGTGGGAAGCGAACTGACCAAGCCCCTCGGTGGGCCACAGTGAAGCTATTTGCACAGACCTACCCAGTTAACTCTACATCAGTGGGTTTTTGGTTTTTATACTTGCTTTATTACATATTTATTTATAGAATATTCTTCATCCATCTATTTTAATTTTTTTCCTTAAAACAGTCACCACTATTTATTTCTAAAACTTTGTTATCACCTCAAACAGAAACTCTATATCCATTAAGTAATAATGCCCTATACCACCTCTCTCCCACCCCTGGTAACCTCTCATTTCTCTGTCTCTAAGCATTTGCCTGTTCTAGATATTTCATGTATGCAGGATCATACAACGTTTGTGTATGATTTATTTCACTTAGCATATTTTCAAAGTTCATCCATGCCTTGATGCACCCTAGCATGCATCAAAACTATGTTTTTATGATTAAATAAAGTTTCATTGCATGTATATACCACATTTTGTTTATCCATTCATGTTTTGATGGATGCTCACATTATTTCCACCTTTTGTCTATTGTGAATAATACTACAACAAACATTAATATACAAGTATCTGAGTTACCGCTTTCATACCTTTTAAGTGGGAATTCTAGGTCATATAGTAGGTTTATTAAATGACACAGGAAGCTTCAAAAGAAGATGGAAGAAATACACACAGCCATTATAACAAAAAGAATTGGTTGATGTTCAACTATTTCAAGAGGTAGCATGTAATTAGGAAGAGAGGGTACCAAAGAAGGAGTAGAAGCTGCATTGAAGGCACTAGCAAAAACCAAGTCTCCAAGAATTGACCGACTATGAATTGAGATGTTTCAGAAAATGGATGCAGTGTGGGAATTGCTCACTCATCTATGCTAAGAAACCTGGAAGACAGCTGCCTGCCTAGAATCCCCTCCATTCCATCCTCACCTGGTAAATTCCTAGCCATTCTTCAGGGACTGTGAAACACTCCTCAGTTGTGAGGTGGAATTCAGACTCCTTCTTCTATGTTCCTGTTACATTCCTAGGTACTCTTACTCCCTATATTATAGTTATTTCTCTGGGAGCCTGCAGTCAAGTTCTATTTGTCTTTTTGCTTTTCTCTGTCATTCTTCACACTACTTCCCAATTAAGAAGTGCCCAAGGAAAGAAGAAAGGGATAAAAAGTTGCCATGCTGGTGCTTTGAGCAGTGGCAGTACTATGCTGATGATGGCAGATAACCCATTGTCTTGGATTGAATTGTACTCCCCTCCCCCCAAAATATGTCCACCTGGTTAGGCCATGATTCCCAGTATTGTGTGACTGTCCTCTATTTTCTGATTATAGTTTTATGTTACAGAAGTTGAGCTGGGATTATAACACCCTGACTAAGTTCGCAGCCCTGATTCAATGTAAAGGGAGTTTCCCTGAAGTGCACCACCGTTTATCTTAGTAGAGATGAAAGGAAAGGGAAGCAAGCAAAGACTGAGGACACCGTACCATTAAGAAAGAAGCACCAGGAGCAGAGACCATCTGTTGGACCTAGGGAAGCTCCTAGTCTAGGGGAAGATAGATGAGACAGACCTTCCTCCAGAGCCAACACGTAGAGAAAATCCTCCTCTGAAGCGCATGACTTGAGTTTGGACTTACAGGTTACCAGGCTGTGAGAGATTAAATTCTTCTTTGCTGAGTCCACCTACTTGTGTTATTTCTATTATAGTAGCACTAGATGACTGAGACTCCTAAGAATGCAGCCAGCTAGAGAGAGATGGCATTTTGAATATAAGAAAATGTGGCCCCTGACCTTCCAACTTCCTAAAGAATCTTTAATCCAGATAACTTGAAATATTCCCTAACCTTCACTTAGAACAGCCAGTCTCCAAGGAGAACAAGACTGGGGAGTAAGACCCCAGACTTTTCTACATTTTACATCCTACATTTATTCTACATTTAATATCCTGGGATACAGAGTAGGAAATGAGAAACAAGTTGAGGCCATGTATTTGCACCAAGCAGGCAGCCACATCTGGTACAAGCCGTAGATGCTACCACTAGCCAATCAACATAACAAAAATAAGATAAGTGCATTCAAAGGATGTAATTAGGTCCCCTGAGTAACAACTCTGGCAGCATAGTGGTGAACTGTTACAGTTGCTAACTGAAAAGTCAGCAGTTAGAATTCATCAGGTGATCTTTGGGAGCTCTATGAGGCAATTGTGCTCTGTCCTGTAGGACTGCTGTGAGATGGAATCTACTCAATGGCAGTAGGTTTGGGTTTTGAGTAACAACCAGACCTCATTTTTATATGGGGAAGAAAATGCCATGTTGAGAAGAAAAAATAGGAAAACTCTAGCTATAGGTTATCTCAGCAGCCATAGCTGTCACCACCAACATCAATCATATCTGGTCTGTGGTGCAATTTGAATTATTAAATATGGCCCTTGTAGTCATAGGCTTTGTGACTTCTGCACAGTGATTGAGGAGAACACTGCAAATAAGGCATATGGAACCTACCTGTGGTGTCTGAGGCTGTGTCAACACAACGAGCCCATGGTTCCCAGCATCGTGTGGTTTCCTCCATTTGGGGTGTTGTGGAGCCCGACCTCTAAACGTTGATGAGGCAGGTTGGGATGTCATGGATTGAAGGTGTTCCCTAGAAAGTCTGTAACAACTTGGCTGTGCCATGATTCCTGGTAATGTGAGATGTTCCTCCGTGTTGGAACTGCTGCCTCTATGGTGTTAAACTACTAGTGGCAGACGGGCAGCAGTTGGGTTGGTAGAACAGGATTCAGTGTGTAAGTTTGTTTTGTGCCCTGAGGCAGTCTCTAGAGATATAGAGGGAAAAATCTGGCAGAGAGACTTGGGAACCTCTCACCATCAGGAAAGCCGCTGGGGGGAATGCACATCCTTCAGACCTGAGGTTCCTGCACCAAGATGCTCCCTGAACAAAGACTGATACAACACAAGAACTTTCCTCCAGAGCGGACAGAGGGAAAGACTTCCCCTGGAGCAGACACCTTGAATTGAGACTTGCAACCTACTGTGTAAGAATAAACTTTCCTTTGTTAAAGCTATTGACTTTCTGGTATTTCCATTAGAGAGGTACCAGCTGACTAAAACAGGCAGAAATGATGTCGGTTGTCCTGGAACATTACGGAAGAGTACGACTCAAGCCACATCCTTACTAAAGTTACACCCTTCTCTGGGATGTGTCCTGCGTCTAAGACATATGCGTGTGTGTCCTAGCAAGGGTCTCTCTCTATACCTGGATCCCATACCTGGTTTGAGATCACTTGACCTCCTCAGAGGCCTGCTGCCTGACCTGGCAATTCCGGAGTTTGCCAGCCTCCACAGCACCTTGGGCCAGCAATCTATTGTGTAACCTGTTCCATCAGCTTCCATAGCCTTGCGAACCAGCAGCATCCTGTGGTCTGAACTACTGACTTGCGTTTGTCAGCTCCTGCAGTCAGGTAGGTCAGGAGAAGCCTACACCTGACACAGGAATTTGGGACTTGCCAGTCTCCACAGCTCTCTGAGCTGTTTACTTTATAATGTTCCTGAGTTCTGTGAGATGTTTCAGCAAATTTGGGAACCCAAAGACAGGAAGGAGGGTGCGGAGGGGAGAGAGAGCAGCTGATATGAGAAAAGATGGAATGCGGTACAGCAGCTTCGGAATGTTGGACATTTGGGACTTCTGATTTTAAGTTCAGTGTCTGCTAACCCAAAGGCTGGAGCGTTAGAATCCACCAAGTGCTCCTTGGAAACGCTATGGAGCAGTTCTGCTCTGCCCTGTAGGGTCACTATGAGTCAGAATCGACTGAACGGCCAGTGTTTGGTTTGGGGTTTAGCCTTGGCCTCATAGGAACGAGCTTTATGCTGATTCTTGTAAAAGAAAGGATTCATTTAAGTGCCCTGGTTTGGGCAAATTCCAGAGGCAGTTAACCGATAGGTTTAAAACAAGAAACTAGTAAGCTCCAGGCCAATATCACTAATAATAAAGCAAGGCAGAGAAGTGTTAATTGATCTTCTTTAAAAGAGTAAAGACTGTGTACCAATTCCCTTGCTGCTTCTCATTTACCTCTCTGCAATCTCGGTCCTGTCTATTTAGCCTCTTCTTCCCCGCCCCCCCCCCCCCCACGCAAAACAAGATAATAAAGAAATCATGTCTTAGTTTCTAATGCAGCTTTGGGGAAAGAAAATGGCTATCTCCCTAAACAAAAGCATAATTCAGAAAATGTCCTGAGAGCAATAAACAAAGCCCTAGGTGGTTTCCTGAACAGGTTAGAACGAGCACAAGCGTGTTCTAGGGGCACCTTCCAGCAGAGGGGTGCGGCAGAGGTGTCAAAAAAGCTGCCTCTGAAGCTTCTCTCCTGCAAATCCAAGGAGAAGGTGGAAACTCCTCTCTAGCCTGCCCTATGGCATGAAAATGAAGATAACTAGACAAGGTCTGATCCGAGCCCACAGATCCGCCTGTGGTTTCCTCTCTGACACCACTGACACACTATTTGCGCCTAATTCCCTTACATCCCCTGGTACCTCCCCTCTTGTCCCCACTCTCCAAACTAACAGCCAAATGGCTCCGACACTGTATCTTTGCCAAAGCTATCCCAAGAGCACGTCAGTGTGCCAGGGGCCCATGGAGGTTTGGGGAGTGAGAAAGGGCGACCAGGTTCAAAAGCAAAGTCACCAGAAATAATGAGGTTGTTCCGCCCAGCTCCCAGAAAGCCCGGGGAGCAGCGTGCCCTTTCCAACTGGGTGTCCCCACTCGGCTGCTGCAGTAACTGGTCACGGACAGCTGCAAGCAGATTGCTTTGACAAGGCTGTTCCTGTTGTAAGAGTTCAAGGGGTGCCGGCCACTAGGTCAGCGGCTGCCAATCAATCGGACAGCAGAAGCCGCTCACTGAGCCTGTGATTTCCACCTAGGCAGCAATTATCCCCGACTATTCCAGTACCTCAGAAGCTCCTCTGATTAAACCTACCTCCCTTTTACATCTCTTTCAGAGTGCGCCCCACACGCTAATTAGTTGCCTGCTCTCTGCTGAGACGTCAGACCTTCCGTCAATTTATCTCTATTTCAGCCTGCTCAGAGTGACTTCCCCAGTTATCAAAATTTAATCATGCCTTCAAAAATGTTGAAAAGTGGTCATTAGAGGCAAAAGGCCACAGGATACAATATTCATTTTTCTCTATCTTCCAGCCATCCAGCTGGCATCTATAATGGATATCCTGGGGGCTGCGAGAACGCGTTGATTTATGCAACCTCGGCCCTCCTCGCTCTCCGCAGCACCAGGCTGCTTGAAAGAACAGGTTTTAACAAGGTCTGAGGTGGGAGGACATTAATCACGGCAGCATTGTATGTGGAAAAGGGTGCTGTGTAGTCAGAGAACCCCCTACAGTAGGGCAGTCAGGATTTTTTTTTCCTTACTACCTTCTCAGTGATAAAGGAGAGTTTGACAATTGATTAGACCTTTCTGTAACCTTGCAGCCCGGTGAAATGATGAGAGAGAGAAAAGAGAGAATGATTCTCATACTGACGGTTTTAAATGTGCAATAACTTTATGATTCGTGACTGAAACTGGCTATCAAAATCAGCCCCAACTCAATACCTTCTAAAAAAGAAGATCATTCTTGGAATAAGAGCCCTTTCGGCGGATGTGTCAGAGCCAATCACAGGCGCTGGGAGTCCCGCGGTGACTGCCCGCCACCTCCAATGGTGAGATCCTGATAAAAATCACATCTGATAAATTCATCTCTGCCTGCTTGCCTGGCTGGAAAGAAGGTTTTAGCCCCAAATCAACAATGATGAACTGAAATCTATCAGCAACCTGGAATTGCTATTAGCCCTCCCTCTATTTTCTTCCAGAGCTTCCCTCATCACTAATTGTCTTCTTCTGCCGTCCTTCAACCTCTTCTCCCTCCGCACAGCGCCCTGCTCCCGCCCACTGCCGCACCTGAAGGACAGGCGCCAGCCCTCGTCGCCCTCCCAACGCTTTCCGCCTTTGTGATGGCTGCAGCCCCTGGCTCCTGCCTTCTCCTGCCCCTGCCGCTGGAAGCAGAGTCGCCTGTTCACTGCGGAATATGCAAGGTGATTCTTCTGCCTTTTTATTTATGGTAGAAACACCTGATGTTCAACACTTTTCTGATGTTCATTCCTGTCCTTTTTTGATGCATGTGGTATTGTGAGAAACAGGCAAATAAAGCTTTTAGAGAGACTGAGAAAGGACCTGTGTAGCAGAATAAATGTGAGTAGTAACTGTGAGCCTTTCATACCCCTGTTGTATTCACATATTTTCACATTCTGAGGCCCCAAACAACTGTTCTTGATGCTGTTTACTTCTTCCTTGGGGACATCAGCCTAAGACTGGAAGAAGTGTCCATACAGGATATTATTCATAGGTAGGTCCTGACCTCCTGGTAAAGCTAAGGTACCTAGTTAATCGAGGGGATTTTCCTGTTTCTGTTGCAGGCAAAACCGAAAACCAAATTAAATCTACTGCTATCAAGCAGATTCGACTCACAGGGACCCAAAGCACAGAGTAGAAGTATTCCACAGAGTTTCCAAGAAGCACTTAGTGGATTTGAACTGCTGACCTTTTGGTTAGGAGATGTAACAGTTAATCACTGTACCACCAGGGTTTTCTTGGAGAAGGACAGGTGATTTTTCCTAAAACATTGCAGAATTGTAGAGTTCTGGCCTGCTAGACCTCTCCCAGTCTAATTGTCAGACTAGAGGAAGATTTGGGCTTATGATCCAGACCAGAAATAGACCAGACCAGCAGGCAAACAGGAAGGAAGCCAGGTAACGTTTCACTAATTTTGTTGAAATAGGCCAACACCAGCTGTCCCGTTATGGAGTACACACCAGATGTAAGGACAAGAAAATGGACCTGCTAACAATGGTTTCAAACACAGAAAAGGTAGCAAGAATGGACTGTACACATCTGCCTTGAAATGATACCTTCATCTACAGTGGACCCTGAACCTTATCTTGGGGACTGACTAATGATGAGCCTTCCGACCATGATGGATATCAAACTTGGAGACTATCATTAAATTCCTATGTTAGACTTTACTTTTCAGCCTTCTAGACATTTTGCTTAATGTTTTTGATCCACATCCGTCTCCCAGATACATAGTCTGGGGCAGTCTGTCTTCTTTCAGCAAAATGGGATACCCTTCCTTGCTACTTCTAGTCTTTCTGAATCTCAAGAACATACTGCAGCACTGAGCAGTATGGCTAGCATTTACTCTGGGGATAAGATTGATTCTGTCAAAGGGAAAAATACACATAAAGTTACAAACAAACATCTACGAGCCACTGACCTCATAAATGACCAGAATGATTGGCAGAATGATATAATGCACTACTATGTGAAAGTGGAGTCTCTCAAGCTGGTGAATCTAATTGAGCTCTGAATGAAGAGAATGGTAAAGTGGAATATAAATTTTCTTTCAATGCCAGCATAGTGTGATATAAAATTGGAATGATATTTTACATAATTTGTAATGTGTCAATAGGAAAGCAAAAATTCTTATATTTAAAAGCACATAAAGAAGATTTTTCTACATCAATACTGGAGTTTATTTATACCACCAAGAAGCATTTTTCTACTTTATTTGAACTGGTTTACTGCCCCAGTAGTTTCAGTGTGTGAAAGATAAGCTACCTTCTTCAAGTGATTGTAGACCAGGAGTACTTACCCAGGGTCCGTAAACTCCCCTCAAGTAGTCCTTTTTTTTTTTTATTCAGGGGATTTGGCCACTTGTGTGAAAAGCATAACAGCTTCATTTTCAAACCCTTTAACAATAATGTAACATTTCATTCAATTGTCATTGGAGGCCAAAAGAGCATGCTAGCCCTGGCACTCCCTATGACTGTCACCAATAGAAATCACAAGTATGTTCACATTATGTCACAGTTGTTCCAGATACTGCAAGGTGTAATGTATGTTTATCACTTCTTAAAACTGAAGCTATCATTAGACCTGTTACTCAATCTTGTTATTTAATGCATCTAAAAAAGATGCACTTTAACATGTATAATGACATTTCAATACCATTGACCCCTTTAAAAATTCTGTTTTTTATGTATTTAAAATACTATTCTGAAAAGGGATCCATGGGTTCCCAGAATATCTGTTGTAAATAAGTGCCAGCATTATCTAGTCATCCAGTGTACCATCTCATTAAGAAAATAGAAAGGACAGATTATATGAACTCTCTTGATATAGTTGAAAACTGCTTTCTTATTCCTCATATCAACCAGGCAATCAAAGTGTTATTTTTGTTTTGTTTTGTCTTGTTTCTTTTTTGCATCTCATGGTACACATCAATGCAAGCATGGTCAGAAGCTCATTATAATTCTCATTATCCAAATGTTGGGTGTTTTTCATGGGATCGGTGATTAGCCTGGACAGAATAAAAGAAAAAATACTAAGCACAATAACTAGAATGACTACATAATTTATTGCACTTTGAGAGTGCAAGGAGCACTATCGGTAATTCTACAAGACAAAAGTTGTTAACTGGAACTGTTCCCAATGAACCATGGGGCATAGTAACCCTAACAATAACTTATCATTAACAGTAATAATGTTTTTACCTATTTCCATCTTTCAGCATTAAGCCCATCCATCATAAAACACATTTTGAGAAGAATTATGAAAAATTTCATGATTAGCACTATGGAGCTTTCATGTACGTAAGTCTTAATTGCAGGATTCCTGATCTTAATTATGTAGAATCAAAGGAGAGTACATATGTATTTCTTGGACTTCAGTAACTAAATTTTAATATAGGGCACCTGAGCAAATGAAATGCTTTACATCAATTCAGAGCACAGTATACAAGGTAATTTTTTTTTGGACCTGGCAACAGAGATGCCTTATCAGTGGCTCACACATAATAATCCCACTCTGCCCTTTTTGATCACCTTAGGTCACATAAACAAAAAAAGACTAAGGAGGCAGAGTCATGATGGCAGACCAAACACATGTGTCTATAATTCCCTCTGGAAACCAAGGCCTGAACTGATAACTAGACGGAGACTTCTGGACACCTAGTGAGCCCTAGGACACAGCATAGGGCTGTCAGTTTGGACTACATACCACTGAATGGGAAGCTTCGTCTCTTTTTCCTACCCCCACCTTTGGTGAGTGCCAGCTTTCATGGTCTGAAGGCAATTTGCCATTTTAACTCTTTTTCTCTATCTCAGCCAGCAGGAGGGGCTGGGGCTATACTGGCAGCAAAGCACAGCGGCACTACTCATGGGATCAGTGGGCAGAAGGACACATTTTGAGAGCCTGGCTCTGGACTCTGAGCACATAGGCCCCTCCACCCTCTCTTTCTGAACCTCTACCATTGAATCATGAATTCTGCAGTGGGAGGGAGAACTTGTGTGGACACCGTCTTGTTCAACTGGGGGGTATATTTACTCCAGTGGAGGCCCCAGCAGGTCCTAATTCCCAGGCTAGGAGGCAATGCCTGCCCAGGGAGTTCTTTTTTCCAGCAGAAAAGCAGTGTTTTTCACAGTGTGGCCTTATGTATGGGGCCTGGCGGCAGATAACAGCAGAGTAGTAGCATTTCTGTGTTTTAAACTAGTTTGCAGCATCTGGAGTTGGATATAGAGGTGTTTACTTTGCCTGGGAAGAGGGACTTGCACATCTGAAAGCCTGACTAATCTTGGAAGCTGCCAGACACCTTTTACCTTTCCATATAAGACTGCCTAGAGAAATAATTGCCGTGTATCCAGATGGCATCTCTTCCAGCCTTTACTGACTCACATTACAGGATCAGCTGATGGCCCCCCAGTAGGGCTGTATCTATACCAATCAAGAGATGGAGACTGCTACCCCAGAGATTCCACTGGACCCAGTCACTGGAGTACATATAGGTGACTGGTGATCACCTTCCTTTTCAGACTGAGCTTTAGATCCCATTAAGGTAACACTGGGAAAGCAAAACAACCTCCAGATGCCAAAAGAGCAACAAACTTTGGACAGAAATGTAAAGAAAAATTCACCTAGGGCCCCAGAAGGCCCACAAAAGAAAGAACCAAACAACTTACTAGACGAAGAAGCCTTTCTGAAACTATCAGAGGGCGAGTACAAAAGGATTAGATATAGAGCCCTCTTAGAGATTACACAAAATGCAGCAGAGTAAAATGAAAAATTAAACAAGCTGTTTGATCTGATGGAACATAGTACTCTGAAATCTAACAGATCAATAATAAAATTAAAGAAATAGAAACTTCAATTCCAAGCCAAGAAAACATAATGGAACAAATGGAAAATAGACTTTCTGACTTGGAAGACAGAGCTACTGACTCCAGCATCTATGAAGAGAAACCAGAAAAAAGAAACAAGAAAAATGAAGAAGCATTAAGAAGCATGTGCGATTCTATTAAGAGGAACAATCTACAATTAACTGGAGTTCCCAAACAGGGAGGGACACCTGAAAACACAGAGAGTGTTGTTGCTGAGCTACTGACAGAAAACTTCCCTGAAATTAGGAAAGAAGAGAATGTAGATATCCAAGATGTGTGTTGAATGCCATTCAATATAAAGCCCAAATGAAAAACTCCAAAACATATTGTAATCAAGCTTAACAAAATGAAACATAAGCAGAAACTCTTAAAGGCAACAAGACTCAAAGCAAACTTAACATTCAGAGGGAAGCCCTGTAGGCTTTCGTCTGCCTTCTCAGCAGAAATGATGCTGGTACAGAGACAATGGGATGACACATTCAAAGCCTTGAAGGAGCAAAACTTCCAACCATGAATTATATATCCTGCAAAACTATTTGTCAAACATGAAAATTAAATTAAGACCTTTGCAGATAAACAGAAACTCAGAGACTTTGTAAAAACCAAACTAAAACTACAAGAAATACTGAAAAACAGCTCTTGACTTGGAAGAACAAACCATTATCTCTATATTTTAGGAGGAAATACAGGACAACTCAGTTAGGAAAGCCTCCAAATTCAATCAAAGCTGTAATATTAAAAGAAGTGACTCAGTAACCATATCATGTAAACTATGATATCATCATATTAAAAAGAGGTATCACTACAGTAGTTATAGTCCTTCCAGATGGAGAGGAAGTTAATAAGCCTTGTAACAGTTATAATTGGGTTTAAACATAGATTATTAAAGGAGATCATACGGATAACGTCAAAGCACAATAAAGATGCAACATATGAAATCAAGAAACATAATACAGGAGTCTCAACAACCACAAAATCAACACTGAAAAATCAGCTCATAAAGAAGAATGTCCCAGTACACAATAATAACAACAACAGAGAAAACATCAACACAAAAATAAACGCATCACATTGACAGCACTAAACACTTGCCAAGGCCGTGAACTAAACACTTACCCATCAATAATTACATTGAAATTAAATGGGCTGAATGCTCCCGTAAAGAGACAATGAGTGACATCTTGAATCAGAAGACACAACCTGTCTATATTTTGCTTACAAGAAACTTACCTTATACCTAAAGATATGAACAAATTGAAAATTAAAGGATGGAAGAGTGTGTACCCAGCTAACAATACACAAAGAAGAGCAAGTGTGGCAATACTAATCTCAGACAAAATAGATCTATAAGTAAACTACTTAAACTGATAGAAGAGTTCAGCAAAGTGTCAGGATACAAGATAAACATAAGTAAATCAGTAGTATTCCTTTACGCTAGCGATGAGATTATTAAAAAGGAAATCTCCAAATCAATAACATTTACTATAGTCCCCAAGAAAATAAAATATCTAGGAATAAATCTAACCAGAGAAATATCAGACCTTTACAAAGAGAACTACAAGACCTTACTACAAGAAACTAAGAGAGACTTACATAAATGGAGAAACCTACCCTGATCATGGATAAGAAGACTTAACATTGTGAACATGCCTGTTTTACCCAAAGCAATCTACTTATATAATGCAATCCCTATGCAAATTCCTGTGACATTTTTTAATGTGATGGAGAAACAAATCACCAACTTTCTTTAGAAAGGGAAGAAGCCTCGGATAAGTAAAGCACTAATGAAGAAGAACACAGTGGGAGGCCTCTCACTACTCGACTTTACAACGTATTACACTTGCCACAGTTGTCAAAACAGCCTGACTGGTACAAAAAGAGAGAGATCAATGGAACAGTATTGAGACCCCAGAAACAACACCATCCTCCTATGAACAGCTGGTATTTGACAAAGGCCCCAAGACTTTAAACTGGGGTAAGAACGGTCCCTTTAACAAATGGTGCTGGCAAAATTGGATACACATCTGCAGAAAAACAAAACAAGACCCATATCTCCCATCTTGTACAAAAACCAATTCAAATTAGATAAAAGACCTACATACCAAATCTAAAAAGGTAAAGCTCATCCAAGAAAAAATAGGATCAACAATGGAAGTTTTAATGCACAGTGTAGACAGACTTCAAAATCTCACAAACAAAGCACAACCAGTAGAAGAGAATATAGACAAATGGGCACTAATGAGAATCAAACTCTTTTGTTCATCCACAGACTTTATCAAAAGAATTAAAAGACCACTTACAGGATGAGAAAAAATATTTGGTGACTCTATGTCAAATCGACGTCTGATCTCCATAATCTACAAAATACTACAAAATATTAATAAGAATAAGATAAATAATCCAATTAAGCAATGGGCAAAGGAGATGGACACACACTTCTCTAAAGAGGAGATCCAGGCAGCCAAAAACAAATGAGGAAATGCTCACAATCACTAGCTATTAAAGAAATTGAAATCAAAACTACAAGATACCATCTCACCCCAACAAGGTTGGCCATGATCCAGAAAACACAAAACAACAAATGCTGGAGAAGCTGTGGGAAATCAGAATTCTCCTACACTGTTGGTGGGATTACAAAATGATTCAACCTCTCTGGAAAGCAGTCTGGCGTTTCCATAAAAAAGCTGGAAACAGATAATTCCACTTCATGAAATATACCCTGCAGAATCAAGGGAATTCACACCAACAGATACATGCACACAATTGTTTATTGCAGCACAGTCCACAATAGCAAAAAGATGGAATCAATCCAGATGCCCAACAACAGAGGAATGGATAGGTAAACTATGGTATATATACTCAATGGAACAATACGCAGAGATAAAGAACAATGATGACTTTAGGAAGCATCTCATTACCTAGTTTCAGTTGGAGGACATTATGTTGAGTGAAAGTAGTCAGTGACAAAAGGACAGATGTTGTATGAGACCCCTACGATAAGAATTTAAAAACAGACTCATGCATAGTAGAAAAGACTCTGATGGCTGCAAGGGTGGGGAGGGAGGGAGGATGAGCATGGGTATAGATTAGATAGTTGATAGAAATTTGGTTGGGTGAAATCAGTGACAGCACACATTAGAAAGAAGATCAATTTTAACTGGACTTTGACCTAACATGATCACTCCTCCCATTTTAACCCAATATTGCAAGGACAGAGTAGCTGGGGTGGGGGTCCAGGGACCATACTCTCAGGGGACATCAAGACCAATTGGCATAACTAGTGTTTTGCTAAGAGAGCCTTCTGTACCTCACATTAGTGAGTGGCATCTGGGGTCTTAAAAGCTGCTGGGCTGCCATCTGAGGTACACCAATGGTCCCAACTCAGCAGGAACAGATGATCACCAAGGTCCAAAATGACATGGGTGGAAGAGAACCCAGAAGACAGAGAGACCTACATGAATGGGTGACTACATCAACATGTGACTAGAAGAACCAGATGGTGCCCGGCCACCACCAGTTATAGCCTTGATGGGGCTCACCAAATTGAGTCTCACTGGCAACACGAGAATAAAAAGTGGTGCACTCTGAGATCTCCACTAAAAGACTGCACTTGATCCTCCAGTTACCTTCGGGTTCCCCTGGGAGCATGGCCCCTGTCCCTGATGCCGCCCCTGTCCATAAATCATAATGGAGGTCAATTCTTCTAACAGAAGTGGATTGGATTTGGCGACACAGAGTGACCATGTGATGTGTGCACTTTATGGTTTCATGCATCTATAGGATTTCATCCTGCTGACCTCTCACTGGAGGTCGGGGGAAGAGGGTGGAGCAGAAGGTTGTTAGGAGGATATGACATGTATAGAATGGAGAGGAGGCATGTGCTGTCACCAGGCAGGGAGAAGCAGTGGGGGCTGCACATAGGCAGGCATGCAAATTTATACAGAATTGTACATTTCACTCAATCATATTAAAAAAAAAAATTTAAAGACTACTACTATATTGCTATTACATTAGAATACATAGTCTTTTGTCAATGTTGGAAGAATCCCCTCCAGTAAGTCATGTAATTATTCATATAGCATGCCAGCTGTTTGTATATAATAAATTTTATCTTCCATGACCCTCAAATACAGGTATTAAAAATGTCAAGGAGGTGGATAATATTCAGGGATAGAGTTACAAAATACTCAGCCCACCAGCCAACAAATCATTTTATAGTATACAAATAATTTAACTACAAAATAGCCAAGGGCATAGAAAGCATTGTAAATCATATCCATAGCTAATAGATTTAAATTGCCACCATCCATGTGTGGATTATTCTTTATTCCAGCCCTACTTGCCCCATTTGCACCTCACCACTGACTTATTTATCTCGGGTATGTCTTTGGTCACTCTATGTGCCTGCTTTGGAAAGTGTTTAGATACATAGATCTTGACCTGCTTAACATGGAAAAAAAGTGAGAAATCCAGTTAGATGACTGCTAGAGGTTTCTAATGACTTCAAGGTCCCATTGCTTTAAAAAATACTATAACAAATATACTGATAAATAAGTCTTAGAATAGTTTTCAAGATTTAATTTGAGTGTTGCCAGCCAAGTGCCGTCGAGTCGGATCCAACTCATGGTTAACCAAAATATTTGTATAACTACATTAATGCCTCCATTTATCAGTGGTTTTAATTAAGATGTATCTCTTTTAGGGAATATGAAAGTTTAAGGTGATGTATCAGAACACTGCTAGTATTATCCCAAGGAAGCCTTGTTCTGCCACCTGGAAATATTGAACTTTCAAAATGAAAAAGTGAATGTCATTTTTTCCAAAAATTAAATTCAAGATTGTATATTAACTGTCAAAAAGCAAGCAAACAAAAGCCCAAACTCATTGCTACCAAGTCAATTCCAAGTTATAGCAACCCTACGGAACACAGTAGAACTGCTCCATAGGGTTTCCATGGAATAGCTGGGGGATTCAAACTGCTAACGTTTTGGTTAGTGCTTGTGGTTCTTATCCACGACAGGAAGGTGAAAATAAAAATGTTCACGAGAATTTAAGAATTCTCATTTCTTACAATATAGAGTAGACAATATTTTATTGTACCACCCACAACTAAAAACCCAGGATGTTATAAGCTTAAGCAAAAAAAGAAAAAGAAAGAAATAGTAAATAAATAAATGTAACATGTAAAAGAGAATAGAAATTTTAAAATGAAATATACAATAAACCAAAGATAGAAAAAAAAAAAAAAAAACACTGCCATCAAGTCAATTGCAACTCTTTGCCACCATATAGGACAGAGTAGAACTGATCCATGGAGCTTCCAAGGAGCACCTGGTGGATTCAAACTGCTGATCCTGGTCAGCAGACATAACACTTAACCACTAAGCCACCAGGATTTCCAAAATATACAGTAGCCAAAATAAAATTTCAGTAGATGTGATGAAGAGCAGATAGAAGGTACAGAGGAAAGAATTAGTGAACCGGAAAATATAAAAAGAAACGATCCAATCTGAACAGCAGAAAAAAAATGAATGGGAGGAAAAAGAAATGAATAGAGCCTCAGGGACGTGTTGAATTGTAACAAAAGATCTAATGTTGACATCATTGAAACTCCAAAAGGAAATAAAAAGAAAATGTGGCTGAAAACATACTCAAAGAGATAATGATTTAAACCTTGCCAAATCTGGCAAGTGAAATAAACCTACAAATTCAAGACTCTGGATGAACTCAACAGGATAAACTCAAAGCAAGTCTTGTCAAGACCTATCATAATTAAACTTGTGGAAAAAACAGTCTTGAAAGCAGTCAGAGGAAAACAATACCTTTCTCACTGTTTTAGTCTGGTACTAGTATAACAGAAATATCACAAGTAGAAGGCTTTAACAAAGAAAAATTTATTTTCTTGCAGAAAAATAGGCTAGAAGCCTAAATTCAGAGCATCAGCTCCAGGGGAAGGCTCTGTCTCTTGGCTCTGGAAGCAGGCCCTTATCATCATTCTGGCCCTGGATGGGGATCTTCTGAGGTCCAGAGACCCTGGACCCAGAGGCTGCGCTTTGCTTCCGGAGCGGCTGCTTTCCGGTTGAGGAGAGGTCCTCCAACTCTCCTGTCGCTTTCCTTACCTTTACGTCCCAAGGCATGGCCTCAAAGCACAAAATAATCTTACAGATTAAGTCTTGCCTCACGAACAGGAGCACAGCCCAGCCTCCTTCACTAACATCGTAGAGCCGGGGTTTACAGCATGTAGAAATATCACACAACACTGGGAATCATGGCCTAGCCAAATGGCTACATACATTTTCCGGCAGATACAATTCGATCCATGATACCCCTAAAGGAAAATACTTTGAATGACAACAGAAATCACAGACATAGCAATAAGGTGACAAAATTTTTCAAATGCTGAAGGGAAAGAACTGTTAACCCAGAATTTCGTATTTTCAGTGAAGGGGAACTCAAGACAGCCTTAAACAAAAGAAAATAATAGAAACCTTCGTCAAGAAACTTATCCTAAAAGAATGGCTGAAGGGACTTCTGTAGACAGAAAGGAAATGATAAAAGAAGGAATACTGGAACTTCAGGAAGGAAGAAAGAGGAAGTAAAAATTGTGGGTAGGTGTAATAGGCTTTCTTTTCTAAAGCATCTTTGATAGTTGAAGTAAAAATATAGCACTGTCTGATGTAGTTCTAAATATATGCGAAACAGCTATTTAAGAAACTATATTGTAAGTAGGTGAGGTTAAGAGATGTAAAGGAAGGTAAAATTTTCTATACTCCAACTGGTAAAATGATGACACCAATAGACTAGAATAAGCTATGCATGTATAATGTACCACCTGGAGCATCCATTTAAAAAATTATACAGAAAACATTCACTCAAATACACTATATATGAATCAAAACTGAATTCTCAAAATCATCCATGGAAAAGGAAAACAGAAAACCAACACAAAAATTAAATGGCACACTTAAACCTTAGTATATCAATAATTATGTAAAATGTCAGTGGCCTAAATATGGCAGTTGAACATAATGAATTTTAAAAAAAAGATCCAACTGTATGCTGTCTACAAGAAACTCACTTTTAATATAACAAAATGTAAACCAAAAAACCCAACCCATTGCTGTCACGTTGATTCTAACTCTTAGCAGCCCTATGAGACAGAGTAGAACTTCCCCATAGGGAATTAATGATATAACCATGTTGAAACTGAAAGAATAAACAGATAATATCATGCAAACCAAAGAAAAGAAAGACAGGTTTTAGGCAAAGTAGATTTTACGCTAACTAGAATTACCAAACAGTATCCTGCTTCTGTTAATAAGGTTTTAACCGGCCAGTTTTTGCCAATGAACAGTTATAGACCAATATTTTTCATTAATATAGAAGAAAACAGCTTTAATAAAATATTAACAAATAAAAGTCAGCAATCTATAAGAAGTTTTATATACAGTGACCAAGTATGGGTAATTCAAAGCTTGAAAAGCTGGTTCACTATTTGGGAATCAGTGAACGTAACATACCATATTAACAGGCACACAAAGAAAAATCATATGATTTTATCAATCAATGTTGATAAAGCTTTTGACAAAATTCGGTGATAATTCATGATTTTAAAAAAAAACTGCCAGAGAAAAACAGAAATAGAATATCCTCAATTTGTTACTAAACAACAAAAAAAGTCTACAAAAATCTACACTTAAGATTATACGTAACAGTGAAAGACTGAATGCTATCCTGCTAAGATTATGAACAAGGTAAGTACGTGTTCATTCTCGAGACTCTTATTATCACACTAATGAAAGGTCTAGTCAGAGCAATAAGGCAAGAAAAGGAAAGAAATAAATAAATAATAGAGATAGAAAAGAAGAGGTAAAATTTTCTCTGTTTGCAGATTATATGATTCCCTATGTAGAAATCTCAGACTCTATAAACAAATCTGGTTTAGCAAAGTCTCAAAATACAAAATAAACATACAATAGTCAATAGTATTTGCATACACTAACACTGAATAAATGGACCGGCCAAAAAATTTAATACCACTTATAATCACTCAAAAAAATAATTAAGTGTAAATCTAACAAAACATGTAGAGGTCTTGTATGCTGAAAACTAAACAATACTGATGAAAGAAATCAAAGATAATCTGCTTAAGTGGTGTGAAATGCCATATTTTTGAATTAGAAGAATCAACATAATAAAAAGATGTCAACTATCCCCAAAACCCCAGCAAGATATTTATGTATAGACAAATGTATATACACGTACATGTAAACTAGACCAAACCCAGTGTCATCAAGTAAATTTTGACTCATAAGAACCTTACAGGACAGAGGGAATCTCTGCTCCACAGAGGTTCCAAAGAGCTCCTCATGGGTTAAATCTGCTGACCAAACCCAGTGCCATTGAGTCAATTTTGACTCCTAGGGACCTTACGGGACAGAGGGAATCCACTCCACAGAGCTTCCAACGAGCTCCTCGTGGGTTAGATCTGCTGGCCTTTTGGTTAGCAGCTTAGAATTTAATCAATATGCCATCAGGGTTCACACACACACACACACACACTTAAATTCAATTAAGTTGGCAATCAAGTTCGTGAATTCATCCTAGAAAAGTGCTACACTCCTCATTGCTGAATACCACTACGGTCACCTTCGAAGTACTCTACTGGGGAAGCTATGGACTGATAGCAGCAGCCAGTCCACCCTTCAAAGCCATTTTGGAACTCCTTTTCTGCAACGGTCATCAGAGCTGTTGTATTACCCTTAATGTTCTAAATGTCATCCAAATGGCTTTCTTTTAATATTTCCTTTATCTTTGGGTAAAGAAAAAATGTACCGGGGCCAGATCAGGTGATACAAGGAAGGTGTTCAATACAGTTATTTGTTTACTGATTAAAAACTCCCTCTCAGACAGTGCCATGTAAGCTGGTGTATTGTCATGATGCAAGAGCCATGAGTTGTTAGTGAAAAGTTCAGGATTTTTTTTTCTTTTTTTGTCTGTTTCATGCAGTCTTTTCAGAACTTTTCAATAGTAAAATTGGTTAACTGTCCAGCTGGTACAAATTCATAGTGAACAATTCCCTCTGATATCAAAAAGAGGTTAGCAACATCATTTTGACTCCCAGCTTGGACTGATGGAATTTTCTCATCATGGAGAATTGGCTGTCTCCCATTGTGCAATTTGAGGACTTTTTTCAGGGTCATATTTTCACACCCATTGTTCATCACCAGAGTAACATGGCCCAAAACATTGTCTTGCCTCTCCAAAACATCTTGGCAAACTTTGATACTCCTTTGCTTTTGATCATTGGTGAGCTCCTTCAGGATTGTTTTTGCAAACACCTTTCTCGTGGCAAGATTTTTAGTTAACATTTTTGTAACTGTTTCCCTATCAGTGTTGACTTGGCCTGCTATGCTTCTTGCAGTCAGCCAATAATTTGGGCACACAATTCAATGATTTTTTGCAATGTTTTTGTCAGTTCTGTTCATTTCTGACTACCTTGACCTCTCTTCATCAATGACACTTTTTCTCTCTTAAGAAAAATGTTTAATCCATTTGTTCACTGTCACTTTCCTCATAGCGTTATCCTCTTAAACTCTAACTAACATGTCCCAGGATTCACTTCCACTCTTGCTAAGTTTAACAAGAAACTTAATGTTTGTTCATTGCTCTAATTCAAGCTCCAACATTCTTGCAATGGCACACAAAAACACACAACAACAATAACAAACACCACTCAGCAAGACACTGCCACACATCAACATGAACACAGCTCTGAAACACAGTTTCCCAAGGTTATAAAGCCTTACTGAGTTCTTGTTTAGTGCTGCCAAAGTGAATGGTGTCAAGTTTCAGAACTTGTCAGACCTTGTATATATATCTTATATGTATGTATTGTGTGTATATATTAATGTATATGTAGGAAAACTTGGTGGTGTAAGTTGTTGAGTGCTGTGGCTGCTAACCAAAAGGTCAGCAGCTCAAATCCAACAGGAGCTCCTTCACTATTCTATGGGGCAATTCTTCTCAGTCCTATCAGGTTGCTATGAGTCAGAATCAACTTGACAGCAACAAGTTTGAAGTGTTTCTATCTATCTATGTATTTATTTATTTATTCATTCATTCATTCACTTGTTTACTTATTATTTATTGGTTTGGTATTTATATATATATATACACACCAGTTCTGGGCCAGCCCTATGATCAGTTGTGAATTGTACTATTGTGATTTACAGTATTATGTACTTACAAAAATTTACAGGGACAGGCAAAGAAAATACTATTATTTTGCAAAAGAGCCATAATGTGGGAGAAATCAGTCTGCTTCGTTCAAAGACTTACTATATAACTATAGTAATCAAGACTGTATGGAATTGCATAGAAAAAACATAAAACCTAGAAATAGATATATACACATATGCTCAACTAACTCTTTACAAAGATTCAAAAGCATTTCTAGGGTTCTACTGAATGATGCTGGGGTGAATGGACATCCACAGGCAAAAACAGCAAACCATAACTTAAGTACTATATCTTATACAAAAATTAACCCCAATATGAAAGACAGACTTACATACAACTGTAAAGCTTTTAGAAAAGGAACTTAGAAGAAAATCTTTTGGATGTAGGACTAGGCAGAGAATCCTTAGGCTTGACACTAGAATACAATCTACAAAAGGAAAAACTGATCAAGGGATTTTATTAAAATTAAAACTTGTCCTGTAAAACACTCTGTTAAGAAAGTGAAATGACAAAATACAGAGTGAGAGAAAACACTTGTAAACAATCTATCCAGCAAAGGACTTTTTCACACTGCATGCATGACTGGAACATGGGGGTGAAATCTTCTAAGGTCCTAGGAGTGTCTGGGAAATAGCGACTGAATTAACTTATGTCAGAGACTGATAAGCCAAAGAAGCATCTTGTAGTCTTTAGGATAATCTCTCAAAACATAGGGAAAGTATGTACACATTTAGGTGACAAATGTAAAATACTGCCCATTGACTTTCTCATAAACTGCATTTGCTATTCAAGTTTTGGTTTTGGTTTTGGAGGTAGACTGTTGAGAAGTTTCTAAGGAGAAATCAATTTAATAGTTTAGGAAAGGCTTATGATCTTTGACAGTCACTATGTCAGTAACCTGAACTCCCTCCATACTCATCACCATCGGCCACTCTGCACACATTCGCTTACTGTGGACAGCTGTGACAGGCATGAGTGACATAAATGGTGTGGAAATGCCCAATGACAAATTCATTTTTGTCTAGACCCTATGGGAAGAAAAGATCTTGAAATGAATATTGAAAAATGTCTTTTTTAGCTCCAACAAAGGAGAAAGTTGGACATACTGGAGCTGGCTTCTATTTCCACCTGTTTCACAATTTAGTTACGTGGCCTGGGGAAAAAATGACTTAAAATGGCTTTATAGGATTGAGAATTATGCAACTAGAAGAGATTAACTTTTCAAATCTTTTATGTAATGTAGGATAAAGGGGTTGTGTGAGATCATCTCTAAACCTCTCCGGATTTAAAAATTCTGTAGAAAAATACCTGTCTTTGATAGGAATGCACATTCTAGTCCCTAGATATGAAGCTTTGAGAATTTCAGTTAGGTACTTAACCAAAGAGATTTTTTTTTTTTAATTCTACCAATTACTCTCTCTCTCTCATTCCTCTACATTCTCTTTCCCCTACCCCATAACTGCATATATGTACGAAAGCTATAATTTTCATTAAAAGACTCATACAGATTCATAGCAGAAGTTATACAGATTCCAAAATTAAAGTGCAAACTGACAATTATTCCATAAAGTGGAGCTCATACAATATTTGTTTCTAGTTTTCAGTTATATGTCAGTGAAATGAAGATGTGGAAATGTTGTATAACATCTATTCAAAAGAAATTTGGTACAAGATAGAAAAAGCATTTATTCACACATCTCATTCTTTTTAACCAAAGCATGTTAAGTATAAAGATCTAAAATTAATAACAATAAAATATCCAGAGACTAAATATATAAGTGGTAATCTAATAAATAAGTGAACAGTAACTTTGGTGAAGGGTAAGACAGTACATAAAACTGGGAAGTCAGTGCAGCTTTTTCAAGACAAGATCATAAAAACTCCATAGACACATCTGAACTCCCTAAAGGACTGAATCACTGGGCTGGGAACTGGGGACCATGATCTCGGTTAATACCCAGCTCAAACTGCACAACACAGTTTATAAAGAAAATGTTCTACATGCTACTTTGATTAGTAGTGTCTAGGGTCTTAAAAGCTCATGAGAAACTATCAGAGATATTCCACTGATTTCATCCGATCTGGGGCAAGAGAGAATGAGGAAAACCAAAGACACAAAGGAAACATTGCCCAAAGGACTAATTGATGCCAAGTACCTCAGCGTCCACCAAACTGAGTGCAGCATCACTAGATGGTGCCCAACTGCTCCGAAAGGGATCACAATATAGAAAAAATTCTAATTCACGTAAAAAGACTGGATTTACTAGACTGACAAAGACTGGAGAAACCCTGGGATTACTCTGAGTACTGAAGTGACTTACAAGTCTGACAGAGACTGGAGAAACTCTGAGAGTAACCTCAATACTGAAGTGACTCTTGAGATTCACACTTCACCCAAAGATCAGATAAGCCTGTAAAACTAAACAAGACCAAAGGGGGACGTCAGTCCAGGGGCAAGAACTGGAAGGCAGGAGCAGATGGGAAAGCTGGTGATTAGGAACACAAGGTCAAGAAGGGAGAGTGTTGACATGACCAGCGGTGGCAACCAATGTCACAAAATAATATGTGTACTGTTTAATGAAAAACTGATTTGCTCTGTAAATCTTGATCTAAAATACCATATAGAAAAAAGTTGTACAGTGAAGACTAAGGTCAGATGGGATCACAGGGTGCTGAAGAAGGAACATGACCATTCGAATAAATTACTTTCTTTGCAAATGTGTGACTCGCTATAACATTGAGGGGTCTTTATGCCTCAGTTTCACCTAAGGGGTAGCAATAACTGGAGATGTCAATATGAACTGTGAGGCCTTGGAGGGTGTGCACTGAGGGAATGACTAAGAATCTGTTGGATGATTCTTCAACCTTTTACCCATAAAGAGAGTGCAAGAAAGTCAGGGCCATGCTGAGAGTTTGATTGGCATATCCTATAGGTGAGGGGGCACAGTGAACTCAAGTGTGACTCTTGCCTAAGAAATCTGAAGGATGAAAGATGGGCTGGCTAGCTGTGACAAGTGAACGCAGACAGGAAGAAGACTGACTTTCAGAATTGATTAAGGAAAGAGAAATCAAGAGATTTTCTTATGGGCCAAATGTGGCCCACACGTGAGTTCAAGTTATGATGGATCTTCTTAGATTGATTCCAGAGGGCTGTGTAAAGGAAATCTCGGGATGGAAGCTAAAGGATTTCTAGACATTACTGAAGGAGCAAGCAATAAGAAAGAATAGAGGTAGATTCATGGAATAGTGATAACACTTCCCAGAAGCTAGGAGGAGCGTGCTTCCAAAATGTTCATCAAAGTTCTCATGAGAAAAAGCTTTGACAACCACCTGAGAGTCCAAAGTAGGATTCCAAGAGTGCTAGTCAAGCATGAACTTTTTGATTCTCTGAAGTCTCTTCCTTCATGTCACTCAAAACCCACCCCTAAACCAAAAACCTGTTGACTCCAAGTCGAAGCTGACTTGCTGTGACTCTAAAGAACTGAATAGAACTGCCTCATAATGTTTCCAAAGCTAAAGTCTTTATGTAAACAGGCTGCAGTAACTTTCTGCTGCAGAGTGGCTGATGGGTTAAAACTGCCACTTTCTGGTTAGCAGCCCAGTACTCACCCACTGCATCGTCAGGGCCTTCTACTCAAATCCCAGAAGGGTTAAACACTATAGGAAGCAAGCTGAGGGAGAAAGGCAAAGAAGGAAATCAAGTCTGCAATCTGAATTCCTACATGGTCTGGACTTCCAGTGACCAAAGAGCAACGGCACAAATGGTTCATGCTCAACAGCTAACCAGAAGGTTGGTGGTTCGAGTCCACCCAGAGGCAATTCGGAATGAAGATGTTAGATATCTACTCCTGAAAACTCGGCCACCGAAAACGCCATGGAGCACAGTTCTACTCTGACTCTCACGGGGTCGCCATGAGTTAGAATCGATTCCATAACAAATAGAAAAAGGCATACGAAAGAACGTCATCCAACTGAGTCTTTTATCTATCTATGTTACGGATGAGCAGAACCACAGTCGTTTCTATGTAGAACCCCACACACCAGTGAAGTAAAGCCATTTTATATGTTGAAGGTTTATTTTTAAATGTCTCGCTAAGTCACATCATCACTAACAAGGCAAGCCCAATTGTTTTCTTCATATACATAGTGACGTGACAGCAGAAAGACTGTGATCTGGGCTCAACCAGTTTAAAAATGTTCTATTTAGGTTGGGGCTAAGATTTTGATTTCAGCAACAGCTCAACAAACTGGAATCGCTGCATGCACATTTTAGACCTTCCCCGCTTGGTCTTCCGCTACCTGGTTGGAAATTGGTTTACTTCCACCTGGATAAACAGAAATAAGGAGGATGTGACTTCAATGTCTATCCAGCCCCTAAGTGAAATAAAAGGACACTCAAGTCTTGTCAAGAGAGACAAAATAACAACCTCACCTGCAACAAAGGAAACTCTCTCAAGAAAGAGATAAAATAAGCCACGTGTTTGAAAGCAATCCATGAACAGCAAAATTATGACCCTGCTGTATTTATACACACGGGTATAGTTTTCATACACTATTATGGTCTCATATTATATATCTTTAAATCATCCAGCAAAAGTTTCTGACGCTGCCTAATGCTGCTTCTAATTTAAGATGAACAACTACTCTCATAAAGAAAAACTGCTGCTGCTGCTGTTTATTAGGCTGCAGAAAGGTCTCACTGTCTAATGTCCCAGGATTAAATGAATGTGGAATAATAAGAGCTGATTTATTTGTGCTCTGCTAGGATAAAGCTGCCACTGATTTTACAAGAAACTATTCATCTGAGGCCCACGATAGCTAGTAAATTGTGGCTGTTGCTGAAATTAGTCTCCAGGCCTTTGTGTAATCTGCAGTGTGAAGTAGCAGTGTGGTCATAAAGCCATTGTGGACACTTGGTTTATTTAAAAGGTCCCCCTTCTATCCCCATTTTTAAGAATTCTAAAAGTCAACCTTCTGAGATCTCTTTTGGAACTTCATGGGTCCCCTGCCCACAAAATGCATTCGGAGCCATGGAATTTAAAGCCAGAATTAAAAGTATATATCCCACCAATAAATAAACACCAGAGCAGTCACATCTCTCACCATCAGATTTTTTGTTTATTCTCGGCCCAGCAAAAAAGGAAAGCATTTCTAAGGCCCTAGGCATGTACAGTAGAGTCAAACAATGGCAATCAGAATGAGGCAGTCTCGTGACAGAAAGGAGCAAGAGAAAATGATTATTTCATCTGTTAAATAGGTTTGGATTTTCTGTAGTCCAAGGTCATCCCCAAATTTACTGATACCTATTTTTTGGCCTGTGTATACCAGTCACCAACAGCTATAGAGTGAATTTCGATTCATGGTGACCCATGTATATCAGAGTAGAATTGTGCTAGACAGGGTTTCCAATAGCTGGTTTTTTGGAAGGAGATTCCCAGGCCTTTCTTTTAAAGAACATGCGGATGGACCTGAACCTCCAGCGTTTAGGATACCAGTTGAATACTTTAACCTTTTGTGCAACCCAGGAACCATTTCCTGAAATCATGACTCTATGAATGCTACAGAGAATATTGGAGACAATAGTAACCCTGCATCCCCTCTAGAATAAAAGCTTTTCAGGAGCACAGTTAATGTTTTAGATACTGCTTTGTAATTCATTCTGGCTCACTCTAGTTATTCAATTGTTGAGCTGAAAAAGCAAGCAATATATTAAGGACAGATCAAAATATCAGTTGCTTCCCTCAGGAATGGATTTCTTTGTGTTATAATTAATGACATCATCAGAAATCATTCTCAAGTTGCTCTTCATTTTATCTGGCCTTGGTTGTCAGGATTATTTCTGCATGCTTTATCATCAAGATCCCAAAAACGATAATACAACAATCACATCAGATTATCAAAGTAGTGCCTGTCCTTTGCCAGGTTCTAAGCACTTTATACATGCTACCTCATTGACTCTTTATAACAACTCTTTTAGAGCACAGCCACTATAATTCACATTTTACAGATGAAGAAGGAGGCACTTAGTAGGGTAAGAAACACATCTGCACCCCAGCTTGTAAATGGTAGACATAGGTTTGCACTCTGGAAGCCTAGCTCCAGAGTTACTGCTATTAATAACTAGGCTACCAAATATGTTATGAAAAGATAAGTTTGTGTAGTTTTCAGGGTTTCAGAAGAGGTACTTATTCTAGGGAAGACCAGGAAATTTGGCCATCCTTATTAAATGTTACCAGAATACGGAACAGAGTTTGTGTTCTCACTCACCCTATCAGAGCCTGTGTCATCATACCTAATTTTTTATTTCCTTCAATCCAATTTTCCCAGTTGCAAATTTGTCATCTGAATTTCCTACCATACTTTATTTCATCAAACTGAGAAATGAAATTCTTGCTTACGTTGGTTTCCCCACCGCGTTTCCTAATTTTTCTTTCTACTTTATTGTGATCACTCACTTGGCTGCTGTTATTGCCACGAAGTCAGCTGCAACTCACAGCAACTCTAGGTACAACAGAACGAAGAGTGCCCAGCCCTGTGCCCTTTTCATGATCATTGACATGACTGAGTCTATCGGTAAGTGCCTTCCAACCTAGTGGACTCATTTTGTCACTGCATCGGCCTATACTGTGTTGTCCATGGAGTTTTTATTGGCTAGTTGAAGTAGGTTGCCAACCCTTTCTTCCTAGTATGTCTTAGACTGAAAACTCTGCTGAATCCAATCTACTCAGGGACCCTGGTGGTATCTGAAGTACCAATGGCATGGCTTCCAGCCCCATAGTAACACACAAACCGCTACAGTATGAGAAACTCACAAGTAGTAGTAGCCACAATTTGGTAGTGTGAGAGAACTTGTAATCATTAAACAGCCAGTGGGACAGTCACTGAAAACTCTGGAGGAGTAGTGGTTAGGTGTTACATCTGCTAATTAAAAGATCAGCAGTTCAAATGCACCCGCTACTCTTTGGAAATTCTGTGGGGCAGTTCTACTCTGTCTATAGGGTTGCCACGAGTCAGAATTGACTCAATAGCACTGGGTTTTGTTTTTTATTTTGCTATAGTCATGATAGCATAATTATGATTTGGAACCAACTTAAGAGCATTGAGTTTGGCTTTTTTTCCCCCCCATACAGTCATAACCTGCCTGAGAAGTAAAAGGAGGTTGAGAAAATCCAGCATCTTCACCTCTGTTTAGAGCTATATACTCTTACCAATTCAGCCACTAGGATTTAAGTCACCATGTCCTGGGAAGGAAAGATCAGTGGTATCCATTCTGACTACAGAGATTTTTCCTTCTTTGCAAGACTAAAATGGTCAAAATCCTATGTGTTTTTCTCCAAGGCACATAATCCTTACCCTTCACGGATGAGATCATCTATTTATTTTATGGTGTTTCATTCCGGTTGGTGTTAAGTGCTACGATTTCATTATCAGCTTTACAAAGATGGGGTCAAGTGAGCAGGTAGAATTCATTTAGTGTTTGAGAGTTAGTTGCACCTATCATAGGTGCAAAGTGTTTGCTGTGCTTCATAAAATCCTCCTCCTCTAAAACTAGTCCAGACTTCCATAGACAACATTGCTCATTCATCATAAACTCTGTGTCTTAACTTTGGGTACTGCACTGAAGTGCTCCTTATAAAAAAAATTTTAAAAAATAGGTATAAGTTAGGAGGAATTTCATGTTTTGAAGACCCAGTTTCCCTACAACTTCTCATTAATTTTAAAAGCTCGATATAAAAATTTGTTCTTAGGTAGGAGCTGTTGTCTAGTTCCTGACTATTGCTCAAAATGTGACCCTCAAAGCAGCAGTACTGGTGTCACTTGGGAGCTTGTATGAGCTAAGGCTGAAGCTCATACCTATTGAGTTAAAAATTGCATTTGAAGATTTCCAGTGGATTCAGAAGCACATGGAGAAGCACATGTGAAGGCAATAAAAAGTTATAACTTGCAAATAAGATACTGAGCAACCCAGTGATTCAGAGAAGCAACAACACTGAAGCTGGTGTAAAGTTGCCCTTTGACTTGGAAATCACCCAGTCTGTGAAAGATTGCAGGCAGAACAGAAAGAACAGAAGGTTTGCAGATGCATCATTACCAAAATTCCCAGAGCCATGGGCCTCCAGAGAAGGAGCAGGAGGAAAGAAGGGAAATTTCATGCCATTCATAACATCGTCTAAGGATATCAACTCATACTTCACAATTAAAGAAAAAAATATATCAGTGGAAATAACCATTTAGAAAAAGCAGGACAATCCCTTGATTTTCTCCCTTGCATCACTGCATTGTGCACCACTTGAGTGATTCTAAAGCACGCCTCCATCCCAGAGAGGAGGAAGACCCATGCCCTCGGACCCTACAACCAACTACTCCTGAGGTTTTAACAAGTTTCTAGAGCCATGCCACCTCACCAAAGAACATTGTCTGAACATGCTCTTTTCTTTTCACAGGGCCACATCACAGAACTACTATTTAAATTTTCACTGGGAATGTTTTCTACCTTAGATAGTCCTTCATTTTTCTATGATTTTGCCAATTTTATGTCGTTTTGAATTAGTACACCATCCTTAGGTTTCTCAGTTACCCCAGTGTTTTAAGTCATCCCTCCCAAAGAAACTGTATGAAAGAATACGCCATGAGTAAAGAAAATCACAGAGCTAATATATAAAGCAAAAAAGCCACTGCCATTGAGTCAATTCCAAATCACAGTGACTCTATAGGCAGAGTAGAACTGGCCCATAGAGTTTCCAGGGAACACTTGTTGGAACTGAACTGCCAGCCTTGGGTTAGCAGATGTGGCACTTAACCACTATGCCACCAGGGTTTCCATTAAATCTAACGGAGGAAAGGACAGTGAATATATTGATACATATTAAGATTGCCATTAAGATCAATTTGTTGAGTTACTGAAAAGCTGCAATTTAGAAGTTTTTCCTGAAGTCTCCAAACCAGAAATTAGTTGTGTTCAATATATTAATATGCTTGTAATCAAGACTTCTATGGCTTCTCCTAGAAACTAACTCATTTCCACATTTCACAATCTTACAAGTAAGACATCATTTTAGAATAGCCAACATCCTATTTATTTTAAAAAGTTTTATGGAATAGTGGCAGTAGTGGTTCAGTGGTAGAATTCCCACCTTCTACACCAGAGATCGTGGTTTGATCCTCGCCAATGAACCTCATGTGCAGCTACCGCCCAGCTGTCAATGAAGATTCACATGTAGCGTAATGGTTAATTGCTGCATCTGCTTACCAAAAGGTCAGCAGTTCAAATCTCCCAGGTTCTCTTTGGAAACTCAATAGGGCAGTTCTACTCTGCCCTATAGGGTCACTATGAGTCAGAATTGGCTGCACTGCACTGCACTGTGTTTGTTTGTTTGTTTGTTTGGATACGATTTTATGATGCTGAAGAGGTTTCATTGGTGTTCACAGGCCAAGATGGACCAGGAAGAAAGATCTGGAGTTCTACTTCTGAAAATCAGTCAGGGAAAACCCGATGGGCCACAGCGTTTCAATCTGCAGTCAATCTAAAGAGTGGCTCAGGACTGCCAGCATTTTATTCCATTATGCATGGGATAGCCATGAGTTGGCCAACTCAACAGCAGCTAACGTCATCCACAGTAACAGCACGTGTGAGGGGCTTCAATATTATTTTATTGCTAATGATAAACCGTAGTGAATAAGAGCATAATTTTTTCAGTGAGATAGACCTGCCCTCTCACTTCAAGTCAGCCAACGTACGACCTTGCTGATGCCAAGCAGTTGCTGGGGAAGCTTGATTAGCCAGACATTGGGACTGAGAGTTGATCAGTTAAATAAAAAAGAAAACATTTGATTAAATCAGGAAATATATTTTTAAATTATATCTTAAGTGCCTTCTTCCATTTTGTTTTAAATTAATATATGTAAATTCAATTATAAGACTTTATTGTAGAGCACAACTTTTTCTTAGAGTATCTTCTGATTGGAGTTCCACATCGATTTTTCTTGTATAAACCATGTCCATAATGCATCATCTACAGTTTTAAATTTCTGAATTTGATAAAGAACTTGACATTTGATAATCAAGCTAAGTGCAGAAAATGTCTGTATTTTTGCCACTCTTTCAAAATTATAATAATTATTTCCCTACATCTGAGATAGCAATATTTTCATCTACTCATATATTAGACTATTTAAATTTTCCAACACAGTCTGCATAGTCTTTTCATGCTAACAGTTTATCATTTTACATAATATTTAAATAAGTGACATTCACCATCATTACCACCAATAGACAGAGGAAAAGGAGCGACTATTCTGGGTTCATGCTTTAGCAGCCCACCTTTTGGTCCTGCTGTCACCATACTCCTTCCTTCAGCACCAAGTCAGCATACCTGTCACAGTCTGTCCTTCCCTTTCTAAACCCTGTTCCAAATACAATGCCCTGGAGTTTCCTGGACATGTGAACAAACCTTTGAAACATGGCCTATGGTGTTCATGCTCTGCATGAGACCCTTGTGGTATGTGACAGAATTGGAGGTTAGAAGAGATTGAGGCAAACTGTGGGGCAAGACTACAAAGGGGCAGGGATAGAACCTCTCCTTGTGCCACCATATTTAGCATGGACCACTACAAATATTGATAATTGGAACTTTGAAATTGGCCTTCCAGATCATTATGGAGATTTGTTTATCAAGGTAAGAGGGTAGAATATATTTTATTTAAGAGTTTGTTCACCTGAATTGTATCATTGATTATTTAGATACAAGGGATATGAACCTCTGTTTGTGCTCTTGTCTATGACCCAATTAATGTTAGAGTCAAGCCCAGTTACAAACAAGAGACATAAATAGCTTAGTGACAAACTCAGCTGGTGGGAGTAGAAGTGGCCACAGTAAGTATTTGAGTGACTCTGGCCAGCCCAGACATCCAGAAGCCATGGGCATCAATGTGTACACTGTTTAGAAGAAACGGAGAATGGAGTTAACCTAGGAAAAAAGCTTAAACGTTGACTAAGAGTTCCTACTGTACAAACACACTAAGCCTCAGTTTTACAGAGACAAAATGAGGATAACCATGTCAAACTCACAAGTTTATTGTGACGAATAAGTAGATCAATATATAGAGTACTTGAAGTGAGGCCAAAGTGTGTTTAATATATAGTAATTATCACTATTTTTTCCTTTGCTAAATTTTCATAATTATAATATTAATAATAACATAGCACTCCTTAGAGAGTCCCTAGGGTACCTAGTGGCACAGTGGTTAAAGCACTCAGCTGCTAACCAGAAGGTCAACAGTTTGAACCCATCAGCCACTTCACTGAAGAAAGATGAGGTACAGCCTTGGAAACCCTATGGGGGCAGTTCTACTCTGTTCTGCAGGGTTGTCACTATGAGATGGAATCAGTTCCACAGCAGTGGCTTTTAGTTTGGGGGTAGGGAGCCCCTGAGTGGTATAAATGGTTACCACACCAACGGGTTTGTGGTTCAGGTTCCCTGAAAGACACCTGGAAAGAAAGACTTGGTGAACTACTTCCCAAAAAATCAGCCACTGAAAATCCTACAAATCACAATTTTACTGTGTCACACATGATGTTTCTATGAGTCAAGTCCCCTCAGTGGCAACTGGCTTGGCTTTAGATTTATGTACTCTTGAGAACATTTATCATCCCAGTTTACCAGACTGAAAACGTCTGGTAGAGAATGACTTGTCCAAAGTACCCAGAGCCGCTAAGTGGTAGAGCCAGAATTCTGGCTTCAGAGTCCAGGCTCCTTTGTGACTCCTTCCTCATTTCTTTTATTGGCCTCTTTCCTGAATGCTATTGCCTTTTTGTTCTTTATACCTATCTCCCTGAAGCGGTGTTGTACCTTAACCAGTCTGTTAGAAAAACCTACTGGCAGCACAAAATGGATTAGTTATATTATACAATTGCTTCATAAACTTTCAAGTATTACAACATATATGGTAAAGAGAAAGAAATTTTCTGACCTTTTTCTGTACCCTAACCTTCCCTGGGCCAGACAATTTATAAAAGATGACTTTTAACTTCGGAGTCGTTATGACTTTGGTGATATTTCTGATCATTGTTTTGACATCCATCAGTTATTTTATGTTTATATTACAGACACGTGTTTCTTTTTTGATTCCTGAGTAAGCAATTCTACTTCCATCACTGAAACTTTAACTTGTTCATTTCAGCTAACTTTTCCCGTTATTTTGGCAATCTCTGAGTTGCTTACCATAACCGTCTACGTCAAGGTTATCGAGGAAGTTCGCAGGATGCTCTGCTGCTTCCAAATGCATTTCCATAAGAATCACAAATGACTCTACCAGATAGACTGGTTCCAAGACATTAGTTCCTATGTGTACCCCCAAAACTAGGTTTATAGTAAGGCAGTCATGAGAAAATGTTCCCTCAGTGAGAAGAACCCATCAGCATGATTAAATGAAATTTCCACTGTAATTATCTGATTCAGAAGTTTCAAATTTGTGATCCTGGAGTTAATATTAGTACAGACAGCCCACAGTTTTTCAAGCTTCTTATAGTAGTTACCAACATTTAATAATCAGGATATCTCGCATAAAACCTAGGTTTCTAAATTCCCTTGAAAAACTGGAAAATACATTTACCCCCTCCATATTTCTGCATAACAACCATCAGCTGGACTGGAGCAGCTAGTGGAACTCTCTGGGTCTTCACAGTCACAGTCATTCCCTGTAGCCTTGTATATTCTGGTGTGACCTATAGCTCCCCACACTTCCTGCCATTCCCTATAGTCTTACACTTTCTAGTAAGAACTCTCCCCACAGTCTCCGCCATTCCCTGTTCTGGTGTGAACTCTGTAATTCTTCACATTTACCTCCATTTTCTCAAGTATGTTTTCTGGTATAAACTCCCCAGTTGCCCATAGTCCCCACCCTTCCTTCATAGTCTTATACCTATGAGTCTGAACTCTTGTTTCTGTTTCCTGAAGTTTTGTACCCTCTAATACAAACTTTCTAGTTCCCCAGAGTCTTCAGCATTCCTGACAGTCTTATACCTCCTGGTATGAACTCTCCAATCCTCTGCAGTCACCATCATCCCCTAAAGTATTATGCTTTCTGGTATAAACTGTCCAGTTCCTCAGGGTCCTCATCATTCTCCATAGTCTTATTATCTTCTGGTTCAGTTATTTAATTATTTGCCTGATGTCAATGGGTATTTGAGTATAGAAACCCTGATCTAGACAGTTTGGTATACTATAGATAAAAGAAAAGTTTGATGTTTTAAGGAACTCTTTATTATCTATAAATGGATAAGCTAGCCAACATTTACTGATGATCAAATTATAGGTACGAAAATCAAAATATTTTCTAAGTTATATTAAATTATACCAAACTCTGCTAGAGCGTAGCAAGAAATTGGATTAATCTGACAGGATTTATTCATTACATTGATTATTACAATGTTGTTCATCTCTGTGGTGTTCCCTATCCCATTACTCTATTTTTTCAACTCAGTAAGTTAAGATGATGAGTGACGTTTTTCAGAGTTGCCCACAGCTGCCAGAGTGGACTGGTTCATTCTTTACATGATTCTGGTCATTCACATGAGTTATGGCCATCATTATTTCAGTAATTGAAACAGATTTTACACAGGTAAACAAAACTTGGGCAAATATGTCATGAAGGTAGCATGTCATGGGCAAGTTTTATTTGACTTGTAAATTATGCAAGTGACTATAGAATCTGAATGAATAGGAATTGTGGCTTTAAGGTTGCAATAGGGAATAAAAACAAAAAATCTGCCTTTTATTCTGTGGTCATTAGTAATAGTCATAAAGCAATTAATAATGTCTAGTCTTAGAATCAAGGAGCCCTGGTGGGCATAGTGGTTAAGTGCCCAGCTACTAACTGAAAGGTCAGTGGTTAGAACCTCCCAGTTGCTTCGTGGAAGAAAAATGCAGGAATACTATGACCAGTTCTAATCTGTCCTATAGGGTCACTATAAGAAAATGTGTCCATTTTAGAATTCACTGGGTATCCTAAAATCACTTGATTTTAGCCCCAGCTCTAAAATTAGTGTTAAGTCACTTAAAAGAACAATACCTTTGATGGGAATTACGTGACAGGAATTTTATTTTTTGGAGTGAACCCATCTATAAATATGCACTAAGGAATATACAGTGCACAGTAATTGCTTGAGCAGAGAAATGAACAGGAAAAAAAATGAAACAAAGCCCTTCAAGGATTCCAACAGCAATCTTTTTGGTCAAGCAACAATTTAAAACCCTGATTTATGGTTTTCATGAAATCATTTAGATGGACTACCTTTTGCTATCACTAATTCTGCTTGAAGCTTTGCTGAAATGTTGAGGAAAACATGCTACCAATAATGTGTGTTTAGCTTCCAAGATGGCAAACCAGGTAATCTATTCAGTTATCCAGTTCAGTCAGTTTCTTTCAAATAGCTGTCAGCAGATCATAGTCTGACCTTCTGTGGAAAGAGCAAGGTGCCTGGCGGAATTTTCCATCATTCTACCAAGGAAACAGATGCTTGAGGGGTGGGGGCAGCAGAGAGAGGACCCTGGAATCACTCTGTTTCACTCATTAGGATGTGAATTTAGCAACAAAATGTAGCCCAGCAATTTTTACTCTATTTGGAGACACTAACTGAACCATCAAGTGACCAAGTAGGAAGGTCAACAGCTGGATGTCCCCAACAAAGAACAGCCGCTGTCCCCACGTTTTCCTAGCTGCAGTTCCTTTTTACTCTCCACTGTGGAAACCCAGCCCATCCTGCAAAACATCAGCTCCTTGGAAAAGGCCCATTTGCCTCAAAAAGGTGCCAGAGTCATATTTTCTAAAAAAGGAGACCTTTACTGCAAGCTTGTATTCAGCTATGAAGTGGAACCAAATGAAGAAAATAGAACTGCACAAAGACCAATTGGGCTTATTTTCATACCTAAATATGCCTCAAGAATGGTTCTCATAAGGCAAAAGGCCATTGAGGCCTGGGAGTCTTCACTACATCTTAGAGTAGTGTTCTTGCAGAGTCTGGATAAGGTAAAATAATTTGCTTGGGCAGATAAAGTAGACCTGATGATGTAGGGTGGAGCATAGGTTTAGAGGAAAAAGACTTAGGTACAGTCAAATTCAAAGATATGTGTGTTCACTGTCACCTGATGAATTCAGGAGAGCAAAAATGAAAACGAATATAAATGGGTACAACCCTGAATACCATAGTTAGAAAACGAAGAGCTTCCCCCATGTTATCCAATATAAGGACGAGAACACGGTAATGGAAACAAATGAAAGCAATTAAAACATGATGCTAAAAATACTTTTATGTCTAAAAGTTGTCAGATAAATGTGATGGCTAAAGTAGTGTGTCAAATTGATTAGGCTGTGATTCTGTTGTTCAACCGATATGGTTGATGATATTGTTCATGATGTGATTTGTTGTGAACAGCCATTCGTATAAAAGAGGAGTTTCTTGAGAGGAGGGAGATATACTACATCCAATATACTTTGTATTCCAGCACAGTTCACCCTCTGTTGATCCTGTATCTGACTCATCATCCTCTGACCCCTAGTTTCTGAGACTTGAACCAACAGCCTGCCATCTGACCTGTTAGTTTTGAAGACTCACCAATCCCACAGCCCTTTGAATTAGCAGATTATTGTCTGACCCGTAGATTCGGAGTTTCTTAGCCCCTATAACCACATGTCTCAGAAGAAGCCCCCAGCCTCATGACTGGGCAATGGATTTGGGACTTGCTGATGTCCATAACAGCATGAAACATTTCCTTTAAGTAAATGTAGAGGAGCAAAACCAGTAAAGGGTATGTCTATTTGTATATGCTTTACTGATTTAGCTCTTCTAGAGAACCCAGGCTAAGTAGGATATAAGCCAAACTGCTGTTATAAAAAATTAAAGTTTTTTTTTTTTAAAAAAAAGAGTTGTTTTAGAGTCAGTTTGGGGAAATAGATCATTAACCTTCTTCCAAGGCCCCTCTGAGTGAACTTGAATATCCAGCCTTTTGGTTAGCCAAGTGCATTAACCATTTGCATTACCCATAAAGAAACCTGAAAAAACAATGATTTAATTAATATAAAGGGCTTATTTCTCTCTCATATTGCAGGTCAAGAAACTTTGGTGGTATAGTGGCTAAGTGCTACCACTGCTAATCCAAAGATTAGCAGTTAGAATCCACCACGTGCTACTTGGAAATTCTATGGGACACTTGCACTCTCTTCTGTGGGGTTGCTATGCGATGCAGTTGACTCAAGGCCAGTGGGTTTGGTTTTGATTTTATAGCAATTCCTACATAGGCAGGCAGTCCAGGACAACGGAAATCATTCTCCATATGTAGCTTCCATCCTTGAGTCCAAAGTGACTGCTCCAGAAAGTTGTTACCTTTTCTCAGCAATCTAGTAATAGTGGAAGCAGAAGTTTTACCTATCACTTTCACACACTCCCCACTGGGCAAAGATTAGTACACGGTCACACCTAGCTGCAAAAGGGACTGGAAATACTATTTCTGGCTAAGCCAGGATAGAGTGGTGGGAACTGTATTATTAAAAGTTGGAAGGTAAAAATGAGCACTGAGATAGATTTATCAATGCCTCTGCTACACCAATAAATACTCATGCTTATTTAGTCCCTTCTTCCAATTCCTAAAGTCATATATATATATATATATGTATATTCTGAAATATGGCCAGTAGCCAAAGGAAATAAGGATACCCAAAGGGAAAAAATATAACAAGTATACAAATTTATAAACTTTCTAAAACTCTCAAGTATATTTTCTGAGTATACAATGTTGTGGTTGTTATTAGGTGCCATCGAGTCAGTTCTGACTCATCGCGACCCTACGTACAACAGAACAAAATGCTGCTCAGTTCTGCTCCATGCCCACAATCATTTTTAAGCTTAAGCCCATTGTTGCAGCCGCTGTGTCAATCCATCTCATTGAAGGTCATCCTCCTTTTCATTGACCCTCTACTCTGCCAAGCATGATCCCCTTTTCCAGGGACTGATTCCTTATGATAACATGTCTAAGGTGAGCACACAACAGATGTTTTAAAACAATCTCTCCCCTTTTTCCAGATAGCTTTATAACAGGCCTAACCTCCATGATTATCCCTGAATGACTGCTTCTAAGTGAATCCTACCTTGACCTTGAAATAAAAACTTTCCCAAGAAACTCTCAGAGTATTGCTGGCATCTTCTTATGCTCCCTCCTCCTATCCAAATTCCCAAGACTTGAAAAGTGAAAATTAGACATCATTGTCTGCCTTATCATTGGCTAGTGTAAATTAGAATAAGCCCCATTGTTCCATCCAGTATAACTATAGTTTTCTTTTGGTGTTCTACCTGAAAAAAATAAAATAAGAGAAAATACAGGACCGTTTTTGTCACCACAGTAAAGCGTTACCTATACTGATTAATTCAGGTATCCCTCACAAAGATCCTTTTTAGCTTTAATAATATTTGGCGACTATGTATCATTGTCTTCCTTCCATGTTCCATTTATTCAGCTCAATTTATTTTCACATGGATGAGGAAACTGAAGCTCTGAGAGGTTATGTATTTTGTGCAAGATTACACAGCAGGAGAATGGAAGATGTAGGATCTGAACCCTGGCTCCACGTGTTTCTCATTCCGCCACACTCACAACTCCATTAAGCGTCCTTTCTAATTAATCTCAGCCTGCCACATTTAGTGTCCAGAAAATTCTGTGGTTCCCAGCGCTTCCGAAGGTTAGAGACATTTCCTTTTCCAAATTGGCCCATGCTGGTCAAATCTAACCTTTTAAAATCACTGTCTTCAGAGAGCACAGAAAGAGTTCAAAAGTAGGAGTTAAAAGAACAATTTTCCCTTTAGTGAAGTCTTTCCTCCCAGACAAGGGCAACAAAGGCAGCAATCTGAATGATGGGCTCTCCCGGACTCTGTATTAGCTGTCTCTGGCTATCCTGGGCACAGGGTTGCTCTATGGCACGACTATCACTATAGAAGCACTTATTTTCCCATTATGTGGCTGAGCAGGTGCTGAATGCCAAGCTGGACGGTGACCCAATTTACCATGCTTCAACAACAGAACAACACCCCAGCTGGAGAGGCAACATTTCAGCTTTGTTCTTTTCAAAGATATTTGTATTGGTAAATGGAAGTGTATCAGGGCACAAAGAGGATCTATTGTCCTCCAGACTCACATGTGTAACTTCGATTCTGCTAGCAGTCATCATCATAATAGGCGAGGTTTACAGAAGCTTCTTTATCCGGAAGGACCCCAAAGAGCTTCACAAAAACTACAGAAATTACAGTCAAAAAGCCTTCTTTCAGATCTGCGTAGAGAATCTCATCACTCATATTCTGCTTTGCTGGCACAATGCCTCCTGATGTCAATGAGAAATTAACCACACTTCAGGAGAATGAAATATTGGAGTCAGAACCTACGAGGGGGCCAGGAAGAGGAAAATTGTGCCCCAAATACATATAATAACTATGTCTCTGCACACCTTGGGGGCAGGGAATGACAGCTGCTTAACAGCCACCCACAAGCATGACACACATGGGTTAATGTTACAAGTCAGAAGCAACATGAAAACTTCATGGGGAGTTTTAGCATCGAAAATTGAAATTTTGCCTCTTTCTTCTTGCCAGATGTGCTGCAGGTTCACTCATTCCAGTTTTAATAATGTGTACAAATTGAGTTGGGATAATAACCAGCAAAGTCGCTGTGAAACAATCCCCAAACAAAACAATCCTAGAATGACTGAATTTGTGGTGGTGTAATTGTTCAGAGCTACAGCTACTAACCAAAGGGTCAGCAGTTCAAATCTACCATCTGAAACCCTGGAAACACTATGGAGCAGTTCTACTCTGTCTAGTAGGGTTTCTGTGAGTTAGATATCCACTTGACACCAGTGGGTTTGGGGTTTGTTTTTTGGTTTTTTGGCTTAGTGGTTAGGAGCTACAGCTGCTAAGCAAAAAGTCAGCAGTTCATATCCACTAGGTGCTCTTTGGAAACCCTGTAGAGCAGTTCTACTCTGTCCCATAGGGTCATTACGAGTCAGAATGGGTATGGTTTGGGTTTAGTTGGTGGGTAGGATTTGGCTTTGGGATTGCACCCCAACAATGTCTTGAGTTAGAAAAGAAATTAAATCTTAAAGTTTGGAATAAAAACAATAAGTCACTTCTTTCTGACGTACTTAGGGTAAATCCAAGTATGAAGTGATGGCCTTGGGGTGATTAAGGCCATATTGTGCCTTCATTCAGTCTTACGAGAAAGATAAGACATTATGCTCATTTTCAGTTGTAGAAACCAAAGCCCACATTCCCACATCTGGTAAGTGGTAGAATCAACAGTCAAAATGAGTGCCTATGACTCCAGAGCCCAAGATCTTGTGTATTTTAAGTATTCTGCCAGAAAATATATACTTTGATATATGTCAAGTATATATATAGCTTTCTTGAAGGAACTGCTATGTGTGTTTTAAACTAAACAATTCCCCTAGATACAAAGTAAGGGTAAGATTCCATGTTCAATCACCTTATCAGAAAGGACTTTCTGAGGATTCATATGCTCAGCACTATGGTTAAATTACATTAGAAAACTTATACTCTTGTAAGGAAAAGCCAATACATTTTTAAGCTGTATATTAAACCAAAAAACTAGATGTCAAAGTGTTGATACCAACTCATGGCTACCCCACAAGTATCAGAGAAGAACTGTGTTCCCTAGGGTGTTCAATGGCTAATTTTTTTTTTTTTTAAGTAGTTCATTAGGCTTTTCTTCTGAGGCTTCTCTGAGTGGACTTGAACTGCAGACCTTTCAGTTAGCACTCAAGCACTTTAACCACTCGTACCACACAGGGGCTCCAAGCTGTATGAGATAAAATAAAAACTCTACCATACAAAAACTGTATTAAAGACTGCATAAAAAGAAGCAAATTGGATGGATAGTAATGTAAATACTAACAGCTCCAGCTGTTTGAAGGATCAAGCAATCATGAATGGGATAGAAAATCTGGGATACAGAAACTGGAATGTAAATCTTAAACTGGACCTCGAACAATAAATAAAAGAGCTCATATTTTTCGGATACTGGGGCCAGTGTACCTATGGATCCCTTGTTTCGCCTCACTGCCTCCCTCTTCTACCATCTCACCACACCCCGCCTCTGCCTGCTCCAAAGACCAAGAAATATTGGCGCAAGCAGGGGATAATTATGGGTGGACTTGATATAACCTAAACTCTTTCCTAATCATAGATAATTAAATTTAATTAACTCTTCTGACCTAGAAGAAAAACAGTACTACCTATAGTTAGTAGTTCCTAAAATATAAAATACTTATGGATGAATCCCACCAGAGATATAAAAGTGCTAGACAAAGAAAGTTGCAAAATGCTACTGCAAGAAGCCTAAAAAGACCTACACAAATGGAAAAACACATTATGCTCACAGATAGGACGGTGAAATGTTGTGAAAATGTCAATCCTATCCAAAGCAACCTACAGGTAAAACGTAATCCTAATCCAAAAATGAGATGGAAAAGCTAATCACTGACTGTATAGAAAGGAAAGAGGCCCTTGATAATGAAAGCATTACTGAAGAAAAAGAACTAAGTGGAAGGCCTCCCACTACCTGATCTGACCCCACTGTACAGCCTTGGGAGCCCAAACAGTCCGGGGTACACGAGTACAACAGACACACGGACCAAAAGAATATTGAGAGGCCAGACATAAATTCATCTACCTATGGTAAGGTGATCTTTGACAAATGACTAATGACCATTAAATGGAGAAAATCAAGTGTTTTTAAAAACTTGTGATGACAAAACTGGATGTCTGCCTAGAAAAATGAAACAGGCCCCACACCTCACACCAAATGCAAAAACTAACTCAAAATGGGTCAAAGGCCCAAATATAGAACCTGAAGCAATAAATATTATAGAATAAAAATGAGGGGCTTCATATATGGCATAAATGCAATACAAACCCTAACTAACAATGCACAGACACCAGAAGATACACTAGATAACTGGGAGCTCTTAAGAATTAAACACATTTGCACATCAAAAAACTTCACCAAAAGAGTAAAAGACTACCTATGGGAAAAAAGAATGATTTGGCTACAACATGTCAGACAAGAGTCTGATCTCTAAAATCTATATAATACTTCAACACCTGAATAATGAAAAACAAGTAGTCCATTTGAAAAACAGGCAAAGCACATGAACATTTTACCAAAGACATTCAGGCAGCTAACAGACACATGAGGAAATGCTCAAGATCAATAGCCATTAGATTTTTTTAAAAAAAATTGTAATGATTGGGAGACTACATCAGCATGAGACCCTAGTAACTAGATGGTGCCCGACCACCACCCAAACCAGCCCTGAAAGGGATTCCCTGACATAGCATGAGAAAAAAAGGTGAGAAGATCAAGAACTCTGTTAAGAGAACAGAATTAACGGTCGGAGAGTCCCCTGAGAACACAGCCGCTAGACTTGCTGCTAGCTCAGAGCTGAAACCAGTACTGAAGCCGATACTTCAGACAAAGAATGGACTGGACTTGGGTACACAGAGTGATACATACGGTAGGTGTATTTTATAGTTTAATATATGTGTGTACTTTATATATACGTATATGAGACTGTCCTACTGGTTTCTCTTTAGAGGGGAGAGGAGAGGAGAAGGTCAAGAGAAGGGGACAAGTGTTGGTTGAGTGGAGGCTGGAAGTAAAGGGTAAAAAACAAGAGTGTGCTGTCACAGAGTGAGGAGAGGAGTTAGAGTTACAGAGAGGTGGGTACTTGGGGTTTTATAGGGAAAGTTGGCTTGGATTGTAAACATGCACTTAATCACAATTAAAAAAAAGTAAAACCATTGGCATCAGGTCAATTCCAACTCACAGCAGCAGCCCCACAGGATAGAGCAGAGAAATGCAGATCTGCACTACAGTGAGATACTATCTACCCCTGACATTACTGGCAATAATCAAAACAAACAAACAACAACAATAACAAAGAAAATGTTGGAGAAGTTATGGGGAGATCGGAACTCATATGCACTACTGAAGGAATGTAAAATGGTGCAATCGCTTTGGAAAATGATTCAGCACCTCCTAAAAAAGCTAGAAATAGAAATACCAAAAGATTCAGCCATCTCACTCCTAAGAATATATTCTATAGAAATAAGAACCATCACATGAATAGATACATGTACATCCATGCTCACTGCAGCATTGTTCAGAAGAGCAGAAAAATGGAAACTACCTAAGTGCTCATCAACAGATAAATTAATAAACAAATTATGGTATGTACAACAATGGAATACCGTCAGTGTTGATAAATGCCATCAAGTCAATTCCTAGTGATAGCATCATCGTGTGCAGCAGAACGAGACACTGCCCGGTCCTGCCATCCTCACAACAGCTGTTACATTTCATCCCATTGGTGCAGATGCTGTGTCAATCCATAGCATCTTCCTCTTTTACACTGGCACTCTACTCTACCAAATGTCATACCCTTCTCCACATACCGTTTCGTCCTCAAAACATGTTAAGAGTACGTGAGATGTTGTCTCGCCATCCTTGCCTCTAAGGAGCATTCTGTTTGTACTTCTTCCAAAACAAATTTGTTCATTCTTTTGGTAGTCCATGATATACAAGTTCTGATAATTAAGTTTGAACTCAACCTAGTGGAAGTGCTACATACCTCAATGCTGAATATCACTATGCTCACCTTCACAGTACTACTCTTGGGAAGCTATGCACCAACTCCGGTGCCTAAACCACCCTTTAAAGCAGTTTCTGGAATGGCCATCAGAGTTGTTGTTGTATTAATCTTGATGTCTTGAAAGTCATCAAAATGTCTTCCTTTCAATATTTCCTTTACCTTTAGGGTAAAGAAAAAAAGTCATTGGGGTCCAGAATAGGTGAGTAGGGAGGGTGTTCCAATACAGTTATTTGTTTACTGAATTAAAAATTCCCTCACAGATAACTATACAGTTAAGTTCACAAACTTGCCACCATGCCACTGTGCACAATGGTCATTCCAGAAAGAATTCCAAAGTTGTTTTGAAGAGTGGACTAGGCACTGGCATTGGTGCATAGCTTATCAAGGGGAGTACTTCAAGGGTGACCATAGTGACATTCAGCAATGATGTGTGTAGCACTTAGACCAATTAATTCTGTGAACTTGTCAGACTTCACAGTCAGTATTCTTTGCCACCATCACAATTTGAAGGCATCAGTTCTTCTTCAGTCTTCTGTATCTATCATCCAGTTGCATAAGAGGCAACTGAAAAATCATGGCTTTGGTCAGACACAGGTTAGTCTTCAAGGTGATACCTTTGCTTTTCAACAGTTTAGAGATCTTTTGCAGCAAATGCAAAATGTAAAACATCCTTTGATTTATGGATTGCTGCTTCCATAGGTATTGATTGTGGGTTCAAGTAAAATGAATTCCTTGAGAACTTCAGTCTTTTCTCCATTTATTGTGATGCTGCTTATTGGTCCTGTTGGGAAGGTTTTGTTTTCCTTATATTGAGGTATAATCCACTGTGAAGGATGTGGTATTTGATCTTCATCAGGAAGTGCTTCAAGTCTTTTTCACTTTCAGCAAGCAAGGTTGTGTCCCTGTGTAATACCAGATGTTAACGAGTCTCCTTCCCATCCTGTTGCCCCATCCTTCGTATAGTACAGTTTCCTGGATTATTTACTCAGCATGCAGATTGAAAGAGTATCTTTCCTGACTTTAAATGATGTTTTATGCCCTTGTTCTGTTTGAATGACTGCCTCTTGATCTGTGTACAGGTTCCTCATGAGCGTAACTGTTTTGGAATTTCTTTTCTTTGCAGTGTTATTCATAACTTGCTCTAAGCCACTCAGTACAACAAAACATAGTTAAACATCTTTCTTGTATTCTCTATTTGTGGCCATGTTCCATCTGACATAAGCAATGGTGTCCCTGGCTCCATGTGCCCTTCTGAATTTGGCTTGAGTTTCTGGTGATTCCCAGTCAATATACTGCTACAGCTACTCTTCAGTGATCTTCGGCAAAATTTCATTTGTGTGTAATATTAAAGAAATTGTTCAGTAATTTCTATGTTCAGTCAGGTCACCTGTCTTTAGAATATACATAGATATGGGCCCCTCCCAGTTGGTACTCCAGGTAATTCTTTTCCAGATTTCCTGGCATAAGTAACTTCCAGTGTTGCATCCATTTGTTGAAACATCTCAATTGTCATTTTATCAGCTCTTGGAGCCTTGTTTTTCACCAATGCCTCCAGTAAAGATTGGAATTCTTCCTTCAGTACCACCGGTTCCTGATCATACGCTACCTCCTAAAATGACCAAAGGTCAAACCACTATAACAGTGTGTGTATTCCTTTCATCTTCTGTGTTGTTTAATATTTACCCCATAGAATACTTCAACATTGCTCCTTGAGGCTTGAATTATTTCTTCGGTTTTCTCAGTTTGAGAAGTGCTGAGTGTGTTCTTTATTTTTGGTTTTCTAACTCCAAGTCTTTGCAATTTCATTTTAATACTTTGTCTTCTTGAGCGTCCCTTTGAAATCTTCTGTTCGGTTCTTAATCATTTTATCCATCTGCTTTAGTTACTCAATGTTCAAGAGCAAGTTTCAGAGTTTCTTCTGACAACCATTGTGGTCTTCTCTTTCTTTCCTATTTTTTAATGACTTCTTGCTGTTTTCAGGCATGATGGCCTTTATATCATTCAACAACTCACCTGGTCTTCAGTCATTACCATTCAATGAGTCAAATCTATTCCTGAGATGGTCTCTAAGGTGAGATATACTCAAGGTCATACTTTGACTCTCATGAACTAGTTCTAATTTCCTTCAGCCTCAAGGTGAACTACCATATGACAATGGATGATCCGTTCCACAGTTGGCCCCTGGTCTTGTTCTGAGTGATGGTAATGTGCTTTTTCCATTATCTCTTTCCATGGATATAGTGGATTTTTGTTGTGGTGGTTATTGAAGTCCACTTAATATTGTTTTTCTTTCTTTCTTTTTTTTTCTTTTTATTTAATATGACTGAGTGCAAGTGTACATTCCCATATAAATTTACATGCCCACTTATATGGATATAGTGGATTTGATTCCTGTGCATTCCATCTGCTGAGGTCCACTGATATAGTTGTCATTTACGTAGTAGGGGTAAAAAAGAGGTATTTGCAATGAAAAAGTCATTGGTCTTATAAAATTCTATCATGCCACCTCCACCATTGTTTAGATCACCAAGGTCTTCTTTTCCATTTACCAATTTTCCTTTGTTGCTAACTTTCACATTCTAATCACCAGTAATTATCAATGCATTTGGACTGCACATTTGATCAGTTTCAGACTTCAGAAGTTGGTAAAATTTTTCAGTTTCATCTTTAGATTTAGTGGTTGGTGCATAAATTTGAATAATAGTCTCAATAACTGGTCTTCCTTGTAGATGTATAAATATTATCCTATCATTGACATCATTGTGCTTCAGAATAGATCTTAATTTTTTTTCACTGTGATTGAGTGAAAGTGTACAATCCAGTTTAACATCTCTGCCTATGTGCAGCTCCTACTGTTCTCCTTGACCAGTGACAGCACACTCCTCCTTTCTGTTCTATACATGTCATATCCTCTTAACAATCTCCTGACCCCTCTTCCCCACCCTCTCCACTCCCCTCTAGTAAGAGGCCAGTAGGGCAACATCCTATAGATGCATAGAACCATACAGTGCAGACACGATATGATTCTTTTTGACTGTGAATGCAATGTCATTCCTCTTGAACCTGAGATTCCAGGCATAGTAGACTATATCATTGTTCAATTCAGAGTGGCCAATACCAGTCTATTTCTGCTCATTAATGACTAGGTTGTTGATGTGTACATGTTCTGCTTCATTTTTGACAATTTTCAATTTTCTGGATTCGTACTTCATTAATTTTACATTCCAATTATTAATGGATGTTTGCAGCTGTTTCTTCTCATTTTGAGTTGTGCCACATCAGGAAACAAAGGTTCCAAAAGCTTGACTCCATCCACATCCTTAAGGACAGCTTTGCTTTGTAGAGGTATCTTTTCCTCAGTCATCTTTTGAGTGCCTCCCAATCTAAGGGGCTCATCTTCCAGCATTATATCAGACAATGTTCTGCTGCTATTTATAAGGCTTTCAGTGGCTAATTCTTTTCAGCAGCTGACTGCTGGGTCCTTCTTAGTCTGTCCTATTCTGGAAGTTCAGCTGAAGCTTGTCCACCATGAGTGAGCTTGCTGGTATTTGAATACCAGGTGGCATAGCTTCTGAAAACTCTGGTGATGTAGTGATTAAGAGCTATGGCTGCTAACCAAAAGGCTGGTGGTTCATATCTACTAGTGACTATCTAGACATGCTATGGGACAGTTCTACTCCATCCTATAGGTCACTGCGAGTCAGAATCTACTTGACAGCAATAGGTTTGGCTTTTGGGTTTTGGTTTGGCATAGCTTCCAGCATTACAGAAAATTCAAGCCCCCACAGTACGACAAACTAGTGGACAGATGCATGGAGGAACTGACATACATATGGAACACAATGCAGAGATAAATGAAATAAGTCAATCACAAAAGGACAGATATTATATAACTACTCTAAAATCTCAAGAAAAGGTTTACACACATAAATAAAACGGTCTTTGATATTTATTAGAGAGGAAGAGGAGGGCTGGGGGTGGGAAATCACTAGGTTGTAGAGGCGTTAACTTTGATGAAAGAAAAGATGGCACACATTATAGGGGAAGGCAGCACAACTTGACCAACACTAAGGCACAGAAACTTCTTAAACATATCCAAATACCTTGAGGGAAAAAATTATTAAGGCTGGGGGCTGAGGGCTGAGGATCATCATCTCAGAGGACAGCTAGGTCAACTAGCATAACATAGTTCATAAAGAAAATATTTTCCATAATACTCTAGCAAGTAGCATCTGGAGTCTTGAAAGCTTGTGGGCAATAATCTAAGATACATCTATTGGTCCTAGCATGAAAGAAACCAAAGACAAAGTAAAATATTAGTCTAAAGGACTGATAGAACACAGGAACCACAACTTCCACCAGCCTGAACCCAGAAGAACTAAATAGTGTCTCGCTACCACCACCAGGAAACCCTGGTGGTGTACTGGTTAAGTGCTACAGCTGCTAACCAAAAGGTCAACTGTTCAAATCTGCCAGGTACTTCTTGGAAACTCTATGGAGCAGTTCTACTCTGACCTACAGGGTCACTAGGAGTCAGAATTAACTTAATAGCACTGGATACTACCACCAAATGCTTTGACAAAGATCACAGTAGACAGCCACAAACAGAGAGGGAGAAAAATGTAAAACTAAATCCAAATTCATGAAAAAAGACCTGACTTACTGGTCTGACAGAGACTGAAAGAACTGCTTAGACTATGACTCGCAGACATCCTGATAACTCAAAACTGAAACCATTTCTGAAGTCTACCATTCAGCCAAAGATTAGACAGGTCAGTAAAACAAACACACGTGAGAAATATACTCCTTAGTTCAGTCAGGTATACAAGTATGCAAGACCAAACAGACAAAGGGAAGACAGGACAGAACAGGAAAACTGGACAAATGGACATGGAGATGCCAGGGTGGAAGAGGAAAGGAATAGAGTGCTTAACACAGTGTGGGGATTGCAATCAATGTCACAAAACAATTTGTGCATGTTTTTGAATGGAAAACTGATTTGTACTGTAAATTTTAGCCTAAAACACAAAAAATTAAAATATCTCCATATAAAAAATAAAGGTTGAATACAAAGAACTAATGGTAGTGTTTACAAGAGAAGTAACAGAATAAGACTAATAGATACAGAGCTTTTATGAATCAATAAGATATGAGTAACTCATTACAACAAATGCACACATAGAAAAATATATATTGAAACATTACACATCAGTAATAATCAAGTAAACTATTATTAGAACAACAAAGTACTATTTTTTTCCACCTGTCTTATGGGCATTAAAAAAGCAAGGCTAAGTGAAGACAAGGGTGTTCTATTGCTTTTGTTTGTATAAACCCTTAGAATCTTTCTACAGGGAAATTTGGAAATAACAAACAAAGAAATACGTGCTAAGCAGTGGAACAGACAAGCAGTAATTCACGGTGTCTCTTTGGGAAAATCATATTCTAAAACAGGAGATAGTAATGTCAGTCATTATGATGTGACTCAGTAATCTTTTCCCTGAGACATATTTACAAAATATGAAAAGAGATGAAGCTTGTTAGTAGCAAAAGTAGGAACAGAGTCAGGTCTTTGTGTTTGCATTCTGCTGTGCTTTCCACAACACTACAATGGCAACTTCAACAGAAGCTTCATACTGTCTGATGGACAAGCTCTGGACCCCGTGGCATCTATAAATGCTGAGAAGCACTGACAGGAAGACAGCATGCTTGCCACCAATGGTGTCAGACTCTCCTGAGACCAGGTGATTCCACAGCCTGAAAAGTATTTCTCTTTCATGCCCATCCTGCCCCAGGGTTGTCATAGAACGGCCTTAAGCAGTGTGCTCTGACATCAGGAACTGCATATAACAGCACATAAAAAGGACAAAGAAAAAGATAGGACAATATTACTTTTTTGTAATCATTCTTCTCACCAGCTAATAAGGACCCACCTATTACTAAAAAACAAAAACCAAACCCAGTGTCACTGAATGAATTCTGACTCATAGTGGGTCTACAAGGCAGAGTAGAACTGCTCCATAGAGTTTCCAAGGAGCTCCTGGTGGATTCCAACTGTCGACCTTTTGGTTACCAGATGTAGCAGTTAACTTACACCACCATTAAACCAAAAACCAAACCCAGTGTCATCGAGTCAGTGCTGATGATAATACCACCATTAGCCTCTAGTAATATCCAGAAAAATCGCAGGTAATGCAGCCATAGTGCATTTCTGTGGCCAGTTGACATAAAGGCAGACAACATGCATGCTTTCCACAGCAAATGTATTTGAATTAACCTAGAACATCAGCCTCTACAAAACATGTACCCTACCAACACCTTAGATAAGAGGTCCATCCAATAAACCTCATGGGCGAAGATACAGAAGTATATATCATGTTCTTTCTTTATAAGAGTTCTCTTGTTCTTTTTATCCTGTCATCCCATAAAAAAACAAAAATTCTTACAGTTTCCTCCTGAGTTTTCTATACTCCACTTTCAAATTTGCTGCGGTTGCTAACTAATAAACTGTATAATCAGTAATAACCATAAACATAATACCAACATCCTGGTAGATCCCATATAAAACATAAATCCAAAGGATATCCCAGAACAAGAGAACTTGTAAGTTCACACCAATTCAAGGATCACCTCTGCCAAAGTGAAATATTCCCTGGAAATACAACTGAGAGTTTCAGAAGATTGAGCTGAATTCCTTTTTTCAGTTATCCATCAATCCAAAAACCAAACCCATTGCCATGTAGTCAATTCTGACTCATAGCAACCCTGCAGGCACAGTAGAACTGCCCCATAGGGTTTACAAGGTACGGCCATTGGGTTTGAACTGCTGACCTTCACAGAACCACATTTATCTCAAAATAAATAAACAAACATTGCTGTCAAGTCAATTCTGATTCATAGCAACTCCATAGGACAGAGTAGAATTGCCCCACAGAGTTTCCAAGAAGCACCTGGTAGATTTCAACCACCAGCCTTTTGGTTAATAGCCACAGTACTTAGCCATTACACCACCAAAGTTTCCCGCTGTACATATATGCAATGCAAACTATGAGAGCTGGAACTCAATGAAACAGCCTTGATTTTCTGTGTCTCACCCTAAAGTATAGGGTGTAACTGTCCCTTAGAGTTTCTAAGGTTGTAGTCTTTACAGAAGCAGACTACCACACTGTCTCCCACTGAATAGCTGATAAATTTGAACAGTGAATCTTTTGGTTAGCAGCTGAGCATTCAATCTCTGAGGCACTAGATCTCCTTTTATTATGCTACCAGGGATCCTTATAAGTGTGTGTGTGTTTAGTTTTATTTTATGAATTGTGGATTTGGTGTTCTCTTTTAAAAAGCCCTTCATAACTCTTAGATCATAAAGACATTTTTGTCCTAGCTCCTAACTGGAGGAATGGTAAACTATTCCTGGTATTTCTAGAAGTAAATTTTCAATAAACTAATGAGTCAATGAATTAGTGATTTCCAGTTATTAATAAAGCATATCAGATTGTGTTATTTAGATTGATATTTAGGGGCAGTGCAGAGATTTCACAAATTCTGCATGAATATGACTGATAAGTTAGGGGCAGTGTAGAGATTTCACAAATGCTACATGAATGTGACTGGAAATCTTAATGATATAATGGTTAAGAACTGTGGTTGCTAACCAAAAGGTTGGTGGTCCAAATCCACCAGGTGCTCCTTGGAAACTCTGTGGGGCAATTCTACTCTGTCCTATAGGTTCCCTTGCATTGAATCAACTTGACGGCAATAGGTTTGGTTTTTTCATATGTACAGTAAGAGATGTTTATATGTAGATAGATATAGATAGACACATTGTTGATGTTGGGTGCGATAGAGTCAGTTCTGACTCATAGTGACCCTATGCACAATAGATTGAAACATTTCCCAATCTTATGCCATGTCCACAATTGTTTTTATGCTTAAGCCCATTATCTATCTCTACGTCTAGGAATGGAAAATAAGAAAGGAAGAACACCTTCTGTGTTTGTGTCAATCCATCTCCTCAAGGGTCCTCCTGTTTTTCACTGTACCTCTACTCTACCAAGCGTGATGTCCTTCTCCAGGGACTGGTCCTTCCAGACAACATGCCCAAAGTGTGCAAGACTCAGTCTTGCCATCTTTGCTTCCAAGGAACACTCTTGTACTTCTTCTAGAACAGATCTGTTTGTTCTTTTGGCAGTCCATGGTCCATTCAACATTCTTCTCCAACACCGCAATTCAAAGGCATCAATTCTTCTTCTGTCTTCTTTATTCATTGTCCAGCTTTCACATGCATATGATGTGATTAAGAGTACCACAGCTTAGGTCAGGTGCACTTCAGTATTGAAGGTGACTTCTTTACTTTTCAATATTTTAAAGAGACCCTTTGCAGCAGATTTTCCCAATGCGATGCATCGTGATTTCTTGACTGCTGCTTCCATGGGGGTTGATTGTAGACCCAGGTAAAATGAAATCCTTGACAACCTCAATCTTTTCTCCATTTATGACAATGTTGTTTACTGGTCCAGGTGTGAAGATTTTTGTTTTCTTGGTGTTGAGATGCAAACCATGCTAAAGGATGTGCTCCTTGATCTTCATCAGTAAGTGTTTCAAATCCTCTTCACCTCACTGAGTAAGATAGTGTCATCTGCTTAACTCAGGTTGTCAATGAGTTGGCCTCCTATCTTGATGCCTTGTTCTTCTTCATATAATCCAGCTTCTTGGATGATTTGCTCAGCATGTAGATTGAAAAGGTATGGTGAAAGTATACAACCCCGATACATGCCTTTCCTGACTTTAAACCATGCAGTGTCCTCTTGTTCCATTCACGTGACAGCCTCTTGATCTATATACAGATCCCTTGAGAACACAATTAGATGTTCTGAAATTCCCATTTATGCAATGTCAATGTCAGCCATAATTTGTCATAATTTGTTATGATCCACACAGTCGAATGCCTTTGCATAGTCAATGAAACACAGATAAATATCTTTCTGGTCTTCTCTGCTGTCAGCCAAGATCCATCTGACATAAGCAGTGATATCCCTGATTCCACATCTTCTTCTGAATCTATCCTGAATTTTTGGCATTTCCTTGTAAATATGCTGTTTCAGCCACTTCTGAATGATATTGAGCAAAATTTTACTTGCATGCAATATTAATGATATTGTTCAGTGATTTCCTCATTAGTGTGGATCACCTTTCTTCGGAATGGGCATAAATATGGATCTCTTGCAGTCAGGCAGGTAGCTGTCTTCCAAATTTCTTGACATAGATGAATGAGCACTTCCAGTACTGCATCTGTTTGTTCGAATATCTCAGTTGATATTCCATCAATTGCTGGAGCCTTGTTTTTTGCCACTGCCTTCAGTGAAGCCTTGACTTCTTTCTTCAGCACCGTCAGATTCTGATCATATGCTACTTCTTTAAATGGCTGAACATTGACAGGTTCTTTCTGGTATAACGACTCTGTATATTCCTTCCATCTTCTTTTGATGCTCCCTGAGTCATTTAATATTTTCCGAGTAGAATGTTTCACTATTGCAACTTGAGGCTTAACTTTTTTCCTTCAGTTCTTTTGGCTTGAGAAATGCAGAACGTGTTCCTCACTTCTTATTTTCCTCTTCTAGACATAGAAATGGAGATGGAGATGGAGATGGAGGCAGAGGTAGAAATATATCAAGAGAGAGGTTTATCGTTTTGTTGTCCATGAAATTGTAAACATCCCAAATTTTGCACAACCCTTGCAAATTCATTTACTTGTATTCTTTCCAATAAAAACAACTCAATTAAATTAATAAATAAAGATTTTATTGTTCTATTTATATAACTCCACTCATATCAAGAGACTCACAAAGTGAAAGAAAAATCTTTTATCATACCAGATAACCTAATTTTTGCTTGAAAAAAAGGTGATCTACCTATGGGGGAGAGATTGGGGAGGTGAACACAGATTCTGATCTAAGAGTTATTCTTTCAAAGTCTTCTATAAGGCTGATTGCATAAAGCATATCAAAATTAGTTGTCAAAGAAGGCAGCTATTATGATTCTGTCCTCTTGGACCAATACATATGAAGACAATGGTGAAAACTCAATAATGTCACTGGGTCAAGGGTACTTGATAGTACAGAGCCAATAAATGTCCCTCTTTCATATTTACATAGGGCAAATCTTTAAAAAAAAAAAAAAAAAGATGTGATTTCCAAAGCCATAATCTCTATTCATGTGAAAATCTTGTGGCTGTTGTAGAAGTTACTATCCAGTACATATTTCTGCTGTCAGACTACTTTCGTCACTGCATTTAAACCATGAATTGCATTTGCTGCTGATTCAACAATTATGGCAAGAAAATGACCTGTAAAGTTCTTTTGAGGAGGTTGGTGTTTTGCATATCTTATAGAAATATAAGAGAGAAAAACACACTAAGAATGAAGTTTATGAGAAGTCATCTAGCTAAACTTTGCATTTCATACAATACAGAGACTGTCTGATTTGTGAGACGAGGAGGAGGGGAGAAACCTGTCAAGCAGCAAATGCTCTATATTCTCAAGTTTTCAAGGGCAGTTGTCAAGTTTTTCCTTGCAAAATCTCAGTAATAAGTAACAAAGTAGAAAATGTGCCAAACTACATTATTTAACCTCTTTTTGGTAGCTCCAATGTGCAAAGAACTTAACATATTGGAACATACGTTTTACGGAAAGAGTAGGGGTGTAATCAATGTGGGCAGCCTAAGATATGAGAGTGATCTGTGATTGAAAGTGCTAACAAAGCCTCAAGTTTTCCACAGCTCTTAAAAGAATGCCACCTTGGTATTCTGTGAGAGAGGTTAGAGTTCCAGCCTCAGAGGTACACTGCTTAATTTGCAGCAATTGAGTTGTTCACTAAGGAACAAAATTTCCGAGTTTGTACAACGTGCTGGTGCAAACCAAGCATTTATCAACACTGAGAATGTCTTCTCCCTGAAACTGTGAAACAGGAAAAAAATCACGCAGGGCAGATGGATGCTGGCAATTTTCCACATCGGCCAAGAGGACACACAGCCTTAGTGTTCAGAGGTCAAGGAGAGCCTAGGATCCTCTCTTAGTCACTCCTGCAGGGAAGAGGGGCTGGAGAGAAGGGAAATAATTAACTGTTTCCCTGTTTGTCAAAGATAATTGTCCCACTGACTGTGCCATTAAGTCATTTTTTTTCTCCTAGACAAGGAGTCAGAAATCAGTCTCCTTTCCCCACGCAGAATGAGAATTTTATCCTTTAATGGTATAACCCTAGTGGCCTAGTGGCTAAGTGCTGTGTCTGCTAACAAGAAGGTTGGCAGTTTGCATCCCCCAGGCACTTCTTGGAAACTCTGTGGAACGGTCCTACTCTGTCTTACGGTGTCACTGTGACTTGAAATCGACACGACAGCAGTGGCTTTGGTTTGTTTCGGTTTTTTAACTGGTAATCATATCGTCTAGCTGCCTCACTGACTAGCTTCAGTGCTACAATATTTACCAGAATTCAAGAACTTGGAGAGTGGGGCTGGAGAGAGAAGGAGGGCATTTTATCATCACAGCATTCACAAGTTTCAGCACAGCTAAAGGTCAGTCCACACTTCCACAGAACCTCTGTATTTTCAATCATTTGTAACCCAGTGATAAAAGTCATTCGAGTTGCAATCTGGCAAATAGTACCTCAGCTGAGGAGGAAATCATTCCCTTTAGGTTGCTGCTGGTTTGTTTTGCTTTGCCTTTTGTTTTAGTGATTTGAGGAAAACATACAGTTATTTGAAAGGCACTACTTAAATATAGCCCTCAGAAGGCAGCAATGTTAACATTTGAAGGCAATCATTTGCGTTTTCACCTCCAGTGGAAGCGATGAATTGGACTACACAGTTAATGGCACTGGGGTTCCAATTACTTTTGGCATTTTCCAGAAACAAAGACAACGGGCCAAAGCTTTCCTTCACAGTCAGTTAGTCAGCAGAACGGCTCTAACTGTTCTGTAAAGTTTGTATTCCCTGGCCACCTCAACGGACAAGCTGTTGACTGTTGTCTCCAAGTTAATTTCCTCCAATAAAGACCGAATCAGACGGCCCCAGAGAGCTCAGCATTTTTAATTGCCTCAAGGTGCTTATTGGCTGTGAAGGGATAAACTCAGAGGATCGAATGAGGAAGGAGGAAAACGCAGCTCCTTCTCTCAACTGAACCCAATCATTTTGTCCTCTCATCACTTTCACATCTGTGATTTTCCTCCTTCCTTGCAAGAACCGGATGCGTTTTTCTCTGCCATTAAGGAGAGATGATTACTCGGGCCTGACTCAGATGTTCCCAGGTTGTTTCAGGAGGCCTCGTTTCTCTCTCGTTTGCACTTATGAGAAGCCTGGCAGCAGCAGGGCTCTGTATCCGCAGTACAAAGCCACCTGGCCAGCCCAGCTGCTTTAGCCTGAAAACGCACAGAGATGGGAAAGGCGGTGGCGAGAAATCAAGCCCCACTGTATTTAAGTTGTGGGAAGAACGTAACGGGACAGCTTGCATGGAGGTTCTAAAGAGCGACTAGGTTTCGGGCTGAGAGTCCCGTGAAATTTTGAAGCCCAGGGAAAGGAGTCCTGGAGCTAGCCTTGCTGAAAGTGGAGCAGGGAGGTTAGCGTTATTCCCTCACATGGCTAACTCAGGGTGTGCTCCTTCTGGTTCCTGAAACTCAACATTTATCATTATTAAATGTCCCTGGAAGGAGAACTACGCCTGTTTCACAACTAGATGAAAAAGAACAAAGAGAAAAGCCAGCAGTTTTGCTAGCTGAGCTAACAAGGAACACAAGTGGTACAGTGGTTAAAGCACTCAATTGCTGATCCAAAGGTCAGCAATTTGAACCCATCAGCTGCCCTGAGGGAGAAAAAGGTGCAGTCTGCTTGTATACAGATTACAGCCTTGGAAACCCTGTCGGGGCAATTCTGTTCCGTCTTATGGGATCACTATCAGCCCAGTGGGATTTAGTCTCACCTGCTCCTCTTTAGGAACCCCTGGTGGTATAGTGGTTAAGTGCTACAGCAGTTCAAATTCACCAGGTGCTCCTTGAAAACTTCATGGGACCGTTCTTCTCTGTCCTATAGGGTTGCTGTGAGTCAGAATCAACTCGATGGCAATTAGTTCGGTTTGGGTTTGGGGCTGCTTTTTAGGGCTTTAGTCTTCCTTGCCTGGGAGTATGAATGGGTACAAAACAAAGAAAACACCTATCATTGAGTTGAATCTGACTCACGGGAATCCCATATGTGTTAGAGGACAACCACACTCCACAGGGTTTTAAATGGGTACTTTTTCAGAAGGTGGTCACTAGGACTTTCTTCCAAGATGCTTCTGAGTGGACTCAAACCTCCAGCCTTTAGGTTATCAGGTAATGACATTTTAACTATTTGCACCACTTAGGAACTCCGGAGGGAGGACAAAACACCTTTTAAATCTTCCACAAGTTCTAATAAAGTGAAAAAAGAGGACATTTTCAGTCTTTCCCCTTAGATGTCTGGATGTCAAGCATGTCAAAACATCCCTGTCCTAGACTCATACATTCAAGGGCCCAGTCTACACTCCCTGTGGCCATCACTACCACAGAGAAGGCTGTAAGTCCAATGGCACATCCCCTCCCATGTCCTCTATCGTGCACTCCTTCAAGACCGTGTACCTAGCATTGGAGGCCCAGAATCTTCCACTTAAGCAACTCTGAACTGTTCTGACCCTTTCCTGCTCTGTCTTTCTAAGTGCCTACTAGGCCAACAGGCACATGTATAGGCACAAGAGGATGGAAAACAGGTACTTGGTTGCTGGGGTGGGGTGCCTGAGTAGAGCTTGGACATGCAAACTGAAGTGTCTGTACACACATATGTGAAGTCCCTTGAAGAGCAAGACAAGGTGGCCCAGGAAGAGAAGAGGGGATGGCAGGGTGCAAGGGCTGCTTCTCCCACATCATGTGTTCTGGCACAGAACTCCATGAATTCTCCATTTGAAGCTGGCACACCAGGATGTTATAAAAATATTTGCATCAAGGGAGTAGGATACAGCATATTTTATTTAACAATTTGTTGACTTGATTTATAACTTAAATACGTAGACTTATGGTATGTAGAGGGAGCCAGTGTTGCACACAGGTTAAATAATCAACTGCTAACTGAAAGTTTGGTGGTTCAAAGTTGCCAGCAGCTCCACAAGAGAAATCTGTGGCAGTTTGCTTTCCATAGAGATTTACAGCCTTGGAAACTCTATGGGGTCACTATGAGTCAGAGTTGACAATAGGTTTGGTTTGGTTTATGGGACGTGGTGAGTCCCTGGATGGCACAACATGCTTAGATGCTAACTCAAAGGCTAAAGGTTTGCATCCACTCTGAGGAGTCTCAGAAGAAAGACCTGATGATTCTTCACAAATACTAGCCATTGGAAACCCTGTGGAACACAATTCTACTCTGACACAGATGACAGAAATGACTCAAAGACAAGTAATGGCACACGGGCCTCCAATTGGCCTCTTGTTCCAGGTTCTTCAAAAGCTGGAGGAGCTTGTTGCAAAATCTCACTAACAGGTGAGGTGAGTGCTGCCCAGAGTTCCATCAATAAATCGATTTAGCTCTTTCCCCCCCTCATTTAAAATCATATTTACAATCCCTGTTTCAGTAATTGCCGAGAAGCCTACCTGCCGTCTTTTTTTTACTTTTATTATTTATTTATTTTGCTTTTATTTGCTTTTTTCCCTTTCTTTGACTGACTTAGTCATCCAACTTTTTATTTATTCCTACAACACTGTCTCCTATTTATATAAAAGTTCTGATATTTGTTCAGTTTTTCTAATGATTATTTTTCTGTTCATACAAGTCATAATCAAATTTCTATAGCTCTGTTATTATATCAAAATTAAAAAATTAATCATGATCACATACACTAAAATATATCTCATAAAATTTGTTTGCTACTTCACTCCTTTTTCTCTCTGGCCCTTTTCCAAATTCAGGGTTTTGCTACACTAGTTTGGCTTCTGGCTATCATTAGGCTTTTGATTATAGCCTGTCCCTTCCAATCCAAGAATCCTTACTTAAAATTTATAGAATCCCAGCTGAAAGACAAATAACTAGTTTTCTAACTCCATATCACACACAAAATCAAATTCCACTTGGATTAAAGATGAAGCGTATTGTGACTCCCACTTATACCCACACATCAAAGCTATTGAAGCTCCACGTCAGGTGGAACAGCAGACTGCAGAAGCATCAGGGCTATGAGCCTTAACAAGTAAACACAAAACGGAGACTGAGGATATAGCAGAGGATGAAGCACGTAGAAAGTCTGGGCTGAGGATGTATACAAAAGCCGAACACTGGTATTATGAACTAATTTGTGTCTGCCAAAAAAATACATTGAAGTCTAGCCTCTATACCAGTTGATGTGATCCTGTTTGGAAAAGCAGTATTCTTCATTACATTATTGAGGTCATGTCTTAATAGGGTGGGTTCTAAACCTAATCACTTCTGAATTATATAAATAGCAGAATAAACTCAGAGGCACACACACAGGGACAAAGTCATACGAAGACAGGCACTCACACAACAAATTAATCTATGAGTTCAGGACAGCCAGCTACTAGAAGATGAAAAAGACAAAGAAGGACTTCCCACTGAAGCCATGCCCTGAGTGTGGACTTCTATCTAGCCTTCTGAACTGTGAGAAATAAATTTCTATTTCTTAAAGCTACCCACATGTGGCATTTCTATTACAATAGCACTAGGTAACTAAGGCAACAGAGATGGGAAGATGCCCTTCATAGCTGGGGATCATATTGAACCTGAAAGTCTAGGAAATGCTAGCAGGCAAGCAGAGCAGAGAAGCAACCAGAAGGAAGTAATATCTACATTTCCAGCACTTAACAGAGGATATTAAGGCTCCATGTTCCACAGCACTTGGCAGAGTACAAAGCACTTGCATATAACATTTAATGTTTCTTACAAATGGAAGTTAAGTATTAGCAATCACTATTTATGCACAAGGAAACTCTGGTTGCATAGTGGTTAAGCGCTATGTCAGCTGACCAGATCCACCAGGCGCTGCTTGGAAACTCTATGGGGCAGTTCTACTTTGTCCTATAGGGTCACTATGGGTCAGAATCGACTTGACAGCCCTGGGTTTGATTTTGGTTTTTGGTTTATATACAGATAAAGAAACTGAACTCAAATTGCCTTTTCTCCTACTCAGTGTAAACCTGACAGCCACAGAGGCAGTCAGTGCTTGACCCAAACACATGCACTTCTTACTGCGTTATGAGACGTTCCCACTGGAAGCCCAGCTCATGTGGGGAATAAAGACAGCTCTCAGAAAGCCAGAAAAAAGACAGTTGCCATTGATTTAATTCCAACTCACAGGTGACCCCGTGTGTGCAGAGTAGAACTGGGTTTTACTCTGTCTCTACGCAGGGTTTTCAAAGTTGTGAGCTTCTGAAAGCAGCTCCCCAGGCCTCTAGGTGGATTCAAACTGCCAACCCTTAATCAATTGTACCACCCAAGGACTCATACCAAAATGACTTATAGTGATCCTATAGGACAGACTAGATACGTACCATAGGATTTCCAAAGAATGACTGATAGATTGGAACTGCTGACTCACATTCAAAAAAAGAAGAACAAAAGTCATTGCCATCCAGTTGATTTGACACATGGTACTCAAAAGACCTGCATTCCCTTTTACTATCCACTGCAATTAGGGTAGGAAGGATGACAGCAACATCTGTTCTATTTCTGGTTATCATGTTTTGGACAGCCCCTTATGGCTATTCCGTGAATCTGACCCCTAGCAGCACTCTAGCGGTGTTATGCCACTGCTGAATTTACGGTAGCCTGATTATCACCAGCCAGTCTGCTAATCTGTGTGGGGCACTGGCATCAGAAAATGTGCATTTCTGTAAGTGCAATACAGGAGAACGTATTTGTTGTGGCAGCAAAGAGCAGAAAAGAACATTGCTCTTGAGATCTCAAAAGGGAAACAAGATGATATACAATGTAAGACGGGGCATTAATCATGTCTGATACCTCTGGATAATCACCTGGAGCTATCCTTGGGAACAATTTCTTTTCAAGGCTAAAAAGAGAGAATAATTAATAGGGAGGGCCTTATCAAATGGGATGGCATAACCGAACAGGATACAAAGTGACTAACTCAGCATTCTTGCTGAAATCTGGCTGGCCACTAGATTCATGAAGTTGAGGATCATCAAAATCGTTGCTGAATGTTTTGTTTTCCATTTTTCTCATCCGCACTAGGAAGACTGAGTTTAGTGGGCCTACTATTAGGAAACCTTGGTGGTGAAGTGATTAAGTGCCAAGTCAGCTAACCAAGAGGTCAGCAGTTCGTATCCATCAGGCTCTCACTGGAAACGCTGTGGAGCTGTTCTACTCCATCCTATAGGGTTACTCTGGGTCGAAATTAATTTGATGGCACAGTGCTTAAGAGCTACGATTTCTAGCCAAAAGGTTGATAATTTGAATCCACCAGCTGTTCCTTGGGAGCCCTAGGAAGCAGTTCTATTCTGTCCTATAGGTTACTATGAGTCAGAATCGACTCTGTAACAATGAGCTTTTTTGTTTATTACTACTGAGGGTATTTGTTCACTTGTTTGTTTTTTAACTCTGTCAGTTACCATGTGGTGGTGCAGACAGTTAATGTGTTGGGCTGCTAACTGAAAGATAGGAGGTTTGAGTCCATGCACAATTTCCTTAGAAGAGAAGCCTGGTGATTTTCTTTTGAAAATCAGCCATTGAGAACACTATGTACAGCGTAGTCTACTCTGACCTACATGGGTAGATTCAACAACACTGGTACTGCTTCAAAGCCATTGTTTTCAAGATTCATAATATCATGAAACATTTTTTTATATCTCCAGGAGAAGGCTGGCATCATTTACAAGTCTCCAGGACAGCTCAGGCAGAGGTGAAACTTATTTGTATCTCAGAAGAGGTTACTATACTGAGGGGTGTCTTAGAGATGATAAAACACAAACCCTGGAACAGTAACCTGGTTTAGAGCTGGGTTTGGGAAAAAGGCAACCCCTTCAATGCCCAGTAGTGATGCATATTGAAGCCAGGAGGGAAGTGAGTTCTCTCTTCATTAGAGCACAAAGCAATGAGGACATGGAGAAATCCAAGGAAGTCACTGAGAAAGGATCAGTTGTTACTTCCATTCTTCTCATAGCAGAATTCTACTATCAGGCAAATAGCAAGTTGAATGTCCATTAATATTCATAAACATGTAAATAATTAACTATAGCCATTAATGCCATGCTTTATCCCTAACAAAGCAGAAAACACTCTAGTGTCATAACTCTTTCTAACTTCAACCCAAGATTATAATATAAAGTGAAGAGATATCTTTTATAAAGTTCTTTGTTTCCTTTGTTTCAACTCAGTTCCCAGATTTTTGCTGTTAACAAAAATAGCCTACAACTGCAGAAACTCCACATTCTATAAAGTGCTTCCACTATTTCAACTTTCACAACAAATTTATTTTAACAACAATTGACCATCTTTTGGGTGTCATTCTTTTTCCAAGCACTAAAATTCCAAACCAAAACCACTGTTGAGTTGATCTGGAATCATAACAACCCTATAGGGAAGAGTAGAACTGCCCCAAAGGTTTTCCAAGGAGTGGCTGGGGGGCTTGAACTGCCAACCTTTTTTGGTGAGCAGCCATGGCACTTAACCAATACACGATCTAGGCTCCACACAAATAGTGATTAAGAATGCTTTACTGAGATTCCCAGAATCAATGAAAGGAGATAGATGCATCAATGGATGCTGTTTTATTTTGATTGAATTGTGTCCCCCACAAAAATGTGTATAGCCATGTGGCCATGATTCCCAGTATTCCGTGACGTTCTTCCATGCTGTAAATCTATGATGTAAATGAGGGCGAATGGATGGCAGTTGTGTTAAATTGGCAGGACTCAAAATATAAGACTGTGTTGTGCATTGAGACAGTCTCTTGAGACACAAAGGAGAGAAGCTAGCAGAGAGATTTGGGGACCTCATACCACTTAGAAGCAGCACCAGGAGCAGAGTGCATCCTTTGGGAAGGACTCAGGGTCCCTTTGCCTCAATCTTACAGCCCAGGGGAAGACTGACTGCAAGGACCTTCCTCCAAAGCCAAAAAAAGAAAGCTTTTCTCTGGAGCTGTCGTCCTGATTTTGGACTTGTAGCCTACTGCACTGTGACAAAATAAAGTTTCTGTTTTTAAAGTCATCCACCTGTTGTAGCTCTGCTGTGGTAGCAGAAGATCACTAGGACAGGTTTAGGATAAAGTGACGTGATAAGGACTGTGATAATGAAATACGGAAAACAACATATGAACATCTGTGAGATCAAGCAGCTTTTCCAAGGTCACTTTGTTGATACATGGTGGAGAAGGAAACTGAGTCCACAGCTTCTGACCCTGAAACAAAAACACTCTTCACTGGACCAAAGCTACTTCTTTTTTCTTTTTCTTTTTTTTTAATTTTTTTTATTTGATATGACTGAGTGAAAATGTACATTCCCATATAAATTTACATGCCCACCTCTATGCAGCTTCCACTGCTCTCCCTGTCCGGTGACAGCACACTATTCCTCTCTGCTCCATACATGTCTCATCCTCCCAACAGTTTCCTTTCCCCTCCTCTCCACCCACTCTCCTTCCTCCAACCAGAGGTCAGCAGGCTGATATCCTATAGATGTATAGAACCATAAAGTGCATACAATATATGGTCCCTCTGCATTGCCAGGGGGAGGGGGGAGGGTTTAGATTAGATAATTGCCAAAGCTACTTCTAATGGCAATCACCCTCCTGGCCCTTAGTCAGATTTCCATCCAATAATTTAAAAATCATGATTTATAAAGTTGCTAACTTTTTCACCTTTGAACCTGACCCTCAGATACCTTTTGCTCTTAAGCTCAGATGATGATTTCATTTTCAGTCCGAGCTGCTAAATGTCAGTAGTCATCCTTGACCTTCTTTGCCTTTCATGTTGTAATCGGATTCATCAGCCTCACACAACTAGAAAACGCTTCCTTACTTGCTTGCTCGCCGCCCCCTCAATGCTATGGTATGTTCTGAATCTGCCTTGTGTGATTCTTAAGTGACTATATCACAACTTAAATGATACCAGCAAAACACTTCTCAGAAATATTTACATACACTAGTGTTTCACCAAACAACTGGGTACCCTGCCCTAGCCAAACTGCCACGTAAACTTAACCATTACAAGTACTTTTTACTTATTGGCTTTAATTTTTTGTGAACAGTCAAAAGACCCATCCACTGAAAAATTAAGAATTTCATTTGCATTCCAAATAAGTTACTACTTAATATGTTGTTTTTTCTATGGTGGTTCATATGTTGACTCAATGACTAAGTCAAATATATTCTGAGCTTTATTACTATAATTGGAACAAAAATTTGACTCTCTGTGGTAACATCTTTAGATGGGCACAGAAAGTCTAGGTAGTTTTTGTTAATATTGATTAATCAATAGCATTAATTAATATTTATTATTATAGTCAATGGAAACGGAAACTCTAAGTTTTGTTTTGTTTTGTTTTGTTTTTCAGTTTTATTTTGGTATTGTTTTAAAAAATACTGAAATAAATGTGTTTGACGTCAGACCAACACGGCACCACACAAGCAACATACCATCCTTCCACAGTAAAGAAACTAAAAGAAAAGCAGAGACAAGCGTCAATCCCAGAATGCCAAGTGTCAAGTGAAGAGATCAAGATCTCTGCCAAACACTGAATGGAATTAAAAAAATGACAGAGAACAGAGAGTGAGAAAAGATAGGAGAAGAAGTCTCCTGCTTATTAACCCATCACAGATTCCCCATCTTGGACTTCCGTCAGAGATCATCAGACAGAGCATAGGAAAGTAGCTTCACAGAAATCCCAGCAGGAAACAAAGTAACCAGTAACCAGTGATACACAATTTCCCACTCGGCACTTACATACCCAGCTCACCCCGTCTTCTTCCTGCTGCTCTACCTCTGAGGCCTCCTGGGTAGCAATAGTGGCTCAGCTGGCTGTAAAGTGCGGTGTCCATACCATTTGGACTCGCTAGAGAGTGTATGAAAAAGCACTTCCGAGAGCCCCTTCCCCAAGTTGCAGACACAGATCACCCAGTAACTGGTGACGTACAGTTTTGTAACCTCACCTTTCCAGGCCACCCATGCCCCCCATCCCATCCCAGCTTTCTCTGCTTCCCACCATTTACTGTGTCTTGGCCAAGAGGAAACTTCTTCAGCCCTGGCAGCTTGGAACACCCACCCTCCCAGCATCTCTTTCAGTGGCTCCTTGAGTGCCATTTATCTGTAGATGGTGGTGGTTTTTCCCATTTCTTTCGGTTTCTTCTGTGCCCTCTACTAACTTGCCCTCTTTTCCCTCAAACACCTGGCTGCTTGTGCCATCTCAGACTCTCCTTGAAAGGCTGTGAAGAGCTGCTCAGCTGGGGAACCACTCACCTGGCCTCTAACACCACGTTGGTGGAATACTCAGGGTTTCTTTGTTGAGTTTTCGTTTTTGCTTTGTTATGTTTGATTTTGTCTGTCTTTCCTTTTAATTGGCATAACTTGGGAGTCCCCGCTAGCCAGGCTGCACTGTGTGGCTTAGAACCCATATACCCAGTCTGCCCACTCGTGTTAGTGAAATACCTGCTGGCATTCCTTTCTCTTCTTTCTTTCTTCCTTCCTTCCTTCCTTTCTTTCTTTCTTTCTCTCTTCCTCTTTCTGTTTCCGTTTTTCTTTCTTTCTCTCTTTCTCTTTCTGTTTGTCTTTCTGTCTGTCTTTCCTTCCTTTCTCCCTCCCTTCTTCCTTTCTCCCTCCCTTCTTCCTTTCTTCTTCTTTCCTTCCTCTCTCTCTCTCTGTCCCCCCTCCTCATGTTTTTCTCTTTTTGGCTTCCTACCTCCAGAATCCTTGACACTGTGTGACATCTATACCCCTTTTAATCAGGCTATACTGTGCAGGCTGGTAAACACTTCTCTAGTGTCCACAGCAGCACTGGTGGGAACTCTGAGGTTCTTTTTGTTTCCACACACCCCTCCCCAATTTTTAACCAGTTATTTTTTTCTTTCTTCTTCTTTTTGTTCCCTCTGTTTCCTATTTCCTTGTCTCTCCACACCAAGAGCAATCTTCCTTAGCACTCTTTCTATTTTGTTTTTGTTTTTGGCTCCTGTTTCTCTCTCCTTTCTTCTCTCCTGTGCTCATCTTAGCTCCACACATCACAACCTCCCTACTCCTTCCCACCTACCTTCATCCCGTGCTGAACATCATACCCCCGAGCAACACAGGCACAGCCTGCTAGAAACTGCCCATCACTGATTCCCAGCTTGCCCTGTCAGCCCTAATACATGTTGCAAAGAAGTAACCCATCCCAGCCACTCCCCTCCAGCTAGATGTGGCCTGCTGCACCTTGGCTGAGTCACTAGCCTTGCCCATTAAACAAGAAAGTGAAAAGAATTACAACCAGACTAGCAAACAACAAAGACCACACAACCTGCCAGCTTTAACATAATTCAAGTAAAACAAAAAACAGGACAAAACTGACAGATCTGCAATCTGTAAACAAAATAATTACCGAATGCCTGGAGGACAGCCAATCAAAACTTACAATAAATAAATAAATAACCGGAATGGTACCAGCGGGCATCTAAAATAAAATACCAGATGACATTCCAACTGAAGAAAGGCACTAGAAATACCTGATAGGGAACTCCAATCTCTAATATTCAGAGCTACTCAGGAGTTGGAGCTAAAGCAGACAAAAATAAGGGAAGAAAAAAAAAGACAAACTCATAGAAGTCAGGAAAATATGACAGGAACAAAATGCCAAAATATATTCACACCTAGAATCATATAAAAACAACAGTTAGAAATCCCAAAGTGAAACAAGATTTCAGAAATGGTCAGTGCCACAGAAGGGATGAAGAGCAGGTTTGAAATGATAGAAGATAGAATGTGTGAAACTGTATTTGAGTATTTGAGCACAACTCTGTTTGTGGAAAAATCAGGAAAAAGAACAAAGAAAAATGAAAAAAATATGAGCATTATGTAGGATACAAATAGCAGCAAAAATTTCTGAGTAATCAGAGTTTCAAAACATACACACATACACATATGTATACTATATATATGTGGAAATACATATATAGTCACTGTATGTGTGTATGTATTTTATATATATACACACACACACATATGCATACTTCACTATTATCCATTTCTGTCAAGTCAATTACTACTCATAACAACCCCACAGGACAGAGTGGAACTGACTCATAGAGTTTCCAAGGAATGCCTGACAGATTACAACTGCCATCCTTTTGGTTAGTAGCCATAGTTCTTAAGCATTACACCACCAGAGTTTCCATATACATGCATATAGATAGCCTGGTGTATATGTATATGTGTGTGTGTGTGTATACATATACACGTACACATACATATTTATATATATGTATACATATATACATGTATACACACATATGTATATAGTATATCTGTCTATATATAGCCTGGTGGTATAGAGATTAAGTGCAATGGCTGCTACAGCTGATAACCAAAAGGTTAGTGGTTCAAATCTGCTAAGTACCCTTGGAAACCCTATGGGGCAGTTCTACTCTGTCATACACAGTAGCCATAAGTCGGAATTGACTCAACAGCAGTGGGTTTGGCTTTTCGATGTTTTGTATATGTATATATACACACATATAAATGTAACTAGTTTGGCTTTTCTAGAGAACCCAGTCAAAGACATTGCCTTAAGTTCTATAGACAGTTAGGTGGTGCTCAATTTTTATGGTAACTAGACCCTGAAAGTAAATTTTTACTGAAACTTTAAAAGAGGAAATAAAAAAGGAGGTACGGAGGAATTTTTATCAAGTTACACTCAGCAAAAAGTTTTTAAACAGTGTCTTAGACAGCAGTTTCCCGAAGAGCTATTCTCCCCCAAATTATATTCTCAGTTTCCTTCAGGTCTGTAGCCCTTGTTATAGCCACTTCTTTGATTTATTTTTATTCACAAGTGACTCCTTGCCCTAGAACCTGTGTCAGTCAAGTCAAACTCTCTTGGCTTTGTCAGATTATTTCCTTTGAATGTTGCTTCTGTAACAGTAAGGATGAAACAGAAGTGAAGCAGACCAAACCGGATTTATCTTTAACGTTATGATGGAAAGGGGAAAGTGGTAAATATTTATACTCATTTTTTGACTCTTGTCACATGTATATATCAGGCTTTCCAAATTAAAAGTAAAAAACTAACAGTGCCCTAATCTAATAAAATAAATGACTATAATATACAAGGACCGTCAATTAAGTTTGTAAACTCATCTTGCCGCCTTTGATGTATTCCCCTTGGGAAGCAGTGCACCAACACCAGTGCTTAGTCTACCCTTCAAAGCAATTTTGGAACTCTTTTTATGGAATGGCCACCAGGGCTGTCATTGTATTAGTGGTAATGTCCTGAATGCCATCAAAATGTACGACTTTCAATATTTCCTTTATCTTCAGGTAAAGAAAAAAGTCACTGGGGGCCAGATCAGAGAGTAGAGAGGGTGTTCCAATACAGTTACTTGCTTATTGGTTAAAAACTTCCTCACAGACAGCTATGCAATCAAGTTCCCAAACTTGCTACCGTGCCACTGTGCACAATGGCCATTTCATAGAGAGTTCCAAAATTGCTTTGAAGGGTGGCCTAGGCACTGGTATGAATGCATAGCTTCCCAAGGGGAGTACTTCAGAAGAGACCATAGTGATATTTAGCAACGAGGTATGTAGCACTTACAACCATTAAATTCATAGACTTAGCTGTCAAGCTTTGTAACCACAATAAAATTTTCCTGGATTTAAAATGGTCCAGCCACTTAAGAAGAGTCTGGCTGCAACTCACAAGGTTAGATGGTTAAATGTAAAATTACCATACAACCCAGACAGTCCTCCTTTGAGTTCATATCCAAGAGAAATGAAACCATGTGTCCACACAAAGACTTGTAAACAAATGCTCATAGCAGCATTATTTATAATAGACACAAAACAGAAATAACCCAAATGCCCGACAACTGACAAATAAATTAAATGTGATATATACATACAGTACAATATCATTCAGCCATAAAAAAGAAATGATACATGTTATAACATAGATAAATTTTGAAAACAAAATGCTAATAGAAAGAAATAAGTCACACACACAAAAAGAATCGTATTTTGTGTGATTACATTTACACAAAATATCCAGAATAGGCAAATTATCTATAAAGTCAGAAAGAACTGTGGTTGCCTAAGACTGAGCAGATTATAGGGAAATGCTTACAGTTTCAAGATTTCTTTCTGGAGTGATGAAAATGTGTTAAAATTGCTTTTGGTAATGATTGCACAACTCTATGAGTGTGCTTAAAGCTATTGAACTGTACACTTTAAATGGTCAAATGGGTATATGAATTATATTTCCTTCAGATGCTTATTTTTTTTCAAAGTAACGGGTTTAAACACATAGGGAAACACTCTGGTGGTTACAAGGAAGGGTTGTGAAGGAGAGGAGTATTCACTGATTAAATAATCTACAAGAATCCTTTTAATTGAAGAGAGAGACAACATGTGATAGAAGAGAACTCAGTGCAGACAGACTAAATCCAAAGCTTAGATGTACAGAGTAACAGGGTCAGGATTCTAGGGACCATGGTCTCAAAGGACATCTAGGCCAATTGGTATAACAAAGTTTATTAAAATGTTCTGGTCTTCAAAGCTAGCAAGAAACCATCTAAGAAGTATCAGTTGGTCTCAACCCACCGGGAGCAAAGGGGAAAGATGAGTATCAAAGACACAAGGCATGTGTGAGCCTAGGAGACAAAAAGGGCTATGCATACCAGAGACTACATGAATATGAAACTGAAGGAGCTAGCTGGTGCCCTACCGCCACCAACAATGGCCCTCACTGTGAGCTCAACAGAATAGCTGATAGAGCAGCAGGAATAGTGGGTGCAGCACTCAAACTCTAGGAAAAAGATCAGAGTTAATGGCCTGAGAGTCTGAAGGGTCTTGACTTCAGTAGATACAGGAAACTAGTGGGGCAACTCCTGCCCGGAGGTGAGATGGGAGGATAGAGGAAGACACGAACTGGCTGAATGGACTTGAGAAATACAGGGTGGAGGAGAGCAGTGTGCTATCACAATATGCGAAGAGTATCTAGGGTTGCCTGGCAAAGTCTGTGCAAGTTTGTGTATGAGAAACTGACTGGAATTATAAACTTTCACCTAAAGCACAATTTAAAAAAAAAAAAATTAAGTCTTAATATAAAAAAGTAAAAATTCTTCAGGCTAAGTTCCATTGTCCCCTATCCTATCACAAAATATAAAATGAATAGAGAACTTTATTATCAAAATTATCTCTGGCAATAATACCTGTAATCAGGAGGTATACAATCACAGTATGGCATGGAGTTTTATATATATTGTATCTAATGATCAAAAGAACCCGGCAAAGGGGATGTTTTTGGTAGACATCTAATGCCTTTTTTGCCTAATATTCTCTCTTTGTGCATGTAACACTGTAATTGAACATTTAATTTGAAATGATCCCTTGTATATAGTGGAAAGTTAAAAAGTGAATGTGAAATAAAAGCAATGAACTGTCAAATGGGGGGTGGACAGTTAATTACTCTCAAACACCAAAAGAATTAATCATTATTTTAAAAGGTAAGTTTTATGAAGTAAGTGGCTGGTAGCTCCCAAGTCACCTGCTCTGCCCCTAATGCCTATATAGAATAATGTAATATTAACCCTAGCACCCAGATTTGGTCTCTTACTACCCCCACTAAAATAACCCAGGCTCTTAAGAGAGTAACTGATTCCATATTTAGAACAAGGAGAAATCAAGATGAAGCCGGGAAATCTCATTAAAAAGGAAGAATGCTTTCAAAAGCTACTTTTCAGACATTAATTGAATCAGTTATTTGTGTAAGGCCACAAGTCCATAATAATGTTCAAAGAGGACAAAAGTACGGTGTATGCTAAAAAAAAAATCATATTTACTATTGGGCAGTAATTGGCTAATGCCAAATTTCTAAGATTTTTCAAAGGAGGGTATGTGGTAAGACCAAATCACAGAAATGAAAAATAAGCTAATCCCAATTTGCTAACTGGTACAATTCCTTCTCTTCATTAGGTAGTTCAAAGAGTTACTGGAGAAACAGCAGTAGATTCTTTGTTTGTTTCTTGTATTACGTATGCTGTATTTTGTATTTAAAAAAATGTTTTCAAAAGAAACAAGACTAGAACTGCTGAGTTATCCTGCAGGAAGCTGGAGGCTGAAGACAAGCGTGGTATATCCTTCCCTGTTTAAAACCCACCGCTGTCAAGTCAGTTCCAACTCATAGAAACCCCATAGAACAGGGTAGAACTGCTTCATAGAGTTTCCAAGGAGTGCTTGGTGGATTCAAACTGCAACGTAGCACTTAACCGCTATGCCACCGGTGTTTCCATTCTCTGGTTAGATGTCTGTCTTACCTCTTACGCAGAGCAGAAAGTGCAACCCTTTGCCTGCTGTTGTTAGGTGCTGTCAAGTCGGTTCTGACTCATAGTGACCGGATGCACAGCAGAACGAAACGCTGCCTGGTCTTGTGCCATATTCACAATTGTTTTTACGCTTAAGCCCATTGTTGCAGCCACTGTGTCAATCCTTCTCGTCAACGGTCTTCATCTTTTTCACTGACCTTCCACTCTACCAAGCATGATGTCCTTCTCCAGGGCCTGATTCCTCCTGAACCCTTGCCTATTACACTTTAAATTAGAAACCCTATTCATTGCCTATGTTAGCATCTTTCCATTAATAACATCACCATCCCGTTGTGATAACCTCACTCTACCACTAAACCATGACCATGATTCCAGAGGAAGTTACAAAGAAAGTAATGAAATACACCTGGAGGTCCAGGTATCCAGCGTATTCAGGATGGGAATAGAGAGAGAGAGGAGGCTAGAGAATTCATTCAAGCCAGAACTTCATTTTTCTGTAGCTTGAAAGAGTATCTGAACTTTGTTATAAAGACTATAGGGAACTATTTAAAGGCAATCTAAACCTGTTCAGGCTTATGCCATCTAACACTAATAATAATGTATTTTACAAGGACATTTGGAAAAGCCTCTGTGGATAGAAATGAGCTAATGGTCAAACAAAACTATCAAGTGGTCTATTGGATGCATTTGTTATAAAAAGTTTTGGAAGCTGAATTTAAAAAATTCATTTGCAAGGGTAAAGCAATTTTAAAAACTCTTTTGTATGGCATATCCTAGCAGTGTATTCATTAAGAAAGTGTCTTATCATTCCCCTTTCCCTAGAGTCACCATGAGTCAGATCCGACTCGACGGCACTTGGCTGGCTGTCTTCCCAAAATCAAGGTATGTGTTAGATTATCAATGTACTCCAGCCAAAGACCACCAGAAAGACTCATAAAAGTTGGATTCATTACTCATTTTGCAGAAAGAAAATGCACCTTGTCTTAGACATCTAGTGCTGCCATAACAGAAATACCACAAGTGAGTGGCTTAGAGAGAGAAATTTTATTCTGTCACAGTCCTGTAGGCTACAATTACAAATTCAGGGCATCACCTCTAAGGGATATCTTTCTTTGAAGGCTCTGGAGGAAAGAGCTTGTCATCAATCTTTCCCTGGACTGGAAGCTTCTGAAGTGCAGGGACCCCAGGTCCTTTCCACAGGATGTGTTGTGCTCCTAACAACGTTTTTTGGTGGTATGGGGTCCCCAACTCTCTGCTTGCTTCCCTTTTCTTTACATCCCAAGAGATGGCCTCAACGCACAGTACAGTCTTACAGACTGAGTCCTGACTCACTAATAGAACTACGGTCCATTGTCCCTTATTGACACCATAGAGACAGGATTCACAAAATACAGGAACATCACCCAATACCAGAAATCATGGCCTAGCCAAATTGTTACACACATTTTTGGGGGATACAATTCAATCCATGACACACCTCATGAGGAAATTTCAATTACATCAATAAGAGGATGGTAGAAAGGACTTACAGGAGTTGGGTTCATGTTAAATTACTTTGGAGATGATTCAAGGAACCATGGCTTTTGCTCAGACATAAATGTCATCAGGTGGCAAGGAAAATTCTCTGAGTGAATCTTAAGAGCTGTTATTTAGAAGAAGTCGAAGATTAGAGTAAGCCTAAAATTGTAAATGGCAAAGAAGCAGCAGTCACTTTTAGTAGTATTGAAATAGAGGGAAGTTTGGTATATTTATGATTTACACAGTGACCTTATTTTTTGCTGAGTTTAGATAAGATTAGAAGAATGGTCTTGCATTTCACTTCATCTAACCACGATCACAGAGTGGGCTTGTCTGATGTATGTGTTCTATGACATAATTTATGTTCAGCAGAGAACCAGACAGTTTCTAGATGTCACATTTTTCTAAAGACACACTTCACTGAAGTCTGTAACTTTAAAAATTGTTACACTAAAAAATATGACATCTTCTTGTGTCTTCTAATGTTAAAATATTTTTTGGTAATGGCCAATGGTTATTCACCCCAAAACTTTGACCAAAATACATTTAACTGTTTGAAGTGAAGAGTTATAGTGATCCTGGATATATAAGACAAGAACAGGTGAGTGTTAAGTGCTATGGGTTTGATTTTGACTCACAGCAACCATGTATAATATAGTAAAACTGTCTTATTCATTTTATAGGCTGTAATTTTTATTGGAGCAGATCACCAGGTCTTTCTCTCACCCAGTTGCTGGGTGGGTTTGAACTGCCAGCCTTTCAGTCATTCTGTCAGAAGCCAAGTGCTTAATAAATCATGCCACTGGGGCTCCTTAAAAGAGGAAATAGCAGAAGAAAAAATGTAAAGTAAGAAGTTAAGTTGGATAGTTAACTAGAAATAAGAATTTTGTACATGTTATTGGAGAAAATGTATGCTAAATTTCCCTCCAAGAGAAACCATCCTGTCTAAAACCTTCGTTTCTAATCTTCCTAAGGTCATGTCATATATCTATATTTCTTTGGTTATTATATGTTCTTTTGTTTTATTCAATGTCTGTCTCCCTTCATACATTATAAGCTTCACAAGGGCAGAAACACGTTTCTTTTACCATCAGCCACTGCACAGAATAAGTGGATAATTAAATCTGTTGCATGAAACAATGAGAAAGCAAAGTATCATGATGTTTTGAAAAGCTAAAAGTTCATTGTTAGAGGTTTGTCTTTGCTTGTCAGTCAAAACTTTCAACATTTTATGGATTTTCTTCCTAAATTTCCCCTTGGAGTGAAGACAAGATATGATGATAGCAAATCATCAGTTGTCTTCTATTTAGAACATCAACATTTTTCCAACTTCTATTAAAAATTTGAAATACAAAGAAAAGGTGAAAGAAGGTACAAGAAACATCTTTAGAGTAACTACGTATTATTCTTTGCTAAAAAGTATCCTAAGATATACCTACTGTTTCAGTGTAATTTTTAATAGTGCCAAAGTTCACTCTCAAAAGTGTCTCAATTTAGATGATCATTCTATACATAATATATCACCTAGAATCAAAAATTATTTAAAATGGGGAGGGGGCATATAAATTAAAAGAGACTTAAGAAACATATACCTAGCAACCAAATGTAATCCAGTACATGCCTGGATTCTGATTGTTTAAATTAACTCTTCAAAAAATTATGAGAAAATAAGGGAAAAATTGAATACTGACTGGTTTGGGGTGATACTAAGTAAGTAATCATTTTTCAATCTATAATGGTCTTTTGCAGTCTGAAAATGATCAAACATGTAATCAAGCTGCATCGATTATCACTGATGATTGAAATGTAATAGTTGGGAAAAAAGAAGAAGGACTGTAATTAGAAAATATGGCCTTGGTTATAGAAACCACACTAGGGATCACATGAATTTTGCAAGACCAATGACTTATTTGTTGCAAATACCTTTTTTTTAACAATATAGACAGCAACCATACACAAGTTTCACCAGATGGAATACATAGGAATTAAGTCACTACATATGTGAAAAGAGACAATGAAAAAGCTCACTATCATCAGTAAGAACAAGACCAGGAGATGAATGCACAACAGACCATGAATTGCTCATGTGCAAGTTCAAGCTGAAGCTGAAGAAAATGAAAACAAGTCCATGAGTATACACAACCTTGGGTATATTCCACCTGAATTTAGAGAACATCTCAAGGAATAGATCAGATGCACTGAACACTAATGACTGAAGACTAGACAAGTTGTAGAACGACTTCAAGGACATCATACATGAAGAAAGCAAAATGATCATTAAAAACACAGAAACGAAAGAGAAAACACTAAAGTGCATGTTAGAACAGACTTTGAAACTTGCTACTGAATGTACAGTAGCTAAAGCAAATGTAAGAAATGGTTAAGTAAAAGTTGAACAGGAGATTTTAAAGTGCTACTCAAGAAGACAAAATAAAGTACTATGAAGAAATGTGTAAAAATCTGAAGTTGGAAAATCAAAATAAATGAATACCCTCACCATCTCTCAAGCTGAACAACTTTAAAAAAAGTTTAAGGCTTGAGTTGCAATACTGAAAAATTTTGTGGGTAAAATATTGATTGACAAAGGAAATATCAGAAGAAGTTGGAAGGAATACAGAGTCACTGTACAAAAAGAATTGGTCAATATTCAACAATTTCAGGAGGCAGCATATGATCAATAACCAATGATACTAAAAGAAAAAGTCCAATCTGCACTGAAAGCATTAGCAAAAAACAAGCCCCAGGAACTGACAGAATACCAATTGAGATGCTTCAACAAATGGATGTAGCACTGGACGTACTCATTCATCCATGCCAAGAAATTTAGAAGACAGATATCTGGCCAACCAACAAGAAGAAATCAGTATTTGTGCCCATTCCAAAGAAAGGTAATGGAATATAATGTGGAATTTACCAAGCATATCTTTAATATCAAACACAGAAAATTTATCTGAGCCAAAGCCAAGTACCGTCGAGTCGGATCCAACTCATGGCAACCCTAAAGCAAATAAAAATGATTACAGCAGTACCTCCGTAGGAAACTACCAGAAATTCAAGCCAGATTCAGAAGAAAACTTGGAACCAGGCATATCATTGCTGATGTGAGATGCATGTTGGCTGAAATTACAGCATGCCGGAAAGATGTTTACTATGTTTTACTGAGTATGCAAAGGCATCCAGCTGTTCAGATCATAGCAAATTACGAGTAATGTTGTGAAGAACGGTAATTCCACAACATTTAATTTTGCTCTTACAGAGAACCTGTCCATAGACCAAGAGGCAATCATTCAGACAGAACAAGGGGCTACCTTGTGGACTGGTAATCAGGAAAGTTGTATGCCAGAGTTGTAGCTTTTCACCATACTTACTCACTCTTATTCACACACAATGTTGAGCAAATAATCTAAGAAGCTGGACCATAAGAAGAATGGAGCATCACGATTGGAAGAAGATTCATTAACTTAGTCATCTGGTAGTGTTCTAACAGAAATACCATGAGTGAATGGCTTCAACAAAGAAAAGTTTATTCTTACACAATCCAGTAGGCTATGAGTCTGAGTTCAGGGTGTCTACAGAGGAAAGCTTTCCCCCTTTGTTGGTTCTGGAGGAAAGTCCTTGTGTTATACCAGTTTTTGGTCAAGGAACATCTTGGCCCAGGAACCTCAGGTCTGAAGGATGCACTGCACTCCATTTCCTGATTTCTTGACTGTATAAAGTTCCCAACTCCCTCCTTACTTCCCTTTCCTTCTATCTCTTGTAGGATAAAAGGTGGTGCAGGCCATACTCCAGGGAAACTCTCTTTACATTAGAACAGGGAGGTGATCTGAAAAAATAAAAAACCAGGCGGAGATCAGGATTTACAAGGTAAGAAAATCACAAAATGGATAACAATCACAGATTACAGGGAATCACAGCCCAGTCAAATTGCTATATGTATTTTTGGGGGAACACAATACAAAATGACACTCCTTGACAACGTCTGTTATGCAGATGACACAAACTTGCTTACTAAAAGTGAAGAGGACTTGAATCATTTACTGATGAAGATCAAAGACCACTGCCTTCAGTATCGATTACACTTCAACATAAAGAGAGAGAGAAAAAAATCCTCTGAAATGGACCAATAAATAATGTCACAATAAATGGCTTAAGACTTATTTGGTGTCGGGGAGTAGAGAGTGGGGAATGTAGTGAGACAAGACTGACTGTTGACAATCGTTGAAGCTGGGTGACAGGTCTACAGGTGCTCATTATACAGTTCTCCATACTTGTGATACGTTTGAAACTGTCCTTTTTTAAAGACTAAAAAATCATATCAACCAAATGCAATACTCGAATCTTCAATGAATTCTAAAAACAGCTGGTAATATTTGAAAATGGACTGGATGGTATATATTTTGAAAATAATTGTCATTTTTTTAGGGATAATAACAACATGGTAGTTGTGCTGAAGAATATTTTTATGTTTAGCAGTCATATGCAAAATCATTTAGGGCTCTCCTGTTGTGACGTCTGTGACTGACTCTCAGATGGCATCCTTAATGGTGGACCTAGCACACACGATACCTAAAGATCATTCATGCACCCATGTCCCTAGGTAACAAAATTACTTTCTTTAATAATCATGTAATATTCAGTAATAATCAATTTTTTAATTTCTCTTTGCTTTTAAAACTATGAAAAAAAGTCTATAGACATATAAGCCACTAAATGAAATGTACAATACCTAAGGGAGAATCTTTAACAAAACCGAATAAATAGAAAAAATGAATATATAACTATTAAACATGTTTAATTGATAGTTAAAAAATTTTCCCCACTCAAAATAATCTACTGTATGTATAGACTTTTTCAAACGAGTTTGTCGTAATAGACAAGTAATAGATAATCCAAGTCTAATATATACTAGCCTAGAACATAGAAATAAACAATAAATCTTTCATTTTGTTAAATTAACTCAGTGTAGATATTGAAGACACAGACACAGGCACGGTGATCGGAAGAATAGTCAGAGTGCCAGCTTCCTATGGTTCTTGTTCTCTGCAACAAAAATTACAGCACCAAACAAAAAGACTGTGAGTACAACCTGAGCTGGGGATGTCCCATTGCTAAGGAGGTAATTCCAGACTGCAGCTAAACTGTTTCATATTCTGCAGCGTTTTTCTGAAAGAGGCCAGGTAGAAAGCCTCAGACCTCAGCAGAACCCAGGAAGCAGCTAGAAACTGTCCCTTAACAGCTCCCAAAGAGACAGGAGGTATGTGGGAAACGGCCTCCAAGCTGCACCTCTCAAGCCTCCTTTCCCTCTGTTCTGGGAGGGTCACAGGTGGTATGCCAAAAATCAGATGGGCTGTGGTTCACACCTTTGCCTGTGAGGCTTATGTGGGAAGATACACACAAGGTTGCCAGGGAACCATGATGGAGCTATGGCCCTACAAATTCATCATGAAAATGTAGTATCTGCCAGTGAACCCAAGAAATGTTAACACTAGAAAGGTTATTCATGTAAATACTCACACTAACAAATTTTAGGAGAAAAAAAATCATCATCTCCACCTGTAGACAACAATAAAATATATGATAAAATTCAATACTCACTCTTGAAAACAACTGCTGTCAATTCCATAGTGGCCTTATAGCACAGAGTACATATGCCTCATGATGTCTCCAAGGCCATGATCTTTACAGAAGCAGACTGTCACATCTTTCTCGCCAAAAGAGTAGCTGATGGGTTGGAACAGCTGACCTTCGGTTATCAGCTGAGTGTTAACCACTGCACCACCAGGACTCCTACACATTCCTGAAAGAACCAAAGAAAGAGAGAGAGGGAGGGAGGGGGATGGGGGAACTTACAGAATTAGAAATAGGTAGAGACATCCTTAATCAGATACAATGTATCACCCTAAGCCCTAAACCCTACTGCAAACATAATGGTAAAACATTTGAAGTGTTTCATTTAAAAGCAGAAGTAAGACAATAATTCTCACAACTGCAATTTCTATTTAACAAGGTATGGAAGACACTAGTCAATTCAGAGAGATAAGAAAAAGACACAAAAGAAAAGCGACAGAACAGAGGCAAAGCTATCATCATTCCTTGATTAAGCTCATTAACTATGTGCTTGAACCCTAGATCTTTTTTTTCTAAAACAAATGTAAAAAGTTGTCATTATCTGTTTAGTTTTAACGGGTACACAAGAGTCCATTATAAGACTTCCTGTATTTTCTATGTGTTTGTGATAAAAGTTTAAAAGGGAGAAAAAACTTTCCATCTTACTAAAATAAAAATAACCATCATAGCCAAATTCAATTTAAGGAGAGAAATAATTTTTAATCATTAATCCCCTAAATCAAGTAACATCAATAAAGATGAATTAAAACAGCGTTACCAAAGATTGAGATAATGAAAGTAGATTAATCTGATACTTGTGTGTATTGTTCCTGTGGCCTGTGACTTAACTCTAGGACAATAATGTCCACATAGCACAGTGTGGGCTCAGCTGGCTTTTAGGTATGAAAAGATTTTTGAGATACAAATAAATTAGAGGTCACTAAAAAATGCAAGCAAGGCTACGTTTCTTAGGAAGCATTTGGGTAATCAGAATTACAATATGGAGAAGAAAGCTGGTTCATGACTCAACTAATTGTTTTTCCTACTCAGCAGTCACGGATCAATTCCTATATACACATATGTAATACAGATAATTAATTCTTCATTAACATAGAAAATGCTTACCAATATATATCACAGTCTCTTCTGGAGCTGTGGTTCTCAGCCTGAAGCTGACCCCTCCGTTACCAGCACAGAACCATGTGAAGAGGCTGGAAACTGCCTGTCCCCGACAGCTAATCAGATCTCTAAAATCCCTGAAGGGAGCACCACTTACTGATGGGATTCTGCAGGCAGGGGAACATTAAACCCAGTTTGAGAAAGGTTGAACTTCTGCATCTGAAACATTATCTAAGTTATCAAATTATTATTGGGAGAACTGTGGCCTTCTGTTGCTTTTAACTGGAGATGACTTAGAACAAGTTAGAAAGCAGAGTGAGTGACACAGTAGTCACATTTTACAGAACCTGGTTTGCTGCCAAGGTTTGTAGCAGTCAGATTTAATTTTAGTGACACCATGAAATCTAGTGTGCTACACATAAAATATTTACACAGTGCATAATTGGGCAGTCCAAAATAACTAAGTTTCTGAAAACTGATAAAACACTGGATGAGATGTTCCATTACTTTTAGATACCATCCAAAAAAGTGAATTACAATATCTGTTCTAACCCAAAAACTAGAAACCCTGGTGGCGTAGTGGGTTAATTATTACATCTGCTAACCAAAAGGTCAGCAGTTCAAATCTGCCAGGCACTCCTTGGAAGTTCTATGGGGCAGTTCTACCCTTACCTATAGGGTGGCTATGAGTTGGAATTGACTCAATGGCAGTGTCTTTTGGGGGTGGTTAATTCAAAAACCCTGGTGGCATAATGGTTAAGTCCTATGGCTGCTGACCCAGCAGTTCAAATCCACCAGGGGCTCCTTGGAAACTATATGGCAGTTCTGTACCACCCTCTAGGGTCACCATGTCTATGAGTTAGAATCTACTCGACGGTAGCAGGTTTGGTTTTCTGGCATCCTAATTCAAACTTGCTCATACTTCCTCTGGTTAATACATATTGGAAAGACCCAGTGAATTTATAAGGACAAGTCCTCTTCTTTAAGATAACAAAAGGATGGACTTTATAATACAGGATTAGACAAATGAATGTGTACTTTTGGAAAACATCACTAAAGCATCCCTACAGTTACTTCATCTGTGGGTCAGCCAAGGAAGCCTGCCCTCATAGTAGATTCTCATTACCTAATCTGTATGATTTATCACTGACCTTTGAGTTAGTACTAAATTTTTTCAATTTCACTGATAAATAACTTCAGGGAGCCAGAAGAAAGAGTTGACTGTAAGTAATAAGGTGGTAGTGAGAAACTTAGCACAAGCAAATACATTTTTCAACTCACTTCTCACTCTCTGGTCTAAGGACTGCAGAACACGGACAAGGGTCACTTTCACGACTGTGAACTCTTGTAAAACAGCAAGGTTTTGCGGGTTCGCCTTAGTAATCCCCAAGATCCTCACTTGTAGTTGTTGCTCTCCTTTTAAGTATCAATTTTTCTCCTTTATTCCTGGCTTGATTCATTACCATTTATTTATTTATTTTGAAGGGGAGAGGTACACTAGCCAAGCCAGCCAAGTGCCATCGAGTCGTACCCTTCTCATATATACTTGGAGAATTGTCTAATTGGGCTATTTGCTAAGGATTGAGAAAGTACATATTAAATTGCTTGCCCGTCCACTCTGTTTTTTTTTTGTTGTTGTTGTTGTTTTTGTTTGCTGGTTTTTTACAGCACATAAAGTCATAGAGAAATCCACAGTATCTTTTAGATAAGGCTTCACTGGTACTTCATAAATGCTACATAAGAAAAATAAGAACAAAGGATCAAGTCCTCAAAAGTAGACCCCTCTGTGTTCATAGTCCCTTGTAACTAAGGAAAACCGCCTAAGTCCTTACTGGCAGTATGCTGTAATGTCCAAAATAGTTGTTCTAGAATTAGAGAAATAAAGATTTCTAGCTCATCTTTGCCACATGAGATCTGAAGACCTTTCAAACCATGTTATTTTCCTTTCAAGTTTTCCAAAGATATGTTTTCAACCTCCTCCACATTTTTCAAGCCCACAAATACCAGAAACTTCTTTCATCTCAGCTAGAACTTGTCTCAAGCTTCTTAGTGAAAATAGACCTCCCAGCTTCCTGCCACTCCTCACCTGTTGAGTCACTAAAACATGTATGTACCTTTCGTGCCTCCTGATACCCAGTCACAAGTGCCAGTCAAGGCACTTAGCCTTGACCCTGAAAGCCATTTGCCTCCACTTCTTCTAAGATCTTCCTCTGTCAACTGGAGGAACATACAAGGTCTGACAATTGAGTTTGCAAACCCATCGTAGAAAAGTGCTACATAACTCATTGCTGAATATCACTATGGTTACCTTCAGTGTACTCCACTTGTGAAGCTGTGCACAGATGCAAGTTCCCAGTCCACTCTTCAAAGCAATTTTGGAACTATTTTTCTGGCATGGCCATCAGAGCTGTCTTGGTATTACCCTTGATGGTCTGAGTGTCATCAAAATGTCATCCTTTCAATATTTCCTTTGTCTTCAGGTACAAAAATGGCTCTGGGGACCAGATCAGGTAAATAGGGAGTTTGTTCCAACACAGATATTTGTTTACTGTCTAAAAACTCCCTCACAGACAACTATACAATTAAGTTTGTAAACTTGTCAGGGTGCCACCGTGCACAGCAGCTGTTCCAGAAAGAGTTCCAAAATTTCTTTGAAGGGTAGACTAGGCACTGGCAGTGGTACATAGTTTCCCAAGGGGAGTACTTGGAAGGTGACTGCCATGGGTTGAATTGTGTCCCCCCAAAAATGTCTGTGTTGATTTGATTTGGCTGTGAGTCCCAATATGGTGCCCTTCCTCCCATGTGTTGTGAATCCTGCCTCTGTGAGACTGATGATGGAGAATGAGCAACAGTTGTGTTAGTGAGGCAGGACTCAAGCTACAAGCTTTGGGTTATAAGGGAGAGAAGTGAAGCCAGGAAGTTGGGAACCTCATACCACCAAGAGAGAAGCACCGAGAGCAGAGCACGTCCTTTGGACCTGAGGTTCCTGTGCCGAGATGCTCTCACTGGATTTGGACTTACCCTACCGGACTGGGATGATCTCTCACATTAAATGGACTCATAACTCGTTAGTGGATTTGCGGCTTACTGGACTGTGACAATAAACACTTCTCTTCATGAAATCTTCCACTCGTGGTATTTTCTGTTAGAGCAGTACCAGGTGACTAAGACAGTGACCATGGTGCTACTCAGTAATGTGGTATGTAGCACTTAGGACAAAGAAGTTTGTGAACTTGATTATCAGATTTTATATTCCTTTAATATACTCCTCTCAACAAGTATTTTCCCACTAGAAATGTAAACTTCTTTCAGTCTCTTCCTTCTTTATAAAAACACATCACGCATATCCCCACTTAGCTACTTCTTTTCTCCATTTCACAATTACGCTTCTCAAAAGAGAAGGTTAACACTCACTCTACTCCTTCATTCACTACAAAGAGGTTCTCTTCTCACTCTTCTGATATTGTTCCAACCAAAGTCGCTGACCAAAAATTAACAGACACAGATTTTTGTCACTGTTGTCAAATGCTGTTGAGTTAGCTCTGCTCATAGTGACCCTCTGTACAGCAGAATGAAACACTGCCTGGTCCTGCACTGTACTGACAATCTTTGCTATGATTGAGCTCTTTGTTAAAACCATTGTGGCACTCCATCTTACTGAATACTTTTCTTTCTCTCTGACCCTTCACTTTACCAAGCATGATATTCTTTTCCAGGGACTGGTCCTTCCTGATAACATTTCTGAAGTATATGAGACAAAATTTTGCTGTCCTCACTGTCAAGGAGCATTCTGATTGTACTTCTTCCAAGGCCAATTTGTTCATTCTTTTGGCAGTCTATAATATATTCAACATTCCTCGCCAACACCATAATCTGAAGGCTTCAATTCTTCTTCAGTCTTCCTTTTTCACTCTCTAGGTTTCGCATACATACAAGGTGAGTGAAAATACCACAGCTTGAATCAAGTGCACTTTAGTCCTTAAAATGACATCCTTGCTTTTCAACACCTACAAATGTTTCACAGCAGATTTGTCCAATGCAATACATTATCTGATTTCTTGACTGTTATTTCTATAGGTGTTAGTTGTGCATCCAAGTAAAATTAAATCCTTAACAACATTCTTTTCTCCATTTATAATGATGTTACTCACTGGTTCACTTTGAGGATTTTTGTTATATTTTGAAGTGCAGTCCATATGGATTTTCTTCAGTAGGTACTGTAAGTCCTCTTCACTTCAGTAACCAAGATTGTATCATCTGCATATTACAAGCTGTTATTGTATCTTGCTCCAGTCCTAAAGCTGCATTCTTCTTCATATAGCCCAGATTCTCTGATAACTAGCTCAGCATACAGACTGAATAAACGTGAAGAGATGCAATCCTGACAGATACCTTTCCTGACTTAAAACTATGAGGCATCACCTTGTTCTGTTTGAACGACTGCCTCTTCTCCGTGTACAATTTCATCATGAGCTCAATTAAGTGTCCTGGAGTTCCCATTCTTCACAATGTTATCCATAACTTTTATGATCTACATAGTTGAATACCTTTCCATAGTCAATAAAGCACAGGTAAACATTTTTTCTGATATTCTCTACTTTCAGCCAAGATGTATTTGATACCAGCAATGACATCCCTCATTGCATATCTTCCTCTGACTCTGGCTTGAATTTCTGGAAATTCACTGTTGATGTACTGCTTACAACTTCTTTTGAATGATCTTTAGCAAAATTTTACTTGTGTATGATATTAATGATATTATCTGATCATTTCCACACTCTGTTGGATCACCTTTCTTTGGAATGAGAACAAATGGACACAGAGTAGATACTAGTGATTTCCTTTATCTGTTCCTCTGTCTTCCATGAGATCACTTCTGTTTTCTATGTATCTATCAGGTATCCTTCTTCATTCCCATTCAAGAAAATCGATGCTACTGCCTATACCACAGGTAGCAAGTTTTGAGTTTCTATTCCCAGGACTCTGTCCTTCTCCTTCTTCATGTTCTTCCCAGAAGATGTTTTCCTCACTTCTACTTTCAATTACACTTGAAAATATGTTGATGACTGTCATGTATTGAACTGTATTCCCTGAAAATATCTGTCAATTTGACTAGGTCATGATTCCCAGTATTATATGACCTTTTGGTTAGCAGCTATAGCACTTAAACCACTGTGCCACCAGAGTTTTTTAAATAGTAACTAATAAACATTTGTGGCAAGTCCAGATTGCTCTCTGAGTGACTAATCTCAATGCATCCAACTGCCTGATGATGTTTGCATATGCCTTATCCTCAGTTTGTCCGAAACTGAATTCCCCCACCCCATGCCCGAAGCCTTTTCCTCCTGTCAGCCCTACCTTCAACTGGAGCAGAGTCATCAGCATCAACATTCATACCAGGCCCTTGGGAGCCAGTATTTGCTCCTGCCTTTTCTTTTACCCACAGTTCCAATAGCCTCTAGGTCCTGGTGATATCACTTCCTTAATGTCTCTTAAATCTGCCAACTTTTTTAAAACCTGCTTTATTTCTACTTTCTTTCAGGCCTCCCCCATGCCTGATTAGATTACTGTAACAGCCTCATATTTCCTGATTTTCACTTTCCCCTAAATCAGAATTCAGCAAACTATGACTCACTAGCCAAATGGAGCCCCTTGTCTGTTTTTGCAAATAAGGTTGTATTATGGTGTAGTGACATCCATTCATCTACATACTGTCTGTGGCTTCTTCTGTTGCGCAGTGACATCAGCAAGACAAAGAAGTTGAGACAGAGACTATAAGGCCCCAAAGCTGAAACATCACTTTCTATAATTATAACAAGAAAAATAATGGTAAGGTTAGTTTATAAATAGAACTGGCAGCTTCAAGAATAAGTGCAAGATCTAAGTGAAAAGATTTTAGAAACAACGAATTCACCAAAGAAGAAATACCAATGACCTGTAAGTAAAAAAAAAATTCAGACTTATGAATGAGGATTTTGGATTCAGCTCAACTAAAGATAGAGTCTATCTTAAAAGTTTGGGTGTCTGCTGGACATCTGAGCCTCAATTTTGTTATCTGTAGAAATGAGACAATAATACTGTATTAGTTGTTGGAATGGTTAATGTACCTGTCAACTTGTCTATAGTATGATACCAATTTGTTTTTAAACACCAATCTAGTTACATATGATTGAATCAGCTGGCCCAGGTAAAGCAGATTACTCTTTGTAATGTAGATGGACTTCATCCAATCAACTGAAGGACTTCAGAGCAAAGGGGCAGTTTCTGACTTCAAAGAGTTACGTTTTGCCTTCAGACTATAAAGAGATATTTTGCCAGAACTTCCTCCCTCTTCACTCTTCCTGTCACCTGAAGGGATGAAAGCCTGCAGGAGTCTTCAGCCTGTCCCCTATCCTACTGCTAGCCCCTCTGCAGTAGCATGAGACAATTCTTTAAAATAAATCTTTCCATAGACAAACAGAAAGATGATAGATAGACAGGCAGATGGATAGACATCTTACTGATTGGTTCTCTAGAGGATACTTGAAGACTAAACCCACTGCCATTGAGCCAATTCTGACTCATAGATACCCTATAGGACAGGTTAGAACCACCCCATAGAGTTTCTAAAAAGTGCCTGGTGGAGCTGAACTGCTGACCTTCTGGTTAGCAGCCATAGCATGTATTTAAACCACTGCACCACCATGGTTTTCATTTTGCTCCTAAAAAAACAAAAATCCCAACTCAAAGTAGATGAAACAGTAAAAAAGGGGCATCACATTCAACTGTGTCTAAAAGAAAAGAGAATCTCTTCCTGGGTCCCTTTTCTACAGATCAAAAAATCATTTCCGGAAACCTTCCAGCCAAGTTTCTTTTGTGCTCATTGGCCAGAATTGAGCATCCCAACCACAGCAGAGCTAACCAATGGTCACAGGAATAGAATTGCCTCATCAGTCCCTGAAGTTACAGATGGGGACAGCTTTCCCTAAAACATTGGTTGCAAAAGAGACAGGTGGATTCTTAATAAAAAAAAAAAAAAAAAAAAGTTTCAGTCTGTTAGGAAGGAAGTAGGTGGGAAGGGTGAAGGCTTTGTCACGTGACCAGCAATTGACTATTGTGAGTATCTAACCTCACAAGTTTGAAACAAAGATTAAATGAAAAGATGTACCTTTTAAAGGGCTTTGCAGAGGGCTTGGTTAATGCATGTGATACATTCTCAGTAAATATTAGTTGATTAAACTCTTTCATTATTCAAGAACTTGGCCTCAGTATCGATCATAGACTAGATTTTCCTTGTGCCACTTTTATCTTAGCAAACAAGCAGTGAATGTTAACTATTTTTAATAATAACACAAAAAGTATGAAAGTATCTACATCGAAATATTGAAAACACGTTTCTCTTAGAAGTTGGACCATAGCTGATTTAAATACGGTTTTATTTTTGTTTATCTTGATTACAAGCTTTCTGTAATGAAAATATGTATGGAATAAAAAAAGAGTTTAAAAATGTTATCTTTCTCACTCATAGATCATAAAGTTGTCTGTATTACAAATGTGGCAGCATGATTTATTCAACTGTTAATTTATGTGTTCATCCCTGTGTTTTTCTTCCTTCTATTTTAAGTAGGTAGCCAGGCCCTTAGCACTCCCTTATTTCAAGGATATTTGTGGATGTAAAGGAAAAGCTAACTTCAAGACAAACACTGTTCCTATCTTTTACAACACACACATATATATATATTTCAAAAAGTATGTTCATTTCCTGGAGAGGAAAGGAAAAGGAAGGGGAGGAGAGGGAATGGGAGGGGACGGGAGAAAAAGAGAAGAGTGCCTGAGAGCTAGAAGGAAAAAGCAGAAGATTTGATTCTGTTAGATGAGTATGGAAGAGAAAAGTCAGCTAAGACCAAGAAAGAAATGTATTTACAATTCACCAAGAAAGAAAGACTCACAATACAGTCTCCTAATTTTAGCAAAAGAGCCTGTATCATAAACATGACACAGAAACAACAGCGTATCATGACACCAGGTCAGCAGGTATAGTGGCATCCCAGTACTAACCAGTGTGGTGTGACAGCTGCTGACCAGAGGGTTCGCTGATGCTTTGGGACTAGATAAGACACTGAAATATAGCCATAACTCTGTATGAGCGTTGGTAACACCAATTAGTCTCAGGTCAAACTTCACATTGACCAGGTAAGAGCTCAGAGTCAAATTCAAGTTGATTTAAATAAAATGATAAAATTATCTCTTACACATCTAAATCTGCAGATTAAACGAAATTCCATTCACAGAAGAATGAGTTTTGTAACATACCCGCAGTACTTTAAAGGGAGGATAAAACTCGAAGATAGTTTGGTTTAACATACTTGTTTTAAGGGTAAGGAATCTTTTCAGGATAAGATAATACCTTGCCCATGGTCACTCAGCTTATTAATGATGTAGCTAGGGTTAAAACTTAGCTTTCCTGACTCACATTTCGGTCTTCTCTGTATTACATACGTAATGTTTCATCTCTTGTGAAGATAAATTACATGAGTAAATGTATTTCTTTGCAAAAAGATTACTCGCTACTCATATAAAATGTTCGAAGTTGACCTTTTATAAGAGTAGTGAGTAATCGTTTTGCAAAGAAACACATAATTGCCAGTCTTCTTATGTTTTTGATGGCAGAAGCAATTTCTCATTGCATTACGTAACTAATGTGGACTTGGAGACATCAGAAGATCTCATCACAAAGATGTCACAGGAGAGAAAGGGTATCACTGAAACTTTTTCATTCTGTCGCCAGTTCGTTTTCCCTTCCCAGGATCAAATGACCTCTTGGGAGATGTGGTGTGGTCACGAGCTGAGACCACAGGAGCCAGACACCTTTGCCTTCTACTCTGGGATCTGACACATAGACGCCCTCAGTGGCCACGGACAGCCCCTTCATGCCCTGCCTTGTTCATCCTGGACTCCAAGATAATTATTGCAGTGCTGCCGCCAAAGGGCAACCAAATGATGAAAGACATCAAAAGCAGTCACAGAGGAATACATACAATCTCCCCCTTTATCCTTTAGAAGACTGTTTTTCCAATATTAGAGAGATTTTCCCATCTTCTGTTTTTTGGAAAATTAACTCTCATGCATGTTTGTTATCGTCAGGTGCCGTCAAGTTGATTTCAACTCACAGCAACCCCGTGTGGCAGAGTAAAGCTATTTCATAGGGTTTTCAAGGCTGTAATCTTTGCAGGAGCCGGTTGCCAGGTCTTCTGCCCTCAAAGCTGCTGGGTGGGATTGAACTTTTCGTCTTTCAGTTAGCAGCTAAGTCCTTAGCCATTGACCTTCCAGGGCTCTTTCATGTGCATGACAGAAGTCAAATAAAGCCTCTGATCTGAAAGGCTTTTATATTACAATAGTTATTCATATACATCACATTTATGTCCCATCATGCATCTGATGCACACATAGATCCTACGGGATCCGTTGTGTGAGTGGCAGTGCAGAATTATTTCTGTTATTCCACAGAGAGACAGATAGGAGGAAGAGACCTCCAGTTGTTAAACAGTGGAATTCATTTCAATGTAAAGAAGAGGTGTCTCATATTTAGAATAGTATTTATGGTAAGATGTTTCTCAAAACAAGAGTCCCCTAAGACACCCTGGAATGAAGTCATACTTGGCAAATATTGCATTGCAAGACAATCTTTTAGAAAATCACGATGCTCATAAAAATATGAAGGGCTCTAAAATATGAAGGGCTCTAAAAAATTATGTACCAACGGAATCTGTGTAACTTTGTTGAACCCAAAGTGTTGCAAGCTTCTTTGACCATAGAGCATACCACTCCCTAAGTATGAGCTAACCATGGTGAGGAGCTGTTCCACTGAAAACACACACTTTGGAAAATCCTACATTCAAAAGGACTTTCACAAAATGGGGAATAAATTCCTTGCCACTAGAGTTCAAACATGATTGTATAATCAAATGCCAAGAAGTCTCAGGGGACTTCTGTATTGGATAGTTTAACAGAACAGGTGACTTCTAAGATGCCTTATGTTCCCAAGATTTGATGAATGCCTTCAACTCTGAATCAGTAACATTTTGAATCCTGGAGATATAATAATTTGAGGTTTGCCTTAAAACTTCTCTTGTTATTAGGTACCGTTGAGTCAATTCTGATTCATAGTGACCCTATTATGTACAGTAGAATGAAGTACTCTGCTCCTCTTTATTTCTTCTCTCCACACCCTACTCAAAAGAGACAGCAGAGACAGAAGAAGCAGGATTGGTCATAAATTGGTAATTATTGAAGCAAAGCGAATAGATGGGGTTAATTAGAAAATTCCACCACCGGTCTGCCTGCTTCTCACGCTGTGATTGCACTGATATTGGAAGCTATTCCACTAATATTTCAAATGCCAGCAAGGTCCCTCATGGTGGAAAGCTTTCAGCAGAGCTCCATACTAAATCAGACTAGAAAGAAAGACCTACTGATCTGCTTCTAAAAATTAGTTAACGAAAATCCTGTGAATCATAGTCAAATATTATCTAACATAATACTGGAAGATGAACTCCCTAAGTTGGAAACCAACCAAAACTAAACACACTGGCATAGAGTTGGGTCCAACTCATAGTGACCCTAGAGGTCAGAGTAGAACTTCCCCATAGGGTTTCCAAAGAGATCCCAGCAGATTTGAATTGCTGAACTTCTGGTTAGCAGATGTAGCAGTTAACCCACTCGGCCTAGGTTGGAAGGCAGTCAAACATAGATTCAGATCAATAATCACAAAGACGCTGCAGAATCAGACAGTATTTCATTCTGCAATACATAAGGTAACCATGATTTGGGCCTATCTCTATGACAATTATAAAAGTCTCTCTACACTGATGAATGCTTAAACATTTTCATAATCAAAAGTTTTTGAAACGTAAGGCTCTTATAAAGAAAAGAAATCTCAGTGCAACTTACAAAAAAGAAAACTAAAGCCATTGCCACTGAGTCTATTGCAACTCATTCCAACCCTGTAGGACAGAATAGAACTTCCTCATAGAGTTTCCAGATAGCAACTGGTGGATTCCAACTACCAACATTATGGTTAGCAGACATAGTGGCTCTTAACCACTACACCACAATAAAACAAGCAGGTACCACAGTGGCAACATCAACCACACATTGTTTCTGGAATGGTAATACACTGGTGTATTTTGACATCATCTATACTGTCTGCTGTAACACAGTGTAGTGGAGCAAAGTATATTCTCAACAACTGTCAGAGTGGGAAGAAATACATTTATATATTTTTTTCATGCTTGATATTTTGAAGATATTCTTTGATTAAAATAAAGGAAGTTTCCTGTGTTGAAGATATTTTTCATGAGACTGCCATTTAAGCAAGGTTTTCTTTTCTCCCTTCTACCATAAGTTTGGGAGAAAAGTTTACACCTGAACTTTGAAAAGGTGCAAGGAAATGTATTGCCTTGAATTCCCTTTTAAAATAACTGATAATGTAACTATAGAGTCACTATGTGTCAGAATTGACTCAACACCAGTGGGTTTGCTTGTTGGTTGGTTGGTTGGTTGGTTAACATTATTTCAAAAATTTAATACCCACTTCAGCTTTTAGTGGAAACAAGTTGTGCTTAAACCTGGTTGGTAATTTCATATTTTCAATTTTCAAAGTTTAAGTGAAAATATCTCAGAGGAGCAAGTGATAAACAGATGTCTCAAGTCAAATATGTGATACTGACTGTTCATATCTTCCTACTCAAGATTATCCAGCCTATGCTCATACTGGAGGAGAGAGTTGCCAAACAGTTGTAAGCTACCTTTCTCAGCTCCTTCCCTCCCAGGGCAGAAAACCAGAGTGGTGAAAGAAAGAGGTGAACTTGGGAGTCAGACTAACATAGGTTGGAGTGCTAGCTCTATCTCTTCCTGGCTCTATGTCCTTGAACAGCTTACATTACCTCCCTAAATCTCATCTGTAAAACAGGCAATGGTATTACCTCTTCACATCAGTGAATAACGGTCAAGTATTGACCAGCAAGAGAATCTATGGTTTGGGAAGAGAGGCAGTTATTCAGGAAAAACTTTGCAAAGCAGCCTGTCCTAGGGAGGCAGAGGAACAAGACAAAATAAGGAAAGGAAAAACAGTAGAGTAGTTTTCATTCTTTTATCTCCAGCTAGAGGATAGCTAAGAGCAAAGAAAGAATGAAACCCAGTTAAGTTCAACTTCCGGGTTTATTTTAATCAGTACCGCGTCAACTCGATACCCAGGTGCCCTCTTAAGATGCCTCTGATTTATGAAAATTGCATTATAATGAGAAATTGCATAAGAATAAACCAAATACCCACTGCCACTGAGTCGATTCCAACTCACAGTGGCCTTATAATACAGAGAAAAACTGCCCCATAGAGTTTCCAAGGAGCCCCTGGTAGGTTTGAACTGTCAATCTTTTGGCTAGCAGCCACAGCACTTAACCACTACACCACCAGTGTTTGCATGAAAATAAATCAAGGCGTAAGTAGCAGTGGCACCAGAGTCTATTTGGCTTCACCTGTGAAAGGGTCTGGGGCGGAGTGAGGGAATGTCATAAAGGAGACGAGATAAATTGTGTATGAGGTCCAACAATTAAGTTTGCAATTTTAATTGTTCTAGATGCTGCCTACTTGATTGCTGAATATCATTACTTCCACCTTCAAAGTACTCCCTTGGGAAAGCTACGCATCTATGCCAGTGCCTAGTCCACCCTTCAGAGCAATTTTGGAACTCCTTCTGGAACGGCCATTGTGCATGGTGGCATGGTGGCAAATTTGCAAACTTAATTGTATAGTTGTCAGTGAGGAAGATTTTAATCAATAAAGAAATAACTGTATTGGAACACACTCCCTACTTACCTGATCTGGCCCCAGTGACTTTTTTCTTTACCTAAAGATAAATGAAATATTGAAAGGAAATCATTTTGATGACCCACAGGACATCAAAAGTAATGATGACAGCTTTGATGGCCATTCCAGAAAAAGAGTTCCAAAATTACCTCGAAGAGTGGACCAGGCACTGACATCAGTGCATAGCTTCCCAAGGGGAGTATTTCAAAGATGACTGTAGTGATATTCAGCAATGAGGGATGTAGCATGTTTTCTAGGATTAGTTCTAGTAGATTAGGCAGTCCTAGTATTAAAGGCTTAACTTGTATACTTGTAGGAGAGAAGTTTATTGGACATTTACCTGTTTCTACTTCCACTGTCAGTGTTTAGCCAGTGTTCCATAATAAATTCATGTTCCAGTGTCAAGATTATGTCACCGTCACTGCATAGAAGGAAATGCCAAAAATCAGAAACCCTGCACTGAGGAAAGAGGATACTGGTTCTCTTGGTGCCCTGTGAAGGATTCAGAACAATCAAGAGGGATGGGTTAAAAGGGGGTAGAGTAGGGAGTCAACAGTTCCTACTTTGTGGAGTTGTCATGAAATCAGCTTAAACAAGATGATGTATAGGAGACCCTGGTGGTATAGTTATTAAGTCCTATGGCTGCCAGACAAAAGGCTGGCAGTTTGAAGCCACGAGGTGCTCCTTGGAAACTTTACGGAGCTGTTCTACTATGTCTGATAGGGTTGTTTAGAGTCAGAATCAACTCAACAGCAGTAGGTTTTAGTAGTTAGGAATCTATAGGAGACACCTGGAATATAGTAGGCCTTTAACAAGTGATAGCTCACATGAGCACCTTTGTTATCATTATTATTAATGGTAGTTACAGTAGCAGTATTAGTACTATTGTAATTGTCTCAATCGAGGCATAGGTGTCTCCCTGTTCTTGCCCTCAGTCAACCTCCATGTTAAACTCAGCATCTCCTCACAGACTGTAAATAACCTACAAGCACCAAAAGCCTTTGGGAACTATGTAGAATTTTCCAAAGATGTGGTGAAACAATGGCTTTACACCATATTACTGACAGCGAACTCTGCAAAAGTTCAAGCCAACATGTCCATTTTCTCCAGTCTGGTCTTGCCTCGCAGATCACTCATCTCCTCCCCTGCCTTTCCTCTGGGATTTTCCTCTGGGATCAACCTCACTGATTTTTTTTTTCTCTCTGTGTGCATCCGCTTGGTGTTTCCTTGCCCTTCCATTCTCTTGGGAACCTCAGTTGATTCCTCCAATTATTACGCAGAGCAAGCTCTCAACGATCCATGCTTCTGCCTCAAATTTACACATCCCATCCAGCAGCCAGGGATGCTTCAACTATAAGGGACTCTCTTCAGAGACAGTTTGTAACTTCAAATAATGTGTATGCTATCATCACTATCATCATCATTTCCAGCTCAATCTCACTCTACTAATGACCCAGCCTCACAGAGGTTCATTCATTCTTTCTTTCTTGTCTCCTCTCCTCAGGACCACTTATTAGCAAAGCACTGTCTTCCAAATCCTGTTCCCAGTGTTTTTTGTTTTTTTTTAGCTATAAGCCTTTAACAACATCGTTAATGTGTCTTTTATCATTGTTCCTGTAACTCAACTTCCTCTAGACCCAGAATGACAATTAATCAAGGTGAAAGTTTAGTTTGTCTTTAGTTGCTGCTAGAAGAAAAAAAACTTGGTGAAGGAATTAAATAGCTGCCAAGTTTAAACCAAACACAAGGCCATTGTTGTTTAGTGGCTGTCAAGTTGGGCACCAACCCACGGTGACCCTAATGGAACTAAATACTGCCCAATCTTGCACCATCCTCATGTCACTGGAGCTTGCACCTTTGTGACCCAAAGGGTTTTCACTGGATTTTCTGAAGTAGGTCACCAGGCCTTCCTTCCCAGTCTGTCTTAGTCTGGAAGCTCCACTGAAACCTGTTAAGCATCACAGCAACATGAAAGTCTCCCTTAACAGAAGAGTGGTGGCTGTTCATGAAGTGTACTGTCCAGGAATTGAACCTGGATCTCCCATTTGCAAGGTGATAATTCTACCACTGAGCTATCAGTGCCCTTGGCACAAAGTAAATGCCTATAATTTTCTTAGTTTCTCAACAATGACAAGTCATCTGGTGTTTCTGCTCCTAAAAACGTGTAACCCAATGCTCACGTACATGAGGGTATACATGTACACAAGCATACAAAGCAAACAGCAGTCTTGAAGGCCAAAACTTCCAGATTAAATGGTTTAAAAGTATGAGCTCATTTGAATAAATAAATAAATATTATCCTGTAATATACTGTTCTCTAATCTATGCTAACTCAGCGTTTATTAATTTAGATTCACCAAAGCACAATATTCCTTTTCATCGAGTCTCCATGTCTTCTTCCCTCTCCCACTAAAGAAGATTTAGCTCTACACAGAAGAGGAAGAAAAGAAAAAATGAGAGCAGACATAACCCAGTCAAAAAACTGGGATTTATGGAGTTCAACCTTGAAAATATTTTTTTAAAACATCAAGCATGTGAATTAAAGCTCCCACCAGCCAGCTATAACTTATACAGCAAGCAGTTGGCAGATAATCCACACACACTGTAATACAAGCAGCAAGGGGATCATCTTCTCAGAAAACCAGACCCTCTTTGTGACAGGCCAGGGGGTAGGAACGGCGCATGTTCACTTTGCAGCCAGAATAGGGTGTTTCCTACCTAATGGAGATTTGCAATTAAAAAGAACAAGAAAAGTGCTAAGAAGAAAAGAAAGTGGATCCCAACCAGAGCATAAACATGGCTCCAGGAAACACAGAACGCAATGAGGCAAAGGGAGTTGGCCCAACACAAGGGCGCCATCGTGGCTGCAAAATTTCAGACACACCAAGGAGTAAAGAATGAAAATATAATTCAGTGTACACCGTTTGGGATTTTTTCAAGCTAATTCATTCATTCTTATAAATAGCATCTAAATCACCCATCTTAGTTTCAGGGATATAATAAAAATATCATCTCCAAAACAAGATTTAATTTTTTTTTTTTTTTTTTTTTTTTTACTGCTGGGACTAAAGATTCATACATCTGCCCATAGAAGCTTCTGCTATCTTTCAAAGCTAAAACCAAACCAAACCCACAGCCATCAAGTTCATTCTGACTCGTAGCAACCTGTAACCAGAGCCAAATCGTGGCCCTAGGACAAATCTACTTCACAGGTGAGGTTGAAAATTTCCCTGAAAAGCCAAAGACCCATAGTCTATCTCCTACCCCCTATTCTTTATCTGCAAAAGATGGACACCCCGCACAGGAATAGGGGGAAACACATAAAATTTAAGACTGATGACAGACTCAAGTGCTACAAATCAGTTGTATTCTGTCAGTGACAATTTTAAGCATCCCCTCAGCCTGAAGAACTGTCCTTTCTGGGCCGATGACTAACTGGCTTGATAATGAATTCTTTGCATGGTATTCACCCTATTTATAAGGTTCCTGGTATAATGAATTCATTCTCTCTTGTTCTGTTCTGATCAGTTGTTCTCTCTCTGATGAGCTTTTTGAAACATAATCATTAACCATTTGTCATTAAGTTGACTCTAATTCATAGCATTCTCATGTGTATCAAAGCACAACTGTGCTCCATAGTTTTCAATGGTTGACTTTCAGAACTAGATCACTGGGCCTTTCTTCCATGATACCTCTGTGTGAACTTATACCTCCAACCTTTTGATTGGCAACCAAGTGATAACTAGTTGTGCCATGTAGGGACTCCCTTTGACAAACACACTGATGTCAAGTCAATTCCAACTCTTGGTGAGCCCATGTGTTACAGAGTGGAACTGGTCCGTAGGGCTTTCTTGGCTGAAATCTTTATAAATGCAGATTGCCAGTCCTTTTTCCCATGGTGCCACTTGGTCAGTTCAAACTACCAATCTTTTGGTTAGTAGCAGAGTGCAAACTGTTTGTGCCACCCAGGAACACTTCTTTGAAACATGTTATATTGATGATTGCCATTGAGTTGATTCCACCTCATGGCAGCCTAAAAAATAAACCAAATTGATTGCTGCCAAGTCACTTCTGACTCATATCATGGTGACCTAGTGCTACAATATTCTCTGCTTTCAGTTTGCACCTTTCTGTTGCCTTTTGCAAGATGCTCGTCTCAAAAGCAGGGACAGCCAAAAGTTCTAAAGCATCAAGAAGCAAGCAGAACCACGGTGTCTTAGTCGTCTAGTGCTGCTATATCAGAAATACCACAAGAGGATGGCTTTAAAGAAGCAAAATGTTATTCTGTCGCAGTGCAGTAGACTACAAGTCCAAATTCAGAGTGTTAGCTCCAGGGGAAGGCTCTCACTGTTGGGTTTGGAGGAAAAACTCCTTGTCCTCAGTCTTTCCTTGAACTGCGAGCTTGCTTCCCTTTGCTTTATATCCCAAAGGATTTCCTCAAGGAACACTATGATCTTATACATTGAGCCCTGTCCCACAACACAACCCTCTACACTACCCATGGTCCCTCATTAGCATCACAGAGGCAGGGTTTGCAGCATATAGGAACATCACATAATACCAGGAAACAAGGCCTAGCCAGATTGCTACACTTACCTGAGCAGACACAACTCAGTGCATGACACATGGCATGAAGGCCAGAGCCCCAAAATAGGCTGAGTCACAAGTTCTGAGTTCTGGGCTCAGCCGTGGCATTGACTCAATTGTACTCTATGCAAGATGCAACCTGCATCACTGCAAAGTTACTACTGCCAATCAGATGTCATAAACTGGCAGACTCTACCTTCCTTACTAACATGACCAACAGAAATGGTAATTTTTTTTTCAGTCAGGGGATTGCAAGCAGAAATGCAGATTTATAGTTGCTCTTGAAAAGCAATCAAATTTTACAAAACAAGCCCACATTTGAGCTTGACAAGAATAGCTGCTTGTCAAACAGAGCATGGGATTCCTTACCACTCACAATGATGTATAAACACTTACCCAGCTCCCCTCCCTCCTGTGAGTTATCTTCCTGGAAGGAAAATTAAGGCATTTGGGTTTAATACTCTGAGTGTAGAAGAAGTAAGTATAAGAGGTCTGACAATTAATTATTCTAAGTGCTACCTACCTCCTTGCTGAATATCATTACAGTCACCTTCAAGTACTCCCCTTGGGAAGGTATGCACTAACATCAGTGTCTTGTTCATCCTTCAGAGCAATTTTGGAACTCTCTCTGGAATGGCCATTGCACACGGTGGCACAGTGGCAAGTCTACAAACTTAATTGTATAGCTGTCCATGTGGGACTTTTTAGTCAGTAAACTAACAACTGTATTGGAATACCCTACCAACTCACCTGATCTGGCCCAGTGGCATTTTTCTTTACCCCAAGATAAGGAAATATTGAAAGGAAGACATTTTGATGACATTCCGGACATCAAGGGTAACATGACACCATCTCTGATGACCGTTCCATAAAAAGAGTTCCAAAGTTGTTTTAAAGGGCAGACTAGGTCTTGGCATCAGTGCATGTGTTCCAAGGGGAGTACTTTGACCGTAGTGATATTCAGCAGTGAAGTATGCAGCACTTTTTCTAAGATGAGTTCATGAACTTAAGCGGCGGAATTTGTGGGTAAAATAGGGGATTCCAATGTAACAAAGAACACCAAGAAGGCACAGGCACACATTACAAGTCTAAGGTTTGAACGTGTCGTCAGCACGTTTACAAGCAGATCACAGCCTCCCATTAGTTAGACCATCTCCTTCTTCGCCACTGTATATACAATAGATAAATAAATAGCAAGCATACATGTGATATATATTTAGATGGCACATTAGACTTTAAAATTGGTGCCTAACTGAATGCATTAGCCCATGTTTTCTGTTTATGTCTCCACGATGCCATGGAAACACAGCCCAGCATCCTAATGGGTCTCTGCTGGCAATAAATAAACTAAGTCTTTGTCTATTCATATTTTGATTTCTTCTTTTTAGTGTAATTTACCGTTTCAAAAAAGAAAACAGATGGGTGGTTTGTTTTTGTTTCTGTTTTATTTTTCCTTCTGCCCCTTTTAGTATCCTCTTTTGCAAAGTATATCTTCAAGAAATGCAAAATGCACCTTCTAGTGGTTACTGAAATCCAAACCAGCTTCATCAGCTCTCAGAGAACAGAACTCCTCCAGCCAGATTCATCTTTTTCTTTTATGCATGCCATGATAATTAAACTCTGTAATGAGGTCCTTTAAACCTTTCAGTCTAACCCAAAGAACACTTAATATGGTTGCTCAAGGTTGAAAGCTGATATAAAAGAGATGTAAAATCTGGTGGGTTTTTCTCCCCTCCTTCAGTCTAAAAGGCAATATCAAGTCCATTTTTAGAGAGACAGCAGCAACATTCACCGCCAGTAAATGGCTCCACTGTGACAGGGACACATGCTTACCTCCCAGCTCCACAGCATGTAAGGGCAGACAAGTCACTCACTGTTGTCGCCCTAATGTGCAGGGCCAGGTGAAATCTGAAGCTCCAAGTGCTAGAGGGACAAAGTATCACACAACACCACTCTGCCTTCTGGCACCTGCTGTCTCCCACTGAAGCAAATCCAGCCGCCAGGAGATGGTGCCCAGTAAACGGGAGTACTCTCGAAAGGCAGATTGTAATCTGCACAAAGAAGTGGGCAGGCTTAGTTAGGTGGCTCCAATCTGAAGAGTCACCTGAATGCAAAGGCAGTGACCTTAGTTGCATGTGAAAGGACAGGTGGGTAGGCCAGTTGCTCTTCTCCAGCGAGCCATCAGAGTGAGTTCCTGCACCAGCATCTTTTCTAACTGACTTGAGAGCCTCGCAGCAGAGGGCCTGCCTGTCACGTTGGAGGGATTCACTGCCCGGGGAAGCTCTGGATGTGTCCCAACCACAGATTACACGCGGTCAAACCTCAGAGCCCAGATCTAGTGAGTTATGTCTGTCTTCATTCGTCATGAAAAGCAGCCCATGGGCTAGATTTCAAAGCACTCAGAAAGTAGATCTGTCATAGCATCTACCCAAGAAGAAACATTTTTCATATAGAATTTTCAAAGGCTAACTCTGTAGTCAGAAGGCAGAATACTAAGTAATTTCAGGTGTCCACAGAAATGCCTTCATGAGGTAATCATCCTTTGTCTAAAATGGTAAAACCTAACCTGCCATCTAAACTACACATCTCCACATCTTCTGCAAAATAACATTACCATGTCACATTATTCTGTACTTACTTTGTCTCTCTGAGATATTATCATTTCCTTCTCACAAATGAAGGAAAGTGTAAAGACATGAATCATATGTGCAAGGTCACAAAGCTAGTAAGTAGCTGAGCTGGCGTGAAAACCAGGTCATTTGACTACAAAGCCTGTATTTCTCCTACCGACATTTAGCAAATACCTACGAGGAGCCTTGTAGAGTGTCAGGATGGTTTCTACATGTGGCGCCTTAATAAATTACTGTCAGCAACTCAGGTCCAGGAAAGCATTTATCTCAATGTTGAATTTTGGTGATTCATTTCCTCCTACAATGAAAACTCTGTCAGGCTTATTTTTCCTCTCCATCACAGGGTCAGGGGAAGAGCCATATCAGTACCCAGGGTTATTTCTCAGTACTTCTCCCCTCTGGGGACAATTCTTCTTTGTTGTTTTATATTTTTTTGTTTGTAATGTCTTCACCCTTTGCCTCCCTCTGATGAACTCCCTTCTTTTAAGCTTTATGTTTTTACTTTGCATCATGTTCATATCAGAAATGCCTTCAAATCTTTTACAAATAGACAAGGTGCAAACACAGACATTTTCGGCCTTGTTGTCATAAAAATGTTTTTCAGAAAGCTCCTGTTCACCAAAATCATGCACTAAAAATAACCGGTTTGTGGGGAAAGGAGAAGTGGAACAGGTGACTCAGAACTTAAGGTGCATAGGAGCAAGCACCTAGCCAGGTGCCTTGGGATCCGACTCACCTAGTCAGTACCAATTACCATGTGGATAAAATTCTAGCCCAGTTAACTCTCCTCCTGAAACATGCATTCTTAGAATTCCAGCCATCCTTTGCATACTTCAATTCCAGAGCTTCTGTTTCCTTCTTTGAGATGTCAGCCCTTGGAAATACTCTCTTCTAACAGAAATCAATCTCAACAAAATCCAGAATAGAACCACAGCCGCCATCCATTTATCAGTGGAAATGTGTGCGCTGCTATGCCGCTAAACTGGTTGCAGCAGAGTTTCTGTACTAAGACAAACTGGAAAGGAAGGCCTCACCATCTACTTCTCAAAATCAGCCAATAAAAGCAGTATGGATCACAACAGTACCTTCCACACCAGATCACACAGGATCGGCATAGGGCAGCGCTTTATTCCATTGTGCATGGGGTGGTCCTAAGTCACAGACTGAGCCAATAGCAGCTAAGAACAACAAGGACCATGTTTGTTAGACCCAATCCCCACCCTACCCCGGGGTAGTAACAACACAGCTAGAATTGTTTTCATAGCTTTCTCACTTTCACTTGCAGCACCCACATCCACACCCACACACCACCCTACAACACCTGAACTCAGAGGAAGTATAGCCTTTCTGGGTGACCAGTCACTTTTTGCACTGAAGAAAGAAATATCTGTATTTTGAAGGTTTTTTTCTTAATTTCTTTTCATATTCTTAAGGTTTCACTTTAATCGCAGAAAAATACTGACTCCTACTTACTACAAAGTAGGAACATACTAGGAAACAACTCCTGTGACAATGTGGACCTTCATGTTCTTCTGATATTAAACAGACATACAACAGAAAGCCAGTCCAGGTAATGTGGAACTTGAAACATCTACATTTTTGAAATTCTTATTTAAGAGAAGGAAAGAAAAGTAAAAACAACGCCGTCAAGTGGCTTCCAACTCACAGTGACCCTATAGTAGGTAGAACTGCCCTGTAGAGTTTCCAAGGAGCACCTGGGTAGATTCAAACTGCTAACCATTTGGTTGGCAGCTATAGCACTAACCACTATACTCCAGGGTTCCTCCTTTAAAAAAAAAAAAAAAAAGAATGCAAAATCATAAAATAAATTGTGGCTCTTCCGATAAGCAGCCTGAGTTGATCTGGATTGCTCCTTAATGGAACCTGAAAACTCCACAAAATCATGCAAATTAAGAGGTTCAAATTTTGGAGCCCATTTTAAGAAAACCCATGAAACTGCCCAGGCCATCAAGGGTATGCGTATCTGAAAAGTCAGGAAGGATCCGAAAGATGTCACTTTGCAGAAGTGATGTGTACAGTTTCGATGTTAGGCTGGTAAGTGTTGGTAGGTGCACCCAATCCAAACAGTGGGGTTGGTCACAGGGTCAGTGGCCCAAAAAGAGTGCTGAATTTTTGCTCCACATGCTTAAAAATGCAGAGAATAATGCTAAACTAAAGGATTTAGATGTAGATTACTCAGGTCATTGAGCACACCCAGGTAAACAAAGCCCCCAAGATGCACTACCATACTTACAGAGCTCCTAGTTGAATTAATCCATACATGAGCTCCTCTTGAAAGATGGACATGATTCTTACTGAAAAGGAACAAATCCTCCTAAGCCGAAAGAGGAAGTTCCATAGAAGAAAAAGATATCCCAGAAGAAACTGATGAAACAAAAATTTACAGCTCGGAAACAAATTCAACTTAATATAAAATGCAAAGGAAAGTAAAAGAAGAAAAATAAAAAAATAAAATAAACTGTGGCTGGGAAGGGATTATTCTTTTACATGCATGGGAAAATAAATTACAACAATTTATAACTTTTAAAAGGCTGATAAGTGCCACAAACTTCACAAAAATCCAGAAAAAAGATATATACATATATCTTTTTATTAACTGCCTGATATGCTATTGTAACATTTTTCTAACTATATTTTTAAATATATTATCTTTGGTCATCTCTTTATACAATAATAAAATTACAGTATTTTCTAAAGAGAAAATAAAATTCAGTCCTTTCTCAAGCTAAGCACAGTAAGATTTTTTTTTTTCATTTTGATAAGTCAGAAAGCTTTCATCCAGCTCCACAGTTTGCTCTCCGTAATGCCTTGTATGTATTTAGCATTGTTGCCAATTGTGGTTACATATCTATCAAGTTCTACTTATCTGCAAGCTGTAAGACTGCAGGACTTTTCGAATTTTCCTGTGTGATGGCCAACCTTAAATGTTGTTAGCATTTTCAACCTTCATTGACAAGTTAATTGCCAGTATCCTTCCTCTAATGATTGGTACGTTATGAGTTTCATGTTATCTTTGTCATTGGCATTCTTTTGTGCCAAATTAGCAAGAAATTTAAATATTTCTCCAATGTGTTTACAGTTCTTTCTTTTCATTAACTTAGAATATCAAACAACCAAGAGGCTTTTCATTAATTCTATTAAAAATAAATCTCTTAAAGGAAAATGGTTCTCTTGTTCTCTATGAATCGCTGCTTTTGTTATCTTCTGAGTATGATCCACTAGTTCCCAAGCTTCACTGGTTGCATGAAGTGAAAGAAAAACAGGAGTAATCTTTTTGATGGTGGCAGTCAAAGTTCCTGATGTTCTATAATAACGTGAACACAAGGCTTTACTAGCTTTTGGACAAATCCCCTCTGTTGACATCATTTCTCATCCTCCCCCAATCTGCTGCAAGCTGCAGGGGTTAAAACCAAACCCCCAGCTTTTGAGTGACCTTAAAAGACAGAGTGGAACTGCCCCATAGAGTTTCCAAGCAGCACCTGGCAGATTTGAACCACCAAGCTTTTGCTTAGCAGATGTAGCACCTAACCACTGCACTACCAGGATTTCCAAAGCCACCAAAGTCGCTCCTCCCCTACTGCCTCTCTGTCCCTGCGCCTGCACTGGTGGAATTGTTTAGGTGATGCTAACCTAATTACATAAGAACTAATTTGCATTAAAGAAACCAAAGCTGTAGCTGAACAGACCATATTAAACAAACTAATTAATAAGAAACAAACCCATGGCATAGTTCCATAGTTGTGCTCTTTGCTAATACTAAAACTATAGGTTCAAAAATATTGTTAGCATCAACTGCTTTACTAGTTAGCTCATTAACAAGAGGAAACCCTGGTGGCACAGTTATTAAGAGCTACGGCTGTGAACCACAAGGTTGGCAGTTTGAATCCACTAGGCACTCCATAGAAAGAAAAACAAATACAGAAAAGCAAATTTGGTTGATTAATCAAGCAGGCTGAGATTTGCTTGGCAATTAAAAAACTGGATCAGTGCTTTAACTGAATTGCCAAAACTATTCCGCCAACATGTGCTAGCTAAATAATCTCTAAATTAGGACAAGATACAGTTTCGACTAAAGCCAGAGGAGGCAACCATGTTTGTAGTTTGTATTTTTGCAAAACCCGTCTTAGCTTTAATCAACAGCTCTAATGCCTGAATTTGCTGCTTTAGCCAATCTTTGAGATTAATAACCTGTGGAGACTTGTTAAAAAGTTAAAGTGATTTGGAAGAGGCTAAAAAAATCATGAAAGTATTTATAGTTAATTTTACCAGAGAAGAGTCACCAAACAGTGCACTGAGAGAAAGAAACTACGGCAAGCATATGGAAGTGGTGACCCAAGAAGAGGAGAGTCCTGGTGGTGCAGTGGTTAAGCACTTAGTGCTAACCGAAAAGTCAGGGGTTCAAATTCACCAGCTACTCCTAGGGAGGAAAAAAACCTGGTGACCTGCTCCCTTGAAGATTACAACAGAGAAAACTCTATGAGGCAGTTCTGTTCTGTCATATACGGTTGTCTATTATGAGTTGAAACTCATGTGACTGCATATAACAAAAGCATACTAGAAAATCTGCAGAATGATACTGTGTTTGGAGAGAAGAGCTCTTCTCTGAGATTAGGAGAATGAGAACAGCCCGATCACCTCAGGAAGACCTTAGGTACCTCTGGGAATGATGGAGATGGAGTCCCCTTACTCCATGAGTTAGGAGGAGAAGCATTAAATGATAACAGATGGTCCCATTTGGTTCTCCCAAGTGTTATTATTATTCCATGTATGCTTCTGCCTGCAAAAAAAAAAAAAAGAAAAGACGGTTAAAATCTTGTAATGTTGACTTTTTAACACTTTACTAATAATTCGCTATTCAAAGTATGTATGTGACTGGCATGATAGGCCAATCTGGGGAGTATGTGAGAAACGCAGATTCTCAGGCCCCAGCTTTGACCTGCTGGATCGTATGCACACACACATGGGTCATTCATTCACACATTAAAGTCTCAGAGCAATGGGCATTTTCCAATATTAAGGGCCAGTGTAACTTCTAAGTCAATAGTGTGATATTTTAACTAAAAATTTGTTCTTCAGATTAAAGTTAATACATGCTCATTGCAAAAACAACAAAAGTGCAAAGGCACTAAGGAAAATCTAAAATTACAAAGTCAAAATTACTTAGAAAGCCATTCCACAGTTAACATTTGACATGGATCCTTCCAGACCTTTACCATTTGTATTACATATTAAAAATAAGTTCATTCTATATATGCTTTTTACAACCTGCTTTTCACACATAGCGATAATAAGAGGACATCTTTCTAGGACAATAGATGTACTCTAGATCACCATTTTAGTTTTCACTGTGTATTAGATTGCACAGTAAATCACTGTTTATCTAAGTAATCTACTATTGAACAAACACACAAAAAAGCCAAACCCAATTGTCATCGAGTTGCTTCCAGCTCATAGCAACCCTATCAGACAGCACAGAACTGCCCCATAGAGTTTCCAAAGAGTACCTGGTGGATTCAAACAGGAAACTTTTTCGTTAATAGCTGTAGCACTTAACCATTATGCCACCAGGGTTTCCATTATTGAGGAAATGAAGGTATATATATCTTTAAAATAAATTTCTAAAAGTAGAATCTCAGGATAGGTACATTAAATTTTTATATACTTTTGCATGACGGCCTTTCAGAAGTATGAGTTTTACCAGTCTCTGACCGATGAATAGTTGCATTATAGTGGTCAAATGGCTTTAAACTATAGCTTAAATTTAAGTATACATAAAAGTGTCATTTGTTTGTTTAGATTAATTAGCAATTAGCAGCACTCAATAATCTTGGATTTTCTCGTTAAACAACCCACCCTACTCAGAAAACAAGTCACCCAGAAGATAAAGCTATAGGATGTGATTTGGTCTAAATCCTCTAACCACTGCACCACCAGGGTATCCCACTGAAATGAAAAGTTTGATTATCAAGGATGTAACAACACTTTCTTTTGGTTCTTTTTCTACCTTTTGGTGTATACCTCTTTAATTTTCTTGTTACGCGGCTTTTTATGTCCACTTGTCACATGTGATCTCATCCCGAGAGGTAATTACGTGTTCAACTCTTATATTTTCACTGTGTGCCACATCTGACACCGCCTCAGCTCATCACGCTTTGTTAACACCTGTTGCACCCACCTCCAAGTATAGATTACCCGACAAGTGAGGTATGCGCAGGCGTATTTGTGTGTGGTTACTAATCTGCAGGACACAATTTCACCTATTTTTCCCTACGTAGATTGCATACCTTGCTTGCTGTAAGCCTGTGTGTTTCTTGCTTACTAGTTGATTCAATCTCTGTAGCCACATTTACTCCTTCTGTGAAGTGTACAAGCCCCTGATAGCACTAAGGCTCTGTCCTCTTTGACCTTTCTCTACGCTGTCCCTGCACACCTGATTGTGCCCCACCGCAGTGTATACAGGGGGAACAGCCATGCATTGTGTGGCCACGTGCCCGTTGCTCGTGGGCAGAGCTTGTTTTCCCGTACCTCTTTTCCTGAGTATCAACCTTGAATCTGGCTTTAAGTAAGTGACCAGTACCATTGCCGAATGAGTCCATAAATGAAAATGGAAACTATTTGCAAGTCCTTTCATCAGGAATTAATACTGAGACCAAGCAAAATTCTAATATATACACATACACACATATATACACATACACGTTTATACATACACGTATATGCATGCACATACACATAAATAAAAGGGAGAAAGAAAGAAAGAAAGAGAAAATAAAATGTTGGGTTAAGAAAATAGAGGACTGTATTGTTTACTGATTTAATACACTTCCTTAATGAAACTTTTTTATTTCCAATAAAAAGCATAGATGAAGCACATTTTTCAGAGGGGACAAAAAAGAAAATTTTCTGTTTATTGTACCCCACAGCTAATGTCAAGCAAAGATGAAGCATTTTTCTTTTCTTATTCTTCTCCCATTTTTTAAAACACCAATCATTACTTAAAATTCCCTTTCTGACACTCAAAGAAAGAGAGACAGTTGTTCATTCTGAGTCAGGATTCTGTTCGTCTGACCAGCAGTGTCAGAATAATAAATCACTCAACCCCTAGGGAATCGTAAAATACTTAATAGATTTATGCAGTTACCAGGGGGAAAAAGTAAAGAGGAACATTTTCAGGATTCAATTCATTTTCAAACACTTCACAGAATTTAGGAAAAAAAGTGCATGACCGTACATTGGTAAAGCAGACAGGAAAAAAAAAAAAAATAGAATTAGCACATGAGATGAAACCTTGTCTTCCAAAGCTGATTTTACAAATTTACATATTTCCAAATATGAGAATGTTGTTACATTCTGTTATTAAATGCAATTGTTATGCCATTTACTTCTTCCTTATCCATGGTGGTGTAGTGGCTAAGTGCAATGACTGCCAACCTTCTGGTTGGCAGTTCATATCCGCCAGGTGCTCCTTGGAAACTTTACAGGCAGTTCTCTGTCTACTGGGTCGCTATGAGTCAGAATCGACTCAACAGTAGTGGGCTGGGTTTGATTTGCTAGCTCTCCATGTAATAATAATAACTCATAATAACATTATTATTATAAAAAATAATGATAATAATAACCGATCCAGGCTTTGCAGGAAGGAGCTGGAGTTGTCTACCAAACTAAGGCATTCTCAGCAAAATGCAGAGCACTAACTCAGACGGGGCATCTCTGAGGTGGCCAGACTGAGCGAAGCATAGTGGGCGTTAGAAAGTCACACAGATGAACTTAGAAAAGAAGAGCCAGATCAAAGTAGGCCAAGACATTTGAGTATAATTTGGATAGTCGATGTTTCCCAGAGACTGGCAAGCAAAGGCGATTCTTCAGTGGCAGACAGGCTTAGGATTTTTAATTATTTTTTTTAAATAGAGTTTAATTTTTAAAGAAGTTTTTAGTTTACAAAAAAGCGTGCGAAAAAATTGTTCCAGACAGTTCCCAAATACCCACTGCACCCTGCACACTCTTTCTCCTGTTATTAACATGTTGCATTTGCTTGGTGCATTTGGGATAATTGATAACCGATACTGAAACACAGTTATTAACTGAAGTTCAGTTTACTTTTGGGTTCTCTCTGTTATGCTATTTAACAGGTTTTGACAAAGGCACAATGTCCTCTTGTTTTATACTATTCAAATGAATAATGTCCTCTCTTAGTGTTCTACTTTTCAATAGGTTCTGACACATACATCACTACTGTATCATTCAGAAATAACTGCACTGCCCTAAAAGTGACCTGTTTGTCACCCACTGACCCTCCCCCTCCTCCTGAGCTCCTGGTAACCACACATCCTCATGCTGTCTCTATGGTTTCACCTTTTCCAGAATATCATATAGTTGGAAGCACACAGCTTTTTAAAACTGACTTTTTTCACTTAGCAATACAGTTATATAATAAAGAATCTATCATTCAGCTAGAAATAAAAATGAGCTACCAAGTTGTGGAAGGACGCGGAGGAAACTTACATTCATACTGTTCAGTGAAAGAAGCAAGGTTTCTTACTATTATTAAGTTTTTAACTATTTTCATCACATAAAACCTCTGATTTCATAGAATTTACTTGTTAGAACAAAGACAGGTGAAACTGAGTAGATTTAAAGAAAACGCATTAAATAATGGGTGCAGATGGTATGTGAATATGTCAAGCATAATATGGTGGTTTTTAAATGACTGAGGGTAGACAGTCAGGGTGGTGAGCGACAGAGACTATCTGTAGTCAAATAAGAGGGAAATGTGACAGAAATAATGTTTTCAGGAAGATCAGTTATGCTGACCTGAGTAAAAGTCACAGAGAGAAAAAACCCATCAACTGATAAATGTAAACATCTTCTGTTTTGATATAGTAATAAAAGAATGTCTTTTATAAAGATGTTAACTTTTTTGCCATATTTGCTGAATGTAGTTTTCCCAGTCTGCTGGGGTATTTTTTAATTGCTTATGTTTTTTGTTTGTCCATTCGTTGTTTTAATACATGGACATGTTAAATTTTATGTATTCTGAGCAACTGAGCCTTTGCTTTGGGGTTTCTTAGAAGCGTTTTGAAAAGGGTGTTTTAAATGGATCTTGAAAAGGATGTTTTTAATGGATCTTGAATTTGTTTTTTATATACTATAAATTATTAGGAGCCTTGATACACACTGATTAAGAGTTTGGCTGCTAACCAAAAGGTCAGTAGTTTGAATCTGAAAGCCACTCTTTGGAAACACTGCTGTGTAGTTCTACTCTGTCCTCTAGGGGCAGCTGTGAGTCAGAATCAACTGGACAGCAACTGGTTAAATCTGAAGGATTAATTTTATTTCCCTTAAATTCGTAATCTGTTTTCCCTACATAAATTAATGGATAATTCTTCCTTTCTGATGATGACACTTTTACCTCCATCAAATTCTCACATGGAACACAATCAATTACTGGGCTGTTTATCCTGTTTCTTATGGACATATTTTCTTTTACTATTGCTTCATTTTAATTATTATAGACGGCACTTGGCTTTGGCTTATAATTTATTTAAATATCTAGTTTTGCTGGTCCTCTGTCATTACTCTTATTTTTTACTCAGAATTTTCTTGGGTGAAGTTACCTATTTTTTTTCCTATAAAAATTAGAATCTAACTAAATTCTCTAAAATGTTCATGAGATTTTAATTGGATTTTGTACGAATCATGTACACGATGATTGTAATGAATTTACCTAGAAGCACATTTTCAATCAGCTATTGTTGTTTCTGACTACAGAGCACTAATAAGAGTCAACCCATTAGTTTGAAATAATAACAAAGACATTTTATCTCAACTGCCTCTTATGTTTGAGCAATTTAGATGTATAAACAGCCAAATTGGATTTCATTCCCTCTTCAGTTTTGCTCCTAACTGTCTGAAGGAGATGCAACCCAACAATCAAGGTTCCAATGACCAACCACAGGAAACAGAATAAAAGAAACAATGATAAACATTGCCAATAAATGGGTTTAGAAACCCTTGGAATAACACACATTTTAACCTATAATTCATTTTAATTACTTAACATTTCACCTGTACTATCTACCTGCAAAGACTTTAATCAAATTTTTCTTTTTTCTTTCAAATTTTTCTTTTTTCTTGTGTCCTTTGCTCTTCGTGGAAATGCTGATGGCATAGCAGTTAAGTGCTACAGCTGCTAACCAGAAGGCTGGTAATTTGATTCCACCACGCATTCCTTGTAAACCCTGTGTGGCAGTTCTACTCTGCCTAGTAGGTCAGTGTGAGTCAGAATCAACTCTACTGCAGTGAGTGGCTTTTCCCTCTTCACGCTGTTGGTGTCTGTACCACCAGTTTGCCTGTCATTGTTTGCTGCTGTCAAGTCAGTTCTGACTCATGACAACCCCAAATGTGCAGAGAACACCTGCGCTCTTGTAGAGTCTTCAAGTCTGTGACCTTTCAGAAGCAAACTTCCAGGCCTTCCTTCCAAGGCACCTCTGGGTATGTTTGCAATGCCACCTTTCCATTAGTTGTCCAGCACTTAACTATTTCCACTACCCAGGGACTCCTACCAGTTCTCTTTGCCCTGGGTAATTGTTTTTGTTCTTGAATCTCTCCTCACAGCAGAAAATAGTGATTAGACAAGTTGAACTACACAATGGAAATGTAATATGATCCCATCTTACCCATGTATTAGAACAACCTCATGGGAAAGCCAGGAAGTATCTGATTCTTGTAGGTTTAATGTCCCTTTCTGTCCCAATGAATGACCACTAAGGGAGCATAAAAACATATAAATTTGTTGGCTTTGCCATTGAACTGGACATCTTACCTTCTTGCAGCAAAACTAAAAAAGAGTATCACAAATTTTAAATTTTATTTATAAGGCAAACTAAGTGTATTAACTTAAGGTAATCTTTGATGCAGCCATATCATATTTTCCTTTAAACTGGACTTCCAGGTTTGAACCCAGATATGTTCATAAAAGAAACAAAAGTATCTCTGTCAATGGAATATTTTAGCTGTAAGGGCTGAAGACTGGAAGAAGAAAGCTGACATGCTGTGATTGGTCAGTTCACTGATCCGAAAGAGTCATCTATTCACGGCTTGCTAAGGATGGCCAGATACGATGCAGAAAAGCTGAGAAGTGGTCAGAAAAGGTAAAGTAAAAAACAGAGAGGAAAACTGGACATAAAAAAAAATAGATACGGAGCAGAAAAAAAAATGAAGCAATGGCAACCTTTAGAGTTGGTGATGCCAACCTTGAAAAGATAACGGTAAGCAACGTTACGTTCATGGCCCCCAATAATCTACACTTCCAAATATTTGCCCTGTGTAGTCCTCTCCCCTTGGATCTGAGCCAGGCCTATGACTTACTCTAACTGACATAACGTGGCGAAGTGTTGCTGTGCCAATTGTGGGTCTAAGACTTAAGAAGGTCTAACGCTCTGTTTTATGCTTTTGGGAGCCACGAGTTACTGTGTAAGAATTTTGCTGATCTACTGGAGAAGCTACATAGGCCATAGGAGAAGCCACTTGAGGGGGAGAAGCTCTAAGACTATAAGGGACAATAAAGAGATTCCCTGTCACCTCAGTCTTCCTGCCAGGCCCGTGATCCTGCTGACCTATCCGCTGAATCAATCCACATAACTGAACACTGGTAAGACCAATAGGAGATCACCTTGCTAAGCCCCACCAGAATTGTGAGCAAATAAACAGCTGTTTTTTAAGCCACTGAGTGGGTTGAGTTGTGTCGATAAGCATTGAAGTTCTGGTCCTTTACCAGTTGTTGGGAAATAGTTTTTGTCTTCTTAGGTTAACAGTGTACTAAGAGAGTAGAGTGAAACCGACACCTAATTACTTCTGAGTTTGTAAAAGATCGGAACAGGCAATGAGACCCACAAGGGGAAGGGTCCATGTGAAGACAGACACATTAGGCAGATACATGCATAAACGCAGGAACTCCAAGGGTTGCTGATTACTAGAAGCTGAACTAGAAACCCTAATGGCATAGCTTGGTTGAGAGCTACAGCTACTGACCCCAAAGCCAGCAGTGTAAATCCATCAGGTACTCCTTGGGAATCACATGGGGCAGTCCTACTTCATCCTGTACGGTCACTGTGAGTCAGAATCATCTCCACGGCAACGAGGTGTTTCTTGGCTAGCAGCTGAAACGGTCAAAGAGCCACTCCCTGAATTTGGATTCCTAGCCTCCTGCACTGCGAGAAAGTAAGTGTCTATTTTTTGAAGCCATGCACTTGTGGTATTTTTGTTAAGGCAGCACTACGTAACTAAGCCATGCACTAAATTCCGAATAATTTGTTGTACAATAAACGATAATCATAATAATTGAAGAAAAGAGTAAGGTATTACGACCCCACAGTATCTCCACTCTCTGGGACATCATGGTGTAAGGTAAGGATGGCAGACTTGGGACCACAGCCACCATGGTTCAAATCCTCGCTTTGCCAGTTTTGAGCTTAGTGCCTTCGGAAGTATTAAATCTTCTGGAGCCTCATTCTTCTTGTCTGTGAAATGAGAAAAACCATTTATTCTCTAGCAAAACAGCTGGAGAATGAAATGAGTGAAAGTTTCTGGCAAATATTAAGTACCCGGCAAATATTAATTTCATTTCACTTCCTCCCTGTAATTCTCTCCCCTCCTGAGGGGTAAAAGTCACCGAAACTACATTAGCTCTTAAGGGGAGCCCTGTGACCTGCTAAAGTCCATGCTGTGTGATAGGTCACTTTTGCACTCTGTGTGTTATTTTTATAAACAATTATTTTATTTTTATGAAAAAGAGGTAAACTGCTCAAAAAAAAGTGAATTTCTTTGTTTTTTGTTTTTTTAACGATGACAGGTTTGACAATCACTAATGACTCATGTCTATATCCCGAACCCACCAAATTTGCTTCTCTGAAGCAGCACAGTTGTTTATTGGATGAAGCTTGGACCAACAAGAAGCATGAAGTTACATTCAGCTTAGTTTATTACAGAAGGCGTAGACTTTGTCTCTGATTTTCAGGGGGAAAAAAAATTCTTAATTTTTTGTGACATTTACTTAGGCAAAACTGTTATATTTCCAGGCAGCACCAAACATAATTTGGAACTTACTAAATTCTTACCTTAGTTTCAGAGGTGATTAAGTGTCCTGGAAAGAAAGAAGTCCCACAATGAATATTATGGATTGAATTGTGTCCTGAAAAGTATTTTTTAACTTGGCTAGACCATGATTCCCAGTATTGTATAGTTGTCCATCGTTTTGTGAACTGATGTGATGATCTTGTGTTTTATAAATCCTACCCTCTCTGATGTTAAGGAGGCCAGATTAGAGGTAGTTAAACTGATGAGGTAAGACACAATCTACAGATTAGGTTGCATCTTGAGTCAATCTCTTCTAAGACAGAAAAGAGGGAATCAAGCAAAGAGGAGAGAGGTCCAAGCAAGAAGAGCCAGGGACAGAGCATGTCCCTTGAACCCAGGGACATGCTGAGAAGCTCCTAGGCCAGGGGAAAATTGGTGATGAGGACATTCCCTCAGAGCTGAGAGAGACAGAAAGCCTTCCTCTAGAGCTGATGCCCTCAATTTGGACATCTAAGCTCCTGAACTGTGAGAAAATAAATTTCTTTGTTAAAGCCATCCTGTTGTGGTATTTCTCTTAGAGCAGCACTAGGTAACTGTCATAGATTGAATTATGTCCCTCAAAAAATGTATGTATTAGTTTGGCTAGGCCTTGACTCTTGGCATTGTGAGATATTTCTATATGCTGGACACCCTGCTTCTATGGCATAAGTGAGGGAGGATGGGAGGCAGTTGTTGTTGGTGGGTCACAACTCGGTATATAAGATTGTGTTGTGCCTTGAGGCAATCTCTTGGGGTATAGAGGAAAGGGAAGCAAGCAGAGAGTTGGGAACCTCATATCATCAGGAAAGAAGCAGTGCCAGGGCAGCATGTGTGCTTTGGACCTGGAGTCCTTGCATCAAGCTCCCTGACCAGGCAAAGACTGACGACAAGGACCTTCCCCCAGAGCCAACAGAGAAAATCTTCCCCTGGAGCTAACACCCTGAATTTGGACTTTCCCCTACTTTTCTGTGCAAAAATAAATTTCTCTTTGTTAAAGCCATCCACTTGTGATATTTCTGTTACAGCAGCACTAGATGATTAAGACAGTAACTGAGACAAAGGATAGTTTGCATTATACTAAAACTCTGCAGATACGAAGTTTCCAAGTTTCATGAGAAAAAAAGTTTGAAAAAGAACAGAAAAGATTAATAAGAAAGGAAACAAATCTCTCTGCTTCAGTTTCCAGTTTGTCAAAGGCAAAAGTCAGACTAGAAGGCTCTTCAAGTTCACCTCCACACAGACCGCTCACCTCCTGTGTCTATGTCAGTCCTGCGTGGACAGTGAGACAAAAAACACAGGTCACTGCCCAGCAAAATTTAGTTGCAGAGCTTTGACTTAAAGGCTTAGTAGTTCTGCCCGTTGCCATCACGTCACTCTGACTCATGCCAACCCTACACTGCCGGCATTCTGGTTAGCAGCCACAGCACTTAGCCGCTACACCACCAGGGCAGCTTCTGTGCCAGTGAGTTATGTGTAAAAATACGTGAAAAGTATTGCTGGGAGGGGTAATAGGTTAAACCCTTACTCGTTTACACCTCAGTGAGAGTGACATGCAATCCAGTTCTTGACAGCAGGTTTAAGGGAGGGATAAAGAAATCTGAGAAGGCACCGGTACTAAAGGTGGGAAGAAAAGGGAACCTAACAGCGGAAAGGTTACCCACAGTACCTTTTCTTTCTTCCCAAAGTTGTCAGCATTTAACAGACAAATGTGACTATCCATAGCCACAAAACTAATTTTGGCACTAGGGTGTACTTTTATTTTATAAAGTTATTTACTAATATTGTTTAAAATAAAAGGGATCAGAATGTGTTGCCTGATTTGGGTCCATGCCCTGGAGCAGTCGAGCCAATAAAACATAACTCCAAGCTAGAAAGAAGAAGAAGGTTTATTAGGAGGTATGATACCATTGTAGACTCAACAGCAAAATGCAGACTGTTCTCCACAGAGTCTCAAAAGACAATTTTTACATCAGAGTTTACATATATGATTTTCACAGGAAATATTTCATGTTTTTAACCACGTAGCCCACAGATAACTGCATACATCACAAAATACTCACAAGAAATCCTCTGTTGAACTCTAGTCTGTTTATTTATAGCAGGCAAAGACTAAACTTAGGAAAAAATTCCCCAGCTAGGGAAACTAGCCTTTGGAGTCCACTCTGAGACAAGGAGCAAGAAAAAAAGTTGTAGATACACAAAATACCAGGCAGCCTTCCTAGCTGCTGTTTTCCAGGCTGAAGGCCATTTTTCAGGAGAGCAAAGAAGAAGACGGAGACCAAGATCACAGCAGCTGAGGGGGCTCTGCACCCCTTTGGGAAGAGGTCAGTACAGAGGCCAGAGTAGCTGGTGCAATAAAAAACACTTAGTAGATTATCTAGAGTATTATTATGGCATTTAGTTATGTGAAGCTCTTAATTACCCACTTTGAAAAGAGGAAAACATGTTGTAAGGTATTAGGGTTACGTATTAAAATTTGTTGCCTGATTTGGGTCCATGCCCCGGAGCAGCTGGGCCAAATCAGGCAACGAATGTATGGGATTTAATAGTCAGGGCTCTCCTGACTTACTGCCTGTGTGATCCAGGGAAGTCACATTTTCTGACTCGATAATCTGCCCTGTGTATGTCACAATGAAAATTCTCTGAGACTGCTCAAGTTAAAATGTTTCGTAAATTAGGCAAACAAAAGTCAAAATGCTGTGAAGCTCCCTGACTTAATGAAGTTCATTTTTAGTGGTACAACACACACACACACACACACACTGTACCTTTAATATTTTGTTCTTTTACATTTTGAAGTCACTTCTATCTTGTTCAAATGAATAATCATATTAGCGTTTGGGGAAAACTCTGTCGTTTGAAACTTCCTGCGGATGAGAACTCAAGATGCACAAATTTTATCTAGCCAACAAGTGCCATGCTGAAAGAGAAGAATTGTTCTTTGGCCATCTTCCCAGAAAACTGTAGATTACTATCAGAAAACTGGGAAGGGAAGAGAGGCAAGCATTCCTTCCTGAGGGAAGTGATACATGTGAGCCCTATGACCCGTAATGTCTGTCCCTTCTCTGGTGTCTTTCCTGTTCCTCACTTGCACTGAGCAGTTGACAATCAGCAAGTGCCACCTAGGGATGTCTTCTGTCCTTCTGTGTAATTCCTGAACTGTGGGGGATTTCTCACTACCTTAGCACCAGGAAGCCCTGAAGGGCAGAGACCATGATTTACAGATAATTTTTCCTAGTAGTTTCCAACAGTAAATATTTACTAAATGAAAACATGGCTGAGGTTGCAGACCAAGGAGGGGAAGAAGCGGTACCATTCTGCAGATTTTATCCTCAAGGCAGATTACTTGTCCCTGCATAACTGAAAGGAGATCACCCCATGGGAAGTCTGTTTCATCCCTTCACAGGAGATGGAGCAACAGCCCAAGGCCACACATGTTTAAGAAAGACATGGAAAATTAGGAGACAGTTCAGAGGAACAGCAGTCATGGTGGTAAACAGTTGAGAAAATAGGATGTAGGAAGAAAAAAATACAGAGATTATTAGACCTGACTAGACAATTTGGGGTCAAAGGTGGGGTGGGGTGATTATTCAGAGCAGAGAGTCTTAATCTTTCTTCATGATAGGGTACTATTAGGAAAATATCTTGTTTAGATGGTCTGATGGGATAAACTAGCCAAATAATCCATAAGGGCTGCTCAAGAGCTAATTCTGTCCTCAGGCTTTGACACTTCTAAGCCTCACTCAGCTACCCCAAGGACTGAGTCATCAATAATTTAGCATACAATAATCTGTACCTGGTTTTAGGGGAGAATAAGGCCACTTCTGTTAGCAAACTGAGGAACGGCACAGGAAATTTAGGTGTCATGGATTGAACTGTATCCCCAAAAAATTTGTGCAGCCATTTGGCTGGGCCATCATTCCCAGTATTTTATGATTGTCCTCTATTTTGTGATCTTCCTATGCTGTGTGTTCAAGAGGATTAGGGCGGGACTGTAAATCCATTCCTAAGGTCACCTCCTTGCTTCACAGTAAAGGGAGTTTCCCTGGAGTGTGGTTTGCATTACCCTTTCTCTTTTCATCTTACAGGAGATAAAACCAAGAGGTAGAAAGTAGAAAATTGGGAAACTCACATTATCAAGAAAGCAGCACCCGGAGAAAAACTTGTCCTTCAGACCTGATGTGCCTGCACCAAGATGCTCCCTGAACAAGGACTGATGCAACACAAGGACCTTCCTCCAGAGCCAACAGAAAGAAAGCCCCTGGAGCAGACACTCTGAATTGAGACTTGTAGCCAATCTGACTGTGTAAGAATAAACTTTCCTTTCTTAAAGACATCCGCTTTGTGGTATTTCTGTTAGAGCAGCACTAGATGACTAAAACAGTGAATATTTTAGTCAGAGCAAGGAGTGGGATTCACTGCTTGCTTCAAAGGCACTTCTATCGTGTTCAGATGAGTAATCTTATTAGCATCTGGGGAAAATTCTTTTGTTTGAAGCTTCCTGTGGATTTTAATTGAAGGTGCACGAATTATATCTAGCCAACAAGTGTCATGCTGAAAGAGAAGAATTATTCTTTGACTGTCTTCCCAGAGAATTGCAGATTACTATCAGGAAGCTGGGAAAGGAAGAGAGGCAGGCATCCTTTCCTGAGGGAAATGATGCGTGGGAGCACTTATGACCCACGGTATCTGTCCCTCCTCTGGTCTCTTTCTTGTTCCTTGCTTGCTCTGAGCAGCTGGCAATTAACAAATAAAAAGTTGAAACAAAACGAAGAAATACTTAAGTACCCGATTTGAAAATAGCGGACTATTTTGTCAAAGGATGTGCGTGCGTGTATGCGAGCGCTCACGTGCAGCAGGTGTCTCAAAAGCCTGTGTGCAATTTAAGCTTCACAAATTTAAGAAAAAAAATAAGTGCTACACACTTGTTAACAAAAATGTCAGCAGTTCAAATATACCAAGTGCTCTTTGGAAACTCTGTGTGGGGCAGTTCTACTCTGACCTCTACGGTCACTACGAGTCCAACCAGACTCAATGGCAGTGGGTTTGAGTTTTCAGTTTTACGTCCTTATCCGCCAAAACGCTTGAAGGTTTAATCATTTTCATTTGTTATATACTTATTTAGTTTTGTGAATGCTGAACAAAGGAGTATTCATTTTAATGATCTGAGCCAGCCTCTCTGAAGATAGTAAAGACTGATGTGAAAAATAAAAAAAATAAAAATTGCTATTCAACAATTGCAAAGCTAAGGGACTATAAAAGAACTTTACACTTGAGTTAGTGGAAGGCAAAAACACTCTGTAGGAGATGATTTGCACAAGGGATCCTGAGAGGATACACGTCTGGGTGCGAGCAAGAATTTCAGGCTGTTCTTTAGACTTTGAAGGCAGTGGAACCTGTGGGGTTCAAGTCGAAGTCTCTAAACTTCGAATTGCAGATTACTATCAGGAAGCTGGGAAAGGTAGAGAGGCAGGGAACCATATTTGGGTAACTGATGGAATAAACAAGCACACAAAAAAAATCCCATAAATTGAATACACACACATACACACACACACACACATACACACAGTGCCCTCGAGTCACCCTAGAGGACGTAGTAGAACTTCCCCATAGAGTTTCCAAGTTGAATATACAATGTAATAAAAGGTTAGAGTTGGATAATAGAAAAATCGGGCACACAGAGGAGGATGGTGGGGGCAGGGCGGTGTGCTCAGTGTCTTCGTGCTGCCCCTTCCCCCTCATGCTGCCCCTCCCCAGCCATTACAAACCCTTTGTGACTACAGATCTTTGTGAGGTGACCTGGATCTATATAAGCAGATGCCCGCCAGCCTACCGTTCCGGCCTTAGGCAGCAGTGCCATTTGGAATGATGGAGACCGTTCTCTCAATTCTGAATAGCTATCCTCAACCTATGCTGAGCTTCGTTTCAATTTTTTCGGATCGTGACCCCATTTTCACCTTGTGTGCATTGGGGTTTCTCCTTCTGGTCTTATACCTAGTTTGGAAACTGTTAACAACAATCTGGTGGAAGAAAAAAACTGTCAAAAAGGTAAGGAACTTCGCAACTAAGATTTCTTGTTGGTGACTTCCACATCTTATTTCCACTTCCAGAAGTACCTGTAAAGGAAAGTCAGAGCATAGGTCAGCACTATCCTCAGATTGAGGCCAGGCAGGCATAGGGGTTCAGTGGACTAAGGTTTCCATCTGAAGCCTAGGGACTATATCTGGGTGTGGTGGATTGCTGGATAAAAGCTCCAGTACAGTGATTCTGTGGTTCTAGACTGAATTACATAGAGAGTTTGGGAATCCTGCAGAAGAGTCTCTTAATCACCAGTCACATTACCATATCAGGCATTACTTGACCAAAACTTCTTGATACCAGGTCGATGACCAGCAGAGAAGTGCTGCTGCTCTGAGAACCCCTGGGCAGAGGCTGGAGCCTGATCTCTGGCCTGTGGAATGGGTCTTCTCCGTAGGAGCACAGGTGTCGCTGCTGGTCCTCGAGCACAGCAAGGGCTACTTACAGAATATCAAGCATGGTTCTCAGATACCTGTATTTCACCATCTTTAAAAATGAATTAAAAGAAAGAACATGAACTTCTATTAATTAAAATGTTAGTTGCTGTCAAATTGTTCCAACTCCCTGCAATTTTCTCTAACAGAATGAAAAAATGCCTGGTTCTATGCCATCCTCAATTGCTGGTATGTTCGAGCCCACTGTTTCAGCTATTGTGTGTCAGTCCATGGAAGGATTCCCTCATGTTTACTACTGCTTATTAAGCAGAGGAGTCATATTATGCACAAATAATATATACCCTCTGCTTCCTTGAGAAGCGTGAGAGTGTGCCAACACTTCATTGCATACTTTTTTTTTCTTTTCCTCAGCAGCAAGGCAAAGTCAAGACAAGGAAGAAAGTCAGACCATGTAAAGGTAAAAACTGTTGTTCCCCCTGGGCTTTCCTGCTCTTCTTCCATGAGGTCTCAGGTCTGCAGTATCTGAGGCTGTCTGTTGCTAGATAGAACCTCTCCCAGAATCAGCCCTCAGAGGAAAGGCTGATGAGAAGGCAGCTCAAAACTAAGGTTCCCTGCTTTCTCTATACGTGGGCATGAATATAATGGATACGGGAGATGGACACGGCCTAAGTGGGTGGGTGAGGTGTTGGGGAAGGACTGTAGAGTGATTTGGAGTCACACTTCTATTTCCTGAGTCTGAAAAAGTAACCTAGCTTCCTGGATGCTTACATTCTGCTTTAATGTCACCACTCATCTCTGTCCCTCACAGATTGGTTTTCAGCATCACATTGAATAATGTACAAGTGCTTCATAAAGGATAAAGCAACACACACATGGGTGCCTTGTCAATATTTTAATTGATGATCTGAACTGAGTGGCTTAGCAGTGAAGTTTTACAACTGCTAACGGAGATGTCAGCGGGCACTCTTTGGAAACTCTATGGGGCAGTTCTACTCTGATCTATAGGGCTGCTATGGATCAGTACCAACTCTAACAACACTAATTGTTCTAACAGTTTTCTATAAAGGGGCTCCTTGTATGATGTAAATGAGTCCACCTTTAGCCAAATATGACACTCTCTCCTGGTTTCCCAGGTTGGAGATCTTCTAAGACAGGTGCAGAGGAGGCAAGAAAACTGCTGTCTGTTCTGAAAAGGTGATGCATCTTTCCCCTACCTTCCTAGTCTTTGAGCATGTCCACGCAATTTTAGAAGTCCCTTCATGGTAGAAACAGTCAACACACTTGGCTGCTAACTAAGTTGGAAGTTCAAGTACACTCAAAAGCACCTTGGAAAAAAATCACTATACACTGAAAACCCTATGGAACACAGTTCTACTCTGACGTACACTGGGTCACTAAGAGTTAGAATCAACTCAAGAGCAGCTGGCTCTGATATGCCATCCCAGGGTCTTAGTGCAGCCTATTATGTCACAGGAGGGGTAGCCATAGTAACAGAATGTGAATGTTGGGTGGGTGCACTGTGAAGTCACAGAAGAGGGAGGAATGTGAAGGCTTCATTTGGCCCCACCCCTGCCAGGCCAGCTGGCCTGCCTGTTCTTGTACTGGTCCTAGCTGCAGCTTTGTAACTCTTTTCTCTGCAGCCCCCCAGGCCACAGTCATATTATCCACCTTCGTCAAGTGTTATGTCCGGATCAATCATGTCACATATGTAATAGAGTAACTGCTGAGTTCAATCGGCTGCTCTTCAAAAAGTCTGGGGAAGATTTTTCTGCCTATGTGTCTACAGTCCCTGTGAGTGAGTCAGTACAGCCTCAAGATTCAACACCAGACCCAAGGCCTGAGTCCCCTTCACCTGACCTGAATACCATCTTAGATGATTTTCTTTCACCATCCTGTGACTCTGTGCCACCACAGCCTGTTTCTTCCTTGAATTCTACAATCTCAGGGAACCATTTTCCACCCCAGTCAAGTGCCTTCTCCGCATGCCCACCACATCACACTCAGCAGGTGGATCATGTTCCACAACCAGAAACGTCTTTGCTTCTGAACACCATCTTTTCTCTTGCCTCCTTGCCACCAGACATGAACCCCTCCCGTGTGTCATCAGATCTCACTGATTCATTCTCTTGTCACAGCACACCAGCAACTCCGTGTGCCTCACCACCACCAGACAGCACTGTACCCATGAGTCAACCTAAATCAATATCAACTTTACTAAGGTCTTTCCCTGAGAGCTCAGCTCCAGAGTGGCCATCTTCAGAGAACCCCAAACAATTGGCCCCTTATGAGGTAATGGTCATAGGCATGAACCATTCTAGCCTGTCACTTTCAGAATTAGTGAGCAGACCACCTCATGCCAGGGAAGGGTTCCCCTCTGTCTCACCACAGTGGGATCTCAAACAAGAGGACCCTGCCCTCTATTCTTCAGAGGTCTCTATGGCAAAAAACCTTTCAACCAGATCTATAGAGGCCAGAAACCCCTTTTTACCCAGTCCTGATGCCCTGCATCTCTTAGATAAACAGATTAAAAAGAGAGCAGATTTCCCGATGTTGAAGGAAAAACAAATGAAGCAGGAAAGTTTTCCAGACCACCTTGGGCGAGATGGTCAAGTAAATTCTCCAGGGAAAATGTTCGGATCAATCTCTGACAAAGATGACTTGTTAGCCTGTGTAGCCATCCAGGATATGGAAGGTAAACCAAAGAACCTTCACATTCATGAAGAGTCCCTATATCCTAACGCCTTTGGAGGCAATGTGCAACAACGTGTCCAGTTCTTCTGCGGTCTGCCCTCTCTGCACAGCGAGTCCCTAGTGTCTACCTTAGCCTCAGCTGGTGATTCTTTGGACACTGTCTCTTTTAATAGACCTTCATCTCTGTCCCTGTCAGAGATTCAGGTGCAAACTTTGCGTCAAACTTGGCCCCAGTTCCTGCAGTTATATCTCAGTCAGATGCATGTCAATGTTCACCTCCCATCTAAACTTCCAAACCTTCCATCCCCTCCACCCGAGACTGGGATCTATAGAATGTCTTACAGCGCCCATCAGGAGAAACTGTCTCTTACACAACAGGAGATTCACTCCCTAGAGTGGCATGTGCTACAGAAGAAATTGGAAAGTCTTTTCGGAAAACCCTCTGTTGTCCAAAGATCTCAGGAAGCCTTTTGTCCTCCTGCTCCTGAGATTCCTCGACACCACAGGCCCTACAAATATCCTGCTCCTGTAACTATCATTACTGAAGATTTTCCCCTCAGTAGTGAGGTAAGAAAACTTCTTGATCATCATCTACGAAAGAGGCTCACCCAGCACCGTTGGGGTCTGCCTCGCAGGATCCGAGAATCAATTTCACTGATGCGGCCTCCAGCTGACTCCCCAGAGACATCAGAATCAAAGAGCGCTTATGACCTTTCTTGGATCCGTGACTTTCAGAGTCAGAGCAGCACGGATCTAAGCAATGAGGGACCGAGCTACAGCAAAAGCTTCTATGAAAAGGCCCTAGAAATGGCTCACTTAGAAAAGATGAGGAATAGTCAAGGAAATAGCCCACAGACAACCCCCAAGAAACACCTGTCAAAAGCCTCTTTATTTAGCACTCTGAAGCCTGACTCTACAAATGATCCAAAAATTCACAGGATGAGTCCATCAGAGTATAATTCAAGGGCCTCCATGGTAAGCCAAGATCAGAAGTTGCTAGAAAAGGCATTGCAAACACACATGGTGGGTAAGCATGAACAAATCAAGGAGGGCAGAATCCCTGTGATTGTTAGTGGTTCACGGCATGCTGTGGATGGGACTTTGTCTGTCCCTCACAAATGCCACATCCATAGGACCTCCGAGGTTGCAGAAAGTTCATGGCATGTTTTCCAGAAGACTCTGTCTCTCTGCAAGTCCCCCAGCCAAACAAAACCCAGAAATGTGCCACCATCACTGAGTAAAAACTACCTGAATACCTTCCAGGAGCTTCAATTTATTAATTCAAGCACAAAGGAGAGGCTGGAAGACCATATTAAAACTTTTCATATGAGGATGACGCAGGGCCTTCCCTGCAAGGTTCTAAAATCCATACGAATCTTTACAAAGAGCCCATCCTTTTTCTGTTCATCCTCATCTGACCCCTCACTTGCAGGCAAGGAAAGGCAGGAGGCCCTGAGACTACCAACCACTGATGCTGATCAAGAGCTTTCAGTAGACTTGAAAATAATTAAAGATGGTGGACATATGGACAAAATAAGTCAGAGCAAGACTGGAATACCCAGTAGATGCAACCCAGAGTTGCACATAAGGCAGACTAGGACTGGACATTCTTCTAGAGACAAGAGGATGAGTTCCAGGGATACAGAAGGAATACTTCAGGGCAAATGGATAGTTGACAGGAATTCAAAACATTCTTCCGGAGAGGCTAAGGAGCGCCATGCTCTTCAGTCACAATCTAGTGATATCACAATACCCAGACAGCTGGTGACCTCGCAACCAAAGAGTATGATTTCAAGTGAAGTAGAGACTAACCTAATGACTCAATGTTCCCACTTGCCAGGAATATCAGCTCTCCAAGAGCTCAGTCCATCATACCTTAAAAGACAGGTGATTAATGAATTACTCCAGCATAGCCAGGGCCAAGTGTCCCTAACTGATACATCTCAAAAGCCCCTCCACATCCATATGAAGCCTGGGAAAACTCAGGACAAAGCCCAAACGAGATCCCAGGCAGGGCCTGTCTAGGGTCCTCCTTTGTACTCCTAGGCTTGCCAATATATGTTGCTTTCTGAAAGTGATGTTCTCTGTACATTGTGGTCTTGGGGTATCCCAGGGTTTGTGGTGTTCCCTGTATATTGTGAGCTTGGGGTATACCAGGTTTTGTGCTTACGGGAAGAAAGGAGTTCAGCTCCTACTGACTGCCTCCTTTGGCTTCTAAAGAGTGACCAGTCAGTCCCCTAGAGCTCTTGGTGAGGAATAGAAGTCGCCTGCCCCTTCTCTCCCTTATGAAGCTTGAAATGGGCTCTGTTTCCCATTTTTTATCTTCACCTTAATGTAAAAGCATAGCAGCTTCCTATTTGTTTCATGTCCTTTAAAGCAGTAGAGTACACAGAACAGGGGACATGTTTTTCAGAAAACAGTGACTGAATCATTGTTTGGAAAAAGTGGTCTGTGACTATACAGTTCCATGGGTGGGTAGACCTTCAGTGGGAATGTTCAGGGATACTGCTTCAGTAGATATTGGAAAAGGCAGGGTACGTCCTAGGAAAAGGGTACGTGCTCATTAAGAACCTATCCTGTGAGACACGCTAATGTTGAGGAATAGACACTTGAATCTGACAGAGGCTTTTCCCACTGGAAAAGTATCCTAGGGAAGTGGTTTCCTTTGCAAAGTATCTCTTTAGCCTGCCTGGATTGGTGTCACCGACAGCCACCTTGCTCCCAGAAGAAAATAATCTTTTCCTCATTTTCAAAAGAATGATCTTTCCAAAGCACCAAAGGTTTAAGCCCCATCATCCCTATCTCATGACTCTGCCCATCACTTCCTTAAGGATACAGGACACTGTAGAACACACAGATGGGAGTTAGGCAGACATATACACCAGGCTGTCTTTGAGAATTAAAAAAAAGCTGCAGGGATGTAGTCAGGCATGGCATTACCCTTTTTAAGGAAGGTGACATTGGTGCCTTCCTTCCAGCCATGCCAGGTGACAAGAGGTGAGATCTTGTCCTTAGTGTGCTCACAGCTCAGTCATCAGAATGGGATTGCTACCTTGTGAACTTGAGAGGCTTGGTAGAGCCTTGATGAATCACCTCTCAGGTACCTGAAGCTCATGCATTCCAGGGGATCCTAGATCATGCACCAGGGATACAGGTGTTTGGGGGCTCACCAGGGATTCCATGCAGTGATCTTTTTCACCAAGACAATGCACACACCCACCTTTAAACTGGACCAGGGGTGGAGGAAAGGAAACTTCACTCACAAGATTTTCTCAGCGCTGAAGAGGGCCTATTTCTAGCAGGTACATGAATGCTGGGTGTCTGAGTCTCTGACACGCTTCTGTCTTCTTGTCCAGAGTAACGCCATACGCAGTTCAGGATCTGAGGCTTTATGTTGTGGGAAGGATTCCGTGGAGGCCCTGGGAGGGACAAAAGATGAGGAAATTAATGGCGATTAGCCAATCCCTAGACTCTCACTGTCCACATCTTAGAGTCTTTATCCCCAGGCTGGTTCAGTGATGGCCACAGTTGGAAAAATGGCTAAATGCCTGGAAAAATGCAATCTAACATACCTACTTTTGACCTCATCCCTCTGTCCTTCCAGCTTATGTTCTCAATTTGACAATTTTTAATTTAGCAACACCAGGTTATTAATTCTACTTTCTTATGTATTTACCAGTCTCTTATTTCCTCCATCTTCAAGGTGCATTTCATGGCCTACTGTATAACCAACATTAATAAGCTGCACTCCAATCGGGCCCCAACCATTCTTTAACCCTTCCTGACTGGGAAAATCTCATCTCTCTGTCCTCTGATACATGACATTCGTTATGGGATAAAATCACACAAGTGTTTTAGTGTCACAAAAGTTCATGGTCAGCTCTAGTTCTACCTAGAAGTCATCCATTCATCCCACAAATAATTTTCAAGTACTTATGTGCTTGACACTGTTCTAAATATGTTAGTCATCAGTAAATAACATGCGGCTCCCTCTTCTTGTGAAGTTTAGATTATTGCTTCACTCTCCGAAGACACAGGGTCACTCCACATGCTCCACAGATGAGTTAGATCCACAGTTCACAGAAGAAACAGAAGCCGCCAGATGGGAATGTTTTTATCAAAAAAAAAGTTCCCCAAAACACTGTATCCATCCTTCCTTCTACCCTTCCTGTTATTCTGACTTTTCAGAAGACCTCTACCTTCAAAAGTATCTTCCTGTCAAAAAGCCCTCCACACTTTTAGTTTTCTAAAGTTCTATCACATCAATTTTCCAAAAAAAAAAAAGTTCAACAGAAAATGGAACAAAGCAACTCTCTATAACACAGCTCCCAATAATCACAGTATGTAAGTCCGTGTAAACATCCGGCCATCCATCTCTTAGCAGCTATGCTGTAAGTGTGCTTGGATCCTGGCAATCTATTCCATTGGCGTTTATCTCAAGGAACATACTTTTTCATAATACAGGTATGTAGTGCTGGTGACTAAAGCCAGGAGATTCCAGAAGACAAAATGACCTGGTGGCATCAAATGAGAAATTAAACATTATATGCTGTAAACACGATCCTTTGAGGGTTTTTTTTTTTATCCTTTTTGTGGTTTTTTTTTAATATTGTATATAACTTTGTAAAAATCTTTTGAAATATTGGCGTGCTTCAGTATAATAAGAGGGCACCACTAGTATATTTCTGTTTTGTTCTGTTGGTATGAAACAGAATCTTACAACCACCGTTTTAGAGTTGGCATTGCACACTTTCAGGTCTCGGATTGGTAGCGGTAGCCGTGGGAACCCAAGTCAGAAGTCTCAAAGGCATAGATAGTGGTCCATTTCTGAAACACATTTACTTGGAAAAGCCTACAGAAAATTGCATGGATAGTAAATAACAATATGCTATTTATTTAGACTTGTATTAACATTTGACCCACACTGTCACACACATACAAAGTTCTTGGGTATTGCAAATGGTTAAGCACTGAGCTACTTATCAGAAAGTTGGCAGTGGGAATCTGCCCAGAGGTGCTTCTGAAGAAAAGCCTGGTGAGCTACTGCTGAAAGACCACAGCCATTGAAAACGCTTTGGATCATAGTTCTTCTCTAGGATACACGGGATCCCTCTGAGTAACAACTGACTCCATGGCAACAGGTTTGATATATAATATGTGTCGGATCCGACTCGACGGCACTTGGCTTGGCATATACACGCCTGCATATTGACACTACCCTTCATACATCATGACTCTTCCTCCTTGAATGTTCCATTACACATTTCTTAAAAAAGTGTATTCCCATATATACGGTAGTTATCCTCATCAGTAAATTTAACATGACATTAAAACTTTTTGTTAGTTTATCCTTTATGCCTTTTATTATTTTATTTTATTTCATTTCATTTCACTTCACTTGCATTACAGGAAAAACTTTTTGGTGGTTTATCCTTTATGCCTTTTATTATTTTATTTTTATTTCATTTCACTTCACTTCCATTACAGGATCTGGCCTAGAATCACTGTTTTTACATGTGTTGAGTATCAGGGATCTTAGGGGCAGTTAGGGCCAGACTTGTAATAAGATACAGTACTAAAAATGCAAGGATATGGGGAGCAAGTTTTCTGAATAGATACCTCTCACAGTCAAGGGAGAGTAGGTGAGGAAGCGTACCTCCTTTGGGGTGAAGACATTGGCGAAGCTGTGGCTGTAAGGAAAGAAGACAGCAAAAGAATGAAGCTATCTTGACTGGTAAAACCTCATCACAGAAATGGGAAAGGACTGGGTATCCAGGGCCAAAGCTGATTTACAAAGTTAGCAGGAGAACACAGGCAAGCAAAGGAAGGAACTGACACATGTGTTATTTCAGCAATTGGTAATCTGAATAATGAAGCTGTAAATGAGACAGTATTAGTTGGATGGTAGATTTCTTGTCTCCCGTGCAGGAGACTTAAGTTCTATTTCTGACCAATGTGCTTCATGCTAGGCCGCTGTCAGTGTAAGTTTGTGAGTTGCTATGATGCTGAACAGACTTCAGAAGAGCTTCCAGACTAAGACAGACTAAGAAAACAAGCCTGGACATCTAGGGTCAGCAAGTGATCCTGAGGGCAATGTAGAACCAGGCAACATTTCCTTCTATTGTGTGTGTGGTCCCTATGAGTTGGGATGACTTATGGCAGCTAAAAGCAACAGAGGGTTATAACTCTGTTAAATGATTGACTGACATGGGACTCTTGTTGTCACACTTTCTATCCACTGGTACAGGCTACCCTGTTTTCTCTGATGCTTTCTGGTGAACGTGAATTCTTTAGGGAAATAGGAGAGGGTGGCAACTGAGTTACAACTCTTGTTTGATGTAGGTAAAAACATACTGTATGCCTATGTACTTGGGGAAATTGTAGTAGAGGACAAAATAAGCTTGAGTATAAGCCCCAGTGTCTCGGTCATCTAGTGCTACTAGAAAGAAATACACGTGGGTGGCTTTAACAAAGAGAAATGTATTCTCTCACAGTCTACTAGGCTACAAGTCCAAATTCTGGATGTCAGCTCAGGGAAAACTTTCTTTCTCTGTTGGCTCTGGAAGAAGGTCAGTGTAATGCCTCAGTCTTCCCTTGGTCTGGGAGCATCTCAGAGCAGAACCTCAGGTCTAAAGGATATGCTCTGCTCCTGGCATTGCCTTCTTGGTGGTATAAGGTGTCTGTGTCTCTCTGCTCGCTTCTCTCTGTTATTTTTCAGAAGACGTTAGCTTAAGGCCCGATCCAGTCTCATAGACGTCATCAATATAACTGCCGCTAATGCATCTTATTAAATCACGGTGATAGAATTTACAATACAGGAAAATCTCATCAAATGACAGAATGGTAGACAGTCGTGCAACAATGGGAATCATGGCCCAGCCAAACTGGCACACACATTTTTGGAGGGACACAATTCAATCCACAATACCCAGGAAATTAGCAAAAACTAGGAAGAACATTGGACTTGCCAAGACTTTGTGAGACTCAAATGATCACCAAGCAGTGACCGGGGTCTCAAACGATAATGAGGTCACAGGTGAGATAAGGTAAGTACAAGGTATGTTGTCTTAGTCATCTAGTACTACCGTAACAGAAACACTACAAGTGGATATCTTTAACAAAGAGCAATTTCATTCTCTCACAGTCTGGTAGGCTGAAAGTCCAAATTCATGGTATCAGATCACACAGAGTCTGTCTCAGTCAGCTCTGGAGTAAAGTCCTTGTCATCAGTCTTCCCTGGACTGGGAGCTTCTGAGGCACAAGGATCCTAGGTCGTTTCCAAGCGACTGCTTCTGGTACCGCTTCTTTGCGGTATGAGGTCCCCAAGTCTCTGTTTGCTCACTTTTCAAATATTGTTTTCCTTTGGGAATCCAACTCAACAGCACTTGGCTTGGCTTGGCTTGGGAATATATATATATATATTTCCAAGCAATTGCATCAAGGTGCAATAGGCATCGGGTCCTGCTCCACCAACACAACTGCTGCCCATCCTCCCTAATTAATATCATATAGGGAGGATTTACAACATATAGGAACATCACACAATACTGGGAATCATGGCCTAGTCAAATTTCTACACACATATTTGGTGGGACACAATTCAATCCATGACACATGGTTAATGACATGAAGAGGGTAAAGCTTTCAGTGCCTTCATTTGCTGATGTGGCACTACTCAAAAAGAAAATAAACAGCTGCAAAAATCCATTAATAATCAAATTATGAGATGTATGAAATATGAATCTAGGAAAATTGGAAGTTGTCAAGTATGAAATGCTTTAAGATCAATATCCTAAGCATTAGTGAGATGAAATTGACTGATATTGGCCATTTTGAATCAAACAATGGTTTTCTATGCCAGGAGTGACAAATTGAAGAGGAACAGCATTGGCATTCATTGTGAAAAAAAAAATTTGAAATCAATCCTAAAAAACAATGCTTATCAGTGATAGGATAATTTCCATACACCTACAAGGAAGATCACTTAATACAACATTACTCAGCTTTACTTAACAGCCAATAATTCAAAAGATGAAGAAACTGAAGATTTGTATGAACTTCTGCAGCCTGAAATTGATCAAACATGCTATCAAGATGCATTGATAATTACTGGTGATTTGAGTGTGAGGGCTAGAAACAAAGAAAGCTGGTAGTTAGAAAATACGGCTTTGGTGATAGAAATCTGATGCAGGAGATCACATGACAGAATTTTGCAACACCCAGAACTCATGTATTGTAACTATCTTTTCCAATAGCATCAAAATTGCAAGAATACTCATTAATAATCTGTGATATGCAGATGACACAACCTTACTTGCTGACAGTGAAGGGGACTTCAAGCACTTACTTCATCAGCACTTGTTTGATGAAAATCAAATACTATGACCTTCAGTATGGATTATACTCCAACATGAAGAAAACAAAAATTCTCACAGCTGGACCATCAAGCAACATTATCATCAATGATGAAAATACTGAAGTTTTCAAGTTTTTACTTGAATCCACAATCAATCCTGATGGAAGCAGCAGTCATCAAATCAAATGATGTATTACACTGGGCAATCTGCTGAAAAAGGCCTCTTTGATGTTTTAAAAGACTGAAGATGTCACCCTGAAGATTAAGATGCTCCTAACCCAAGTCATGGTATTTTCCATCACCTCATATGCATGAACAATGAATAAGGAAGACCAAAGAAGAATTGACGTTTTTGAATTATGGTGTTGGCAAAGAATAGTGAGTGTACCATGAAGTGCCAGAAAAATGAACAAATCTGTTTGGGAAGAAATAGAGCCAAGATGCTCCTTAAAAGAAGGATGGCAAAACATCATCTCATTTACTTTGGACATGTTATCAGGAGGGATCAGTTATGTTTGAAAACATTCTTAAAAAGAGAAAACATTCAGTGAGATGGACCGACACAGTGGCTACAGCAATGGAATTAAACGCGACAAGGATGATAAGGACGGTGCAGAACCAGGCAAACAAATCCTTAAAAGAGGTTATACACAAAATAGAACAGCTATGTATTAATGTCAGAATCTACACATAAAGCTCCTAGCATTGTGCCTGGCACATCCTAGTTATTTAAAAATTGTTTATGTCCCCCTCCTTCACGGGAGAAAATCAATTATACATTTTCCTGAGGGTTCACACAACACTAAAATTAGTTATAAAAAATTTGAAAGATTTTATTTTTTCTAAGGGCATAGTTTCATTTTTATCTTCAATTTTGCCTTTTTGTAATAGTATCATCTGAACGCACAATACTGTGTAACATTAAAAATAATAAAATTAAAGTGCTGATACACATGTACCAACCTGGAGATTAGTAGCCCAATACATAGGAATAAATTTTGAAATGATGTTAAAAATTCTGTCACCTCTGGGAAGGATCTGGTAGGAAGCCCTAGAATGACTTTACTTGTTAGGAATTATGTCGAGATATGCTATGATTCTGCCTCAGCTGGTCTGAAATCCAAGCACGTGACAACATTTTTTGCTTCTTTTACACTATTTCTTGGAGTTTGCACTCCCTTTATGATCTTGGCAGAAATGTAGCTGCTGAAATAACATATAGAGTCCTCACCAAAATGGTATGTTGCTGAAATGCCAAAAAACTGCTAGTTTGGGCAAAACCTGTGAGCGATCATTACCACCTTCCACCTGGCCAAACTCATCTTTCCACAGTTTCTTAAATTGTCTTCAGATGAGAGTTGGATTCCCCCCAACCCCAAAATAAAAATGGTTCTAGAATTTCTTGACTTTTTTTTCTCCACTTCCATCTCTGAGCAGGCTCTGTAAATGACCTGCTCCAAAAAATGGACTGTAAATCTCATACAAATTTTTAAAATTTCTGAACATAACTTTCTTGTCTTCAATGTTAACTCAAAATAACCCTCAGATTACCATTAACCACATGCTTTTATTCTTCAGAATCTGTAACCGGAAGATTATCCTGCCTATTTGGCTGCCACTAACTTAATAGGAACAGGAAGTTGGGTCTTTACTTTTTATGATTGTCTTTCATATTTAGACACCATGCTCTTCACACTTTTTAAACTCAAGGTTTAACATAACCATAGTCTTTCCAAAAAGGTTTAGCTCATTCTCTCATCAACAGGATATTTATTAAGTGCCTTCTGTGCAGACACTATTCTTAATGCTTGGGATAAGTTTTATTTGTCTACTCTGCAGCCCTTTGGTGACAGAGAAATTGCCACCCTAGGGATCTCAGCATGACACCTGGCACTGGACAGATGACACTAACTGTAGTTTATTAGTCACTATTAGTCACATACCCTCACAGCCCGGGGAATGAGGACACCACACCAACTCCCCATGATCTATTGTGGATCAGATCATTGTTAACCGCAAGGTTTTTATGTGCTAATTCTCAAAAGTAGATTGCCAGTTGGTTGAATTATGTCCCTCCTCCACCTCAAAATGTGTGTCAACTTAGGTAGTCTGTAATTCTCAGTACTGTGTGATCGTCCACTATTTTGTCATCTGATATGATTTTCCTATGTGTTGTAAATCCTACCTCTGTAATGCTAATGAGTGACAATTATGTTAATAAGGCAGGATTCAATCTGCAAAATTAAGTTGTATCCTCAGCCATTCTCTTCTGAGATATAAAAGAGAAAAGCAAGCAGAGGGGCATGGGAACTGCATACCACTGAGAAGCAAGAGCCAGGAAAATAGTGTGTCCTTTGAACCTGGGCTCCCTGAGCAAGAAGCTCCTAGACCAGGGGAAGACAGAAACAAGGACCTTCCTCCAGAGCCAGCAGAGAGAAAGACTTCAACCTGGAGCTGGCACAATTTGGATTTCTAGCCTGCTAGACTGTAAGAGGATAAATTTCTGTGCGTTACAGCCATTCATTTGTGGTATTCCTGTTATAGAAGCGCTAGACATGAGGCCTTTCTTGCTAGTCTTTCTGAGTCTGTAACCTCCACTGAAACTTGTTCAGCATCACAAAACTCCACTGACAGATAAGTGATGGCTGCACATGAGGTATATTGGTCTGGAGTCAAATGCAGGTCTTCTTCATGGAGAGTAAAAATTCTACAGCTGAACCACCAGTGGCCACGTAGAAGAGTATTTCCTAATCGCACAGTGCCATCTTATTTCAAACATCACTTCTTAAAAAAAAAATCTTGACTGGCATTCCTCAAAAACTTCTTAAAAAAAAAATTCTTGACTGGCATTCCTCAAACAATTTGTAGGGAAGTCACTTATTAATATTCTTCCAAACAGTCATGGACTGATAATTTTGTAAAATACAGTAGAACTTAGTAAGAAAATAAAATTTTAAATAAATATCAGCCAAAGTATCAAGACATGTGAAATTTAAGCTCTTGTCTTAAACTACTTGGTCAAAAGTTTCTAAACACATACTCTCAAATTCTGTAATTATCTTCCCAAAGAAGCACAACAGTGGAACGGGAGGTGATCTTATAAAGGGATTTACCATCCCACCCTAATCCTCTCTGACATAATCTACTCTGTTAACCACAGGCAAAGATTAGGATTTACAGCATCAGAAAATCTCAAAACAGATGGCAATCACAGAATACAGGGAATCGTGGCCCAGCCAAATTACTACCTATATTTTGGGGGGGACACTTCATGACATCCCACCCTTTGGCCCCCCCAAAAATCATATCTTTGAAACATTAACACATTCATCCTATCACAGCAAAAGGCATAGCAAAAACGTGTTCATCCTATATGATACCGAGAGTCTTAAATCAGTTTCAAGTCCAAAATACAAAAATTTCTCTACATCTGTGAAATCAAGAATATATGTTATCTGCTTCCAAAGGTACAATGGCAAAACAGACAACAAGCAAGTCAGCAGAACACATGACATTAGCCCTCGAACCTCTGAAAATAATCTTCCATTTTCTGAGACATTTTGCACATTAGCCTTGCCCTCCAGACTTGAGGTATTAGCCGCACTATTGGGATTCTGGCTGTCCTAGATGATTCTGCCTTTACCCCAAAACCTAAGTACGACTGAATAACAGGATTTTATGCACAAAAGTTGCTAAGGGTTTGAAATTGAATTTGACTTATATCCAAGTTTACTCAACTATTAATTCAATTTGGCAGGTTTTCTTGATCTCCAGGATCCGCGCCTGGGTTATTAAGTTGAAAAAAAAAAAAAAAAAAAGGAGTGTCGGGGGAGAGGACTTTGTCAAACAGCCATATCCTGCTTTATGATTTTTATTATGTTTTCCTTGACTCTTATGGCTAGGCCTTTTAAAAAATTTCCATCTATGCTGTACACACACAAATTACTAAAATCTCCTGGCCACATCCTGAGGCTACCTTAATTGACTGTTATCAAGCTGTGCTTTTTAAATGCTCCACCATTTGATCTTTTTAAAATGCTTCTGAGACTTAACTGATGTCAAACTGGCTGGTCTAATTTCCTGCTATGTCTTTAGATCTTTTTTTAAAAATAATTGGGTGTTGAATTAGGTTTTTTCCTTCTTTCTTCCTCAAGGGATCTGTACTAAACTTAGTTAAGTTCCGACCAAAAAAAGAAAAATCTTATTCTGTCCTATCAATTTCCCATGCTTGGAATTACTGTCTCTCAATTCTCAGCTACCCTGGAGTCCAGAAGAACTTAAGCTGTGGTGACTCAGAGATGGGGTATTTTAAGGACCTAGAGGTGTCCAGTTGTCATAGAGACCAGATTTCTGAACAGGATGAGCTGACCGCTGTCTGGATTAAAAATGGCATCCAGAAATCCTTCAGGGGCAAAAGGGAAAAATCTAAAAAGGTGAGATTGATATTGATGCTGAAACAGTGGCCTTCTTTCAGAATATTCTCACCAGAACATGGACAGTACTCAAAGCCAGCAACCGAGCCTTCTGGGCCCTCCATAGTGCTGAGGGGGCCCCCAGAACCATTCAAGAGTTGAGGCAAACCTTCCAAATGCTCCTAAGCATACTTTAATTTTTACTATAATACGTGCTGATTTAAAATAAAATAAAACTCATAAATACTAAAACATTTATTTTCTCTCTTGGATACTCTCCACTTCTTAAGTGATAATGAATGCACATATTCTACTTCTCCAAGGTAAGAAACACTTATTTTGAGTTGTGTCTTGTAATGCCAACAAATCAGTTCAATCAAAATTACTGAGGGAAAATTAAAATTGGCCTGTGGTAAAGCTGAACTACTGTATAATGGTTAAGTGCTAGGCTGCTAACCAAAAGGCAGGAGTTGTAACCTGTCAGCCCCTACACAGGAGAAAAGATGTGGCAATTGGCTTCCATAAATACTTACAGCCTAGACAACCACGCTCAGCAGTTCTTCTCTCTCCTCTAGTGAAATGAACTCAACAGCACACAATGACAAAGCTGAATTGTCTGGTCAGTTTTGACAAAAGGGTTGATCCTGTGGACATCTGAGACAGACACTGTCTGATAGGACATTGTTATTTATAATGTGTTATCATTGAAACCTCCTGGAGAACAGCGTCTAATTCCTTTTTCATCTCTCAGAGAGTCTTACATTAAAAGAAATTCAGATAATTGTTGAATAATTTTGTAAAAGCCATTTGTATTTTTTAAAGCTGTTAAAATATTTGACCAACATAAATTCACTCATAGATGGAATTCATAGTAAGAAAACATTTAGATGTTTCATAAAATCAAAATGTTAAATAGTTGCATTCAGATGTCACCTTTATTTAGAATAACAATTGCAAACTCAAACCTCTGTACCCTAACCGAGGGCACTGGTGGTACAGCGGGTAATCAAGTGCTCAGCTGCTAACCAACAAGTCTTCTGTTTCAACCTATCAGCTACCCCAGCAGGAGAAAGCTATGGCAGTCTGCTTCTGCAAACTTTTGTTGCTGTTGCTGTTGTTAGGTACTCTAAGTTGGTTCTTACTTGTAGCAACTCTACGTACAGCAACACGAAACACCACCCAGTCCTGCCACATCCTCACAATCACTGCTATTTCTGAGCCCATTGCTGTAGCCACTGTCAATCCATCTAGTCAAGATCCTGAAAAATTCAACAGGTTGCCTGCAATCGACTGTGACTCATACTGACCCTATAGGAACTGCCTCATAGAGTGTCCCAAGACTGCACATCTTTACTGGAGTCCCAGTGGTACAGTGGTTAAGAGCTATAGTTGGTAACCACAAGGGCCAGTGTTTAATAAGTCCACCAGCTACTCCTCAGAAACACTATGGGGCACTTCTACTCTGTCCTATAGGGTCACTATGAACTGAAGTCAACTGAGTCAATGACAGCGGGGTTTTGCAACCTAACCCAGTCGTCTTTGCACTGCCCTAGGTGTCACAGTGGTTAAGCACTCAGCTGCTAGCCGAAAGATGGAGGTTAGAACCAACAGCTACTCCAAAGGAGAAAGATGTAGCAGTCTGTTGCTGTAAAGACTACAGCCTTGGAAACTCAGATTCTACCCTGTTCGACAGGATTGCTATGAGTTAGAACTGACTCAGTGGCATAGATCTGGTTTGGGGTTTGACTTGAGAAAAAAGTGCTCAGAAACCTGGTTCCCCTAAGTCATAGAGAAATTGGGAAGCTCTGGTTTACAAAAGTTATGTAATGAGACTTTGTGCTAGATACCATAGACAAGCTCAAAAGAACTGACATACTACATGTTTTAACATAATTTAGTTCAATATGATTTTTTTTAGTTTCAAAAATCTTTTTTTTAATTTTATTATGACTGAGTGAAAATGTACATTCCCATATAAATTTACATGCCCACCTATATGCAGCTTCTACTGCTCTCCCTGCCCGGTGACAGCACACTATTCCTCTCTGCTTCATACATGTCTCATCCACCCAGCAGCCTCCTTTCCCCTCCTCTCCAGCCACTCCCCTTCCTCCAGCCTGAGGTCAGTAGGATGATATCCTATAGATGTATATAGATCAATATAATTTTACAACCAGCATAGGAGAAAGAGGGCAGACTACACTTAAAATAAGAAGCATCAACTATAATAAAAAAAAAGTTTGTAACAGTGGTTATATATACATACATACAGCCACCATTACAAAATTTATTATACATACATACAAACATTTTATATAGATTGAGACTTCTACTAACATGAGATTTTAGTGGAAGTGACTAAAGCTCTCAAGAAAAGATTTCAACAAATCTAAGAAAGTTATAAATCATAAAATAGGCATATCAAAACAATGGGAGAAAGTTTTTCTTTAATACAAAGTATTAAGAAAATTATGCTTTACTCCATTACAAGTTCTGAGAAGATTAAAACTAAATTACAAGACAGGAGGAAAAATATCCCAACTAAGAGGATTAAAATAAAAAGAAATCATGAAAGAAAGATCAAAAACAGCTAAGATTAAGGAAATTAAAACACCTGTGTAGAAAAAAGTTCCAATATTTGAATTAAAATAAAATCAACAGGTTGGCGGAAATGACACGAATAAGAAAAAGGATAGATATCAAGAGAATAGAGATAAACATGATTTGAGATAAGTGAGATAGCCAAGCCAAGCCAAAGTGAGATAAGCGAGAACAAAATAATTTTTCCATTTATCAGAAAAAATGAAAATTCAAGCAACAATGAGTAATATATTGCACCTAATTAAATAAGCACCTTTTGAAAACTGACTACTTTTCTTAAGGAAACCCAAAATACATAAATAAACTCAAACTCATTGCTATCAAGTCAATTCCAACTCATATTCACCCTACAGGACAGAGTAGAACTGCCCCGTGGGATTTCTAAGGAGAGGCTGGCGGATTTAAGCTGTCAGCTATTTGTTAATGCCAAGTGCCGTCGAGTCGGATAAGGAAGACATATATTCTAAAACATTGCTGGAGACAGTGCAAATTGTAAGAACTCTTTTAAAAAGGGTTTGGGAAATGCATATCAAAGCCTTAAACATATTTGCCAACAACTGTAATAATCTCTTGGAATATATTGTTAGCAAAAACAGTAAATGATGTTTCTTTTCTGTGAAACGGGCACTGTTGGTGGCTTACCTACCTATCATTTCCTCTTCCTCTTTGCCAGCCGAAACGTCCATCCAGCCCCAGAGCTGTATTTTCAAGCTAATCGTTCTTTGCAAAACTTCATCTAAAGTTTGACATATGACATAATTTGGGACATTAAAAAATAAAGTGACATCTAATGGGTAGAGCCATGAAGACAATGCCTATCCCCTTCCCACCCCCACCCACCACCGTTTCATCTTTTATCTGGTTTAGGGATGGATGTGATATTGAAAGCAGCTACAGCCATCATGTGATCATGAAGAGAAGGTCACAAGGATCGCAGAGATACTGAGCAGTCCCAAGCATTGCTGAGCTGCCAAAAGGGTATTATCATGTAATCAGGAAATGGCTATAGCCATTGTTAATGAGGTTTTCTCTTAATTTTGAACACAAACACACTAGCTTGGAAATTTGTATCCTTCTTTATTTATTTATAGAGGCCAAAAATATGTGACAATCACCTAAATCGCCGAGGAGTGGTAAAGCAAACGATCTTGTATCAACTCAATGAATGGGAGATAATACAGAATAAATACTAAATACTAGCATACTGATGAAATGTCTCTGAAGGAAACAATAACATTTATAAAATAATACCAAATATTACTCAATAAAAAATAAAGTAAAAGAAATTATACAGGTATAACACTAAGTGTAAAAAGAAAATTGCATAGCGTTATAATAGAATGATATCATTCAAATACATTTTTAAAACATGCATGTATATTGAATAGAGACTCTTATGCCATAAACATGGATTGAATACATATCAAATTCATATTAAGAGTTGCCTTTATGGTGAGTTTGAAGAGACTGGGACAGAGATGCCAACATACACACCTACCTAAATTGTTTTATTTCTTTAAAAATGAATAAATTTTAAACAAATACTACAAACAATATTTGTTCATTTTAAGTAATGGTACAAATCTATACTTTTTTCATAATTTTCTCTAACAATTTTTATGTAAACTAAACATAAATACATACCGATAAACAAACATGGATAATTTTTAAGGTTGTTTCTATGGAAAAATCAGTGATTTAATTTCCTAACATTAATTTTTTTTTAATACAAATGGATATTTGTAAAGCACTATTCAAGAGTTGTGCAAGCCTTGAGGCTGAAAAGATGATGACTTGATTGTTCAGTCATCTGTTGCCACAGTCCTATTCTAGGTCTGGAAACCCTGGTGGCTTAGTGGTTAAGCACTACAGCACTAATCAAAAGGTCTGCAGTTCAAATCCACCACATACTCTTTCAAAACTCGATGGGAGACAGCTACGCTGTCCTATAGGGTCCCAGTAAGTCAGAATTGACTCAACAGCAACAGGTTTGGTTTTTAGTTATTCTAGGTCTAATCTGCCATCAGAAATCTTGGTGGCATAGTGGTAAAGAGCTACAGCTGCTAACCAAAAGATTATAGTTCACATCCACCAGGTCATGGGGTAGTTCTACTCTGTCCCATAGGCTCACTATGAGTCAGAATTGACTCACTGGCAATGGGTTTGTTGCTATTAATATCACTCTGCCATTATTGTTATGATAAGTCAAACCAAACCCATGGCCATCAAGTCAATTCCAACTCATGGCGACCCTATAGACAGAGTAGAACTGCCCCATAGAATTTCCAAGGAGTGCCTGGTGGATTTGAACTGCTGACCTTCTTGTTAGCAGCCATAGCACTTAACCACTACCACAAAAAAAAAAAAAAACAAACAGAAAACAAGCCCACTGCCATTGAGTCAATTTTGACTCATAACAATCCTATAGATAGAGTATAACTGTGCCATAGAGTTTCCAAGGAGTGCCTGGCAGATTTGAACTGCTGACCTCTTGGTTAGCAGCTGTAGCACTTAACCACTACACCACCAGAGTTTCCAACCACTATCATAATATCATATTATTTAGAAAATTAACAAACCTTCTGCTTTTGCTTGCTGTTCTCACCCACCCATCCACTCACCCCCAAAGCTCCCTCACAAGCACCACCACCACGCCAATCCTCTTCCACATGTTGCTGCATAAAGAAACAAAAAAAAAAGCATAGTGCACTTACAAAAATACTTTTTTAAATACTTTTTGGGGGGTGGGAGGGAGAAAGCCAGCAAACAAATACAGCGAGTGTGTGGTATTTGTGTAAAAATACAGTGGTCATAATACTTCTTTGGATAGAAGAAAACAGTAAACATCTGAAGCTTAAAAGAAACAGAATTCACCACGAATTTACAACGGGAACTTATGGAATCTGTAACCAAATGGAAACGAAAAAGCAAACTCATTGTCGTCGAGTCAATCCATGTGTGTCAGAGTAGAACTGGGCTCAAGAGAGATTTTGGAAGTGGATCACCAAGATTTCCTTCAGAAGCACCCCTGGGTGCCTGGGTGGACTGAAACCTTCAACACGTGTGCAGGTTAACCCCTGGCATCACTGATTTAGTCAGCTTGTGCTGCCCTCTTGATGGTGTGAGGTTCCCAATTCTCTGCCTGCTTCCCTTTCTTTTTATTTTACCTCTTGCAAGATGAAAGGATTAAGGGTGGCGCAAATCACACTCCAGGGAAACTCCCTTTTCAGTGAAATAGGGAGGTGATCTTCTGAAGGGATTTACAGCCCCACACTAATCCTTTAACATACAGCACAGCAAAATCACACCATGGAGGACAATCATAGAATACAGAGAATCATGGCCCAGCCACATGGCTACATGTATTTGGGGGGGACACAGTCAATCCATAACAACCACCCAGGAGTTCCTCATGGTTTCCAGGAGGAAGGATCTAACTGCTTCTCAAGAACAAATTGTAAAGAGAGATTTGAAGCATCTTCAAGGCACCCACCCTCTTTGTTGTGTTTCTCTGTACATTTGTACTGGTCTTTCCTTTTTTTCAGAGAGGTTTCCTTTGCTTCTTTGGTCCGTGTAGAGTGAAAACGTTGTCATTCATAGCTTACATGTAATACACCCAGTCTTGAAGAGACAGAGACTGAATTTCTTGATGTCAAAGTCGAATTCTCAGGGCAAGAACTTTGACTTGGACCAGTGTGAACCAGATTCCCATTGCTGGCCCAGTACACGAGGGAGAGAAGTTTAGGAGCTCAGGGTACAAACACCTAGACCACCATGGTAAACATAGGATGTAAGAGAGGAGGGTAAGGGGAAGCAATTCAAGAATCTGGGAAAAAGAAACTGATTAAAAATAATTCAGTCTAACCTGTTACAAATTACTTGATATTCCTTAGCCTCAGTTTTCCCATCTGAAAAGTAAACAAATTGTAAAGAGAGATCTGAAGCACCTTCAGTGCTTACCTAAAAATGTTACAGGCTCTACACCTAATAATCTCATGGGGAAAAAACATTTATAATTCCAAAATAACACTAGAAATGCCATCCGTTTCACCAAACCCAATCTGTTGCTGTCAAGTCAGTGCCAACCCACGGCAACCCTGTGTGCTTCAAAGTAAAGCCATGATCCACAGGTGACCTCTGGATATTCTTTATAGTTCTGTGATTCTGTAATTATCTCAAGCTTCCAATCACTTTCTTGGGAAGAGCAAATAATTCCTACTAATAAAACACAATTTGAAACTTGGAATGGAAGTTGCACGTTTTCAGTAAAGTGTTGTAATAAAGATAGAGACTAGAGATTTCTCCTAGAAATAAAGAGCTAAATGCATAAGTTGGCCACCCATGTAAGGTAACACGAATCTACATTGATATACCACATGGAAGATGTGAACGCTTTACATAGGTTTTAAATACAAGCCTGACAGCCAATGTAAGAACTAAAAGAAACCCTGTTACGTAACCACGAAATCGGCAGATAATATGAATAGATGCTCTCAAGTCTTCCAAATCAATTCCTTTGACAAACAGCTGCCTGATTTTAGTTTCTGCATTTAGTTCCTTTCGGAAACTTCTTTACTGGTACTGTAAATAGTAATGCATTTCTCAGTTCTTTATAATTTTGCCAGCAGTAAGAGACCAAGGGTGTTAGAAAAATATAGCAAGGTACAGAGAGCTCTGAAACCCGTAAAAAGTTTAACCTAAAATGCAACCAGTGTAGAAGAACAATTATTGGGTCAATTTTGTTTTTCAGAGATCTCGAAGTTCTGACAAAGAGTAATTATTAACATAAAATACTTATGGTACAGTTATTGTTTTCTTAAAAATTATATTTCTCAATAAAAATAAAAATTATATTTCTCACAGAAATGGGTTTGTGGTACAAAAAAGTGTATAACTCATACAAGTCATAAAATATAGTGATCTCTAAAGTGTTTCCAGGTAACAGGTGTTTTTCCAAAACTTATTCTATGACCAGATAAGTTTACAAAAACCAAAAAAAAAAAAAAAAACCCCACTGCCATCGACTCGATTCCAACTCATAGGGATCCTATAGGACAGAGCAGAACTGCTCCATAGGATTTCCAAGGAGCAGCTGGAAGATTCGAACCGCTGACCTTTTGGTTAGCAGCTGTAGCACTTAACCACTATGCCACCAGGTTTTTCCAGGTAAGTTTAGGACATTCTCTTTAAGCAAAATAAGTTTCTTTACTGTAGATCTTGTTAGATCCTTTATACAACCCTATGACCTTCAGCTACTAATTGAAAAGTTGGCAGTGTGAACACACCCGCTGCACTATGAAAAAAAGCCTGGGAATCTGCTTCCACAACAAAACCACTGATAAACTGAGTAAACCAAACAAAAATCCATTGCCACTGAGTCAATTCTGACTTATAGAAACCCTATAGGACAGAGTAAGATGGCCCTGTAGAATTTACAAAGAGCACCTGGTGGATTTGAACTGCCAACTTTTGGCTAGCATCATAGTACTCAATCACTGCGTCACCACAGTTTCCACAAAATGAATGTCCCCTTAAAAAAAGACAAACACCCTAAATACTTAACATGTGTCTGAGAGTCTGCACTGAGGACAAGTTTCATTCTATTGAACTTTGTTTAGTCTGCTTATATGGCTGTTAATTGTCAGACATTGTGAATCTCTCATTTCAGAAAACAGTATGAATAACACTTTCCTTTTTTGAGAGAAATAGTACAGTGAAGGACTTCTTTTCCACTTTTTGCTGAGAGAATCCTCAAACTTACAGAAAAGTAGAGCATAGTATAATGAATCATGTATGCTTCCTGCTTGCATTTAACCATTTCTAACATTCTGCAATAGTTGCTTCATGTATTACTTGCTGAAGTAGTACAAAATAGATGACACAGATGATGTATTTCTTCCTTGTGTACTTCAGTATACAGTTCAAGATAAAACAGTAAGAATATTTTCCCCTGTAATCATAATAACATTATCACGACTACCAAAATTCACAATTCATGAATAAATAATTAATACTTGGTTCATACTTAATTTCTACTGTTTCCCAAATAAGCTTACTTGACCAAGCCAGAATCCAGATAAATTCCACATTTTGCATTTTATTTGACTGCCATGCCTATTAAGTCTCTTTTACTGTAGAAACTTCTTCTCTTCTCATTTTAATTTTTCCTAAGACATTACTGGTTGAAACGATTGGGCCAAGGATGTTTCACTTTCTTCATTTGACTGCTTCCTCTTTTAAACCATGTCCTGTCAATAGAATTCAGGTCTAAAGTATGATTCAATTCAGGTTAAACACCTGTGAGAATACATTAAGGCCATCTTGACTACCAAACGGGCTGACAAAGTCACAGACCTTGTGATGCATGATAGCATGTTGAACAGAATTTTAGTATGTTACCGTTCTAGGCTACTATCCATCTGTCAGTTTGTCACATGGTGTTGGCTTTGGTGTTGTTACAATGCTGGAAGCTACATCACTGGTGCTTCATGTCCCAGCTGGGCCACACATGGTGGACAGGCTTCAGCAGCACTTCCAGATAAGACAGACCAGAAAGAACGTCCTGGCAATCTACTTCTGAAAATGAGTCACTAAAAATCCTATGGGTTATAACAAAATATTGTTCAGTATAGTCCTGGACGATGATCTCCCTAGGTTGGAAGGCACTTAGAATACTCAGTGGCCGCAACAGTATGAACTCAAATGTACCAACAGAGGTGAAGATGGTGCAGGAGCAGGCAATGTTTCCTTTGATCTGATACATCTGAGGTTGTCAGGAGTCAGAGCTGACTCAACAGCAAGTAACATCCACCCCTTACATAGTGCATAGGCATAAAAACAGGATGTAAGTGGCAAGGATTGCAAATGTTTTAATTCAATTAGCATCCTGCCTCTATCTTTTAGCTTAGTGACTAGAATTGGAAAATGTTTGTGCATTTTCCAAGCATTTCAGTATACCAATGATCTAATCTTATTTGTACTTCTTTCTAACAAGTTGTCTCGAAGAAAAATAAAAGAGAAAGAAAACAAAATTCCCATTAAGTATTATCTTCCCATGTGATCGTTTATGACAGCTTGAGTATGAAATTGAGCCTAAACTGCCAACAGCGATATTTTCATAAGTGAAGGCCCCACACTGGTTGCCAGTGGCAAAACAGTACAACAGAAAAGAAAAACAATGTGAGTCGTTCACACAACGTGAAGCAGCTTTTCCAATTGGTTTTGTTGAGTCTCTCTCTCTCTCAGTGTTATGGAAACACTTCAGTTCTGGTACTGAGAGTTTTTTCATTACCACACAATGCAATGTTTCTCATAGTAACTTGTATATAAATAGGAGACCATAATCTTTTAAAGACATATTAGCAACACTCCAGACATAGTATTAATAATATGCAAGTAAAAAAATTCAAACAGCTTATCACACATGAAAATCTGCTTTGTGCCAATAGGCTGGCCAACTCTCATGAGGTCACATGGGGTTTCAAGTGGGTAATGCCTTTACTTTCTTGATTCCTGGGTTTCAGGGAGGTTGGTGTTGAAATTTCGGTATAACGTATTCTTCAAGATGTTCGTTACATACTAATCACTTAAGGTATCATTACTACCGAAAAAAAAAAAATAGCTAACTTCAGTTTAGAAGTTACTACATGCTGGGCTGGGTATATAATAAGCATAAGCATTACTTCATACCTCATTTAATCTTCAAAAAAAAACAGCTAACTATAATATAAATATTACTATTGTGCTGTGTTTTCTGATAAGGAAACCATCAAGCCAACTCCAATTCATAGTGACCCTGTAGGACAGAGTAGAACTGCCTCATAGAGTTTCCAAGGAATGGTTGGTGGATTTGAACTGCCAGTCTTTTGATTAGCAGTCATGTTCCTAAGACTTTGCCACCAGGATTTGAAGAGCTTCAGGACGCAGGACAATCTGACTTGAAAGACTGTGTTCCTAACACTCTTCTACCACAAGCAGTATCACAGAAGGAGAGGAAACTATGAATACAGCTTTGAATCCAAGAAGGTTTCAGCTGTTGAGTCTCATAAAACCAGGAAGAAAAAGACTCTCCTTTATATACCTCTCTTTCTTTTTCTTCTTCTTCTTTTTTTTTTTTTTTTTTTGTTTACTTTGTCATCACTGGCTTATGATTCCCATGACCAGAAATTAAAGCTAGAAAACCTATACCTGATAAACCAATGTAACTGCTGGCTGAAGTAGGACGTCCTAGAGTGAGTCTAAGTTCTTGATAGACTCACCATGGACACTTATTCACCAGGTTATGTTCACTTCTCTCTGCCCCAAAACACCACTCAGAATTCAATACCTATATGTTAGTCATCTAGTGCTACTGTAATGGAAATCCCACAAGAGGTAACAAAGAGAAATATATTTTCTCACAGAAAAGTAGGCTGAAAGTCCAAATTCAGGTCATCAGCTCCAGGGGAAGTCTTTCTATATTGGCTCTGGAGGAAGGTCTTTGTTGTCAATCTTCCCCTGGACTGGGACCTTCTGAGGACCTGAACTTTAGATCCAAAGGAAAGTCTCTGCTTCCCACACTGCTTCTTTCCTGATGGCATGAGGTCCTCAACTCTCTGCTTGCCTCCTGTCTTAGGTTGGGTTCTCTGGGGAAGCAAAACCAGTCACACGTATAATGTGTATAAAGAAAGATTTATACATAGGAAAGAGCTCACACAATTGTAGAAACTGAAATTTCCCGAATCCTGGATCAGTGTAGAAGCCTCAAACAGGTCAGAGATTAGAGTTCCAGATGACAGGCTGTGTACGTTGGTGAATTTCAAGATAACAAGTGAGACTAAGAGGTTTCTGCTGATTCATTGAGCTGCAAGGGCTGCTGAACCAAGGATTGGCAGGTCTGGGAAGGGGACCCTTACTCACAGGCTGTGAGAGTTGCTGAATCTCAAGAGCTGCTAGTTTAAGTCCCAAGAACTAAATGCAAAAAGACAAGAGAGTATGATCCGCTGGCGATGTGAGCAGACAGGAAGTAGTCCACAGAACACAGGGAGATGAAAACCGGGGTGAGGGATAAGCCATCACAGACCCCACCCCTGCCACTCTATACAGTTGCCAAAATATTGGTCCAGCCAAGTTGACACACAGGCTTAACTATCACACCTCCCTTTTCCTATATCCCAAGAGATTGCCTCAAGGCACAGTACAATCTTACACATTGAGTCCTGTCCCACCAACACTACTGCTGCCCTTCATCCCTCATCAACATCATAGAGGTAGGATTTACAACACAGAGGAACATCACACTATACTATAATCATAGCCTAGCCAAAATGCTACATAGATTTTTGGGGAGACACAGTTGAATCTATGACAACCTAAATGTAGGTACCCAAAAGGAGGGAGAAAAGTACAGGTAGTGGAGAAGACTGCTGTTATGGATTGAACTGCATCCCCTAAAAAAATATGTGCCACTGTGGCTATAATTCCCAGTAGTGTGTGATGGTCCACCATTTTGTCACCTGATATAATTTTCCTACGTGTTTTAAATCCTGCCTCCGTGGTGTTGATAAGGTAGAATTATCAAAAGTTATGTTAACAAGGCAGGACTCAATCTACAGAATTGGTTGTGTCTTGAACCAATCTTTTTTTGATATATAAAAGAAAGAATTGAGCAGAGACACACAGAGACCTCATACCATGAAGGAAACAAGAGAAGAGCGAGCCTTTTGGACCCAGCATCCCTGCACGAGAAGCTCATAGACCAGGGGAAGACTGATGCTAAAGACCTTCTCCAGTGCTTACCATCAGAGAAAACTTTCCCCTAGCAACCCCAAGTGTTTCAGAGTAGGATGGCGTTTTATAAGGTTTTCAATGGCTGATTTTTCAGAGGTAGATTACCAGATCTTTTTTTCAAGACACCTCTAGAAAAACCTGTTGGTTAGCAGCCAAACTCATAAACCCAGATGGTACATATAAATTATAGATAAAGTATAACAAATATGTTCTTCAATATACACCCAAATTCATAAAGATTAATAAAAGTCTTTGTCCAGAAAAATAAAGAAAGCACTAACCACGAGAAGCTAAATAGGATAGGACAGACAGATTCCAGGCTCGGAAACCAGCAAGCTTTGATTTTATAAGTCACAAAAGAACAAGATATGAGATCTCAGGTAGTCATAAAGAAGAGGTTGGAATTAAAAGTGCAACTAACATCAAAAGCCCAAGACTTCTAGGAAGCTAAATCTACCAATCAGTCCAGAGAAATGACTGTCTTAGTTTCCTAGGACTGCTGTAAAAAAAATGCCACAAAGTGGGTGGCTTTAAAGAACAGAAATTTATTGTCTCCAAGTTTTGGAGGCTTCGCGTACAAATTCAGAGTGTCAGCAGTGCCATTCTTTCTGTATCCATTTCAGGAGAACATTCTTCTCTGTTTCCTCCAGCTACTGGTAACCCCAGGCATCTCTTGGCATGCCTTGGCTTATGGATGTATTTTCATGTGATGTATTTCCCCTAGAGTGATTCTGTCTCCGTGACTGTTGTCACCTTTTACAGGACACCACTTATAAGGGATATGGACCAAGCCTACTCCAGTTTGACCTCATTAACTTAGCTGGTATCTTCAGAGAAAGACTTTATTTCCTAAGAAAATTATCTTCTCAGGTGCAGAAGAAAGGACTTCAGTGTATCTTTTTGGAAGAAACCATTCAATCTATGATAATGACAATAAAATTTGTCACAGACTAATCTCTGAGTGAAGAAACAAGCCTCTGTGGGCCTTCATCAAGATTTGTGTGAATTTTAGGTATGAAGTCATATTTTTTGAGAATTTACACTTCTAATTAAAAGTTGTTCTATGTCCAGTTAGGATTTGGGACACTATCGAAAATGCGGACAAAATAAAATCATACCTTTTCATGGAAAGAATAAAGAGAACCTGGATACAAAGAATTCATGAACTAAAGCTCTTTGTAGCTTACCAGAAAGCAGTGAGACAATTCCTCTACCTGGGAAATTCCTGCCATAGGAGACACTTGGAGGTTGAGGAAAACTGAGCACAGCCCTTAGTCATAGTGTAGACTGATAAAATGGATTGGAAGCTAGAAGAGATGAAGTGCAAATCATGAAACCTGACCATTTGCTGAGAAAGTATTAGTAGATGAACTGAAAATTTGTGATATTTTACAGACCCTTTTTATTATACAGTGCTTGCATTCTAGGACACTGCTTGAATTAACCCAAAGTTAAAACAAAAATATGAGACTTCAGCCCCACTCTCCCAAACCAAGTACTTGCCAGATTAACAAGGCACTAAGAGAGGAAATTGGGGTAACCGTTAAGTGAACTCAGTGTCATCAAAGCAGTGCCCCCAGCCATAGCTTAACTCCAAGGAAACATCTGTAATATCAACCCTCGTTCCACCTTTAAAGGGGAACAAGTGTCTTGCATTCTCTGGAAAAGAAAATAATAATTTTAAAAGTCTACCTGCTCTGTCTGTCATGGAAGAAGTATAAGCAGAACACTCCCTAGAAGCAAGGATGACAAGATCATATTGTACATACTTTGGACATGTTATCACTGGACACGTTATCAGGAAGGGTCAGTCCCTGGAGAAGGACATCATGCTTGATCAAGTAAAGGAGCAGTGAAATAGAGGAAGATCCTCAAAAAGATAGACTGACACAGTGTCTGCAACAAGGAGCTCAAGCGTAACAATGACTGTAGGCATAGCACAGGATGGGGCAGTGTTCCATTCTGCTGTACACAGGGTCTCTAAAGCTCAAAACCTACTCGTGGTCACCCAACAACAACAACCTGTCTCTCAATTATTACTTTACATGCAATGTCTAAAGTGTAGTACAAAATTACAGAATTTACAAAGAATCAAGGAAACGTGACCCATAATTAGAAATATTTTTTAAAAACAACCATAGTCTACAGAACTAAGCCTTTAAAAGACCCCATCATTAAAGTGAGAAGCCAAGGGCTTGAAAACAATTATAAATATGTGAAACAAATTATATAAAAAGATGGTATAATGGGTAAAAACATATAGTTTGAAGAAAAATGGAAATTCACAGTAGAAACTAAATGGCACTATAGAACTGAAATATATAATATTTGAATAAAATAAAATATATACTCTCCATTGGATGGTGTCGTGGATTGAATCATGCCCCCTAAAAATGTGTGGAGCAATTTGGCTAGGTGATGATTCCCAATATTTTGCGATATTCATATACATTGTAAAATCTATGATGTTAATGAGGGAGGATGGGCAGTGGTTGTGTAAGTGGGGCACGGCTCAGTTTATCAGACTGATTTGTGCCTTGAGGCAATCTCTCTTGGGACATAAGGGATAGGGAAGCGAGTAGAGAGTTGACGACCTCCTATCACCAAGAAAACAGTGCCAGAAACCCAGTGTATCCTTCAGACATGAAGTTCATGTGCTGAGATGCTCCCAGGCCAAAGGAAGACTGATGTAAGGATCTTCTTTCAGAGCCAACGGAAAAGTGCCTTCCCTGAAGCCAGCACTCAGAATATGGACTTATGGCCTACTCAACTGTGAGAGAATAAACTTTACTTTTTTGAGGTCATCCACTTGTGATATTTCTGTTATAGCAGCACTAGATGACTAAAACAGATGGGATTAACAATAAATTGGTCGCAGCAGAAGAGATCAGTGAACTTGAAGACAGTTTATTACAAATTATTTAATCTGAATCATAGACAAAAAAGACTGATCATATGAATAGAGCATCAATGAACTTTGAGATAATATCAAGCACTGTAGCATGCACGTTAACTGGAATTCCAGAGAAAGAGGGGAAAAAAAATAATGAATAAAACAAATACTCGAAGAAACAATGGTGTGGATTTCTCAAAATCTAATGCCAAACACCTTCAGTAATTTATAGAACATGTAAACAAAAGCTCAGTAATGATAAAGAGAATATTTTAATAGCATTTCAAATAACTTAATCTAACTGATATTTACAGAAAAGCACACACAACTACAGAATAGAATTTTTTTCAATTTTTTTTTTATTTACTGTCTCTGTTACTTTGTGCTAATGAAATAGAAATACCACAAGTGAACAGCTTTTAACAAACAAACATTTATCTCTCAAAGTTTAGGAAGCTAGATATCTAAAATTAGAATGTTGGCTCTAAGGAGAGAATTTTTCGCTCTGTCCATTGTGAGTGAAGGTCTTCATCAATCTTTTCCTGGGTCTAGAATGTTCTCAGTGCAGGGACCCTGGGTCCAAAGGATACACATGCGGCTCCTGGTTCTTCTTTCTTGGTGATAGTATGTCCCTCCTCCCTCCTTTTATGTCTTGTAAGATAAAGTATTACATAGCCATACTCCAGAGAAATTTCCCTTACATTAAATTAGGGCTGTGATTTGAGTAAAGTCGTTACATCACAACCTAATCCCGCTTATATCTTGTAAGGCAGTGAGAGGCTCAAACTCAAGATATACCCCACTCTAATCCTTACTTACGTGGCTAATCCCACCTTGTGAAAATATCCGACAGCTTTCTCCTAAGTGAGACAATAACCACAGCACAGAGGCTAGGTTATAACACATCACAAAACAGGTGATGACTGGATTACAAAATGACAATCACAAAATCTGGGAATTATAGCCAAACCATGTTTCTGTGGAACACAGCTAAGTCATGAAACCAACATAGAAAATATAGACCATAAGAGAAGTTTTGGCATATTTTAAACAATTGAAATTATGAAGAGTATGTTTCTCAGCACAAATAGACTTAAGCCAGAAATCAGTAACAAAAATATTTTTAAATATACTGGTATTTGGAAACATCCAAAACATTTCTAACTAGCACATGGGTCAGAGAAAAACTAACAATGAATTCAGGTATATATTTAAATTGAATGATGGTGAATATATACCATTATTTATTTGTGGGATGCAAGTAAAACAGTGTTTAGAAATAAATTTATAGCTGTTGGGGGGGGTAGCCTGAAACAGAGGCAGAGACACACCAGTCAAAGGATCCAGTGAAATTTATTCAAAGAGAAGAAGAGTGGGGTCTGAGCCAAGAGTGGCTCAGCCTGCCTTTCTCCAGTAGGGCAAGTTTTTTAGTTTTAAAGTTTCAGTGAGGTAGTATGGGGTGAGGGGATTTATGGTTTGACAAGAGAAGAAAGAGAAGAGGGTAGCAAGAAACTCTAGTTAGGGGATTTATGGTCTGAAAAGGAAGAAGTATCGATTAGAAGAGGGAGGGGTAAGGTTTCTTTATGGTCAAGATTTTGATAAGGGAAGTGCTTTCAATTAGGAGGGTGGGGAAGACAGACATAAAGTTATTTATCATTTTATGGTTACACCAAGTGGGTCATACCAGGCTGTTTTCAGTCATCCCTGTGGGGCATGCATACCAGGCTGTTTTCAGCTAATGACAAGGTCTGATCATTGGATAAGACGACTTCCATGAATTTCAGGAACAGTGTTCCTTCAATAGCTTAAAATTATCTTATATTAGAAAAGAAGAAATATTTCACAGTAGTAATCTAAACTTCTATTCCCAAAAGAGAGTAAATTAAAAATAAAGTAAGTAGAGGCTCAGACATAACGAAGAATAGAAAGCATTGAAATGAGAAATAGCAAGGCCACAAAGAAAAATAACAAAGGCAAATACTGACTCTTCGAAATAATTAGTAAAAGCAATAAATACCAAGGAAATACAATCAAGAATTTAAAAAAGCAAATACAAATAATCAATACTAAGAATGAAAGAAGGGAAATCACTCCAAGTCTAACAGACTTTAAAGTATAATAAGGGAATATAGTGAACAGATTTATGCCAAAAAATTAGACAATTTATATAAAGTTAGAGACTTCCTTAGAAGACCACAATTTAACCAAAACTGACCCAAAAAGAAAGAGAAGGCAAAAAAAAGGGAAGACAATACATAGAGATTGGAAAGGAAACTGGCAATCTATGTTCATAGGTGATATAACAATTTGTGTAAAAAAATTCCTGAGGAATATAAAAAGGAAGTACTAGAAATAATAAAGAAACCCTGGTAGCATAGTGGGTTGAGTGCTACATTTGATAACCAAAAGGGTTAGCAGTTGAAACCCACCAGGTACTCCTTGGAAACTCTATGGGGCAGTTCTACTCTGACCTATAGGGTCACTATGAGTCAGACCCAATTCAGTGGCAGTGGGTAGGTAGGTAGGTAGAATTAATAAATCAATTTTGCAAAATAGCATGATTCAAGGTCATTATATAAAAATTAGCTGCATCTGTACATATTTGCAACCAACAATTGACAAATTAAACTGTAAAATAACACAATTTAAGCATCATGACATATAAAATGTTTCATTATAAATTTAACGGAAGTTGTACAAAACCCCTACACTGAAACCTACAAAACACAACTGAGGCAACTTTAAAAAGACATAATTAAATTGAAAGATGTAGCATGTTTGTGGTTTGAAAGTCTCAGCGTACTTAAATGCCAATTCCCCTCAAAGTGATTTATAGATTTAATCCAAACTCAAACAAACCCCAAAGAGCTTTCTTACAGATATTGACAAACCATGCTTTCTATGCAAACACAAAAACTATAATAACTAAAATATCTTGAATAAATAAAAAGATGATAGCTTAGAGATTTACATTGTTTGACTTCAAAACATACTAGACAACAACAGTCATCAAGACAGTGTGCTCCTGGCACATAGTAGAAATCGTATAGAAATCCAATAGCAATCACATAATGAAAATGTATAGCAAATCCAAAAGTAGACCCACACTTACATGATGAATTGATTTTTGACAAAGATGTTGAAAGAATTAAGTGATAAAAGACATATCTGCTCAACAAAAAATGCTGAAAGATGTATTTGTATGTTAGAAAGAAACTAACAGTTCACATTACGTAGAGAAAGGACTTTGCAAGTAATCATAAAAAAGAAATATAAAAGCTCAACCTACAAACATTCTAGAAAAAATGAAGGACAATATCTTTATGATTTCAAGGTAAGCAAAGATTTCTTTGAACACAAAAACAAAACTCTAAAAGAAAATAAATAATATACTAGACTTCATAAAAGTTATCATTTCTGTTCATCAAAAGGTCTCCATGAACCACTGCCTCCTGTGCTCTAAGATCATGAGAACTAGATAATGCTTGGCTATCACTACTAGAAGTTCTGATCAAGGAATAAGAAAGGGAGAAAATGTGGAACAGAACTTTGAATTCTTAATACATTCAGATTTTCTGGATTTAACGAGGCTGTCAGAGCACCTGAGAGACTGGCCCAGTGTTACTCTTCAAACTTGGTTCACTTGTCACTGCTGTTGTTGTCATTTGACAGAAAACAAAATTATTTTCAAGAAAAAATAAATAATTTTTAGTTTTGTTACAGTGGGAAGAATCAAAAAGAACAACAAAAAGCTCCTATAAACTCACTGCTTCCTCAACAAAGAAATAAAAATAATTTAATTATTTAATAAATAATTCCTGTACTGTAAATGGTTATAACATTTTCTGTAAACATATTTGATGCTAGCTTTATGACACACAGAGTTTCTCAAATTCAATTTCTTTTTCACCAGTAATTATTGATTGATTTGTTGATTATTGTTTTGGATAGCATAAGATTGTATTTTCATTCATTCATGAATTCACTCAAATGAAGTTTGCTGAAGGTCCACTTCCTACTAGGTACTGTTCTAGTATCTAAAGGTAGACTAATAGATGAAGCATAGTTATCACCTTTATGGAGTTAATATTCATATTCATAAGTGGGTTGGTGAAGAGAAAATCCCACCAACCCACTGCTGTCAACTCGATTCTGACTTATATAAGAAAACTGTAGATAACGATGCCTGCCAATGAAATTTAAGTCTGGGCTGTGCAACAGAGAATGGTTAATCTGGGGGATAAGGAGCCCCCCTAGCTAAGCAGTCAGGTGTTGTTCTGCTAACCAAAATGTTGGTGATTCAAAGCCATCAGCTGCTCAGTGAAAGAGATGTGGCAGTCTGCTTAAAGATGACAGCTCTGGAGACCCTGTGTGGCAGTTCTCCTCTGTCCTACTGAGCTGCTAAAGGCCAGAGTTGGCTCCATGGCATTGGGCTACTCTTCACACTTTGAATTGAATCCATCCCCTGACATCACCTTTAAGCTAGTAACAGTTTAGTTCAAAAAGTAAAGATCATCCCCCTTAAGTACTGTATTCTTTCAAAAAAAGAACAACTCATGTCTAGTAAGATCAAATGGTCAACAACTATTCTAAAGCATGAATGAAAAGATGGGGGGCAGGGAGATTAAGTTAATGCAGTGAAACAACCAGAACAGAAATAACTGGAACACTGACACAATGTGAAAGATATAATCAATATCACTGATCATTACGTCTAGAAATGGTCAAATTGAGATAGATTTTACTGTGTTCTATTTTCACCAAAAATAAAATGAAATATTGATTTTTTTAGTGTTATTAAAAATAGATACAGGACCAAATACTGGAAGTGAAAATACATGTGACAAAAAGTTTATATTCACAATATGAAAAAATTTCTCAAAATCATGGATACAAAAAATTTTTCAAGTGGACAAAAGATATAAACACATCAGTAAAAACATGAGTGTTCAATGAGCACATAAACAGGTGTTCAATGTCATTACTGATTAAAGACAAAGCAATTAAAATGAGAATGCATCCCTAGGATAACTAAAATTACAGAGACTGAAAACAGCAAGTGTTAGTGAAGGTATATCATGACTAGATCTCTCATAATTTGGTGGTAGAAACGTAAAATGGCACAATCACTTTAAAAACCTATCGGTTTCTCTTAAGTTAAATATTCACTTCCCAGAAGGCACAGTAATTCCACTCCTAGGTATTTTCCCAAGGGAAATAAAGGAATATTCAAATTTATTTATTTTTACATAAATGTGAAAATAAATGTGTACACAAAAGTTTATGCACAAATGTTCATAGATATCTTATTTGTAATAGCTCCAAACTAGTAATAACGCCAATCTGCATGAACAAGTGAATGAATAAACAAATTGTGGTATATCTATAAGATGGACTGTCACTCAGCAATAAAAAGAAACTTAACCATTAGCACACATAGCAACATAGGTGAATCTTAAAAACATGATGAGTGAATGAGGTCAGACATAAATATATATATACATACATATGTGTATATATGATTGCTTTCTCGATGGCACTTGGCTACATGTATTTTAGAATAGGCAAAACTAATCTGTGTAATAGAAAATGCAACAGTCACAGGCTCTTGGAATTGACTGAAGCATGAAGAACTTTCTGGAATGATAGAACTATTTATATTTTGATTAGTGTGTAGGTTCCCTGAATGCATTCAATCATCAAATCTTACTGATATACACAGTTAAAAACTATGTGTTTCAGTTCATATGAATCGTAGTGCAAGTTTATTTTAAAGGGATGTCTGAGTTGAGTATATCCCTGAGATACCTGGAAAAAACAAACACAAAACAGCTCTTGAATATGCCACCAACCCAGATTACACGTGATTCTCATAGATTATAGTTGCTAGTTGCCATCAAATAGATTCCAACTGACAGCAACTCCTGGTATTACAGAGTGGAACTACTCTGAAGTTTTCTTGACTCTAATCTTAATGGAAGTAGATTGCCAGATCTTTTCTTCTGCATTATCGATGGGTGGATTTGAATTACCAACCTTTAGATTAGCAGTTAAGGACAAACCTTTTGAGCCACCAGGGACCTTGGCTCATAGATTAATCTTTGACTAACTATTAAATAATTCATAATCTGAATTTCTTTTAAAAAGAGAAATATATTCATCTTTGGAAAAGAGCCGATAAACTATATACATGTCAAAACTAAAATCTCATAATATTTACTAATGGAATTTTCTGATAAACACTATTAAATAAGAACTTTAGGGGGACGGAGTCATGATGGTGGACTAAACACATGTCTCCCTAAATCACTCTTAAACCAAGACCTGAACTGAAAATTAAACAGAGACTTCTGGACATCTAGTGAGCCCTAGGACATGGCATAGGGCTGTTAATTTGGACTTCATACCACTGAATGCAAAACTTCCTCTTTTTCACTGACCCCACTCTTGGTGAGCATGGGCTTGCATGGACCGAAAGTAGCTCATCATTTAATTTTTTAGTTTTTTTTCTTTTTGTCTGTCTTAGCCAGTGGGCAGAGCTGGGACCTGACTAGCTGCTAATCTCAAACTCACTGCTGGTGGGATCAGCAATGCAATTGCCATATTCTGAGAGCCCAGCTTTGGATTCTGTGCATCTCAGCACCTTTGGCCTATCTTTCTACCTCTGCCATATAGTGGCTGTACGGAGGCGGTGGCAAGCTTGTGTGCGTTGCCATTTTGCTCCATTGAGAGATGGATCCTCCCATATGGAGGCCCCAGCTGGACTTAGTTCCTAGGCTGGGAGGCAGCGCTGGCCCAGGGGAAAATGCTCTTCCAATAGAGAGGTGTCGCCTGCAGTTGGAGCCTGGCAACAGAGGCTGTGGACTCTGAGCATCTTGGCACCTTTGGCCTCCCTTTCCGCCAGTAGCCTGGCCCCAGCCAGGTGGCAAACTTGTGCAGGACACCATCTTGTTCCACTGGGAAGCGGAGATATCCATAAAGAACCACAGCTGGACCTAATTCCTGGGCTAGGAGGCAGCACCTGCCTGGAAGAGAGAGCTTTTCCAGCAGAAAAACAGAATTCTACACAGTGTCACCTACGGCTGGGGCCCAACATCAGGGACCAGGAAGGCAGTAGCCTTTTTGTAGTTTGAGCTAGTTTATAACAACTAGGTTTCGATATAGAGGTGCTTACTTTCTCAGCTGGGAAGAGGGACCTATATACCTGAAAACCTGCCTGACTTTGGAAGTTGTCAGATACTTTTTAACTCTCATTTTAAGATGGCCTAGAGAAACAACTGCAGTCCATCCTCACAGTGTCTTTCCCAGCCTCTATTGACTCACATGATGCCCCAAAAGTAACAAACTCTGGAGAAAACTGTAACCAAAAAAATCACCCATGGTTCAGAGGGCCCCCGAAAGACAGTACCTCGGAACTTCCCAGGCAAAAAAGCTTTGCTGAAACTATCAGAAGGTGAATACAAAATGATTATATAGAAAGCCCTCCTATACCTTATTCAAAATGCAGCAGAGCAAAATGAAAAATTAAGCAAGCTGTTCCATACAATGGAACACTAGCACTCTGAAATCTAACAGATCAAGAACAAAATCAAAGAGATGGAAACTTCAATTCAAAGCCAAGAAAACAGAATGGAACAAATGGAAAGGAGACTTTCTGACTTGGAAGACAGAGCTACTGACTCCAGCACCTATGAGAAGAAATCAGAAAAAAGAAACAGGAAAAATAAAAAAGCATTATGAAGCATATGGGAATCTATTAAGAGGAGCAATCTACAATTAACTGGAGTTCCTGAACAGGGCGAGACACCTGAGAACACAGAGAGTATTGTTGCTGAGCTGCTGACAGAAGACTTCCCTGATGTTACGAAAGAAGAGAATACAGATATCCAAGATACATATCAAATGCCACTCAATATGGATCTCAAAAGAAAGACTCCAAGACATACTATAATCAAGCTTGACAAAATGAAACATAAGCAGAAACTCTTAAGGCAGCAAGACTCGAAGAAAAGCTAATATTCAGAGGGAAACCCTGTAGGCTTTCATCAGATTTCTCAGCAGAAACAATGCTGGCACAGAGACAGTGATATGACACATTCAAAGCCTTGAAGGAGACAAACTTCCAACCCAAGAATTACATATCCTGCAAAGCTATCTTTCAAATATGAAAATGAAATAAAGACATTCACAGATAAACAGAAACTCAGAGACTTTGTAAAACCCAAACCAAAGCTACAAGAAATATCAAATAATCTGTTGTCTTAGAAGAACAAAACCACTAACTTTATATTTTAGAAGCAATTACAAGACACATCACTCAGAATCCTACTCAGTTAAGGAGGGCTCCAAACTCAATCAAAGTTATAATAGTGAAAGAAATGATCCAGTGATCATCATGAAAACTATGATGTCATCATATTAAAAAGAAGGATGTACTACAGTCATTATCGTCCTTCCAGGTGGAGAGGAAGCTGCTGAGCTGCCATACAACCTGTGATATAGCTGCTTCTGATGAATCTTCTAAACACCTTTGACTGTGTGATAAGAAAGAACAAGACAGCATAGGAGACTGCTATCGAACCAATGATAACAAGATGGAGAAGCATCCAGAGCAGAACAAAAGAGAACAGTGAGGTGGCTCTTGCTGGTAAGGGATGATGATGGCTTGGTCTAGTGGTCACAATATGGCATCATTAGAAGCAGCAGTTTGGGTGTAGGGGAGGAGGAGATCAAAAGAAAAGCAAGCAGAGAGTTGGGAACCTCAGACCATCAAGAAAGCAGCACCAGGAGTAGAACATGCCCTTCAGACCTGCAGCAAGATGCTCCCTGTCCAAAGACTCATGCAACACAAGGACTTTCCTCCAGAACCAAAAGAGGGAAAGCCTTCCCCTGGAGAGGACACCTTAAATTCAGACTTGTAGCCTACTGGACTGTGTAAGAATAAACTTTTCCTGTCAAAGCCAAAAAAAAAAAAAAAAAAGAATTTTAAACAATATAAAGGACATAAAAGGAAAAAAAAATTTATTCACACAACCATAAGATACTATGAAGAAATACAAACTAATACAAACCAATCCAAGCCACAGACTTGCTGCTGTTGAGTTGATTGCAACTCAAATTGACTATGGAAAAGAACTTACATGACTAGCTTCTCTCATAAGATTCAGCATAAGTCTGATTCCTGTAAGGCAGGAGTTAAAGATGTCCTAAATGTCCAGCTTTCCAAACTACTCTACCACTCTATCATCTTTAACATCAACTACTTCCCCTCTGCTCAATACTGTCCCTCTTTCTTTGTGTTCTATACTCTGCTGCAAAGCTCACAGAACTCCTGAACTGTACTTAGAATTAAGTGGCTCATTAGAGAAGTAACAAGGTACAATCTGCGATCAGGATCAACTTGGAAGTAACAGGAACAACAACTCAGGACAAAGTTCTTGGAATAGGACAGCTTCATCTTACCTCCTGCCACCATGCCCTGCTAGGGTCTTGCTGCCATAGGGCCCTGCTGAGGGCCTGTTTTCGTCATCCAGTACTGCTCTAACAGTAATACTACAAAGTGGATGGCTTTAAAAAAGTTTATTCTTACACAGTCCAGTAGGCTACAAGTCCAAATTCAGGATGTCCATTCCAGGGGAAGGCTTTCCCTCTTTGTCAACTCTGGAGAAAGGTCCTTGTGTTGCATCAGTCTTTGGTCAGGGAACATCTTGGTGCAGAACCTCAGATCTGAAGGATGCACTCTCCTCCTGGTGCTGCTTTCTTGATGGTGTGAGATTCCCAACTGTCCGTTTGCTTCCTCTTCCTTTTATGCCTTGTAGGATAAAAAGAAGAAAAGGTGCTGCAAGCCATACTCCAGGGAAACTCCCTTTACAATGGAGCAGGGAGGAAGTGATTTACAGTTCCACCCTGATCCTCTTTAACATACAGCATAGGAAAATCACAAATTGGAGGGCAATCACACAAGTCAACAATCACGACCCAGGCAAATTTCTATACATATTTTTGGGGGGACATAATTCTATCCATAACAGGGCCATCTTGGGCAAATGTTGCAGCTCTTAGCTGTGTTAGTCAAAAGCCCTACAAAACGTATTTTGAGCCAGTTTCCTGGTTCCTTCCACCAGGGGACAGTCTCTTACTGTTTTCTGTTTTATCACAGCATCTCCCATCTCCCTCTGTGTTTCCCTTTAAGCCTAGTGGAATGACCAGCTCCCCACATTAGGGTTTCATATATCTTATTTGCACCGCCACACCCCATATGCACCTTAGTTATATTCTTAGCAAGCTAGCCAATCCACTTGGTGGGTCACAAGCACTTCCTTTGCATCATCCTACTCAGTCATTTGGTGGAAGTTATACCACTATGGCTAGAAAGGCCAGAGTAAGTAAATCACTGCACCACAGAACTGTATTAAGATTTTATGTATATATATGTGTGTGTGTGTGTGCTTTAGTCAGCTAGGCTGCTCTAACAGAAATATCACAGAGTGGATGACTTTAACAAAGAAAGATTTATTCTTACACAGTCCGGTAGGTTGCAAGTCCATATTCAGGGTGTCCGCTCCAGGGAAAGACTTTCCCCTTGTGGGCTCTGGAGGAAGGTCCGGTATTGCATCAGTTATTGTCCAGGGAGTGTCCTAACGCAAGAACCTCTGGTCTGAACGACGCGCTCTGCTCCTGGTGCTGCTTGCTTGATGGTAGCGAGGTTCTCAAATTGTCCTTTGTTTCTTTTTCCTTTTATTCCTTGCAAGCTAAAAGCATTAAGGGTGGGGTAAGCCATACTCCAGGGAAACTCCCCCTACAGCAGGAATTCACAGCCCCACCCTAATCCTTTAACATACAGGCTAGCAAAACCACACAATGGAGGACAGTCCCAAGATACTGGGAACCATATCCCAGCCACGTGGCTGCACACATTTTTGGGGGGACACAATTCCAACCATGACAGTGTGTGTGTATATATATGTATATATATATGAAACTATAAATCCAGTCATGGTAGATGGTATGTGAGAAATATCATACATACTTATGAATAACCAAAGTTTTATCCCGTCTAAACAGTGATTAAAAATGAAATCTGTTTAGGACCACTGCTGTCATGAATTATATTGCGTCCCCCACAAAGTGTGTGTAGCAATTTGGCTAGCCATGATTCCCAGTATTGTGCGATGTTCCTCATGCTATAAACCCTGCCTCTACAATGTCAATGAGGGAGGATGGACAGCAGTTGTGTTGGTGGGACACCACTCAGTGTGTAAGACTGTATTGTGCTTTGAGGGAATCTCTTAAGATATAGAAAAGAGAAGGTAGCAGAAAGATCTGGGGACATCGCACCGCCAAGAAAGTTGTGCTGGAAGCAGAGGATATTCTTGGGATTGGATCTAGGGTCCCTGCGCCTCAGTAGCTCCCAGTCCAGGGGAAGATTGATGGTAAGGACTTTCCCTTGGAGGCAGCAGAGAAAGCCTTTCCCTGGAGCTTACATGCTGAATTTGGGCTTTTAGCCTACTAGACTGTAACAAAATGGAATTCCTCTTTTTAAAGCCATCTTCTGGTGGTACTTCTGTTATAGCAGCACTAGATGTCTAAGACAATTGCTTTTATGCTTAGAAACTATAAGTGATTATCGCTTGATGTCTGAAATCAGTAACTAGGAGTTGAAAGCAAAGAAGTAGATATAATCATTTTGAATAAAAATAAAAGCTTAGATTCAAAGGGTAACTCTTCACATAGTGGGAAAACCACCAAATGTCACCAAATTTCTGTTAAGGGTGATGGAAAAATTTGGAAATGGATAGTGGGGACGTTGGCTCTAATGAATGTCATTGAACTGTATGTGTAAAAAATGTTGAGATGACAAATGCTTTCTTATGTCTTTTTTAGCAAAATAGTGGTAGTAATATAAAGGACAAGGAGAGATATGTTTGAGACACAGCAGCTTTTTCAGCTCTGAAGAAGTCTATTAAATATCTCACTCAGGCCTTGATAAGAAATACAGTTCCAGGACTGGATAAACATAGCAGGTTAGATCAGGAGAGATTTTCCCATCCATATTTAACATAAAGTGATGAGAAGGCAGGCTCTCTAAGAACTGAGGGCTGGTGAACATCCAATTGCCAGCCTACAAGCCACACCGGCTGTAGCCCAGTTCTCCCAGAAGGCAAGGGCTCCAATGCGGGAGGAGAGCAAGATTCACCACTGTCCCCCAGGAAGAGCCAGTGCAGGCCGACCACTAGCCAAATAGCTAGAAAATAAACCTATAAGCAGTGGAAGTGCAAAAGATCTAGTAAAAATTACAATCTGTAGAATATCCTGTAGCATTTGGGATGCTTAGCAGAACATGTGGGTGACATTTAATCCATGTCTATATTAGAAAGTCTTAACTTAAAAAAAAATATTTAAGTTTTAACTTAATGATGCTTTTAAGCACTGCACATAAGGAAGGTTTGAGTTTTGTTGTTGTTGTTTGAAATGCTGCTTATTTTCTGTTATGAGTTGATGAAGACGAATGGTCATCTGACAATCAACATCAATTCCTAAATACAGCTTTACTGAGAAAGAAATGTTTCTTAAATTAGAATATAGCATTCATAGCATAAGGAACCACATGAAACAATGAGTTTGTAAGAACTGGATTTCTATCCTTATTTTACCTTTTCCTATTTGTGTAATTCCTACATATTTGTATGATTCTCACTTGTGTAAGGTACACCTGATCCAAGCCTAATACACATGCAGTAAAGGTCTTTCCATTCTTTTCATTTGCCTCACATGTGTGCAAAAGTTGGACAGTGAAAAAGGAAGATCAAATAATTCATGCATTTGAATAATATACAGTTATACCATGAATTATCAGAAGAATGAAAAAGTCAGTTTTAGAGAAAGTACAACCAGAATGCTCCTTAGAAGCGAGGATGATGAGACTTAGTTTTGCTTACCTTGGACATGCCATCAGAAAAGAGCAATAGCTCAAAAAGGACATCATGCTTTGTAAAAGGTCAGCAAAAGTGTCAGAAACCTTCCATGAGAAAGACTGTCACAACAGCTGCAACAGTGGGTTTGAAGGTACCAACAATTACGAGGCTGGTACAAAACTACACAATGTTTTGTTCTGTTATACTTAAGGTCATTGTCCTGGATTGACTTGTGCCCTCCCAAAAATATGTGTAGTAATTTGACTGGGCCAGGATTCCCTGTATTCCATGATTGCTCTCCATTTTGAGATTTTCTGATGCTGTAAATCCTAATCTCTGCCTGTGGCTAGGAGAGTAGATTCTGTTAGAATTAGAGTGGGACTGTAAATCCCTTCATAAGGTCACCTCCCTGCTCCATTGTGAAGGAAGTTTCCCTGGAGTATGGCTTGCACCACCTTTTATCCTTTCATCTTACAAGAGATAAAAGGAAAGGGAAGCAAGCAGAGAATCGGAAACCTCACGTCATCAAGAAAGCAGTACCAAGAGAAGAGTGCATCCTTCAGACCTGAGGTTCCTGTGCCAAGATGCTCCCTTAACAAAGGCTGATAAAACACAAGGACTTTCCTCTAGAGCTGACTGAGGGAAAGCCTTCCCCTGGAGATGACACCCTGAATTTCGACTTGTAGCCTACCAGACTGTGTAAGAATAAACTTTTCTTTGCTAAAGCATCTACTCTGTGGTTTCTTTGTTAGAGTAGCACTAGCTGATTAAAACAGTCATCGCGAGTTGGTGTCTGCTTAATGGCAACAACAACTTAGTATAATCATACCCAATCATAATACTAAAAACAATGTCCTAATATTGGGAGCTTACTATGGCCAGCACTTACATTATCCCCTCTAATTCTACAGCAAGGAGCCCTGGTGGCATAGTGGTTAAGGTGCTTGGCTGTAACCGATTGGTGGGTGGTTGAACCCACCAGCCTTCCTGTGGGACAAGATCTGTCATACTGCTTCGGTAAAAACTTATAGCCTTGGAAACCCAGTACAGCATTTCTCTGTCCTACAGGGTCTCTATGAGTCAGAATCAGCTCCACAGCAATGGGTTTGGTTTTGGGGTAGTTCTATGGCAATTATGTGATCTCCAATCTTTAAATAATAAAACTAAAATTCCAAAAGATAGATTGATTCAGTTCCCAAGGTCATTTAGCCTCTGCAGACCTTAGATTTCTAATCCATAAAGTTTGAGAAGCATACTGAACAAAGTCAAAAAAAAAAACCTTCCAGCTCTCACATCTATGATTTATGCTGAGAGTCTCTTGGAGGAGACAAGCAGTGTCACTAGTAATAGCCCCACAGTGCTCAGTTCAGATAATACACTGCAATCATCAATAGATATTTATAGAAAATATCTTGTGTCCTTTAAAATAAAAAAGTCAGCTCAAAAGTTTCACAATGTTCATTAAACCTAGAAATAAAATGAGTGATCACAGTCACAGGTTTTAAACATACATTCATTTTAAGACAAAGTCTTTCCAGTAAACAAAGGAAGTCCCAAGATATAACTACTTGATAACATTTACATTTGTTCCTAGTTAGAGGAGTGAGTGACTCCAGTGGAGAATTCATTGGAGAAAAAAGTGGGGAAATATCCATGTCTACATCTAATTTTTTAATGTTTTACTTTATATATATATTTAGCAAAGAGAAGGAGTGACTTTGTAAATATGTCTCTTGTTAGATTCAGGGACCTTCATTAGGAAGGCTTTTCTGTGATTCATTCGTTGTCATTGTCATCTTGCACTCCATTTAAGTCCACTAGGGCCCAACTAACTCGAGAAACTGGGATTTTATGGGGAAGCAGGGAACACTGTGGGATGACCTAAATGTGATACATAATCCTTGAGGAATGGAGGGAAAACAATAGAGAGCCACTGAAAAACAAAAGCAATGTCAACATTCTTTGAAAGATGTGATAAAAGTGCATATCTGAAGTTGTCTGGAAACCAAAAGGTAGAGTTATAAAACCAAGAGGGAAAACAAAATGTTCCCTGGAACTCAATGCCTAAGTCATGGAAAGGTAAAAAGCTGAAAACTTCAGCGAGTGAAGAGAAATGATGTAAGAAAATCAACTAGAGCAAAAATGTAAGAGAGAAGCTATAATTTCATGTGGTGCAAAATGTGTAGTGGAACCAGGATACACTATTTACGAGATATCAATGAGGAAATGTGACATCGGCATCTGAATTAGCTAGAAACGTACCATATATTTTAGTCAGAAGTGGAGAAAACTTTTCATTACTGTTCTTAAATGTACCCTCTGTGACATAAATTTACTGTTTTAGCTTTTTAAAATACCTTGCAAGAATGTAGTCTAATAATTTATTCACCTATTCCACTACTACAATCATTCTGATCCACTTCCATCTTGGCTAGATAATAAAGAAAATACTGTCAGTCATTTTGAATAAGATATTGAAACACCGAAAAAACTAAACCCACTGCCATCAAGTTGATTCCAACTCATAGATACCCATAGAGTTTCCGGTGAGCACCTGATGGATTTGAACTGTCAACCTTTTTGTTAGCAGCCATATCACTTAGCCACTATGCCACCTGAGTTTTCAAAATATACTTATTTTGAAATTTAATAATCATTATTTGCTAGATGTCTTGCTTAGAATTAGGAATACAACAGTAAAATTCCAAATTCGTGTTCTTCAGTAAATTCATAGTCTAGTGGAGGAGACACATGACAAAACAGTTAATTTCAACACAATGTGGATGACACTGGAGCCCTTGGAAAGCTCAAATATGCCAGGGTACTAACTGAAAGATATCCAGGGTATCCTTGAAGGAAAGCTTGGTGCTCTACTCCTGAAAAATCAGCTGTTGAAAACTCCATGGGCCACAGATGTACTCTGACACACACAAAGGATACCCATGAATCAGAATTGTCTTGACAGCAACTGGTTTGGGTTTTTTGGTTTTGAAAAGCACTGCCATTGATTGAATTGGTGCCCCCTTTCCCCTTCAAAATAAGTATGGAAATTTAGTTGGGTCACGATTCACCAGTATTGTGTGATGGTCCTCCATTTTATGGTTTTCGTGTGGTGTATGTTAAAAAGCATTAAAGTGGGACTGTAAATCCCTTCCTAAATTCATCTCCTCGTTCCATTATAAAGGGAGTTTCCCTGGAGTGTGGCTGGCAGCACCACTTATCCTTTTATTCTACAAGAGATAAAAGGAAAGGGAAGCAAGCAAAGAGTCGAGAATCTTACACCATCAAGAAAGCAGTACTGGGAGTCAAATGAGTCCTTCAGACCTGAGGTTCCTGCATCAAGAACTTCAGGTCTGCACCTGACCAAAGACTGATGCAACACAAGGAACTTCCTCCAGAGCCAAAAAAGAGGGAAAGCCTTTCCCCTAAAGCTGACACTCTGATTTCAGACTTATAGCCTACTGGACTGTGTAAGAATAAATTTTTCCTTGTTAAAGCCATACACTTTGTGGTACTTCTGTTAGAGCAGCACTAGCTGACTAAAACAAGCACCATGACAAACGTGGAGTTTCTAAGTGTAGACAAACTGTTAAGTGCTCAACTACTAGTCAAAAATTTGGGGATTCAAACATAATCAGGGGTACCTTGGAAGACAGTTCTGGAGATCTGTTTCTGAAAGGTCACAGCCTTGCACACCCCAGTAACAAGTTTTACTCTGTACCTATGTGGCTGCTGTGAATCAGAATCAACTTGAAGGCAACTAACACAACAACAACAATAGGTGTAAATTGTTGTTATAACCAAAATAGGTCCTAAGAGTGTTGAAACTCATACCACTCAAGCTAGAGACAATTTGCTACCTTAAGGTTGCCAGCGATTTTCTTAACGGTGTTTGGAAGAGGTGGACTGCCTTTTTAGAGGGTGTATGTGTGGTGTTTCATTTCTAGGGTATGGAATGTTTTGATGGGGAAAGGGTGGCTTATGCTACGTCATTTGACCATTTAATAAAGCATGTAACCATCGTCTTCCTAAGGAACAAAGGCATCAAGACAATGAGTAGTGAGAGTGTTTAGCTGTTGTCTAGCAGCAGCTCATCTTTATAGCTCACATGTTACGTGCTGGCATTCTTCTAAGTACTCTCCATGTACTCACTATCACAACTTTGTGAAGTAGACACAGTATTCATTTTGGTTTTTTGAAAAGAAAGCAAACTGAAGTAGGGATAGTTTAATTACTCTGAGACATGCAACAAGCGGAGTCAGGATCCTAACTCATGAAACCTCCGGAGTGTAGGCATGGGACTCCTATTCCACACTACCACCCTACTTCGTTGGTGGCTTTTCTGCAGAGTTTGTTACGCTTATTCAAAGATCGAAAGTCAACTACTGTTTGACACTGGCCCCATCAAGAGATGATCTCTGTGAACCTTCCCCTTGAGTTTGGGCAGGCTATGTGACCACTTTGACCATAGAATATGGCCAAAGCATCACATGCCTGTTTCCAGGTTCAGCTCTTAAAAGACTGGCAGCTTCCACTCCTCTGTCCTGGACACTCATCACGTGAGCCCTCAGAGATATCATCAGAAGTCTGACCACCCTGCCGAAGAAAACACATGAATAGACCTTGAGACGACACAAGGAAGGTAGGGGTTGTACTTTGTCCAGCCTTCCAGCCACCCCTTCTAATGCATTAGGCAACAAAGGAAGTTATCTTGGTCCTTCCAGACCAGCCCTACCTCCAACTGGACATCACTTACCAATGACCACAGTCAATGCAAAGCAAAGCAGAAGAATTTTCCAGCTGAGCACTGTCCAAAATTCTAACCTTCAAATCATAACATTTTAAAAAGAAATAAATCTTATTTCACAGTACTGATGTTTGGGGTGGTTTGTTACTCAGCAATAGATAACCAGAACAGGTAAGTTAACTTGAAAATGAATATGATACAGAGGTGAAAGGAATATGGAATCCCAATAAGAGAAAGTATAATACCTAGCATAATACTTTTCCCACTTGTAATAGATAGGAATCCTTGGAATCATTCAGGGATTCAGGAGAAAGAGAAAAAAGAGGTATCACCATAGACTGCACCTCTTTGCATTCTAGGGGTCATTTTAACCTAAAATGTTATTTTCTATTTGTAAGTTCTTCCTATTATCCTTAATCTTTCATTAAAATGAAATCTTAGCATTTTGATTAGAACAAAGGATAGGGTAGAGTAGAGTGGGAACAGGAGAGAAAAATAGTCACTCACCATACTTTATATGGCTTAAAATAAATGCATTAGCTCTTAGGTCGGACAGCCTGCGCTCAAAGCCTAGCTCTACAATTCATTCACTATAGTCCTTGGACAAATTATTTAAACCTTTTGTGACTGAGTCACCTCATATGTAAAATGAGAGTTAGTACTGACTGCCTTCTACTGCCTATCAGCTTGTTGTACTGTGGCAGCTTACATGTTACTATGATTCTGAGAGCTATGCCACCAGTAATTCAAATGCCAGCCGGGGTTATCTATTTGAACAGGTTTCAACAGAGCTCTCAAACTAAGACAGCCTAGGAAGAAAGACCTAGTGACTCACTTCTAAAAATTATCCAATGAAAACCCTACGGATCACAACAGAATACTGCCCAATGCAGTACTGAAAGATGAGCTCCCTAGGTTGGAAAGAATTCCAAATGTTCAGTGGCCACAACAATGGACTCAAGCATGCCAACAATTGTAAAGATGCCACAGGTCCTGGTAATGTTTTGTTTTGTTGCGCATGGGGTCTCCATTAGTAGGAGCTGACTAGATGGTAATTAACAACAGCTGACTCCTTTTCATTTTCCATCATCAAAAGACACAAAGGAGCTTCAGAAACACTCTTCATCCTACCCTTCACAGCCTGGCAACCACTCAGCGTTGATCTCCAGTTTGGTTTGAGGAGGATGGAGTAGCGGATCTAGAAAGCTAGAGTACAACTGAATTGCCACCACACAACAATCATTTTAGACATAAAAGTCAGCATAAGGAAGCATTCAGGGGTGAGAGAGCATAGTGTGTATTTAAAGAACCACAAGTTGATCAAAATGACACCATTTTTTGGCATGTAGTATGGAAAGTATACAGAGTAGGGTAGATAGGAGGTGAGCTGGGGAGAGAAACAAGATGAGTTGGCATAAAAACCCAAAACCCACTGCTGTTGAGTAGGGTCCAGCACCCTAGAAGACAGAGCAGAATGTCCCCGTAGAGTTTCCAAGGAGCACCTGGCAGATTTGAACTGCCAATCTTTTGGCTAGCAGATGAAGCACGTAACCTACTACACCACCAGGGTTTCCTGAGTTGGCATGGAAAGCCTTGTTTACCACATTACTTAGCCAAGTAATGTGGGCATCATGTGACAGCATGAAGGTGGGCCATTGCAAGGTTTAAAGTTGTGGTCACGTCCTTCTTATCACCCACTAACCTTAAATCTTCGTAAGAAACTTATGAGGTAGGTAGGGAATGTACTGTTGTTGCCATTACTAATAAGGAAACTGAGGCCTATGGTGCAGCCACTAGGACTCAACAGGTTCGTTGAGGCTTCTCAGGCCCAAGCAGGCTGAACCAAAAGGAATGTTTACGGCAGGAGCCCATTTAGAACAAGTACATGTAAAGACAATGGATCCTTTGTAAGTCTTTTTTCTCACTGTCCTGGAATAATACAATATAGAAAAAAAAAAACAAAACATTTAACACATTCCAGGCACTGCAGCTCTTATAAACAGGTTTATCTCCCAAGCTAGAGTATGACCCTAAACAGAAGCTTCCAGTCAATTCTACACGCAGAAATTTTTCCAAATAATTCTGCTCAGCAGAGTAGTTCTGTCTTATGTTACAAAGCAAGGAGAGATCTGCACTCAGTGAGATTAATCTCCAACTGTACCTATAAAAAAAATAACTAATGACTTCAATGGCTATATCACACATCAGTGGTATGAGTAAGACAGCCAACATTTTTTCCTGCAAATTATGTATCTTAAGTGTACTCAATTAGCTTATTTTTCTCTGACTTGGCAATAGAACTGAAAATTCTTCCCTGAGCAAAGAGATATCTACTTCCAAGTCTGTCTGATTTGGTCTAAATTTTTGTGTTTTCAATTTCATGTACCATGCTTCATTCAGATCTATTAAGGAATCAAAGAAAGACATGCAATCTCTCTAACATTGTTAATCTTTAAAGTTTCTAATCTAGAGAGAGTTCAACCACAAGACCCCGAATGATAAAAACTAGTAAGGAATATTGGAATTTTTCAATAACATGAGACTTGTGTTTTCACCAGTATCCCTTTGTTTTTCAGATAATAAAACCTACCAATAACTAGAACCTTTGCTAACAAGAACAACTTAGGAGGAAACAATATTGAGTTTTAAAACTAAACAACAGTAAAAGTAGAGTTGATGATGTTCAGAGGCCTCCCTTCTAAGGAAGTGAGAACAAATAAAAGATGTATTGCGTCTATTATTGGTTAGGAGTGAGGTGACACGGAATGGAGTTGCAGCTTTCCCAAGCTGTCTTTGCCCGACAGCCCTTCGTTATTTGCTTTCACCCTAGCAGAAAGCTAGCCATTACTAGCTGTCTAGTGCGGGTCAGGAAGCAAATTGGGTGTTTTATAATTACTACTTTCCACTCCGGATAACGGTACCACTACCTGTGCAGCAGTTCCCGGCAGACCCTCCATTCTCTCTCACCGCCATGGATCCATTTCTTAAATCCTGGGCCTCTTATTTCCTTAAATTTTCTCATACAGAACCCTTGCCCCATCACCGCTGCAACAGCCTTATTTCAGGTTCCTTTCTAAAACACTTCAAAATGCCCAACATCTCTGTCTTTTCAATTCATTTACCACTTGTATAGATAGTGCCGTCTTCTCACACTGTAAGTGTCACTGTAAACCTTCCCACCTCAAAATCCTTTGAAAATAATTCTCAAATTCTTCAAAATAAAGGTCAAATTCCTTAGTACCATCCCCTTTCATTACCCATGCCTTAGTTGTAATTTCAGTCCCAAGGTACAGGACAGGGTGATACACATTCATGATTGAAAGAACTTACCATTAGCACATAAAGCAAGTAGATATAGTGCAGAAGCAAGTACAAGCAATCTCTTGGTTTAGGCCTGAGTCTTTTCTGTTCTAGGACTTATTTTCCAAGCCCTCTAACAGAGCTGAGGTCATCATCTAGAATTTGGAGGCATGACACATAGTTACATGAAGTGGAAGTTGTTTTATGTCCCCAGAATACATATTACGCTTTTTCATATTGGGAAACAACCAGGCAGTGTGAGCTGGATTGGCTCTGGAGGTTCGGATTGCTCTGAGCCTTAATGGTAATTGCATTCTTCTTTTGGCAGTGAATTCTTCAGGGATGGGACACAGCTAGACCTCTTCAAAAGAGCTCAAAGTGTTCCTTTAGACACAGGATATTTTAGAAGTAGGCCTACAACCTAAGATGCTCCTATCATAAAGCTTCAGACTTGGATGGATTGGGAAGACATTTTCTCTCTTCCTCCGGCCGTAAAGAAGCCTGGTGCTGTTAGTAGTTACTTTGCTACTAACAGAAAACCAGACTAAGGATAAATCCAATACATGTTTGGGAGAGGGGAGAATACTGAGAGAATTACAGAAAAAGAAATGAGCTGAATTCCTGAGGACACTGTGGACATTTGAGTTTATTACATGAGCGACCAAATTCCCTTTATTGCTGAAACCGAGACTTACAACCTAAACCATCCTAAATTACATGTCACCCACTGTCTTTTCCCTCTCCAAAACAGTCCTCTGATTGTTTTCAGTTCTGTTCTCTCTCTACCCCAACTTCACCTGTTTATCTCTGGCTCTCAGGCAATGCTGTAAGCAATTAACTCCTTCTGTGGCTGGTTGGCACTTTGAAGGGGGTGGATTCTCTCTGTGGAGAGACAGTGTAGAAGGTCCTCCTAGAGCACTGGTTTCATGAAAAAATATTGTCAAGACAATTAAGTCTGCCTTTCTCCATATCTTCAGTGCAGTTAAGAGCTAAAAACTTTCAGTCTCTTTTGCCAATTTACATTGCATTTCCAAAGGCTGTCTCTGTTAAGCTGATATCAGCACAGAGCAAGCCCTAGGAAATCTAGGGAGAAGGTGAGGGATGGGGGAGAAATACACAGGACACACTAAATTGCTGATGGTACTCTGAAAACATGGGCTGTTAAACACTTTTCTGTCTTTCCATGCATATTTCCCTCTGCCTGATAACTCCTTCCTTTGACTCATGGCCTCCCAGACCCTGGTCTACCTTTGAAGACTTAGTTCAGGGGTGAAGTTATGAAGTCAGAAGTGCATTTTAGTGTTCTCCCATCATGCCTCACACTCCTGAATCATGATATTTGTCATTCTTTTTCATACTTGCTTGTGTTCATTTCTGACTTCCCTACCAGGCCCACACTACATTGTTATTAGGTACTGTTGAGTTGGTTCAACAGACCAACTTCATACACAACAGAATAAAATGTGGCTCAGTCATTGTGACTCATAGGGCCTTCATTGACTGATTTGGTAGTCTGCCTTAGTCTGGAAATTCCACTGAAATCTGTTCAGAATTATAATTCTGTTGGCAAATGGGTGATGAATGTTTTTACAAGGAGTTTATTGGCTAGGAATTGAACTCTGGTGTCCTGCCTAGAAAGGAACGTTGGTAGCACAGCAGTTAAACATTTGGCTGCTCACCAAAAGATCGACAGTTTGGACAGTCCAGGTACTCACTCCAGTTGTTCTGTCCAGTTGTCCCACGGGAGAGAGATTTAGCAGTCTGCTTCCGTCAAGAGTTGTTGTCAGGAGCCATCAAGTAGGTCTGACTCATAGCGACCCTATGAACAACAAAATGAAACACTGCCCAGTCTTGCACCATGTCCACAATCTTCTTCATGTTTAAGCCCACTGTTGTGGCTACTCTGTCAATCCGTCTCATCAAGGGTCTTCCTTTTTTTCACTGACCTTCCACTCTGCCAAGTATGATGTACCTCTCCAGGGACTGACTCGTCCTGACAACAGGTCCAAAATGCATAAGATGCAGTCTAGCCATCTTTACTTCCAAGAAGCGCTCTGATTGTACTTACTCCAGAGCAGATCCGTTTGTTCTTTTGGTAGCCCATGGTACAGTCAACATTCTTCTCAAACACCACCATTTGAAGGCACCAATTCTTGTTGTGTCTTCTTTGTTCATTATGCACCTTTCCCATACATATAATGCAATTGAAAATACCATGGCTTGGGTCAGGCACACTTTAGTCTTCAAGGTGATACCCTTACTTTTCACATAAAGAATTACAGGATGGAAAACCCTATGAAACAGTTCTTCCCTGTCCTATAGGGTTGCTAGGGGTTGAAATCAATGCTATAGCAGTGGATTTGGCTTTTTTGGTTTTATTTGCGTACTGAAAAAAGCCAAACCTGCTGTTTTCGAATTGGTTCCAACTCATAATTACCCTGTGGGAAGGAACATAACTGCCTGTTTTAGTCAGGTAGTGCTGCTCTAACAAAAATACCACAGAGTGGATGGCTTTATCCAAGGAAAATTTATTCTCACACAGTCTAGTAGGCTACAAGTCCAAATTCAGGATCTCTACTCCAGGGGAAGGCTTTCCTTCTTGTTGGTTCCAGAGGAAAGTCCAGTATTGCATCAGTCTTTGTTCAGGGAGCATCTTTTGGGGGAACACAAGTCAATACATGACACTGCCCCTTAGAGTTTCTAAAGAGTGACTAACTGGATTCAAACTGCCAGCCTTTTGGTTAACAGCCAAGCTCTTAACCACTGTGCCACCAGGCTCCTTTGTCTTGGGTAGAAGGCAAGGATTCTACCACTGAATCATCACTGCCTTTAGGATCCAGGCAATAAGCCCCTAGAAATCAGAACTGCCATGTAGTAGGGGCTTAATACATTTTTGTACGCTAAAGCTCATTTACAAGCTAAAATATGGAAACAATTAGCTTTAAACTTCTGATGCAATAGAGGTCTCCAGTGCACATTATAGACAAAGGGAGGAGAACTTGAGAGGAGACAAGATACTAACCCTTGTGAAAGAAAGACTAAGCACTCCACTCACAACAGAGGCACCTGAGCCTTGTGCTGAGTCATGCACTGTCAACAACCACCATCCCTGCCCCTCAGTAGACCTTGGCAGTAGCCAAGACCCATCTCATTAATTATTAGCCTTGGTTTTCTTCTGGGGAATCCCGTGCATCTTCCAAACTCTTTATAATCCTGACTTGCGTTTTTTTCAAGAAGCTTCCTTTCCACCCATAGCTGTCTCTTGGTCAACAAAAAATAAATTGCCTTTGTCTTTCATATTTGATTCTGTGTCTCATGATTTGCAGTACCTCTTAACAAATTATAGTCTAACTAGTTGCGGAGGCCTGAAGATATAGCCAGTGTGGTGTTTAACAGGAAGTTAGAATAAAGCATTTCCCACCTTATGGTGTTTAGCACTTGCTACATTTTCCACCCTACCCCTCCACTAATCTCTTCACAAGTATTTTGTCCTCTGTTTTATCTTACCTGCTTTCTTTCTTCTCCATTCAGTGTACTCAAGGTCAAATGTTTTAAATCGTAATAATTCCTTGACGAGACCTTTGGATAAGCAAGAACTATGTGGTTACAAGATATAACTAATCTATGAAGTCATCGTTTATTTTCCTATTGCCTACTAGTAAGAAGGACAGACATTCTTAGAGGGTCTAAGCTACACGAGATTTAAAATTTTTTGAAGAACTTGAACTTGCACAAAAAGGTGACTGTAAAATTCACAACCTAATCTACAAGATTAGATTGTATCTTATATCAGTCTCTCTTGAGACAAAGAGGGAAGTGAGTAGGGAGACATAGGAACCTCATACTATCAAGGAATTAATGCTTCATACTACCAAGGAAGTAATCTGGCCAAGCTGACAGATACTTTAGGGGGACACAATTCAATCCATAACAGCTGTTTTCCTTCTGTGTCTGTGTTTTGACTTCTCTTTCTATAAGGAAACCAGTCATTCTAAAGGCCCTACTCTCTGTTAGTACAAGAATCCTCATTGTGTAGTAGTTAAGCCTTTGACAAAGGTTGGTGATTTGAACCACCCAGCAGTTCAGCAGGAGAAAGACCAAAGGAACTGCTCCCATAAAGATAACAGCCTAGAAAGCCCTGTGGAGCAGTTCTACTTGATCAACAACGTGTCGCTTTGTGTCGAAATTGACTTTATGGCTCCCAACAACAACAACACCTCCTCCAGGGTGGCCTCATTATTTTACATAATTATATCTGCAAAGACTCTTTTTTCAAATAAGGTCACATTGACAAGTACCAGAAATTAGGATTTGAACATGTCTAATTGTGGGTACACAATTCAACTCTTAACAAAGTGAATGTGGCAAATGGGAAGGTGGGACAGATGTCTCTGTTAGTAAACTCTTTGAAAAGTACTTTGACACTAGAAATCTTTTATTTGATGCTCTTCGCTCTTGGGTAAGATAGCACGTAAAAACACTAATGAGTGCAATGTCCAACACATAGGTGTCAATCAATAATCATTTCATTAAAAGAAGAAACTAAGTGAAAAAATAAATATTGTGATATCTGCTTGCAAAAAATGTCTGATTCTCCCCTTTCCTAGCACATGGTAGAATTTTATTTACTTTCTTCTTACAGTAGGGTGTGGACAAGCAGAATTAAGAAAGGTCTTTTCCAGAGCATTTAATTACACCTTTGAGACCCAACAGAGTCTTTTTCCTCTGACTTTCTAACTAGAAGCAGCAGTCAGGAAATGAAACGACACATTGCACTGGGAAAATCTGCTGCAATGAACCTCTTTAGAGTGTTAAGCAAAGATGTCATTTGAGGACTAAGATGTTCTTGATCTAAACCATAGTATTTTTCAGTCCCCTCAAATAAATGCAAAAGTTGGACAATGGATAAGGAAGACTAAAGAGGAACAGTGCCTTTGAATTACGGTGCTGATGAAGAATATTCACTACCACAGACTGTAAAAAGAATGAATAAATCTGCCTTGGAAGAAGTATGACCAGAATGCTCCTTAGAAGGAAAGATGGCAAGAATTCATCTCAGATACATTGGGTGTATTATCAGGAGGGATCAGTCCCTAGAGAAGGACATCGTGTTTGGCAAAGCAGAGGGTAGGCAAAGAAGCAAATGACCTTCAACAAGGAGGACTGATACAGTGGCTATAGCAATGGAATCAAAAATAGCAACAATTGTGAGCAGAACCTAATAGTTTTTTTTCATTCTGTTGTACATGGGGTCACTGTGAGTCAGAACTGATGTGGCGATACACAGCAACAAACAAGAGTGTCATCAACAAACTGGAACCTTGTGTGATTGTGATTATGATTATGATGCACAGTCTTCTAATGATCTGTGATGAACATAAAGCATGAAAAAGAAATACGATGTTCTTGTTTTTTGACCAGTTTATCCTATTTATGCTATTTGCACTTGAAGTGTCTTCATTCCAAGAATTTCAAGTGACATAGAAAATAAGCTCAATAAAATGTTGACATCGATGTCCCAAATGATTACTTTTAGGCTAAATCATTTTATCACCAGGGGTTTTGGGTGCTTGAAGAACTTCTTTATGGGTAAGTTGCAACACACTTGAATCAGTCATGCTAGGCTATGTTTTGCTAGAGTAACAACTAACCCAGTAATTTCCATGGCTGAAAGCAATGAAGGTTTATTTCTTGCTGATGATTCATGTTCAACACAGATCATTAGAAGGCTCTGTTCACCATAATCACTCAGGGACCCATCTAGCATCCCCTAATGTTAAGACTACATCTGACAAACTCAACTCTAAACTTAAAGAACACAGTTAAAATAGCTCCAACTTTTTCCATTCGTGTCATGCTCTCTCCCCAGGGGGAACCTGGACTGCCAGCATCATTGAGATTTGTCTGCTGACTGCTGTTATCCCAGATGATGCTGCTAATAATTACAACCAGGCCTGCTTTTCCCCCCTTTGCTCGTTTTCTTCTTAGCATGAGTCAACAAACTTCGTTTTAGACTCTGTAAGGGGCATTAGTCTTTCTTTTGTTCTTAGCAGAAGGGAGAATATTTTTAGAAAATAATCTTACTATTTTCAGAAGGGGGTAATTATCAGCCACAAAATGAGAATAATGTGTATCCCTGAGCACTCAGATACCCAGGTAAGCACATTCAAGCTCTCTGACTCCAAACCACAGAAGCCTCACCATTCTGTATTTGGTCTGGTTGCAGAAGCAATTCAAGATGACACATCCCTTCTCTTGCCACCTTACCTTGGTTTCTGGGGAAAAAACAGAACCTGGAGTTTGATAGTTAAATATAAAATCACATTAATGTTGAACATCATAAATCTTGATTTCAGCATACAGGTACACCATCACAAATTTCCTGGAGATCAGCCAAGTGCTTATGACAGAGACATAGTGCAATGTCTCTCTACTGGAGACAGCATGTACATCAAGTCTTAGGGGCTTCTGCAGCTCAGAAAACTCAGTCCTTGCAATTGATGCTGTGCGCCTGGACACCATCAGTATCTCCAAAAACAGACTGCATAAATGTTCTTAATAGATTTGTAAATCAAACTGAGACCCTCCTTTCCCCGCCCTCTCTGCCCTCGTTTCATTTGATTGAAACAGAACGCTCCGGAACCAAATTTTCCCTTTCCGAGTTTGTTAACATTTTCTCAAAGAACAGTCCTGCATAATTCCTAAATTGAGCTTGCCTCCTTTAACATTATGGCAAAGTGCATTACAGTTTAAAGGGAATATTTATGTACATTAGTTAACGACATCATTGCAACTTACTGCTCACACATCAGCACTTAATTAGTGTAAGCATAAGTGACATAATTGCTACAAGGCATGCTTTTACCAGTAATGTGAGGTAATTTCATGCACTGTGCACATTTTAAATATCTATTTTATACTTTGTCAGACTGAATTTTTTAAATCAATAAGGAATATTTACATGGATCAGAAAGCAGTCTTCTTCCCTATGGTAGACAAATAGGCTGTTATGACCTCAGGAAGCATTTAACACCCTAGAATGATTTTTAAACCAAAAAGGATTTTAAAAAGGAGGCTGGGGGAGCTAAGGAGCCTGCCCTGAGAGCTAAAGAGAATCTCCTGATATCTAAAACTTCATCCACATTATTCAGGGTGCCCTCTTTCTTTTATGACTATTTAAGATGCATTTAAACATCTTTCCAGGTACTACACATTCTAATTTAGGGGTATTTCTTTGAAAAACACAGTTCTTTCCTGTAACACAAAACTTTAAAAACTTTCCTAGCACCCTAAAAAAGCCACAACTACTTCTGCAAAATTATGAAGAACGGCCTTTCTAAAAGGCATGCTTATACAAATCAACTGTAGAGGATCTTTCAGTGACTTTTTGTGGGCTTCAGTGTCAAATCTCAACCCCAGCACGGGACACTAGGCCTTATCTGACCTGACTCCCAAGCATTTTCCTGGACCCAGAGATGACGGCTCCAGTCATCCTTGCTCACGCTATGCTGCCCTTCTGAATCCATCCTCCTTCCATTTCTTGGGGGTCCTTGCTCTCCTTGCAGTCTGCACTCCCAGCTCCTCTCCTATCTCTCACAGCATCGGCTGCATCCCGTGGCATTACTCATGGATCCGTCTCCCCCACTGGGAAGAGATAAGACTCAAACGATGAACTGGATTCCATGTAGCTGATGCCCACGTAACTAAGGTGAATACAGTTTCTTATAAAAGCAGAATTGCATAATTAAGAAGCTGGGCTTTAGAATAAAACAGTTCTCAATGCGGACCAACTCGAACCAAAATGCTTCTCTGTGCCTGACACTTCTCATATGTGAAATGGGCAGTTGTTGTTGTTGTTGTTAGTTGCCATCAAGTCAGCTCTAAGCTGTTGCAATTCCAGGTACAGCAGAACTAAATGGTGCCCGAACATGTACCAACTTCGTGATCCTCGATATCCTCAGGTCCACTGTTGAGAACACTGTGTATCTTCAATATCTCCCCACCTGCAGTGTTCTGCTGAGACCCATAAGGTTTTCTTTGGAAGTAGATGACTAGGCATCTCACTCTAGTCTTAGTTGGGAAGATCCACCGAAATGTGTCCATCATGGGTGACTCTGCTGGTGTTTGAAATATCAGCAGCATAGCTCCCAGCATCACAGTAACACACAAGCCATCCCAGCATGACAGACAGGCAGACAGGTGGTGCAAAACAGAGGGAAAGGAACTGAATTCAATCTCGCAGGATGGCTGACCTCATTGGAGTTCTCTGGCCACAGACATGAACTTTTCCCCTTGGTGGCCTAGCTCTCTGGTGCCCAAGATCCCTCTTCTCTCATCTCATCTACAGTCCTTCCCTTCCTCATTTGTACCCCTCAACTCTGTTTCTCAGCATCCCAGCCCAGCTTGGTTACTTAGCTCTCTAATAGTTACATGGCAAAGTTTTAACAGTGGCATCTATACCAGTGCTGAGGATTCTAAATTGCATCCTTTTCCCTCAGGAAAGCAATCCACATTTCTCCTCAAGATAGACGTGGCCTAAACTGAAGACCCAGCTCAGCTACTATGCGAGATATTTAGCAGCTATTTCAGTGCCAACTACGTACCAGGCAGTGTATCAGGTATTCAGGATGCAACGGTGAGTGAAAACATGCTCATGGAACTAAAATGGTTCAGCGGACTCTGGAGGAAATCTTCCCCCTTTCAAGGCTGTTTCCTTAATGCTGAGACAGTAACTACCTTTAGGCTTGGCTCTTAGTCATCTAGTGCTGCTATGAAATATAGGAGGATAGCGTTAACAAAGATAAATTTGTTTCCTCACAGTACAGTAGGCTGGGTGCAAATTCAGGGCATCAGCTCCGATACAAGGCTTTGTCTCTTGGCTCTGGAGGAAAATCTTTGCTGTCAATCTTTTCCTGGACTGGGCGCTTCTGAAGCACAGGGACACTGGGTCCTTTGCGAAGGATGAGTTCTTCTTGCAGCACTGTTTCCTGTTGGTATGAGGTCCCTAGATCTCTCGGCTAGCTTCTCTCCTTTATATCTCAAGAGATCGCTTCAAGGCACAATATAGCCTTACACACTGAGTCCTGTCTCGCCAACACAACTGTGGCCCATCCTCCGTTATAGAGGCACAGTTTACAGCCAGCAGAGGCTTGCCAATTAAGTTCCTGAACTCCTCCTAGAAAAAGTGCTACATACCTTGTTGCTGAAATATCACTACAGTCACTTCAGAGTAAGCCCCTTGGAAAGCAATGCGTCTAGTCTACCCTTCAAAGCAATTCTGAAACTCTTTTTCTGGAATGGCCATCAGATCCCTTGTCATATTACCCCTGATGTCTTGAACGTCATCAAATGTCTTCTTTTCAATATTTCTTTTATCTTCAGATAAAGAAAAAACTCACTGGAGGCCAGACCCGGTGAGTCGCGAGGGGGTTCCAATACAGTTCTTTGTTTACTGGCTAAAAACTCCCTCACAGACAGCCATACAATCAAGTTTATGAACTTGCCACTGTGCCACTGGGCACAATGGCTATTTCAGAAAGAGCTCCAAAATTACTTTGGAGGGTAGACTAGGCACTGGCTTCAGTGCACAGCTTCCCAAGGGGAGTACTTTAAAGGCGACCATAGTGGTCTTCAGCAACGAGGTACCTAGCACGTAGAACAATGAAGTTCATGGACGTAACTGTCAAACCTCATACAGGAACATCATGAGGTACTGGGAATCAGGGCCTAGCCAAACGGCTGCACACGTTTTCTGGAGGGCACAACTCAACCCATGACAGTTTATGATGAGGATAAAAACAGAAAATGCATGTGGTTATGTATAACAAACTGTAAACTGCTGTGCAAAATCAGGATTATAAAATTTTAATCCTATCTCAATTCTCTTCCAGTTCTAAATAGTGACTTAGCAGGGTCTGTCATACCACGAGTTTCTACCTGCAGACCCCACTGCACTCCCCAGATCTTCCTGTGTGACAGGTTAATGTGCTGCTGCCATCCTCCTTGATTTCAGTCTAATTCTGATTTGAGGCTACAGAAGTGACAAGGGAAGCTCTTTCAAAGGTGCCTGAGGTCGTAAAACATTTTAAAAATTATTTTGCTGTCGAAGTCATGTCAGAAGAGATATGCATGAAGATCCTGTCGATCTGAAATGAACATGAGGTGCCTTTCTGCTTTTGTTCTGGAGAGAGCTGGTATGATAAATGGCACCGTTATCAGTCACTTCGCTGAATGTCAGAGAGACCTGCTCACAGGCCCACCGAGCCAGGGCCTTGGGGTTTTGCTCAGCAACTCTGAGAAAGTTTTACAACCAAGAGTGCTTAGGAAGATCTAGGAGTGGGGAATGCAAAAGTCTCTTCCCACCAAAAGACATTTTTTTCTTTTTTTTTTTTTTTATGTCAGGAATGAATGTCTTTTTTCAACAAGGATCCAGCAAGCATTAGCGGGATTATCCATCTTACTCTTTCCAAAAGAATGATTGAGAAAAGTTGTAAAATTAGAACTGAAATTCCTTAGCCATTTACTTTGCCCTCTTGCTTGCTTTGTGCATTGAGCCTTGCTGCCCTCTTTAAATAATGATAGTAATAAATCCAAAAACTATGAGAGGACACTGAAAAAAAATTGAGTTTTGTTGTTGCTGTTGTTTCAGTTTTTTTTAACAAAAGCTTTATACAAGGAGTTTTTAAAGAGAGGCAGCCCGGAAGTGCCGTGGCGGTGTCTGTCTTAGTACTATAGACGGGAGAGGGAAGTAAGGAGGAAGCCAAGGATGCTAGGGCCAGAGACTGCATCGCAACCACCGCACGCATAAAGTTAATTGCTTCACTTTTATCTGCAGCCCATACATACAAAGAAAGGTTCTGTTTTCAAGGTATCAAAATGACTGGACAAAACAAAAGCAATTTCTAAACCTTATAAATGATACTGTAAAACTTTGGAATTAGAACTGCATATCATTCACTTCTCAGTCTACCGTATCAAATAGACATTTACTCATAGAAACCAAAACCAAACCAGCTGCTGTGAAGTCAACTCTAACTTCATGTAAAACCATATGTTCCAGAGGACATCCGTGCTCCACAGAGTTTGCAAAGGCTGTGATCTTTCACAAGTAAATTGCTAGAATTTTCTGAGCTGAATCGAATAGCCAACCATTCAATGAGCAACCCAGCACTCAACCATTTGCATCACCGATGGACTTCTCCATTATGCACTTTTTAAATTGTTCTCAAGTCTATTCTGACTCACAGAGACCCTATAAGACAGAGTAGAACTGACCCATAGAGTTTCCAAGGAGCAGCTGGTAGATTCAAACAGTATCCTAAATGGGCACTTGTCAACTGAATGAGTGAATGAGAAAATGACTGTAAGAGAAAGAGGAGACAGATGAAGAGAAAAGAAAAAGACAGAAGAAGAAAGAGGAAAGAAAAGAAGAAGAAAGAGGAAAGAAAAGTCAAACTGGGTAGAATAATTACCGTATGAAACTAAAGCATACAAATCAGAAAACAGGGGGCTGCTCAAATTAAGCTTCCAGGTTGATAAAAGTAAGCGGGTGAATTTTGTGCTTTGTTGTGGGAAGCAGAAAGTCACTGCAGCACACTCCTCTTTCTGCACCTGTTTGTCTCCCTCCCCTGCCACAGACCGTATTGCACCACAAAGAAAACAGGAAGGCACCCATCAGATGAAATCTCTCTTGCTCTTGGATAATTTGTCTTAGCCTCTTGCTTCCCATAACCCTTGGTTGATCTTTCATTGTAGAATACAGTGGCTGAAATCATTCCACCCATTGCCATCACCAAATGCTGTGCAGGGAGGTCACTCACACAGTGGAAGCACAATCACAGAAGTCTATCCCACTAATGCATGACGACTCCAAGTGGTATAGCCAGTTCAGCAGCTTCCAGACAAAGAATATTATTTTTAATGCACTGTGGCAAAACGAGCATCAACAGTGCTTTTGACCTTGAATATTTGTGATAAATAGCTGAATAGAACCACAAAGTTCTGAGTTCTCAGAGTGGCAAAAGCAGATTTCCACAAATCCCCATCAAGTAACAGTTATTGATGATTCCAATCTCTTTCAATAAATATTTCAGAACAGGGTAGAATCATGGTGTCAAGTAAGAGACATGCTCAAAGTGACCTCATGGATAAAGGCTATTATTTTTCTACTTACACAAAAGAGAGCTTTTATCACCCTCATCAGTGGGTTGATTTATTTATGTTACAATCCCCCACTTGAAGATTTTAATAGCTAAGAAATTGTTATGCCATGTCTTCATCCAAACACTGGAACCATTCTAACCTCCCACTTTGCCTCATTTATGTCAAGTTATATCTGTTTGCCACTTTCAAAGGCACTCTGTGGGCCCTAAAGAAAAGTTGCATTTGAACAATGCCAAGTTCAAGTAGATAAAGACTAATGACTCTTACATTTAGTCTGAATAAGTACAGATGAACTCCAAAATACGACTAGCCCATTTTTATATAACTCATCATCCCAGTTTGGCGTTCCACTGGGTTTCCACAACCACAGATTACAATTCATAAATGAACCATTTGTCACATTATGCATGGAAAATAGCTGATATCTCTTACCCTCTATAATAATAATGCCTACTTTTTCTACAACCTGTGGCAATTTTCTGGCTCTTCAGTAACGAAAATAAATACAATAGCATTCAAAATGTAAAATCATCACTGAAAGACAGTGGCTTTGTTCAACTACATTTTCTCTCTGAACGATCCACAGTTCTTAAGGATATGGGCTGAATAGTTTGCACTTTTATTCGGCTGTGCCTCACTTAAGTAAAGCATGGGCACTTGACAATTCTCATTTATCACAAGAATATTAAAAAAATAGGTTCTAGCTAGACTTCGCAAGAAAATTGAGAAGTGAAGCCAAACTGCAAAAGCAGACCCACTATGAATCACATAGATTCTGCTTCCAGATCATCTTTCACCAGTCTGTATTTCACTTCTGTGCTTTCTTCAAAAATCATCATCTCTGACAAGGATAACTACGCTTGTTTTCAAACAAACTTCCAGAGGTGTGGACCAAAATGTGAATCATCTACAGAGATAACAAGAATCAGATTGGCATCAGGCTTCTCATCTGCAAACTTGAATGTTAGAAGATAAAGTCACATTCAAGTTCTACAGGGTCTGAACCTAACACTCTATAGTCATCAGAAATATTCATCAAATGTAAAAATAAAACAAAGGCACAAAGTTCGGATGTGTACAGTTGCAGTGAGTTTCTAACCCAAACATTGTTTAAGAAGTGATTTGAGTACATACTCTGTACAAAAATTAAGATACGAACCAAAAAAGGAGAAGACATGTGAATGAAAGAGTAACAATGTTCTGGGATTAACAAGTATTAGAATTTCCAGCAGATCACAAAAGCAACCAACAGAGATTACAGCAGGAAAATCAACATACTCCTGAAAGGACTTCTCTGAGAAGACAGTAGAGTCTGTGCAATAGATGAGGCCACATAACTTTGAGAACAGAGTGAAAACTCATTATTCCTTCACAACAAAGGCAGTGAAACGCAATGAATACAAGATAATAATTTCATTGAAAAAAGGCAATAAAAATATAAACAAGAAAAACAGAAGAGTTGCATACAAAAAAATGAGTCATGCTAACATACAACATGATTGTAAGCAATTGATAAAAGCAAATCCATTTCAAAATGCAAAAACACCATAACGTTCAGGAAAGGAAACGTAATTCAACAACTTTATTTGAATTTGCAATGAACAATCTGTACCTGACCATAAAAACAAATAACACTGGTTTCCACTCCTGAGTAAAAGACAAAGACAAAGCATGCAATAATTAAAACTTCAGATGGGGAGGTAAATGTTGCATCCATAACTCTATAAAATTAAAAGTAGAATTGCTGGAAAGTAGGAAGTAGAAGGGCAGGAGAGGAAACAGGCAGAAGAGTAGGGATAGGAACATACTATTTAGATTTATGAAAGTAACCACAAGAAGAATTAAAGGTAGTAATGCATAAAAGCAGTTACGTTTGGGCAGTGAGGCTGAGGTTGAGATATTTTCAGCAGAAAAAATTATGCTTTTCATTCCAAGTCTTCTCTGTTTACAGAAGTGAACAAAATATACATTGTTTATTTCCTGAAAACAATGATATAAACAAAATACATTAAGTGAACAAACTACACATTGTTTATTTCCTTTAAAACAGTGATATAAATAAAACATATTAACATGAGCAAAGGAGCTCTAGTTGAAAACCACACAGCAGGATTTCACTTGTCAGTTTATACAGATGTACATACACTTAGGAAAAGGCCTCAAAGGATATATAGCAAAACACTCGTGGTATCTCCATCTAGAAAATAGATTAGTGATGACTTTTCACTTCTTATTTACCTCTTCATATTACCTGATTTGTTTACAACAAACTCGCACCTTAAAACAGAGAAAAAAAGATTTTACTCTCGAAAACTAAGTAATAAAAGTGTGTCCATATTGCATAATTAATCAATTACAAAATACCAATGTACTTCTAGGTTTCTATATTTCTTTGACATTTTTAAAATTTTCTATAAGCAAGATCATATAACACATGTCGTTGTCAGATGCCGTAGAGTTAGTTCCGACCCCTAGTGGCCCCATATACAACAGCCCTGTGCTATATCCACAGTCATTGCCACATTTAAGCCCGTTGTTGCAGTCACTGTGTTAGTCTACCTCTTTGAAGACCTTCCTCTCTTTCACTGATCCTCTGCTGGGCATGCTGTCCCACTCCAGCGACTGGTCCCTTTCGATAACATGTTCAAAGCACCTGAAACAATGTCTTGCTGTCCTTGTTTCTAAAGAGCATTCTGGTATTCTTATTCATTTGTCATCAACATCGTAATTCAAGGAATCAGTTCTTCTTCAGTCTTCCTTATTCATTGTGCAGCTTTTGCATGTGTGTGAGGCTACTGAAAACACGATGGCTTGGGTCAGGTGCACCTTAGTCCTCACAGTGATATCTTTGCTTTTCAACATTTTAGAAAGCTTATTTTGCAGCCTATTTTCCCAATGCTATGCGTTGTTTGATTTCTCAACTGCTTCTTCCACAGGTGTTGATTGTGAATCCAAGTAAAATGAAATCTTTGACAACTTCAATATTTTCCCAATTTATCATGATGTTGCTTATTGGCCCCATTGCGAGGATGTTTGTTTTGTTGATGTTGAGGTGTAATCTGAAGGCTGTGGTATTTGATGTTTATCAGTAAGTGAGTACTTCAAGTTGTCTTCACTTTCAGCAAGCTGGGTTGTGTTATGTACATGTCATAAGTTGCTAATAGTCTTCCATCAATCCTGATGCTGTATTCTTCCTCATATTGTTAAGCACTTTGGATTACTTGCTCAGCATACAGAATGAATAAGAATGGTAAAAGGATGCAACCCTGATATACACCTTTCCTAAAGATACCCTAAAATACTATATCACACTTTTCTCTGTTCTGCTTCTTTAAAGTATTTCAGTAAAACTTCAGCCTTTAAGACGTCACAGGCAGAAATTCCAGATAAGATACCATATGTTCATCATCATCCTCAAAACTCTAGAGTATATATTTCAAGTTCTCCCAAGAACTCTCTTCCTTGAACTATTCCAACAGCAGGTTCTTTTTATTGGACCTGTGACTTTATGTAGCTCAGCAAGCCTTAAAGGAGGAGAAAGGATGTCATTCTCCCTTAAAAAAAAAAAAAAAAAAAAAGCCGCAATACTGATGAATTATTCTTAAAGGCTCTTCTCTCCACCTTCAGGAAAAAATTCATTTCTGTGCTATATGTCATGAGAAAAGAAAACAATCTCTTTTTGCCACAAACACAGCACTTCCTATAAGGCCACAGGCCCCAGTGATTCTCTTCCTTGTTTTTATTGACTTGGGTAAGGGAGACGTTGAATGGTAAGGATAGGCTCTGCCTCTGCTCATTAATTTCTGAAGAAATGTTTAGCCTCAGTTTTGGGTGGCTCCACTTAAATGAAAAGTACTTGGAAACCAGTCAGCTCTGGGTGCTCCTCATCAGTTCTGAAGCAACAGGAGAGACTGGCTGTAACGTCACAGGTGCATCAAGTGTGATTTTAATAGCATGCAAAAAGAAAGCCAGATTCTCAGCATTATGAAAAGAAAAATAGCTCTTCAGTTGTCTATTGCTGCCATACATCTCATAAATGCCTGTGAAGACAATGGCACCTTGCCTATATGAACTTAGGTGAAGGTTCTGTGATGCAGTGGCATGTCTGCTTGGTGATTTCATGGACAATATACCATAAACACGGCTGAATTGTGAAATTATCTTTTTATAATGCTGGCTGGGAAATTGTTTTCAAACACTGGTCAAGGTCTAGATGGCATCTTTCGAAGTGGACATAAATCACTACCTTGAGGGCTCAGGACAGAAATGATCTTGGCAGGCACCTAACCCAATCCTTCATCTGAAGTTTCAATGACTACTTTCTACTTATGGTCAGGTTCACATGTACACAAAGCAGGATGCTTGAAAAATAAAACCATACAGGGATTCCACATGTGTACGCCTTCTCTTGAAGGTGAACAAAACCACGTAAAAAAGTCATTTTTAAAGAAGTTTGAGTTATGAACTGAATTGTGCCCTGCAAAAGGTATGTTAAGATCCTAACCCTTGGTGCCTGGAAATGTGTCCTTGTTTAGAAGTAGGGTTTTTGAAGATGTTATCAGTTAACATGAGGTCCCACTAGAGACGGATTGGTCTTATCTAATCTGAATGATGTCTTTATAAAAAATGAGAAGAGACACAAAAAGGCAGAGGAAAGATGATCATGAGAGTGTGCATCTGCAGGTGAAGGAAACCTTGGTGCTATTGGAAGCTGGAAGAGACAACACAAGAGCTTCCTCTAGAGACCTGAGAGAACACGGCCTGACCAACTCATTGATTTGGACTTTTAACATCCAGAATTAGGAGACAATAAATTTCTGTTCTTACAAACCACCTAGATTGTGGCATTCTATTACAGCAACCCTAGGAAATTAACATGATAATCTTTAATACTCTTGATTAAATAGGAAAACTCTGGCCCCACTCTTATTCACCTCTGCAACATTTTTCCATTCTATGACTCACCACGTAACTGGGTTCTACAAGATGTGAACAAAAAATATTTGGAATAAAAAGAGAACATCGCAAGAGTGTGGTAGACCAGTCTTAGCTTTCTTAACTAACAAGTGGCTAGGTGAATAGTGTACCATGGGAAACAGCAGTAACACTTTTGACATTTAGTTTCTTTGTCTTAAAAGAACAGGATAAAACTAGAGAATCATAAATGTTGCTTTCAGCTGTTAAATTCCACAGTCTCACCTTTTAAGAGCTCAGCTGATAACCAAAAGGTCAGCAGTTGGTCTCCACCAACAGCTCCTTGGAAACTTTACAGGACAGTTCTACTCTGTTCTGTGAAGTCACTATGAATTGGAATAGACTTGAAAGCAATGGGTTCGATTTGGTTTCTGGTTTTTTACTTTTTGTGTACAGTATAATTTTAGTCTAATTTTGCCCACATCCACTTGCTAAACTTTTCGCTATCATGTTTAAATTCCTACACAGGCCTTCCACTCTGGGTGGTTATCCTTGCAAAACATTCTTGAAATTATAACTAATTTCCAAAGAGGGTAATGCAAAGAGGTTGCAATAATGTACTCATTTTCTATCTTTGCATAACAAATTACCAGCTCCAAAAAAGAAAAAGAAAAGAAAAGCTTCTTTTCTCACAGCTTGCATTGGCTTAGCTTGTTACTTTTTTTCCAGTTGTCCCAATGCTGAAACCAAGATGCTATTCAACCAGGCGCTTATTGGGAAGCTCTTTGAAAAATCTGCTTTCCAGCTTATGCAGGTTGTGACAGAATCCAGTTCCTTGTAGTTTTAGGACAGAGCCCCTTTCCACTGGGACACTTAGCTCCTAGAGGCCTCTCCCCAGTCTTTGTAGATGAGCCCTACATCTCTGAGATAGCAACGACATGGCAGTTTATTTTCACGCTTGAAATTTCTCTAACTTCTTCTGCGAAAGCCTCTCTTTCCACCAGAGAACGTTCTCTGCCATTAAGTTTCATGTAATTAGACTGAACTCAAAGGATAACTGAGGATAATTTCCTTCTCTTAAGCTTTGCACCCTTAAGTAAAATGGCAACGTCTTTTTTGTCCATTATTGTGAGATGCCTTCAAGTCAGTTAAAACTCATAATGACCCTGCATAGGACAGAGTGAAACACTGTCTAGACCTGTGCCATTCCCACAGTTGCTGCTGTTTGAGCACATTATTGCAACCACTGTGTTGATCTGTCTCATTCAGAGTCTGCCTCCCTTTAGCTGTCCCTCTACTTACCAAGCATTTTGTCCTTCTTCAGAGACTGGTCTCTTCTGATAACGTGTCCAAGGTAAGTGAGATGAAATCTCACTACCCTTTTTCCTAGGAGCATTCTGAACTTACTTCTTCCAAGACAGACTTTGTTTTTGTTGCATCCCACAGTGTATTCAATATTTTTGCCAACATCAAGGAAGGAAGAGCTCAAAGCTGCAATGAAATCATTGGTGAAAAATAAAGCTCTAAGAATTGATGGAATATCAACCACGATGTTTCAACAAATGTACGCAGCACTGGAAGCACTCACTCATCTATGCTAAGGAATTTGGAGGACAGTTTTTGACCAACCAACTGGAAAGGATCCATATTTATGTCTGTTCCCAAGAAAGCTGATCTCACTGAATGCGGAAATTATCAAGCAGTATCATTAACATCACACCCAAGTAAAATTTTGCTAAAGATTATTCAAACCTGGCTGCAACAATGTATTGACATGAAACTGTCAGAAATTTAGGCTGGATTCAAAAGAGGATATGGAACCAGGGTTAACATTGCTAATGTCAGATGGATTGGGGCTAAAAACACAGAATGCCATAAAGACGTTTACTTTTGTTTTGTTGACTACGCAAAGGTATTCAACTGTGTGGATCATAACAAATTATAGACAATGTTGCTGAGAATGGGAACTCCAGAACACTTAATTGTGCTCATGAGGACTCAGTAGATGGATCAAGATTAAAAATGGGACACTGAATAGTTTAAAGTCAGAAAAGAGGTGCATCAGAGTCAAATCTTTTCACTGTAACTACTTAAATCTGCGTGCCAAGCAAATAATTCAAGAAGCTGGACGATATGAAGGAGCATGTGGTACCAGGATTGGAGGAAGACTCATTAACAACCTGCATTATTCAGATGACACACAACATTGCTTGCTGCAAGTAACGAGGATTGGAAACACTTACTGATGAAAAGACCACAGCTTTCAGTACAGATTGCACCTCAACATCAAGAAAACAAAAGTCCTCACAATTGAACCGGTAAGCAACAGTGTGATAAATGGCGAAAATATTGAATTTGTCAAAGATTTCACTTTAGCTGGATCCACAATCAAAACCCATGCAAGCAACTGTCAAAAAATCAAAAAACACATTGCACTGGGAAAATCTGCTGCAACAGAGCTCTTTAAAGTGCTAAAAAGCAAAGACATCACAGTGAAGGTGCGCCTCACTCAAGCCCTGGTATTTTCAGTCACATCATACACGTCAGAAGGAGGACAATGGATAGGGAAGGCAGAAGAATTGACACCTTTGAATTGTAGTATTGGAGAAGAATACTGAATATACCATGGACTGTCAAGAACCACCAGAGTGGTCCTTACAAACAAAAGTGGTGAGATTGTCTTTAACATACTTTGCACATACTATCAGGAGGGATCAATTCCTGGAGAAGAACATCGGCAAAATAGAGGAAGACTTTCAACAGGATGGATTGATACAGTGGCTGCAACGATGGGATCAAGCGTTGTGGGCATGGCACAAGACCAGGCAGTGTTTCCTTCTGTTGTACATAGGGTAGCTATGAGTTAGAACTGACTTAATGGCACCTATCAACAATAATAATTTAAATGCATCAGTTCTTCTTCAATCTTCTCTATTCATGTCTTGCTTTCACATACATAGGAGGTGATTAAAGATGCCATGGCTTGGGTCACATGTCCCTTAGTCCTCAAAGTGACATCTTTGTTTTTAACACTTTAGTGAAGTCTTGGGAAAGCCTGCTAGTGTAGTGGTTAAGTGCTACAGCTGCTATTCATAAGGTTGGCAGTTCAAATCCTCCAGGTTCTTGCTGGAAACTCTATGGAGCAATTCTAGTCTGTCTATAGGGTTGCTATGAGTCAGAATGGACTCAACAGCAGTGGGTTTGGTTGGGGGGGATTGCAGCAGATTTGTCCACTGCAATCTGTCATTTGATTTCTTGACTGCTGCTTCCATGGACGTTAATTGTGAATTCAAGCAAAAGAAAATCCTTGACAACTTCAATCTTTTCTCCATTTATCATGATGTTGCTTATTGATCCAGTGACGAGGATTTTTGTTTTCTTCATGTTGAAGTTTAATCCATACTGAATGATCCTCTTCACTTCGGCAAGCAAGGTTTGGTCACCTGTATATCTCAGGTTGTTAAGGAGTCTTCCTCCAAGTATGATGGTGTGTTCTTGTTCATATAGTCCAGATTCTCAGATTATTTGCTCAGCCTATAGACTGATTAAGTGTAGTGAAAGGATACAATCTTAATGCATACTTTTCTTGACTTTAAACTTTATTCTGTTTGAGAGACTACTCAGGCTCCACATTAGCACAATTTTCTTGTACCTTAATATATTCAGAAGTTCCAGGAATTAGGTTGTGAACATTTTTGGATGCTATTATTCTGCTGACCACAGGCAGTGATAGAGAGAAGGGATTGGTGGTATGAAAAACTTTATTTGTAATACTGATCTGCTCAGACTGTTGTCAGTGTAGCTCACATTTAATGTGCACTGTTACACGTTTGGAAACCCTGATGGCATAGTGGTTAAGTGCTACAGCTGCTAAGCAGAAGGTTGGCAGTTTGAATCAGTCAGGCATTCCTTGAAAACTCTATGGGGCAATTCTACTATGCCTTGTAGGATCACTGGGAGTCAGAATCTACTCAATGACATTGGTTTTGGTTTTATTACATGCTTAACATTTTACTCCTACTTAAATGCATTGCTTCATTTAATCCTCACAAAATCTTATGCAATAAATCTCATTATCCCCATTTTGCAAGTAACGCAGCTGAGGCTCAAAATCTTAACCACTTTTTCCACATAACTAGTTAAGCAGAAGAGCCAGGCTTCACGCTCAGGTTCTGTAACTCCAGATCCCATACCGTCAACCACTCACTTTACAGCTGAGAAGTCAGAGGCTCACAGAGATTGTATGACTTTGCCAAAGACACACAGATGGTTAAACGAAGAGTTGGGAAAGAAATGGATTTGTACTAGTCTTTGGCTATACCTGGCTCTCCTCCCTACCTTACAAAGTGCCAGTGCCCTTCAGGTAGAGTTGATGCTGTCACATTTTTGTTCTTATATCACTAGCTTTTATTATTCTCTTCTCCATATCACTGAAGTACAGATTCTTTTGTGCACTCAGTCATTTAGGAAATAGTGGGGCATTTATTTCACGTACAGTTTTATTGTATAACATAAAACTTACTGTTGTAACCATTTTAAGTGGAAACTTCAGTGACCTTAATTATAGTCACAATATTGTACAACATATAATATTTTCTACATTCTTTCATGTTGAAGTATGTATCAGAACTCCATTTCTCTTTAGGGATGAATAATATCCTATTACCTGTGTATAATACATTTTGTTCACTCATTCGTCTATTGGTGGATATTTGGTTTGTTCCCATCTTTAGGCTATTGTAATGCTTTTGGTTATTGGTTATGTTGCAATGGACAACAGTGTGCAAACATCTATTTGTGTTCCTGTCACAGCCCTTTTGTTTATATACTTAAGAGTGGAAATGGTGGCTCATATAACAATCCTGCAGAAAATGAGAATTCCAGAATGTTTAACTGTGCTCACTATGCCCATGAGGAATCTGCACATGGATTAAGAGGCAGTCGTGTGAACACAACAAGGGGATACTACATGATTTAAAGTCAAGAAGGTATACCTCAGAGTTGTATCCTTTCGCCATACCTTTTCAATATGTATGCAGAGCAAATAATCCAAGAAGATGGACTGTATGAAGAAGAACAAGGCATCTGGATTGGAGAACACTCATTAACAACCAGAGTTACGCTAATGACACAACCTTGCTGGCTGGAAGTGAAGAGGATTTGAAACACTGATGATGATCAAAGATGACAGCCTGCAGTTTGGATTACACCTCAACATAAGGAAAACGAAACTCCTCACAAATGGCCAGTAAGCAACATCATGATAAATGGAGAAAAGATTGAGATTGTCAAGGATTTCATTTTACTTGGGTCCACAATCAACGTCCATGGAAGCAGCAGTCAAGAAATCAAAAGATGTGTTGCACTGGGAAAATCTGCTGCAGATGATGTCTTTCAAGTGTTGAAAAGTAAAGATGTCACCTTGAAAACTAAGGTGCTCCAGACCTGACCGTGGTATTTCAATCACATCATATGCATGCAAAATGCTGGACAACGAATAAGGAAGACAGGAAAAGAACTGACGTCTCCGATTAGTGGTACTGGAGAAGATCATTGAATGTACCATGGAGCGCCAAGGGGATAAACAGATCTGCTCTGGAAGAAATAAAACCAGAGTGCTCCTTGGAAGCAAAGATGAAGGGATTGCATCTTACATATGTTGGACATGTTGTTAGGAGCCATCAACCCCTGAGAAGGACTTCATGCTTGGTAGAGTGGAGGGTCAGTGAAAAGGAGGAAGATCTTCAAAACAGGATGGATTGACACGGTGGCTGCAACAATGGGCTTAACCATAAAAACAATTGTGGGCATGGCCCAGGACTGGGCAGTATTTCTTTCCGTTGTTCATAGGGTCACTATGAGTCGGAACCAACTGGACAGCACCTAATGACAGCAACAACATAATAATCCTCTGTTTAACTTCTTAAGGAACTACCAAACTGTGAAGAAAAATTAATATTCTAAATGACCCTTCATCTTTGTAATACTAAAATATAAATTTGATAGAAATCATTTTTGGAGCTTGGACTCCCATTACTATCTTCCAGCACAGCAGACAAAACGGAAAGTCACTATCTTGTCGCTGTTAGCCATCACTGAGTTGATTCTACCTCATGACAGTCCTGTCTCTGCAGAGTAGAATTGCACTCCAAAGTTTTCCAGACTGTGAACTTTTGGAAACAGATCCTTAAAACTTCCTTTCAAAGCTTGTCTGGGTGAATTTGAACCGCCAGTCTTTCACTTTAATTACCCAGTGCTTCACCATTTAGACTACCCAGGGACTCTTGAACTAGTGCAATATTATGCTATATTATACATAAGGTCTCCTTTAGTCAGGGCCAAGTTAAGAACAAATAACAACAATTAGACCAAAAGCAAATAGAAGGAGAATATCTCACTGCCAGAAACTGTACGTGAAAAACTAGAGTGTATAAAGTTTACTCTTCCATTTCAGTTAAGCACTTGCTCAAGCATGTAAAATACACAGTTGTTCCTAAAACTGTTACAGCCCTCTGTAATTGATGATATACAATACTGAAGATTTATTCATGTCCTTAGGGCTGAATATTCACTTGAAAATAATATAAAGAGCAGTTAATGAGCTTTTCCAAAACTCTTTGATAGAGCATTTTCAAATTTTACTAAAGTTACTTCAAAGTGTGGAACTTGATGTCATGGTCGATTTTGTGAACAGCACTATTTTCAGACACATTCAACAGATTCGGGAAGTTATTACAGGTTATTACATATGTTTTATTTATTCTGTATATTTAAGGAATGATATATTTAGCATAAGCTGCTTTTGATTGCTCTTATAGAGTCAGTTCATTAGCAATGATTTTTACATTTACTGACTCATTCAACCCTTTCAGGATCTGTGTGCTATATCCTTGCCCATCCACTTTTCCATCTTGCAGGTTTCTTGGAAACTTATTTTTCATGCTAAAGTATTTGCTGTTCTCCAGAGGGGATATGTGTTATGGTAATAAAAGCAGAAATGTGAAATGGGGCATCCAGGAAGTATAATTAGGTAAAACTGTTGACTTTTTTGGTTTTTTTATAGTTAGACAAGCCTCTTAAGGATATTACGGTTTCCTGGGTGATAGGGAACTCTAATGGGTTCAGGTTGGTTTCTTGTGTGTCATATTTGGAAAATCAGAGGTCCTCAATGTAATCAAATGAAAGGTGCCCTGCAATTAATCTCGCCTCCCATGACCAGTACACCAGATGGGCACCCCAATCTTGGTACCAGAGAACCTGTTGAGTTTAAAGATATCCACGTATTCCCACTTAACATTTCTTAAAATTTATATTGCCATTCAAGAATTTAAATACATTCAACGACTCAGCATGCTTCCACTAATAAAAATGCATGGTATCAAAAAAAATCAAAGCAGAAAATGATAGGGCCTTGAAATTACCAAAACAGACCATACAAGACGACCAGTATTATGCCCAATATGCACATGAGGAAACTGAATCCAAGAATGGAAATAGCTTACTCAAGATCAGACTACCAGGAAGTAGCAGAATACAGGATTCCAAATCATACTCGTCTGATGCCAAAGCCCATGTCCCTGCTGCCTTCCCTGATGTTTCATTAGTGTTTTCCACAGAACCAGAAATTTTAAACAGTGTTTAATCATATCAAACTAAGACAGAGCTTGAGACTTCTGCCTGAATTCTAGAGGAAATTCCACTCACCTATCCATAGAAATGAGTTGAAAACCTTCCATGGGGGCTCTCCAAGACCACTGGCAAAAGCAGAGCAGATGTTTCAGTCCTGGAAATGGGAGATGACTGGAAGATGTTTTGTTTTTTCCACACTGTCTGCTGCCTGGTTGAGTACCTCAAGAAAAATGTACCAGAAAATGAATGAGTAGTTGTCCCTCTATTGCTAGATAATGGGCTGTACAGTGGCTAAAAGAAAAAATGAAACCAATTGCCACTAAGTCAATTCCAGCTCGTGGAGACCTCATGTGTTTCAGAGTAGAACTGTACTCCATAGGGTTCTCAATGGCTGTGATCCTTCAGAAGGAGATCACCAGGCCTTTCTTTTGAAATACCTCTGGGTGGATTCCAGCCATCAACTTTTCAGTTACTAGCCAATAACTTCATTCTTTGCGCTACCCAGGGATTCCTTGAGGTGGTTACCAAAAAAACTGAATGCACTGCCATAGAGCTGATTCTGACTCATAATGACCCTGCAGACTGCACTGTCATTCCTCCTCCATCATCAGTACCATCCCTTATTCGGTCATTCTCCATCTATAATATCTCTGAAACAGCAAGACAGAAGTCAGGGGAGGTCAAAGGTGTTGGGTGCAAAAGGAGGAAGAGTAAGATGTGTATCCCAGAACCAATCACAATGACCCCCACCCCTAATAGCTGGAATTGAATAAAGAATAAATGAGTACATGAAATCCTAGTCCTTGCTGGAGAAAGAGAAGGAAAAGAGATGTAAGCAAGAGTTAAGAACAGAGAATAAGTTACTATAAAGTGATATAAGTGCTCCAAGACTCCACATAAGAATAGAAAAGGGAATTTTGACAAAGCATTAACAAGCAAAACCTAAATCCATTATATACACTTACCCACTAAATTGAGACTTTGCAGTGAACTGATTATTCATGAAAGAACTTAAAAAAACTTACCTCCCATTCACCATTTGGTAGGGCGGAGCAGTGGAATTAATCCTAAAAAAAGAAAAAAAGAACACAAGTGAAAAAAAAAGCTAATCAAAGGAAATCTCATGGTAACTTCCATGAAATAGGCCTGGAAAGTATTCTGTTTTAAACTCAATATTCTACAAGTTATATGGTTCAGTACTTAGATACTCTTGGTGATATGCTGCCTGACGATTAAGTCTGCTCACCTTTGAAGTACTTCCCTTGGGGAGCTATGCACTGATGCCAGTGCCTGTCTACCTCCACAACAATTTTGGACCCTTTCTGGGATGGCTATTGGGTACGGTGGCACAGTGACAAGTTTGCACACTTAGTGGTATAGTTGTCTGAGAGGGTGTTTTTAGCCAGTAAACAAACAACTGTATTGGAACGCCCTACCTCCTCACCCAATCTGGACCCCAATGACTTTTTTCTCCACCCAAAGACAAAAGAAATATTGAAAGGAAGACATTTTGATGATTCAGTCCATCAAGGGTAGTAAGATGAGAGTTTAATGGCCATTTCAGAAAAAGAGTTCCAGAATTGCTTTGAATGGTGGACTAGGTGCTGGCACTGGTGCACAGCTTCCCAAGGGGAATACTTTGGAGGTGACTGTAGTAATATTCAGCAATGAAATGTGTAGCACTTTTTCTAGGATTAATTCACAAACTTAATTGGTAGTGTTCACACGGTGATGAAAACATGGCAATGTAAAGGCAGTTAGGAACTCTAGGTTACACAGAGTGTTCTCAAGAAAGCGGCAGTCTATATATGCTCCATGGCAAGACTTTGAGCAACTGGCAGATGAGTTCCTTCTGGCAAAACTGTTTTAGTGACATAGGATTTCCACCAGTAGATGCTTCCTAAATATGATGGATAAAGAAATGAAACAAATGTCTTACAGTTACAATAGTCAATAAAAGAAAGGAAAATATAATTGTGTGCATCAATAATTTGCTTTCTACTGCCAGTTGATAGCCCATGAAGAGTTGTCTGTGGTAGATCAGTTTTTTTAATGATTCACCATTTGGCCAAGACTCAATTTTGAAATATTTCCTAGAGTTTTTGAACTTGTCTACCTCAAGAATAAAGATCTGTCAACTTATCCAAAGAAATTTGTTTGGCTGTCTACGTGGAGAGATAAATTCACCTTAAAATCCAAAACCCACTGCTTTGAGAAAATTCCAACTCACAGCGACGTTATAGACATAGTAGGATGCCCCATAGAGTTTCCAAGGAGCACCTGGTGGATTTGAACTGCCAGCATTCTGGTTAGCAGCCATAGCATTTAACCACTATACCACCAGCTTCTCCAAAATTCACCTTAATTAAGAGAAAACAGAGGTATTAACAGTTGTTGAGTACTTATTAAATAGGTGTCATTTCGTTTTCAAAGTAACCTTAGATTTGCTACTGGACTCATTTTACTACAAATAAAGGCAAGGCTCAAAAAGATAAATTCACATAACTGATCTATGATTAAATTCACACCCTTTGGCATCAATCACACCACACCAGCTATGATACCTAAGTGAGAAACCAGCAGGACACTCTGGATTAGGGATCTGTACCCATTCTGTAAGAACAGTGAAGCCAGCTATGAGAGATCAGGGAGGACAAAAATTCAAATGTCTCCATTCTGGCTCACCAAATGGCTACAAATAGCTTTTTTCAGCTCTTGGCCCATTCACTTAGCATCCTCATAAGCCCAGAATTATAAACCAAATTCCTCCCATCACCACCAGTTGTCATCAAGTGGAAACCTCACATTATGTCAGGACAGCACTGCATTCTACATAGTTTTCAATGACTGATTTCAACAGTAGATCACCAGGCCTTTCTTCCAAAGTCCATGGGGTGGATTGGAACCTCCAGTGTTTTAGTTAACAGCATAGTACATTTACCATGTGCACTAGGCAGGGACTCCAAAGTCTTGCTACTCCTAGCAAAAAACAAGCAAATAAAACTTAACCAGAAAATAATAATAGTAAAGCTAGAATCAGCTGATAGTATTTGTGGCAAATACTGTACGGGCAAAGAAAATCCTCAGTAGGTATGCTCCCTTAAGGAATCAGGTGCTTCAAGATAAAATAGTCCCCCTTCTTCAATTCTTCCCACATGCTGACACACAACTGCTTCGTAATTTTTTTTGTTACATGCTTTCAGATAAATCATTACAACTACTACATCCCTTGTTAAGCTGGTTTCAAACTGACACCAGAGTTCTGAGCTGGGGTCACAGGACTGTCCCCATGTTAGCTTTGTGTGCATGGTCACACTGTCGCCCACCCTTGGAGTATAGGGAAGGCATCTTGCTTACTAGACAGAGATAAATTCCTCACTGGCATGCTCATCAGACACTAAGCCAAAATCATCTCCTTCCTCCTCTCCTTTCCTCCCTGACTTCGGTTATTTATAGAGATCACAGGTGAATCAGAGAAATTATTACAGTGCAGTGACTGCTGAATGGCTGGAAGCTAAAGAAGATGGATTATCATGGCACTGACATGATTTGTATGGATTTCCAAAATTAAGCTGTTCGCTTAGAGTGACCAGCTTCCTCCTGCCCTGGGCATCGCAGCTGCCCGGGTGATAACCTTCATCTGCACTTGGGAGCTGAGAAAGCCGAGCACGTTTCCCATTACCTTTCAAGCGAGTGTGTAGAGTTCTTCTGGCCCCTCAGTAATAGCAGGGCTGCTGGTGAACAGAGTGATAAACACCTACTGAGAGGGATGTAGCGTGAAAAGATCTCATCACCTGTCATTAGCTTGCCGATGAATAATGCAGCATTTTCTGTGGCAGGTGTCAGGGATGGGAGGGAGAATTGCTCCTGTGAACGCTCTCGTGAGCACTTCAGCTCAGAGGAAGAGGAAAGAGCAACAGATGCGTGTGAAGAAATTACAGAAGCTATTGTGTTTTCAAAGAATACCAAAATTCAAACCCACTGCTGGTTCAGTGGATTCTGACCCATAGCAACCCAATAGGGCAGAGTAGAACTGCCCTGTAGGGTTTCCAAGACAGCGATCTTTATAGAAGCACACTGCCACATCTTTCTCGCAGGGAGCAGCTGGTGAGTTTGAACTGTTGGCATTTGGGTAGCAGCAAGACTTGAACCACTGTGGCACTACAGATACCTGGCAGGTTTCTGTTCTTTCTTTTTCTGCCCTACACTTTCTCCTATAATTTTAGTCATTCTATTCTGGACCCTTTACAAAGGGACAATTTCCTTTCAGTTGCATTACACAGCTAAAAGCATACTTCTGCCTCTGGTTCAAGTTCTTTCTTCGGTTCATAAATCACGGTCTTGATCGTTATGAGTCGTTCTTTGTTGTATGTTCACTAAACTGTACAAGCTTGTATTAACATCCACATATATTTGTATCCACGTGTGCATGTGAGCACACATTACACACACAATGCGCACACGCATCTTGCCAAAAGAATGAGTAGCTAAGAGGACTAGTGATGTTGAAAGCCTGCATGAAGGGAATAATATCACAGAACTAGAACCTAAGACAAACATAGGGGCCATTATTGGTTATTCAGAGAACACAAATTCACCTGTCCTGAGAGCCACAAACTGAGGTGATTTGTAGCTTCAGATCCCAACACAAGAAGAGATTTTGACAAAGTTTAGGCTAACTTTCCTCAAAACTGGTGTAATACCTGATCACTCAAGGGTGGTTTCTTAACCAGTTGTCATGTAATGTCCAATGTGGCCAGACACGAAAGGATCCCTGGTTGCACAGCGGTTAAAGCGATTGACTGCTAAACACAAGATCAGTGGTTGAAACTCAACAGCTGTGCCATGGGAGACAAACATGGTAGCTTGCTTCAGAAGATTTACAGTGATGGGAACCCCATGGTATCCCCATGAATCTGAATTGACTCAATGGCAGTGGCTGATGGGTGCTGACCAGACTTGAGAATAAATTTCAGAAATAATTAGCCACCATGCTCACCCTCTAAATCCCACATTTTCTAAAACCAAAATGCACAATTTCTCTTGTGCTTGAGATTCCTCATTTATGGTGAGGAGGAAAATAAAAAAGATGAAGATTGTCCTCTGGTTAAGATGAGGCAAGAAAATTTTTACACATGGTGCACACTTGTTAATTGACTTCAAGTTGGCCCCCAACTCATGGTGACCCGACACGTAATGTACTGTTGTGATCCACAGAGTTTTCTTTGGCCAATTGTCAGAAGTAGTTCACCAGGTCTTTCCTCCTAGTTCATCTTAGTGTAAAAGATCTGGTGAAACCTCTTCAGCATCATAGCAACACACATGCTTCCACTGACAGATGGTTTTACAAAATAGGCAGTTTTGCTTGAGGTGCATTGGCTGGGAATCAAAGCCAGGTCTTTGACATGGAAGATGGGAATTCTACCACTGAGCCACTACTGCTCTCTGTGGTGCACACTAATCATTACCTTCAAATTGATTCCAGCTCATGGTGACATTATATGTTACAGAGTAGAACTGCTCCACAGGATTTTCTTAGTGGGAATCTGGAAGGCCTTTTTTCCATGGCATGCCTGGATGAGTTTGAACTGCCAGACTTTAAGTTTGTAGACAAACTCAAGCCATTCCATAAAATATTCACAGAGCGGGACACCACAACAGTATGTTCCCTACACTTAATTCCAGATCAGCTCCTGTCAGTGGGGAAAATAACACTCCCAGCCCTTCCCTAAACACCATGAGTGAAGGAAAAGGGCCAAGTAAGACTGAAGCATCATAGTAAATTACAAGAAAGCTTGCCTTTAACTCTCTTGATCTTCCTTCATCATTCGGCCCATGAGTTATTGAAGCAAATATCCTGATGTAAGTGAGTACACTTTATTCACAGGACAGAAATGGAACTTTTATGGAAAATCAGGGACTGTCTCAGTTTCCTTGAGCTGCTGTAACATAAACATGCCAAATAATTGGTTTTTAAGAAGACGAGTTGATTTCTTCATAGTTCTGAAGGCCAGAAGACCAAACCAGGGTCTCAACCATATGGGTTCTTTGTGGTAGCCCTGGATATTCCTTCATTTCCTGATAATCCTCACATGATATCCATCTTCCCTCTTGTGTATCTGCATCTGTGTTTAGGACACACCTGCACTGATATAGCCTCACTGATGCAACAAAGAAGACTTTATTTTCAAACAACATTACATCCACAGGTATAAGGGTTAGGATTCCAACATATATTTTGAAGAGACTCAATTCAACCCATAACAGGGGCATACAACATATATAGTCTCATGTGATTATCCCAGAAGACCAGCACCCATAGGTTGTTGCCTTCAGCTGTCCAATAATACCTGGGTTAGTCTTGCCTTTCCTCCAAAAGAAGCCAGCTTCAGGGATTACCTCTAATTCATTGCATCTTCCAAACTTCCAGCCCTTTCTTAGATAAACTATCAGAACCTATCCTTAATTCACCTTTTGTTAAGCACATCTGTTGCACCAGGAATGTAGAGAGATGCTGGAGATGATCACATCCCTGCATGTAAATTCTAGTAGAGGGAACAGGCAATAAATAACAAACAGATACAGCACTTAAGGGCTGGGATCACTACTAGAAGGAAATAAAATCAGCAGTTGATGTGCCAGAGAATAACAGAGAAAGGGGCCTATATAAGGAAGTTAGTTATAGAAGGCAACATGGGAATAGGTACTCGACCAGAAAGTAAAGAAGATCAAGCCAAGTTCATTAGTGTAGGTCCTGAGAAGTAGATACCAGAGAGGACTGAAAGTGCAGGAATTTTACTGAGGTAGAAAGCCATATCAAAGGAAGAAAGAGGGAGCAGGAGAAAGCCATTGTTATCATCAGATCACAATTCAAGACTTACCCAGGAGAAGTAGGGAGAGAAAGAGGGCCAGGTAGAAGGGTCCTAAACTGCTTTACAAAGGTTCAGCAATGAAGTCCTTTGCAGATGTGATTAAGGTTCAGGACCTTCAGATATGGAAATTATATTGGATTATCTGGGTCAGCCCAATCTAATTGTATTATTCCTTGAAAGCAAAGAACCTCTTCAGGCAGAAGTTAGAGACTGAGTTGAGATGGGACAATGACAGAACGAACAGGGATGAGCAATACTGCTGGCTCTAATGATGGAGGAAGAGGACCACATGCCAAGAAATACGACTGGTCTCTAGAAGCTGGGTAATAGAAGTGTAATATCACATACCAGATGCAACAACACCATCATCCAAAACAGTCCCTCTAAATGAAAATTAGCTTGGCAGTTACTCTGTTCATGCAACTATGCCTCTAAGATGTCTCTGCTCCGGGCTTAGGTTGGAAATTGCAAAGCTGCTCCAAATTTTTCACTACCCTTCTTTCTTTCTCAGCCATTTTGATCTTTCTTTCATCCTTTTCTTTCTCTCATTTACTACTTTGATAATTGCTTTCTTTTTAAATGGAGCACCAGCTTCTCGGTCAGCCCATTTATTTCAAAGCAGTTGCAAAACAATTAGTTATCTATGGTTCTGTCCTGCCAATAGATTGAAATCAGGATGTACATCTTATCTGTTTAATTATCCCCAGAGCCTAACACTGTTGTTTGCCCTGGGGAGTAAAGACTTGTTCTTATATCACATTTTAATGTGATATGGCTGATAACATTGTCCAAATGAAAGATTAAATATTACCCACACAAGAGCTCACTCTGAGCTGTCCAACATGCTGGCCAAAAACAGGCTGTCTGGAGTAGCAACTCCACCCTCCATCAGATAATGCAAGTACGTTACCGGCCATTCGCAGAAGCTGCAGTTCTCCAATAGGTGATACAGCAGAAGTGGAGGTCAAACGGCTGCTGGCTCATTTTTGAGAGGGGAAAATTAGTCCCATACTGGTGCCTAGTCAAATATGCCAGGTCCTAGGGCTTCCCAAATGTTCAATGCTCCATACAAATATGATTCCAGGCATTAGTTCTCAGAGGGAAATGAGGAAATGTGTGTCTAGTCTGCCAGCTTTTAACATTCTCCACTAGTTCAGCACCTGTATAGTTTTCTGCATAGCAGTGAAGTTTACTTTTACGGTTGAGAAGCCTATGTATTTGCCTGGAGAGGCCCGACAGCTTTTCCTCCCACCCTTCTTTGACCCACAGTGTAGAGTTGGCTGACAGCCCTGTTTCTCCATAAATATTGCCACCCAATAAGCAGAGACTTCCACCCCAGAGAGTCCACCTGAGGCAAATCACTAGAGTATACAGAGACAGCCTGTGACCAACAGTTTTCTTAGATCTTTGTCTCACCTACTGTCGAGGCAATACCAGAGAAATCAAACAGTATCTAGATGGCGTGCAGTCAGTAGACCATAATTAGTTATTTAAAGAAGAAGCCTTCAAATACTCCAGAAAATTTCCAAAATAAAGATTCAAAAAATTTCCCAGATGAAGAAGCCTTTCTGAACCCTCCTAGAGATTAAACAAAATGCAGCAGAACAAAATGAAAAATTAAGTAAGCTATTTGAACTGATGGAACATCAATGATCTGAAATACATTTTATCAGAAACAAAATTACAGAATTAGATAATTCAATCCAAAGCCAAAAGAGTAAGATTAGCAGATAGAAGTTAACCTCAGTGACCTTAAGGACAGAGCAAATGACACTAGCATTTATGAGGAGAAACAAGAGAAAAGAAATAAGAAAAATGAAGAAGCATTAAGAACCATGTGGGACTCCATTAAGAGAAATAATTTACATTTAACTGGAGTTCCTGAACAAGGGGGGATAAATGACAATACACAGAGTATTGCTGTAGAGATGTTGACAGAAAATTTTCCTGAGATTATGAACAAAGAGAACATAGGTATCCAAGGTGTTTATCAAATACCACAAAAGATAGACACCAAAAGAAAGACATCAAGACATATTATAATCAAGCTTAACAAAATGAAACATAAACAGATGCTTTTAAAGGCAGCAAGGCTTAAAGCAAAGCTAACTCTCTAAGGGAAACCCTGTAGGCTTTTGTCTTACTTCTCTGCAGAAACGATGTTGGCTAAAAAACAGCAGGATGACACATTCAAAGCCCTGAAGGAGAAGAATTTCCAACCAAGAATTATATATCCTGCGATACTGTCTATCAAATATGATAGTGTCATTAAGACATATACATATAAAGAAAAGCTTAGAAACTTTGTAAAAACTAAACCCAAACTACATGAAATACTGAAAGAAGCTCTTTGCTTAGAAAAACAAAGCCATTAAATATATATTTAAGGTGACAGCGCAGAACACAGCAACCAGAGTTCCACTCAGTTAGTGAAGTCATAAAGTTAATCAAAGCTGCAATATTAAAATAAAGGAATCAGTGATCATATTATGAAAACAATGACACCATCATATTAAAAATAGGGATACATTACAGTAGTTACAGTCGTTTCAGATGGAGAGGAAGTTAAAGAGTTATGCAGTAGTTAAAGTTGGACTTAATCTTAGTGTGTTATGGCTACACCATAAAAGCACTCCTTTAATACTCTGGGGGTCAGTTCTACCCTGGCCCGTGGGGTCACCATGAGTCAGATCTGACTCAACGGCACTTGGCTGGCATAAAGCAAATTAACAATGCAACATATCAAAATAAGAAATGCAACACAGGAGTCTCAACAAACATAAAACCAACACTGAAAAGTCAACCCATAAAGAATGAACCAGAACAGAATATTAAGAGGAATATAGCAAACATCAACATAAAAATAATTGCATCAAAATGATGACACTAAGCACATACCTATCAATAATTACACTGAATGCAAATGGACTGAATGCTGTAAAGAGACAGCAAGTGACATCTTGGATCAAAAGACACGACCCATCTGTATGTTGTTTATAAGAACACACCTTAAAGTCAAAGATATGAACAAACTGAAAGTTAAAAGATGGAATAATATTTACTAAGCTAACAACATGCAAAGAAGAGAGGTGTGGCAATACTAATCTCAGATAAAATAGATTTTACTGTAAAATCTACTATCACGGACAAGGATGGTCACTATTTATTGCTGAAAGCTTCGATACTCAAGTAGGACTTAACAATTTTAAATATTTATGCACCCAGTACCAGAACATCTAAATACAGTGAACAAACACTGATAACACTGAAAAATGAGAGAGATCATTTCACAATAATAGTTGGAGACTTCAACACTCCCCTTTCACTTATGGATAGATCATCCAGAAAAAAGCTCAGTAAAGATACAGAAGATCTAACTGCAACAATCAACCAACTTGACCTTATTGTCATATACAGATCTTTTCACCCGTCAACAGATAAGTACACCTTCTTCTCCAATGCACATGGAGCATTCTCCAGAACAGCCCATGTGTTAGGTCACAAAGCAATTCTCTATAAAATCCAAACCATTGATTTATTGCAAAATATCTTCTCCTAACATACAGCCATAAAAGTTGAAATCAACAGTAGAAAAATCATACATAGAAATTCAAACATATGGAAACTGAACAACACTTTGCTCAACAAGTCTTGGGTTATAGACAAAATTAAGGACAAAATAAAGAAATTTATGAAATCAACTGAGAATGAAAACACATCCTACCAGAATCTACAGGATACAACAAAAGCAGTGCTCAGAGGTCAACTTATCTCTATAACTGCACACATCCAGAAGGAAGAAAAGGCCCAAATTAAAGAATTAACCTTACAGTTTGAACAAGTAGAAAGAGAGCAACAGAGGAACCGCTAAGGCACCAGAAGAAAACAGATCATAAAGATTAGAGCAGAACTAACTGAATTAGAGAATAGAAAAACAATAGAAAAAATTAACAAAACCAAAAGCTGGTTCTTTGAAAAGGTCAACAAAATTGATAAACCATTGGCTAAACTTACAGAAGAAGATACAAATAACCTGATAAAGAAATGAGATGGGAGATGTTACAACAGACCCAGCTGAAACAAACAAAAAAAATCATAACAGAATACCATGAAAGGCTGCACTCTTAACAGTTTGAAAACCTAGAGGATACAGACAAATTTCTAGATTCATATCACCCACTAAGATTATCACAAGGAGAAATAGATGAATTTAATAAATGTATCACAAAGGCAGAAATTGAAAAAGTCATCAAAAATCTACCAACCAGAAAGAGTTCTGGTCCAGATGGCTTCACTGGAGAAGTCTACCAAACTTTTAGAGAAGAGTTGACTCCAATACTATTAAAGCTATTTCACACCATAGAAAGGGGTGGAACACTCCCAAATTCATTCTATGAAGCCAGCATAACCCTGACACCAAAGCCAGGGAAAGCAAGATTGCACAAAAAAAGAAAATTACAGACCAACACCACTCATGAACCTAGATGAAAAAAATCTTCAACAAAATTCTAGCCAATAGGATTCAATAGCATATAAAAAAAAATCATCATTATCAAGTTGGTTTCATTCCAAGGATGCAGGGCTGGCTCAACATCAGAAGAACAATTAATGTAATCAACCACATTAATAACACAAAAGATAATAATCACCTGATTTTGTCAATTGATGTAAAAAAGGCATTTGACAGAGTCCAACACTCATTCATGCTAAAAACTCTAAGAAAAATATGAATAAAGGGGAAATTCCTAAATGCAATCAGTAGCACCTATGCAAAGCCAACTGCCTTCATCATCCTGAATGGTGAAAGACTGAAAGAATTCCCTTTGAGAACAGGAACTAGATGAGGATGCCACTCTCACCACTTCTATTCAACATTGTGCTTGAAGTTCTAGCCAGAGCAATTAGACAAGACAAAGAAATAAAGGCACCCATGTCAGCAATGAAGAAGTAGAATTCTCCCTATTTGCAGATGATAAAATTGTATATACAGAGAATCCAAAGGAATCCATAAGTAAAATATTGGAACTAAAAGAGGAGTTCAGCAAAGTATTGGGATACAAGATAAACATAAGTAAATCAGTAGGACTCCTTTATACCAACAAAGAGTTCATCAAAGAAGAAATCACCAAAGCAATACCATCTACTACAGCCTCCAAGAAGATAAAATATCTAGGAATAAATACAACTAGAGAAATAAGAGACCTATACAGAGAGAACTGCAAGGCCTTACTGCGATAAACCGAAATAGACTTACAACATTGGAGAAACCTATCTTGCTCATGGATAGGAAGACTTAACATCATGAAGATATCTATTTTACCTAAAGTGATCTACTTATGCAATGCAACGCCAATACAAGTTCCAGCATCATTTTTTAGAGATGGAGAAACACATCACCAACTTTGTTTGGAAACGGAAGAAACTCCAGCTTAGTAAAGCACTACTGAAGAAGAGGAACACAATGGGTGGCCTCACACTACCCAACCTCAGAAACTATTACACTGCCATAGTAGTCAAAACAGCCTGGAACTGGTATAGAAAGAGAAGTATAGACTAATGGAATAGACTGGAGACCCCAGAGATGCCATCATCCTCTTATAGCCAGCTGATATTTGACAACAACTCTAGGATTGTAAATGGGTAAAAACAGTTTCTTTAGCAAATGCTGCTAGCAAAACTGGAAATCCATATGCAAAAAATTGAAACAAGACCCCTATCTCACTTCTTATAAAAAAACTAACTCTAAATGGATTAAGGACCTAAATATCAAACCTAAAACAATAAAAATCATGAGAAAAAATAGGATCAACGATGGATGTTTTAATACACAGTTTAGATAGACTTCAAAATCTGACAAAGCACAATTAAGAGAAAATAGATAAATGAGAACTACTAAGAATTAAACATTTTTATTCATCCAAAGACTTTATCAAAAGAGTTAAAAGAATGGGAAAAAATATTTGGCAACTACATGTTGGACCGTCATCTGATCTCCATAATCTACAAGGTCCTGCAACATATCAACAAGAAAAAGGTAAATAACCCTGTTAAGAGGTGGGAAAAGGAGATGGGAAGACACTTTACTAGACAGGACACCCAGGCAGCCAAAAGACATATAAGAACATGCTCGTGATCATTAGCTGTCAGAGAAATCCAAATCAAAACTACAGTAAGATATCATCTCACTCCAACAAGATTGGCCAGGATCCAAAAAACACAAAACAACAAATGCTTGAGAGGCTGTGGAGAAAGGCTGTGGACAGATGTTAGAATTTTTATTCTTTTACTATAATTAGTGAACAATAAAAATTAAAAAAAAAATAAAAGATTATCTTGGATATTTTCTCCCTAGTATATTCATCCAGTTATCCTCTGGGAGTGCTGGAAGTAATTAGGAACTCTCCTGCATTGCTGGTGGGATTGCAAGTTAGTACAACCTCTTTGGAAAGCAATCTGGCGCTTCCTTAAAAAGCTGAAAACAGAGACACCATTTGATCCTGTAATTCCACGGCTTCAGAAACAAAGGCTGTCACACAAACACACATGTACACGAACGTCTGTTGCAGCACAGTCCACAACAGCTAAAAGATGTAATCAAGCCAGCTGCCCATTAACAGATGAATGGAAAAACAAACTATGGTACAGTGGAACACTATGCTACGATAAAAAACCTGATGATTTTAGAAAGCATCTCATAACATGGTTTCAACTGGAAGAGATCATGCTGAGTGAAATCAATGTTAAAAAGACAAATATTGCATGAGACCACTGTTATAAGGACTTAAAAATAAAATTATCTACAGAAGAAAATAACTGTTGGCTACAAGAGGGGGTGAGGGTTTACCATAGAGATAATTGATAGATGTTAGAATTTTTATTCTTTTACTATAATTAGTAAACAAAAAAAATTCCAAAAAAAAGATAATCTTGGATATTTTTTCCCTGATGTATTCATCCAGTTACCTTCTGGGAGTGTTGGAACTAATTAGGATGATTGATTTTTATTAGCCTAGATACTTCTTGCTGCTTGGTGATAACATTTTTTAAAGTACTGCTCAATAATTAGTTCTACTAACTAAACCTCCCGAAAAAGTAGATAGACTTACATACTGATCAAACAGAGGATGAAAGACACGCTGTGGGTTGAACAGAGTTGTAGAGCGGAATCAACAGCGTCCCTTTTTCTGATGTCCTTGATCCATGTTACAGAGTGCTTACATTTTAAAATGGTTAAATTGTTGCAGAATGTACGCAGACTAGGGAATGTCAAAACAATATCAGAAGTTCTCTCCTGAAATGAAGCCACATCTATCACTTGTACCCTATAGGCTTTGGAGGCTATCAGAGCATCAGCATGTACAGGAGGGACTGGGGCCAACTCTCTTGGTTTCCAGCCTCTATGATGTGCAATGCACCACTCAAGATGCTTGGTGAATGCAGATTTGATGGAAGATGTTCAAGGAGCCTGGAAAACAATATCACACCAGGCACTCAGCAACTTTGAACAGCTGCTGGTAAGCTGACAAGATTGGACCAGGTGAACACGTCTCACCAAGTTCACTAGGACACGCCAGCACATATTACTATAACTGAAAATCACATGCCAGAACAGATCAGTTAGGGAATAGCTTATTATCACCAGGCTGTTCAGTAACAAAGCCTCTCACAGATGGTGTTAACTATAGCTACTCTCCTTGGACAAAACTGAACTATGATGACCCTGTTACCCAGTTATAACTATCACATCTTTATATGTCATTGTTCTTGAAATGTGATGAATTCACAATTTTGTCAAAAGCATAATCTCAAAAAGTAGGCATTTCTCCTAGGAAGAATTAACTATAAGAACATTCCCAACATTAGAAATAAGGAATAGAAAATCTTCAGAAAGGCTTATTAGATGTTGCTGTTAATGTCATTGCTGTTGTTGGTTTCTTAAATTATCTGGGGACAAAACTGCATATTCTCTTAAATACTAGGGTGAAAACATTTCTTTAGATTTCAGACTTTCCAAAACATATTCTATGAGTAGACAGGAAAAAAGAAAGAAAAACAGAAAAGAGAAGAAATATACATTTAAGTGCATTTTGGGTATTTCCATAACCTAACATAAATTAAAGCTTTGAGTTTAAAGAACATTTAAATACTTGTTGAATTTTAAGCCACATGCCACATTTTTATATAAATGATTCTGAATAAATTGTTCAAAGACCTCAAATCTGTATAGAATCATTCCTTTCTTCTTTTTCAAGTTATACAGTTAATGCTTTGATTTGAGTCTTTTCTTTATCTTGGATGTGTTCGTTTATTAAAATAAAATGACCTGTGAACCCTTGCTTTTGCTGTGTCCCAAAAGTTGTGGTAGAATAGATTTTCATTCTCATTTGATTCTGTGAATTCCTCTATTCCATCCTTGACTTCTTCTATAACCCAGTAGTTTTCAAGCAAGGCATGGTTCATTTCCATGTGTTTGATTTTTTTCCTTGCTTTTTCTGTTACTGATTTCTACTTTTATGGCTTTATGGTCTGAGAAGATGCTGTGCAATATTTCAGTGCTTTGGATTTTGTTAAAACTTGCCTTATGGCCTAACACTCTGTCTATTCTGGAGAATACCCGATGTGTATTGGAAAAGAAATATACTTGACTGCTGTTGGGTGGAGTGTTTTGTATAGTCAATGAGGTCAAGTTGGTTGATTGTAGCCTTTAGACATTCTGTGTATTGAGCTGCCTTCTAGATGTTTTGGAAACCCTGGTGTTGTAGTCATTAAATGCTATCACTGCTAACAAAAGGTGGCAGTTCAAATCCACCAACTGCTCCTTGGAAACTCTATGGGACAGTTCCACTCTATCCCATAGGGTTGCTACCGGTTAGAATCAACTCAAAGCAATGGGCTTGGTTTTTAGCTTACCGCATCTTTTTGTCCTTCCCCAAAAGTGGTACATTCAAGTCTCCTACTATTATTGTGGAGCTATTTCTCTTTTCAACTCTGTTAGAGTTTGTTTTATGTATTCGTGTTGTGTTATTAGGTGCTATTGAGTCACTTCTGACTCATAGCAACCGTATGACTCATAGCAACCAACAGAACGAAACACTCCCTGGTGTGTTGCCACGTCCACAGTCGTTTCTATGCTTAAGCCCATTGTTTTGACCACTGTGTCAATCTATCTCATCGAAGGTCTTCCTCTTTTTCACTTACCCTCCAGTCTACCAGCACGATGTCCTTCTCTAGTGACTTATCCTTCCTGACAATATGTACAAAGTATGTAAGACACAGGCTTGGTGTCTGCTTCTAGGGAGCACTCTGGTTGTACTTTTTCCATAAGAGATCTGTTTGTTCTTTTGGCACTCCCTGGTACATTCAACATTCTTCCCCAACACCACAATTCAAAGGCATCAATTCTTCTGTCTTCTTTGTTCATTGTCTAGCTTTCATATGCATGTGATGCAATTGAAAATACCATGGCTTGGGTCAGGTGCACCTTAGTCTTCAAGGTGACATGTTTTCAATTCTTTAAAGAGGTCCTTGGCAGCAGATTTTTCCAGTGTATTATGTATTTAGGACCCCTATTTAACATGGTTACGTCTTCTTGGTATATTGAGCCTTTAATCATTATAGTGTCCTTTCTTATCCATTGTGGTGTATTTTACTTTGAAGTCTATTTTATTAGAACTGACCACTCCTGCTTTTTGTTTTTTTAATGTTGTTTGCTTGATGTATTTTTTCATCCTTCAAGTTTTAGTTTGTGTCTCTTCTAGGTAGCATATAGACCATGTTTTTTTAATCCATTATGCCATTCTCTGTCTATTGGTGCATTTAATCTATTTACATTCAGCATAATTATTAATAAGTTAAGAATTTAGTGCTGTCATTTTGATACCTTTCTCTGTGCGTTGTTGACAGTTTCTTTGTTCCACTTAACTTTCTGTAGTGAGTAGTGCCCATATTCCTTAAAGTGCATAGGTAGATAGGTTTTGCTGCAGGTGCTCAATGCTGTATGCAGACATTAAAGGCATTCGAGGTTCATAGGGCCACTTATACCTACAACTAGGCAAAAAAAACTATTTCTGCCCTGAGTTCCTAGTTTAGGGGAGCAGGCAGATTATTATCCCTCCCCATTCCCATTTGCTAAATTATTCCCTCTCCACGTCTAGGAGAATGCTTTAGAGCACTAGGCATTCTACTTCCCGCCCAGAGGGCGCAGCAGTCCCTAGAGCCGGGCACCATGCGGTGCAGAGAACGGAGAGGGAAGCCTGGTAAAAGGAAGAGAGTTTAATCCCAAAAGAAAGTTTTAGTTCCGTGTGCTATAGGTTAGATGCAAGCTACTTAGCTTTTGATGATTGAATGCTGTTTTTTACTGATTCTGGTGGCATGAGTGGGCCCTCTGCCACTCGGTCTCCCCTTACGTGGAAGACACCTTCTGAATGTCACTGCTGCCATCGCCATGGTTGCTGCTGCTTACCTGCCCGTATGTGTTGATGCCCAGTGGACCAAGTCTAGCCAGTCCTATGTACTTCTGAGTTTCAAACTTTCTCATTGATGCCAGGGCTCTAGAATGTCATATATAATCAATTCCTTTTTGGGTGGGTGGGTCCTTGTTATTAGCGGGATTACAGGAAATGTCTGACTGCTCTGCTGTTTTAGCCTCGCCTGAACCATTGCTTTCTTAATCTAAAGGATTCATTCCTCTGATACGCTTTTTTGTCAGTAATTCTGACAGGCAAAAGCAAAACAACAGAAGCAGCAGAGGGTTGCCTTCTACAGTAACAGAAGATAAAAGAGAGATGCAATAAAAAGAATTACTTAATAGTAAATAAAGTAATGTCAAGTGTGACTAAAAAACCCCATTGCCATTGAGTCAATTCTGACTCATGGTGGTCCTTTGAGACAAAGTAGAACTGCCCCATAGAGTTTTCAAGGCTGTCATTTTTACAAAAGCAGATTGCCACATCTTTCTCCTACGAAGTGGATACTGGGTTTGAACAGCTTATCTTTTAGTTGGCAGTTGAAGGTTTAACCACTGTACCACCAGGGTTCCTCAGTGATAGACCTATTGAACGTACATCCAGAGATAGTGAGACAGGAAAACATCAGGGTACAATTTAAAGAAAAAACAAATGCTGAGAGGGAAAGATTCAGTGTAGCAATGGTTCAGGTGAGGCTAAAACGGCAGAGCAGTCTTAGTAGAGTTCAAGGTTGGCTTTTCCAAAGAATGCTTTCTTGGATTCCAGGATCCTAGAGTGTGTACAAAAGATTATCTATGATTCAGCAGTATTTCGGATGAATTCTAGCCAGCCTACACACAGTCTGGAAAGCTCATTTTCTACACGGTAAAGCAACACAGACACAAGCCTCCAATAGGACTAGGAGGATGTCGTCAGCACTTTCTAGGTTGTCTCCCCAACTGCACTTTACCCCTAAAGTTACTTTCTTAAAATATAACATTGCCAATTCTGCCCAATTTGATTGGGCCTCAGTTAGGCCCTTTATTTGGGGCAATGAGTTTCCTTCCAGGGAAACTAGAATTAGGCATAAGATATTACAGACATTACTTGACTGGTATTGTGGATTGAATTGGGTTCCCCCAAAATATATGTTGAAAGCTTAACCCAGAACCTGTAAATATAACTGCTCAGAAATAGCTTTTTCTTGTGCTATTGAGTTCATACTAAAGAAGTGTGAATTCTAATTCTAATCATTTCTGAATTATAAAAATTAAACAAATAAAAACAGAATAGATGCAAAGACACACGTACAGGGGGAAGAAAAAGACAGAAAGTTGAGAGTAATATATCTACAAGCCCAGAAACACCAAGGTGCTACACAGTTACCAGAAGCTAAAAAAGAGAAAGACATCCCCTAGAACCATCCGCTGAATTGAGACTTCTAACCTAGTGAACTGTGAGAAATAAACTTCTATTCTTTAAAACCACCCACCTGTGGTATTTTTGTCACAGCACCGCTAGGTAACTAGGACAGACGGTTGCCTAAATGTAGGAGACGTAAGGTTACCAGCCATAAAAGGCTATTGACCTCCTATATGCATTAGGTAGCTGCCATTCTAAAATAAGAGACTGAAATGTAGTAGAAAAAGCAGTAGACACAAAAAGAGAAAGAAAGATAAGGGAAATTTGGCTCCTGGGAATCAGCTGAAACTTCATTTCAAGAGATGGCTCTTATAACAGTTTCTACCTTTCTATTCATACCATTTACAGTGGACTTTTACTACTTTCAGAAATTCTGGTGGTGTCGTGGTTAAGTGCTACATCTGCTAGCCATAAGACTGTCAGTTCAGATTCTCCTAGTGTTCTTTGGAAACTCTATGGAACAGTTCTACTCTGTCTTATAGGGTCACTACGAGTCAGAATTGACTCAATAGCAGTGGCTATTTGGGGCTTTTTTTTATGACTTTCAGTTAAAGAGTCCCAATAATTTAGAAATTGGAAGGAAGGTAAGTCAATTAATAAAACTGGCCAGTTAACGCAAAGAAGGATATAGATTTAGGTGATCTTCTTGAGCAAAGTTTCTATAGGTTGATTCCATAGCAACTCTTTCTCCTAAATGACCCTGATTTGTCTCAGAGAAAATACTCAAGCATCATTGCTCCATAAATTCTAGCCATGCTTCTATCACCATCAAATCACCTCCCCTGGCTTGGCAGTGAGACAACTTGACAGCCATTTAAAGTCTTCGTCTTTAAATACCTCAGGCATCGGTCAGTTGTCAGGTCCTTCTCATTTTTCAATCTCAAGACTGAAACTTCCCTCACCTTGTGGAAGTGATGAGAAAGTTCCATTCATATGCAGAAGAAAAATGTCAGAACTCTCCTACATCTTTTTCCAAAAAGTACTGTCTTTCTGTCTTCTTATTTTCTCTTAATCCTTCTATGTTCAAAAACAGATATTGGGTGACAGTATGCAGAATTAAATTTTGACACCTCCTTTGTAAATTGGGCATTGGTGACCTAGTGTCTCTTCTCATTCTTTGAAAGACAGGATATAGTTTCTTATTGCTTGTTTTCTTGGATCTTTAACCAACATTCAGACACAAAGGATCCCATGAAAATCCATTGTACTAGGTGGCTCGTCCCGGTAATGATTCATTCCTGGGGGCTAATACCTTATCAAGCAAACAAAAATGGAGTTGTGTCTTTGGGAGAGAAAGATAACCAGTTGTATATCACATAGCAGAATTCATATTTTTACCTAGGATAGGATTTATTTCCCTTGACATTGTTGGGGCCAAATGGAAACTGTACAAATAGGTACGATGGTCTTGGGGCTAGAAATTTCCAAGCATTGGCTTAAAACAACCAAGCCAGTACACTATGCTTTCTAAGCTTCCTTCTGTGTTTTTTAACTGTCATATTTCCAGTATTTGGCATGAAGCCTGAGGTCTATAAATACTTATTGATTGCCTGACTACAGACCAGTTACTTCATTACAAAAGTTTTTCTCAAAGAATTCATTAATGCCAATACGCTTTCATATGTGATTGCCTAGTATAAACAGAGACAATGCATTCTGTATTTTAACTCTTATTCTTGGGATACTCATGTTGCATGTATTTGTCAGTAATTAAAATTTAAAGTTTTTGCATAAATACAATTTAAATCTCCAATCTAATTAATGCATTAAAAACGAACAGAGTTTCACTAAAAAAAAAAAAATCATTTGTCATGTATTCCTTGCCCTGGCATTATCCCCACAGATATATAAGGCTAAAAAAGGCCACCTATTACTGTAGAGATGTATCTAAAAAATCTCTCAGGCTGCCTGTAATAATCTCCATTATGTATAATGACCATTTTGATAATAGTCTTTAGAAGAGGTAATGGCCCTGCTGAACGGTTATTACCTGTCTGTTCATGCTGGAAGCAAGATGCAGAAGCCAGAGGGGACAGTCAAATGGTCCTTGTGGTGTATTCTGAGGAAATAAGAAATATTTAACAGAATGCAAGAAACAGACAAGCGAGCGTCTTTTGCTGCAGAACTGGCCATCTTTCTGCCACAAACCTTCCTAAATTTCATAATTTAAAGCAAATGTTCCCAATAATGGACCTGCTCTCAGCCTTCAGACCAATTTCATCTGAAGCATCACCACCTGGTCTATTAAGAACAGGGAAAGACAACTGCACGTTATTGTATTTCTTCCCATATTATTGTTAGTGGGGTAAACTCATGGCAACAGTGACACCAGTGGAGGACAGCTGATTATTTCTATCACCCTAAAGGAAGTCTACATGTGGCTTAGGTCAAACAGAGGACATGACATGTGGCCATGGGCCAAATGTGACCCACATTCAGCCATGGCCATAACTAGAAAACATGCCATCTCTCTGCAAAAGGTCATTTCAGATCCAGCATATTCATGCCTCTGGGACAAGCGTCATGCCCTATCTCCTGGGAGCACAACAAATTTTATAGAACCTAAATAATGATCCCCTTTATCCCTACTTAAGTCCACCTTACACTTCCACTAAAACAGAGGGGGAAATAAGCCAGGCTGGAAGTATAACACAGGCTTTTAATGGGAAAAATGATCTTCAGGAGACTTTTTGCCAAAAAGAATTCTACAGAATAAAGTCACAGATCATTCATAGATATTACTGGGAGTTAGGCTGCAAATTCTATGGTCAACTGAGGTCAGAAAACTCTGGCTTAAACCAATACAAGCAGATGTTTGGTTGGTTAGTTGGTTTTGCAGTAAGTCTTGTTAGTCTTCAATGTGTTGCGTGCACTATGAATCTTCAAGTGGAGGATAACATACTGCTTGTAAGGATCCCCAAGAGTATTTGTACAAAAATACTTGTGTTTATTTATTTATATATATATATTTGAGATAAGTATTCTGCCACTGTTCTGTATCTGCATTGTCCAGTACAGTATCACTAACGATGTTGTTGCTGTAAGGTGCCGTCTAGTTGGTTCCTACTCATAGTGATCCTATTTACAGCAGCACAAAACACTGTCCGGTCTGCATCATCCTCATTATCATTGTTATGTTTGATTCATTGTTGCAGTCGATGTGTCAGTTCGTCTCATTGAATGGCTTCATCTACTTTACCAAGGATGATGTCCTTGTTGAAAGACTGATCCCTTCTAACAGCATGTCCAAAGCATGTGTGTGAGGTGGAATCTCTCCATTATTGCTTCCAAGAAACACCCTGGCTGTACTTCTTCCAAGACAGATTTGTTCATTCTTCTGGCAGTCCATCATATATTTGATACTCTTTGCCAACACTGTAATTCAGAGTCATCATTTCTTCTTCAGTCTTCCTTATGTATTCTCCAACTTTCATGAGCATGTGAGGAAACTGAAAAGATAGTGGCTTGAGGTAGGTGCACCTTAAAGTGACATCTTCACTTTTTTAAAGATAGCTTTTGCAGCAGATTTGCCCAGTGCAAGACATAACTTAATTCCTAGACTGTTTTGATTTTGAATCCAGGTAAAATGAAATCCTTTACAGTTTCTGTATTTTTCTGTTTATCATGATGTTGCTTGTTGACCTAGTTGTGAGGATTTTTGGGTTTTTTATGTTGAAGTGTAATCCATACTGAAAGCTGTGGTCTTTGATATTCATCAGTAAATGCTTCAAGTCCTCTTCATTTCAGCAAAGTTGTGTCATCTGCGTTTCATACACATGGCTGTTTAAATTTACATTAATAAAAATTTAAAAAATTAATAAAAGTTAAAAAATTATATTACATTAGTAAAACTAAAGATTCAGTCCCTTATGCACACATTCACGTTTTAAGCACAAAATTCATCTCAAAATAACCTCATGATGGTTACTATGCTAGTCAGTACAGATTTGGAATAGTTTCACCACACCAGAAGTTTTATTGAGCAACACTATTTTAAACAATAGGTGGTACTTGAATTTCACTTGAAATGTAGCCTTTTAATAATTATTATAAACCATGTATTCATAATCAAGGTCAATTTCTACACAGAGAAAATATCATCACCAACCCCAAATTCACACAAATTATAATACTTATGGAGATATTGAGTCCCTGGATGGTACAAATGGGTAAGTTCTGGCTACTGTCTGAAGGTTTGGCAGTTAGAATTTATCCAGAGGTGCCTCAAAAGAAACACCTGCCAATCTCCTCTCAAAAGGTCACAATCTTGAAAACTGTATGGAGTGTGGTTCTACCATGTACACAAGGGCTGCCCTGAGTCAGAATCAACTTTATGGCAACTGGTTTTGTTTGATTTTTTTGGTTTTATGGAGATGGAATCTAAGTGACTTGTAAAATAAAATATTATCAGCAGGATCTTAACTCAGAGAAACTTTCCAGAAAAGCAACACAGAAAGACTCAGGATGAGAACAAAAGCAAGGTAACTCAGAGAAAATTTATTTCTGGCACAGAGAGTAAAATAGCTGTATAGATTTGTTAGAATCCATCAGTGATACATCTGAAGCAAAGTTCCAAGTTGTGACTATTACTGTCTTCTAAGAACAAAAATTTTTTAAATATCCTTTTATCAGTCTTTGCTGGGTTCAAGGAACGAGAGTTGGCTGAAATTACAAAATGCTTAACATAGTTCTTGGCATACAGTAAATATTCAAGACACTTAAGCTGAAGGACAGGGAGAATTCAACACTACATATATACATATTTTTTAAGCACCTGCCCTTGAAGAACTCACAGTAGATAAGGTACAGAATAAGTTTACCAGCAACAACACTGCATGTAGAGAGACATAAATAAAGTATGTGGACATTCAAGTGAGAGTTTCCTTGGAAAAAGTGACATTTAAAATGGGTCTTTAATGATTACAACTTTGATTGGTTGAGATAAAGGTACAAAGATACATATTTTGCATGGGAGAACCCAAGAACATGGATTTACGTAAAAAAAAAATACTAATTTTTTAGTGAAACTCAAGTTTCAGCTTCTCTATGAAGCTTGTCTAAACCATTCCAGCCTCTATCTGTCAGACAAAGATAACAACATACTTATTATCTTTGACTCCAAAAACAGGGTCTGAGATTAATCCCAAAATCTCCACTTCTCTGTCAAGAAGTAGACATGGGGTCAACTAGAAAGGTGTTATTTTAAAACTCTGGCTACAGAAGATGGGATTCTAGTCACCAGAAATCCTCTTGTTCTCCAAAGTGAGACTTCCCTACACAAAAACAATACAACATTTTGCATGATTCCAATGTCTCATTCTCTAGAATAACAAATGCATTACTGGCAAGCCAAGGAAGATTCCTTTAAGTTCAGACAATAATTTTTCAGCATTTCTCAAATTCTAGATGGCCATTCTAGAAAATTTTAGAGAAAAGTAAAACTTATCAAAATAAGATAAATAATAATCATCCTGTATATATGTAGTTTTGAGTAACACCAGTACTGGGGCATTCTATCTGAATCCAGATACAGACTAAGTCAAGATTTCTAGAAACCAAATATCAAACAAATGTATCAATGGGTTTTTAGGATCAAACAAGAAACAAAGATAAAAAAAAAAAAAAGTATCTGAGATGGAATGAACTTCGAAGAAAAAGACAAGGAAATATGAAAAATCAGTACCTGAAATGGAATATGATTTCAGGAACAAAAGGCATGGGAAAGAGTCAACTAAGGCACCAAATTCAAGTTTATCCTAGACCTGAGCAAAGTCAAATAGAAAATTTAAGAGAATTAAAAATTAATATTTAATGTACAATTTTAATGTGTTAAACAGTGTATTAACTTGAATTCCATAGACAACAGAGCCTGAGAAAAGAATTAAGCGTTGATGGTTTGAAAAGAGGTACATCTTGAGCGCTGATTGAAAGAGAGACACCTCAGAAAGCCCTGGTCATCTGCCTCCCAAAGATCACAGCTCTGAAAGCCCAACGGAGCATAGTTCTACTCTACAAGACATGGGGTCACCATGAGTTGGATTCAACTCAACAGCATCTGGCTTACTTCGATTTGGTTTTTAATTCTATGACAGGAGAAGTGAAGGGACTGCAAAAGAGACAGAGAAGAACAGAAGATGCATTATCATGTTACCAACGGTGTCATGATGAAACGTGAAGCGACACAGTCTGCTCTGCAGGTGAGTCGGCTTAGCCATGTGAATTTCTCCAGAAAGGATGGATGCAGAAGCTCCACAGGCAGGAGCAGTCCACAGCAGGGAGGGAGAGATGAGACAAATTCATCTTCCGGTTCCTTTGCCCCAATCTCCTGTTCCCCATTGATGAAAATGTGGGCAATAAGACGTTAATGCTGTATTTCTCGCATCATGTCACGGAGAAGAAAAATTGTTGAAATGTCTGAAATAAAAAGAAATAAATTTTACCCACCAAATACTCATGGATTTCTGTTTGTTTTAATTTTTTTGATGTAGTTTAATTTTAAGGGGGGACAAGAAAGTCATCTCATTCTCAAAACAATAAAAAATTTTATTATCTCATTAATTTAAAAAACTGAACCTCTGGCATTTCATTCCCTTGCTTCAAGATTTTGACTTCTGATAAAATGTAAAATCCTAAGCAGGCTAAAATTTCCAGTTGTCAGATTTGAACACTTTAAGTTGCCGTGAGAATAGGATCTCAGTGCTGAGAACAGGTTCAGGACGAGAGCAATCAAGCAATGACTAGAAACTTACGGGAGAAGAAACAGATTTTTTTTTATTTAATATGACTGAGTGAAAATGTACGTTCCCATATAAATTTACATGCCCACCTATAAATCATAACGAAGGTCCACTCTTCAGACACAAATGGATTGGACTTGGTGACGCAGAGTGACCATATATTGGATGCACTTTATGGTTCCATACATCTATAGAAACAGATTTCTTAATGAAATATAACTTCCAGAGATAGTTCAATTATTATAAGCTCCCATTAAATTTAAATCTCGTTTGTTTAAATTTGGACTATTTTAGCCAGAAAAAAGTATAATACATCCAGCAGAAACATCACATCCAAATATTATCTGCTTCGCACCTTTTCCTAGAGCCACCATCAGAAGGAAACACATTCTGATAAGACTCTGTTGTAATAAGAGGGGCTTTAAAAAATGTGCTCTTTCTAAGCACCAAAATCATGATACACTTGTCCACCTGTCCTCTTCTATACTGCATGAGTTGTGATGTCATTGTCTTACAGTAAAACATTGAATATTACAGATAAAAAATAAACATCCATCTTACTATCTTTAGTCTCTCTAAGAATTTAAGGACAGAGATTTCAACAACTTCATTCCCACCATTGTAGATATCCACGATTCTACACCACATTACACAGGCCTGTGAACATGCTGAAAATTCAGATGTGCACTCTGCAAAACATTTGCTGCAGAGATGCCTGTCTATATGGGGAGCATCCGCTGCCCATTCTGAGTTACACTACTGGGATACTCTTTCCAAGTTGCTCTTGGCTGTTTAATTGGAAGAGATAGTAAAGGCTGAGAACAATGAGGGGGGAAAAAAAAAAACCTCCCCAATGCTCAGAAGTCATAAAATCTGTCATATTTCCTAAGTAATATTATTGAACCACCATTTCTTTCCACTGCCGTCCCTGTATTCTATATTTAAACAATTTTCCAGCCATACACTCTTGGTGAAGGCTAAGCACCAGAATGGAACAGCAGAGCAAAGAAAAGATGTGAGACCTGTTGCTAGCACAGGCAAGGGCTAATGTGTTAGCACAGGAGGACACAGCTTGTACCTCAAAATTCAGCAGACATCTTCTCAGTCTTCAAGCCACTGATTACGCCCCTTGAGTAATTTCTTATCCGTTTCTCGTATCCACTTTGGATGAATGATCGTGTCATGGAGATATTAGGATTGAATATACATGCTTTTAAACTTAACCAATTCATTTAGATTTTGACTATTATTTCTGAAGTAGGTACTGTTGAAAATGCCATCATCAACCAAAATAAGAGGCATTGTGATAAATACTGTTTAGATGTAGGAAACAGCCCTGTTCAGCCTCAGTATTCCCATCTATGAAATGAACTTCAGACTCATTTCAACTTCAATAATCTATGACCACTCTAAACAAGAGAATAAGAAGATATTTGGTGCACATGCTAGGCATTTATTAACATGGCATACTATGATGGAAAAGAGAACAATGCAAGAATTAAAAGCAAGATGCAATGTTGATATATAAGTATTTAACTTCTGAAGCAATTGTTTGAAAGCCAGAAATGTTTTAAGGATCAATAAGAGCAAAGGATACATCTGTTTATAATGCTTTTTTTGGTAACATAAATAATAAAGTCCACAGAGACAACAAAATCACAACAAACTAAATAAATTAAAATGCATTAGACATGCTGCAAAAGGTACACATTTCAGAGTACAATAAATGCAATGTAATTAACAAATGAAATAAAGATTGCTGTCTAATACATCTGTGACATTAATATAAAGAGAAAGGTACATTGTTATTACATGTGTAAAACTGTACCAAATCAGTAGGATCCATCCTAACCTCCACAACTCCTTAAACTGAAAAGATGTGGTCACTCTGCCTTCCCTGGGTAATACAAAAAATGCACTTTAAAAACATATTTCTCAGGCCAGTCAATGGTAGACTATACAATGTTGCCTTGAATTAAAAACTCAGCTGGAACTTCGTCTGCACAGCTGTGAGAAAACGCCCCTTAAAGGAAACAAAATTAGGGCATCTACAAGCAGCATTGTTACTTTCTTCCAGAACCAGCCCTATAGCTGTAACCACTCTTGTCCTTTTCAAATCTTGTGAAGCTCTTCAGTTACTTGGATTTCAAAATCATCTGCAAAAGGAAATAAAGATTTGAAAATAAAGACAGAGAAAGAACTCATGAGTGTAAGAGAACTCTGTCTTTATAGAGAGTACCAAAAAACAAACAAACAAAAAAACAAAAAAAACACAGGAAATTTGGCCTCAGAAGCTGTCTAGGAATCAGCACATGTCAAAAATGATCAGATACTCTGTTTGGGCAGAATTGACTTCCAGGTGATAACCCAGTCACTGTAATCTCCCATCACTAGTATACCTTGTCTCTGTGAGAGTTCTATGGTATGAATCTGGATTCTTTTAGCCAGAGAAAGTACTTCCAACAGAAATATCACATCCCAAAAAAGGAACAATAGATGGCAGAATAATTGGGAGCTTTCTGTGATCCCTCTGACAACAATGACCTCTCCTACCCCCGTAAAAACATGAATTAATTATGTATGACATTCTAGGAGCCGTGACACCAAAAAGAAAGCTAAGAAATTAGACTGAGCATTAGGGTAGAGAGAGTAGGTCTAGAAGTATGTAGGACCGGCCAGAGAGGAGTCAGTCCCCTACAGGCAGATCAACAGCAGAGAGCTGGATGATCACAGTGGTAGCTTTCAGTAGACATCTTCCTGAGTGCGAGAGACTGAGTGGCTAAGGGCCTGTTCACACCTTCAGAGTCAGTAAAAGATGGCATTCGATTGTCAAAAGCTAAGTGGGTTGGGTCTAATCTGCTGAGTGCAAGTATCTAAATCTTTCCTTTGTGATAAACCTCTCTCCCCTTTTCCAGCTCTTTCTTCCTCCCTTTCCCTGTAATGCACCTGGCTCCAGAGTCCAATGCCACACACCCTAGCCCATTCTCCTGCACTTGCAGAGGGGAACCATCCAACAAACAAGAGGGGAAAAATAAATAAGTAGAAATCTTCCAGTTTCCTTAAGCCAGTAACTCAGGGTAGAAGCAGTTCCTTTGCCTAGGTTCAGCCACAAGGGGGCACTGCTTCGTCATAGACACTCACTTATGGCTGCCAGTGCCCTGCCTTTCTTAACATGTGCAACCAGATACCTGAACCTACCTGCCTATCTAGTGCTATGGGGGATCCTACCCCCATGCACTTAGGGACCTACTATAGTCCATATCAAATCACAAAAAGAGGCAGACTACAATGTTTTCAGAAAGCCCCCAAAACAAAGAATGAAGAAATTTCAGATCGAGAACTTCTTGGCATTATTGGAGGGAGAATACAAAAGATTAATATTTAGAACTCTTGAAGAGATCAGGAAGGAAATTAGGCAAAACGCAGCAGAAGATAATGAGAAACTTAACAGGCTACAAGCAAGCCTAGAGAAACAGCATTCAGAAATGCAGAAGATTAATAATAAAATTACAGAATTAGACAACTCTATAGAAAGTCTAAGGAGCAGAACTGAGGCAACAGAAGCCAGAATTAGCAAGATTAAAGATACAACACTTGACACCAATACACTGGAGGAAAAATATCAGACTACTATCACATCTACATGAGATCCCATCCTTGAGTTTATGAGCTGCCATGTAAATACGAATCTTCCTTATATAAAATGCTCCTCCTATGGCCTTTTTTAAGGTATTTTTTGTCTGCCTTGTCATGACATCTACCCCTCCCTTTGCTCTTTAGATACCTGCAAAGTTGCATTTACCTTTTTGCATTAAAACTCTCAAAATTCATCTTATTGGTGAAAGACAACTGAATCACACGTCAATACCTTAAGTTCAATGAATTTTGCATAAAAGGAATGTGCCCTGGTGACATTTTTATTTCTATACCTGAATCCAACCTCCTTATTTGTTTTTATGGCTGCACTAAGAATTTATTCTCCTGCGCTTCCATTTTCCATTAAAAACTCTAGAGTCCATCTAATCAGCTGACATTTAGCAGGGCTAAATGTTTCTTAGTCCTTCTATAACAAAAATAGCACAAACCCTTTGCCACTGAGTAAATTTCAACTATAAGTGGATGGTTTTAATGAGCAGGAATTTATTTTCTCACAGTTTAGGAGAGTAGAAGTCTGACTGCAGGCACCAGCTTTAGAGAAAAGCTTTCTGTCAACTCCAGGGTAAGTTTCATGTCTATTCAACGTCTGTTCTTCAATTCCTTAGCAATCTTTATATATTGAATATACCATGAATTGCCTAAAGAACAAACAGATCTCTTCTGGAAGATGTACAACCAGAAAGTAACATAGAAGCAAGGATGGTGAGACTATGTCTTACACATTTTGGACATCTTCTAGGAGGAATCAGTCCCCGTAGAAGCACATCGTGCTTGATAAAGTAGAGCATCAGCAGAAAAGAGGCAGACCCTCAGTGAAATGGATTAACAATGGACTGCAACAATGGGCTCAAGCATAGCAAGGATTGTGGGCATTGCATGGGACCATACAGTGTTTCGTTCTGTTGTACAGAGCCACTAGGAACTGGAACTGACTCAATGACACCTAGCAACAACCACTTTATACGGTGTGGCATCAGTTTTCTCACATCTGTGCTTGCTTTCTTCTATGTCTAGTCTGTTCTTTTATATCTCAAAAAGTGATTGGCTTCAGACATATTGTACACTGAGATGACATCATTAACATACCAAAGATGTCTCTGTTTCCAAAATGAGATTGTATCTCCAGGTATAAGGATGAGATTTTGTAGAACATAATTTTGGAACAGTTGGAATTCAAACCATAATATCCACATAGTAAGTAGATGTTTATGGACACAACACAGCAAGATAGGCCTTACTCATGGAACAAGACCTCGAGAAAAAAGTATGTAGGGACTCAGGGAATAATGGAAAATCCGAGAAGGAATGGGCATCAAGAACAAGAAGGCTCTGAAGGAAGTTTGAGGAGGCACCCAAGGCAACAGAGGTAAGTGCTGACTTCACATTCTAGCCTTTAGGGAGTCCATGGCTCAGATCATTAGAAAAATCTTACATCAGGGTAATGCCATATATCAAGTTCAGTCATTTTGCCAGGACCACATATATGTCCAGGGAAGTCATTTTCTTCCAGGTAGCCCAAATACAATAAATGATTTTAAAATTTTTTGTCTTTATTCAGGCCTATTCCACTTTCTAAATTATTCTTAAATGTGCTATAATCAAGTGTCTCTCTCTTTACTTGACTCTCTAACTCCTAAGATACCCCTTCAGAAAACAGAACCCAAAAGAGCCTGCCCTATGCTGGGAAAGAAATCAATTCACTTGATACTACATAATCCTGTGTGCATTTGTTTTAAAAAAAAAAAAAAGCACTGGAATTGAATCGATTCTGACTCATAGTAACCTTATAAGACAGATTAGAACTGTCCCACAGGGTTGCCAAGGAACACCATCTGAACTGCTGACCTTTTGGTTAGTAGCTGTAGCTCTTAACCACTATGTCACAAGGGGAGGGGGAAAACATACCAAAAGAAAAAAAGTTTTTGAAAGGAAAACGACTCATTGCTTTGCTGTTGAAATTAAATGAGATAAAGCAGGTAAGGGGATACTAAAATTCAAGTGACATCATGTACCCTTAATAAATACTAGGAATCAACATTAGCTATTATTAACAGAGACCAAGTAATTACTGTTGTTAAAATACATTGCCCTTCATGTCTATATATACTAAATTTTCAAAGACCATACACTGCATTAAGTAAGAACGTACCGACCCCTTCGCCCCCCAAAAATCCAAACCTGCTGCTCTTGGGTTGATTCCAACTCATAGCAACCCTATATGATAATAGAGGAAAGCTATAGATAAAAACGATGCCATGATGAGACCAGAAAGTGACCCTTCTTTTCACCATCTTCCTGACTATCTGGATTTTAGGAAGCACCAACAGCACAACTGGGAAACAGATTTGTTCACCGGGAATCCCATGATAAATTTAGTTTATAAAGTAAAATCAGAAGAATTCTACAGAACCTCTTGCTGGTATGTGTGTACATACACAAGCATACATACATATACATGTACATATATTTTAAAGGAAGAAATATTTGTAACTGTTATCTCTAGTGTCTTGGCAATGAACTACTAAGTTATTAAGATGTCACTGAATAACATTTCAGTTAGCAGGAGTGGAGCGAAAGGATGTGTCCTTGGGGGGCTTTCAAACAGATGCCATTAGTGTAACTCTAGAAAACAAAAACAAAATGGACAATGCACAAAAGGGGTGACAGTAATGGACCCCTATTATCAGTTGTCAAGTGAGACCCCACAGGTTCTTCAGTGGATGACTGTTAAGTATTACAAATACTTAAAACACAGAAATGAGCCATGAGATAAAAATATAAACAGAAAAAAAAAATATATATATATATATATGTATACATATATATCAGAGACAAAAAGGGAATCTGTTTCTCAGGCAGCTAAAAAAATGCATTTTTGCTTCCAAGGGCAAGTGATGGATACATGAAAATAGTCTCTTTTGTTTCAGCCACGTCCCAACTCTCAGTAGGACCTGAAGGGCTAGGTCCAACAGTGCCATTTCCAGCTCACAGGCTGTTCATGGTGGAGGCGAAGCCGAGCTGTTCGAGGCAGGGCAGGAATCCCAAAAACATACCAGGAGAAACAACGTGACATTTCAGAAAACCAACACATTGCTATCGCTAATAGCCCTTTAATGTATCCCCCATCTCTCCAAGGGCACACATTTGGCCTCTTCTCCCCAGGCAGCCCTCCTGTTATCAGTGCTCAGACATCTGAGGGAAGACTTGGACCAGGTGCTTCCTCGTATTTTCAGGTCCGCTTTCATCCTCATGCTTTGGCTTCTAAATGGGAGGACAAATTGACAAAATGGCATCATTTCTGCTTGGCACAGGGCTTGGCAACCAGATAACAACAGCAAGGCCAGGTCCACAGACTTCCTCTCCCCCTACCTTCACCGGCATGCAAAGTTCCAAGATGGAAATTTGTTTCTCCCGCCGTTTTATGACATGTCGACTGCCTGATTATCTCACTTCATGGCAATTTGCATCGTTGCAGGCCTGCGGCAAATGAAACAAATCGCCATAAAATGTTGGGACAATCCTAAATCATGGCTCTGTCTGGAATGCTGAATGATGACACTGGGGTTGGATTCAGATGGCTTGGTTCATTTTGCTACTAACAGTCATGCCAGCCTTAATGGGTGCCACTGGCTCGCCTATCAGGCTGCGTGGTGGCTACTAAATGAAACAAACTAATAGAATTTTTTTTCCAATGCACTAAGCAAGCCTTCAGTAGAGAAAAACACATTGATTCCAAAGTTGTTTACTACCAACTAAATAGAACACCTATAGCTTTTCCCATGCAGTCCACATTAGAGCTAAATAAACAGCCCTCGTATGTATCCACTCTACGAGTACCCAACAAAAGTGCTTACACCATTAGGAATGTAAGTTGCCTCAGTCTAAATCTTCAGGCAGAAGATTGTCTTTCTCATATAACTGCCCAGCTATCAAAAGTTGTAATATCAGGCATAGGCAAGGCTTTAAAGAAAAAAATAAATGCATTGAAAAGTCTTTAAGTCGTTGCTGTATTTTAATTCAGTGATGATACGTTAGTTTCCCAGTAAAGCAATAGGATCCTGATGGTTAGATATGCAAAAATGAGAAGGATTCAGAAAGGATGACAACTTTGACAGTTATTAGGGTCTTTGTTGATCACAGTCATGGCTCTGCTTTTGTAACTCCCTTGAATGAATAAATGTAGAAGAGGAAAATCTCAATAGTAAGAAGCCCTCTTGGCTCAACACACATCGAATTCAGTCAGATGACAAGACTGAAATAAAAGCAGTGGGATTCTTTCTGACAACCCCCAGTGTCACACATCCTACTAACCTCCAAGCCATCCTCAATGATCTAACATACGCACACGTGGGAGATACTTAGTTCTTCTTGAATACAGCAGGAACTCTCTCAAAGTCAAACTTCCTCCCATTGTGTAGATTTCTAGTGTCATTTATCATCACCCATCTGTCATTTATCATCATGTGATGGCTTGTATATTGCTCTGATGATGGAAATTATGCCACTAGCATTTCAATTTCCAGCAAGGTCACTCACAGTGGACAGATTTCAGTAGAACTTCCCCATTAAGACAAAGCAGGCAGAAAGGTTGGCAATCCTCTAGGGAAAATTAGCCAATGAAAGCACTATGGACAACAACACAATGTTCTTTGACTTACTTGCACTGGATTTGGCATCAGAAGGGATCAATAACTAGAGAAAGACATGTTTTGTGAAGGAGAAAGCCAGAACGTGTGATGGAAAACTTCAATGAGATAGACTCACAGCAGCCGCAACAATGAACTTGAACATGCTAGCTATCGTAAGGATGACACAGGAGCAGGTAACATTTCATTCTGTTCTACATAGGTGTGCCATGAGTCAGAGGCAACTCAACAGCAGCTAGCTAACCATCAGTCTATCAGCCTATCCATCTACCTAGCATCATTTAACACAAACAGAGAAGACCCTAGCTGTGAAAGGAAGCTCAAGCAGGCTCAGAGTCCTGGATAAGGGTTCAAAATCATGACAGACAAGCTATATCAAGAACTTAATATCGAGATGGTTATAAATATTCTAGAAGGCAGAAGGCTTTCATGGAGATTGGATGTACCTTATAAAACACAGACACACATATTTTTCATGTAATGTTTGACTAACAGAAAGACTAATTATATTAATAACTGTCATTTATTGAGCATTTCATTTGTGCCAGGCACTGTACTCAGAGATTTAAATGCATCATTTGATTTAATCAGCCCAACGCCTCAATTAGCCTGTTTATAGATGAGTATCATAATGCTCAGAGAGTAAATGGCAGGCAAGAATCTGAACCACAATTTAGTTCAAGATCGCTGTTTTTCCCCAAGCTCCCTATCACTATGCCACCCAGCTGCATTGTAAGAATCAACTTATCTGCTAAATTAACATTATTATTAACCTGACAATAAACTCCACAAGGATAAAAGATCCTTGAATAATTGTAACAAGTATCACATGGCTGGCTGCTCCTGGATGATTTTCATGACTCATTAGTGTAGCCTTTTCTCCTCCTAACTCATTTCTCCTTTTCTAATTCACTCTCATTTGCTAGAAAAAGTTTCAGATTCTCTCATTATAGAATAAAGATTTTTGAACTCTGCACGTCTCTTCCTGCTTGAACTCACTTGTTTCTAAGGTCATAAAAGCTGTACTGATAAACCAAAACCAAGTACAAAGCAACTTAAAAGTCCCTGTATATTTTCTATTTAGGGCAGTTTGAATATATGTTATTTCAGTCACAAGGAAATGTGTATATCAATAACATTGATATTTATCCTGAGTGTCCTTAAATTTTACATTTTTCGAATCCTTTTGGCTTCTGAACTAGGCAGTTTAAATGAATTTTTAGAAACATGCGTAGTATTGAAACAGAGGTGCTGATTTGCAATTTCTCTAGCACCTGTTAAGCTTATGAATCTCAGTTTCCAAGTGGTGCAGACAGTTCAGCAATGATTACTGGGTGAGAGTTTGGTAGTTTGTACCTACCCAGAGGTACCTCAGAAGACAGGCCTGGCGATCTATTTCTGAAAGGTTACAGCCTTGAAAATCCTTGCAAATTGAGCACTTCTACTTTGCACACATGGGGTCGCATCAGTCAGAATTGACTTGATGGCAACTGACAACATACTGGATATAGATTTGGAAGCATCTCAATGACCAGACATTACATATTCAACCGGTTATCTGAAAGCAGTGTCATTGAGCTAAAAGAACTCAGTTTGGATTTGATTTTAAACCCTAGGCTTGGCAGTTTCCAGACCTACCTGCGTTGTTCAGCTCTAGTTTCCTCAGAGACACTGGCAATTTCTCCAGAAGCACCAATGTGCCCACGCGCCCTTAATACAGCCCATGGTTTTCATGCTTCCAGCTCACAAAATGTGTAGTGTGGACACAAACATATCAATTTTTTATATGACAAACAGCCCAAATTCTTTTGTGGTTCAAATGACTGTATTCATGTACCCATTTTAAGAAATAAGATGTAAAATCATTAAACCTCTTTTTTGTGTTAATTGATTAACCTGAAGCAAGAATAGGCACATAACGATGTAAGACTATCAATAATAATTTAAAACCTGCTCTTTTTCTTCCCTCTCGGCCTTGATCTATAATTTAGTATAGATTTTAGATAATCTCTAATTAAACTTTATCTATAGAAACCCTTGTTTAAATTTTCAAAGAATCCAGCCCATTACCAGTTGTGTTAGAATGCTCCTGTGAGGCCAAAGATCCTGCCTATGGAACATGAGAACAAGACCACAGGAGTTATGAATGTAGACTGGAATCTCTTTGCTTCAAGATTGTAATTCTTAATTGTGCAACCTGGGGGTGGGAGAGAAAGTAAACATTCCATGTAAATTTCTTTGTATGTGAAATAAGAACAGCAACAGCACATACCTATTAGGAGGAAAGCCTGGCTGCGTAGTGGTTGAGTGATACAGCTGCTAGCCAAAAGGTCAGCAGTTCAAATCTACCAGATGCTCCTTGGAAACCTTATAGGGCGGTTCTCCACTGTCCTACAGGGTCTCTGAGTAGGAATCAACAAAACAGCAACAGGTTTGGTTTATCTTGGCTTTGCCTGTTAGGCTTACCCTGAAGGTTAAAGGTAAACCCAGAGCAATATTTGAATGAATTTATCAGTAGTAGGCTTCTGCAGTAATCGGTAAGTTATTCTGCTTCATTTTCAGTTTTTAGAGGAAAGTATTTACTTTCTAAGCACAAGACTGAACAGAAATGGGAATCATTTGAGCGGGGTGAAAGATAGCTAGCCAACTAAGATTATCTCCTATTCTCTTAGTGCTTCTGAAGGATTAAGCATTGGGAATTTTGGAATTTAAACTTACAGAACTCAGCATCTCTCCAAAATTCTAAGAGAAGGACTAAAATATTCCCCACGGGGGTTCTAATAATTTACACCATTTAGAGGTTAGGGTTTTGTCTGGAAAAGTACTTAGAAAGACAGGCTGATTGAAAACCAAACCACACTTCATCTGCCAGTATATAAATACATGAAAATGTGTCCAGGAAAAAAAGAAGAATCAATTCTCTTCTTTCCTCCAGCAAAAAATAAATGACAAAACACAGGTCTGATCACTCTAAGAGACATGGAGGAAGTTATTAATGGGGACCCAAATCTATGATTTTTCAGTAATGAGCAATTCCTTACAACAGTTAAAGGGTTTTCAAGAGAAAAAGAAAATTCTCCTGAGGAATTTAGATTAGAAAGCAAACCCCAGGAGATGAGACATCCCTGTGAGGCCATGTCCATTCTTTTTCAACTTACAGACACAGCAGTGCAGTTGGAATGGATTTGTGTCTGCAGTCTTGGAAGACGTGGCCACTGAAACTTCAGAACATCCCACTAGGCATTTTAAAAAGGAACTGGGAAATGGGGGCATTGGTGGCTCAGCGGCAGAATTCTCACCTTCCATGTCAGGACCCAGGTTCAGTTACCAGCCAGTGTTCTTTATGCATAGTCACCGCCCCCATCTGTCAGCGGAATTTGCATGTTGTTATGATGCTGAATAGGTTTCCACAGAGCTTCCAGGCTAAGACAGATTAGGAAGAAAGGCCTGACAATCTACTTCCAAAATCAGACAGTGAAAACTCTTTGAATCTCAACAGCCCAATCCCATTGTGCATGGGTCTCTATGACATTAGGTCAACTTAGCAGCAGTTAACAACCGCCACCATTGAGAATTAACCCAGCTAAGATGGAAAGGTCCCTTGATTTTGCTTCCTTCAGCAGATAGGTAGACAAATGTGGGGCTGGAAGTTCCTAGAATTCGATTACAAAAACTGCCTGACTGCACTGAGGGATAGGCTATCTTAAGGTCAACGTCCAAATAAAACCAAACTCCTTGCCTGTGAACCAATTCTGACTGGCAGCAGTCCTGTAGGACACAGTAGAACTGCCACACAGGGTTTTCAAGGTTGTAATCTTTATGAAAGCAGACCACCACATCTTTCTCTGGCGGAGCTGCTGATGTTCTTAAATTGTCCACCTTTCAGTTAGCAGCCAAGCGCTTAACCACCAGGGCTCTCACAAGGTGTAAGTACCCAGCTTCTGCCCTAAGCACCTTTCCTCTTTCAGGAACAGAGATACTATATACCCTGTTTTTCCCCTACAAGCTTATACCCAGCAGAATCTCTGAAGGCAATTTATCTCCTTATGTGTACTGATTATCTATGTTCATAATTCAACATCTATGAAGTCACTCTGGGCCTGGACAAGGCCTTAGGCACCATAGGTCACATTATTTTTGTCTTTCCCAAAAGTCAAGTAGGCCCTGCTAACTTGGGAAAGACAAGAATAATGTGACCCATGGTGCCTAAAGCCTAACCTGGGCCCAGAGCGACTTCACAGTCATTAAATTACGAACATAGATTATCAGTACATACAAAGAGAAAAATCTCTTTCAGAGATTCTACTGGGAATAAGTTTGTTGGAGAAAAACAATATATAGTATCTCTTTGTTCCTGAAAGAGGAGACAGGCTTAAGGGAGAAGCAATATCACTGAGAAAGGGCCTGAGCACAGATAAAACCTCCAAAACGGGTTCTTGTCTTTTTCATCATACACCACAGGACCAGCTCTGCCAGCAAAGTAAGTGGCAACTAACTGTTACTGGGCCCGAAGGATAACAGAACATAGAATCCGGCACCTGCTGGCAAGCTACAAGCTTTTCCTGGGGTGCAACATCCCCCCTAAACAAGGTTCATCAGTGACCTTAGCTACGAGGAAGCTAAGAAAAGCTAGGATGATAGCAATTCAGCTTGTCTACAAATTAATGAATAAGGAAGACAGAAGAAGAATTGTCTCCTTTGAATTTTGATGTTGGAGAAGAATACTGAATGTACCATGGACTGCCAAAAGAGCAAACAGATCCGTTCTGGAAGTTTAGAGTGCTCCTTGGAAGCAAGGATGGGAAAACCGCTTCTCACATACTTCAGACATGTTGTCAGGAGGGATCAATGCCTGGAGAAAGATATCGTGCTTAGCAGAACAGAGGGTCAGCAAACAACAGGAAGACTCTTAACAGAGTGGATTGACCCAGTGGCTGCCGCAGTGGGCTTAAGCATAAAAATGACTGAGGGAATTGCACAGGATTGGACACTATTTTGTTCTGTTATACACAGGGTCTCTATAAGTCAGAGCCAACCCGACAGCACCTTACAACAACAATTAAAAAGTGTGTAAAACTACAGAAGAACATAGAAAGCATATAAATACATGTACCCACCTACTTGACTTAATAGATAAGTAACATTTTGCTACAGTTGCTGCAGCTTTCTTTTTATTCCATTACAGACACAGCTAAAGCCCAATCTGCCTCTGCTTTTCCCTCCATCTTTCTCCTCATCAAGTCTCCAAAGTCTACTGCAATTGGTGTATATCACTCCCATCATGGATCGAATTGTGTCCGCCCCCAAATAAGTGTAGCCATGTGGCTGGACCGTGATTCCCTGTGTTCTGTGATTGTTCTCCATTTTGCGATTCTCCTACCCTGTGTGTGAAAGGAATAGGGTGGGACTGTAAATCCCTTCACAAGATCACCTCCCTGCTCCACTGTAAAGGGAGTTTTCCTGGAGTGTGGCTTGCACCACCCTTAATCCTGTCATCTTACAAGAGATAAAAGAGAAGCAAGCAGAGAATTGGGAACCTCACATCATCTAGAAAGCAGCACTGGGAGAAGAGCATGTCCTTCAGACCTGAGGTTCCTGCACCAAAATACTTCCTGGACAAAGACTGATGCAATATCTGACTTTCTTCCAGAGCTGACAAGGGGAAAGCCTTCCCCTGGAGTGGACATCCTGAATATGGACTTGTAGCCTACCAGACTGTGTAAGAATAAACCTTCCTTTGTTAAGGCCATCCACTTTGTGGTATTTCTGTTAGAGCAGCCCTAGGTGACTAAACAACTCCCAATCTTAATATGCAAATATCCACTAAAAATACATAGTGTGGTTTTATGTATATATTTTTTTTAATTTACAGAAATAATATCACTTTGTATCAGAATTTCTCAACCTTTGGCATTTTGGGCCGTTTTAGCTTCTTATTGCCACCGTAACAAATCACCACAGACTTAAAAAACCCAGTGCTGTCTAGTCAATTCTAACTCAGAGAACCCTACAGGACAGAGTACAACTGCCCCATAGAGTTTCCAGGGTGTATGTGATGGGTTTGAACTGTCAACCTTCTGGTTAGTAGCTGTAGCACTTATCTACTGCACCATCAGTTTCTCCACTGCAAACTTAGTGGCTTGGAACAAGATAAATTTATTGTCTTACAATTTTGTAGGCCTGAATTCTTACAGACATATTAGGGAGATAAAACCAAGATGTCAGCTAGGCTGGTTCCTTCTGGAGGCTCCTAGCGGTAACCTGTTTCCTTGCTTTATTTTAGCTTTAGAAATTGTCCTTCTTCCGTGGCTCATGGCCCAATGTCATATCCCCTTATCTCCCCCTGCTGTCCTTGTCACACCATCTTCCTCCCTTGACCTTCCTGCCGTTCTCTTACAGTGATCCTTGTGATTACATTTAGAACTCAGTAGAATATTCTCTCCTTCTCAACATGCTTAATCACGCTTGCATGAGAGAGAGACAGAGAGAGAAAAAATACACACAACAAAACATATACCCAGAGTCTTGTATTTTAATATAACCAAATCTACCTATCTTTTTTCTTATGGGTTTTGATCGTGAATCTTAAGAAATACTTCTCTTAGGTATATTTTTCTTAGAGCAAAAATCACTCAAGGATAGGTCTCTTAATTTTAAAACATTTTACTTCTCACATTTTTTTATCTTTAATTCATCTGGAATTTATTTGGGGGCATGATGTGAGACAACTATCTGTCTTCATTTATTATATATGAAAGCTGTATTTATTGATTCATGGATTTATAACATTCCCTCTGTTGCAAACCATATTCCCATATGTACATGATTCTGATTTTCAGATTTCTATTTTAACCCATGGAAAATTTTTGTGCCAATATCAAACCATTTTAATTCTATAGGTTTATAACAAGTCTCAGTATTTGGTAGGTTAAATATTTCTTAATTCTTGTTCAAAATTGCCACAGCTCTTCTCTTATTCTGTTACGTAAATTTAAAGATTTCAGCCAAGAAAGCCCTATGGAGCGATTCTACTCTGTAATACATAGGTCACCATGAGTCAGAGTCAACCAGACAGCAATGAGTTTAGTTGTTTGGTTTTGTATCTCATATCTTATGCCTTCTTTTTTTAGTTCATTCCTCATTTTGTAAAGTGTTTCCTCTAGTAGATTTCAGAAAAAGAGTGTAAGGCAATAAAACAGCATGGCCGGGCATAGAGTTATAGAAAGGAAGCGACCGTTCTTCAGAATTTTCAAACATGACTCCATTGTTGTCTACCTGCTGGTGTTGATGTTGAGAAACCCAAAGACACCATGACTTCTGATCTTTCATACATGACTATCTTTTTCCTCTATGGAAAATTGGCAACCATCCGTTTGGTCTCAGTGTTCTGAAATTTCACAATGATATGTTGGTCTGAGTCTCTTCTTAATCTTTTGTACTGACTGATGTCTTTTGTTACTTTGAAGATCACATCTTTCAATTCAAGAAAACAATGCTTTTATTGATGATGCGTATCCACTTTTTTTTTTTTTTTTTCATCTTTCTGGACCCCTATTGTTTGGATACTGAACTTGTCTTCTAATTTTCTTAACTTTTTGTATTTTTTCTAATTTGTGTCTGTTTCATTATTCTGAGAGATTTACTCAGTTTTATGATGTGTGTAACTGTCATGATATGAGTTCCTTTAAAGGGCCTTTTGCCTTGGTTCTTAGGAAAAACAGCTTTAGATATTTTGCTCCCCAAACCCTGAGGAGTTTTCTTTGTCCTACTACTTTTGAAGAAGGAACTTGGGGGCTGGCATGATGTCCAGATTGTTTTCTACCCCTAGAGAGTTTGTTACAGGAGATTCTTGGGTTGATTGACATTTCCTGGGTAAGCTGTAAACAATTTGAGAGTTCAATACTTTTCTAGGCCTTTGGCTGCAGTTTTTCTTCACCTGGTTTATTTTATGCACCTTGCAGGAACTGGTAAATTTGCTGTTCAAATAAACCCCCAAAACCTAACTCATAGTGCCCATACAGGACAAACTAGAACTGTCCCATAGGATTCCCAAGGCTGTATATCTGACACTCCATATCTTTCTCCCATGGAGAAGCTGGTAGGTTGAAATGATAGACCTTTTGTTAGCAGGCAAGTGCTTAAACACTATGGGCTTACTGCTCTGCAAGTAATAGCTTAAAAATTCATCCCATCGGACTGAATGGCTTGTAGTCCCACAAAGAGAGTGGTCAGTTCACGGTCCTGCTGGAAGGGCCATACCTTGAAATTAACAAGATATTTACTGACATAAGCAACTAATCTCAAAGAGGTTCTCAGAGAAGACAGGTGAGACAAAAGAAGAAGAAGAAGAAGCAGCAACATAGAGGAAGGGAGGAACCTTCCAAAAGAGCTGTGATAGTAAGGTCTACCACATGCAGATGCAAGGAACCTAGAAGGGTACCCCATGGCAGAGCTGGTAGAAAGAGGTCTGGAAGAGGCCCTGTTGCAGATCCAGCTGTGAGAGGTCAGGATCCTTGCAGCAGAGCCAGTGCGGATGGAAGAAAGCTGCTGCTAGGCGAGCAGAAGCTGAGCAAGTTGCTACACTGACTGTGAGCTGAGCTGGATAACACTCTATAGCAGGGAGGCCAAAGGTAGAACAGATGCATATGGACGACTGGGGGTATATACAACCAAGAAGACATATGCACAGCTGAGAGGAGAACCGGCATACTAGTACAGCCAAGAGAAAGCAGAGGTATGTCTGACCTCTACCTCAGAAGAAGTAGCTTTCTGCTGATCCTTATTACCCAGGAATTTAGGTGATTCTTGTGCTAGAACACACTGATGCATAATCTAATTATGTATTTCACCTAATTGAAGAACATAGTTCTATGTAAATCTACTTAATTAAATTTGTAATTATCTCCCTTATTAATCTCTGCATGCCTAATCTGATTACTGGTTACTCATTACTGAAGTACTGGTAACACAGTGTTTAAAAGCTGGGCTGATAATTAAAATATAAGCAGAGCAAATCCACTAGCTGCTCATTGGAATCCCTATGGGGTAGTTCTACTCTGTCTTATAGGGTTGCTGTGAGTCAGAATCAACCGAACAGCAACAGACTTGGTTTTGTTTCATAATTTGATTACTAAGAGTAGTATCTTAAATCTCTTTCTATGACAAGATTTGATAGCTCCTTCTAGAAATTCTGGAGCTCTGGTAGCACAGTGGTTAAGCATGCAGATGCTAATTGAAAGATACGTTATTCAAATCCATGAGCTGCTCTGTAGAAGATACAGTGATGATGAGTCAAAATTGATTCTATGACAATAGTTTTTTTCTGGAAATTCTGTCAATCTTTCCTTTGTATATTCAGGCTATCTTCAGGGACTTAGAGAATTTGAATTATTGTCATTTTCAGATGAATTTTTTCCTTATCATTATTGTTCTTGAGTTAGTACAACAATAATATGCAGACATGGGTTTTCTACTAGTTAATGTGAGTCTTATGTGTCATTATCTTTCCTTAATTTGGAAACTAAGTCTTTATGTTTCAGATGTTTTTCTTTGAAAACAACATATAGGTAGATTGTGTTTTTTCCAAATCTGAAAAGCTCTAATAAAATTCATACAATTGTATCTTAGTTAGTTTACATATATTGGACAGTTATGTGCTTTCAATTTATCATAATTTTTCATGTTTTGTCATTCGTCCTTTTATTGAACAATCAAATTTTATTTATTTGTTTTTCTTCCTTCTGTTGATTTGGAACTCTTGAGTGGAATTTTTGATATCAGTAGCAACTGTAGAAAGCAGCCCTTCCAAACACGTCTGTCCTGGCTGGGATGACTTACTGTGACTATGCAATGAGGCAGTGGGATCTGTATTTGTTACTCAATGAGTTCTCATGTAAGTTTCTTAATAGTTTTATGTCTAGTAGTAAAAGTTAATGAAAAAAGAGAAAACCGGATCAGTTACTCTTGAATTGATTCCAACTCCTGACAGCTCCAAGTGTGTTCACAGCAGCCTATGTATTTTCATGGCTATGAGTTTTTGAAAGCACATCTCTTGACCATTCTTCCTAGGCACCTCTGCATCAGTTTAAACTGCCAACCTTTTGGTACCTATTTTCAGAATCCAGGTGTTGCCAATGAAAACACAGAGCAACTAAAGAGAGAAGAAAAAATAAAAGCAGTACCACTGAGGACTCAAATCTTTTAGAAAAGAAGATTTAGTTAACCCAGCAGGTAAAAACTGCAGCCAGCTTCTCCTTTATTGTATCTTCTGAACCCTCAAACTCTTAACACAGACAAAATTTTGTCCTCACAATGCTCACCTTTTTCATCTCACTTTGCTGAATTCTGGATATTTTTCTTAGGTCTGTTTTCTAATTTACATATTTTCTCTTCAGCTGTGTCTAAATGAATAACAAATCCATTGAGTTTTAATTTCAAATTCCCTTTTTTTATTTCTAAAAGATCGATTTTATTTCTTTTTTCATTTTCTTTTCATTTATTTGCTATCTTTGTGCCATTGTGCTTGTTCTCCTCCTACCCTTTTGTTAGCCATTTAAAAGACACCACTTTTATAATTTCAGGTTATTATTTTGTCTCAAGATTTGCATGCTAAACTGTTTCTGCTCTCACATGTGATAGATATTTTCAAGGTAAATTTATCTCAAGTGTGAATAATTTTTCCCATGATCTAGATTGTAAAAAGTGTTCTCCAAAAGTTTCTGCATTTATTTCTTGCTGTAGTCTAGAAATATTACCAGTTAGGAGCAATCTTAGGTTAATTTATTGATCTGCTGGAGCAGAAAAACCATATGTTCAATCAGCAGTAGAACACACTTAGCATTTACCCAGTCTCTCCTTCACTATTAAATAAAATGCACTTTGCTTTTGGATGTCGACAGAAATTATACTGGGGTCAACTTTTCACTGAATGTTTCACTGAGTGACACTCTTTTGTCAACTGCCAGGACAAAGCTTATTTATATTCTAGTGAATAAGCAGATATGGCTGGCTTGGCATATAACACAACATAACCAATGTTATTAGGTATTCGTTTTGAAATAGTTGTTTGACAAAGTAGGTGTTAAGGTTAATGTATCAATCATGGAGAAGAGCAAGTTCAAAAGCAAAAAGAAACAGAAGCCTAGCATTTTCTGGGACTAGGGATAAGTGACAAAGAGTTGAAAGACAAAAGATGAGAGATATATGGGAGTATTTGTATATGAGGTTGGAATGGTTAGCTACAGAACCCTTATAAAAGCCCCCTATCAACATAGAGTTCAGGAAATTCTAATTGAAAGGCTACCTATCTCATTTTCTTGTTAAATTCTGATTCATAAAATGGAAATATTAAGTAATTACATTCTGTTGTTGTTGTTGTTAGGTACTATGGACTCATTTCCAACTCATAGTAACCCTACATACGACAGAACAAAATACTGCCCAATCCTGTGCCATCATCATAATCGTTGCCGTGCTTGAGCCCATTGTTGCAGCACCGTGTCAATCCATTTCTTTGAGGGTCTTCTTTTTCACTCTCTAATATACAAAGCATGATGCCCTTCTCCAAAGACTGATCTCTCCTAACAACATGTCCAAAATATGTGAAATGTAGTCTCACCATCCTAGCTTCTAAGAAGCATCCTGGCTGTACTTCTTCCAAGACAGATTTGTTTGTTCTTTTGGAAGTCCACAGTATATTTTATATTATTCACCAGCATGACAATTCAAAGGAGTCACTTCCTCTTCGGTCTTCGTTATTCATCATCCAGCTTTCACACACGTAATAGGCAACTGAAAACACTATGGCTTGAGTTGGGTGCACCTTAGTCTTCAAGGTGATGTCTTTGCTTTCCACATTTTAAAGAGGCCTTTGCAGCACATTTGCCCACTGCAATGCATTATTTGATTTTTTGACTGCTCCCTCCACGGGCATTGATTGTAGATCCAAGTACAATTAAATGCTTAACAACTTCAATATTCTCCCCATTTATCAGGATGCTGCTAATTGGCCCAGTTGTGAAGAATTTTGTTTTCTTTATGTTTAAGTATAACCCACATGGAAGGCTGTGGTTTTTGATCTTCATCAGCAAATACTTCAAGTCCTCTTCACTTTCAGCAATCAAAAGTGTTCCATCTATGTAAAACAGGTTATTAATGAGTTTTCCTCCAATGTGACATCTTGTTCTTCTTCATAGATTCCAACTTCTAGGATTATTTGCTCAGCATACAGACTGATTAGATGTGGCAAAAGAATATAACTCTGATTCATTCCTTTCTTGATTTTAAACCACATAGTACCCCTCATTCTGTTGAAATAACAGCCTTTTGATCTATGTACAGATTCCTCATGAGCACGATGAACTGTTCTGGAATTACTTGCTAGATGCTGGTTTTTCATTGACTAAATCACTTCAACGTAAAGGAAATATATAACTAATATGCTTTTGTAATGAAATTTGAGCATTTGTGATTTAACACCTGTTGTTCTTCAGACTGGAAAAAAAGAAAGAAACTGGTGAGGATTTTTTCCTTGGCCACTGCCCAAGGAAAAGGCTGAAAATGAGGAATGGAGATTATTCAGAGGAGGCGGACAGAAGCCCAGACTAGCCAATATGGACACAGAGCATGAGGCAGAGGGAATAGAAATACCTGCTGAGGCATGTTGCCGAACATAATTCTCAGAGGATGGGCAAATTGGAAAATTCTTGTGCTTTTGAGGAATGGGAACTAGACGTTTATATACACTTAAGTTGTAAATTATATGAATCTACCACCATTTTTCTAAAGAAAATTCTAGATCATATATATAGTAGGCATACCCAAAATAGAATAAATAAAATTCTGTGACTGTCTGAACCAGTGAATTCTAAAATTGGCTGTACTTTTGAAATCATCTAAGAAACTTTTTATAAAATGTAAGTGCCTGGAGCCTACATGAAAGATTTGAATTTTCTAGCACTTTTTAAGCTCTCTGAGCTATTCTGATTTAGCTAACCCAGCATGAGTCAGCAAACCAGTACTTAAAAAATGTAAATTAAATGTTCTTTGATTATATTTTGTATTTACTTTAAAATTATACTAATTTGCTTTATTTAATCACTTATATTTAATTTTAAATGATGCCCATCATTTTAAAAGTTAAAATTAATTGTTACTGAGTTGTGTTCCCAGGTACAAGGTCCAACAACTATGTCTCAGAACTTGTTTTAAATGCTACATACCTCGCTGCTGAATATCACTACTGTCACCTTCAAAGTACTCCCCTTGGGAAGCTATGCACTGATGCCCGCATCTAGTCCACACTTCAAAGCAATTTTGGAACTTTTTCTGGAATGGCCATTGTCACAGTGGCATGATGGCAAGTTTGCAAACTTAATTGTATAGTTGTCTGTGAGGGAGTTTTTAGCCAGTAAACTAATAAATGTATTGAAATACCCTCCCTACGCACTTGATCTGGCTACCAATGACTATTCTCTTTACCCCAAAATAAATATTGAAAAGAAGACATTTTGGTGACTTTCAGGGCATCAACGATAATATGACAACAGCTCCGATGGTCATTCCAGAAAAAGAGTTTCAAAATTGCTTTGAAGGGTGAGTCTGTCACTGCCGTCAATGCATAGCTTCCCAAAGGGAATAGTTCGAAAGTGACCATAAGTGATATTTAGCAATGAGGTATGCAGCACTTTTACCAGGATAAGTTCACAAACTTAATTGTCAGATCTCATATTTCAAAAGTTACTATAAACTTTCACCAAATTTTAATTTCATTTGGTTGTAAACATTTCACATGATAACAAAGGTAGAATTGTAAAATGATAGGAAAAAATTAATGAATTGTGTTCGACAATTACATAGCTAACTCATTATCATCAATTCTGACCCATGGTAATCCTATTTCAAAGTTGCATGTAATCTTTAGAGGAGCAGACTGCCACGTTGCTCTCCCACAGAACAATTGTCAGGTTTGAACTGGTGACCTTATGGCTAGCAGCCAAGCACTTAACCACTGCTCTGTCAGGCCTCCTTGACAACAACAGAGCCATCTGGAACAAACCTAGCTTATGTCATTCCTCAGACCTTTCTGCAAAATAAGTAAATTCCAGAATTATCAACACTACAGATGTGTGCAAATACACATATACATACTTTGTTTTCTGTATAGTATCTCTATGGAAACTCTGGTGATGTGGTGGTTAAGAGCTATGACTACTCACCAAAAAGACAGGCAGAGCTCCCTGGAAACTCCATAACACTGTTCTAATCTGTTCTACAGGGTTGCTATGCATTTAAAGTGACTGGATGGCAACGAGTTTGGGCATTTTTTTAATATGTGTAATTTCTTTTTATTGTAGATCTCTTATTTCTGATGAATTTTATATTACATGAATAGCATCCTTATCCAAAAACTTACAGATGCAGTCTATGGCATTTCTGTCAAATATGTATGCCATTGCACAGCAAATGGAAAGTAATACTATCAGAATCTTTAATAATGTGTTACGGTGACTGGATTATGGAATTTTATTTTTTACATCATCTTTAATGCTTTACATGTTTACGGTAATAAGAAAGGGAAAGATATATGATAAGTCAAATAAATAAACAAAATGCTCATTATAAAAAATAAGTAAATAAACCCACTGTCATCAGTTCAACTCTGACTCATAGACAACCTATAGGACAGAGTAGAATTGTCCCATAGAGTTTCCAAAGATGGCTTGGTAGATTCAAACTACTAATTTTTTAGTTACTACCCATAGCACTTAACCACTACACTGCCAAGGTTTCCGGGCTCATTATCCCAAAACCCACTGCTATTGAGCTGGGTCCTACTCATAGTGATCCTAAAGGTCAGAGTAGAACTGTCCCATAGAGTTTCCAAGGAGCACATGGCAGATTTGAACGGCAAACTTTTGGTTAACAGATGTAGTACTTAACCCACCCCGCCACCAGGGTTTCCAGTGCTCATTATAGAAGTTGTAAAATAGTGAAAAGTGGAGAAGAAAATACCAGTGATAATCTGTCCCCCTCAAAAATAGCTATAGTTAGCATTCTGGTATTTTTAAATTTCTGTATATGCCTGTGTGCTTGTGTGTGTATATCTATGAAAAAAATAAAGATATATATACACTTAGATGTTCATATTTTGGAAGACACAGTGACAGTATATTTCTTCAATGTAATACAGGAATTTAATTATGGTAGTTCAATATAACAAAATACAGTTATTATAATAAGGATTTGGAATAATTTATATATATTTCTATTTTATATATTTCATGTTTACTATGTATAATACATAAGTGTGTATGTGTGTATATATATTACTGTCTAGTCAGTTCCAAAACACAGCAACCTTAAAGGACAGAATACCATCTCGTAGGGTTTCCAAGCCTGCAAGCCTTTATGGAAGTAGACTACCACTTCTTTGTCCAACAGAGAGCCTGGTAGGTTAGAGTCAACTGACCTTTCTGTTAGCATCTGAGTGCTTCACTGCTAAACCACTAGGGCTCTGTAGTATATGGGTTTAATTATCCTGACATTAGTAGATGAATGCTGCAATTGTAAATTTTAAAGAATGTTCTTTTGTGGAACAATGCATTTGGAGTCACTTAAAGAATAGCAAAATCTTGAACAATAGGTTCTTAAAGAAATAATACATTTTAATACATATACTTACCATTAAGAAAGCATACTTTTAGTAACTGAGCCTTTGTTCTTGGCTTAAATAAGCTACTACATGTAATCTTTCAAAACAAAGATTAGAAGGTTTCACATTGCAGCCATCAGCAGAATCAGAAAGATTAGTTTAGAAGCACAACATTAACATTTTCTTGTTTCATACTCACATTTGGGGATGAGGATTAAAACATGATGGTTTCAGTACCTTACAACGTTACAGAGAACAGTTATGCAGCAAATTAATTATTTAATTTTCATCATGATTTTGTGTCTATAGAAAAATACAATCAAAAGCGAAAATAGGTCAAATAATTTATAATTTTACTATGACTTCTACTGGGAGGCATTGTTTCAACACGCAAGTTCTACCCTAGCATACTGAATTAGAGCAAGAGTAGTGCATTTATCCTTAGTATTGGTGGTCTTTATCGACTTGGTAAAGAAGTAATATATGTCTTTTTTTTTTTTTTTTTCTTTTTGGTCTTTAATACTTGACTATCAATCTAATTCCAAATATGATCATTGTCCTAGGCTGGGTTTTCTAGAGAAGCAAAAGCAGTAGCATGTATATGTACAAGGAAATATTTGTGTGTGAAGGAAACAGCTCATGCAATTGTAGAAGCTGAATGTTCGAAGTCCTGGCACCAGACTCCTCTGGCCACAGGAGCTGGAGAACCCAAGGTCAGCAGCTCAGAGACCAGAGTTCTAGATCACTGGCTCTGTAGGTTGGTGGATCCCAAGCTGGCACCAAGACTGCAAGGTCTCTGCTGACTCACAGAGCTGCAGAGGCTGGCAAATCCAGGATTGAAAGTCAGGGAACAGGACTGTCAGTCCCTCGCTGTAAGGGTTGATGAATCCAACAGCTGCTAGTTCAGGCCAAGGAACCAGATGCAAGGCAAAGCAGGAGCTGCTGGCAACAAGAGCAGAAAAGAAGTAGGTGGTGAAAGACAGAGAGATGAGAGCTATGCGTAGAAAAGCCCTGCCCCTGCCACTTGATACAGCAGCCAAACATGGAGTTGCCAAGTTGACACAATCTTGACTACCACAATCATCTTAACATAAAATGTATGGACCCCAATCCTGACTTGTAAGGCTTTTTAAGTCTCCAATAGTATTTATTCTTAACTCCAGCCCTTCTTCATATACATCATTTCCCCTTAGTTTTCATACCCTTTAGACATTCAAAACCTGACTTTAAAACTCACATCTTGCAATAAGGATTCCCAGTTACACCTGCCAGCTCGCCCCGCCCATCCTAAACTTATTTGGCAAGTATAAGTTCTGCCTTTATGAACTGAAAAATTCTCAAAGTTATGTCTTGTGATTTTTTTACATCTTCCCTTAGTATCTACTTCATTGATCTGCATACCATAAGCACTTAGGGAATGTATTTAGCAATTATTCCAAGAATTCCACAGATACGTGAGTTTATAGCAGACATACTTCCCCCAAAATGTCTGTTACCTTGCTTGGGTCGTGATTCCAGTATTTTATGATTGTCTACCATTTTATCATCTGATGTGATTTCCCTTTGTGCTGTAAAACCTATCACTACAATGTAATGAGTCAGATGAGTGGCAGTTGCATTGATGAGACTCATGAGATTAGACAGTGTGTTTCACGTCAATCCCTTTTAGGATGTAAAAGAGATAAGTGAGCAGAGACCCAGGGTGCACCATAGCACCAAGAAAGTAGTGCTGGGAGCAGAGCACATCCGTTGAACCTGAGGTTCCTGCACTGAGATGCTATCAGACCAAGAGAAGACTGATGCATCACGAGGGCCTTCCTCTAGAGCTGACAAAAAGAAAAAGACTTCCCCTGTAGCTGACCCTGTACTTTTGAGCTAGTAGCCTACTAGACTGTGAGAGAATAAATTTTTCTTTGTTAAAGTCACCCACTTGTGGTGTTTCCATTAGAGCAGCACTAGATGACTAAGACACTTCATGATAGACTTTAACACCCTCTACCTCTTTTAGGGGGATTGGAGTGGGTATTAAGGAAGCTCAGCTATGTATTCAGTCTCGTTTTATCATAATTCTTTTTCATAACTGTATTCAAGTTCTAAAATGGTGCAGTTCTTATTTGGAGAAGCCACAAGGTCTAGTCTCACTTGTCAAACCATAGTATCATCTTACTTCATAATATCTTTTTCCCTTGTATAGAACAAGAGCTAGTTTGTTCAGAATAAGCTATCTATGTAACAAAAAATCCAAACCAAACCCATTGCCATCAAGTCGGTTCTGATGTGGAGCAACCCTATAGAGTTACAATTGCTGACACTTCCAGGCATTCCTATAGGACAGTGGAGAACTGCCCCATAGTTTCCAAAGAGTGCCTGGAAGTGTTAGCAACTGTAACTCTTAATCGTCTTTAAATCTCAGTGCTTCTTAGTACAACAAATGTTTGTTTCTCCCTCATGCTAATTCTACATGTGTTGGCCAAAGCAGGAAAGTTGGCTCAGCTCCACAGAGTCACCCAAGTACCTAGACCAATGAAGACTCTACTATCTCAACAATGTACAGCAGGAAAAAAAGAATCTCATGCAATGCTTCAGCCCAGACATGAGGCAGATTTCTTGCATTCACTGATAATGACTCAAATTTGCTTAATGGCATCCCACCCCCACAGCACAGAGAGACGGGGAAATGAGAAGTACATGGGCATTCAAGAACAGGTCTACTATTCATCCTAGCTCTGCCTCTCAGTGTAACCACAGAATCTTGCTCACGGTATATGCCAATTATCTTTGTAGTTACTCCTAAATCAATTCTAAGTTTTTGAAAACTTCCAAATTACTAGTTCCAGTTATTCAACTCTCAATCCTGAATTAAGCAAGCTTTCACACAGACACAACCTATTTTCTTTTATAGGTTTTATATCATGCCTAGACAATGAACTATTTTTTCCTTTTCATTTCAGAAACTTGTCATTTTTATCATTTCAGACCTTTTAGAAGAGTTATAATCTTAACAGACTCATTACAGACTGGTGCATTACAGGGAATAAATATTTGTTGAATGAATGAATATTTGCCATCCAGCTACTCAACCTTAAAGAATTTTCAGAACATACTCTAGTGTTTCTAGAACTCTAGATCTGGGATAAATTGGGAACATCAGAAGCTAAAAACCCATATAGTAGACAAAACAATGACACCTAAAGAGTATCCATGCCTGAGTCCCTAAAACCTGTGAGGATGTCACTTTACATTGCTAAAGTGACTTCGCATATGTGATTAAGTAGTAAATCTTAAAATACGGAGATTGTCCTGGAATATCCAGGGCAGCCTCATCTAACCAGGTGAGCCCTTAAAAGAAGAGAATGCTCTCCAGTTGGTTATAGAAGAGGAATACAGAAGAAGAAGAAATCAGGAAAGGTGGCAGAAGAGGAAGTCAAGGAGTGTAAGTAGGAGAAGGACTCCATCCACTGCCTCTGGAAAAGGCCTACATGGGAAGCATGAGAAGGAATGCAGCAGCCTCTGGATGCAAAGGCCAGCCCCTGGCTCACGGACAGCTGGCAAGGAAACAGAGACCATGGTCCTAAGAAGGAACCGAATTCTATCAATAACTTGAAGGAGCAAATTCATGCCCAGAGCTTCCAGAAAGGATCGCGGCCGTGCCAACATCTGAGTTTGGATGTATGAGATTTAAGCAGATGACTCAGTTAAATCACACTGTGAGTTTGCTGAACTGTGAAGGGATAACTGGGTGTTGTTTCAAGCTGTGAAATTGGTGCTAATTTATTGTAGCATCAATAGCAAACTTAGATACCACCTAACCCTAAAACTCTTCCCTGGTGAGATGTGTCTAAAAGAAAGAAAAGTAGAAGCTCATGGCTAGAGAGCAACAGCAGAGATTCAAGGGGACCCCTAAGATTCTTGAACTCCAGATGAAAATTTGTTCCTGGAAGCTATGAATTAATGCTCTTTCATTCCGCATAGGTGTCAGCTCATAGACTTGTCATTCAGGTTAGAATGAGATGATCCCACTGAGTTGATTTACAAGATGCAAATCCATCATGACATCCAACAACTTTTAATGAGTTTTCTGCTTGGTTTGTAATTGATGGCTGGGAGAAAACCCACTATAATTAATGCCACACTAAATACCAGATATTAAAAAAAAAATTAGAAGAGGTTTAAGACTCTGATTCTCTAAATCAAACTTTCAGCCCAGACCCCCAATATGAAGCAGGCATCTGAGTGTGCACAAATGCTGAGGTGCTACATATCAACAACCTTAAGTGGTCTTTTCCAGATTTTAATATATTTGAAGTTAAGTCGTGTCTTAAAAATAGCATACGCTCATAAAATGGTGACTTTTTTCCCCCTCTAAGAAAGCGATTTTTAAAGCTAGTTTCATAGATAGATGAAATGTGTTAGCATTTAAATGGTAATATGGAGAACTGACACTGAGGACTTGTATAAGGAAAAGCAGAGTTAAAATGGAAATTGGATTCAGTCTTTCCAGAAAGGACCTTCCCCTCTGGTCTCCTGGAATATTGAGTGGCTTCGTTGATTGCCAGCAGTCGGTGGGTACGTTTCATCAAAGTTGAGGCATAAAGAGGGTGAGTTACCTAAGGCTGTCCATGGAGGAAAACAAAAAAAGACTGCCTTGTAGAACAACTTCCACTCATGTCTGTAAACCACATTCATTCCATATCCTTCTTGTTAGAATTTTGCATAAGTCCAAAAGCAAGTAGTGAATACAACTTGTCTTGATGTCAGCAGAATATTTTAGAAGGATTCCACGATGGTAACTTTGTAATGGATGAAAACACAGAAACTACTGCTTCTTACAGTACCCAGCTACATCTTTAGTTGAGTTCTTTCCTTTTTTGAAACCTGATGTCAAAAAATTAAATAAAGATACAAAACACATTCATAAAATTTTCAATATCAAGAAATTGGAGGGATAAGTGATACACCAAATGTAAGATTTAAAGAGATGATGCCAGAAAGCATTCAGATAAAGCAAACAGTGAAATTTTACTGCAGTAATTGAGAAGTCCTGTATTACAGGAAGGAAACTGTATACACACAGAGTTAAGCAAACTCTGCGTAACAGCAGGAGAAAGAAACTCTATTGAAATTGAAAATTGTCACATGCCAAGAGCAGGACCTTTAAATGAAGCTACCAGACAGGAAGAGGAAACAAGGCAACAACTTACTGGAGCTAGAATCAAAATCCTATTATCACGATTTATTCACCTAATTTTTGGCAAAGTCCATTGTTGTTGAGTCAATTCCAACTCAACAGTGACCTTGTGGGACAGAGTAGCACTACCCCATCAGGGTATCCAATGAGTGGCTGGTAAATTGGAACTGCCAAGCTTTTGCTTTGCAGCACAGCTCTTAACCACTACAACACCAGAGCACCTTTTGGTAAAACGGGGACACCAACATCTGATTTCTTTTTTTTTTGTTTATAGCAAACCAACATCAAGATTAAAGAATGAGTGAGCTTGTCTGTCATCCTATATTCTAGAGTGAAACCCAAGGACTCCTCTGTGTTCTCACATATTTAGACTTGGAAAGGACCACAGCTGCTTCCATGTGAACACTTGAGTCTCTTCCATATATTCCAAGTTACCCCCTTCTCAATTTTCTCTTTGAATGCCAAGCTCCATCCAAACTAGATTGTGTAGGTTGCTCGTATTCTTTCTGACCTCTCCTATCTCTAGGGCTTCACTCATGGTAATGCTCTTCCAGAAAGGCTCTCTCCTAACTTTCTTTGAAAATCTGCCCATCTTTCAAGGTGTCTATACTATTCTGGGATGGAGATGTGTGATACTTGTTTTAGTCATCTAGTGCTGCTTGTTTAACAAAATGCCACAAGTGGCTGCCTTTAAAAGAGAAATTTTTATTTGTCAAACTCTGATAGGCTACAAGGCCAAATTCAGGGCCTCAGCTCCAGGTGAAGGCTTTCTCTGCTGGCTCTGGAGGAGGGCCCTCGCTGTCAGTCTTCCCTGGGACTGAAACTGTCTGTGGTACAGCAACTCCAGTCCTTTCCAAAATGACACGCTCAGTTCCTAGAGCTGCTTGGAGGTCCCCAAATCTCCACTTGCTTCCCTTTCCTTTATATCCCAAGAGGCTGTCCCAAGACAGAATACAGTCCCATGGCTCAAGTCTCGCCCCACCAACACAACCAGCATCCATCCTCCATCATTGCTCTCCCAGAGGCAAGGTTTATTACACAAAGAAACATTGTACAATACTGGGAATCATGTGTCAATCAAACTGCTACACACATTTTGGTGACGACACAATTTAATCCATGACAGCACCTTTGCAGATTTCTCATTTTATAACTCCAGGAACATGTTCCTCCCTCCCTACTCCCCTCATTTCTTTATCCTTGTAGAAACTGTATAACAATTATCTATGCCTCTTTATGGCGTTTGCCATGTTCTGTCTGTTTTAACGGTGGAAGCATCTTTGACTCAAGATATAACCTAATCTTGTAGATTGAGTCCTGCTCATTAACATAGGTAACATTGGTGGCATACTGATTAAAAATTATGGCTGCTAACCAAAAGGTGGGCGGTATGAACCCACTAGGTGCTCCTTGGAAAGTTTGTGGGGCAGTTCTACTCTGTCTTATAGGGTTGCTACGAGTAGTAATCAACCCTATGTGAGGCAGGGGCAGAGGCAGTATGTTAATAGAACCCCAAACCAAACCTTTTGCTATAGGGTTGTTATGATTAGGAATCAACCCCATAGCAAAAGATTTGGTTTGGGGCTCTATTAATATACTGCCTCTGCCCCTGTCTCATTGACATCATAGAGGCAGGATTTACAACACACAGGAAAAACACAATAGATGACAAAATGTTGGATAGTCACACAATTCTGGGATTCATGGACCAGCCAAGTTGATACACATTATTGGGGGACACAATTCAATCCATGACACATGCCTTCACCTGGCACAAGCTTCTGTTGGCCAGTTGTGTTCAAGTCAATTTGATTGACCTCATGCATGTCAGAATAGAACTGTGCTCCACAGGAACTTCAATGGCTGTGATCTTCGGATGGCTTTGAAAGATGCCACACCTTTCTCCCAAGGCACCTCTGGGTGGATTTGAACCATCAAATGCTCTCTCAGTACAGAGAACTTAAGCATTTGTATTACCAAGGAACTCTTACGTTTCTACTAGGCGTGTTTATAATTGCAACTGCCATGTTCCCTCAGTCATAGAACTCTGATTTTAAAACATCAATAATTTTTAGACTACAAAAGCAAAGGCTATACTCGTGCTATGTATCAACTGTGAAATGCATAATGAGTCTGAAAGTGATAAAAATATTTTAAAATATGCATCTTACAATTGAAGATTACAATCATTGCTGTGTACCTTATACAAGAGATTGGCAGGTCCTTGGCAGCAGGACTCTGTCTCATTCATCTTATAATGAATATTTGCCCAGTGCCAGGTATACAGTAGTGGCTCAAGAAGTATTTGTCAAGGGAATGAATTAACTGAACAAATAACAGTTTTGCTGGCCAAATAAACGTAATGTGGTTGAACATTCTGCTTTGGTTTCTATGAAAATTTACATAACATAAGACTAGATTCATAGTATTAGGATGTTCAAATGACATAAAACAATAATCACAGAAAAATTCAAACATATTTAGAATCAAGCGTTCAATATTTTAATTGTGTTAAATATTTTAGAGGGAACATTGGATATCCAGGATGACCAGAGTGGTGTTAGGCCCAGAAACCTTTTCATATAAGAGAAAGCTGAAGGACTGGGTTCTCATTGCCTACAAAAGAGAAACAAATGTCAAACATAGTAGCAATCGTCACACCCTAGAACTGTATGCATAAGTGTAAAAAGGCTGATATGTGTAGCTTCAGAGAACCAAAGACCAAAGTAGTGCCAGTTACAGAAGGTTCTCTATACAAAATGCCATTATAAGCCACTGCTGTGAAGCAACAAAATAAACTGTCTTGTGGTACATGGTGAATATTCCACGCCAGGATGTATACCAGCGCAGAACTTCAATGGCTAAGAGCTATTCAGACCTGAGGGAGATGGTAGGCTCGATTTCCCATTAGACTTTCTACAATTTTAAAAATTTCTGCTTTGTCAACATGGATTGTTTTTCTGGAGAGTATCTCCATTACAACAGACCCAGTCTAGAAGTGATATATACTTTAAAGAATGACCTGTAAAAGCTTTGTGATTGGCTATCAATGAAAATGCATCTATCCTTGCCTCCACTTCTTCATCCAGTCAACCAACAGTTAAGCAGCACCTGCCAAGTGCCAGACACTGCTCTAAGTGCTAGAGACAAAGGAGTGAGCAAAATAAACACAGTGACTGCATTCATGAGCTTAGTGTCTAGACTAAGCACACATAGAAATGGAAACTACATTGACCTCGGGGACACAGTGTGACCATATCACATGTGTAGTTTATGGTTCTTTGCAGCTACAGGATGTCATCCTACTGGCCTCTTACTAGAAGGCAGTGGAGAGGATGGAGAGGAGGGGACAGGAGATTGTTAGGAGGATATGACGTATATAGAACGGAAAGGAGGAAAGTGCTATCACTGGGCAAAGAGAGCAGAAGGCGCTGCAGATAGGTGAGCATGCTAATTTAAACCAGACTGTACATTTTCAGTCAGTCACAATAAAAAGAAAGAAAGAAAGAAATATAAACTATGGTCCATGCTAAATGCTAGGAAGACAGACATGGGATGCTTGTGAGAGCCAGCTGAGCTTGCTGGAAAGCCAAGAGAAGGCTGCCTTAACACTTGAGCTAAAAGCTAGGGCAAGTGACTTAACCTATCCATTCATCTGCTTCAGTTGCTGTTAAATGGAGCAGAAAGTTCTTGCTAACTATGCCTTTGAGGAGTTTACAACCTGGGGCACTCATTATGTTTGTAACCTTTGGAAAGATCACCTGACCTCTGTAAACCTCAGTTTCCCCATTACCTAAGTGGGAAGAATAATTCCATCTCCAAAATGGAAAAAATAATAGCATGTAGGTCATGATGCAGTGAGCTCTTGTGTGTGTGAAGTACTTTGCTCAGTGCCTACCACACAATCAATCTTCAATAGCTGGCAACTATTATTAAAATAAATAGGAAACACCCTGAGTGCTTAGAAAGAAAAATGTCAAGTACATTCTAGATATTGCTACTTCTACTCTTTTGGTTATTTCTGAGTTCTAAAATCCCAAGCTGTTTGGTGAGAAGCAGGGATAAGACAGCCAGAGGATGTGGTGATATTTTATCTCAGTCTCACCTGAGGGCCTTAACAGTTTTCCTTCCTTCTTAGAGTTAGTCACCTACTCGGATCTGACTTGGCTTAGCAAGGATGTAGGACACCCTTCTTTCATTCATGTTCAACCCTTTCTTCTCCTTAAAAACCAGAGAAGGTTATAAAGGATGCTTCCAGAGAAACTAGATCACCTCTGCCTCAGCCAGTGACACCACAAATGAAAATTCACAGCAGCCGCTCCCTGGCATTTCAGGAGGGCTCTAGCCTGGTATGAATAAATAATCCACATTTCAAGCAGGATTAGGGATATAAATGAAAGACGAAAAGCACATCAGGGTACCAATTCGTCACACATCTCCACACAACAGCACAGCCTTCTTGTTCTCCTTATCCCTAGCTTACCCGGCTTCCCCCTGCCCCTTGTCGCCAAACAGAGAGCGTCTTGAAAAAGAGTAAGAAAAAAGTAGGACAGAAACAGACAGGAGTTCTGAGTCGGTCCGAGAGGGCAATCTGTCGTCGCCTTTCCCGTCAGCATGGATCCCAACCAGAGCACTTGGGGTCAGATCATCTCCACAGGGGGCTTGACTGTCACCGCGGGAAGCGGTCAGCTGCCGCCTAGCTGGAACCTGCCCACGTGCGCGCTGTTATCTCCCACTTGTCTGGATAGTTAATACAGCTCCTGCAGTGGCTGTATATCCCATTAGGTCAGAGAAATGAAAACGAATGCCATTTTCTTGATGGCTTATGCAGAATTGTTGTAATTTGAAGCAAGCATCCGCGGGCCTGTTCTTCTGGGTGACTCCATCCCTACCCCTGTCACCCCCGCCCGTCTCAAGGTTGCTCCCCCAGCCCCTCCCACCTCTGTCTCCGTCTTTCGTCTTCCTTTTCATACTGAATCTATTGGGACCCTGGCGGGCTGCCATTCTAACTGCACATTAGAAATGGTAGAGTTTTCCTCTATCTGATTCTATAAAATGAGTTCCCCAGAAGGTGCAGACCCAGCACATTCGTGGTTTTTCCTATAAATTACTTTAACACTGTGTCCAATCATATATATAATTTCAGATTTTCAATTTCAACTCGCTGCTGTGTCAGCACAGACTGCACTGATATGTCTAACGTATTTAGCTTAAAATGAAACGGATGGCATTTCATTACCAGGAAGATAATATTTTTGAATATGTTTCCTGCATGGCGGGATCCATCATTATTCTGCGATTTTATGTTCAGCGTGTGTAATAGCTTTTTAATGCTTTGACGTATTTTATTTGTATGTGTAATATTTTTCTAATGCCACAGGACAGCTTAACTCATTGGACACATTAGAAAATCTTAACTGAGTGCTTTTAAATATTAGCAAGGTGTAAAAGGCTGAGCAAATTGCCAATATTTTTATTTAAAATGTAATAAAGAGTAACAAGAGAGACAAAAAAATTGTTCAGCCCTTGTTCTTTTCCACCCTCTCCCCAGCCCCACCACACCCACTCGAGTGGTCTCCCCATAAATATACACACTTTGGAGAGGAAATAAAAAGATAAAGAAAAATCCCCTAGTCCCCTGAGACTCAGAAGCTGTCAGGGTGAATGCAAGGAACACAAGAAATATTGAGCAAGCCCCAGTGTGAATGACAGGAGCCTTCTTATTGGCTGAAGTTTCTGACAGTGCTGAAATCTTTAATACCAGGTTCCTGACTCTTTGACCAAAGTCATGGACTGTTTGAAAGGCGACTTCTCAAAAGCTGTCTTTGCAAAGAAAATGCAAAGGGAAGTGTTCTGCCTTAAAAACTTGCAGGTAGCCTGACTTCACTAAAGAAATTTCAAATTAACAGGTAAGTGGTAGGGAGAGCCGTTCTTTCTTCCCATTCTGTTCTCTCTCCAGTCAAAGCAGCCCCACGCTCCTCCAGATGAAAGCTTTGGAAGTCAGCAGAGAGGAAGCTGGCTTGCCTTGCTCACTGAAAGTTAGAAGCTAGTAGCTTGCTGGATGCTGCCCACCTCTGGGAACCTCTCTACTGAGGCCATTCTTAAGGGAAGCGCAGCCTTTGCTGAATTTTAAACATAATCCCTGTTTCTCTACCTGTTGCTCTTCTCAGGAAAAGCAAATCAGGGATTCTAAATTTTTTCCACTTCTTGCAACCTATGGGACTCTGAGCAAGTTACTGAAGACTACTGAACACGAGAGCATGTATCTGTAAGCTAAAATAATAGTTCCTACCATGGCGTTTGCTGCTAGAGTAAGATCTAGTAGCTGTAGTACTTGGTCTTCAAAACAGCTAAGCACTTGGCTGTAACAAAAGATTCACTGTTGGAATTCACCCAGAGACTCTGTGCAGGAATGGCCTGGTGAACTGCTTATGAAAGACTGAGACCTTAAAAACCCTATGGAGCAGTTCTACTCACTAACACATGGGTAGCCATGAGTGGGAACTGACACAATGACAACTACTTACCAATTCTGGTTTAAGTATAGGGACCTAGCACAAACCATGATTTACACAGAGGATATATAATAACGATCTTTTTTTTTTTTTTTTTTTGGAAATTACTTTGTTGTTCAAAGTGGATCCATCTTTTTCCCTCTCCTTCAAATTCTCTAACCAGTGATGGAATACTCTCATCTGCATGCTGATGAAATAGTCTCCTTCCTATGAAAAACTGTTGTCCTAAAAGCACAATTACATTACTTCATTTACTCAAATAAAGCTCCCTTCACAATTAAACCCTTCAAGTTTAGCCTCAGGGTATTTTTAGAAAGGCTTTTCCAGCATGCTAGCTTAGCTTTTTCTCTAATGTTTATTTACATCCTTGTTCCTAAAACAGCAAAAAATTATAGCACAAAACTCCCTGGAACAGAACTTGCCAGCAAGGACTTCCTTAGATCAAATTTACATACTTGAAAGGTCTTGTAACTTTTTCAAACTCTCAAAGACTTAGGAAAACAGTGTTGTCATACAAGGGTCAGCAAACCTTTTCTGCAAAGGGTCAGATGGTAAGTATTTCCGGCTTTGAGGGCTCAATTCTGCCATTGTTGAAGGCTCAGTTCCACCACTGTTATCATAAAAGCAGCTCCAGAGAATACCAATAAATGGGTATAACTATGTCGCTGTAAAATGTATTAACAAAAACAAGTAGCTGACTTACAGGTCTTACTTTGTCAATCAATCTATGATCAAGGACATTAGTATGTATTAGTTTCTACATTTCTCAAGGCTCAAAAGTCCCAGAAAATATAATCACAAAATCAAGTTCAAGGAATAGGAAAGGTCAATAATACAGTAACCCTTTAGGTTGGGCAAAGGGATTTGAAACCTTATGTTACTGGATTCCATATCACTTCTACAATTGGATTCAATATATTTTAATTGCCTTCATAGTCATAATTTTATAGGAATTTGCCAAGGGGGAATTTAAGCTTTTCTCTTCAAGCCTTTATCAAAGATGAACCTAATTTACTGATTTGCCTAATTTACCAATTGGACAGCCACAGACAAGACACAAAATGGCATAAATAATTAATTAGTTCGACAAAACTATAAAACAACTACTATGTGCTGGTAGGCATTATGGAAAAGCAAAGGGTAAAACAGACAAAGGTCACAACACCACACGATCAGACTTTAGTATACTAATGAACATCAAAAAGACCAATATGACCAAAAAGAGGAGGGCTGGGGAGAAAGGACTGTCCTAAGACTGCAGTCACAAAGGCCTCCTCTGAGACTTGGAAGGAAAAAAGGGAATGGTGCCCAGTCACTTGAAAAGCACAATTACCAACATTATGAGGCAAAAAATAAGCTCGGAAAGTCGAAGAAAAAGAGAGGAGGCAAGCATAGGAAATGACAAGTCAAAAGACGATTACATTTGCCAAATTATAAGGGCTAGATTTTGTCCTCACCGATAAGAAAGTGTTTGCACTGGTAAATTCTCAGGTACAATATTTGTGGACAACTTTGAAAGATTCCCTTTGAAGTGGCCTCATGAGCTTACTACAGAAGAAAAATAAAAAATTCCTAATTACTCTGCCGTGATTCAAACAGTGGACCTGCTCTGCTGCTAACTGAGAGTTGGGAGGTTCAAGTCCACACGAAGATACCTGGCAAAAGCCTGGCAATCTACTTCTGGAACACCAGCCACTGAAAACTCTTTGGAGGATGGTTCCACTCTAACACTCACAGGGTCTCAATGAGTTGAAGTCAACTCAGTAACAACTGGAATTCCCTGCCCCCCAGTCACTCTGCTACCAGCCTCCTTAACCCCATTTTCTGCATCTGGTGGGGTAAAATTCCTACGTTTCTAAAAGCAGACAGAAAGGTTTTACATATGGGCACCAGCAATTAAGTTTGTGACTCATCCTAGAAAAAGCACTACGTACCTCATTGCTAAATATCGCTAAGGTCACCTTTGAAGCACTCTCCTTGGGAAGGTATGTACTGATGCCAGTGCCTAGTCCACCCTTCAAAGCCATTTGGGAACTAGTTTCCTGGAATGGCCATCACAGCTGACATAGTATTACTCTTGATGTCCCAAATGCCGTCAAAATGTCTTCCTTTCAATGTCTTCCTTTCAATACTACCTTTATGTTTGGGTAGAGAAAAAAGTCTTTGGGGGTCAGATCAGGTGAGTGTGAAATGTGTTTCAATACAGGTTTTCTTTTTTTAGCTAAAAACTCCCTCACAGACAACTATAAAATTAGGTTCACAAACTTGCTACCCACTTTGCCGCTCTGCACAATGGCCATTCCAGAAAGAGTTTCAAAACTGCTTTGAAGGATGGGCTAGGTGTTGGCATCAGTGCACAGCTTCCCAAGGGAAGTACTTCAAAGACGGCCATAGTGATATTCAGCAGTGGGGTACATAGCACTTAGAACAATTAAGTTAGTGGCTTAATTGTCAGATCTCATAGGCATGTGAAGATCAGTATTGCTTTGAGTTGCTCTTTTGGGACACAAAGCAGAAGCTACTTATTAAGATCCCTCTCCAAAGTTAATACAGCACTTTTTATCTAAGAATATCAGAGCACTCTGTCTTGATTAAATCATTAATCCTCATGACAACCCCATCAAGAAAGTATCTGCTTTATTTTCAGTGAGAACAGTTGGCATTTACATGTTTGTCTTGAGGATGCTCTTTGATCACAAACAGTTAATGTGTATAATACATTTCAGAGGATGGTCAGCATTTTGACCCCCAGTAACAGATGAAGAAACTGAGGTCCCAGATGAACAAGGTGTTTCCAAACAATTTACCCAAAATGAGAAGAGAATCAGAAATTGCTTTCTGGCTTAATCTCTGACAAAAGTCACTTTTAATGCATTGAACTCTCAAACATTTAAATACCTATGACTACATATCTGATCATGAAATCATCAGCTAGATTGGCTCCCTGATGACAAGAGCCCAGCCTTCTTTACTAATCCCCGTATGCCAAAGTCATTGTGATCTAGTGGATTCCTACTCATAGGGGCCCTGCTGTTGTTATTAGGGTCCCATGGAGTGGTTCTCAGTCATAGCAATCCCGTGTGCAACAGAACAAAACACCTCCCAGTCCTGTACCATTCTCACAATTGTTCTGTGTAAGCCCACTGTTATAGCCACTGTGTCTATCAGTCTCGTTGAGGGACTTCCTATTTTTTACTGACCCTCTGCTTTACCGAGCATAAAGTCTTTCCCCAGGGATTGAGCACTCCTGATAACATGTTCCAAGTACATGAGATGAAGTTTGCCATCCTTGCTTGTAAGAAGCATTCCCATTGTACTTCTTTCAAAACAGGATAATTCTTTCTTTTGGCAGTCCATGGTATATTCGATATTCTTCTCCAACACCGCAATTCAAAGGAATCGGTTCTTATGTGGTGTTCTTTGTAGTCGTTGTCCAGCTTTCACATGCATAGGAAGATGCTGAAAACACCATGACTTGAGTCAGGCACACTTTGGTCTTCAAGGTGAAGTCTTTGCTTTTCAACACTTCTAAGAGGCCCTTATGATGCAGATTTGCCCAGTGCAATGCATCTTTTGATATCTTGACTGCTGTTTTAACGGGTGATGATTGTGGATCCAAATAAAATTGGAATTCTTGACAACTTCAACTTCAATCTTTTCCCCATTTATCATGATGTTGCTTATTAGTCCAGTTATGAGGACTTTTGTTTTCTTAAGGCTGAGGTGCAATCCATACTGAAAACTGTTGTCTTTGATTTTCATCAACAAAAAAGGAGAATTACAGACCAATATCACTCATGAATCTAGATGCAAAAATCATCAACAAAATTCTTGCCAATAGAATACAACAACATATACAAAAAACAATCCACCATGTCCAAGTTGGAGTCATACCAGGGATGCAAGTCTGGTTCAACATCAGAAAAACAATTAACATGATTAAGCACATAAATATCACAAAAGACAAGAATCACCTGATTTTGTCCATTGATGAAGAAAAGGCATTTGATAAAGTCCAACATCCATTCATGCTAAAAACTCTTAGCAAAATAGGCATAGATGGAGAATTCCTCAAAGCAGTAAGGGTCATTTATACAAAGCCAACTGCCTATGTCATCCTGAATGGAGAGAAACTGAAGGAGTTTCCCTTGAGAAGAGGAACTAGACAAGGATGCCCACTCTCACCTCTCCTATTCAACATAGTACTAGAAGTTCTAGCCAGAGCAATTAGACAAGACCAAGGAATAGATCTGACTCGACGGCACTTGGCTTGGCTGGCATCAGCAAAGAAGAACCAAAAATCTCCCTGTTTGCAGATGATATGATTGTATATACAGAGAATCCCAAAGAATCCATGAGGAAACTACTCAAGCTGATAGAGGAGTTCGACAAAGTCTCAGGATACAAGATAAACATAAGTAAATCAGTATATATCAACAGTGAGACTGTTAATGAAGAAATCACCAAATCAATACCACTTACTGTAGTCCCCAAGAAGACAAAGTACCTAGGAATTAATCTAACCAGAGAAATAACAGACCTTTACAAAGAGAACTACAAGCCCTTACTACAAAATCTAAGAGAGACTTAGATAAATGGAGAAACCTACCCTGCTCATGAATAGGAAGACTTAACATTGTGAAAATGTCTATTGTACCAAAAGCAATCTACTTATATAATGCAATCCCAATACAAGTTGCAGCACCATTTTTTAATGAGATGGAGAAACAAAACACCAATTTTGTTGGGAGCTCATGGAGACTGCGCCACCAAAATGGCGCCGACCGGAAGGACCGCGCCCTGCCTTAAGCCCTCACCACGGCAGTGTCTGCCCAGCAACTAAGCCAGCTCATCGCCCATTGGACAGTACCCATCCTATCGGCGCCTCGCTCCCTTTGGTATAAAAGCAGTGGTAACAGGAAATAAAGTGTTCCGCTTCTCGTCTCCTGCTGAAACAGTGTCTCGGTCCTCTCCTTTGCGGGCAAAGGGGAACTTGGGCTGCGACATCTGGCGCCCAACGTGGGGCCTGAAGCGACCCTCACCGCGGGGACGCCCGGACAGGTGAGCAGGCAGTTGCCTGGGACGGTATTTACCGGGTCGGTATTAACCGGAGGGCGGGGACGCCCGGACAGGTGAGCAGGCAGTTGCCTGGGACGGTATTTACCGGGTCGGTATTAACCGGAGGCTTGTAGATAGCCTGAAATCACATAGACATGGGGAATCAACCTTCTAGCCAGAAATTGGTACACTCCCTGAAAGGCTTGTTTAAATGCAAGGGAGTGGGGATAAAGTCAAGAACCATAGAGGCCTTCTTAAGAGCAGTAGAACAGGCGGCCCCGTGGTTCCTTGTTTCGGGCCACCTCACCTTGGGCGCCTGGAATAAATTGGGGGGAGACCTCACTAGAGAGGACGCTCAAGGCCGCCTCGCCCCTGGGGTGATGAGCGTCTGGATTCTGGTGTTAACCTGTTTGCAGGATGAGACTGGAATCTTCGAAAGGCTATTGACACAGGGACAGGATGCGTTTGAACAGGTACAGGAGGAGGCCTCGAGGAGAGGCGACTCTCCTCAAAACTCAGACAGCGATGAGTCTGGGAGCAGCACAGACAATGGCCCCGAAGATTATCACCCGCGAGATAGGAGCAACCGCTCACGGGGAGTTGAGGGAAAGACCCCTCCGGTTAAGGATAAACCCCCGGACGGGGACCCTGCCTCAGGTTTAGGGGAAGGACTATCAGGCCTGAGGCTCAATCTTCCCTGCCCCTCGCCTTCTGCCCCCCCCCCTTACAACCCCAACAATACTGACAATGGCAGCACCCCGCGGCGTAGCCTATTGGGGAAGAATTTCTGGCGAGGCTTTAACGCCGCCGCCTTCCCGGTTTTTATTGACGATCAGGGAGATCGCCATCACGAACCTCTAGACTTTAAATTAGTCAAAAACCTAGCAGATGGTGTAAGGGCCTATGGGGCCAGTTCCCCTTTTGTACTGGGTATGTTACGATCCCTGGCGGAGACCGCCCTGACGCCCAGTGATTGGACTAACTTGGCCCGTACCTGTCTGTCTCCGGGTCAATTCCTCGACTGGAGGTCTCTTATGTATGATTATGCCACTGAACAAGCAGCGAAGAACGCTAGTGTCCTTCGTCAGCCTGAATGGACGGTTGAAATGCTGATGGGGTATGGCCCATATGTGAACCAGCAAGCTGAATATCCCCCTCAGGTTTATGAGCAGGTAGGCAAGTTAGCAATAAGAGCTTGGCAGGCCCTCCCTCACAGGGGAGAAGGCGCTGGACAGCTTACAAAAATTTTTCAAAAACTCCTTGGAGATATTCAGTGGGTGCGGCCCTATTTACCGCTCGCAAACTTTGAACTTTCCCCGTTATATGACATTCTTAAGGGCGACCCCCACCTGTCCTCTCCTCGAGAGTTGACTCCTGAGGCAAGAGAGGCCCTGGAACGGGTGGAAAGTACCCTCTCCGTAGCCTCGCTCAGCCGTCGGGACCCTGCCCTCCCTCTTTTATTATGTATTATTCCAACTCAGCGCCAACCTACCGGGGTGTTATGGCAGGGTGGCCCCCTCCGCTGGATCCATCCCCGCCTGTCACCGCAGCGTAGTATTGAATGGTACCCTGGCGCTGTAGCCCGACTGGGCTTTATTGGATTGTCTGAAGCTATTCAATTCATGGGACACAGCCCCTCGCAGCTCATTGTCCCATATGATAAGACCCAAGTCCAGACCCTGGCCGCCACCTCTGATGACTGGGCCATCCTCCTATGCTCCTTCTCTGGAATCGTAGACAATCACTACCCAAAAGACCCATTTTTACAATTTTATTCTCGGCACCCAGTTATCTTCCCCAAGATAACCTCCAATAAACCAATCCCAAATGCCGTCTCCATCTATACTGATGGGTCTAGCTCTGGTCTAGGCAGTATTCATATCCCTGGCCAGTCCTCTCAGACCCACTTGTTCCCTAACTGTTCAGCTCAAATTGTAGAATTGAAGGCAGTTGAGTTGGTGTTCCAGCAAGTTCACCTCCCATTCAATTTAATCTCTGACTCTGCCTATGTAGTGCAAGCAGTGCTCTGTCTGGAGGCAGCTGGCTTAATTAACTCTGCCTCCCCCGCCGCAGCTGTTTTCCGTAACATTCAGGACCTCATTCATTCCCGCACTCATCCCTTTTTTATTGTTCAACATAGAGCTCACCAATCCCTTCCGGGTCCCATTACCGAAGGTAATGCTGCTGCAGACCGTTTGACCCGTGTTCCCCTTATCCTGTCTGCCCTAGAGCAAGCTCTGCAATTCCACAAACAATTCCACGTTAATTCTAAAACCCTTGCTAGTCATTTTCACATTTCTCGGGAGGCCGCGCGCGGCATCGTCCGCAACTGTACTGCTTGTGCCCCACATCTCCCGGCCTTGCCGATGGGGGTCAATCCAAGGGGCCTTCGCCCCTGTCACCTCTGGCAGATGGATGTCACACATATTGCTGAATTCGGCAGATTGAAACACGTGCATGTCTCTGTGGACACCTGTTCTGGGATCATTTTTGCCAGTGCCCATACAGGTGAAACCGCCCGGCATGTTATCTCCCATTGCCTTGCTGCTTGGGCAGCATGGGGAGCCCCTTCCACTCTTAAAACAGATAATGGTCCTGCTTACACTAGCCAAGCCTTCATGGCTTTCCTAGCTGCCATGCGTGTCCACTGCTCCCATGGCATCCCTTACAATCCTCAAGGCCAGGGCATAGTGGAACGAGCACATCACACTCTCAAGGCTTGCTTACTAAAACAAAAAGGGGGAATTGGTGAGGGCCATTCCCCACAGAACAGACTAGCCCTGGCCCTGTTCACATTAAATTTTCTTTCACTCGATCGGGAGGGGCAGTCGGCGGCAGAGCGCCATTCGGGGACAGAGACACATCGATCCCGCTTGGCAATGTGGAAGGATACCATTTCGGGAAAATGGTTGGGCCCTGCCCCCGTCATAACCGCCACCCGAGGGGCAGTCTGTATCTTCCCACAGGACGCTGACTGCCCTTTGTGGGTCCCGGAACGCCTCACTCGGACTATCAAGGATGGATCCGCAGCTACGCAACCCGTCAGTACTGCTGCTGATACTGTGGATCCCCCTCCTGGGAGCAACGGAGGGGGCAGATGAGTATTGGGGTTTACTAGACACCCTGCCCCTACCAATCCCTGTTCATCATACATCTCCGCTCCTACCCCGCTTCTTTACCACCAATTACTCTCTGCAACTTCCAGCCGTTCCTATGGATGAAAGTATTAGCCCAGAGCAGCGCCCCCTTAATGTCACCCTGAAAGGCCTGCTCTGCTTCACGGTATGCCGCAACTTATCGGACCTGACAACAGATGGCCACTCCTGTGTCACCTTTTACCTTCCCCCCCACTCCCGTATGTGTTCAACTCCCGTTCATGTTCCTGCTTCACAACGGTTCCCAAACAAGCTCTATTCAGTGCCGCAACAGCACTTGCTTTTACTCTCTTTGTTGGAATGCTACTCTCTTTCAGACGGCGATAGTCGCCAGACTGCCGAGATATGTCCCTTGGCCTGTGAAATCCCCGTCGCCAGCCGAACTGTGTAGATCCAAGCGTGATTTCGGCCTCACTGCGGCGATCGTAGCCGCCGTCACAGCCTCCGTAGCTGCAGCCGCTACTGCCGCTGTGGCCTTCACCCAAAATATTGAAACTGCCACCGTTGTTAATAGCATGGCGCAAAACACTGCTAATGCTCTCCAGACCCAGGCGGCTGTGAGCGACCACGTGTTGGGGGCTATCCATATCCTGAATCACCGTATAGACTTGGTACAAGAACAATTGGATTCTCTGGTTCAAATCACCCAGTTGGGGTGCGCATGGCGCCTCCCCTCCCTGTGTGTGACCTCGGTACATTTCGACAATATCTCCCGAGCTGCTAACCTATCCCGCCTCCTTTCGCATCAACTGTAAACCAATTGGTCTCAGCGCATGGAACTGCTCCTAACCCAGTTGCGTACAGAGATTGTACGGGTTAATTCCACCAGGGTAGATCTTGCCATGGCGACCTCGTTGCGTGATTGGTTGAAGGGTGCGCTCGGCTTCCTCCAGCAGTGGGAGGGCACCGGTCTTTTGGGGGCTGCTTTGCTGGCAAGCGTGTTATTTCTTGTTCTGTGGATAAGAAGACGGTCCCGACAACAAAGCGTCCGTTATAGTCTACTTGTTCAGGCATTTGCCCACACCGCCGAGCGCGATCCATCGGCTCAGGTGTGGCTGTCTCTATTGGATCGCTCCTAGCCTCGACCCCCTGAACAGAGGGAGGTGTAGCCAATGACGGGCAACCTCCTCTGGGAAAACTACCAACCTAAGACAGGGAGCACACCTTGCTGTGTGCCACCCCCATGACGGGTAAGGAGTTCTTCCGCAGAGGATGACCTAAGACAGGCAGCCTCGCCTACTCTTACTAAAACAAAAGGGGGGAGATGTTGGGAGCTCATGGAGACTGCGCCACCAAAATGGCGCCGACCGGAAGGACCGCGCCCTGCCTTAAGCCCTCACCACGGCAGTGTCTGCCCAGCAACTAAGCCAGCTCATCGCCCATTGGACAGTACCCATCCTATCGGCGCCTCGCTCCCTTTGGTATAAAAGCAGTGGTAACAGGAAATAAAGTGTTCCGCTTCTCGTCTCCTGCTGAAACAGTGTCTCGGTCCTCTCCTTTGCGGGCAAAGGGGAACTTGGGCTGCGACACAATTTTGTTTGGAAAGGGAAGAAACCACAGATAAGTAAAGTACTACTAAAGAAGAAGAACACACTGGGAGACCTCTTATTACCCGACTACAGAACCTATTATACTTCCACAGTGGTCAAAACAGCCTGGTACTGGTACAAGAACAGACAGATCGAACAATGGAACAGAACTGAGACCCCAGGGATGACACCATCTGCCTACGAACAGTTGATATTCGACAAAGGCCCTAAGACATTAAACTGGGGTAAAAACAATCTCTTCAACAAATGGTGCTGGCAAAATTGGATATCCATCTGCAATAAATTTAAATAAGATCCATATCTTACACCTTATACAAAAACCAACTCAAATTGGATGCCAAGCCAAGTGCCAAGTGCCGTCGAGTCAAATTGGATAAAAGACCTAAATATCAAACCTAAAACAGTAAACCTCATCCAAGAAAAAGTGGGAACAACAATGAAAGTTTGAATACACAGCGTAGACAGACTTCAAAATCTATCAAACAAATCACAATCAGCAGAAAAAAGATAAATGGGAACTACTAAGAATCAAACACTTTTGCTCATCCAAAGACTTTATTAATAGAATTAGAAGGCCACCTACAGAATGGGAAAAAGTATTTGGCAACTCTATGTCAGACTGACACCTGATCTCTGTAATCTGTCAGGTACTACAAAATATCAGTAAGAAGATAAATCATCCAATGGGCAAAGGAGATGGACAGACATTTCTCTAAAGAGGAGATCCAGCCAGCCAAAAAACACATGTGGACATGTTCACAATCTTTAGTTATTAAAGAAATTCAAATCAAAACTACAATGAGATACCATCTCACCCCAACAAGGTTGGTCATGATCCAGAAAACACAAAACAACAAATGCTGGAGAGGCTGTGGAGAAAATGGAACTCTCCTACACTGTTGGTGGGGTTGCAAAATGGTCCAACCACTTTGGAAAGCAATCTGGCGCTTCCTTAAAAAAAATAGATACAGATATGCCATTTCACCCAGTAATTCCATGACTTGGAATATATCCTACAGAATCAAGGCCATGATACATGCACAAGAATGTTTATCGCAGCACAGTCCACAATGGCAAAAGATGGAATCAACCCAGATGCCCAACAACAGAGGAATGGGTAGGTAAACTATGGTATATATACTCAATGGAGCACTATGCAATGATAAAGAGCGATGATGATTGCAGGAAACATCTCATAACCTGGTTTCAACTGGAAGACATTATGTTGAGTGAAAGTAGTCAGCGACAAAAGGACAAATATTGTATGAGACCCCTACGATAAGAACTCAAAAACAGACTTGTGTATAGAAGAAAAGACCCTTTCACGACTGCAGGGAAGGCTCCTGAGGGGGGAGGGTTAGATTAGATAGTTAGTAGAAATTTGATCGGGTAAAATCGGTGACAGCACACATTAGAAACAAGAACAATATTAAGTGGACTTCAACATAATGTGAATACTTCCCCCATCTTAACCCAATAATGCAAGGACAGAGCAGCCAGTGGGGAATGGAGGGGCAGGGGACCATGCTTTTAGGTGAAATCGAGGCCAATTGGCACAACTGACATTTTGCTAAGAGGGCTCTCTGCACCCCACACTGGTGAGTGGCGTCTGGGGTCTTAAAAGCTGCCAAGCTGCCATCCGAGGGCACAGCAAATGGTCCCAACTCAGCAGAAGCGGATGCTCACCGAGGACCAAAATGACAACCTGGAAGACAGAGACCACATGAGTGGGTGCCTACATCGACTTGGGACAGGAAGAACCGGGTGGTGCCCGGCCACCACCAGTGATAGCCACGATGGAGCTCACAAAGTTGAGTCTCACTGGCAACACAAGAATTAAAAGGGATGCACCGTGAGATCACTAAAAGACCACAAGTGATGGACCAGTGGCTTCAGGGTTTCCCTGGGAGCATGGCCCCTGGCCCTGATGCTGCCCTTGCCCATGGGTCATAATTAAGGTCCACTCTTCAGACAGCAAGGGATTGGACTTGATGACGCAGAGTTACTATATATTGGGTGCCCTTTATGGATCTATGCATCTATAGGATGTCATCCTGCTGACTTCTGACTGAAGGAAGGGGACTGGGTGGAGAGGAGGGGAAAGGGGACTGTTGGGAGGATGAGACATGTATGGAGCAGAGAGGAATAGTGTGCTGTCGCCGGGCAGGGAGAGCAGTGGAAGCTTCATATAGGTGAACATGCAAATTTATATGGGAATGTACATTTTTACTCAGTCATAATAAAAATAAATTAGTAAAATAAAATTTTAAAAAATTATGCTCACTTCAAAGTCTGTCTTGGAGCTTTGCAAGTCTTCAGTCTTTGGAGGGTTAATTGTCCTTGGGAAATTGAGACTATGTATGTACTTGGTTGCTGTTTCCCTGATGTTTGTCCTTAGGATCTTGGTGACTTTTGCTGGCTTATAATTGAGGCTTTCTTGTAAGTACTTCCGACTGATGGTCAACCTGTCGGGCTCTGTGAGTCCATTCTGGTCTTTCATCTTTCCCATCTCTGTGCCTGGTAAAAAAACTCTTCCAGAAATCTCTCCTTCCTTTGTTCCAGCCTAATAATACATCTTCACTTCCCTCTGAGGCTAGATCCTATTGCTACTCACTTTTTCTCCTCATCCCCTTTAACGCCTCACTAATCTGTTGACAAGGTCATATGTGCCCTGTGTGGGTATTTGGGGTTTTGCTATTGTTGCTGTTTTTCTTCTTCCCCTCCATCTTCATTCCTCACTCCCACTAGGGAGGAGAGCCATACTATTTTTATGATACTTAGCCAAGTGCCAAGTGCTGTATGACACTTAACATGACATAACTGTGCATTAATGAAAATTGTTACCTTCCCAGGGTAGGCTCTTTATCCTCCTGTACAGATTTGAAAGTACAAAGGACTCCAGCCTTTTAGTTTAGCATATACTGTTTTCCTGGGGCTGTGGTTTTATATCCAATCTTGTCAGGGAGTTATGAGAGCAGTCTTCCCAGTGTCTCCCCTCTGACTGAGACGTAGAGCATTCACTGGGGTGGCACAATAACTCTAGCATTCACTGTCTGATCTGCTTACACATTCATACCACAGAATATTCTTTTTTATCTCTCTTGTGTCTTCCAGACTTACACCCTTTCTTCTACACTGAGTACTGCTACTGGTCTGAAAACTACATTTCCCAGCTTCCTTTGTGAGCTGGCTTTCTGTTGGCCATCAGAGGCACTGGTAGCCAAGCCAAGTGCCCTGGAGTCAGATCCAACTCCTGGCAACCCTAAGGGCCAGGGTAGAACTGACCCCCAGAGTATTCAAGGAGTGCCTGGTGGATGTGAACTGCCGACCTTGTGGTTAACAGTGGTAGCACTTAACCCACTACACCACCAGGGTTTCAGAGGCACTGGTAAGAGATCAAAACATGAGAAGAAGAATACAGTTTGTGGCTTCAGGCTAACTCTGTGTTGTTGGTTGTTGGTGTGTTGCAGGTTGTTGGTGACTCACAAAGTAGTGTGTGGTGCTGCTTATAGAAAGATTGGTGGTTCAAAGCTACCCAGAAGCTCCACAGGAGAAAGACCTAGAAATCCGTTCCTGGTAAGGCTAAAAACTTACTAACCCACTGCTATCAAATTGATTCCAACTCATAGTCACCCCATAGGACAAAGTAGAACTGCTCTATAGGGTTTCCCAGACTGTAAATCTTTATAAAAACAAACTACCATACCTTCCTCCTGAGGACAACCTTTAAGGTGAGGAGTACTTTAACCACTGTGCCACTAGGGCTCCTCTATAAAGGTTACAACCTAGAAAACCCGGTAGGGCACATACTTCCTTCATACAGGGTCACTATGAGTAGAAATCAACTCAAAGTACCTACCAAAAACAAAGAGTCAATTATAGTCTTCCAATTTAAATATGGCATAGTAGCTAAGTGCTACGTCTACTAACCAAAGTGTTAGCAGTTCAAATCTGCCAGGCGCTCCGTGGAAACTCTAAGGAGCAGACCTGCTCTGGACTATAGGGACTGCACTGGGCATGACATAGCATGGCATTGGAGCTTCCAGATAAAATATTAATATGCAATTAATATGTAATATTAAACTCGAATTTCAGATAAACAACATATATTTTTAGTATATGAATTTCAGGTGAACAACAAACATTTTTAATGTAAATATGATCTATTCAATATTTGGGACATGATTATATTTAAAAAATGATTCACTATTTTTCTGAATTCAAGTGAAATGGGAACTTTTATTTCCTAAGTCTGTAAACTCCATATGCTATCAAAATTCAGTTTGCTGCATTTAATCATTCTACTGTTAATTTAAGATCTACAGGTATTGACTAATTTAATGTGTATTGTGTAATGAATTGAATTGTGTCCTCCCAGAATATCTGTTAACTTGGTTATGCCGTGATTCTCAATATTGTATGAATTGTCCATGAGTTATTATCTGATGTGATTTTTCTATGTGTTGTAAATGACATCTCATGATGTTATGAAATAGGATTAGTAGCAGTTATGTTAATGAAACAAGATTCAATCTATAAGTTACGTTGTATTTTAAGCCGGTTTCTTTTGTGATATAAAAAAGACAAGTAAAGAGAGACAGGCAGACTTCATAACCAAAAGAAACAAGATCCAGGAGAACAGCACATTCTTTAGACCTGGGGTGCCTGCAGAAGCTCCTGGTACAGGAAAGACTGACAAGGACCTTCCCTGAGCTGAAGGAGAAAGTCTTCCCCTCAAATTGGCACTCTGAATACAGATTTCTAACCTGCTACTTAGGACCCAACTCGATGGCAGCTGATTTGGTTTGGTTTTAAGTCTGCGAGAGAATAAATTTCTGATTATTAAAGCCATGCACTTGTGGTGTTTCTAATAGAGCAGCAGTAGATGACACAGTCTAAACCAAAAACCAAACCAAATCTGTTACTGTCAAGTTGATTCCAACTCACAGTGACTCTGTAGGACAGAGTAAAACTTCCCCATAGGGCCTCTAAGGAGCAACTGGTCGATTCAAACTGCTGACCTCTTGGTTAACTGCCAAGCTCTTAACCACTGCACCACCATAGCTCCAATATACACAGTAGTACGATTAAAAAAAAGTTTTGATATAAATAAAAAATCCCCAAAGGGACAGTCCCAGGGACTCATACCCACACAGTGACTCAATAAGACACACAGTATGGATTTAATGTTTTTATTTGTATATTTGCTTGACTCTGGGAGAGACTTTGAATCGTAGCAGGCTTATATACAGTTATTTTCCCTTTCATTTGGGAGTTGTTCACAAGTCTCCTACAACTTGAGTTACCAGCCTGTCCAAGAGGCAAGTTCATTAAAGGCATCAGAGGTCCCCCCAGAAACTCTGTCTTCCCTCGCAGAGTCTACAAAACCCAGTTCTCCACTTTGTAAGTGTTCACCTTCTCATCCTTCCAGTTCTCATCAGTCTCCAGAGCTGGTTGATTAACTGCACAAGCAAGAAAAGAAGAACAAAGCCGTGTGAGCAAAAAGATACTATGAAAATTCTCCTGGGGCTCCTGAAAAGAAAAAGGAGTCCAACCTTCCACATTAGTTAGTTTGACTCATTTGCTGTTCATGGCAAAGAGACGGAATCACAGCAGCCTATAATAGTTAAATCGTAATGTTTTCTTTGGCTCATTGCTCCAGGGTGAGGTTTTTTCCCCCTGCACTCACTGATGCCATCCCCAGCACCGTAAGTAGCAAAAGCATGCCCCCATTCTCTCCACTGGTGCATTCACAGGCTATTGGGTAAGGTGTTTCTATCAGGGGGAGGGTTCAGGTGGGTGCCTTGGCATTTGTCTTTCATTTTCTGTGCAGCATCTTTAAAAAAAAGTATGAATTCCAGACTTATTTCCAAGTCAGAAAGCAAGATCCTTTAAGTCTCCTTTCTAAAAGCAGAGACATCTTCTCCCCTCTTCTTGATGTGTCTTCAGCAGCTTTAAAAGCAATCCCCTTGTGTCTGTCACCGTGACTTAGAAAACTAGGCCAGTGGTGATTCTGTCATTTAGTGGTTCGGTGGCAGATATGCCCCACTGTCTTTCATTTCTATGCTTTGAAATACTAAGTGGGCCTCACCAAGACATCTTTTTATCATAAAGCCCTGCATGTAATGGTTTTGGAATACTGGGAGGGAAATAAAAATGGGAGGGCTGACTTTTGCATAATTGCTGTTTATTTATGTGGCAAGCCACTAGTTGGGAAAACATGAATTTGAGGGATATTTCAAGGTTTGGCATTTCGATACTTGACTTCAATCCTTGGAACTGTCATTTATGTAGTGACATTTGAAACTTGACCATCCTAGAGCGGCCTGGTTGTCAGACAGCAGCCACTTTGGCAAGAAGGAACTCCAGAGGGACAGGAGGAGGCTGTCTTCTGAAAGGAATGAATAAATGTCCGCTCAAGGCCCCTCTATCAGCCCAAACAAGCAGCTGCATTCGAAAGGTTTTTCCTATCTGGCAGAAGCAGAAAAGATGAGCTGTTCAGGGAAGGCTGGGAAAGAACATACTAGAACCTAAGTAAAAAAAAAAAAAAAAAAATTTTTTGAAGGATCATGAAAGAGCTCAACTGTAAAACAAGAATGACACTTTTTCTCTACAGTCATTCTATCCTCTTTACAGTATGTCTCAGCACGCCACGCAGAACAAACCCACTGCCATTGAGCTGATTCTGACTGACAGGGAGCCTATAGAACAAAGTAGAACTACCCCATAGAGTTTCCAAAGAGCAGCTGGTGGATTCAAACTGCCGTCCTTCTGATTCACAGCTATAGCACTTAATCACTGCACCACCAGGGTTTTCATGTCTGAGCACAGAGCCCCACAAAGTTAGAATCCATCAATTCTAACTGTTGCTATTCTTGTTAGGTGCCTCCAATCCATTTTCAATGCACAGCAACCCCATGTGACAGAGTAGAACTGCCCCATAGTGTTTTCTTGGTTTTATTTTTCAAGGATGCATGACTAGGTCTTTGTGGGTGGATTTTAACCAGCAAGCTTCCGGCCAATCATTTATGCCACCACAGTTTCTAAACTCTATCCAGACTAGAGTTACCTATGGGGACCTGACAAAAATACAACCCACCTCCAGTAAAGTTCATTTGGTTTTCCTAGTGTGCCATATCTTCCCTTCTCTTTAGATTCTGACTAGCCTTGATGGAAGGAAAGAAACTAATGGAAGTGTTCGTTTTTTTAAAAAAAAAAAAACCCTTCCCTGTCCATTCTATGCCTCCTGCTGTCTTTGCCACTGACCAGATTCCCTTTCTTGAGCCCCAAAAAATTTAAACAGAGAAGATGCAATATAGGGTCAAAGAGAAAAGGAGTGATTGGCAAGACAGAGTAAGAAAAGCCTGACCAACTACAGAGAACTTCTAGCATGAGTTTTCAGTTACTAAGAAGTAGAACAAAGTTGAAACATGCTCTTGAAAAAAACTATACCTCCCCCCACAGTGACCCAAACCAAACCTGTTGCCATTAAGCCTATTCCAACTCATAGCGACCTTATAGAACAGAGTAGAACTGTCACATAGACTTTCTGAGGGGCACCTGGTGGATTTCAACTGCCAACCTTTTGGTCAGCAGCCACATAATGAAGGGATGATAATACTAACATCAAAGCCATATAAAATTCATACTGTTGTGTACACTTTTGTATATTAACTTATTTAATCTTTGCACACTCTATTAGGTATGTACTAATATTATCTCCCCTAACAGATGAGGAGATAGGCCCAGAGAGAGCAAGTAATTTGACCAACATCACGCAGCATGCAAGTTGCAGAACCACTGGGACTCAAGCGCAATAGCTTATGCTGCCTCCCCTGAGTTGGAAGTTCATTTCCATCCGTATTGTCTTTCCACTCTCAGTTAAGAAGTATCACGTAATTCCCCTCTTGTGGAGTTGAACTACAGACAGATTTACTATTTCACAGGTTTCACTGAATGTTCTCAAGGTTCAGAAAGGACAACTGGCAAAGTAAGACAGGAAAAATCCCTGCTTTTAACCCACAAGTCAAGGTCATTCACCAGCCTACATGGATCAGTCAGGCAGAGTTCAAGCAGAGAAACATTAGAAAGTATTAGTAAGACTGAACCCTAGCTGACGGATGTATGTACATCCAGTTCAAGCAGAGGAACTGTAGAAAAGTATCAATAACACCGAACCCTAGCTGACGGATGTATGTACATCTAGCTATTGAGTAAATTCCAACTCATGAGAATCTTATGTGGCTTCAAGTAGAGTTTCCAGTAGCTGCGATCTTTCAGAAGTAGATCCCCAGGACTTTTTGTGGACAGATTTGAAATGTCAGCTTTTTAGGTTAATCACCAAGTGCATAACCCATTGTGTCACCCAAGTACTCTTTCCCTCTGTGCATATGTATGTTCTCTCTCTTTCTCTGTGTGTGTGTGTGTGCATGTATGTGTGTTTTATATATAGACATATACACATGATGTATATAAACATGCACACGTTGTTGTTGTTAGATCCCGTCAAGTCGATTCCAACTCATAGGGACCCAATGAACAACAAAACACTACCCTATCTTGAGCCATGTCCACAAACATTTTTATGCTTCAGCCCATTGTTGTGGCTACTGTGTCAGTCCATCTCATCAAGGGTCTTCCTCCTTTTCACTGACCCTCCACTCTACCAAGCACGATGTCCTTCTCCAGGGACTGATTCCTCCTGACAACATGTCCAAATTATGTAAGACACAGTCTTGCCATCTTTGCTTCCAAGGAGCACCCTAGTTGTACTTCTTCCAGAAAAGATCTGTTGGGTCTTTCAGCAGTCCATCGTACACTCGACATTCTTCTCCAACACCACAGTTCAAAGACATCAGTTCTTCTTCTGTTCATGTCTTCTTTGTTCATTGTCCAGCTTTTGCATGCATATGATGTGATTGAAAATATCATTGTTTGGGTCAGGCGCACTTTAACTTTCAAGGTGGCATCTTTACTTTTCAGTACTTTAAGAGATCCTTTGCAGTAGATCTTCCCAATGAATTGCATCTTGATTTCTTGACTGCTGCTTCCATGGGCATTGGTTGGGGACCCAAGTAAAATAAAATCCCTTACAACTAAATCCTTTCTCCGTTTCTGACAATGTTGCTGGACCAATAAACATATATGTATGTATATATATACATCCCAAAACACTCATAGCTGTTGTCAATTCTGACTCATAGTGACTGTTTGCATGTGTGTGTGTGTCTGATATACGTGTTTCTTTGATACAGAGATTTGCTCATACGTAATCGCAGGAGCTTGTTAAGCAGTGTCTGTGAGGCTATGATCATCACAGCTACTACTGGAGCCTGAAGTCTGCAGGAAGGCTGCTGAAAAGGGAAAATCCAGTGGGGGAGGTCCAGAGCATACCAGAACCCCATAAGTCTCACATTCTTGTCAATTTCCACTGTCTCTGACTTTGATGGTGTGAGTGCCTCACAGAAACTGAGGGGAAGCTGAGTAGGGAAATGGAGAGGACTTCATCATGGAGCTCAACGCTTGCATCTGCCCCATGAATCAGAAATTCTGAAGGAGGATTGGAGAGTCTAGGGCAGGTGTGCAGATGTGAACTTAGTCACCTCCTACACCAACGAGATGAGCCAAAAGGAAGTGAAAATATATGTGAGCTACAATGCGACTGCTGCTTTCTTTCTACCTTCCAAATCTCATAGAAAGACATCTCTTGTGGCCCGCCCTATGTGGACCTGCGCAGAGTAAGATGTTCTGGAAAATGAGGTTCAGCCTAGCTAAATAGACAACATTACAAAGTTAGCGCACAACCTAAGCCACATCACAGTCCTGTGTAACAATTCCATTGTAAAACCAACTTTGTCTTTCAGCCAATGAGAAAGACAGTGACGTATAATGATCAAGACATAGATTTTGGAGCCAAACATATCTGTGATCAAATTCTAGTAATCTTATAAGGAACTATTGGAAAACCCAATAGTTACTTGTCATGTGACTTCCAAAGATTTTAACTTCGTTATTTAGAGATAACAGTAATGTCTTCATTGAAAAACAGCAAAAATTATCTGTAGTAATACCTGTAAAGTGCAATGCTTGGCACATAGTAAATAGCAGTTAGTAGCTGTTGTTAACATTTTCTAATTTTGCCAGAAATTATACAAACTCCAGATTAATTGAAGGCTTATTTTCTCAGAAGGATTGAGTTTTGTTAGACTCATGAAGGGCACCACTCTGTAAGGTCTCCTAGTTTAGCATCCCCATATATGCAGAGGTTTCATGTAAGATACACTAACATTAAAATAAAACTATCCTTTATGAACCATGTAATTAGAGAATCCACTGAGTACTGTGGCTTGTGTTGATCTTTAATCTAAATATTCTTAACTTCCAAACCAATTGCCATCAAGTTGATTCCAACTCTTAGCAACACTATAGGACAGAGCTGAATGGTCCCATACGGTTTCCAAGGCTATAAATCTTAAATGTAGCACATATTGCCCTGCATAGCAACTAGTGGGATCACACCACCAACCTTTCAGTTAGCAGTGCAGCACATAACCACTGTACCACCAGGACTCTTATTCTTACCATAAGCCAGGAAGAATCAATGTCAAGAAGACAGTGGTAAAGATATACCTGAGACCTAAGCCACAAATTAAGTTCATGGCCCGTATGACTATAACTCATAACACTATAACTCATGGCACTTTGAGTTGGAAAGAACCACCGAAGTAATTTAATACAACCCTGCTCTGATGCATCAATCTTCTCTAGAGTATTCTTGATAAGAATGAGACTTAGAAACACGAAGTGATGAGCAGCTGACTATACCTGAAAGCAAACCAGTGTGTATGGAGATGACTCTGATTTTTAAAATATGAACACTTATGCAGCTGATTTGCCTCTTGGCAGCTCGGAGTTAGTGGGTGTTGTTCTGCTCTCTCTGGCCTCATGGTGTAAGGCTAGCGCATTGGTCTGTAGTCTTGGAAAATCTTGTTACTTCTGTGGTCCTACTCTGCTCAAGGGAACCCCAGTTGCATAGTGGTTAAGGGCTACAGTTCAGATCTGCCAGGTGCTCCTTGGAACCTCTATGGGGCAGTTCTACTCCACTATGAATCAGAATTGACTTGACAGCGATTGGTTTGGTTTTGGTTTACTCCACTCAAAAGTATAAATGTTCACATACACATACTCAGTATATAGCATCAGGTGCTTCTCAGATCTCTTGGTGACTAAGCTGCCACATGACTGCCGTTCTTTTGTTGGAAGGCAGATGTCAAGTTCCTCCCAAGTCCTCCTTTGTACAGAGTTCTATCAACTGTTTTTTAGCAGGATTTCAAAATATCTTGTCATCATGGGCCTGTTTTTGTGGACCATCTCATCTTTTCATTGTTCCTCTTAATGAGCCACACTCAGAAAGAAACACAATGCTGGAGGAGCAACCTGGAATGTTCAGAGCCTGGTGTAACTGCCACCACTTGTACCATTGTGTTCTGATTCAACACAGCCCAATATTGCATTAGCTTCTGTTTTAGTCACCTAGTGCTGCTGTAACAGAAATACCATGAGTGGATGATTTTAAAAAGAGAAATTTTATTCTGTCACAGTCCAGTAGACAAGTCCAAATTCTAGTTATCAGCTCCAGGGGAAGGCTATCTCTGCTGAACCCAGGGGAAGTTTCTTTTTGTCAGTCTTACCCTGGAATGGGAGTTTCTGAGGCACAGGGAGGCTGGGTCCTTTCCAAAAGATCTGCTCTGCTCTGCTCTGCTCTGCACTTGACAGCACTTCTGCTTCTGGTGGTATGAAGTCCCCAAATCTTTCTGCCAGCTTCTTTCTTTTGTATCTCAAGAGATTGCCTCAAAGCACAATACAATCTTACACACTGTTTTTGTCAGCTAGTGCTGCTGTAACACAAATTCCACAGAGTGGATGGCTTTAACAAAGGAAAGTTTATTCTTATACAGTCCGGTAGGCTACAAGTCCAAATTCAAGATGTCCACTCCAGAAGAAGGCTTTTCCCCTTGTCGGCTCTGCAGGTAGATCTGATATTGCATCAGTCTTTGTCCAGGGAGCATCTTGGCACAGGAACATCAGATCTGAAGGACATGTTCTGCTCCCAGTGCTACTTCTTTGATGGTGTGAGATTCCCTATTCTCTACTTGCTTCTCTTTCCTTTCATCTCTTGAAAGATGAAAGGATCAAGGGTAGGGCAAGCATACTCCAGGGAAACTCTCTTTACAGGAGAGCAGGGAGGAAATCCTATGAATGGATTTACAGTTCCACCCTAATCCTTTAACATACAGCATGGGAAAATCACAAAATGGAGAACAATCACAAAACATTGGGAATCATGGCCACATGGCTACACCTATTTTGGGGAGGGACACAGTTTAGTCCATGACATTCCACCCTTTGACATCCCCAAAATCACATTGTTGAAATATATAACACATTCATCTCATCATAGCAAAATCATGTCCATCCCATATGATAGAAATCATAAGTCAGTTTGAAGTCCAAAATTCAAAAATTTCTTTACATCTATGGTACCTAGAATGCAAGCTATTTGCTTCCAAATAGCAGAATAAGGCACAGATCAGACATTCCATTACAATTGGGAAAATTTGCAGGGAAAGAAGGCATTAACAGGCAACAGGCAAGTCAGCAGAACACATTACATTAGCTCTCAAAGCTTTGAAAATAATCTTTCATTTTCTGAGACATTTTACACAATAGCCCTGCCCTCCAGACTCTAGATATTGGCCACACTCTCTGGATTTTGAGTAGAGACCCCCAGACCTGCACTACAACTCTGCCTGTCAGGCCCACTTGGACAGAAACTCTGTCGCATCAGCTTTAGGTGCACCCGAAGCCCAACTGAGGGTAATCCACCCTTACAAACACAAGATGCCGTTGCTCCACCCTTTCAAACCCCTGAGGTCATGGCCATACCATTTGAGACTAGGCAGCTCAGCTTCTCACTCTCTTTGTCTCTTCAGCTTCTCCTTCCTATGGCCTCATGGCCCGGGCCTCAGGCCCACATCTTCCCTGCTGGGGTGAGTGTTTCAACGCTCTATAGCTCCACTGATTCAAGTGCCTAGAAGCACCCCACACTTTCTGGAAAGCATCCTGCACAAAGTCACTCTTCTCTCTCACTCTGTGAGGCAGCAAGGCCAGCTCCACCAACTCAAAGGCCCAGAGGCACCCCATTCCACGAGGAAAACTGTGTACAGGCACTTAGCTCTCCTGATCCATGGGTTGGCTCCAGTGCTGCCTCTGGTTCTGTAGCTGCCACTGCCACTGCTGCTGCTGCCAGTCCTCTGTTGCTGGATTCTCACCGTCTCTACTTTCTTTAGTATTGACAGTTCTCATCAGTTCCTTCCGAATCTTCTATCCAGTCACGGTTTCAAAACGGCTTCCACACTTTAGGTAATTGCTAGAGCAGCAATGGTATCACTCCTGGTACCAAATTCTGTTTTAGACAGCTAGGGCTGCTCTAACAGAAATTCCACAGAGTGGATGGCTTTAACAAAGGACGATTTATTCTTACACAATCCGGAAGACTACAAGTCCAAATTCGGGGTGTCTGCTCCAGGAGAAGGCTTTCCCTCCTTGTTGGCTCAGGAGGAAAGTCCAGTATTGCATCAGTTTTTGTCCAGGGAGTGTACTGGCGCAGGAACCTCAGGTCTGAAGGACACGCTCTGCTCCCAGTGCTGCTTGTTTGATGGTGTGAGATTCCCTATTCTCTACTTGCTTCTCTTTCCTTTTATCTCTTGAAAGATGAAAGGATCAAAGGTAGGGCTAGGTATACTCCAGGGAAACTCCCTTTATAGCCGAGCAGGGAGATGATCCTATGAAGGGATTTACAGTCCCACCTTAATCCTTTAACATACAGCACAGAAAAATCACAAAATGGAAGACAATCACAAAATATTGGGAATCATGGCCACTTGGCTACACCTATTTTTGGAGGGGAAACAATTCAATCCAAGACACACACTGAGTCCTGTCCCATCAACTCAGCCACCACCTCTCCTTCCTCATTAATGTCAAAGAGGTAGGATTTACAACATATAAGAACATGACACAGTACAAGAATGAAGGCCCACCCAAACTGCTATATACATTTGGAGGCGGACATGATTCAATCCACGACAGCTGCCTTGGCAACCTCATCACGTGCTACTTCAATTTATACAGTAAAACTTGCAAAAGCTGGAACCTGTCAGAGAAGGAAAACTCAAATGTTTCCCACTAACAAAAAACAATAGAAAAGTTTTAAGACTTGACCTTGTCAGAGGTGGGAAAACTCGTGAGATGCAGAAAAACAGGGCAGTCTCATTGAGTTCTGGCTCTTACAGGTTTCAGTGTATTAAACTGCACCTCAATTTTATATTTTTGTAGAATGAGATGGTCAGAGTAGACAACCCTTAAGATCCTTCCTAAATTCTATGAGTCTATTAAAAAAGACCCACTGAAGATGATAAACTTCAACCAGTAAATTCCAGGGCTTATCGTCGTTCAGGGGCTACACAGAAGAAGATAATGGCAAACACGTGTTGGCTAAGTTGTTATCATGTTTTTTAAGGCCTTGACCACGGTTACAATGAGAATAGGTATAAAATGGAAAGATCTGTGATATTTACTAAAACGCCAAATTAAGGGGGGAGGGAGCATTTCCTGTATTACCTTTGAAGAGTATTTTCAGGTTAACAAAGTGCTTTCATAAACATTAATTCAAACTGTCTTGCTTAGAAGACTACTTCTGGTGCTTTATTACACTGTCTTAATTAATGCACAGCAAAGGAACACTGTACAGGTTTATCAGTCTCTCAGAAATGAGAGGTTCCCAGTCATTACCAAGTTCATCATTCAGCGTTTATGCATCTGTAGGAAGCATATGAATTTGTAGGCTATAGTTCAGCTGATGCTCTACAGCTGAACTCCACTAATTTAAATGACTTGAGGCCAGATGTGTTGTAAAGTAGCGATTTATCTAGATTAGTCATCACACACTGATAGCCACAATTCTTTCTGCAAAATGCAAGGCACATTCTGATCCTAGGAAGCCTCAGCATTATGAATTCCTTTCACTTGGTTGAACGTTTCATTTGCTGCTAATACAAAATTCATTGAGGCAGCAGGCAGCAATCGGAACTGTTGGGAGTTCTAGTCCAGTGCACCACAATCCCATTGCAGTAAGACTAATGGCAAAGAGGGCAACCCAGAATAACCCACTTACCTGTTTGTCGTGACAATAGGCTTTTGCATAAGAGAAGCACGTGTGGGGGGTTTACAGCGGCTGGGGATACATTTGCTAATCTGACCACCAGAGACCTGACCGTTTCCACTGCGGTTCTGGAACTACTTAGCAAAAATGTTTCAGAGTGCTCAGCAGGGAAAGGAAATGTGATAATTGTGCGAAGATTGGACATTATATTAGAGTGAGCTCTTTGGCACAAAAGAATAATGTCTGTGAAACGCTAGTTTCAGGTTGCCTAACACTGAATTTTCATCATGCTGCTTGGGGGATACAAAAGGAGAGGACAACTACCATTAATCCTTGAGCTGCACAACCAACTGGACAACCTCCTGAGGGCTCTACAGCAAGCAAAGGGCAGAGGTAGGTGCGGTGGTGAAGGCTCAAGGTGGCCACCGGAACTGAAGGATTTTTAGCCACCAGCTGCCAGATCTGAGGCATGACATTTCAGCTCATGAAAGCATGAAGAAGGCCTATTTTTAAAAAAGGTTTTTGTCATCCAAATTCAGAAAAGATTAGTTTGTGTAAAACACAATAGAATCTTTTGCAGAGAAGAACAAGGAAGCCATTTGGGGGAACCAAAAGGAGATGGGAAGGTTTTATGGTAACTATATTGTCTTTGAGCTGGGATTGAATGGAAGTATCCAGCCCAAGATTTCTTGAACCCATATATGCTTTCTTTCCAGCATAAAATGTGAAGTCACGTCCCAGAACCCATCTGCAGGTTTCCTTTGAACATGTCTAGGGTCACACAGAAAGGAAGTGATAGCATAGGGTTTCCAACTCGTCCTGTCAAACTATAAAACTTCGGTTCCTAGTTCTTTACCACTCTTTCATATTGTTACAGGCCGTCACATCAGATCTGATTCATGGCCACCACGTGTACGAAAGAATGAAATGCTGTCCAGACCTGTATGATCTTCATGGTGGTTGATGTGCTTGAACCCATTGTTTTTAAGCACTTTTATTGAAAAATATTTTTTCACTCAAGTATTAGTCAGGATAGGCTTCCCTATGATGTAGAAACAAGTAATACCTGAACTCTTACTGGCTTAACATATCACATAGTCCATTGTGGGTCATTGTTATGGATTAAACTGTGTTCCCGAAGAAATCTGTAGCAATTTGGCTGGGCCACACTTCCTGGTGTTGTGTGATGTTTCTCCATGCTGGAATTCCTGCCTCTATGCTGTTAAGTGCCAGTCTGAAGACCAAAAGGTCTGCAGTTCAAATCCACCAGGCTGTCCTTGGAAACTCTATGGGGCAGTTCTATTCTGATCTGTAGGTCACTACAAGTCAGAATCCAGTAGATGTCAACGTGTGGATGGTGGTGGCAATGATGACGCTAATGAGGGAAGATGAGTGCTTTTGTGTTGGTAGGGCAGGGTTTAATGTGTGAAATTGTTTTGTGACTTGAGGCACTCTCTTGAGATATAAAAGAATGAATCCCCATGATATGGAGACCTCATATCATGAAGGAAGAAAGCAGTGTTAGGAGCTGATTGCATCCTTTGGGAAAGACTGGGGTCCATGTGACTCAGAAGCTTCCAGTCCAGGGAAGATTGATGACAAGGATCTTCCTCCAGTGTTGGCAGAGAAAGCCTTCCCCTTGAGCTAACACCCTGAATTTGGACTTTCTGCCTGCAGGACTATGACAAACAAAATTCCTCTTTTTAAAGCCATCCACTTGTGGTATTTCTGTTAAAGCAGCATTCGATAACTAAGACAGTCATATAGTTCTCCCAGGAAGCTCTTTTCTATGCAATAACTTAGGGGCCTGTGTAGCTGCCATCCTATAACTACACTGTCTAGAATCTCTGGTTTCCAAGATCTGTGTGGCACAAAATCCAAGAGGAGTGCCTCACACTGATGAGTTTTATGTCACCTGCTGCTTGCCCTGGTGACCAGAAGGCAAGCAAGGGGAAGGTATGAATCCTTTAGCTTACTTAGTGGGGAGCAGAGTTCTTTTTCCCAACACAGTGGTGGACTGTCCCCAGTTACCTGGGGGATTGAAAGCTGGACAGCCAGAAATTTTAATAAATGCCCATTATACCTACTATGTGCATCCCTGCATACATCCTACAAACCATATAGAATACAAAATCTGCAATATATGACTGCAGCTTTGAAAGGAGATATCCTAGTGGTCTAAGAGAGAGAATCAGCTGTAGTTTCAAGGATCACACAAAGGAGTAAAATAATAGAAAGCATGAGGAGTATTGTTTATAGAACTTGCCAGTCTCACAACTCTAACTAGCAGATTTAAAATTCCATCTAAGTGATGAGGTTAACCAAACTTTTTTGTTTATTCAGACATGGGGGAGGGGATGCTTAAAAAGACAGAGTAATTTTCTGATTATAAAATTTGAAGACAACTTTTTCTCTCTCAAATATATTGTTTCACTCTTAACATCATTGAAAATTAAATAAACATTGTGAATTTCCTTGGGTGATTTCTGCTACATAGTAGACACTCAAATAAATGGTATTCCCCCCTTTTCTTAACTCTTGGCAATTGTGCATTGTGGTTCAACAAGAAGAAGTAGTTGTGCTTACTACAGTTTGGTCTCCTAGACTTATTTCATCTTTGAGCTCAGTTTCACTGTCAGCAGTTCCTAAGGGCTTGACTAAATAGTTAGCCAGTTAATTTGATGAAACATTTTTGCAATTGCTTTAGTAGATGATAATTCATTAGTGTATTGTTTTTCCAAGGTAAAAAACTGTATTTGAACAATGGACCTCAGTGTCTCAAGCAATGTAATGACTGGAGTAAAAACTTTAGACACTATGTGTATTAGTTACATGGTGCTACCATAACAAAAATATCACAAGATAACTTTAACAAACAAATTTATTCTCTCACAGTCTGGGTGTCTAGAAGTCCAAATTCAAGGTCGCAGCTCCTGGGGACTACTTTCTCTCTCTCTGTTGGTTCTGGGAGAAGGTCTTTGTCCTCCATCTTTCCCCTGGTCTAGGAGCTTCTCAGCACAGGGACCCTGGATCAAAGCAACAAACCCTGCTCCCTGTACCTTTCTTGGTGGTATGAAGTTTCTCTCCTCGCTGCTTCCTCTTTTATATCTCAAGAGAGACTGACTTAGGAGGTAGGATTGCATCCAGCCTTATTAACATAACTGCCTCTAATTCTGTCTCATTAACATTATAAAGGATTTACAAACTATAGGATAATCCTATCAGATCACAAACTGGAGGACAACCACACAGTGCTGAGAATTATGGCCTCACCAGACCAGCACACATTTTAGGGGGCCACAATTCAAACTATCACACTATGTTAGGTCAACAGGGAAATGATGTCTACATCAAGGATTTTCCATCTCAGAACTGCTGATACTACAGACTAGATAAATTTTTTTGCTGTTCAAGGTGAGAGTCCCTGTGATTTGTAGAATATTAAAAGCGGTTTCCCTGGCCCCTACCCACCAAAAGCCAGTAACATCTCCCACAACTGTCCACCAAAAATGTCTCCAGACATTATCAAATGTCCCTTGGGCAGGAAAACAGGAGAGAAGGACAAATGTGCCCTTCATTCTTGCCCACCCCTGAGAACCAGTGATCTATATAAAAATATATTCTCATTGTCTTCATGACAAATACTGAGCTATATTCCAAAAGCCGTTACTCATTTTTGTTCTTGACAGTAGAACCTGAATTTCATTGAGCTGTGCACCTTCCAGAGATGGCGACCTGCCGCCCAGTCAGAGATAAATCTTCCAAACTGTAATCTAACCTAGTAATCCCAGTTCCTTTAACAGCAGTGATTAAGGAATAGTCAAGTGACTCAACTCTGGGTACTGAGAAATAACACAGAGGCTGCTTCAGGGTTTCTGGGGTTATTGCTGTCCAAAATCCTCAGAGTGGGGCTGTGGCGACCATAGTCTCAAGGAACATCGCACTCTACTGGCATAATCTAATTATAAAGAAAACATTTAACACTCTACTTTGATAAGTAGCATCAGGGGTCCTGAAAGCCCGTGAGCAGCCATCTAAGATATTCCACTGGTCTCACCCATTTGGGAGAAAGAAAGAATTAAAAAAAAAAAAAAAACTGAAGAAACAAGGAAAAGATCAGTCCAAAGGACAAATAGACACAATTACCACACCTTGTACCAGACTGAATCCAGTATAATTAGATGGTGCCTGGCTACCACCACCGATTGCTCTGCAGGGATCACAATAGAGGCTTCCAAACAGAGCGGGAGAAAAGTGTAGAACAAAATTCTAACTCAACAATAAAAAGACCAGAGACTGGAGAAACTCCAAGCACATGGCCCTTAGATGCCTGTCTAGCTCAGTAGTGACGTCGCTCCCAAGGTTCACCCTTCAGCCAAAGACTGGAAAGGCTCATAGCTAAAGGAGCACACCAACCCAGGGGCTAGGACTAGGAGGCAGGAGGGGACAGCAAAGCTGGTAATAGGAAACCCAAGGTCAAGAAAAAAGAGTGTTGACATGTCATGAATCTGTAAACCAATGTCATAAAACAATATGTGTACTAACAGTTTAACAAGAAGCTAGCTTGCTCTGTAAATCTTCATCTAAAATGCAATTTTAGAAAAAGAAAACAAAAACTCTGAAAGCAAGAGCTGTCATCTTTTCCAGTGGATATTATTATGCATGCCTGTCAATACTAGAACCACTACAACCATAAAGATTTTAGCTGGCACGAGATCAGAGGAAACAATGTCTGAGTTAAGAACTTCTGGGTCTTTGAGGTGGTTGCAACACAGATTTAACTGGCCCTGGTGCTACGCTGCCTCTAGACTTCTTGTAATGTATATTAATAAATTTCCTCTTTATATTAGTTCAGCCAAGACTTCAAGTTAGACCTAAGCATCCTGTCTAATACACTCGACTATCATTTCCAGCCTATGAGGCTTTTTTGACCAAAGCTGCTTCTATGTATATGGAAACAAGGTAGAGTGCTCTGAAAACCAGGCAACTCGGTATTTCCTCTTCCTCAGTGCATTGTGTTAAAAAATATATCAGAAAGACTGCTTCTTTCTTCCTTCATTCATTAAATAAACATGCATTGTGGGGGGAAAAAAGAAAAAAACCTTTGCTAGATATGAACAATGTGTATGCTCTTAGGATCTATTCCCAACCATAAGAAAGTAAACATGGAACCTGCCTTCCTTGAACATCATACTCTTTTAAGATCTGTCTGTATGGAATCAGACTGACAATCACAACTCAAAAGGTAAAACTTATCAGGCTGGGAGTTTATGATAATTGGAAACAACTCAAAAAATCAAAAAAGGAGGGTGAGAATAGTTGTACAACTTGAAAAACGTTATCAGTGTCATTGAGTTGTTCATGAAACTGTTGAGTTGTGTATTCTGTTGTGTATTTCTTAAAGCCAAGCCAAGACAAAGACAACAACAAAAAAAATAAATTATTAAAAAGCACAGTTTCCACTGGAATCCACCTGCTAAATATAAAAACAGTAAACATCAGAACAGAACTACACTAAAATTGGCCATATAAGAGGATTTTATTTACTTGTTTATTAATTTCACAGATATTTAGGGAGATATTTCATGCAAGGTGCTCTGTGGGTGTTGTGGAGGGCAAATAGATTAGACCAAAATTCATCATGCCCTCAAATTACTTACAAGAATAAAAGAAAAAGCATGTGCATAAATAACTACAATACCTAGATTTTGACTATTAAGAACAATAAGATTGGTACAGATAGAATGTGATGGGAGTTCAGATTAGAATAATGGGAAAGTTTGACTTCAGAAAGAGAGTAGGAAGAAAGGTCTGGCAATCTGCTTACAAAAATCAGCCAATAAAAAACCTATGGATTACAGCAGTCTGAGTTGCATCTGATCATGGTGACAGCCTGGGACCAGGTGGCACTTTTTTCCATTGTACATGGAGTCATTATGATTTGGGGGAGACTCATTGACTGTTAACAATAATCCCTTAACTGAGCCTTGAAGAATAAGTAACATTTCTACTTTTAGAGGTGGAGTGGGATGAGTTGAGAAGCAGAAGCAGCAGAAAGGGCAGAGTGAGCGAGTTTGCAGGAAGTATCCAGGCGATTCTGTTTGGCTGGAATATTGAACATGTAAAGGGGAATAAGGGCCATAAAGAAGTCTTTGTTGCCAATCAGATCACAGATGGTCTGCAGTGTCGTAGTAAGAAACTCTAAAAATCAAGGAAAACAGAAACAGGCAACTGCAAATGAAAGAGAACAAAGATCGTAGGTGTTACTAGGTAAAGAGTAGGTTTACTTCCTTCGGCTCAAATGAAAGACAAAACCAGGAAAGAAGAGGACACCTTGACTTAAGAAAGTTAATCTAGTTGTCTTTAATCATCTCCTCCATGAGTCAGATCTGACTCAATGGCAGTGGATTTGAGCCCAGTTTAGAGCCTAGATGAAAAATTCACAAAATATCAGTGGTCTCTTTCACCCTTTTCAGCATCAGCGAGTCGATACATCAGAGAGTAAAAGGCAATAAATAAGAATGAACTACAAGAAGAGCTTCCAGACTAAGACAAACTAGGAAAACAACCTGGTGATCTGTATCTGAAACCAAAGAAAATCTGGTAGACCACAACAGTTTGATATGTAACCAATCCTGGAGATAGCCTAGGATCAGGAAGCATTTTGTTCCATTGTGCATGGACTCAGACCCAACAGCAGGTAACAACAACATCAAATAAGTAGTCTAGCTAATGCTGTTAAATATTTTACTTTCTCTCTTTGCTCAGAATACCTCTTACCCACAGCCTACTTTCTTTTATGCATATACAAGTTGTCAACTCTCAGGTAAACATAGGTATTGTTAGCTTTTTAAATAAAGATGATTTAGTCTCTAGTTATATTCCCAGGTGGATTCAGTAACTCAGCATAGATTCTGTTCTCAAATTATAGCATAAATCATTTACTATATAGTAGGTGGTTTAATGATTTCACAGAAAATGCAAAATCAATTTCAATGCAAATGTAACTTCAGTGGAAATCACCTCTCCTGCCACTTATCAACTGTGTGACTTTGGAGATACTATCTAACCTTTCCAAGTCTATTTCCTCATCCGTGAAAAAAAAAAAAGTGAAACAGCCGTATCTGCCTTTGACTGTTAATGGAAGGACTGAATTAGTTGATATACTCTGGTCACCAAAACAAATTCTGGTATAGAGTAAGTATTCAGTGAGTGTTGTATTGATGGGGAGGGGAAAATTGAAGTTTCTCAAACAGAATAAAGGGAAGGTGGTATTTACAAAGAATTATAAATAAAAACAAAGAGAAGGAGTGATAGCAGAGTCCTTAGGTGGCACAAACAATTTTAAGCTCTTGGATACCAATTAGAAATTCAGTACTTCAAGTCCAACCAGACGTGTCTCAGAAGAATGTCCTGGCCATCTGCTTCCAAAAGGTCACAACTACCGTGATGGTTGAGTGTGTATAATGGGCTGGGCCATGATTCTCAGTGTTTTGGCAGTTTTATACTGTTGCAGTCACCACCATGATGAAATGCGCTGTGGTACCAGCAGGGGCGGGGCCTATGGTGGCTTACCGCCCCCTCAGCCTTCATCTCTTGGCCTTGCATCACCTACTTCCTGCCTGCTCACCTTGCCGAGGCTTTGGCCTGTTGATCCAGCAGCTGCGTCTCTTGTGTCTTCTCATCTCTGATTTTGGGGACTTGAGCTGGCAGCCTACCTGTCATTCTTGGGATTCATAGATCATCACAGCCTGTGAGTGGGAGTACTGTTCCTCAACCTACCAATCTTGGGACTGCCAGCCCCAGAAGCTACTTGAACCAGGAAAAATCTTGCAGTCTTGCTTGACATCTTGGGATTCACAGCCTGTACAAATTGTGAGTGGGAACCCTGCTCTCTGACCTGCCAACCTTAGGTTCACCAGCTTTGGCAGCTGCATGAGGCTTGTATACTGATGCAAAACTTCAGAAGTTTTAGCTTTTACAACTGCATGAGCTGTTTCCTTGTATAAATCTCTTTATATATTTATGCATTTTACTGTTTTTGCTGCTCTGGAGAACCCAGCCTAAGACAGCCACTCAAAACCCTATGGAGCACAGTTTCACTCTGACACAAGTCGAGTCACCAAGAGGCAGAACTGACTCGATGGCAGCTAGTTTTCATACTGGTTCCCAAGAGACTGAAACTAGGAAACAGGGAGTCAGAAGCTAAACTCACTAACTTTATATGTACTCATACGTAAATCTTTAGGATAGTGTTATCTTTTGTCTGTGTGTCTGTGTATCAGCTTCATCTTTTGCATTTTGCAGACTAGCTCCTGTTTTGTTGAGCATGTGGCAGAGATGACCATCTCTGGCCCAGCTTTACGTCGCCTTTCATTCAAATGCTGTGCAAAGCTTGAAATAACTGGCAAAGGAGTCTGATTGGCACAGCCCGGGTCAGTGTCTGTTCTCATCCAGTTGGCTCTGTCCAGTAGGGCAAGTATGCCTGGCCCAGCACCCACTCATTTGTGGAAATGGAATTTTCACAAGGAAGAGGGTATGTTTCCAGGAAGAAAATGATTTTCATGTCTAGGAAAACAGCAACAAAAAAGCCATAATGTTCTTTACTTGAATGTTTTCCACATTAAACAAAAGAAATAGTGGACAGTGGCATTGCTGGCGGAATCTTATTTCCGAGGAGCTAAACAGTTTCCAGCAACAGCTCTGCCAAGACCTCAGTTTAGCCGAGACTGTTCAAGAGCAGCCCCCAGCTTCTCTCCTCACTGCTATAATATATTCAGGTCTCTTCCTTTATGGCTGTGTGTATATTTCAGCCTGGCATCTCTCTCGGTAGTGAAGCGGAGGTGATCATATTTCAGGAGGTGCTAGTTCCTGCGCGTGGAGTTGCCTCTGTGTTATAATTGCTTTCCGCCACGCAGCTGGTGCACACGAGCTAATCTACATGCTGTATTGCTTCGTTTACAGCAAGCTGGCCTCACACTGAGTATAGTAAGAGGCAGGCTCCGCCAGCAAATCTTGCTTCCTGAGGCATGTCATTTCTTGGGACGATTTGCAGTCTGATAATGACCATGTCATGATTGTGCAGTGATAGCTCCAAATGCCCCAACGCACTTGATGGATCTTAGCATAAATTGGCCATTTATCAACATGTGGGAGCTTTAGAATTTCCATATTTGGACTGTTATGCTATAACGCTGATTAATTGTTTAAGGGCCAGTGTAACCTCCGCTTCTCATTTTGCTGGGAGGTTATAGCCACCCACATGGTTTCAATAGATTGGCCTGAAAGAGGAACAGTGCTTGATACTTTTCAGGAATGACCTAAGGGTTCCTTAAAGGAGAGAATAGGAGTATATCATCTGTGGTCTGTTAGAAAGAAGAACAATTCTTTTAAGATATTAATAAGGTACAGCTTACAGACTTTCAAATCAAAAAGAAAAAAAAAAGCTATCTTTATATTTAAAGTATACCCTGTGCCCCATGTAGAAACCCTGGTGGCATAGTGATTAAGTGCTTTGTCTACTAACCAAAAAGGCAGCAATTGGAATCCACCAGGAGCTCCTTGGAAACTCTATGAAGCAGTTCTATTCTAGCCTAGAGGGTAACTGTGAGTAGAAATCAGCTGGAAGACAGTAGGTTTGGTTTGTTCTGATGTAATGTATCTGAACTGAATATTCAGTTTCCTTTGTCATAACTTCTGATTTGCTTACTACTAGAGTTTTCCTCATCATTAATGGAAGCTATTCACAGAGTCAACAAGTATTTGTTGAGTGCCTACTATGAGTTATATTTGTTGCATTTGAATTGTGATGTTGGTGAAGAATATTGAATATACTGTGAACTTCCAAAGAATGAATAAATGAGTCTTAGAAGAAATACAACCAAAGTGTTTCTTAGAAATGAGAATGGTCGCACCTCATCTTGCTTAATTTGGGTGTATCATCGGGAAGGCCCAGTCACTACAGAAAGACATCATGTTTGGTAGTGGGTCAGTGAAAATGAGGAGGACTTTTCAGGAGGTACATCAGTATAGTGGGTTCAAATATATAAAGATCTTGAAGTTAGTACAGGACCTGGTAAGTTTTGTTCTTTTCTACAAAAGGTCTCCATGAGTTGCAGACAAATCGATAGCAGCTAACAATATGAGCAAGGCTTTTTTGCAACTGGGAATAAAGCAAAGAAAAGGCTAGTGGAATACTTTGTAGTTATTTACCTTTTAACATTTGCAGATTGCCCCTCTCCTCCCACCAAGTCTGTATCCCTACACCCATATGCAGATGAGTTTACGCATCTCTCTGATTCTGAACTTTGCCCCAAATTCCATGCACACATTCCTTTCACTCACATGCGTTTATCTTGAGGCCTTCAGAGTACTAAAACTTATCATAAAACATAAAGTAAGACCAAGGAGTGGACATAATGATAATCTGGTTCTATATAAAAAAGGTTATTTAAGAACCAAGGCTGTCCAAAAGAAGGAGCTGTTGCATGAAGTGGTGAAGATAGTTGTCTTAGTTACCTAGTGCTGCTACAACAGAAATACCGCAAGTGGATGGCTCTAACAAACAAAATTTGTTCTCTCATAGTCTAAGAGGCTAAAAGCCTGAATCCAGGTTGCCAGCTCCCCAGGAAGGATTTCTCTTCCATCAGTTCTAGGAGAAGGCCCTTGTCATTTATCTTCCCTTGGTCGAGGTGCTATCCTCCTGGCTCTTGTTTCCTGATGGTAAGAAGTCACTTCGTTTCTCTGCTGGCTTCTCTCTGTTATACCTAAGAGAGATTGGCTCAAGACACAATCCAATCTTGTCAATTGAGTCCTGTCTCATTAACATAACTGCCACTAATTCCATCTTATCAACATCATAGAGGAAGGTTTACAACACAGAGGAAAATTACATCAGATGACAAGATGCTGGACAATACTGGGAATCATGGCCTAGTCAAATTGATAAACGTATTTTGGGGTGACCACTTTAGTCATCTAGTGCTGCTATAACAGAAATACCACAAGTGGATGGCTTTAACACGCCAAACTCTCAAATTCATTGCCATCGAGTTGATTCCAGCTCATAGAGACCCTATAGTACAGAGTAGAACTGCTTCCTAGCGTTTCCAGAGAGCACCTGGCAGGCTCCAGCTGTCAACCTTTTGGTTAGCAGACATAGCACTTACCCACTATGCCACCAGGGTTTCCAGCTTTAACATAGAGAAGTTTATTCTCTCACAGTCCAGTAGGCTACAAGTTCAAAATGAAGGTGTCAGTTCTAGAGAAAAGCTTCTCTCTGTGTCGGCTCTGGAGGGGTTCTCACGATGCAGCAATGTTTGCTTGGTCTGGGAGCATCTCAGAGCAGCAACCTCAGGTCCAGTGGATGTGCTCTGCTCTCAGCACTACTTTTCTCAGTGGTGTCAGGTCCCTGTGTCTCTCTGCTCACTATTCTCTTTTATATCTCAAAGATACTGGCTTAAGACACTATCCAATCTTGTATATCTCATCAATATAACTAGTAAGCTTTACAACACATAGGAAAATCTCATGAAGTGGTAGGCAGTCACACAGCACTGAGTCATGGCCCAGCTAAATTGATACATACATCTTTAGGGGGATAGAATTCAACCGACAACAGGGACACAGTTCAATCCATGACAGGCCTTACTATTCTAATACAGGTATATGACGAGCAGTTTTCAAGGATGCTTTAGAATGCATTGTTACATTCATTATGAGGAAGTCAGTCACAATGGCCCCTTCTAAGTGTCTGTTTCTTCTAAAGTCCTATCTATCTACTAACAACCTCCATACTGCCGAGGCCAGGGAATGTGGTATTTAGAGCTATTTCAGATATCTCAAACATAAGCAAATGCTCACGTTTGTGTCTTCCTCTACATCATTCCCATCATTTCTTTATTTCCCTCTTTCTCGTCTTTCACAGGCTCCAGTATCCCTCTTTGCTGGTTTCTGTTCCTCTAGGTTTTATCTTTATTTTGTCTTAAATTTTGCATGCAAATCATCGTTAGTAGTCATATTTTTGTGTACATAACCACCTGATTTGGAATTTTCTAGTGATTCTGCCCTGTAACAGGCTGTTCATATTTTCATTAAAATTCATTGCTGAAAAGGGATCTGTGGTGTTTTCCTGTTGCTGTCACAACAAATTACCAAACACTTAGTGGCTTAAAACAACATAAATTGTATAGTTCCGGAAGACAGAAGTCTGAAGTAGATATCTCTAGACTAAATCCAAGGTGTTAGTAGAGATATGTTCCTTCTGAAGATTCTAGGAGAAAATTTATTTCTAGCTTCCAGAGGCCACCCACATTCCTTAGCTCCTGGTCCCTTCCATCTACAAAGCCAGCAATGGCACGCTGAGTTCTTCTTACACTGCATCACTTGAACCACCCCTTCATCATCTGAGCTCGTCATCTGAGCTTTCTTGGACCCTTCTGCCTTCCTGTTCCATCTTCTAAGGATCTCTGTGATTACATAACCCACCCAGATAGTCCAACATAATCTCCCTATTTTAAAGAGCATTAACTTAATCAGACCTGCAAAGTCCCTTAACCTAGGTTTAACATAATGTATTCATAGGCTCTAGGGACTAGAATAGGGACTTGTTCGGGAGACTATTATTTTGCCTAGCATTGAAACGTTAAGTACTCCCTTTTACAGGTGATAAAAGAGGAGCAAGGAAATGAACGCACTTACTCATCGTAACAGTGAGCGCAGGATGAGAACTCAAACTCCAGTGTCCCAATTGCCTGCCCTGTGCTCTACAATACCACACCATCACCTCAATAGAGTTATAATTTAAGGAGAAATGCAGCTAAAGGAAATGCTGTCAAAACTATCCTCCTAAAACTCCAAGTATTTTTTTCTGAATTATATAAATTCTTCCAGCACCTAACAGTTCTCTAAATATTAAGGTTTGGTTTGGTTTGGTTTGGTTTGGTTTGGTTTGGTTTGGTTTGGTTTGGTTTGGTTTGGTTTGGTTTGGTTTGGTTTGGTTTGGTTTGGTTTGGTTTGGTTTGGTTTGGTTTGGTTTGGGTTGGGTTGGGTTGGGTTGGGTTGGGTTGGGTTGGGTTGGGTTGGGTTGGGTTGGGTTGGGTTGGGTTGGGTTGGATTGGGTTGGGTTGGGTTGGCTTTTTTTTTGGTTTGGCTTTTTTTTGTTTCATTCTGAGCAACAGTAACTCCCTGGTTGCCTAAAAGAGTTAATATTTCGTTTTTACTGTACTTAATTTGCAGAAAGAATTCTCATTTCATGCCATAAAGGAGGTTGAGAAAGGTCACATTCACTTCATAAAAGACTCTTCCATATCAAATAAATTGCTTCATTTTATTTCACTTATGACTGTGATTAAGATTTAGGTAGCAGTTATAATTCCCCTTTGTTTTCATAAGTGGCTGGTGCATGCTTGTGGGATCACGAGTGGGTGATACAAAGTTTTCTGACTGCCTGTGAGCCATACAGGCTGAGGCGTCTCACAATAGGTGATGTCCCGTATGGATGTTCAGTGAATTGAGGATGCGTAAAGAAATGCCCTGCTAGCTTACCCCTCATAATAGCCCGAGTTCTCTGTTATAGACTGAATTCTGTTACCCAAAAATATGTATTGAAATCCCAACCCTTATACCCACAGAGGAAACACTGGTTGCATGGTGGTTAAGACCTACAGCTGTTAACCAAAAAGTTGGCAGTTCAGATCCATGAGGCACTCCTTGGGAACCATATGGGACAATGGTACTCTGATTCTCACTGTGAGTCAGAATCAGACGGCAACGGGGTTCTTATGGAAGTAATCCCATTTGGGAATAGAGTTTCCTTTGTTAGGTTGACAAGGTCATATAAGTCTAGGGAGTGTCTTATACTTAATGACTTTGGAGATACCAAAAAAAAAAAAAAAAAAAACAGATTAGACAGAGTGAAGAACCACAACAGAGGAAAGCTAGAAGCCATGTAGAAGTCTCCAAAGAAGCAAAGGATATAGGGGCTAGGGAAGCCGAGACAAGGATCTTTCCCTAGAGCCTACAGAGAGAAAAAGAGTCTTCCTCTAGAGTGAGTGCCCATTCTGACTTCTAACCTCTTAAGCTCTGAGAAAATCAATTTCTGGTCTGTCAAACCATCCACCTATGGTGCTTCTGTTACAGCAGCACTAGCAAACTAAGACACTCACCCTCCTTTGCCTTTCCATGCAGCAGTAAAAACAACACAGAACTCCCAGAGGAACTCTCCCAAGGAAGAGACCACCACCATTAAGATATGGCAGTTTCCAGCCCTGCAAGTATCCTCTTTTCCTGTAGTGGACATCAGGCAGTTTTCATTTCTTGGTATGCACATCCTTAAAATGCAAATCTTTCCCCATTTACCAGCAGCCAAGCAAACTTCAAAAAGGAGGCTTTTCAACACTCTCCACCAAGAACTGGATATCTGGGATGATGACACGGCCCAAGTACCTCTGACTGACAGCCCTCCCACATAGCAGCAATTTGGGATTATTCCCATCACATCTTGCCTCCCTCACCATTTGACAATTAAACAGTACTTAGTAGAACATGATTTACAGTATGTGTTATAGAACCAACGATAGACTAGGAGCTCAGGCATGATTAAAAGAAAAACAAACAAATCAATCAAATAGCTAATAATAGAAAGTGAAGGGAATGGAACAATGGAAAGGAGATGCTTCCCACTGAAATCGGAGCAGAAAGGGAAAGCTGATGAAGCAGAAAGAGGCCTGAAACTCTTTGTAGGAGACTGAGCTTGTCCTGCCTTTCTGGAGTAAACCAGGGCAAAGCTTTGTACATCTCCTGTCGCTCCTCTTCTCTTGCACATCTGGCCTGGCAGCCGAGGCAGCCGTGGAACACTTGGCTGCTCTGAGAATAATGCTGGAGGCAGCCTTGTGTGCATCAGATAGAGCCCTCTGCCAAGGAGCCCCAGCCCCGGCCCCTTTGCAGTCTGCTGATAATCTGCCGCTTGTCGGCAATTGTTGCGCGAACATGCACTTTCTCTCGCTGATGGTTTTGGCACTTTCTCAGGGCTCTAACCCCAAAAGGCACCGAACAATGGGATGTGATTGTTTTGAAATGTGCCCAACAGGAAGCCCTCCTCCGATACGCTTTCAGGCCACGGGCTTTAGGGATTGAACAGATTAATGGAGTTCAGCTGTAGTTGACAGTTTATTATCAACCAAGTGTTGCTCTTGCCGCCCGTCCTCCCTTCTGCAGCCTCTAAAGAAAAATAAAGGAGAAAAAAAGAAAAACGAAAGCAGCCGCCCCAGAACATTTATTGTATAACAATCTGAAGAAGAGAAAGAGAAAAAATAAACAAATAAGCCCTCCTTGACGGTGAGACCGGCAAGGCTCCCCCGGATGGCTTCAGGCTTCCAGTTCATCCTGCAGAGCTGTCTTCCCCTAGCCTCTCCCCAGCCTTCTCCCCCGTTTATAATCATCGTTCAAAGTGGTGAAAGGCCTAATTGCCCCGGAGCAGTCTGGTCAATCTTCCTGGAGATTTAGCTGCCTGCTTTCATCTGGCAGCCTGGGAGGGAACTCAGCATTTCCCTCCAGGCAATCTATATGGTCTAGCAGTTCACCGCAGAAAGTGGCGCCTTATCGATTTCTGCCATAGCTTCCATGGCCGGCTGCAGGATCAGAGCCTCTGACAATGACGAACACGTTTAAACCATTAGTCCCATTTGTAACTACTCAGCAAAAGGCTTGTCAGTCACGGCGTACCATATACTGCAGCTTTTAGCAGATTTCTAACCCCATTCATTTTGCCACAATGACCCCTGTAGTTAATGGGGGGTTATTGGAAAACTTCCGCCCCCCCCCCTTTGAAAGCAAGGCTGTCTTCCTCTTCTTTTAGGAACATAAAAGCCATTTCAGTTGTGATGTTTCAAAACAGTGAGGGAGGCGATGATCTGTGCGCTTCTAGGAGAAAATCTGTAACCTGGCCTACAGTGCCTTAGGGCTGATCCAGAAAACTCCCTGGGATGAGCGGGTGGCTGGTAATAATTCATCATAAACAGGCTCTCCCTGTTTTATTCCTGCAGAGGCTTGTCTTCACACCTTTTCCTTCTTCCTGTTTGAGACTAGAGAATCTCATTTCCTTTTAAGAAACTTCTTTCTATCTGGGTATCTACTCAGCCTATGGAAGAAACAAACTATGTTGCCTTTGGAGTTAATTCTGACTCACTGCAAGTCTGTGTGTTATAATGTAGAATTGCTCTGACTCCAAGCAGTGGGTTTGGTGTGGTTTTCCTTTGTTTGTTTGTCAGGATCTTGAGGATCCCTGGGTATCAAAGGTTAAGCATCCAGCTTCAAACCAGAAGATTGATTTCAACCCACCCAGCAGCTATACCAGAGAAAAGACCTAGTGATCTGTACCTGGAAAGATTACAGCCAAGAAAACTCTATGAGGCGGTTCTACTGTGTCACATGGCATCACTGAGTCAAAATCCACTCTGTACCACACAACAACAACAAACAATCTTAACAGAAGCAGATCTCCATTCTTCTGTGGTGCCACTGAGTAGGTTATAACCACCAACTGGCAACTGTTAGCAGTCTGGGGTGAACCATTTGTACCATCCAGGGGCCTTTCCCTCAAATGTGCCTCCAAGTCAGTTCTGACTCATAGCAACAGTGGAGGTCAGAGCAGAACTGCCTCCATTGAGGGTCCTAGGTTGTAAGTCTTTACAGAGCAGATCACCACCTCTTTTCTCCTGTGCAGCCACTGGTGAGTTTGAAGTGCCCACCTTTTGGTTATCAGCTGACCAGTTAACCACTGCATCACCAGGACTCCTTTCATCCTATAACAGGTCTGGATAAAGCCTTGTTATTCACAGTGTAAAACCCTGTTCCTCAAAGTATGATCTCCAGATCAACCACATCAGTAGCTACGGATTATGCAATATGCAAGATAAGTATATGTTTGGGGTATCAGCAAAACAAGGGTATCGGTTGTCCAAAGTAAGGATGCATAGATGCCAAACCAAGAGAACATAGGAAAAGAGAGTACCACAATTGAAGGGAAAGGCAAGGCCCTAAATGAAACTGACACCATCTCATAAGTGTTGTTTACAGTAACAATTATATTTTTTCATTTTGGATCTATTGGGTATAATGTCACATTTAGTTCTCTGTCATTGATTACACAGAAATACACCAGTGACACTATAATCACACGACTCGTGATACATCTGGTCCTCGGCAAAGTGAATCAAGACATATCGTCAGGGTTAGCATACCCTTGCATTTGTGTTACGATCTTTTCAAGCACTGTTGCCCCTGTGGATTATCAGCCATAGTCCAGTGAAATGTGAAGACACAGTGACAAAGGACGGAAAGTGAGGGCACACATTCTTAAGTATTATTTCAAGATGAAAAACGCTCATGGAAATCTGTGAAGTATCATTGAGTCACAGAGATCAATTTCACATAACCACATCCTATACCTTCATTGACACTCTTGAATCTTGCATGAAAAGAAGGCGAAAGTCTTTGGAGTTCTTTCCAATAGATTTTCTTCTTAAATAATGTGGGTATAACTGACATGCATGGTGGTATCCAAGAAATTAGTGCAGGCTCATCCCAATGACTAAAATACAAACATTTACAGGCAAGTGCAACAATGTCATACTTACATAAGAACTAAGTTTACAGATAGATGCAGGAAACACATTTTATTCATGTAAGCATATGTGATTCCATAATAGAAGATAAAATACCAGTATACCTTCCAATGTTGAAACTGCTTTGCATATATTCTCAAACTTAATGATCACAAGCTGCATGACAGAGGGATAATTGTTGTCCCTAAAGAGACTTAAAAACCCTCAGCATACAATAATGAATCAAGAAAGACTCAATTCATTATCCTTATTATATATGGAAACAGATATGGTTTGGCAGCTTAAATGCAATGAAATCGTTGAAGACTGTAACAGTTATGAAAAGAAAAATATTTTTAATTGTAACATTAGAAACGAAAGAGCTGTCTAAGACTAAAATACAGTAATTTGTTGCCATATTTGTTTTCTGATCATTACATTTTCTTTTATGACAAGCTTTCATTTGTGCATTTATAATAATAGCACTTATTATGAAACAAGCACCAAAATTGAAATTTGAGCCATTGAAAGTAAAATTAGTGAAAGTCAGTTTTTCACTGTGAAAGAGCAACAGAATTTTACATTGATTGTTGAAAGAACTAAATTCACAGACTCATCTTTGTTGTACAATATGCAGAATATTCTTTTTGTAGAAAATATGGTATATAGTAAAAATCCTAGTGCCCTATATCCACTAAAAATTTTATAAGCCAATTCATCTCATTCCTCTAAACCATCATAAGCTACTTTTGTACTCAATTGCTAATATTACAGAGCACTTACAAAGAAGTTACATCACGGTGTGTATATATATAATATATATGTATATGTATATCACATATCTTGTTCAAATGCACTAGTAAGCAGAGGAGGGGCCCCATAGATTATCAATATTTAGGGCCCATATATGCCTTAATCAGGCCCTGTACATCAGCATCATATAAAAACTGATTAGAAATACAGAATCTCAAGCCCCATGCCAGACCTAGACTGAATCAGAATGTGCATTTTAATAAAATCCTCAGGAGACTCCTATGCATGTTAAAATTGGAGAAGCAGAGACACATGCACCTAAAGATTTTTTTTTTTTTTACACTCCAAACAGAAGTTTTTGAGGCAAATTTAACATTTCCACTATAGAAGTTCAGATCTTTTTTCTAAAGGAGTTTTTCTGCACAATGGCTGCTATGATCTTGTCTTTGCACAAACTTCATCTTGCCCAGTACTCGGCATACAGTAAGTACATGATGAACATTTGTTGCATGGATGAATGAATTCACAAGAATGAACAAATGAAGGAGAATGAAGGAAAAAAATGTGATGCATCTGTCAGAAATATAAGAAGCCAGGACTAATATAAAATGGAAAAGCTGGCTGAGAGCTCGGCAGAGGATAAAATTCCCCATTTTCCATTGCCTTAACCAAACGCTAACACACCAGGCTGATCCATTCTGAACACTGGGTCACAGGCAAAGCAACACAGCAGGTAGGGCTTCTTCTAGAGCATCTCTTTACTTCCACTTCTAGGTCATTGTGCCCCCATTTCTGCTGATTCTCTCTCCCGGCATACCATCTAGGAACTCATAGATTCGTGTTTCTGCTACTCATCAATCTTTATCTCCTAAAACTCTGTGCTCAGCCAGTTGACATCAAAGTATCTGAAAGCCAATTTATACTAAACTGAAAGTGGCTGCTAATGATTTACTATGTTGAGGATCATTTCTTGAGATCACCTAAATCATACTGCCTAGGCAGTCTGTTTCACCTAGGGGTAAGATCAGCTCTGTCGTTACCAAACTAAAATGAGAAAAGGGCAAAGTGACTGTATTAACCAAGTTTGTCTAGAGAAACAGGACCAACAGTACGTGTATACGTATCAAAAAAACAAATCCAATGTCATTGAGTTGATTCTAACTCATGGCAATCTGTGTATTCACAGAGTAGAGTTGCTCCATAGCGTGTTCTCGGCTGTAATGTTTGAGGAGAAGCCCTGGTGGTGCACTAGTTAATGTCCTCAACTGCTAATGTAAAGAGTTGCAATTTGAATCCACTAGCCAAACCCACAAACCACTTTGAGAGAGAAACACATGGCAGTCTGCTTCTGTAAAGATTTACAGCTTTGGAAACACTGTGGGGCGTTTCTGCTCTGTCCTAGAGGGTTGCTGTGAGTCATAATCAACTTGTCGCCATACATATTTTTGTTTCTGTTTTTGAATTTAATTTTGGGAGATCACCAGGTCTTTCTTCTGCAGCACCAGTAGGTAGTTTTCAACTACCACCTTTTAGTTTAGCAATCATGTGCAAATAATTCGCTGCACCGAGGTTGCTGTATGTGTATGTGTGTGTGTTTACATGTTTACATGGAGATATGTACACACATATACACACATATAGCACACACAGAGATTAACTAGCTCACGCAACTAGGAGACTGGCAACTCCAAAACCCACAGGTCAAGCAGGCTGGAAACTCCAGCAGGATCTATGTGACAGTACATTACAGTCTGGAGGTAGAATCCTGTTCTCTCAGTTTTTTATTGACACTTCAGTTTTCACTGTTAAGGCCTTCCATTGATTCCATGACACCCACCCACAACATGGAAGGTAATCTGCTTAACTCAAGGTCAACAGATTTACATGTTATCCACATGAAAATACATTCATAGTAACATCTGGAAAGTAGCATTTGACCAAATGACTGAGTACTATAACATAGCCAAATTAAGATCACAGTAGCCTTCCTGGAAGGCGTTAGGCTAAGCGATTTCCTTATATAGCTGCTTGTTGTCTCTGTGTGGCCTTCCATTTCAGAAAGGCTATTTTTGAGCAAGTGGCCACCCTTGTCTTGTGGTCATTTATCTTTGTTTAGGCATTAGAGTCCCTGGAGGGGTGCAAGCAGTTAACAAACTCAGCTACTAATTAACAGATTGGAGGCTCAAGCCCACCCAAGTGCACCTTGGAAGAAAGGCCTACTTCCCCCAAAACTGGCCATTGAAAACCCTACAGAGCTCAGTTCTACTCTGTCCCATGTGGAGTTGTCGTGAGTTGGTGGTAACTGGTCTAGACAGTGGTCATTAAAAAAGTATTTGGGGGTAAGTCTTATCTCCAAAAAGAAAAAGTGCCGGTTTAAGTCTAGAGAAAATATGATGGAAAAGTTAAAAACCACAGCCATGTCCATCAAAGAAAATCTTCACACCATGATTTTTCTTTCCCCTAGCTTAAAACAAGAAGTCGGGAAATAAAATTATCTCCTTCCAGTGATTACCTTTGCAAACGATTCTTTCTGGAGTTTTCATCTATAGTCTGCCATGTTGTGACTCCTTAATTGCTGCCTGAAAGGCAGGAAGCTGATTTTGTGTTTTCATTTGGATGTAATTCTTTGACACTCGGAAAAGTTACATAAATAGCTTGTTTTGTATGTTGCTAGCAGGGGCCAGCGGGGAATTATTTCACTTGGGGGCAGACGGTGCTGGTACCTAAACAGAAAAGGTTGAGTGGGTGGCAGGGTGGGTGTAGACATGTACACACACACGTGCACACACACACACGCACACACACATGCTCAGAAACCTAGGATACAACAATTCTATGGTGCCTGACTTTACATACCTTAAAGAAATTATTCATCCATTTCCCACACATCAGTTATAAAGTGCCTTTGAGGTGTGGGGTCGTCCCCCTGCCCCAAAGCACCCACCCACTGTGAATTTTAATATGTAATTGAAGAGCGTGTGAAATAAAGGGGAATATCATTGGACTTATTTTAAAAAAAAAACTTAAATCATAATGGATTGTCTAGCGGCATCTTGTGGCCCAAAGCAAGCATGACAGCTACAGGAAGCCAGCTTGGCTTGCCAGAGCGCCTCTGGAAAACGTGTTCCACCGCCTCACATCTGACTTTTAATTACATTAATATGGGGCTGTGCAGGGTTATCAATGCAGCCTTATCACTATGCCACCTTAATGTTTTGGGTTTTTTTGCTGAATGAGCGCATTAACTTCTAGTTAATCATCATGCCTTAATGTGAATGTATCTATATAGGCAAACCTAATCAGCACTCTTTCTCTTTCAAAATGTTTTAGTAACAGAGCACTAAAGAAGACTAGCAAGATTCAAAGTTACCTGAGCAGTGTGTATAATCTGAGCCAATTCAGTAGAATTTGAAAATCAGTGCTTTCCTATGAAATGAAATATGAAACCACTGGGCCCTTCCCCAAATGAAATTATCTTGCCTTTATTACACATATCCATAAGGAAAGGAAGAAATCCACCCTTCAATGCATCTGCCTCCTTCTGTGTCTCATAGAAGTATGTGTATTCTGATCAATAGATGAAAGGATAAGCTACCGGATGTTCGTAAATACAGAGAACCCAGACCCAGTATCTATACAGTCAATAGACTATTTCCATAAGACAGCAAAATGGTTGACTGTCAATTCAGTTTTCAAAAATCAATTCAATATTTTAAAATCATGCAAACATTACCAAATTCCCTATTTGGGGCATGACTTAGCTACATGGAACTATAAACAAAAGAATAAAGACAACATGTAAGCTGTCAAGTCAAAAATTGATATTTAGTTTATTTGCACTTATTTCAGTATGTGAAAGAAAATCAGGTCTCAAAAAAGTACTAGAGGAATTCAGCAATTCTAATACATTTGACATTTACTCTAGTTCAAAATATCATTGTCTGGCTCACATAGCTCAGGATGCCAGTGTTCCTCTAGTATCTCTCATTAACCAAATGAATCTATTGTTGTTGTTGCTAAGGACTGTCATTTCTAATTCATAGCCATCCCACGTGAAAGAACAGAACTGGCCCCACAGGATTTTCTAGGCTACAATTTTCCTGGAAGCAGATCACCAGGTCTTTCTCTCCACAGAGTAGGTTCAAACTACCTACCTTTCAGTCGGCAGCTGAGTACTTAACAATGTGAGCTACTAAGCTTTATCAGATGCAGCTGGAAGACAGTGAATGATGTGCTAAATGTTTACAGACTGACTTTCCAAAAGTAAAAGGCCTGATCTGTAACACTTGCCAGTTTCCCTGGTGTAAATACTCTTACCCTGGTGGATTTCAAGCTACCAGCTGTGCAGTCACCTAATGTAAAGTAGGGAACTGATTCATAGTTTTTGGCAAAAAAAAAAAAAAAGCTGCTGTCAAGTCAATCCCAAGTCATAGCAACCCTATAAAACAGAGTGGAACTGTTCCACAGTGTTTCCAAGGAACGCCTGATGGATTTGAACTGCCAATCTTTTGATTAGCAGCTGTAGTGCCTAACTACTATGCCACCAGAGTGTCCATACTAGCAAGCCATTAGGTAGTGTTCCTTCCATATACACATAGCAGCATAACTCCAAGAGCACAGGAAATAGAAAAATGTAGTAAAAAAAAAAAAATTAAGAAGTGGTGAGTTTTAAGTATACATGAACTTTGTTTTTAACATAATTTATTAAAATAATAATAATAATTTATTTAATTTCAAGCTTAACTCGTTGGCCTATTGTCACTGAGTTGATTCTGACTCACAGCGACCCTACAGGATGGATTAGAACTGCTCCATAGAGTTTCCAGAGAGTGCCTGGTGGATTCAAACTGCTGACTCTTTGGTTAGCAGCTGTAGCATTTAATTACTATGCCACCAAGGTTTCCCTATTTCAAGTTTAGATCATTTAAATTTTTAGTAACGACTGCTAACAACCTGCCCACAGGATCCCTAGACATTTAACAATAGCCTCTCACACACTGATATGAAGCCAGGTACAGCAAACCCTGTCCATGTGACAAAGGAGCCCAGAGATGGGCAGCCTGAAAATCCCAGCTGTGATCAAGAGCCGAGCTGGGGAAGGCAAAGAAGGCGCGGAGGGCCAATAGCCCGGAACTGACCCACTACAAATCAACACAAGACACAAGGCTGAAAGATTGTTTAAGCGTATCAGTAAGAACTGAACATCTTTGTAACTGACTTCTTCATAATTTTTGGTTGTTGTTAACTGTCGTAGAGTCAGCCCCAACTCATAGAAATCCAGTCCCCCCTGGAATAAAACACTGCTCTGTCCTGAGCTGTCCCTAAGAGTGGCCTCAGATTGGCCTGTTGTGATCCACAGGGTTTTCACTGACTAATACTTGGAAGCAAATCCCCAGGCTTCTCTTCCTAGTCCACTGGAGTCTGAAAACACCAGTGAAACCCGTTCAGCAACACAGCCACCCGTGAGCCTCCACTGACAGACTGCTAGTAGCTATACTTGAGGAATACGACTGGGATCAAACCTAGGTCTCCTGCTTGGAAGGTGAGAATTCTACCAGTGAAACACGACTCCTCCCAAACCCTGGTTAAACGAATCATAGTGACACTCACGGAATATTTCCCAGAAGAAAATGCATGTTGGCTGATCCCTATAATGTTATTTATAATTTTTTTTTTGTCTTCTTTCTTTCTCTTCCTCTTTCTTTAGTATCATCTTTTGGAGATGACAGTCTCCCTAACATCACAAATCAAGAAGTGGAAGTAAAGTACACTCATGCAGTTTTAACTGATTTCTCTCACTACCACATTTTTCCTCAAATTTATTCACCAAGGTAAGTCTTTGTCCAGAGGTCCAATAACAGAAAGGATTCAGAAAAGCTTAGCAAAGCCAAGAGTGTGTTTGCATGTAGTTTTGTTTGTTTGTTTTCCTTTGCAAACTTTGGGGGAAAATCACTTAGTGTCTCATGGTCTCAGTGTCCTCATTTATAAAATGAGAAATGAGAGAGTTCAATTAGATTAAGATTGTTTTCAGTGGTTCCATTTCATGATATTATTATCACATATGTGAATTCAAAGTTTTATCGTAGTCTTCTCTGTTTTAGTCATCTCGTACTACTCTAACAGAGATATCACAAAGGTGATGACTTTAACAAAGGAAAGCTTATTCTTACACAGTCTAGTAGGCTGTAAGTCCAAATTCAGGGTATCCATTCCAGAGAAAGGCTTTCCTTCTGTCAGCTCTGAAGGAAAGTCCTTCTGTTGCATCTGTCTCTGATCAGGGAGTATCTTGTTCCAGGAACCTGAGGTCTGAAGGATACATTCTATTCCTGATTCCGCTTTCTTGATGATGTGAGGTTCCCAATTCTCTGCCATAGGATGAAAGGATAAAAGGTGGTGAAAGCCACACTCCAGGAAAACTCACTTATCAAGGGTGTTACAGCCCACCCTTATCCTCTCTTAACATAATCATCCTATTAGCCACGGGCAGAGATTAGGATGTACAGCACAGAAAAGTCACAAAATATTGGAAAAGACAGCCCAGCCAAATGGCTACACACATTTTTGGGAGGACACAGTTCAATCCATGACACTCTCCTTTTTTTTTCTTCCCTCTCATTTGCCTACCCACCATACCTGGCATAGATCTCTCTTTGATCAAAGACACAAGCCAAGAAGTTGTCAAAATAGAAAAAGCAATGAGAGATGAGTGAGAGGTTCCAACAAGAATTTTTTCTAAATGGCCACATCTTGGGAAACTCTGATCCAGCTTATTTTCTGGGCACTAATGAGTTGGATCCGCGACGGCACTTGGCTTGGCTGGCAATGATCAGCTGAGATGAGCTGCTTCGTAGACCCCCAAGCCAAGGATCATTAACACTTGATTGTCGCTAAGTCTGAGTCAATGTCCCTTTTCAAAGTCATTAGTGGTCTTAAAAACTAAAGAAACACACACACAAAGGAAAAAGAAAGCATTAGGATATTCTTCAGATTAATGTGCTACCAATCCCTGGAAAAGGACGTCTTGCTCGGTAAACCAGAGGGTCAGAGAAAAAGAGGCAGAACCCACTGAGATGGATTGACTCAGTGGCTATAACAATGGACTGGGACATAACCAGGACCGCGGGGATGGAGCAGGACCCGGCAACGCTTCATGCTGTTGTACCTGGGGTTGCTACAACTTGCAGCTGATTCAAAGGCACCTAACAACAACATCTGAAACATAAAAGAAATTTCCATGAAAAGTCTTAATTCAATAAACGGTTACTCAGATGTTTATTCTGGGTAAATTCCATACTAAAAATTATATGAGATATAAAGAAATTTAAACAAATAGAAAATACATCCTCTGTGGTCAAGAAGTTTAGATTCCACATAGTGGTGTGTTCACATGGATTTGTATTTACTTGGCCTTGATAATCTTGTAAAAACTTCCAATGTTATGTTTTGTTTTTTTTTAATTCATAACACAAACCAACCAGATGCAAAAGCCTTTCAGAGCATGGTTCATACAGCTATTGAAATCTATTTAGTCTTTCCATCCTATAGCCAGTAAGCGTTTACTGACTTTTCGCTAAGTGTCAGTCATTGTAATAAAAAAGCTTACTATCTAGTTGGGGTACAAATAAGTAAGAAGCGTATTGTGAAAAACAGTGACAACTTTGAGAGAACATGGAAAGATCACCTAATTCAAATTTGAGGGTTCAGAAATCACTGCTGTGGCAGTCATTTGCTGTTTTTGTCTGCCCAGCATCCTCTTACCTCTTCCTGAGTTGTCACTGTTGGATGTCAAGGAATCTTTTCTGACTTATGCCAACCCCATGTGACAAAGTAGAGCTTCCCTGAAGGGTTATCTTGGCTGTAATATTTACGTAGGAGACTGCCAGTTCTTTCTCCCTCACAGTTGCTGAGTAGGTATGAACTGCCAGCCTTCCTGCTAACAGCCCAGAGTTTAACCATTGTACCATCTGAGTAGTAGCCTCTATTTTCTCTTTGGGGAACTTCACTATTCCCTGCAACTGAAAAACTCTCCCATTTACTGCTGAGGACAGCCCTGTGCTTATAGAGGAGCTCTGCAACCCAAGAGAGTTCAACCAGGAGGTGTTTGCTCCCAGAAATATTAATTTTAAATATTGATATAAGCTCAGGAAATGGAGTTTTTCCAGTAGCAGAACCTTGAAGAGATAGTATATTAGTTCCTACCCACCAGATTCTCGAAACACTCTCTTTCTTGTTCTTTCAGAGTGTTGAGTTTTTAGCTTTTCTTTTGTTTCTTCGCATTGCCCTGGGCTCTTCTAATCAATTCCGTCCTAGTACAGTGAGTCAGATCAGAGTCTATTTCTCTTCCTTACAACCTACACACTCCATCAGAGACCAGTTCCCGGCAGGAGCACTATATTAAGTCTGAGAGGTGTTGCTACCCTACTAAAGGAATAGGGAGGAAAGTGTCAGTGCATGGTACACTCAGAAGCTGAAAGAAACTCTGGCTGGCTGGAACAGAAAGTGCAAGATGGGATTTCCTGAGTAAAGAGTACACTGGAATAGATACTGCAGATCTTTGTAAAGGATGCAAGGCCAAAGGCAAACCATTAAAATCCTTTTAAAGCAAAATGTTTCAGATACATTGCTACGGTACGGATGTGGGAAGCTGACTTGAGGTTTCACACTAGAGATAGGGAGACCAGTATGATGACTCTTTTAGTAATCCAGACCTGAGATGATGATGGCTTGACTGGGGGGTATGGGAATGGAAATAGGCAAGGTGGTCAATAGATTACAAAGATATTTTAATATTAGACTCAATGGGACATGAAGATCCATTGCACAACAGAGGGAAGGAAATGGAAGGAGTCAAAAATAACTTCTAGCCTTCAGTTTGGCTGAAGTGGTTCTATTCACTGAAATTAAAAAAAAAAAAAATAGTTGCCATGGAGTCAATTCTGACTCATCATGACCCATGTGTATCAGAATAGAACTGTGTTCCCTAGAACTTTCAGTGGCTGATGTTTCAATTGTCAGAGCTTTCTTCTAAGGACTTTCTGGGTAGACTGTAACTGCCAACCTTTCAGTTACCAGTCAAGCACTTCACTATCGGCACCACCCATTCACTGAAATAGACAACATAAAGGGGGTTGACCGGGAAAGATGAATGGGTCATTGTTTGGTTATGCAGAGTTGCTTATAAAACATTCAAACACAGATGTCAGGTAAGCGGATGGATATACAAATTTGATACATAGGAGCAATCTTGAGTAGGAAACACAAATTTGGATTTTGGAATCATCAATAAATATTTGAAAGTAAAGCTTGGGGAGCGAATGAGATCACCAGGGTAGAGTACACAGAGTGAGTAAAGTGATGGTTCTGGCATAAGGAATAGATAAGCCAATAAGCAAGAAGAAAACCTATGCCCTCGTGGAGGCTGTAAGAGCTATGACAATTCAGTCAGCGAACTTAACTGTTTTAAGGCTACATGCCTCCTTGGTGAATATCACTGCCATCACCTTCAAAGTACTTCCCTTTGGAAGCTGTGCACCTATGCCAGCACCTCACCCCCTCTTCAGAGAAATTTTGAAACTATTTCTGGAATGGCCATTGTGCATGGTGGCACTGAGGCAAGTTTGTAAACTTAACTGTATAGCTGTCTGTGGGGGGGAGCTTCTAGCCAGGAAACAAATAACTGTATTGGAACACCCTCCCTACTCACCTGATCTGGCCTCTGATGGCTTTTTTCTCTACCCAAACATAAAGGAAATAGTGAAAGGAAGACATTTTGGTGACATTAAGGACACTAAAGGATAATATGATGACAGCTCTGATGGCCATTCCAGAAAAAGAGTTCCAAAATTGCTTTGAAGAGTAGACTAGGCACTATTGTCAGTGCATAGCTTCCCAAGGGGAGTACTTCAAAAGAGATGGTAGTGATATTCAGCAGTGAGGTACGTGACACTTCTTCTAGGATGAGTTCACAAACTTAATTGGCCATCCTCCTATTTGAAGGTTAGCAGCCAGGCAAAAGTCACATAAAAGAATGATGGTTTCCACTGATAAAAGCTACAACGAAAATAATAGATTAATATGAGAAATAGCAACTGAGGAGGAAGAGGAGCTACTTGATCAAGTGGTCAAAGAAAGCTTCTCTGAAGAGGTGATTTTTGAGCTGACACTTGAGATATGAGGAGAGAGCATTTCAAAGCTGTGACTTAGAGTTCATAGGGAGATCTCTGCCAGCAACTGATTCAGACTTATTTGGAACTGATGACCTCATCTTGCACGAGGGTTGCAAAGAAGACCAGTGTGGAAGAGGCCTAGTTAACCAGCTGCCATCAAGTTAACCCTCCTTCACAGCAACTCCACATAACTCACAATACGAGAGCTTGTAGAACTGTGCTTCACAGAGTTCTCAGTGGCTAGTGTTTATGAAGCAAATCACCACGCCTTTCTTCAAAGATGCCTCTTAGTGGACTTGAACCTCCTATGTTTTGTTCAACAACCAAGCCCATTAACTATTTGTGCTGCCTACCAGGGACTTCTCTGGTTGAGGAAGAGGGGAGAAAACTGAAGGTAGAAAAGAAAGCTCAGGCAGACCCTGTCAGCTCTTGAAAGTCAGCAGAAAGAGTTTATACTTCTTACTTTGTAAAACGGGCAATCACTGGAAGATTTAAGTAGAGAAACCATGTGATCAGGTCTACTTACTAAGATACCATAGACTTAGCCTCTATTGTGAAACTTGAACAGATCCCGTACTCTAAAAGAATAAGTTGGGTATGCATGGTAGAGTGTGCTATCAGTCAACCTCTGCTGCCTTGTATGCTGAGAAATTTTCACCCTATTTTGAAGAAAACTGAAAATCATTAAAAATAACATGCCATGTTTTTTTCAACCATTTACTCTAACTTGTCAGTCATAGCTGTCTTTCTTTCACAGAATCCTCTCCACCTAAATTATCTGATGGACTAGAGGACTCATGAAATGAAATAGTTACCAGGAGGGCCATCAAAACTGTTTTGAAATTTTAATTTTACTAAAAAGAATCATCACTTGGTATGCTGTTTTAATTTCAAAAACTTGAATCCCAAACTATTAAAAAAAAGAACTCTATAGAACAGAGTGGAACTGCCCTTAGATTTTCCAAGGAGCACCTGGTGGATTTGAACTGCTGATCTCTTAGTTAGCAGCTGTAGTACTTAACCACGTCACCACCAGGTTTTCCTCCAAACTGTTATGCCTCTTAAAGTCCTTGTTAGTTAAAATTGGACTTGTAAATGTTCATTTAGCTTACAGAGGTTCAATATTTAAATTTCAAAACCTAATTAATGATTAGCCTGCTGAGATATTGAGTAGATATTAAGGGCCTAAAATGCATAAACCAATCAACAGTGCAAACAGCCCACAAAAACCACAGCCTTGTCTAGCCCTAGGCCAAAAGCAGTAGATGGTGCCTATTTGAGACCTTTCTGACCAGGGACACAATAGAAGGCCCCAGAGAAAATGGGAGGAAAACATAGATAGCAGTTTGAATCCACCAAATGCTCCTTGGAAACTCTACAGGGGAGATCTACTCTGGCCTGTAAAGTTGTTATGAGTCAGAATCGACTCAACAGCAATGGGTTTGGTAGCATCTGTCTTTAACAATCAGTCTGCTAAATTCCTGAATCTTTAACAAGCAGCTCTCAGGTCATCTGATAGGAGCTACTACAGAATTCTACTTATATTGACTAGAAAACACTGATCTCTGAGCAATGTTCTCTGAAACTCTGTTTAGCAAATATTGCTCTAAGGTAGCTCTCACAAGATATATAGATCACAGTCTCAAAATCTGTTTATTTTTCACACCTACCATTAAATTTCTTAAAATTTATACATGTACCTCCAAGGTAAGTATACATATGTAAACAACAATAATAATAATTTCCTTCATATTCATATTATGTTATGGATTGAACAGTGTCCCCCCCAACCCTACCTCCTATACCTGTGGTTATAATCCCATTTGGGAATGAGTTTTCTTCACTGTGTTAAAAGGCCGTATCAGTGAGTTTTCTTTGTTGTGTTAAAAGGCCGTATCAGTGTAGGGTGTATAGTCATGCACCATTTAATGCGCGTGATACCTATGTGAAGTAGGATATTATGTGACTTGGACTCGTGTGAACACAAGATTGGATGTTACTGCCTATGAGTCAAAGCATACACTGTTATACCATAAACTTTTTCTTTATAAGCAAGGAAAATTCAAGTTAAAATAACAATAGAAAGTATAGTACAGCACACATATAAGCCAGTAATATAAGCATTTATTATGACTATCAAAATACATGTGTGAAGATTCTGTATGTACTGTGCCATTATACATCTGGCAAAACAAAGTCTTTCTACAAGAAACATAAGACACAGGTGTCACATGCTGGACGCTGTTGCACTCGCTACATCCGGTTATATCCACTATGTTGTGGTCTTCTTCAGGGATTTCTGAACAATGTTCTAACTTTAACGTGACCATGGAATTATACGGGTCAGACATTGCCCTAGTGGGGACTGTGTACTTCATAACTATATTTTAGGCCAATTACCTTTGCAGTGTAAAAGAGTGGATTGGGAATACAGATGGAGCAAGAAGAGATGAGGAAAGATAGATGCCACACCACATGACGATCACTAAGGCACCAAGGAACAAGGACCCTCCCCAGAGCCAATAGAAAAAGAAAGCCTTCCCCTGGAACCAGCACCTTGAATTCACACGTCTAACATTACTAAACTGAGAAAATAAAATTTTGACTCTTAAAACCACACACTAGTGGTATTTCTGCTATAGCAGCGCTAAATGACTAAGACATTAGAATTCTGTTAAATACAGCTGTTGCTAAACAGAAGCAGCCTTTCCAGTTTAAAACATCTGTTGACTTGCTCATTTTATGCTTTAATTAATATTTATCTTATAATGAACTGGTTAAATTAAAACAAAATGTTAGTACAACCTAAATCGGGTAAAAAAAAAAAATGTAGATAACTACTCACCAGGTTCGTACATAAGTCATACTTACAAAACTCTGTCCTGACAATTCTAATTCTAGCAGTTTCAATTAATGCAATTAAGCAACAACAGTTCCTTAAACTGATAATGAAAGGGAACCATTCAAATTTCCTTTTGAAACAAGGCCAAAAAAATGTTTTAAGGCTCTTGCACTTGGGTTATGATGTTCAATAGCTGGTTGATTTCAAGGGCTGATCAACCTTGCTGACAATTCACTGCCGACAACTAGCCTAGGACAAGATCACCTTGATGCCGTCAAGTATTGATGTGACCACGACTGGGCTTCAGGCCTCACGAAAGCTGAGCTACTTCCCATTCGCCATTACTCCCGAAACCTGGCCCTTTGTGTTCCCAGGCAAGTTCCTTGGGGGTTTATTAGTTCCCTTCCTTCTTAGTGGGCCCAAAATTGCAATTTTTGTTTCTCTAGCCTCATAGGACTGCTGAAACTCATTCCAGTTCTCAGCATCTTTGGTGTAGCTTTCAGAATCTGTAATCACATCAAGGGAAAAAATGGAGCCTAACTCTAGGGTAACTCTCTGTTGTTGTTGTTGTTGTTAGGTGCCACCAAGTCGGTTCTGACTCACAGTGACCCTATGAACAACAGAACAGAACACTGGCCATGTCTACAACCATTTTTATGCTTCAGCCCATTGTTGCAGCCACGGTGTCAATCCACCTCATCGAGGGTCTTGCTCTTTTTCGCTGACCTTCTACTCTACCAAGCGTGATGTCCTTCTGCAGGGACTGTCCCTCCTGACAACATGCCCAAAGTATGTGAGATGCACTCTTGCCATCTTTGTTTCCAGGGAGCACTCTGGTTGTACCTCTTCCAGAACAGATCTGCTTGTTCCCTTGACAGTCCATGGTACATTCAACATTGTTCTCTAACACCACAGTTCAAATGCGTCAGTTTTTCGTCTGTCTTCTTCGTTCATTGTCCAGGTTTCACATGAATACGGTGCCGCTGTGGCTTGGGTCAGGCACACTTTTGTCTTCAAGGTGACATCTTTACTTTTCAGTACTTTAAAGAGATCCTTTGTAGCAGATTTTCCCAATGCAATGTGTCTTTTGATTTCTTGACTGCTGCTTCCACAGGTGTTGATTGTGAAGGAAATCCTTGACAGCCTTAATCCTGTCTCCATTTATCATGATGTTGCTTACTGGTCCAGTTGTGAGGATTTTTGTTTTCTTGATGTTGAGATATAATCCATACTGAAGTCTGTGGTCCTTGATCCTCATCAGTATTTCAAATCTTCTTCACTTCCAGAAAGTAGGGTGGTGTTGTCTGCATAACACAGGTTGTTAATGAGTCATCCTCCAATTCTGATGCCTCAGTCTTCGTTGCAGAATCCAGCTTCTCAGATTATTTGCTCAGATTGAAAAAGTGTGGTGAAAGGATACGACCCTGATGCACACGTTTTCTGACTATAATCCATTCAGTGTCTCCTTGTTCTGTTCACACAACAGCCTCTTGATCCGTATACAGATTCCTTAAGAACACAAATGTTCCGGAATTCCCATTCTCCACAATGTTAGCCAGAATTTATTGTGATCCACATAGTTGAATGCTTTTACATAGTCAATGAAACACAGGTAAACATCTTCTAGTATTCTCTGCTGTCAGCCAAGATGCATCTGACCTCAGCAATGATTTCCCTGATTCCACATTCTCTTCTGAATCCAGCTTGAGTTTCCGGCAGTTCCTTGTCAATATACTGTTGCAGTTGCTTTTGAATGATCTTCAGCAAAATTTTACTTGTGTGTGATATTAATGATATTTTCAGTGATTTCTGCATTCTTTTGGACCACTTTTCTCTTGAATAGGCATAAATATGAATCTCTTCCAGTCAGTTGGCCCGGTAGCTGTTTTCCAAATTTCTTGACATAGACGAGTGAGCACTTCTAGTGCTGCATCTGTTTGTTGAAATATCTCAATTTATCTTCCCACCGTTCCTTCAGCCTTGTTTTTGCCAGTGTCTTCCAGGCAGCTTCGACTTCTTCCTTCAGTACCATAGGTTCCTGATCAAATGCTACTTCTTCAGATGGTTGAACATCAACCAGTTCTTTCTAGTGTAACGACTCTGTGTATTCCTTCTGTCTTCTTTTGATGCTCCCTGAGTTGTTTAGCATCTTTCCTGTAGAATCCTTCACTATTGCAACTTGAGGCTTGAATTTTTTCTTCAGTTCTTTCAGCTTGAGAAATGCAGAACGTGTTCTTCCCTTCTGGTTTTCCATTTCCTGCTCTTTGCCCATGTCATTATAGTGCTTTGTATCGTCTTCTCAAGCTGCCCTTTGAAATCTATTTAGATTTCTTATTCTGCAATTCCATCCTTTTCTTTAGTTGCTTGACGTTCAAGCACAAGTTTCAGAGTCTCTTCTGACATCCGATTTGCTTTTTTCTTTGTTTCCTGTCTTTTTAAGGACCTCTTGCTCTCTTTGAGGTCATCCTACAATCTGTCTGGTCTTCAGTCATTAGTGGTCAACACGTCAGATCTGCTCTTGAGACGGTCTTTAAATTCGGGAGAGATAAACTGAGGGTCATACTTTGGCTCTTGTGGACTTGTTCTGATTTTCAGTTTGAATTTGCATATCAGCAATTGATGGTCTGTGTCACAGTCAGCACCTGGTCTTGTTCTGACTGCTAATGTGGAGCTTTTCCACCACCTTTTTCCACAGATGTAGTCAATTTTATTCCTGTGTGTTTCACCTGATGAGATCCATGGGTAGAGTCACCATTTGTGATGGTTAAACAAGATATTTGCAGTGAAAAAGTCATTAGTCTTGTAGAATTCTATCATGGGATCTCCTGCATCATTTCTATCACCAAGGCCTTATTTCCCAACTACCAATCCTTCTTTGTATCCACCTTCTGCTTTCCAGTCTCCAGTAAGTACCAATGCATCCTGACTGCATGTTTGATCAATTTCAAACTGCAGAAATTGGTAAAAATTTTAAATCTCTTCATCTTTGGTATTAGTGGTTGATGAGTAAATTTGAATAAAAGTCACATTAACTGGCCTTCCTTGTAGTCATATGGGTATTATCCTACCACTGACAGCATTGTACTTCAGGACAGATCTTGAAATGTTATTCTTGATGATGAACACCACACCATTCCTCTTCAAGTTTTGTCCCCAGCACAATAGACCACATGATTGTCAGACTCAAACTAGCCAGTACTGGTCCATTTCAGCTCACTAATGCCTAGGACATTGATGTTTATGTGTTCCATTTCATTTTTGAAGATTTCCAATTTTCCTAGATTCATACTTGATACATTCCATGTTCTGGGTATTAATGAATGTTTACAGCTGTTTCTTCTCATTTTGAGCTGTGCCACATCAGCAAATGAAGATCCCAAAGGCTTTACTCCATTCACAATGTTAAAGTCACTTCTCCTTTGAGGAGGCATCTCTTCCCCAGCGATCTTCTGAGCGCCTTCCAATCCAGGGGGCGCCGGAGGGCTCATTTTTCCAGCACAGTATCTGACAATGTCCCACTGCTATTCATAAGATTTTCCCTGGCTAATTCTTTTCAGAAGTAGGCTGCCAAGTCCTTTTTCCTAGTCTGTCTTAGTCTGGAAGCTTAGCTGAAACCTATCTACCATGGGTGACCCTACTGGTAACAAAATACCGGTGGCATAGCTTCCAGCATCACAGCAACAAGCAAGCCTTCACTAACAGACAAGTGGAGGCTGCTCAATGTATCTTTACTCCTCCTGTCATCTGAGAATCCCAAGGAGTACAATCAGCCCAGAGCTCTGTAGGGCTCAACAGTCTCCCTCCAGGTAAGACACCCAGTCAATGCAATCAGCTCAGAACTCTGCAGGGCAGAACAGTCTCCCACCATCTAAGATACCTAGTCAATGCAATTTTCCCAGAATTCTGCAGAGCAAAACAACTAAAATGCCCAATACCAGCTAAGATACCCAATCAATGCAGTCAGCACAGAAATCTGCAGAAAACTCCCTAGCTCTTCTTACTTACAGGATATGTTGTTTGTTGTTATTATTTCTCATCAAATTGATTCTGACTCATATCCGCCTGATAGGCGTAGAACTGCCTCATATAGTTTCCAAAACTATTATCTTTATGGAAGCAGTCTAGCACATCTTTCTCCTATGGAGTTTCTGATAGGTGTGAACTACAGACCTGCTGGTTAGCAGTTGAGTGCTTAACCACTGTACTACCAGGGCTCCTTTTCAGGATAAAAATAAGTAACCAGTCATTGGCATTGATTTGATTCCAACTTATATATAAACCAAACCAAACTCATCACCACTCAAGTCAATTCTCACTCATAGGCACCCTCTAGGACAGAGTAGAACTGCCTCATATGCTTTCCAGGGAGTGCCTGGTGGGTTTCAACTACCAACCTTTCTGTTGGCAGCCGAGCTGTTAACTACTACACCACCAGGGCTCTGATTCATACACAAGTCCCACAGATTATCACTGCCTTCGTTACTCTGGCCATTTTAGTGGTTAAGCACTACATCTGTGAACCAAAAGGTCGGCAGTTCAAATCCACCGGGCACACCTGGTAACCTCTGTGTGGCATTTATACTCTGTCCTTTAGGGTCTCTATGAGTCAGAATCGACTCAATGGCAATGAATTTTTTGTGTTTTGTTTTAGTGACTCTGATTTCTTCATTCATATCCAACTTCTCTCTGTTTTCATCAGGAAGGTCTTTCAAAATGATACAGTCCACTATTTCCAGAAGCAAAACTGCCTTATTTTTTACTGTTGTATTTCAAGTGATACACAACTATGTTTAATCTCAGTAAAATGTTATAAATAATATTTTCAGTGAACACAGTATGATTACAATGCTTCACTGCCTCTGAAAATCCTGCAAATTTTGAAATACAGCAATTAAAAATCCTGATTTTAAACTCAAATTTATATTGCTTGTATTTGCCTGACTGGCTTTAAAAACATATCTTAAAAAGGTAGATAGATCCCAATGAAAAAGCTGCTCATACTTGCTAAAATCCAACATGTTTTCTCAATCTCATCCTCCAGTCATGTAAAATTTGGTGCTGACAGGGGCTAGCAAGTTTTCTTCCATCCTGGGTTCAATCTTTGGTCTCTACAAACTAACCAGAAGAAGAATATTACATTCTTGTTTTAATGAAATTGTTTTGAACATGTGTTATTCAACATATGAGAAAATTGTCTTCCCAAGCTTTAAGTATATAATTTTTAGACTATTTTCAGCAACAAAAATCACATAACTATTATAACCTTTCCAAATGCCAGTTTTCAAAATGCTCTTTCCATACCATGAGTATCTTTGAAATGTACTTGCTTTTCCATTCACTATTAAAATATCATCTTTATGTTGAAGAGACTGATTAAGAGTCAACATTTTTAAGATATCTTCTAAGTAACGTACTAAGAGCCACTTGTTATCATATAAAAGGTCAGCAAATTTGTAGCATTTGTGTGTTTGTAAAAGAATAAAGTACAATTCATCTTCCAGCTTTACATCTCTTTCTGGTACCCTGACACAGGCTCAGGAATAAGCTTCAGTGGAGTTAAAATTATTTCCATGGTGACTCTCCATCTCATTAGCAAGCACTAGAAAGATGCAATATTTGAAAGGTATTCTTTTAAAAATATATATTAACCACATCAACGATGCCATGTCACACTTTGCTTCTTCACTGCCATGTTTCTGCTTATCTTTGTTGCAGTGAGTGAGTTTCACCTGTGGTTCTCTCTCTCTGACTTTATTCCAGAAGGCTTTTCTAAGTTCCAGTTAAAGAAGCTAGACTTACCTAGTTTTTCCAGAAAAGCATTGCCTTAAGGAAGACAGTCTATACAGAACATCTGATATGTTATTTTTTTATTCTAGTTGAAATGGGCTAACAAGTGTGATAAGCTGAGGGACGTGATAGAACCAACCATCTATCTTGGGAGGCAGTTATGCAGCAACATTCCACCTTTATCCTAATACTTGTTTCTTCAAATCATCAGCAGTGTCTTCTCTGGGATTTCTAGTATCAATAACTTTCCAAAAACAGGGTAATTGTTTTAACAGTGAATTTAGTGAAGAGAGTTGGTTTGACAGGCAATAGAGGACTTAAAAAGGAAGAAGGGGATGCTGAAGTAACACAGAGATAATAACTGCAAGCAGCAGCTTCCTTTCCCTTGACTGTAAGATCACAGAGATGAAACGGGGTCATCAGAACCTAAAAGTCTGGGGCAGGGGCTCACAGGGGGTCTGGGATCCAGACCTCCAAGGAGGGTGGCAGCACTGGTTCCTTAGCGGTTCAGAGGAAGAGTCCCTGCGGTAGGGCTGACCCTTCTGAAGAGGAGCTTCCTGGCTGGTACTACTGTATCTGAAGGGCCATAACGAAGCCTGCTGAGGAGTATGGGAAGGATCTGGAAACTGGAACCAATTGCTTCTGGAACCAACTAGAGTGAGAATAACACGTAGAATGGACAGATAGGAAAGAAAATGCTCTTGTTTTCTCCTCCTGCCTTTCAGTTTGGCAGAAACTGCCTGAAGGAAATTGACAAAGCAGAAATGTGGAGTGTGGAGTCCTAACCTCAGTGTCTGAGAGCAGAGTACAATGTGAGGTGAGACGTAGCATAAAACCCAGTAATAACTTTGCAGAAATAGCTTTATACCACTAGTCCATTTTGTGGGGGCTAGTTTATTTAAAACTGGGTAAAAACTATTCATAAAATCATGTAACTAGGCTATGTAAAACATAGTATGCTGGAAAACAAATGCCACAATACACTCCCACCCACTATCCATGGCACAAAGCCTACAAAGAAACCAAGACAGAAGGGGCCAATGACAATCTGGGTAATGAATACAAGCAAAGATAGATGGATTTTATTTTTAAGATAAATTCAAATTCTGTATTTTCTTATCACCTTCATTGGACAGTCTCATAAAACCCTAAATGACAATCCTTAAATTTGGAGACTACTGGTCTAGACCACATTTTGGAAAACAATGGTTCAATGTAAATAAAAGTTTTATTAGAACACAACCATGCATGTTTGCTTACATATTATCTATAGCTGTATTCAGGTCACAGTGGCAGAGGTGAGAAGTTGCAACAAAAACTGTATGTCCTCCAAAGACTAAAATACTATTATCTAGTCCTTTCTAGATAAAGTCTGCTGTCTCCTGGTTCACACACAAGGAACTTTCAGCACTGACAGAAATGTTCCATCGCTATATTTTCCATTACATACCCACTAGCCACATGTAGGTGGCTATAGAAGAGCTGGAAAGCTACTAGTATAACTGAGGTATTGAATATGTTATATTGTCACTATTGTTGTTAGATGCCATCAAGTCAATTGTATTTTATTATATTTCACTTTAATAAATTTTCATTTTAAATTTACTAGCCACATGTGGCTTATGGTCACTGAATTAGTACAAAAGCAATCAACAGAAACAGAAGAAGTGACTGTGCTGGGGTCATCTAGCGCTGGTTTCTGCTGTATCAGACACTATGCTTCAGAGTCTCACAGGAGGTGTGTTTGAGGTGTTGGTGTTTCTACACTTGCATAGTAGACATTACTAATGCCCACCGAGATCCAGTTCTCTTCTCCTTCCAGACATATGAATGGTTACAGTCCCTCATCCTTTTGAAGCTAAGTGACCATGTAACAGGTCCTGAGCAATAAAATGTGGACAGAAGTGACACATAGATGTTGCTTCCAAGCCGAAGCATTTACTTGCCCATGTTCAACTCTCCAAGAAATCCTGGCAGGGTAGCAGTTAAGGACTGACCTGCTAACTGTCATGCTGGAGTGTGTTCCCTAGGGATTACAGCCAAGAAAACCCCGCCAGGTAGCTCTGCTTGTCACATAGGGGTAGTATGAGTTAGAATCGACTCAATGGCACCCAACAACAATAAAGCCTAACTCTCCAACCTACTCTTGCCCTGCTCAGCACCGTGATAAGATGTCAAAATAACAAACCCACTACCATTGAGCCGATTCTGACTCACAGCAACTCTATAGGACAGAGTAGAGCTGCCACATAGATTTTCCAAGATTGTAAAATGATGATAATTTCTCTTCACCTGAGCATTTGACTAACAACTCTTTAAAGTACTACTTTTGTTCCTAAGGAACACATGGCAAGAGTACCTTTGATTGAATTGTGTCCCCCAGAAAAGTGTGTAGCAATTTCACTAGGCCGTGATTCCCAGTGCTGCCTGATGTTCCCACATCCTGTACACTTCGCCTGTAGGACGTTAATGAAGGAGGATGGGCAGTGGTTATGTGTGTGAGACAGGACTCAATGTGTAAGATTATATTGTGTCCTGAGGCAATCTCTTGGGCTATAAAGGAAAGGGAAGGAAACAGAGATTTGGGGGCCTCATACCACCAAGAAGCAGTACCAGGAGCAGAGTGTGTCCTTTGGTACTGAGCCAGGGTCCTTGTACCTCAGAAGTTTCCAATCCAGGGCAAGATTGATACAAGGGCATTCCTCCAGAGCCAACAGAGAAAGATTTCCCCTGCAGCTAATACCTTGAATTTGGAGTTGTAGCCTACCGGACTGTGACAGAATAAAATTTCTATTTTTAAAGCCATTCATTTGTGGTTTTTCTGTTATAGCAGCATCATGTGACTAAGACACATGAGGAATAAGTAGATGTTTTTTTGTTTTAAGAAACTGGAGTTTGGAGGTTATTTTTCACCCTGACCTAAGTTAGTCTACCCTGATACAATCCCTTAATGTAGTGCTTTCTGCGCTGGCACCTGCTGCAGTTTCTGTGATGGCATTTGTCATAACTGCAGTGTTGTTTTCATGCATAGTCTTTCTTCTTCACAATTTGTTAATAACATAAAACCAAAAAACAGACAAATGCAGTGCCACTGAGTTGATTCTAACTCACAGCAACCCTGTAGGACAGAGTAAAACTGCCCCATGAGTTTCCAAGGAGCACCTGGTGGATTTGAACTGCTGACCTTTTGGTTAGCAGACATAGCACTTAACTAGTGTGCCACTAGTTAACGCCATGAGCTGTGGCTTCCTCATCCTCGTATCTATAACCCCCAATTCACTCTATAAACCACTGGCTGTCAACTCATGGTGATCCTGTGTGCTTCACAGGGTTTTCAATGGCTATTCTTTCAGAAATGGAGCACTATAAGGTGTGACAATTAAGTTCACAAACTCATCCTAGAGAAAGTGCTGCATACCTCGTTGGCTGAATATCACTATTGTCAGCTTCAAAGTACTCCCCCTGGAAAGCTATGCACCAATGCCTGCACCTTGTCCACCATTCAAAGCGATTTGGGAACTCTTTTCCTGAAATGGCCATAGAGTTGGCATCACATTACCCTTGCTATCTTGAGTGTCATCAAAATGTTTTCCTTTCAATATTTCCTTTATCTTTGGGTAAAGAAAAGAGTCACTGGGAGCCAGATCGGGTTAGTAGGTAGGGTGTTACAGTACAGTTATTTGTTTACTGGCTAAAAATTCCCTCACGGACAGTGCCTTGTGAGCTGGTGCATTGTCACGATGCAAGAGCCATGAGTTGCTAGTGGGAAGTCCAAGTCGTTTTTGTCTAACTTTTTTATGCATCCTTTTAGCACTTCCCAATAGGATAGTGGTTAACTACTTGTCTGGTTGGTACAAATTAATAATTAGCAATCCCTCTGATATCAAAAAAAGGTTAGCAACATCATTTTGACTCTTAATTTGGGCTGACAGAAATTTCTGGGTTGTGGAGAATGGGCTGACTTCCATTGCGCACTTTGACACTCTGTTTCAGGGTCATACTGGTATAGCATGTTTCACCACCAGTGATAACACTGCCCAAAACGCTGTCTTGCCTCTCAAAAATGTCTGGTCAAACTTCAACTCTCTGTTGTACATTGGTGAGTTCCTTCGGAACCACTTTTACATACACTTTTCTCTATGCCAAGATTTTCAGTTAAGATTTTCCTGTTTCTCTATCAATGTTTACTTAGTTTCCTGTGCTTCTCATAATCAGCTGACAATTTTGGTGCACCACTCGATGAATTTTTGCAATGTTTTCACTAGTTCTGCTCATTCTAGCCTCCCTGACCTCTCTTCATCAGTGGCACTTTCTCTCCCTTTAGAAAAACATTTAATCCATTTGTACACTGCCATTTTTTTCATGGCATTATCTCCATAAACTTGAACTAACATATCCCTGATTTCACTTCCACTTTTGCCAAGTTTAACAAGAAATTTAATGTTTGTTCATTGCTCTAATTCAGGCTCCTACATTCTCACAACAGCACATAAAGACACACAACAAGAATAATGAACATCACATGGCAAGACACTGCCAGAAATGGACACAAACATGGCTGTGAAACACTGATATACCAAGGTTATGAAACTTTACTGAGTTGTTTGTACAGTGCTGCCGACATAAGTGAATGGTGGCAAGATCATGAACTTAATTGTCGAATCTCATAAGTCTTTCTTTCAAGGCACCTATGGGTAGACTTGAACTTCTATTCTTTTTGTTAGGAACCAAGCACACTGTTAACACCACCCAGAGATTTTGGTCTGGTGTATACTTAGCAGATTTCACAACTTACAGCAGGCCATCAGTAATCATATAAAGCAACGAGGTTGATAAGAAGGAAGAAGAAAGAAAAAAAAGGGAGAGAAGAAAGGCGAAAGAAGAAATAGGCAGCTCTGACTTCTATCAAATAGAAAACATCTGAAACTTGTAGTTCCCCCTTCCAAGAAAAGCGTGGCTTCCTTTTAAAGGATTAATTCAAAATCTTTCTCACTGAGTCATGTAGAATTCACAACTGATCTTTTGAGTTGACAAGGAATCCATAAAAGGAAAGAGCTCATTGCAGGTTGATGAAATGGAGGCAGATTCTTTTCTTCCTCTTAACTCCTACACCCATATTTTCATAATTATTTATATTTCATTAATCAGTTAACTATAAAAGGTAAGTCAAGAGCTGAGCAGGAATATATTTAGTTACCTAAGTTACAAATGCCACAGCAAAGAGGGATCCATAGAGATCTAATTGCTGAGGCCCAGCCCCAGTAGAGGAGGGCTTTCATTTTAAAAAATGCATCAGACAACTTTATCATGATGACGCTTTCTCTTCAGGGCTAAAAATGGCCCAAGTAACACAGTGTAAGAAAAAGCTAACATTATTAGAAGTAGAAAAATCAAATCCTGTAACATGTGGCTTAAAAATGGAAGGAGAATCATAGAAGCACTGGGGAATGGGTGCACACAAGGTTGTAACCAGGGAGGTTATCCTCAATTTCTGCTTGCTGCCATCCCAAATAAGCTACATGACCAAGTCTATGGTACATACAAGGGAAAAGATAATTTTTCGAGTAAAGGACATGATAGCAATGACAAGAAGGACAAAGAAACTAATAGCAGCTATGAAACTCAAGGAAAATCAGTGCTGAATTATTTGTCACCAAGTTCGAATGTTCCCTTGCTGTTTTTAGTTGCCAGGAAGTCTAAAGAGGAAGTCATAGAATTTCTTTCCCCATAGTGAAGGGACAACTTTTCTGAAAAAGTGGCCCTTGGAAACAAAGCCCTAGAAGTCTCCAAGGTACAACAAACGGAGCTCAGGGTTAGTTAGGGTGGAAGTTGAGATGAAAAAGTATTTCCAGGTGTGCAAAAGAGTCAGAACTATTATATTGCTCTGGGAAAAGAGTAGCCAATGGAAAATTATCTGTCATACGGAACAGTCTTTCCATGATTTTTCAGGGGCCAGATGTCTCTCACTTTGTAAGATGGTCAGCAATTGTGTGCAGCCAACCACACTGTCTCCATTCAAAATAATGGAAGAGGCCGGTCAAGATACAGAGGTCAAACTGAACTCATTCAAGAGCTAGGGAAGATTTCTATTTCTTTATTAAGTGAATTGCAAGACTGAGTCTTAGCCTAACCAAGTGACGTTTCCCTGGACTATTGAAGGTCGTCATGTGATGATGGTTTGGATTCAGTAGTCACAATGCGGTGAAACAGAAACCAAGTCTTTGCTACCATCATGCATTGCTCTCAGGGACTTAGGGAAGAGATTTACTGACCCCACTCGTCAATGAACAGCTGGATGGATGGTATACCAGAAAAGAGCATTGTAGGTTTTCACCTTTGCAAAAATCAGCTGCTGTTATTTTGACAAGGCTGAGAAAGTTGTTCTAGAGGTTTGAAGTGCAAATCCTGTGCCTGCTGCAGTGAGACCCCAAATTCCATCAGGTATAGTAACAAGTCATGGGTTAATTACTCTAATATCCCTGGACTTTCCCTTAGAAGCACAATTTGTCAAATGAAAGTAAAATCAAGTGTCCAGACATCAGAGGGTAGAAGAAAAGATTTTTAGTAAGACCAGGGAGAAGTTCACAGCAGAGAGAAATATAGTGCTACCTACTCATTATTAAGTGATTAAATGTAGTAAAATTAGCTCTATTTTCAATTAACTCATAATCTCCCAAAATACAGTAAAATATACAGTAGAAATCTGATAACTTTTTAGAGATCTTTGTAAGAGTTATAAAAGCTTAGCCTCTGTATGCTTAATTCTGACAATCACACATTTTAGTTTGCCTGGAATAGTTTGTGCTTCTGCTGATTGGCCCAGCATAATTGTTAATAGTACTCTCTTTTCCTGGGTGGTACAAAATGGTGAAAGCACTAGGTCACTTAACAGAAAAGTTGGTGGTTCAAGTCTACCTTCAGGCGCCTTGCAAGAAAGGTGATTTGCTTGAGAAAAATCAACCACTGGAAAAGTTATGTAGCACAGTTCTACTCTGACACTCAGGGGGTTGCCATGAGTCACAGTCACACTGCCTGCAACTGGTGTGGTTCACTTTCAAAAGTTACCTGATCTAGACAATCAGATGGTTGTTCCACTGACAAAAGGTTTCTGCTGGATGTATATGCTTTGTTACCTCTTATATGAAGGTAATGAGAGTTTCCCTGCCAATTAGAAAAGTCCCAGTGTAGTACTTATGTTACATAAAAGCACAAATAGGTTTAGCCCTCACAACTGGACAGCAGAACAATGCATCACAGGGCACAGAGATCCAGTTAATAAAACCATCCTTGGTGCCTTTACTTTACCTTCTAGCTGTCCTGAGCCACACAGCATTTTTTAATTTGAGATAATTGATGTGATCTTATAATACCAACCCCAGGTTTACAGTAAGAAAGGAGAAATGCTGCTGACAAAGCTCACATCTGTAAAGTACATGTTGATGGTGTGTGCTGTTTTTTCTTCCCTTTAAGCCTTCCTTTGAACATCTTTCACGTTTCAACTTATGCCTTCAAAATCCTTCAAGACATCTGGGACCATTGCTTGCTTCTTGTTAATTAATTTTGTTTTTAGGACTCTGCTGTTATTACCACTTGCTCATCGACTGTTCTCATTATCATAATATTTGTTCATCTCTCTAAATCAACTAAGTACTACAATTCTGAAGTGAACGCAGCATGGTAGTATAAAGCTTCTGAAGGAATTGAAAGTAATATTGAAAAATCATCGTAAGAAATCTCAGTCCTGACAAGCTATTTATAGGAATGGATTCTCATGACCAATTTGAAGGAGAGAAGGAGATATTCAAACAACGTACTTCCTTGTCTGAAAAACGACAAGCTGGTGTTAGAAAGGGCACTAAAGGTGGAGTGATAGGATGCAAAACACAGTTCCCTCTCTGTCAGTACATGATGGGGCCCTCCCCACTCCATCCTGATGAAAGGGCCCCTGTGCTAGGGGCCTCTGAGGCTGGCATGAGAAATGAGCAATTAGGAATGCTCTAGCCTCTCTTACAAGGTCCACCAATTAAGTTCGCGAACTTGCCACAATGCGTTTACTCTGGCAGCACTGTACAAACAACTCAGTAAGGTTTCATAACGTTGGTATATTAGTGTCTCCCAGCTGTGTTCAAGTCAATGTGTGGCAGTGTCTTGCTGAGCGGTGTTCAGTATTGTTGCTGCGTGTTCTTGTGTGATGTCACAAGACTATTGGAGCTTGAATTAGAGCAGTGAACAAACATTAAATTTCCTGTTAAACCCAGCAAGAGTGAATGTGAAATCAGGGACATGATAGTCCAAGTTTATGGGGATAATGCCATGAAGAAAATGGCAGTGTACAAATGGATTGGTTTTGCTGAGAGGAGAGAAAGCATCACTGATGGAGAGGTCAGGACAGCCAGTAACAAGTAGAACTGACAAAAACATAGCAAAAATTCATCAAATTGCACATCAAAATCATCAGCTGATTGTGAAAAACATAGCAGACCAAGAAAACATCAATAGATGAACAGTTAGGAAGATGTTGGCATGAGAAAGGTGTGTGCAAAAACTGTCCTCAAAGAGCTCATTGATGAACTAAAGCAAAGGAGAATTGAAGTTTGCCAAGACCTTTCGGAGAGGCAAGACAGGGTTTTGTACTGTATTACCACTGATGATGAAACATGGGTGTACCAATACAAATGTGAAACAAAGTGTCAAAATGCACAATGGAAGTCAGCCACTTCTCCGTGACCGAAAAATTCCATCAGTCCAAATTAACAGTCAAAATGATGCTGCTGACCTTTTTTGTTATCAGAGGGATTGTTCATTATGAATTTGAACCAACTGGACAAACAGTTAACCAAGTTTACTAGTTAAAAGTGCTGAAAAGGCTGCATGGAAAAACTGAAAATGACCTGAACTTCTTGCCTACGACTCACGGCTCTTGCATCATGACAAGGCACGAGCTCACACGGCACTGTCTGTGAGGGAATTTTTTAGCCACTAAACAAGTAGTTCTATTGAAACACCCACTTTACTTACCTGATGTGGTGTCTAGTGACCTTTTATTTCCCTTTACCCAAAGATAAAGGAAATATTGAAAGGAACACATTTTGATAACATTCAGGACATCAAGAGTGATACAATGACAGCTCTGATGGCCATTCCAGGAAAAGAGTTCCCAAATGGCTTCGAAGTGTGGACTAGGCATTAGCATTGGTGCATAGCTTCCCAAGGAGAGTACTTCAAAAACGACCATAGTGATATTCAGCAGTGAGCTCTGTAGCACTTTTCCTAGGATGAGTTCGTAAACCTGACTGTCAGATCTTGTACAACCCAGGATGTCATGGATTGAACTGCGTCCTCCCAAAAATATGTGTAGCCATGTAGCTGGACCATGATTCCCAATATTTTATGATTTTCCTGTGCTGTATGTTAGAGGATCAGGGTGAGACTGTAAAGCCATTCATAAGATCACCTCCTTTCTCCACTCTAAAGGGAGTTTCCCTGGAGTATGGCTGTCCCCTACAAGAGATAAAAGGAAAGGCAAGCAAGCAGAGAATAGGGAACCTCACACCATCAAGAAAGCAGCACTGGGAGTAGAGTGCATCCTTCATACCTGAGATTCCTGCACCAAAATGCTCCCTGACTAAAGGCTGATACAACACAAGGACTTTCCTCCAGAGCCAACAGACGAAAAGCTTTCCCCTGAAAGGAACACCCTGAATTTGGATTTATAGCCTACCAGACTGTGTAAGAATGAGTTGTCCTTTGTTAAAGCCATCCCCTTAGTGGTATTTCTGTTAGAGCAGCACTAGCTGACTAAAACACAGGACCAATAAGTTTCCACAATGCCTCCCATGAGTGACATGGCTGTGCAGTGGAGACAGCCTAACCCATAATGGAGCTTTGGTCCTGACAATCTAGACAGAGACGCATGCCAAAAGAGATTCAGTCCCAATTCATTCTCATCAATTCCAACTGTCACCACACTCATCTCTCCATCTTGTTCCACCATATATACCTATGGTCCTCTCCCAGAGAATTGGCCACTTGTGTTTCCATTACAGGAAATGAACTAATGAAGGGCCCATACAATTATCTAGTCAATGAAAAATGGAATATGGTAGCAATGAAAAACTTGTTTTGAGGGTTTTTGAAGCCAAACAAGGGACATCCTAGTTCAAGATCTGGTCTTTTCCATGGGAAAGATCTTCTGTAGTTAGAAAAAAGGGGAAATGAGAGAATCCGTGAGAATAATGTGAGTCAGACGAGGAGTCAAGGTTCTTTAAGAATGGCATGAATCGAGTGAATGAAATGTCAGTATTGGCTCTGTAAAGAATCTGGTCATGAAAGCCTCTTCACAATTTATTATTAATACTCATTAATTTACAAACATAGATAAACTTCTTTATACATGCACAGTACTACAAGCAGGGAGTAGTCAAAATGGGTGGATAATGTGCTAGCCCCACAGAAGTTCTTTTGAGGTATCATCTTTGAATAACAAATACTATGTAGTTTTAAGGGAAAACCTGTTAGGATAGTGGTTAAGAGCTAAGGCTGCTAACCAAAAGGTCAGCCTTTCAAATCTATCAGATCTACCTTGGAAATCCTATGGGGCAGTTCTACACTGTCCTTTAGGGTTGCTATGAGTGGGAATCGACTTAACAGAAATGGATTTTGAGTTTTATTTTGTGTATTTTCTGAGATTTTTTTATTCGAAAAGGACTCACAGAGGACAGAGAAGAGGGTTGTCATCGATGTCAAATTCTTCATTTTCCTCGAAACTCAATGATGCAGTTGTACTCTGACCTATAGGTTCACTATGAGTTGGAATCAACTCGACAGCAGTGGTTTGGGTTTGGTTTCGTTTTTTATTCACTTGTAACTTTCACCTTTCATGGAATTTACAAATGATTCTTCTATGTACGCCATTTCTTCCAGAGTAATATTTTTTCTTCTTTCTAAGCATTTCTTCTTCATATTTAATAAAAGTGAGGATAAGTGTACTGGAGTACACTAAAAGCTGAGAAAGCCAGAACCAGTGTAAGGCAACAACCTGACAGAGAAAGAAAACTGAAGGGTTTTCCACTAACAGCAAGCAATGGAAGAGTGGTTAAGACTGTGCCCTGTTAAAGGTAAAAACCTTCCTGAGACCTAGAAAAACAGGACAGTCCAATTGAATTCTGACTCTCACAGTTTTCGCTGTATCTTAGTTTGTAAGTGCAGTTGCAAGAGAAACACAAGTGGGTGGCTTTAACTAACAAAAAATTATTTTATCACGGTTTAGAGTCTAGAAGTATGGATTCAGGGCATTTTTATTAAATATGAAGTCATTTTTAAGTCAGCAGCTCAAGTCTGCCTAGGTGCTCCTTGGAAACTCTATGGGACAGTTCTACTCTGACCTCTAGGGTCACTATGAGTCAGAACCAACTCAATAGCAGTGGATTGTTGTTGCTGTGGACCATCCATGGTGATATAGTAAGAGTTCATATGCTAACCAAAGAGACCAGTGGTTCAAGTCTACCACCTGCTCATTAGAAACCCTATGGGGCAGTTCTACTCTGTCCCGTTGGACTACTATAAGAGCAATGGGTTTAGAGTACACCTGTGGATGTAATCCTACATGGAAACAAGAGTTTTCTTTACTATCCTAATGAAATCACATCAGTGTAGGGCGTGTTTCAAACCAATCATTTGGGATACTGAAACAAGGAAGCACAAAGAAAGAAAGATGAATGCCACTTGGCAGTCACCAAGGAACCTAAGAAGACAAGCTGAGAGAGGAAAGGATGCTCCCCAAGGGCGAATGGAGACTCCCCTAAATGCTAGTGCCCTGAATCCACACTTCTAGCCTCCTAAACCATGAGAAAATAAACTTCTGTTCGTTAAAGCCACCCACTTGTGTTTCTCTTGTAACCACACTTATAAACTAAGACACAGGGAAAACTGTGAGAGCCGGAACTCACCAAGACTGCCTTGTTTTTCCAGGTCTCAGGAAGTTTTTTGCCTTTAACAGGGTGCAGTCTTAACCACTCGTCTATCGCTCTCTATTAGTGGAAAACCCTTCAGTTTTCCTTCTCTGTCAGGTCATTGCCTTATGCAGGTTCCAGCTTTTATAGCGTTTACTGTCCTGCAGTGCATTTAGCCTCATAAATTTATCAGCTGTGATGGACAGGACAAACACAGCCCAGAATTTCCCTCTGACTCACAATTAATTAAACACATTGTCAAAATAAAATACGCTCTTTGTGACTGTACTGGATTCACCTTACCTTCCCAATCACCTCCTCACCTCCCTAGCCACCGCTTTTTATTGCTTCTGTTTTGGGTTTTGGTTTTGGTCTTGGTTTGAGTTTTGGTTTTATTTTCCAGTGACTCTGAAGAAAGAGGTTTTTCCTTCTTAGCCTTTTCAGTCAAGTTTTGTAGACATTCATCAACACTGTAGTTTCCAAGTCAGGATGCCTGTCATTTAACCTTCATCCTCCTTGAATTTTCATCCTGATGGGTTTGGATTAAACCACAGACTGATAAATGAGCAGTGCTTTGGCGACACGAAAGAGCAGTCATTAAGGAAACCTCTCAGAAGGTATGAATCAAAGCTAGGGAGCTTTTGTTTTTCCCCCCTAGTTCACGGATCGCCTGCAGTAACAAGTTTTTGTTATTTTTTTATTTATTTCTCTCTCTCTTTTTTTTTTTGCCTTCAGTTTCCAAATGGTTTTCATCGTCATTTTCTGCTTGTTTTTCTAAAATAATAAAAGTGTGTCCTGATGGCAGACAGTTCTGTGTTTATTGCACTAATGGCATCCAGCAAAAGCATTTTATCAATTTGAAATTTAATCAGTGACCATAGGCAGGCAGACAAAAAGTATAGGAAGGTTAAGTAATGTGCCCCTCATGTGAATACTATGTTTCACTCATAGAGACTCAGGATAATTAGAGAAATAATCCTTGTATCCCTAAGGCAAAACGTTTGTTAAACTAGAGCTTACAACAGAGACATTCCTTCTATGTCTTCAGCTTCCAGTTTTCCAGTCCTTTAAATCACCACTTACTTAAACACAGACTTTGGTTTCTTTGTGGTTTAGAAAGTTGCACACCCTTCTCTGAATCTCTCCCTCGCCACCAAAAAAAAAAAAAAAACAGAAAAAAAAACAAAGCAAGGGCTTTCCCCAAGACACCATTTATTTGGAATGTGAGCGAAGGGTACCAGAGTAAACTTTTCTGAGTGTAGTGTGTTACAGTCACAGAGATGTATGCTTGGTCGCTTCCTTTCCCTGTCCCTTACAGATGTCGTTAGTGTCAAAGTAACATTTTGATCTTTATTAGTGGTGACAAAAGTCAGATGCCTGAATTTGTTTGAGCTTTCAGTATTCTTTATTTTTTTGTGCTTTAGACGAAGGTTTACAGAACAAAGCAGTTTCTCATTAAACAGTTAGTGCACCGTCTGATCGTAGTAGATTCAGCCTGCTGGACGCTGTTGTAGATGTGATCCAAGGAGTCACAGTATTCTTGAAGACAAGAAAATTGGACTGAAATCCCCATTTTATATCAAATGAGAAGCCTATCATCTCCTGAAAGCCTATGGGAGTCTGGAGGTGGAGAGTGAGGAGGCTTGTATTCATCCTGCTGGTAGATTCAAACTGTCAACCTTTTGGTTCTAGGTTGCAGTCCTTCACCACTATGCTAAAAGGGTTTGGCTGCTAGACAGTGACCACCCAACGATTCCATTCAGTGATCTGGCTGGGGGAAATGTTCACCCTGATATACACTGAAAAACAAAATTTGATCAAATGGATCCCTAGGAAAAAGTTGGAGAGGAGGAAGAAATAAAATAATGCATCTTGGACAGTGATTTGAAAATGTTTTAGCAGATGTGACCAAGACAGGAGAGTAAGGAACGATGGAGGCACAGATTTAAAAACTCAGCATCCAATCAAAACTCCGCTAACTTAAGAATATGCTAGAAAAAAGCACGGATTCATCTACTCTTCCTGTCTTCTTTCCCTTTTTTACTTTCTTCTTTCCCCACTTGCAGTTATACAAAGATAGGTGAGACATATCCATGCAGAGTTCTAGAGCCAAGTAGAAATTCAGTTGGCACTTGAACTGTGCTGCTATTGTTTGCCGTCACGTCAGTCCGTGACTCACAGTGACTCCACGCCCGTGGAACAAGGTGCTGGTCAATCCTGTGCCATCCCCATGAGTGACTGTGGGTCAGACCTTTGTGATTCATAGGGCTTTTGCTGGCTGATTTTTAGAAGCAGGACTACAGGCCTTTCTTCCTAGACCATCTTAGTCTGGAAGCTCCACTGAAAGCTGTTCGGCATCATAGCAACAGGCAAGATACCGCTGACAGACAGTGGTGGCTGCACACGCAGTGCATTAGCTGGGAATTGAACCTGGGTCTCTGGCATGAAAGACGACAATCCTACCACTGAAGCACCAGTGCTTCATACCATTACCCTATGTCATTTCTGGCTCACGGGGACCCCATATGGGTCAGAGTAGAACATACTCCAGTGACTGATTTTTCAGAAGTAAATTGCTGGGTCTTCCTTCTGAATCAACCCTGGGTACACTCAAACCTCTAAATTTTGGGTTAGCAGCCAAGAAGGATAATAACTATTCTATTATAATTATCTAATGTTACAATATTATGATACTCTGTAAAGCAGAGTAAAACAGCTTTGGAAATGGGAGATTTTAATTTTGCTGGGGAGACTCCTCAAGGAAATCTACCTTTAGTACAGGATTTTATCATCTCATGAAGAACAATGGTGGAAACTTCCTAAAGTCTCTCCCCAACTTTATTTCCTCAAGTCAATCTAATAACCCTGCATGACGCCGCCAGAATCATCTTTGTAAAACCTTTCTTAAATCATTTAAGGGCACCCCAGAGTAGAAATTCAAGCTCATTGGCTAACTATCAGTAACGACACCTACTCCTTCCCTCATTCCACAAGCCACTCTGCTTTACAGAACTATTGCTAATTACCCTGTGCTCCTTCACATCTCCGTGGTTTTTCACATTTCTCTGGATAGAAGGTTCTACCACAGCACCAACTTCCCCTGTCTTCTATCAGAGGAAATATTCCCTATAAACGAAGATTTTAACTCAGACATCATCTCTTCGGTGGCACCTTCTCTAAGAGCATCCCAACTCCTCACCCAGAGAATTAAGGGCCTGTGACAGACAATACTGGTTGGCTAGTGGAACATCCATTCCCAGCTCCAACTTTTGTGTCTGTCAGAAATACACCTCAGAGGATAGAGATGGTACATCCAGGTTGGGTGATTAGATTGGGTGACTTGAGAATAGCGTAACAAATGGATTGTTTGCAATGCAGTGGACTGTAGAGAAAGTTGAATAGGTACATTCAGGGGCTAGCAACAGCAGGCTATCTCTAGGCTGGACAGGATAAGAAATGCTAACAGTTACCAGCCAAGAGGGAGAAGAACACCTAACAGAAGCTTCTAGATGTAGCCTGCCTGCATGAGTCTCATAGAGAGAAAACCAAAAGCCAACCCACTGCACTGACTCACAGCAAAACCCTGCCAGCCTAGTGGTTAAGTGCTTTGGCTCATAAGCAGTGGCTTGGCAGTTCGAATCTGCCAAGCTCTCCTGCCAAACTCTATGGGGTATTTTTAGCCTGACCCCTAGGCTCACTTAGGAGTCCCACTCAGCTGCAAGGAGGCCTTGGCTTTGGCTATTCAGGCCCACAGAGAAGGAGCCAGGGAACTAGAAAGACCAACCAAGCCTCTACCCTTACTCTGTCCCCCACCACATCAATCCATTCATTCCTGACCAACCTCAGAGCAAGGGAACCCACTCATATCTACATCTGTCAGCTTCCTGGTCTAGAAAGCAAGGCTTAGAAGGGAAGAGAGCAGATCTGAAAAAGCTAAGTTCTTGTTTTCTCTGTTCTCATTATAACTGGGGGAGGTAGGTTGGCATTTGACATAGTTTGGGCTTTGACAGTGAAAATCTGAATCTTATTTTTTTTGTCTCACAGACAAGCTAATCATTACCAGCATCTCTTCTCCTCCTTCTAACAGCGGACATGATTCCCTGAGCCATGGCTACCACCCGAAATGCTGAAAGAGCGTTCAAGAAAATCTGATATCAGCACCAACTCTGATGTCATTGAAGTATTCAGCCCACACCACTGAATGCCTACTTTTAGACTCCTGCTGTGTGATAAACATACCCAAACTACTATTATTTATAAAGGAAAACATTCCTAACTGATATGGGCTTCCTTGTGTTTGCTTTAGCAAGTCCTATAAGTCGGATCTGACTCGACTGCACTTGGCCCGCTTGGCATTAGAAGTATCTGAGAAGGTGTCAGTCTTCTCCCCTGGCAGGTGAGTCTACAGGGTCAGAGCTGACACAGACAGGCGCCTGATTACTACTTGTGAAATGAGTAAATGAATCAATGCACCAAACACTGAGGGAATTTAAGAGGAATTAGATATCATTTTACAGGGTCACAGTAAGTCATAATCAACTCGATAGCAATGAGTTTGGGTTTCCAAGCTCTGGTTCTTCCTTGTGACTAATTTTATCCTGAGAAGCTCCCTGTTAAAATGCTTTGCTCCTTGTTGTTTCTCTGCTTTCTTCGCTCATGTGTCCATCGTACATCAAGCAGACTTGAACTGCACAAATTGTTTGCCTTCTGTTTAATACCCATTTTTTAAAATGACTCTCACTCTAAGAGAGATGGGCTGATTAATGTACTCAAAATATCTTGCACTACAGAGCCAATTCCTTTATCCTTGCTCTGTTGATAATGTATAACCCTTCTTTCTTCAAATGTGCATAAAAGGATCCTTTCTCCGCCAGCATTATTTGTAACTGCAGAGCTTGAGATGGTACCAGATGTCAAAAATGAAAAATTGCTAAATTCAAAATTGCTTCTCCCTTTTGTTTTAAAGGTGACCTGCAAGTAGTTTTTATTTTTTTTAATGAACTAATTGGAGGATTATATGCTGAATGCCACAAATGCGGAGAATGAGAGAAGAACACTCAGCACATACCTGCTACAAAATACCTGGTATTGTTTCTGAGCCTCGGCAACCCCAGACTGCTGATGCCTGCATTTCCAACAGTCCTAGCAGAGACCAGCTCCAGGCAGCTCTGCTTATGGACTGGAATAATAGGAAGGACAGGACACGGTAAGCTGGGTTAGGAAACCAGAAGCCTGCATTTGGCCACTAGCTGAGTGGCCTCTGGCAAATGGTCTTATCCTCCAGCAGCTTGGCCTCCCTGCCCTTGTCAAGAGCTGGCCATCCAGCCTCTTCATCCCCTTCCGAGAAAGAACCATGGTCTGGCTTACTGTTTAACACAAGCCTTCCATAAAACGAGGCTGTCCGAGATGTAATTCTTTTCAAGACGCATGAAACCCGCACTGATTTCGTTTAATCTGGAAAATCTGAAAAATACGCAAGGAATGTATCTGTGTTTCCTGATTCCCCTGCGCTGCTCCCTCTGATCACCAACATGGCTTCCAAACAGGCATCTGGATGGAAGACCTCATTCTTGTCCTGTTTGTTAGCTGCTCTCTAGTTGTCATGATACACTCGTGCATAAACAGAAGCCGCATCTTCCTGCCCCATCCCCATGATCTGATCAGTGTAGATTAGACTATTGTGATCTACAGGGTTTAAGTTGGCTGGTTGTGTCTTTATTTTCAAAACTAGATATTCAGGTCTCTCATCCTAGTCCATCTTAGTGTGGAAGTTCTGCCGAAAACTGTTCCTCATCATAACAACACGTAAACCTTCGCTGACAGATGGGTGATGGCTGCTCAGTTGCATTGGCTGGGAACTGAACCTGGGTCTCCTGCATGGAAGGTCAGAATTCTACTACTAAGCCATCAGGGCCTCTGTCTTGTTTTGGGCTAACGTGAAAGGCACTCACCCAGAATATCAGGCACTTTAGGTGACATTAACTTTTCCAGATCATCTATGATTCTGTCAGGGACAAAATTATGCCAAAGAGGAATGGGACACTACACGATGTGATGTAGAAATCGCAGAAACAGCCCTCATAACAGAAAACAGTGCTCTGCAATGATCTGAAATTTCACCTTTCATATGAATTTCTTAATCATTTACTTTGTTTCCAGTTACCTGTCACCTCTTAAAATGTGCACAGCCTTTCAAGATAGCACCTTAAATTATTCAGTAACTACTATCGTGCCACTGAGAGAATGAGTCATTCAGATTCCATTCCAATGAGATGGCTACATCAGCAGCGATGGAAATTTTACTAGAACGTAGAAGAAGCCAGAAAACCAGAGGAAGTTGCATTGCATAAAGGAGAACACCACAGGGCGGATTCATAGCACTAATCATTGATTCATTCATTTGGCCATCAGATATTAATTAAATTCATACTCTCCCGGGGACGGTGCAATGAAAATCAGTTGGTTTTGAGTCAACTAAGACTCATGACAACCCAACGTGTGCCAGAGAAGAACCATGCTCCATAGGGCTTTCAATGGCTGACTTTTCAGAAGTAGTTGCCAGGCCTTTCTTCCAAGTCATCTCTGAGCAAACTCCAGCCTTTCAGTTAGCAGCCCAGCACATGACTATTCATACAACCCAATGATTCCTACACACTAACCAAAAAAAAAACAAACCCGTTGTCACCAAGTTGATTCCAACTCACAGTGACCTTATAGGACAAAATAGAACTGCCCCATAGAGTTTCCAAGGAGTGTCTGATGGATTTGGACAGCTGACCTTCTAGTTAGGAGCTATAATACTTAGACACCAGGCCACTTGGATTTTGTCCAACACCCTAGGAAGTATCTAATCACTAAAAAGATGAAGGACATTTAAGATACACTTGACCCTCCTCATGGTTCCCCTCAAGCCAGCTACTTCTGTCACTGTTCTCTGGAAGGAACAAATCCCTGGTTTTCATGTTCGGGGATGCAGACATTCACACTGACCTCCTGAGAAGAGACAGGCAGCACTCCGGCCATAACTCCTCCTGCTCTGACTGTTTCCACAGTCTGTGGAAGGGCTCCAGACAGCCCTCTCATAAAACAGTGTGTTCTTGCCTGCTAAGGTGATAGCAGTGTGGTCCAAAGATGTTGTCATGGGTTGAATTCTGTCCCCCCAAAAATATGTGCTGGGACATGATTCCCAGTATCTTGTGACTATCCTCCATTCTGTGGTTTCACTAAACTGTATGCTAAAGGGGCTGTAAATTCCTGCATAGAATTACTTCCTTGCTCTGCAGTAGGGGGAGTTTCCCTGGAGTGTGGCTGGCATCACCCTTAATGCTTTCAGCTTGCAAGAGATAAAAGGAAAGGGAAACAAAGAGAATGAGAGCTTTGCACCATCAAGAAATGTGCACCAGGAGAAGAGTGCGTCCTTGAGACCTGAGATTCCTGTGCCAAGATGCTCCATGGACAAAGACTGACGCAATACCAGACTTTCCTCCAGAGCCGACAAGGGGAATGCCTTCCCCTGGAGCAGACACCCTGAATATGGACTTGCAACCTACTGAACTGTGTAAGAATAAACTTTCCTTTGTTGAAGCCATCCACTCTGTGGTATTTCTGTTAGAGCAGCACTAGCTGACTAAAACAGATGTTGAGGAAGGGACACTGTCAATCAGTAAAAACTGAAGGGCAAATTGCTGTTGAGAGGGCAGTGGTGGTTCAGCAGTAGAATGCTCACCTCCTGGGTAAGAGACTTAGGAATGATTCCCATCCAGGGCAGTTCATGTGCAGCCACCACCTCTCTGGCCAGGGAGGCTTTTGTGTGCGCTGCTCTGATACCGAATGGATTGCAGTAGCATTTCCAGACTAAGAGGGACTAGGAAGAAAGGTCTGGTGATCTACTGTTAATATTCAGCTGGTAAAAATCCTATGAATCACAACAGTCTGATCTGCAAACAGTCTCTGAGATGGTGCTGGGCTGAGCAGCATTTAGCTGCATAGGGCACCATGATTCAAAAGCCAATTTGATGGCAACTGACTAGAGTAGCAACAAATGGCTATGAATGCAGTGAAGGATATCAACAGCCCTCCCCAAATGCAAAAGCACAAACAAATAAACCATCAAGAGGGCCACATTCAGTGGACCCTGTGGCATCCTTGTCTACGTCATCCGAATTCTCCAAGGCAGAACACAGGGGATTGAATCCCATCCTCAGTTTTCACAGCCTCTCTCCTGAGCCTCAGTAGATGCAGGATGCTTTCAGACTCACTTTTGTTCAAGTGTTAAATTTCCCACTGGGAATGGTTGTTTCTCTCCGGGGCATGTTTTCTTTTCGTTGTTGATGATGTTGTTCTTCTGGTTAAAGTAGCAGAAAGATGTCAGAAAACAAAAGCCCAACTTGGCCCTCAAGGGAACCTTCTCGGGTCTTGGCAAGTGCACCAGCAAATCTAGCTACTCTGGGAGGTTAAAGCATCAGCAAGTTGTGCCCTCTGGATTAGAAAGTGCCAAGCTGTTGCCTTCAGGTCAAATGGAAATGCCATACCATAACTCTTTGCCTCAGGAACCTGAGACAGATTAAGTTACTCCCAATGCCTTGTCTCATCAGAATACACCTGCAAAATGAACTACAAGAGCACGTCATTCACAATCAGGTAATTCCTATCATAAACCTAATGAGAAAATAACTCAGAAGCCACCAATGGCTTTTGCCCAAAGACATGAATAATGTAGAGAATCCTTGGCTATAAGAAGAACAGAAGAAATTAATTGCCGAAGCCTTCACAGCATGATGAAAGCCAAGAATTATTCCCTGGATCTGCACTTATAATTTACAGCAGCTGCCTCCTTCAGACAGGCCGAAGTGACTCTCAGGCGGGCAGTGCACAAAGCACAGCTGATTGCAGCGATGAGTCTGGAGCCGGGTCAGCATGCAGCCGCTGCGGGGAGGATGCTCAGCCTCGGATGCATCTGCAGAGCCCGTCTGGGCCCCTGTCACAGCCACACATCTCTCCAGGGCTGGCGGCTCATCTCGCTTGCAGCAAAGCATCGCCCCCACTCTCCATACTACTATCATCATAATTTTTTCAAAATTCCACTGGGAGATTGCCAAAGCGCAGTCTATGTATTGATGTCTTTCAGCTACGGGAAACTGGATTGTCATGATCACATCATGGGAGGAGCATCTTCTCTTTTGTGAGCTCTACTGGGTGGCATGGAAGAGAGGGAACAGCATGTCTTCCTTAATAGTAGGGACTCATTAAGTGTTGAGTGAATACATGAATGAAGGAATAAATGAATTTTTAAAAAGGAATGATTGTTGCTTATGATATGAAGGAAAAACAGGATATCGACCAATTTAAAATTCATCTTCAAAACAGGTCATTTGCTGCAGAGAAAGATTGCAAGACTGACTTCTTGTAGTAAGGAGATGTGATCTTGGCCAGCTTACAGACACAAAGCAAAATAATTGTATAATTTGAGGATTAATTGTTAATGTGCAAGTGTTGCCAGAGGCAGAAATAATAGCAAATTTATACATACAATATTTCAGGATGTTGTAGACTTCATAATTCAGCCCTGAAGGAATTAGCATATTGAACACTCTTTGCCCAAGAGGTGAAGGCAAACTGAAAATCTTTTCACCCATATCTAAAACACCTCCCATGTCCTTGACTGGCCTATCTGTGTTACTTCATTGCTGTTGGCTAACTCTCTTCCTTCATCTTCCCCTGATCACCAAGGATACAACCCCAGAAAAAACTTCAGTGAAAACAGATTGGCCCAGTGGCCACGTCAGTGAGCTCAAACATATGGATGATGACGTAGATGGCCCAGGACTGGCGCACGTTTCGCTCTGTTATACACACAGTTGCCATGAGTTGCAGCCAACTTGACAACAACTAATAACAACAAGCAGTGATACAAGAGTAGTTCCTCAGAGGGTCTGCCTGACTGTCTTGGTCGATAATGGCCATCCCAAAATCAATCTCTATCCTTGTAAGTTGGACAATGTGTCCACCATGTTGTATTTTTTCATTGCTTCCTTGAGGGGACCCAAATAATGATGCATTCACTCCTGCTTAAAGCTCTACTCTGTACCAAGTTTAATCAGTTAGACGTCCTAACAAGTCCCAGTACTTTTCTATCTCTGTAGGCGATATCCATAAATAATCCTGTATCAGTACCAGGAAAGTGGGTTTTATAAAGGATGCAAACCTGGATACCTCCTAAGAAACAAACAAGGAAACATGAAGGCATCTCTAGCAAGAATGGTAACAGAAAAGATTGTCCACAGAATGTGGACACAGAGAGACTGAGCAGCTAGGATGGGCCAATTCTCACATCTAAAGCTAAATCAATATTTCAGCCACAGACCAACCAGAGGATCTAAGTCTTCTTACATAGGACCAAACATCCTGATAAAATGAGCTTAGCCTTCCATCCATCCACCTTCTTGCTTAATAAAAACCATGGTGGACCTCACAAGTGTCTGAGTAGAACTGTCTTTCACAGTTTTAGTGGCTGATTTTTCAGAAGTAGATCTCCAGGCCTTTCTTCTGAGTCACCTCTGGGAGGAGTCAAACTTCCAGCCTCTCGGTTAGCAGCTGAGGGTGTTAATGGTTTGCACCACCAAGGGACTCCTACTCTTCATAAGAACTCAGTAAACAAGGAGCCATCAGGAAAGGGCCTCTTCTCCCTCTTGTCAACTTACTTGATCACACGACTCAGTGTTTGTTGAAAATCTATATGTGCCATATACTACTGGTCTGGGGACTTAAAATGCAGCAATGAATAGGAGACCAAAAAAAAAAAAAAAACCTTGCTGCCTTTCATGTAACTTGTTGTTCTCATGCAGAGGGACAGAGATAAGAAAGTTAAATAAATAAAAACACAGAGCATGTTAGCAGTAACTGCTTAAAAGGAAAGTAGAGGATAGGAATGGGAAGGAGTAGCAGAGTCACTCTGAAGAGTTGTTCCAATTGCAATTTTGAACTGTGCGCTGGAGGAAGGCCTCACTGAGAAGGTGACCCCTGAGCAATGAGCTGGAAATCACGAGGGAGGGAGCCACTAAGGAATCTAGGGGAAAAGCCTTTCAGGCAGCGAGAATAAGACAAAAGCCCTAACGGACATGGAAAGTGGGACATACTATGTAAATTCACAGTATTAGTATTATTACACAGCGATGTAAAAATCAATTTTCACCAAAACCTTACAACTCAACAAAAACAGTTTAATACCAACTGAACACATGAAATTGTTTTGTTATTTTTTCCTTCTTAGTGACTTTACCTTCATCCTGCTATCTTAGTACTTAAAACTATGCAACAAAACTGTCCAAATTACAAAAAAAAAAAAAAAATTGGATAATTTCTGAGTAACATTAGTAATGGGATTGTTTGTTACCACAGGAAGATTCAGGCTATCCTGACTGATACAGGTATATAGTAGACTTAGAAGAATCTAACATGTTATAGTGAGGATGGTTGAAGAAAATCAGATTTTTTTTACAATTAAAACAAAGTTGAAGTCACCTTCAAATATCTGTATAAAGATGAAATAGATTTATCTTGAAATTAGATACAGAATATATAGGTGGATTTCAAGTTAGTGTCCCCTGAAACAAGAAAATAAAATTGAAAAAAAATATTGGAACAATTTTTGTTAGTTGCCATTGAGACAGCTCCAACTCATGGAGACTCTGGATATGAAAGAACAAAATATTGCCTGTTCCTGCACGGGCTTCCTGATCGCTGGCATGTCGCAGTCGGTTGTGGTGGCTATTGTGCCACTCTACCCCATTGCGAGCTTTTCTCCCTTCACTGGCTGTCCGCTTTCAGCCAACATGATGTCCTTCTTTGGAAATCGGCCCTTCCTGATGACATGTCCAAAGTAAACGAGTCTAAGTCTCAGACAGTGGTCCCCAGGACTTTTGTTGGCTACTTTTGAGATGTAGATTGCCAGGCCTTTCTTCCTAGTCTATATCAGTCTGGAAACTCCACTGAAAGCTGTCCACCATGGTGACCCTGCTGGTATCTAAAATGCCAGTGGTATAGCTTCCCGCATCATAAGAACGTGTAAAACACCACAGTACTACAAACTGACAGACAGTGGTAGTCACGACAATTAGGCCAGCCTGATGCCCATTTGAGGAAGTAGGTTCCACGCATAGATGCTACAAGTAAGGACTATGCCAATGTTACAGAAAAGTCTTTTCAGGTATAACCTTCAGAACTTCCAAATTAGCCTATCTTACTTGGCAGCCTCTGATTGTTTACTACTTCCTGGTTTGAGCGTTGTGTGGCTAAAATCCACCTGCATTCAGCACACGGTACCAGACTTGGTGGACCGCTTTCATTTCAATGGCCTATTCAACCTATATGCCCATCATCACCAGATGTCCCTTCAGACTGAAAAAATAAATGACCTCTCCAATCTATGATACCACCCCCCGCTTTGCCAATCAAAGGGACCCCTAAAATCTATACGGGGACTTTTTTACACTCATGAAGACCAACCCACTCCCTCTTAAAGACAGTTAAGAACATTAATAAGCTTCAGACAGTAAACGAAAGATCCCCAGATATAGTCACTTTTCAGGAGTAGATCTGTAACTTCCGTGGGACTGTTCCTGACGAATGTCTGATAAAGGGGAGATGTGGATGTCTTAAGCATATGTGATTACTATAAATTAGTTTTTTTTCTCTGATGGTGGAAAGGGCCAATCCTTTTGCAGGTGACCCCACCCTCTCATTTGCTTTAGATGATGCTGTGATGCAGGTGGCAACTTCCACTGATTGAAGTCATTTTTATTAATAATAAGTCACTGACTCATTTCCTGCCCAAGCCTTAGCAAAATATGCCTGTCCCTCCAGGTGAGTTAGGTTATCCTTTTCCTCACGTACATTTTCACACATTAAGTTATCAAGCAGATACCAGCCTCGTATGCGGTAGGCCCTCAATCAACGTAAAACAACAATATCTGGGCACCTCTTAGGGAGCTCCGTGATATTAAAAGTTTTTCATTACTTTTCTGACATTCCCTCTTCCGTTCAGCAAAGCCTACCCTACAGGTGTATTTTTTTTTCCCCTCGAAATGTCTTTATGCCATATCCTTCTATTCTCTGACTGGAATTCATCTGTGTTTAGTCCTCAAGCTCTTGCACTTATATATTTTATTACAACTTCTTCATACTCTTTTCCCGTTCCCAAACCTAATCCTTTGCTTCTTTACCCCGAGGGCCCCTGCCAATATAACTTCAGGTGAAGCAAATGAAAATACTAGCTTTTGCCCCGGGCTTCAGGCTTCCTCTGCCAAAATTAAAACATAAAAACATTATATGGATATTAATATTATATTCCCTGCCCTCCTAACTTTCTATATAGCGTTCTGTGGTCTGTCAGTCAACAGCATTTATTGAGTGTCCACTCTGAGAAAAGTAAGTTTGTGCCCTTCTGCAGAAAGACAAAAGAAGAAAAGGTCTTTCTCAACTTCTCTTTACTACAAGCAAACTTCCCATCTTATTTTCTGTTTCCTTCAACTTGACACTTTTTCACCCAGTTTCTACCTTCAAACGCCAGAGCAATATTTTGCTATTAAGCATTTTCACCCTCTCTGACACCCACTCACCTAGTTTCCTACAGAGTTCCTTATAAAACACACAGAACAAACCCATTGCCAGTCACGTTGATTTTACTCACACCAACCATATAGGACAGAGTAGAACTGCCCCATAGGGTTTCCAAGGAGCCCTGGGGTGGATTTGAGCTGCTTTTACATAGCAGCGTGGCTCTTAACTACTGTACTACAAAAGCTCCCTTTATACCAAACTTAACTCTCTGCTGTTGAGCAGATTCTGACTCATAGCAAACCTATAGGTCTGAGTAGAACTGCCCCATAGAGTTTCTAAGGAGTGCCCGGCGGATTTGAACAGCTGACCTTTTGGATGATGGACATAGCACTTAACCACTGCACCACTAGTGTTTCCAGCTCTCTTTATAGTACCTATAAATTGTGAAATCCATAATAAGCTATAAATATACCCTATCCACTCCAAAAGTAAAGTCATAAAAGATACTGAACTAAAATCTCTGAACCCCATCAATGTGCCAGGAACTATGATAGGTATTTCACATTCCTTATATCATTTATTCTTCAGAACTACTCTGAAAGATACCAATTGTTCCCACCATGCAGATCTTGTAAATTAGAGTCAGAAAAGCAAATTCCCGAGGGTTACAGAAAGTTAAACAGAGACCTACCATATAGCCCAACAATCTCACTTCTAGGTATTTACCCAAGAGATTTGAAGGCAGCAACAACAGACATATGTACACCAGTGGTCACTGCACCACTATTCACAATAGCCATAAGGTAGAAACAATCTAAATGTCCATCAACGGATGAACAGAAAAACAAAATGTGATACATACATGTAGTAGAAGATTACTCAGTCAGAAAGAGGAATGCTGTCTTGATACTTACTACAATATGGATGAATCTTGAAAACATTATGCTGAGTGAAACAAGTCAACCCCAGAAGACCAATAGTGTGTGGTCTGGCTTACATTAAACATCTGGAATAGGCAAATGTTCAGAGACAGATGTTCTAAGTGGTTGCAGGGGTGTAAAGAAGGGGAAAAGGAGGAGTAATTATTCAGGAAGCAGTGAATTTCTGCCGTGGAGGAGGGAAATATGGCAACAGTTATTGGTGATGCTTGCACAGCATGATTAACGTAATTCTACCACTAAGCTGCACACATGAAAAATGTTGAATTGGCAAAAGTTGTTATAATAAACCAAACCCAAGTCCATTGCTCTCAAGTCGATTCTGACTCATAGGAACCCTACAGGATTTCCAAGACCATAAACCTCTATGGAAACAGAGAACCACATCATTCTCCCTCCAGGTAACTGGTGGTTTCAACACACCAACCTTTCAGTTAGTTTTGATAGCTTTAACCACTGGGCAACCAGGTGTCTGTGTTACAGTATATATAATTTTTTATAGCAATAAAAAAATAGCTGTGGATTTTAAAAGCAGAAGAGTGGAGAACAAACTCAGGTATCTCTGCTTCTGAACAGCTTCTAAAGGAAAGCAGAATATTTTTTGCAACTGGACCAAAGAAAATTACCCATGCCTTTATGAACATTCTGAGTGGGATAAGGAAATTCAGATTATGCTACAGACCAGTGCATTCAAAGCATAGATCATTGACACCCCTCTAAGTGACAGTGGCAGAGGCCAGCTGGGGACAGAGAAAAAGTTTTAGGTTTAGAAATGGAAACAGATATGGAAGAATCAAAATAAAATATAAGTTTGCAAGGGAATGGTGAAAATGACAGATGAATTTCAGCATAAAAACAGGAGGACTGTGGTCAAATTATGTGGTAAGGCTGCACAGCACTACTGAGGCCAGAGGCTCTTGGTTGCATGGGGCACTGGGAGGTGTGAAAGTACTTACAGCAACACTGTTCTTGGAGGCAGGTCCTCTCTTTCCCAGTGTGTTTCTCCTGCATTATGTCCATCCTGATGGTTCAAGTTTCAAAGAAGTATAAAATGACTTCACGAAAAATCAGAGGATTGGAAGCACTTATCGAATTGGTTGTGAAACCAATCTGACCAGTCTACTTACAGTTTGAGGAGCTAGGTATAATAGCACTTGCCATATCACCTATTGGGCCAATAATAGCCACACATAAGGGCTGATGTGCATCAAAACAGTCAAAATGATCAGAAAAGTGCTCACACAGCACCTGAAAAGTGAAAGCTGACTTAGCCTGTTACCTCACACACTCAAGCCCTCTACTTCTGCATGCACAAAATGAGGTAGTGTTACCCACCCCGATGGACAGGCCAATTAAGTGAGTGTGTGAAGCAGACTGAGTCGGTGTGAATAGGAAATGGTAGGGTTTGTGGGAAATGGGTCTTGAACGCCTCATCTAAAGAGAAGAGCCACTGTGCAGTTAAGGAAATTATTGACATGAGAACAGATGCTCAGTATTACCAAATCTTTTCATCTTTCAGGATAATCTGGAAATACATAATTTATGTGCACTGTCTGTATTTTTAAATTTGTAAACAAGTAAAAAAATTTACATACTCAAAATTTAGTTGTATGTAATTGTAATGGTTAAGATTGTGTGTCAACTTGGCTGACCCGTAATTCTCAGTGTCTATATGTCATCACCCCCATGATGGGAACTGCAGAGAGTAACCAAAAGGTTGAAAGAGAGTTTCCTCATGTGTATAGCTTACATCTGAACATAAGGCCTGAACTAGATCCTACAGCTGATTCCTGTTCATCTGACCTCCGGTTTTCGGTCTTGAGCTAGCAGTCTACCTAATGATCTTGGGATTCATTGATCTGCATAGCCTGGGGGCAAGAGTCCTGCTCTCTGACCTACCCCTCTTGGGTTCACCAGCCCCTGCAGCTTCATGAATCAGGAGTTTCTATCCTGACACATAAACATGGGACATTCCAGTCTCTATAATTTCATGAGCCATTTCTTTGATATAAATCTCTCTCTATACATGTTATGATTTAGTGGTTTGCTTCTCCAGAGAACCCAGATGAAGACAGTAGTCCACAGGCTACCAGTTTGGTTCCTGTCTCAAGTTCTCCTTCATCCTAAACCTTCCCATTTCTGTCATTGTTTCAAATCCTTTCTTCTCAGTAGAGGGTATTCCATCCATTAAACTACGGTTAGTTATGAAAACTCTCTGTAAAATCAAAGCAGTAACATGTGTTGGTCAACAAATTCCTGTGCTAAACTGTCTTCTCACCTCTTTGCATCTCATTCTTACATACCAGTGTACCACTCTCCTCACTTGAGAGCCTCAAGAACATGTGTGCACACTCTCACTTGCTGTGAATCAGTGTCTTCTTGATTTCAGTTTGTTAGCCAGAAGGTCCTGATACCCCTACCCCACCAAAATTTGCTGTACCTTCTTAAGAGTATCACTCAAGTCTGGCTCCCCTGGTCACCAAATATAAACACATTATCATCACTGTCATGAACAAGTAGCTTCTACCAAGCTAGCTACCATGTACATGCTGTAGCCTAGTTTACTTCCCCACACAGGTATTGTAGTGTAGTGATTGTGAGCGTGTTATCTGAATTCTTGTTATCTGAATTCTAACTCTTCCACTTATGAACTACGCAACTTTGAACAATTCACTCAGGATCTCTGTGCCTCAGTGTCTTCATCTCTAAAATGACAACTGGAGCGATGTCTACTTTAAAGATAGATTGTAAGGATTAAATTAGCTATTATATGGAGACCCTTTATATGGTGCCTGCCACATAATAAGTAAATACATATTTGTTAGTGTTATAATTCAAAATTACTAAGCCGTTTAGGAGGCAATGAGCTTCTGTTAAGAGGAATGGAAAAACAATTGGTACAGGATAATGGTGACGGTTAAAAAACATGGTAAATGTAATTTACGTCGCTGACTTGCCCATAAGAAAAATAATGAAATGACAATTGTTTTACATGTATATTTACTACAATTTAAAAAAAAATGTGTCAGTACTAAGCAGCACGATTAATGTCAGTAATTTCAAAATGGAAAGCTGATGAACGGAAGTGGAGAATTCAGTCAGCAAAGAGTTCCCAAATGCCCAACCCAGCCCAGTTGTCACCTTTCCTCATCAGTGACCCACCTATCCCGCACAGTCACAGAAAGAAATAAGTACACAAAGGACAAAGCATTTTACTACTGTAGGTGCTGAGGCTGACCTAGCCCGGAGCTGGGTCTCAGGCCCAAATGGGGAATTCTAGAGGACTAGATTGGAGGACAAACAGGACCATTCTGGCTTGGTCTCAGTGATCTGGACCCTCCTTACCTGCTGTGGTTCAGGTTGTGTGTCAGCACGGCTGGGACATGATGCTCAGTGATTTGGCAGTTACGATGTGGTTCGGCAGTTGTATAATGATGTAATCACCTCCATGATGACATCTCATATAATACGATCACCTTCATGATGGGATCTGCTGTGAACAGCCAAGCAGCTGAAAGGGAGTTGTCTTGAGGTTGTGACCTGTATCCAATATGGATGGACTTTCTGACAAGGATCTTGGTTTTTGCTCACTCTGGATCCTGCAGCTGGCTCCTGTTCATCTGACCTCTAGTTCTCAGAATTTGGGTTAGCAGCTTTCCTGCTGATCTTGGAATTCATTAGCCTCCACAGTCTGGATCTTGGGTTTTCCAGTCTCTGTTAGCTATATGAGTTGGGAGAAGTCTGTAGCTTGACACACAGATTTGGGATTTGCCAGCCTCTGAAACCATCTGAGCCATTTCCTTGATCTGTGTCTCTCTCTGTGTCTCTGTAAACACATACACACACATACATACATGATTCACTGGTTTTGCTTCTCTGGTGAATCCAGCCTAAGACATTACCCAAAAATCAAAACCTGAACTTCAAGTTTATCCCAGACTAGGGAAAATTAGAGCTCAAGCCACTCCCCAACCTTTCCCAACACAGTCCCTGCTACAGGCAAAAGATCAAACAAGAGTTCTCTGAACTCCCTTGCAAGGAGGAGTAATGGGTACACGCAATTGGTCTGGCCTCTCCTAGGTTGGACAGAATTTTCCAAGAGGCTTTGGAGGAGAGGAGAGACCTCACATACCACCAGATTGTCTCATTTCTCTAGGGTTCTAGAGAGAAGAAAACAACTTCTAAGAGGAGAGAACTTCAAAGGCCTTCTCTTGCACTGTAGACACATCAGTGTTCTAGAACTTGGCCACAGCCATCTCTTCATCCCTGGAGATGGAGTGACTGTGCCTGGATCTTAGCCTACCCTGGATAGGATAAACCAGGGAAACAGGAAGGGGAAAAAAGAGGAAACCTGACCTCCAGCCAGAGACCAACTATAATTAATTGTTAACGATAATGCAGCAGGAAAAAGCTTGGTTGTGTGTAAAATGAGCTTCATTATGTGGAAAACAAGATTGATTAATGATCTGTTAAGGTCCTTCTCACTGTAATGTGCTCTAAGGCTATCAGTTCAGGTATCGCGCCGTACCACTGCTCAAGCATGAAAACTGTATCATCATAGCCTTGGCCCTTGTAAGTTGAGTCACCCTAAATTTACACCCTGTTGCCAGCAGGAGGCACCTTTACTGTACTTCATTCATGTTTGTTAAAGAACTTTCATCCATCTGGGGAGCTTTCATATGTGGTACTCTCATAGTCAAGGGGAAGTCTACTTTGAAGAACCTGATTCTCTGGCTGTTGGGGAGTAGGGCATTCTTTGGTCAAGGGTACACTGATTTCAGGTACTTCTGATTTGCCGAAAACAGTTACCATTTGTTCTGCAATTCTTCATGCCTGTTCTCAACTCAGATTCCAGCTGGACGTTTCAGAGTTAGCAGTGCATGTAAAGGCGGGGGGTGTTTTTCACCTGCTCAGACATTTTTCAGATGCTTTTTTGTGATTGGGATAGATCAAATGGAGCTTTGTTTTCAACCTTCAAACATGCTGTGATATTGATGGGAAAAGGAAGTTGACAGGAAGGGGAGATGCTACCCTCGTTTCAGCAGCTCTATCAGAAGGTAGGGGGAAGCTTGAAAGGGGTTTATTTTACCAACACAAATGTGGCACCATAATGAAAGAGGCTGCTCAGAGCCTTACAAAGAAATTAGAACTTCATAAGGGACATAAGGAGGACAGAATCAACAATTAAAATGCTATCTGACAATCCTGGTTTCCAACAACACAAGTGCAGTTTCTAGGTTATGCAAAATTTTTGCTTTGCAATGAAAAAAAAGTCAAGAGCTGGCTGTAATTTTTGACACACCATATTGCAGTGCCATTATTTAGAAAGTTAAACATATGTATATATAATTTTTCAAACAAAGATGTTGTTGTTGTTTTAAGTGTAAAACCCACAGCAGTTGTATTTGTTACAAACATTGAGTCTAATCCAGGGAGGGGGAAAACATCACTTTTTCTGCCACAGAAAGTCTTATTCCACTAGCTTTAGAACACAGTTTCTCAAAATTACAGTTTCCCTCCCTTTGGGCCCTATGAAAAGATGAGGACTGAGAATTGGCTTTGTATCTTTGCTCATGTGAGCTACAGCATTTTAAAGAACGGAGAAGACTTCTGAAATAACGCTTGGATCCCAAAAAATAAAATAACAAAATAAAACGGAATGGATGTCAGAGGAAGAATATAGGGTGTTATTGTTTATTACTGCTAATAAATAACATTTTGTATATACTTGTTTTTGTGTCCCATCGAGTTGATTCTGACTCATAGTGATCTTATAGGACAGAGTATACTGTCCCTATAGGGTTTCCTAAGCTATAATCTTTATGGGAACAGATTGCCAGGTCTTATCTCCAGTGGAGCTACAGGGTGGGTTCAAACCACCAAACTTTCGGTTAACCACTGTCTTAGGCTGTGCTGTCTACAGAAGCAACACATAGGCTCAGAAAGATTTTACCAAGGAAATGGCTTACACAGTTATAAAGGCTGCAAAGTCCCAAGCCTGTGCGTTAAGATAAAGCCCTCTCCTGACTCACATAGCTTCAGAGACTAGCAAACCCAAGATCAGCAGCAGCTAGCCAGCGGCTGGCTTGCAGGCTGTGGAGACTGACAAATTCCAAGATCCGCAAGCAGGTTGCTGCCTCAAGTCCCAAGAACTGGATATCAGATGATGAGCCAAATACAGGATCCGGGGTGAGCAAAAGCTGGCAAGCTTGGTCAGAAAGTCCACATATATTGAATGCAGGCCACAACCCCAAGGAAACTCTCTTTTAACTGATTGGCTTGCCATAGCAGATCCTATTATGGAGATGATTACATTGTATCAGATTCAATTATGGCAGCGATCACATCACTACATAGTTGCAAACTACGTACCTGCCAAACCACTGAGAATCATGTCCAAGCCATGTTGACATATAACTTTAACCATCATGGCAGCCAAGCACTTAACCATTTGTGCCACCCAGGGATTCTTTTGCAGTGCAGCAGTAGGGTCTTACTCACTTTTATAACTGTCACATTTACTGTACGTCCTGGATTAGAGTAGGTCCGCCATGTTTGCTTGGCTGATGTACTGAAGTGAAAGAAATGGGCCTGAGAATCTATGAGTCTCCTTAAAGTATCCAGGGGCAAAACAAGCACAGAGCATGAGTTTCTATTCTAGGACTTTACCAATAAAACAAGCTTTGCTTGCCAAGCCAAGCCAAGTGCCGTTGAGTCAGATCCTTAAAAACAAGCCCATGAGTTTGGCGAGACTAGAATAGTTTCTTAAGTAAGAAGAGCTCTAAGAAGGAGAATCAAAAGTTGAAATAAATGGTCAGAAGACAAACAAAAGGGAGAAGTAATACCAATTTGGCTACTGAGACCAAAAGTTCTGTTACATTTCTAAGCAGATGTCAAAGTGTAATCAGAATAAGGGTGCTCTGTCTGTGTGGGATAAACTCTGAGTCCTCTCTGACTTCCAGGCATGAGTCAGAGCATGAAAAAGAAGTAGAAAACTTACATATCTGTCTGGATGATTGATAAAGGGAAAAAAATCCCATTTTTCACAAATTATGGACCTTTTTTTACTGCTAGTAATGCAGAGAAGATTAAAGTGAAGTCTATATTTCACAAATGGGAAGACCAAATGATTTAAAACCTTTGTTATAATGACCTACTTTGGAGTGAAGAATCAATTTCTTTTACAGCAAGAGTCTGCTAATTTAGGAGAAGGGGAAGAAAGAGGCCAGGAGCACATGAACTGAGCATAAAAGGATGAAAAATTGGGAGAGAAGATAGTTATGTAAGTCGCACAGTGTTTTTCTGGTTCTATTTTATATATCAGAATTTTTGATTGTTTGGATTTATGTATCAAGCAATTTAAAGGTGAATTGCATAACACAGAGAGTATGAACTTTGGATTCTGATTTTAGTTCTGCCTTAAAGATACTGTATTAGTTTCCTTCAGCTGCTGTAACAAATTATTACAAACTTAGTGGCTTAACACAACACAGATTTTTTATCTTACAGTTCTGGAGGCCAAAAGTCTGACATGGGTCTCACTAGGCTACAGTCAGGGTATAGTCTTGGCTGCATACTTCCCGGAGGCTTGGAAGGATAATTCATTTCCTTGACTTTTCTCCCTTTTAGAGTTTCCCTGCATTCCCTGTAGCCCCTTCCTCCATGCAGAAAGTCAACAATGGCCAGACTTGACTAGTCCAGTCTTTCTTATATTGCCTCTTTCTTCTACTTTGAAGTATCCTTGTGATTCCACTCAATGTTTCTGTTTTGTTTTGTTTTTGATTTTTTAGTTTTTTGTGTGTGAGTGTGTGAGCACCTTGGGCCTAGCCTAGAAAATCCAGAATAATGACCCAATTTTATGGCCAATCAGTACACAAAAATTCACTGTCGTTCAGTCGATTCCAAATCATAGCAACCCTATAGACAGAGTAGAACTTCTCCATATAGTTTCCAAGAGTGCATCGTGGATTTGAACTGCCGATGCTTTGGTTAGCAGATACAGGACTTTACTATGGCACCAGAATTTCCTGGTCATTCTGTAAGCTATTTTAATTTCATCTGCAGACTTCATTTACATTCTAGTCCTCAGAACATGTAAATATGTTGTATTATACGGTGAATGTAAATATCTTTGAGAGGCCATTATTCTACTTACCACATGTACTACTGGACTTTGGCAGCTTACTTAGCTACTGCGTCTCACCTTTCTCATCAATCAAATGAGAATGAGCAAACTTACCTCATAGAATTTCTCAGAACTTTAAATGACAGCACATCTATAACTCATCCATACAGCAGACCCTCAGTAAACAGTGTCAATTGTTAATATTGTTAGTTCTTAATAAAATTATGGCTACTAAGAAGGACAACAGTGTCTGTAAACACTTTCTTACCAACCCAAGTAGTCTTTTAAAGGTATATAGTGATGCCAGATTGAATTATGTCCCTGCAAAATGTGTGTCAACTTGGCTAGGTCATGGTGCCCAGTACTGGGTGATTGTCTGCCATTTGCTATCTGATGTGATTTTTTTATGTGTTGCAATTTCTACCTCTATAATATTAATGAGATAAGATTAGTGGTAATTACGTTAATGAGTCAGGACTCAATTTACAAGATTAGGTAGTGTCTTAAGTCAGTATTTTTTGAGATATAAAAGAGAAAATTGAGTAGAGAGAAGGGAGGGACCTCAAACTACCAAGAAACAAAAGCCAGGAGAATAGTATGTCCTTTGGACCTGGGGTCACTGCACTGAGAAGCTCCTAGACTAGGGGAAGTTTGATGACAAGGACCTTCCTCCAAAGCTGACAGACACAGTCCTCCCTTAGAGTCAGCACCCTGAATTCCAGCCTCCTAAATTGTGAGAAGAAACCCTGGTGGTATAGTGGTTAAGTGCTGCTACAGCTGTTAACCAGAAGGTTGGCAGTTCAAATCTACCAGCTGTTCCTTGGAAACTCTATGGGGCAGTTCTACTCTGTCTATAGGGTTGCTATGCATTGGAATCAACTCAGTGGCACTGGGTTTGGTTTTGGAAACTGTGAGAGGGAAACCCTGGTGGCATAATGGTTAAGTGCTACAGCTGCTAGCCAAAAAGTCAGCAGTTCAGGTCTGGCAAGCGCTCCTTGGAAACCCTATGGGGCAGTTCTACTCTGCCATGTAGGGTCACTATGAGTCAGAATTAACTCAACAGCAATGGGTTTGGTATTTTTTTAAACTGTCAGAGAATAAATTTCTCTTTGTTAAAGCCATCCGTTTATGATAGTTCTGTTATAGCAGCACTAGATAACTAAGAGAGATGACAATTCTGCTTTGAGCTATTTTCTTTTTATCATACCAGACATTCTTTGGAACACTTCTTGAAAGCTACGATCTACATAGCTATAGCACTGTGCTCTTACCTCCTACCACGGCCAGGCGGGAAACAGTAATCTTGATTTTTTTACTTAAGCCTAGGGCACTTTTTCCACCTCTGCTTCTAAATAGAACCTTGTCCGGAAAGAAAGAGAGCTGAGACGATGGAAAAGAAGTCAAAGAAGTGTCATAAGTGATTTGGCTTCTTCTGTCACAGGAAGCAACAGGCTGTCCCCTGCAGGAGTCCTTTCCAGGATTAATAGGTCCAAAGCATCTCGGAGGTCTGCCTGGGTAAATTTTGTAAAAGGAGTCACTGGGTAGTGCACACAGTTAAGTGCTACTTACTGAAAGCCTGGTGGTCAAGTGTACCTAGAAGTACTTTGAAAGAAAAGCGTGATGATCTACTTCCGAAAAATCAACTACTGAACACTCTGTGCAGCACAGTTCTGCTCTGACACACACAAGTTCACCATGAGTTAGACCTGACTGGATGCCAGACTAGGGTATGGCAGGTACGGCACCAGCCCACAAGCATGGTACCATTGAGCAGCTTCTATTCACCTGGTAAGGCCACTAGAATATCTGCAGAACGGTACCTACAGCAAGCACTGAAATTGTGTCCTGTCTAAACATCTGAAAGCCCCCTTTTCTATGATTTTACCATAATATCAGCTCAAAAATACGAGTCAAGCTCATTAGTCTTTTAACTGAGACATTACTCTGTTTGAGGAAGGATGTTGGGTCATACCAGGTTAATAGAACCTGCTTAGCATTGCCATGAGCCTCGGGCCTGTACAGTACCCTAGATATGCCACTGACAATGTCAGCCGATTTGGGTTTTTTGCTTTTGATGTGTTGGAAATGTTCTAAATCCTAGTGTGTTATAAGTCTTAGAGGAGAAAAATAAGAAAAATGCCTCCTTTAAGTACTGCAGTGAAATGACGATCAGATATTGCCTAATTCTTATACAAATATCCTGAATGATCACCTCTTTGATGGAGCTAAGCATTGCAGGAAGTTCTTCCAGGTGCCACCCAATTAACTACATCCTTATTTCACTCTTGCTGAGCCTGTAGAAAATTTCAAGGAAGTATTCCAAGGAGCTAACCAAGTGCATGTTTCCGCTGAAGGTGAAGAGAGAGCACTTGGAGCCATAACCAAGCCACTCCTCATCAATTAGGAAGTAAAAGGTTGCTTTGTGGTTATCATAAAGTTGGTGACCCCTGGCAAGCACTTCCAGGTCAAAACACTATGTTCTCTACAAGCACTAACATTAGAATCAGTCATTTTCACACACACCAAAGCTTGATGCCATTGAATTGATTCTAACTCGTAACAGCACTACAGGACAGTGAAACATCTTACTCTCGCAGAACCACTGATAGGTTCAAATTGCCGACCTTTTAGTTAACAGCCAATAGGTTAACCACAGCACCACCGGGGCTCCTTTTCCCACACACACAGAGAACTCCACAAATCTTACCTCCATCCTTCACAGCTTTTCCCTGGGAAGGAAAGGCCGCTACTCATTAGCTTCCAGCACAGAGCATTTTGTGTTGGGGTGGCAACCCTGATGCCAAATCGCTTCACTCTTGCTTGGTAGAGAATGAATGGATCAGATAATCAAATCAGGAACTGGGGAAGAACCAGAGCTAAGATTTTACCTTCTGATTCCGTGCTTTGCCCCCATCGCATCAGGACACTCCTTCAAATAGAAGAAAAAAGAAAAAAAAATGGCTGCCATCTGTGCTCCACTGTTTTCAGTGGCTGTTTTTTTTTTTTTTTTTTTTTGGACACCTTCCTTCTGAGGCGCTTCTGGATGGACTCTAACTTTTGGGTTGGCAGCCAAGAGTGTTGACCATTTGGTCCACCTGCAGACTCCTTACGACCATATGGATGCTGCTTAAAAATATATGTTGACATTCAATTTTGATAGATTAGAAAAAAAAAATCTTTGCACATTTGCATAGTCCACCAATAGTCTTCAAAGAAACAAATTGTCCAAAATTATGGTCACCCTGCTCCCTCAGCCTCTTGCCTTTTCTGGAAGGTTCAGGAAACAGCACTGTTCTACAGCAGCTGCATCCAGTACATTGGAAATCTAGGAACTTCCAAAAGAGGCAAGGACAGAACCTGGTGAAGGCAGACAGAGCTCCCCAGCTAACCATTCTCACAAATCCATCTTCCCTCAGCCAGCTGGGGCTGTACCCAGAGGAAAAAGAGGCAAAGATTTACAGGCAGCAAGAGGGGTTGTTGGCCACATCCTTGTACCCCCTCTGACCATGGAAGAGTGGAGCAGACAGAAAATGATAAATTGTCAAAATGTCATCACTCTAGGAAATCACTGAGTGAGCTAATGGAGCTACTAAACAAAACACACACACACACATTCACACACACATACGTAGAGACCTGTGAAATACAGCCTCATGTTTCCTTACGAACTTTCATACTCTTCTGTGATCCATCACAGCAGACACTGCACCCCAAACTATCATCCATCACGAAGGGCACGATGAGCAGGCAGGGAAACACTGTGCGCAGAGACCCACAACACAACTCCCTGATGTGACTCCCCGACTCCTTGCAGATATAAATGAGAAGCACGGTAATGAACAAGGTGCTAAAGCAGCCGGTGACTAGGGCCACCCATTCCTGGATATGAATCTGGTTGAAAGGTTTTTCCTTATTTTCTGTGAATTGTTTGGGAATTTCCCCTGCATCACACATGAAAACAGAAGAATGGAGGACATCACCCTAGAATAGGATTGTGACAGAACAAAGTCATAGGTCTTCACCTGCACTTTGTTCTTAGAGACCTCAGATTATTTCCTAGGCCCAGATTTTCCTCTCACAGCTCCATTCCCTCTGTTAATAAAACGATCCCTGTCCTTTTATTTTGAAGTTCTGAATTGAGACCCTTACAGGAGTGTCCATCTGGAACACTGGTGATTCAGTAGTAGAGTTCTCTCCTGCCGTGTAGAAAACTCAGATTCATTTCTGGGCCAGTGCCCTTCACATGTAGTCACCTCCTGTGTGTCAGTGGAGAACTTGCATGTTGCTTGGATGCCTAATACGTTTCAGTAGAGCTTCCAGATGAAGACAGACTAGGAAGAAAGGCCTGGAGATATACTTCTGAAAGTTTGCCAGTGAAAATCCTACAGATCACAGCAGTCCAATGCACAACAAATCATGGGGATGGCACGGGATGAGCGGCATTCCATTGTACACGGAGTTGCTGTGTACAACTTGAGGACACTTAACAACAACATACATCCATTAGATCATTCCCCTGGCCTACAAACCTAGGGACACAGGAGTAACAGCAGAAAAAAATAAGCTAGAGGAAAGAAAGAATAAAGGGAGAGACAGAGAAAAGGAGATTTAATATTATTTTCATTGTCATATATGCCATCTCATTCCATTCCTGCAACTCCCTAACAAGAGGTTTTATTTATTCTCACATATGAAAAAGGCTGAGACTCAGAGAGGCTATTTGGCCTGTCTATGTAACAAGATTATTTTATGAAACCTTGTTTTCTCAAAATGCCAGCTAAAACAAAGGGCAATAATAGGCTGTGGTTACTTCCAGTTTCTCGAAGGAGGCTGCTGAAGCCATTCCTTCAGCTCTTCTTAAGAGGCGGTCTCCACTGCACTGTTCAGCCCATGTCTGCAGAAGTCTGAAGTCTGCTGAGAAAGAGAACAGGTAGGGAAGTTATTGGCCTGACTGGGACATCTGTGGAATGACGAGATGGATGTTTCTGTTCTTGGCTGGAGGCTTGCTGTGCTGAAGAAACTCACAAGCCTGTCTGAGCGCATCTACAGGACTGGACATATGTGTTCTGGAGTGTGGAGACTTAAAAAACCTGGATATGGCTGCTGCTTTAATTCCAGAGAATTCTAAAGGCGATACAGCTCTGCCTTGCCCTCCCAGCATGTGACTTGACAAGGATGTATGAGCCCTCATAGAGCCAGGGCAGGGTGAGAAGCTGACCTGGTCTTGATTTGCATTCATGAGACCCATGAGGGCTTTCCATCAGAGCACTAAGAGTCATGAGGTTGCCTACACAGGCAAGCCTGGAAGGGGGAGTGCTCTGTAAACTGTATTGCAGCCCCCTGGGATGCCTCTGAAGGACCCGTGGATGGCTTGAAGGACCAGACAGCTGCCCACTTAAGTCAAGAGAAAACTGCAAGTAACACTAGCTGGAGAGACTTTTGCCTCTTCTATGCCTTGTACCCTGTCATGAATTGAGTTGTGTCCTCCGGAAATATAAAGGCAGTTAGGTCATGATTGCCAGTCTTGTGTGACTGTCCACCACCTGATACGATTCTCCTATTTGTTGTGAATCCTTTCTCTATGACATTGATTAGATGGGATTAGTACCAATTATGTTAATGAGACAGGACCCAAGCTACCAAACTGGATTGTGTCCTAAGCCAACCTCTTTTGAGATATAGAAAAAAAGAATCAAGCAGAGGCACAAGAAGACCTCATACCACTGTGAAACCAGTGCCGGGTGAAAAGTACATCCTTTGAACCCAAGGTCCCTATGCTGAGAAGTTTCTAATCCACAGTAAGATTGATGACAAAGACTTTCCTCCAGAGCTGACAGACAAAAAAAAAGGCCTTCCCCTGGAGGAGGAAGCCCTCAGTTTGGACTTCTAGCCTCCTAGCCCATTAGAGAATAAACTTCTGTTTGTTAAGCCATCCACTTGTGGTAATTCTGTTAAAGCCCAACCCAGTGCTGTCGAGTCAATTCCGACTCATAGCGACCCTACAGGTCACAGTAGAACTGCCCCACAGAGCAGTACTAGATAACTAAGACATGTCCCCTTTCCCAATTCTTGAGGACTCTTAAGAAAGGGAAAAAGAAAGAAAAATACAGAATTTCTGTTCGGGCTGTTGAAACGTTTTAGAAGTAGATGGCGCTGATGGTTTCATAACATTCTGCATATACTTAATGCCACTGAATTTTATAGTTAAAAATGGCAGTTTTATGCCATATACCTTTTTACACAATAACATTTTTAAAAGCAGTCAGGGAACTATAGCAAACCATACCCACTTCTGCATGCATGCCTGGCCTGAACTGGGGCCGGTGAAGGTGAAGGGAACAGTAGGAAAGGAACTGAGGAGAAAGAGAAAAGCTTCACATTATATGAGAGCTTGAAGTTTTTAAAAAGGGCTGGACCAAAACTCGTCAATGCCCTAAAAAATTTTTTAGTTATAAAAACAAAGTTTCTTATCATTGAAAGTCATTTGGAATCAGTCTCAGATAAAAGTTCTGGAGTCCAAAGATGGGAAAGTGGGGTTTAACACAGTTTGACTGAAGGTAGTATAGGACTTGCATCCTATACCATTCAACCCAGACAATAAATTGGCTACATCAATCACAAAAGATATTTGCAAAGCCAGAATTCTGACCCTGTTTTTCAGCTCCAAGGGCAGAGAATTTCCTAGCTCTACGGGGCTAGAAATCAAAGGCAGTTGAAGTTTTTAAACATAGAATTAAACAGGTGTTTTGGAATCACTTTTTCCCAAGGTTATCAGCAGCAGCATAAATCTGCTTCTTTCAGGAATTAAGGAATCTATCTGGGAATTGACATAGAGTCTGTAGTGCAAATCAGTCCACTTTCAGATCACTTTGTCCACCATTATGTCATAGGAACCCTCCTGCTGGCCAGCTTAGCAGAAGGCACCAAGAAGTACAACTCCACTTAAATTTTTGCTGCTAGTTGCCACTGAATCTACTCTAACTCAGGATAATCTTACGTACAACAGAACAAAATGTTGCCCAGCCCTGCATCCTCTTCTTGACGGTTGGCCTGTTGAAGCCCATTGTTGCATCTACTATGTAGTGCCTTTCAACCTAGGGGCTCATTTTCCAGTCCTCTGCAGAAAAATAAAGTGGTCACTGGCTAGTTTTCAAGGTGACCAGGCCTTTCTTCCTAGTCTGTCTTAGTCTGAAAGCTCCACTGAATTTTGTCCACCATGGATGGACTTGCTGGCATTTGAAAGACCAGTAGCAGAGCTTCCAGCAGCATAGCAACACTGAAGCCACCACAGAAAGCAGGCGAACTGATGGACAGAGGGGTGGCCGGTAACCTTACTGACTTAAAACGGTTCTAGATGGTCACAAGAAGAACTGCCTATGTTACGCATGCCTGACATTTCACCAAGGCTGTGTTCTTTCACTACTGCCAAGTACAATCTGAGTGTTCCTCAGAAGCAAGGATAGTAAGACTGTGTCTTACATACTCTGGATTTGTTGTCAGGTGGGGTCAGGTCCTGGAGAAGGACATCATGCTTGGCAAAGTAGAGGGTCAGTAAAAAAAGAAGACCTTTAAGGAGATGGATTGACACAGTGCCTGTAACAATAGGCTTAAGCATAAAAATGATTACAGGGATGGTTCAAGACAGGGCAGTGTTTCATTCTGTTGTATGTAGGGTCACTATGGGTCAGAACAACTCGATGGGACCTGACAAGAAGTACATTTTTCTTTTTTCTCTTCCACTTGGTTGTTTGTAAAAGAAAGAAAGGGAAAAGATTTGAAAAACAAACCCCCAAAAGTGAAGAAAATATTACATAGAAAGAAACAGAGGGGAATGGACCAATTAATACACAAGACAAAGGCCCAGCATGAAAGACTGGGGAGGAAGGAGAATGGAAGGATGGGAAGACAGAGTGAGAAAAAGGAGAGGGTTTTGCTAAGTCAGGTGCATATATACGAAATGTTACAGCTTTATAAATTCCCAGAAGTACAAAAAAAGATCTCAGTGTATACAATGCTTTAAAAAGTCACAGAACGAAAAAGGAAATGAATTCAATTCGCTTGCTTTCAGGACAGCCTTTAAGAAAAGAAAAAAAGAGAGGAAGTAGAGGCAGATAAATGCTGCTAACAGAGCTCCTTGCAATGTTTCAAAATGAATAAATAAAACCTTCCCTGCCAACCTTTTTTTTATTATTATGTCTGTCTCTGACTTTTTAAATGCTTTCCTTAAAAATGTTTTCATGCTTCCTTTTCCCTGAACATTTTACAGTTCGCCTTCTTAAATTTCACTGGAGACCTGCAAATCAAGTTGCATCTTGCTGATTTGATAGCTGCTTTTACCCAGCCCAGCAGAAGGCAAGGCCCTGGCATCAGTCTTGCTGGGAAAAGAGTTTCTTAGCAAACCCTCCCCTGCTTGGCTGGCAGCAGAACGAGCCAGGAAGGCCAGATCAGGCAAGGCCTGGCTCTAGGGCCAGCAGGCAGGTGTCCGAAGCAGGCGAATCAGGCTCCTCTGTGGTGACCTTCAGTCTCAGTGACAACACAGGAGATCACCTCTTTCCCCAGGCGTCATTAGAAACTGTTGCATCCTGCACTGGTTTGGAGATGGGAAGGCAAAGTGGCGTGAGGCAGGAGAAGAAACATCCTTGTTTTGCAATCCCAGTAATTAGTCCTAGAGGATTTCTCCAACTGCTACTGCTGGCAGGAAGGGCTGGGAAAGAGAAGTCGCCAGGCTTGCTACACCGGCCACTGCAGAGCCAGCTCCCTGCTTGAAATTCAAATGAGCACCGCTGTGACCTTTGCTGTCACATATTTTATTTCAGAGACGGTTTACAAGGCCCCTCCACCATGCAGGTCATGTTTTAGTTTAAACAGAAAGACTCTCGTAGGTGTTAGATGCGAGTTAATGATCACACCGAAATCATTCTAATTAGGCTGTGTTGTTACATGCTGCCCTTTGGGGGCTGCCGCTGTTGTCACGTAAAGTATTTTGTAGAAAAATAATTGGTCTGAGATGTCTTCCTCCCTCTCTCACATAACCATCTCCTTTCTCCCTCTCTCCCTCTTTAATAATTATTGATCTTTCAGCACTTGATCAGGAGGATCATTCACCTCCTAGTCCCTGCGAGCCTCCGTGAAAGCATCCACCTGCAGGCGGAGGGAGGGGACCCGGGCTGGTCTTTGATGAGTTCCAGCTGCCGTCCTCTCATCAAAGGACAAATAAGAATGAGGTTTCTATTAGGGCTGTTCCAAAAAGGTCCTTACATTTTGTTCTGATCTGTTTTGCTTTAGGGAAAGCCTGGGAAGAGTGGGTGGCTCATTCAAAGAGCCTTGTCACCCTCCTGGGCTACGACCTAGCATGAGAGTGATCAGGTGAGTGGGCAGTGCTGGGCTCTCCGTACAGTGCACTTACCATTTACATGCCTCTACATACAGACACCCTGCCTGCCTAACTTAGGAGAGCAGTTTTCAGTCTTGTTACCTCTAGGATAAGTCCGTATTGATTTCGTTTGTTTGCGTACTTCTCTCAGCTTTGTTTCTTCTTTAATCTGGAATATTTGATCCTTATTAAAAAAAAAATATTCAGCAACTTCAGGGGAATCAGCTGGACAGCAGTGGGTCTTGGGGGTTTTTTGTTTGGTTTGGTTTATTTAATCCTTAAGAAGGCATAAATAAGGTATGAAGAACACAAGAATGAACAATACCGATGAAGAAGAAAAAAATACTTCTGTTTCTTACCTCTGACCAGTAACAGGTTAACTGTGGAGCTGAGAGGAGCAGGAAAAGTTTTCAAACCAGGGGGAAATTTTCCAGGTGTCTAGGCTATTCTAACCACCTAATGAAAGCAGTGGTGGTTCAGCGGTAGAAGTCCCACCTTCCACCTGGGAGACCTGGGTTTGATTCCCGGTCAATGTGCCTCATGCAAGGCCACCATCGGCACCGGTGGTGGCTGTCCCAGCTCTTCCTATCACCAAGGAGGTTTTTGTGTTGCTCTGAGATTTATCAGCGTTCAGCACAGCTTCCAGACTGAGAAGAGCCAACAATCTGCTTCTGAAAATCAATCAGTGAAAATTCTATGAATGACAAGGAGTCAATCGCCCTGAGTAGAGAAATAACTAGACAGCAGGTAACAACCAAGCATTTGACAATGCTGAGTGTTACCTCGGCTCTGTAATCTTGAGATACAGCCTAGATTAGGAAATCCTCCCTCCCTAGACAGCAAATAACCACTTTTCCAGTAGGACTTTGATAAGATTCCTGGTGTTCACTTGTTTACCTAGGACAAGGGCATGCACTTATTGCTGTTGAGTTGCTTCTGGCTTATAGCAAACCTAGAGGACAGAGTAGAACTGCACCATAGGGTTTCCAAGAAGCACCTAGTGGATTTGAACTGCTAACTCTTTGGTTAGATACTGTACTCTTAAGCACTATGCCACCAGGACTCCAGAAAGGCCATATACAGACCCTCAAATTCCCGTTCTTTACCTCATGAATGATTAGTCTAATTGCTTGTCCCCACTGAGGAATCATACCAAAGCGTTCATTAAGCAAACTTTGGTTAAGGTTTTCTCCTTCCCGCAGATCTCTAAACATTGGCCCATTCTCATCCTCGCCAGTATATAGCCCTTCCTGAGAACAGGCTGGCCTCAGGAAGAAGTATTCTCTGATTTGCTATCCCATGTCCCTACCCTTTTACTACACTTTCTCACCCCTGGCTCTTTCTTATTTTGTCTGCTTTCTATTATTTAAAAAAGCCCCTTATACTGACTCTTGAGATGCTTGCTGATCTTCTGATCAGAGCATTCTCCAGTTACAATAGTCCTCCTTTTCCTACTGCTTTGGAAACCCTGGTTCGGTAGTGGTCATAGTGCTACAGCTGCTAACTAAAAGTTCAGGAGTTCAAATACACCAGATGCTCCTTGAAAACTCTGCGGAGCAGTCCTGTAGGGTCACTATGAGTCAGAATCAACATGATGGCAAGGGGTTTGGCTTTTGGTTTTTCTTCCCCCATGCCTACCCCTTGCAAGAAATCTTTGGAGCAAACTCTTTCCTCCCTAAATCGTTGTTGTCTTTGTCTTTATTTAACACATATCAAGTAGGCTGGGAGTGTGCTCAATGCCCTTGCCCGTAACTGAAAGACTTGATACGATGGCTTTCAATATGAAAAATACTATTCTGAGGTCAGCCTATCTCATTCACTTTAAACTGATATTCACTGTCATCAGGGAACTTAGGAAAAATTAAAAAGAAATGAAATATTCTTAGCAAAAAGCTATTTGAGGAAGGACAGCAAAAACTTACTCTTCCTGAAAATAAAAAAATAAAGTGAAAGAATCAACAAAATTATAAAGAACTACTACGGATTAACTATATTAAAAGTTTAGTATTTCTAGGACTTGATGTCTGCTTCAACAGAGTCTTGCCACTCAAAATGTACAATGCCCTGGTGGTACAGTGGTTGAGAACTTGGCTGCTACCCCAAAGTTCAGCAGTTCAAATATACCAGTCACTCCTTGGATATCCTAAGGAGCTATTCTTCTCTGTCCTGTAGAGTTGCTACAAGTCACAATCAACTCAACAGCAACAAAGAACTCAAAATGTGATGCATGGACCAGCAGCATCACCCTTACCTGGGAGCTAATTGTTGTAATCAGGTGCCACCCAGTCAATTTCAATATATAGCAATTCCATGTGTGATAGTAGACCTGTCCCATATGGTTTCCTGGGCTAAAATCTGTATGAGAGCAGATTTTCTTCTGTGGAGCAACTGCATTGGTTCAAACAACCAATCTTTCTATTAGCAGCTGAGTGCTTAACTACTGCATCACCCAGACTCCTTGGAAGCTGATTAGAAGTACAGAATCTCAGGCTCAACTACAGACCTTCAGAATTAGAATTTGCACTTTAACAAAATCCCCAATGCAGTTGCATATAATTGGAGTCGGAGAAGCCTTGCTTTTTGTCATTCTTGCCTTCATCAGAGAATCCTTGGGCAGTACAAACATTATAATGTGCTCAGCTGCTAAGCAAAACCTTGGAGGTTCTAGTCTATTCATATATGCCTCAGAAGAAAGGCCTGGTGAGCTACTTCCATCAAAATTAGAATGACATTCATGCAGCTGACAGAGATATGAGAAGATTTTCACAATCATTAGCCACTAGAAAAATGTAAACAAAAAGTACAGTGAGATACCATTTTATCCAAATAGGCTAGAGTTAATCAAAAAACATAAAATAATAAGTGTTGAAGAGGCTATGGAGAGACTGGAACACTTATACACTGCTGGTGGGAATGTAAAATGGTACAACTACTTTAGAAACCAATTGGCACTTTCTTAAAAAGTTATAAATTGAAATACCATCCAATCCAGAAGTCTTCTTTCTTGGAATATATCCTAGAGAAATAAGAGCTGTCACACAAATAGATAAAGGCACACCAGTGTTCATCGCAACACTGTCCACAAAAGCAGAAAGATGGAACCAACCTAGGTGCCCAAACACAGACGAATGGATAAATACACTGTGGTATATTCACATGATGGAATAATATGCAACAATAAAGAACAATGATGAATTTCAGAAACATAATATGGAAGGATCAGGAAAGCATTATGCTGAGTGAAATTAGTCAGTTGCAAAAGAGCAAATATTGTATCAAATCACTATAATAAGGGCTCAAGAAAAGGTTTAAACATAGAAGAGAACAGTCTTTGATGGTTATGAGATTAGGGCAGCAGGGATAACAAACAAGCATTATTTTAGGTGAAGGAAGGGACAACACACAGTAGAGAAGTCAACACAACTGGACTAAACAAAAAGCTAAGAAGTTTTCTAAATAAAACCAAACACTTTGAGGGACAGAATAGCAGGGGAAGGAGTCTAGGGACGATAGTTTCAGGGGACATCTACATCAACTGGCATAACAAAGTTCATTTAGAAAGTGTTCTACATCCTACTTTGGTGAGTGGCACCTCAGGTCTTAAAAGCTAGGAAGTAGCCCTCTAAGAAGCATCAATTAGTCTCAAACCACCTGGAGCAAATAAGAATAACGAACACCAAAGACATAAGGAAAACCCGAACCCAAGAGATGGAAAGGGCCGCATAAACCTGAGACTACGTCAGCATGAGACTAGAAGAACTATATGGTGCCCAGCTACCACTACAGGGAACACAATAAAGAGATCCTGGTGGAGCAGGAGAAATATGGGGTACAGAACTCAAACTCTACTGAAAAAAAAAAAAACAGACTTAATGGTCTGACAGACTGGAGGGTTCTTAGAAGATATGACACCCAGACTCTCTGTTAGCCCAGAACTGAAGCCATTCCCAAAGTCAACCCTTCAGACAAAGATTGAACTGATCTATAAGACATAAAATGATGCTGGTGAACAGTGTGCTTCTTGGCTTAAGTGGATACGGGAACCTAACTGAGCAACTGCTGTCCAGAGACAAAAGGAGAAGGCAGAGGGGAACATGAACTGGTTGAACAGACATGGGAAATCTGAGGTGGAGGAGAAGAGTTGCTGTCACAAGGTGGGGAGAGCCACTAGGTTACATAGCAATGCATGTGTAACTTTATGTATGAGAAACTGACTTGAATTGTAAACTTTCTTTTAAAACATAATGGAAAAATGAATTAAAAAAAAAAATCAGCCTTGAAAGTCCAATGGAGTACAAATCTGCTTTGATATTCAAACGGTCGCCATGAGTTAGGATCAGCTCAGTGACAACTGGTAATAAATACCTCTATAGCATTACAAGAATTTCTCCTTCCCCACACAGGGAAAGGATTCTGTGGCTCTGAAATCTACCTCACGCCTCCCACTGCCATAGAAGAGATTCAAGTCCTCACTTGGGTTTCCCAAAGTGCTTGAAGGAATAAAACAGAGACACCAACTGGGTTTAAGAAAAAAAAAAGTAATAATAAAACTTACCTTGCTTGAAAACTACTTTATTGTGATTGTTTTGCTTTCATTTCCTTTTTGGTATGAGACCAGTGTTATAAAAACATATGAGACTATTTCCACGTTGGAAGAAACAGTCTTTGATGGTGGTGAGGGAGGGGCCGAGTGGGAGGGAGTACATTGACTAGACCATAGATAAATAGTAATTTCTGCAAAGGGTAAGAAAGTACAAAACACTGGAGAAGCCAACAAAACTATACTAAGGCAAGATCATGGACGCATCATTACACACACCCAAACTCCCTGAAAGACTGACTGGGCTGAGGACTGGGGACCACGGTCTTGGAGGACATCTAGCTCAACTGGTTATAAAGAAAATGTTCCACATCCAACTGTGGTGAGTAGCAACTGGGCTCTTAAAAGCCTGTAAATCGCCGTCTAAGATACGTCTACTGGGCCCGTCATGGCCGGAGCAAAGGCGAATGAAGGACACCAAAGACCCCGGGAAAGATTAGTTCAAAGGACCGACGGGGCACAGTCACCCCATCCTTCACCAGGCTGAGCTTAGAACAACTAGATGGCGCTTGGCTACCACCACCAACAGCTCTGGCAGGGATCACAATAAAGGATCCCCCAAACACCAGGTTTGTTGGTCTGACAGACACTGTCCCCCAGACACTGTCTTAACTGAGAACTGAGGTCACTGAGGTTCACCCTTCAGCCGAAGATCAGACAGGTCTGTATAGCTAAGAGGAACACACATGAGGGTCATGGTTCACAGTTGAGTCAAATATACGAGGCTAAGGGACCTACCAGCCCCAAAGCAAAGACAAGAATGCAGGAAGAGTCAGGAAGACGGGTGAGAAGGGGAGAATGTTGATACATCACAGGGTTCCAGCCAGTGTCACAAAGAATTTTGTGCTTTAACTGTTTAATGAGAAACTGATTTACTCTTTTGACTTTTACCTAAATCACAAAAAAAGAGAAATGGGTTAGCACAATAGCCCAAAACAATGGACTCAAATATACCAGCAATTGTGAAGATAACACAAAACGGGTCTTGTTTCCTTCTGCTGTATGTAAGGTCACCATGAGTGTTAGCTCAACAACAGTTTGTCTGTCTGTCTGTCTGTCATCTGTATCTGTCTGTGTGTATGTAAATATATTAAAGGCATCTCCTTTCTCTTCTAAACAAATGAGCAAGTTTATTTTGTGACCCCGTGCATCCCAGCCTGTCCTTTGGCAGCATGGTGCCTGCCAAGGCCTCCAACTGCAGTATTTGTTGGCAACACCTTTGTCACTGCCTAAACAAGGCATCAATAATTAAATTCCCATTTATAAAAAGAGGAAATTATTCATGCCATCAGCACTCCCCATCAGTAACAGGAGGAAATGTAACTATCTCATTACCTTATCACACTGTGTGCAAACAGAACTGCCCGTTGTTTATAATAAATATTTGATAAGTAAGGAAACAAGAAGGATAAACCAAGGATGAAGAGAGTGGCTGCCGGAGAGATGCTGCAGAATTTGACCCCAGTGGTTGTGATTTTCCCCTTGAATCCTCCTCTCCATTGTTTTCTAGATTCAGCTGGAAGGTAACCACAGTGGAATGGAATGCGGGCCATAGGCCAACTAGTGACTCACACAGCTTTTCTTTATTTCACGTCTAAAAATAAACTATAAAAAACCTTAGTTTCTTCTTTTTCTCCTGTGCTTTTCAAATACATTCCAAGGGAAGTTTCTCAATCAAAGTTTTAAAAACAAACCACTGCATCTGAAATACCCTACTGATGCTGAACAAGTTTTAGGAAGTTTCTAAGGCAGATTAGGAAGAGCTGGCAATCTACTTTCAAAAATTAGTCAGTAAAAATTCTATAGAAACGTCCTACTTTGCTATGAGACCAGAAGAACTGAATGGTGCCCAGCTACCATTACTGAACATTTTAATTAAAGATGCTATAAAAGAATCCTGATCAAAAGGATGAAAATACAGATAAAAATTTAAAAGACTCCACACTCCCTAGAACCATGATGATTAGATAAATTCCCGAAACTAGCTCTGAGACAATCTTAATCCTTAATAAAATAAATAGTCCCTGAAATCTTCTTAAACATGAAACAATAGTTTAGCTTAACTAGTAAAATATGTCTGCATTATGGAATTTTAAGAGCTATGGGATCAAATTGACAACAGCAACTTGAAAAATTAGATAGGAAACTTAGGAGACAGTGAATTTATGTTAATGGGAGAGGAAGAGCTCAGAAAAGTAGGGTGAAATGGTTATACAACACAAAGACTGTAATCAGCACTGCTAAATGGCACATACAGAAACTGTTGAATTGGTGTCTGTTTTGCTGTGAGTAGTGAACAACACCAAAATGAATAAAATTTAGAAAAAGAGAGTTCCATGGATCACCCTCTCCGGTCCCCAAATGATCATGGGAATGGTGCCAGACCAGGCCACATTTCATCGCATGAGTGATGGCCATCAGTGAGTGAAATGATGGCCATTGCATGAGTGATGGCCAATTCAATAGCAGCTAACACAACAACAACAGCAAACTACAGCTCAACATTCTGCTTTGGTTCAGTGGGAAATGCCCTGACCAGTGAGGCCTGAACTCTAGACTCCAGGCTCTCCTTTCTCACAGATCCACTGGGAGAGGCTACAGTCCCCTTTCTGTGGTCTCATTTTCCTCAACTCTAAAATGAGACATGAGAAGACACTTACGTCCCTTTTTAGCTCTTAAAAATAATGTTTATTTTCATGGAAAGATCACACACACACATACACTCCCCAGAAAAAAAATCACAAGCAACCAAAAAGTAGAGAGACAGCACGATTTTCAGTCTGATTAACTTGGTTGCCGGCTGTAGAGAAACAGTAACTGCAGGCCTGATTTTCTCCTCTCTGGCAAATGAAGGAGTGGTGGGTCTCTCAGTGGCACAAATGGCTTGTCCTTGATTACTAACATAAACAGGAAGTTCAAACCCACCCCAAGGCACCACAAAAGAAAGTCCTGGAAATCTGCTTCCTGAAGGATTACAGCCAAGAAAACCCTATGCAGCATAGTTCTACTCTGTAACACACGGGATCATCATGAGACTGAATAGACTAGACGGCAATGGGTTTGGTTTTCATGTTTGGTTGAATGGTGATAACACTGATAACTTATTTCACAGGTTATATTTGTCCTTGTTTGGGGGCACAGGTAGATCTGACCCATAGTGACAGTAGAGAACAGACTAGAACTGTCCCAGAGTTTCCAAGATACACCTGGCAGATTGGAACTGTCAACTTTTGGGGGTTTTTGTTTTTTAGTTTTGGTTAGCAGCCACAGCTCTTAACCACTATGCCACCAACATTTCTTGTCTGTCCATACCTACCATTTATTCTTCACCCTTTTTTATCCTCCTGGCTGTCTCTGGGAGCTGAGCCTTGCCGCCAGCGTTATCCAGTTTCCCTTGTTTACTGGCTTTCTGTTGGATTGGGCCAATGGACAGTACCGACGAAAGATAAGAAGACAGGAGTTAAGACATACTGGGATGTGTCTTCAACCCCTCTTCCCTTTTTCTGCGGCCATTCTACAACAGGAACAGTAGCTTTCCACAACTACTGCTCCCACTGATGGCCCCCTTCTCTGGGCTTCAACTCTCCCTGGGGTCCCTTAACCCTAGACACAGCAACAGCTCCCCACTGTTGCTAGCCTCTGCTGTCACATCACCCCTTGTTGGTTCCTTTTACCCTGGCCACATCCCTAAATAATCTTTCCAATAAAGCCTTGGACTTGAAACATCTGAATTTAATTCTGCTTCCTGCCACAGCTCTGATTGGTGGATACACAAAGTAAATATTGAGAATATGTGATTTGAAAGAATTTGGAAGTTCTCAACATAATTAACCCAAGAGTCTTTAAGAATGAAATCTTGCTGTGTTTCTAGGATCATCTTCTAGTGACATCTCCCAGACAATAAGCTCAAATGGTAACCAGTGCAATGTTATCAATAGGTTATGTGATTATTATTGCTGTAGCTGTCATGGAGTTGGCACCTGAGTCACGGCAACCCCAGGAGTCATCGCCATGATCAGTGGCAGACAGATCACTGTGATCAACAAGATTTGCATTGAGTTTTAGAAATAGATGGCCAGGCTTTCTTCCTAACACCCTTAGTCTGGAAGATCTGCTGAAACCTACTGTGTCATAGCAACATGCAAGCTTCCACTGTCACACAGGTGGTTGCACAGGAGGTGTGCTGTCCAGGCATCAAACCGAGGCCTTTTGCATTGAACCACTTCTGCCCCCAAAACCAGTGGTTGTTGAGTCAACTCCAACTGATGGTGACCTGTAGAACTACGCTCTAGAAAGTTTTCAAAGGCTGCTTTTTCAAAAGTAGATCACCAAGCCTTTTCTATCAATGTGTTGCTGGGTGAATTTGAACCTCTAACGTTTTGGTGAGCAGCCAAGTGTGTTAGCTATTTGCATCACCCAGCGACGCCAGGTTATATGGTACAAGCTGTGTTACTGGCTTTACCCTCCTCAACCAGAAAAAACTGTGACCAGAGAGCATGTCTTGTTGGGAAAAAGACCATTGGAGGCAGATGGTCTAGGGGCTCTGGCTATGTGGCCTTGACCTTCAATGTCTCAGACGTCCCATTTCAATATTTATAAGATAATAACAATTACCCTATGCAGTTATTAAGAGACTCAAAGGAGGTAGTAAATATAAAGTCCTTTGCAAACTTAAAATACTCTCTTATATAAACAACATACTTGTCATAGTTTCATATATATTATTTTCTTTTCCCTCCAGAGTATTAAAGCAATAACCCTTTAAAGGTAGGAAACGTAGTCATATGCCAGTGTTATTTCTTCCACAGACCCTAGCTAGCCACTTAGCTGTTTTCAGTAAGTATTAGCTGAATAACAATCACAAGATTCAGTGTTTTTATCAATCAGCTTTTAATTAAAAAGCAAAATATTGAACAAAGGCACCCCGTTCTGGAAAATGAAACCAGAATATCTATTAGCTTGCCCATTTAGTCAGGCTTATGAGAGTTTGCAAATATTTTTCCAGTATCTTTTTGTAATTAAAGTGCATTGATAAATTTAGAATGATTCAGAAAAACGTTTATCAGTATTCCTTCTGGGAGCATCAGATACGGTACATGATTCTTGTCCAATGATCATCCAAGAGCCTCTTCCATTTCTTGGTAATTAAACGGGACCTTTAGCATAACTGAAATTTGTACCTGCTAGCAGCTCTGTTCTCCAATCAACACATCACAGGTTCCTGCTAACTCTGAAATTTTATTTTACAGCAGACTGAGTTTTGCATCACTTTTACATTATAGTAAGTGGCGTTGATTGCTGGAATCTTAATTCTTCCTCCTCAGATTCTTGAGTGCTGGAAAGACACATGAGAAATACTATGGAAATCTAGCTGAAGTTGAAAAGTATCATCTGATGAGAAGTGATTATGTACTGGGGTATTTTATTGAAAGAGTAATAATTCCTTCAGGTTTGTGACATTCTCCTGATCTTTTCTGCCAGTTCCCTTAACTTCAGTTCCCTGCCACCTCACTGGTAAATCCTGACGGTGCAATGGTTAAGTACTATGTCTGCTAACCAAAAGATCGGCGGTTCAAATCCACTAGGAGCTCCTTGGAAATTCTACGGAGCAGTTCCGCTCTGTCCTATAGGGTCGTTATGAATCAGAATCGACTGGACCTCACCCAGAGGCATTGTAACCAATGGTCTTACCTTGAAACAGGGCTTATAGGTTTTCTTATTTGGGTTCATATTCTAAAGAAAAGTGAGATAGGACTGTGACATACATTTCACAATTTACGTTTCAGCTTTCCTATTCTGCATCACTTCCTAAATTAATATCATTCTTTTAATATTACTGTACATTCACAAAGACAGATAGAAAGATAGACATTATAGGAAATCAAATAAACTCTGTAAGTCCCCACTGTAGATGCTGTATATTACCAGGAATGAAAAGGATTTAGGAAAAACTAGCCAAGAAGCCAAAGCCAAAGCTACTGCCACCAAGTCGATTCTGTCTCGTAGAAACCCTATAGGTCAGAGTAGAAATGCCCAGAGTTCCTAAGGAGTGCCTGGTGGGTTCAAACTGCTGACACCTGGGCTACTAGATGCAGCATTTAACTACTACACCACAGGAAAAACTAGGAAAGAGGAAAACAGAAAGAAAAAAAGACAGCAAGTATTTCAATGAGGAGCAAGAAAACTCTAAGATTTTCCAATCTTAAATATAAGAAAGTAGGGATGAACATGAGGGTAGAACCGAGCAGGCTGTGGTTTATGAAGTCAGATGATCCATTGCCATTAAGTTGATTCCTGGTCATGGAAATCTGGTGTGTTACAGAATAAAACAGTGCTCTGTAGGGCTTTCTTGGCTGTAGTCTTTCCAGAGGCAGATCACCCAGCCTTTTTTCTGTGGCACTGCTGTGTGAGTTTGAACCATCAACCTTTAGGCTAGTGGTCCAGCACAAACCACTTGCAACACCCAGAGATGTGAAGCCAGGCTACCTGGTTTTAATTCCAGCTCTGCCACTTACTAGTTGTTAAACTTGGGCACATTTCTGAACTTTTCTCTACTTTAGTTTTCTCCCTTGTACAAGCAGTGTAAGAACACCTATTTTGTAGGGTTGTTCTGAAGATTAAAGGAGTTAGTTAATGTCAAGCACTCAAGGCTTAGGCTGCAAAATAATAAAATCTGAATTAAGTTTAACTATTATTATTTTCATTTTAACCCTCAGGCCTTCTTAAGACAGAGTGTTGCCATGGTTAAGATTTTTTCGAAGCATGTCAGCAGCTAGGAGTCTTGTCCTCTAGTCCCAGCCTGGTCCTTCCTTCGTAAGGTAAAACATGGTCTGGTCAGGTCTTGCTCAGCCCTAACACTCAGTGCTCCCAAGAGGCCATCAGATCCACCACGCCCTTAGGCTTAGTCTGCTGTAGAACCAGAAGAAACCTTGAGATAATATCGTAGCCATCTAGTGCTGCTGTAACAGCAAACACCACCAGTGGATGCCTTTAATGAAGAGAAATTTATTCCCTCACAGTAAAGTAAGGTAAAAGCCCAGATTCACAAGGACAGTCGTTGTCCTCATTACTTCTCTGGCCAAGAAGTTCCCCAGGCACAGGAATCCCAGGTCCAAGGGATATGCTCTCCTCCCGGCGCTGCTTTTGCAGTGGTACGACTTCCCCAACTCTCTGCTTACTTTCCTTTCCTTTTATCTCCCAAGAAATTGCCTCAAGACACAATACTTTTTCATAGCTTGAGTCCTGCTTTTCCAACACAACTCACGTCCTTTCTACCTTATTAACATCATAGGGGCAGGATTTACAACCTATAGGAAAATCACATGATACTAGGAGTCATAGCCAAATTTATACACATATTTTTCAGGGGGACACAGTTCAATCTATGACAGATAATATCACCCATTTTGCATATCTCATGAGGAAGAGATAAACTCAGAGACAAAGGCTTGGGCTGATTTCTTGTAAAGGTTTGTGTGTCAGACCCAGAAGTGGGAACCGCATCCCCAAGCATGGATGGGGCCCTTCTTATTACATGTCACCACTGGGCCATGTCAACACCCACTTCTTTATTTGGCTTACTCCTTAACCTAGAATTCTAAAAAACAATCTACCAGTACCAGTTGCCAGTGAGTAGATTCTGGCTCACGGCAACTACATGTGTGTCAGAGTGGAACTGTGCTCCTAAGGTTTTCAGTGGCTATTTTTTTCATAGCAGATTCCCACCAGGCCTTTCGTTTGAGGCCCCTCTGGGGGGACTCAAACCTCCAGTCTTGCAGTTAGCAACCAAGCATGTTAACTGTTTACACAGCGCTACCCAGACATTCAAAAACACAAAAAACAACAGCAAAAACAAAACAAACAACAACAAAAAGAAAAACCCTACTCACCTATCTGAAGGCCAAAGCAAATTTCTTTGCGGTCAACACTGCCTCATACACAAGAGGTCTTCCAAAAAAATGTAGATCAAAAATGTTAATTTAGTTTGATTTGTGATGAAATATTTAGCCTCTTTCCTCTCAGTGTGATTTGACAATATGGGAACATGGTAAAGCTTATAATAGAAATAGCTCATTATAAAAACTTGGAATTCCTTTTTGTTTCCGAACTCCTATTATATACCTGATGCTCCTGAAAATTCTTAAGAATACAAATTAAAAGTTAAGAGGCAAAAAAATAAATAAAAAAGGGTATCTGAGGGGTCACTGTACCAGCACCCCATAAAGTTCCCCAAAGTATCTGCTCCCAACATTTCTCACCCATTGCCTACCTCCAGTCACCCACATGAAACTGCTTTGTCCAACGAAAAGGCCCTTTTTGGCTTCAAATAACATGCAATGTTGGATGACTGCCAAATTCTATTTATCAATGAAATGAACAATATTTACCAATTGCTTCATTTCCCTAAACTGTTTTCCATCCTGAGGACATGTTCTTTGCATCTTAATTTAGCACTAATTTCTCCATTCTCCCGTGTGTCTAACCTTACTCCTGCTCCTGACAACAGTAAACATCGACTTGGACAGCTCTGGCAGCCTTTGAATATAATGAATTAGTGCGTTCTGCCTTAAGCAAATTCTTTCTTCTCAACCGTTAGGGACTGACACAGTCATCAGAAGTAATTTCGATTCTTGATATTATAGCAATCATGCCTGGGACTTCTTTAAGCACGTAAGACTGAAATCTCTCTCTGACAACACGTTGGAACATGTCCCAGTCAAGGTCCCAAATACAGGTGGCTCTAAGAGGAAGAAGCTGAAAAGAAGAATGAGGGAAAAATCAATTTGAAATTTAGTTCTCTGTCTGGGATACCGTTTACCTTTTACCAATTATTGCTTGATTTTTAAAGTTTTCTACTTTTGCCAAAACCTGAGCATCTAGGATTAGAAACCAAGAAAAGTATTTGAGACAAGTAGAGGGGACAAACCCAAAACCTACTGCCATCAAGTCAATGCCGACTCAGTGACCCTATAAGACAGAGTAGAACTACCCCAACTTAGTATTGCCAACTTCTTGGTTAGCAGACATACGACTTAACCACTATGCCACCAGGGTTTCCAGAGATGACAAAGAGACTTAAAATCAAGTTCACTCCACCTTCACACAGATAATAAATATCTTTTATGCCTCATGATTGGACAAGAGCCCACCCCAGAATGACCTTAAATTAAGATCTTCAAGTGAGCTCAGGTGAGTCACACACGTGACAACTGGTTTCATAGCTAGGTAGTGCAAACAGAAACCTCTCAGCAGCTAACCAATAAGTTAATAGTTTGAGTCTCCTCAGAGGTGCCTCAGAAGAAAGACCTGGTGATCTACTTTCAAAAAGTCAGCCATTAAACACCCTCATGGAACACAGTTATACTCTGACACACAGGGATTACCATGAATTGGAACTGATTCAATGGCAACTGGATTAAGTTAGCTAACCTGCCTCAGACTGGAGAGACAGCATGCCAGAAATGAGACTGATTGCTTCTTCCTCTCATCCAGTCTCTGTGATAAGGACAAACAAATTCTCTTTCTACTGTGATTTCATCTTACTCATCATCTCACGAAAGACTCAGATCACAGGTGTCTCAGCTCACTGATTCTCAACATAAAGGTGCACCAGAATCTCCCATAAGGCTTGTTCAAAATCCTCATCCTTAGAAGGTTAGAGCAGCGGGTATCTAAGTAGCTGAATTTTTCATAAGCTTGTTAGGTGAATCCAGACCTGAGGTTCCTCTTACATATCTGAAAAAACAGATCATAAATGACTTGTCCCAGGCCACGCATTACTGTTGTAGCGGCTGTGGAGTCAGCCACCAACTCATGGCAATCCCATGCCACTGAACAAATTGATGCCCAGGCCCATGCCACCCCTATGATCACTCACAGATCAAACCATTGTGGCATCTTAGTCAGACATGTGGTGGCTACACCGGAGGTGCATGGACAGGAATTGAGCCCAGATATCCCAAATGGAGAGTGAGAATTAGACAGCTAAACCACCACTTCCTGCCCACTGCCAGCCCCCCAACTGCCTACTGCAAATGCTAAGTAAATGTAGCTGGGGCTCCTGCTCACGCCTTTCCAGTGTCCAAGTCTTCTCTTGATCTTCTGGTGGCAGTCATGAGCCTCTACTTCCTACAGCATCGACTTTCACTGTTCCTGCCAAACTTTTGAGTTTCTTCTGAAGACAGTGCAGTGCCTTGTGGGTGCAGTGGTTAAGTGCTTGCCCACTAGCTGAAAAATCAGTTGATGGAATCCACCAGGTGCTCTCAGGGAGAAAGATATGGCAGTCTTCTTCCATAAACATTTGCAGTCTTGGAAACACCACAGAACGGTTTTACTCTGTCCTATAGGGTTGTTAAGAGTTGGAATCAACTTGAGAGTAAGGGGCTTTTAACACAGCAATTTGCAACCAAAATCTGTCACTTTCAGTCTCCTCCAGTGTCCCTGAGCAGGTCCCTCTAGATAGATTGTCATCTTACGAGAAACACTCTCTCCTCCTGACCACACCAGTTACCCCATCTGTTCCTCAACTTGACACTCCATTCCCACATGTTCCTCTAAACCCTATATGACCACCCTCCTTCACTCCCCATCCTCCTCTCTGCTCTAATGAGACATCCATACATACTTACAGCAAATCTTGGCCACTAACTATACATTCTCTTATATTGTTTCTTTCAATTTCCCCCTCACTGGATTTGAACAGCTGACCTTCTGATTAGCAGACATAGCATTTAACCACTACACTACCCAAGTTTCCACAGAGTCAGGTCCCTAAAGTCCAGATCCACTCTTTGCATTTGTGTCAGTGTCTGTCACTGCACCCAGGATGGTGCTGAACACACAGTGGGAAATCAATAACTACTTACTGGCTCCTTGTTATTATTTCTGTTGTCTGATTGCATTGTCAGTTGATTTGTGTCTGTGCTCTTTGCAAGATAGGCTTTAAATGCAGATTGTTTTTAATTATTATTTAGAATTCCAGTCTATGAGATACTTGCATGTAAATCAAAGTTCATAAACTGTGAGTCTTATAGTATGCTTTTTTTATGCTTCACAGTAAGTTTTAAAAATTGACCGTTATTTTAAACCAAGGAGGTTTTGCATCAAATCCGAATGCCAGATTCTCTTGGAAAATGGTAAGAATGGGGAAGACTATGGTCCCATTCCTGCAGGTCAGAAATTGCCTTGAAATAAGTAAAGCCAGCTGTCTCCTTCAGAGAGAGTTTGAACAGTCCTGTGACTATGGTCACCACCCTTCTTTTGGTGTCAACACTTAGGTTGCATGTCAGTAGACATTTGTCATTGTGCTTGATTGTTGTTTTATATTTTGCAGGGAAATGACTTCTGGGGTTATCACTCTAGCAAAGGAAAGAAATCAAAAGCAATACACTTGGTTCAACAAAAAAATAGGAGACAGTACATGCCTTTATAAAAACAATATCCCTATGTGTTTAATATGCAAACAAAGCATAGCTGTGTCTTTTTTCTTACCTCCTACCTGCCTTTTGCATTCGTTTTGGATTTCATGGGCACTTACATTTGTAACCCCTGATGGCTCTAAAAGAATGATTGGCTTATAGTGTATCTGTCAGGTAGGCTAAGTTACTCTGCAGTAAGGGACAACCCAAAGATCTTGGTGACTTAAAACAGCAATTGCTATTTCATGCCCACCCTATAAGTCCATCAAGTTTCAGCTGGGAGCTCTGTGTCATGTCTCTTCACTCTGGGACTCAGCCTGATGGAGCAACCACCATTTCGAATGCATCTAATAATGGTATTAAGCAGAACAAGAGTCTGAGGGATATCATAATAGCAACTAAATATTTCACTTTGGAAATGACAAATACCTCTTCTATTCACAACTTGCTGGCCAAAATTAGCCATATGGCCCCAATGCAACCACAAGGAAATGTAAGCCTACCTTGTGCCTGAAGGACAAAAAGCTAGAGATAAGTTACCATTGTGTGGATGACCATGCCCATGAAGCCTTGACCTTTAGAGGACCAAACCTGCCCTTGGAGCATGGGGACCGTTAGTGATCGCTTTCTGATCTGCTACTTTGACCCTTAGCTGGGCAGCCAGCATCCTGTAGAGCTTTCACTCAAAGCCTTTGCACATACACACATACACTCCAATTGTACATTACTGGGTATATTTGAAAATTCCTAGGTCAGGGTAAAAGAGACTGAGGAGCACAAAGCTTGAGCTTCACTATTAAGCAAAAGGTTAGCAATTCCAACTCAGCCAGTGATGCCACTGAAATAAGGCCTCACAATCTACTTCCGTAAAGATTCCAAACAAAAAAAAAGAAAAAACCCTATGGAGCAGTACTACTCTGTAATACATGGAACTGTTGTGGGTCAGCATCAGCTTGACAGCAGAGGGATAACTGTAATTCTTCAAAGCTGTAGCTAGCCAGGGTCCTTCCACATTTTACCCTTCAAAATTATGTCAAGAAGAATGGTGCTTTACCCAGTACTCTTGAGACATTATGGGATATCTGAAGCCAGGGAGCCACTGATTTGTTAGAAAGACAAGACTTTCAAACCACAGGAGTGGAGAACTTTATCAAGACAAGTGTAACATGTTTAGCAGAAAAGCAAAATGAAGGGAGATACTCAGCTCAAAGTACAAAATTTTATGTGACATTTTGCTTATTATTGCTTTAAACTTTTAACAACTTTCATAATATCCTTGAAGCTTTTTCTTCTTTGACAAGCACACCATAAAAGCCACATTCAAAACAGATGCTAGAAAAACTACACTTACAGCTTAGTGTTATTTCTGACAAGTACCTTTGCCATACTTGTAACGTATAAAAGGTACTCATTTAATTTACCTTTTCAATATCAAAATGAGAAAAGTCATACTCATGAAATAAGAATGCATCACTGAAGACTGTAACAAAGCCTGATTGTTGAGAATACGCATCGCTGCACCCATCTTCAGAAACCAGCACTCCCAGGGGCACACTCAGCAAGACTGCCCTGTGCCTCCTTGGCCAGCATTGAAAATACTCCCTCCTTTTGCCACACACACTGATGCTTCCCTCACATTATCTGCTCACATGGCACAGAAAACACTTTAATCAGAATTCAATTTATCATAGAGAATAATGAATGCTTTTTAAAAAACACGGGTAAAGATAGCTTTACCAGTAAGTTAGGCCTTTCATAAATTGCTACCTGCTGAAAGCACGCAGTGAGGGCCCTGTCATGAAATCTCAGGGATGTAATAACAGTTTGATTTCATAAAATGTGGAGCCCCATTGAACACATGTATTAAGAATTACACAATCAGACACCGTTTTTTGTATATTTCCTGCCATCCACTGGGTCAGAAATGGAGATGGTATTCCCAGAGCACTCACAGTCTGTAGAATGACCTCTTGATGCCTGTCTTAAGAAGACCACATTTGGCTGCTGGGTCTCTCTCAGTCTGTGACCCTCACAACCAAGACACCTGAAGATTTCACAGTTTGACTTAGGATTGGTATTACTATCACGAAAGAAAAATGGTGCTGTTTTAGGCAGTGTTCTAGTCTGCTAGTGCTGCTCTAACAGAAATACCAGAGTGGATGGCTTTGACAAAGGAAAGTTTATTCTTACACAGTCCAGCAGTTTACAAGTCCAAATTCAGGCTGTCCTCTCCAGGGAAGGCTTTCCCCTTGTCGATTCTGGAGGAAAGTCCACTATTGCACCAGTCTTTGTCCAGGGAGCATCTTGGCACAGGAACCTCAGGTCTGAAGGACACTCTCTTCTCCCAGTGCTGCTTGCTTGATGGTGTGAGGTTCCCAGTTCTCTGCTTGCTTCTCTTTCCTTTTATCTCTCGTAGGATGAAAGGATTAAGGGTGGGGCAAGCCATACTCCAGGGAAACTCTCTTTACAGTGGAGCAGGGAGGTGATCCTGTGAAGGGATTTACAGTCCACCCGAATCCTTTAACATACAGCACAGGAAAATTACAAAATATTGGGAATCATGGCCTGGCCACATGGCTACACCTATTTTGAGGGGGACACAATTCAATTCATGACATCCGCCCTTTGGCATCCCAAAAATCACATCTTTGAAACATGCAACACATTCTTCCCATATGACAGAAGTTTTAAATCAGTTCCAAGTCTAAAATTCAAAAATTTCTTTACATTTATGAAACCTAGAATGCAAGTTATCTGCTTCCAAAGGTACAATGGCACAAGTTAGACATTCCATTACAGACGGGAGAAGCTGCAGGGAAAGAAGGCATTAACGGGCAACAGGCAACACGTAAGTCAGCAGAACTCATTACATTAGCCCTGAAAGCTTTGAAAACACTCCTACATTTTCTGAGATGTTCTACACAATGACCCTGCCTTCCACACTTTCTGGATTCTGAGTGGAAAGCCCCTGCCCTGTGCTACAACTCTGACTTCAGGACCACTTGGATAGAAACTCTGCCCCATCGGCTTTAGGTCACCCGAAGCCCAAATGAGTGGCAATTCCACCTTTACAAACATAGGATACCATGGTTCCACCCTTTCAAACCCCTGAGGTCATGGCCATACTTTTTGAGACTGAGGCAGCTCAACTTCTCATGTTCTTTGTCTCTTCAGCTTCTGCTTTGTATGGCATCATGGGCCAGGCCTCAGGCCCACACCTGCCCTGCTGGCGCAAGTGTTGCAAAACTCTGTAGCTCCACTGAGTCAAGTGCCCAGAGGCACTCCGCTCAGCTAGAAAGCCTCCTGCACAAAAGCACTCAGCTCTCTCACTCTGTGGGTCAGCAAGACTAGCTCCACTGAGTGCCTGGAGGGACTCCGTTCCTCTGGGAAGCGCCTGTGCACATGCCCTCAGCACTTTTGCTCCATGGTTCAGCTCCAGCACTACCTTTGGTTCTGCTGCCGCCACTGCTGATGCCGCCAGTCCTCTGCTGCTTGATTCTCACCATCTGCACCTTCTTCAGTTCCTTCTGAATCTTCTATCCATTCAGTTTCAAAATGGCTTCCACATTGTAGGTATGTGCAACAGCAGCACCCCACTCCTGGTACCAAATTCTGTTTTAGTCAGCTAGGGCTGCTCTAACAGAAATACCAGAGTGGATGGCTTTAACAAAGGAAAGGTTATTCTTACATAGTCCAGTGAGTTACAAATCCAAATTCAGGATGTCCACTCCAGGAGAAGGCTTTCCCCTTGTTGACTCTGGAGGAAAGTCCGGAAGTGCACCAGTCTTTGTCCAGGAAGCATCTTGGTGCAGGAACCTCTGGTCTGAAGGTTGCACTCTTCTCCCGGTGCTGCTTTCTTGATGGTGTGAGTTTCCCAATTCTCTGCTTGCTTGTCTTTCCTTTTACCTCTTGTAGGATGAAAGGATTAAGGGTGGGGCAAGCCACACTCCAGGGAAACTCCCTTTACAGTGGAGCAGGGAGGTGATCCTATGAAGGAATTTACAATCCCACCACCCTAATCATTTAACATACAGCACAAGAAAATCACAAAATGGAGGACACTCACAAAATATTGGGAATCATGGCCCAGCCATATAGCTACACATGTTTTTGAAGGGACACAATTCAATCCATGACAGGTGCTTTTTGTGAATTATTTCACAATTGAAAGCCTTATGTGAGATCTAATATAGAAAACAAGCCCAGAAACAATTGTCATGAGATAGTCTTTAAACCTAAAGCCAAAAATATCCCTGAAGTCTTTGTAAAATCAAACAAGAGTTCAGCTTAACTAGGAAGGAATGCCTGCCTTAAGCAGTATGCTCTTTCAAGGTCTATTTGTACAGGATCAAATTGACAACAGTAACTTGAAAGGCTAGATAAGAAACTTAGGGGGCAGTGAGTTTCTATTAACAGAGAGGAACAACTCAGAAAAAGAGGGTGAGAATGGTTATACAACTCAAAAAGTAAAAGCAAATTCACTGTATTGTACACGTAGAAACTATTCAATTGGTGTGTGTTTTACAGTGCATACTCTCAACAGCAACAAAATAAAAAAAGCCCTTTTTAAAGACACAGGACAAAATGCAAGTGATTGTATAACGGTTACAGTGACGTGCCATCTTTGCCAGGCCCAGTTTTCAGTGGCTAGCAGATCCAATCATCCCCCACTTTCTGATAGGATGTGAGCAGCTAATCAGTTGGAAAGTGAGTTTCTTTAAGGGCATAGCCCGCATTCAAGATGCGTGGACATCCTGGCCAAGCTGCTATCTTCTCTCTATCCTACACTCACCTTGTGCTTGACCTCCAGTTCTTGAAGAAGTCTTCAGCCAGCTGCCTGACCCACAGCTTTTGCATTCTGAGGCTTCCGTGACCACATTACCAACAGCCTGCCTGACCTGCAGATTTAGGGTTCTTTAGCGCCCTGCAACCAAGTGAATCAGAGGAAGCAACCAGCCTGCTGCCTGACATTTGAATTTGGGCTTGCCAGCCCCTACAATCACGTGAGCCATTTCCTTGCAATAAATCTCTCTCTGTATATTTATATATACACTTCACAGATTTTGCTTCTCTAGAGAACCCAGCCTAAAACAGGTTGCTTTAAGGCTATGAAAATCTTTCATTCTAATATTATTAGAAGATTTTTTTTTTTGGTCAAAATCACACACATAAAAAACAATGCACAGAAAAAAAGCCCAAGAACAAGAAGCATATTTTGGGATCACTCCAAGATTCTTTTTAATAACTTGATATTGCATTTGGGAAGGGCCTATTCTGCCATCAGATAGTTGTATGGGGCTTCCCAGAAAGCTTTAGCTTCTGATATCTCAAACCAGTGTAACAGTCCCAGAAGATTCCAGAGGCAGATATAGACAGAGGGATTTTAAAGCTCAATGATTTAGAACCATTGTGACATGCAGGGGCCCCAAGAGTAAGCCCAGCAAGGAGAAGGTGGGGGAGAAAGGAGACTGTGAAGCACTGGAGTGTCCCCTGGCACAAAAAGTTGATGCCCAATTAGATTTAGAAAAAGTGACAAAGAGTTGATGCCCAATTAGGTTTAGAAAAAGCTCTTCTCCGTAAACCTCAATTACCTGTGATGCCTTATGACATTCAGCATTTACAAAGTATAATTACACAATAGTGTCTGACATTTAACGTCTATGGATAATTTAAAAGACTTCTACTTCAAAAAGGCTGCTCATGAGCAACAGTAATCACTTCAATTAGCTTGGCACCATTACAATGTAACAAGACCATTTGACTGCCTATTAGAACCAGCCAAGCTCTTCAAGTGTGTTAATTTAGCAGTCATTGCTAATTTCTGGGCTTTGCTACATTTGCATAGGAAAACACAGCCCTTTAAGGAAGAGAGGAAGTTTCATTCCTGAGTTGGCTTCCTATTCTTAGCGAGACTTTTTATATTTTCTAATAGAAAATCAGAAACACATTGAAAATGTAGATATTTTTAAATAGTACTAGGTAAGATCAGCTTCTTACCAAAATGACGATGCTAGCTCTTTGTTTCACAGCATTCACAAACACATACACACGTGTATATGATATATAAAGTATATATGTAATGTATAAAAGTCCATTTGTAATATAGTAGGTGTGCGTGTGCCGGGTGCTGTTGAGTCGCTTCCAACTCATAGCAACCCCGTGTACAACAGAGCACAGCACAGCCCCGTCCTATGCCCTTCGAGAATTTTTACGATGTTTGAGGCCACTATTGCAGCCACTGTGTGAGTCCTTCTCACTGAGAATCTTCCTCTTTTACACTAGTCTCTGCTTTACCAAGGCATCCTTCTCCAAGGATTGGTCCCTCCTGATAACATGTCCAAAGTTTAATACACAGTACATTTTATATACAGAAATCCTGGTAGCATAGAGGTTAAGTGCTCTATCTGCTAACCAAAAGGTTGTCAATTCGAATCTCCCAGGAGCTCCTTGGAAACTCTATTGTAGCAGTCCCACTCTGTCCTATAGGGTCACTGTGAGTTGGAATCAATTCAACAGCACTGGGTTTTGGGTTATATTATATATGTATGTACATGTGTATACATAGATATATTCAATAATATTTATTGGATATGTGATTTTATAATCTATAACATGTTTACACATCGCCACTAAGGTGAGTTGATTAGCCAAAATCATGGTTGGAAAAAAGTATGAAGATTTTGGCCTCTAAAAACAGTCTTCAGTGTTAATTCACTCTTCAAATTGGAGCTCTGGATGTACCAAAAAAAAAAAAAAACCCTGTTGCCACATGGTCAATTCCAACTAACAGTAATCCTATACAGTAGAGTAGAACTGCCACATAGGGTTTCCAAGGAGTCCTAGTGGATTCGAACTGCCAGACTTTGGACTGGCAGACATAGTTCCTAACCACTACACCACCAGAGTCCCTCATATTTGTGTATGTGGATATAATCTGCTTCTCACCACAAAGAATTACTATTTTGCATTGAAGGAAACTTACCCACTGCGTTGTTGTACACAAACACACATACACCTAGAGATAACAATTCAGGCCCTTTTATTCAAACTTCAAAAAATGTATTGATCATCTAACAGCACCAACCAGTTAGATGTCAAAGCAGTTGTATTCTGTCCAAAAGGGTCCCCAGGAGTCAGAATCAACTCACCAGCAATGGGCTTGGGCCATCTTCACAATATTAAGTCTTCCATTCCCTGAACACAGGGTCTTTTCATTTATTTGTCTTTTTTAATTTCTTTCAATGATGTTTTCTGGTTTTCTGTTCTACTTTTCTTGCTGATTTACTCCTAGGTGTTTTATTCTTTTTATTAATTGCTATTCTGTTTTAAATGGAGTTGTTTGTTTAATTTCATTTTCAGATTTTTCCTTGTTAATGTTTAGAAACACAACTGATTTTTTTCTTGTATCTTCAATCACACTGAATTTGTTTAATAGTTGTGTGTGTGTGTGTGCGTGCGTGTGTGTGTGTGTGTGTGTGTGTGTGTGTGTGTGTGTGTGTGTGTGTGCATGCATGTGGATTCCCTAAGATTTTCTACATACAGGGTCATGTCATCTGCAAATAGAGAGATTTGCTTCTTACTTTCTAATTCGATTTTCAAGGCTACCATGAAATGGAAAAGAGGAAAATGGAGATTAGACAAATTAAAATGCCACAAAGATCACTCCTGTTCCGCCATTGTTCTTGAATCCATGCTCCCCATAAAGCTGCAAGATTTAGGTTAATTTCTGGAGTTCTGGAAAAGTTGATCTGACAATTTTTGCTCATTGTGTCACTGCTTCCAAGGAAGAATTTTCAAAAATTCCTACTCTACCATTTTCACTGACACCATTCCAAAGATTCTTCATATCTAACAGAATTCCAAAATTCCTCTACTTGAATTCAAACCTCTCTCCAAATAATATCCCAACAAAACTTGATTTTTTCCCTCTTTACCATCTTTCAATTACATAAATTCCCCACTCCAGAGTACTAGGTTTTCTTTACGTTACCCAACACATGATGCTCATTCCTGGCTGTGTCTCTTTTCACCCTCTCCACCACTTTGGAAGAGTCCCTCCCCTCCCACCTGCCCATTCAAATCCCATCCAACCATCAGATCCAGTTCGCATCTTCCCCAGTTTCCTCCTGCTACAAAGGTGTCTTCCTTCTCTTCTCTGATAGTAACTACAGAATCTCACATTCATAGCATCAGCTAACTTTATATTTTTTATACTGCTCTTTTTTCATAAGTCTTATCTTGTCTAATAAATAAAATTATAAGCTATTTGAGAATGAGTTAATCCTACAATACTACACTTAAATTGTGATTACTCAAGAGCAGATTTTTTCAATAATTTTTTTAATTCTTGTTTGTTTTTTAACCTATTCTGTTTTAGGTGAAAATTGATGTTGCACATTAGTTTTTCACCTCAAAAATTTATCTATAACTTGTTTTATGACATTGGTTGCAATCTGCACAATGTATCAGCATTCTTCCTTTCTCCACCTTGTGTTCCTCATGGCCATTCATCCAGTTTTCCTGTCCTCACCTGCCTTCTCATCTTCACTTTTGGGCAGAGAATGCCCATTTGGTCACCTATCCTTGAATGAACTAAAAAGTTTCCTCACGTGTGTTATTGTTTGTTTCATAGGCCCGTCTTTGGCTGAAAGGTGGACTTTGGGAGTGATTTCAGCTCTGAGTTAACAGGGTATTCAGGGGCCATAGTCTTGTGGGATACCCTAATCTCTGTCAGACCAGTAAACCCAGTCATTTTTTATGAATTTGAAGTTTAGTCTACATTTTTCTCCTGCTCTATTTGGGACCCCAATTTGTGAACCTTCTGCCACATCAGGCAGCAATGGTAGCTGGTAGCCAGGCACCATCTGGTTCTGAGATCAGGCTGGCAAAGGCTGTAGTTCCCGTGGTCCATTATTCCTTTTGACTACTATTTTCCTCCTGTCTTTGGTTTTCTTCCTTCTTCCTTGCTCAAAACCTGTTGAGACCCATAGATGTATCTTAGATGAACAACTCACAAGCTTTTAAGACACAGATTTTTCAATAAATTTTGACTGAATTGAAGCAGACAGAAGTAGATCAGTTTCTTAGTCCTTTGGAACCTGTTGGTAACTACCTTCCCACTTTTACTCCTTCTGCCTGTACTTTGCTAAAGGCTAGTTTTCTTCTGGGCACAAATTAAATACACTGATATTCCTTCTCTGAAATAGGAGAAAGGAGACTTTAAAGGAACAGAATTGTCCCAGTTGGCTCTTTTGTATGATGTGTTTCAGAAAACTTCTTGAAATACAGACAGAAAAGTAAACCTCCCTCAGCTGTCCTTATAAACAAATATGAGAAATGGACAGGCATTTTCTTTGTGTTGATTTTACTAATGTGCCACAGGGTTTATTTAGTCTAGTTGTTATTTTTCTTCTTTTCCTTAATTTTCTTATGTATGTCCAGTGATTTGCTTATGATACCAACCAATGATCTCAATCAGCCTTTTTAACAATACAGCGTGTCTGTCTGAGTATAATGCTCTATAGAACATCTAGCTGTGACAGTTAAATAAAAAACATAGTGAATAATTATTATCAACAGCATCAATAATAACAAGAAGAAATTCTCATCATTGAGGTTTCCTAAGTCTATGAGATACGACCCGAGGGCACTTGGCTGGCTGGCCAAGTCTATTATGTTAAAATCCCAGGAAGAGTTTAGACACAGGAAAAAGAACAATTATTATAAGGCAATAACAGAGGGCGGTAAACAGGTAGTGCCACCACCCATACGCCTGCTTCTTCGTGCTGTGGTGGCTCTTACGATTCCTGAAGCTATAGCTCCAGGATTTCAAATACCAGCAAGGTCAACCACGGTGGATAGGTTTCCGTCGAGCTTCCAGACTAAGGTAGATTAGAAAGAAAGGCCTGGTGATCTGCTTCGGAAAATTAGCCAGTGAAAACCTCATGGATTACAACCAAATAGTGTCCAGTGTAGTGCCGAAAGGTGGGCTCCCTGAGTTGGAAGACAAAAAGATGCAGCAGCAGCAACGCCGGACTCAGGCACGACAATGACGGGGAAGAAGACACAACCAGGCAACATTTTGCTGTACGTCGATGGTCGGGAACTGGAGCCGACGCGACAACTAACAACAACAAGTGTTCAAGTAGCTAAGTGTAAGAGAATATCCTACATGTTTCACAATTGTAATCATATGACTGTGGTTTTTGTTAGTCGCCGCCAAGTGGGCTCTGACTCACAGTTGAACATCGCTGATACCTCTGTGTCATCTGATCTGCTTGAGCGACAGCTCTCCCGGGTGTCTGTTTTTAAAACCCAATAAAAAAGAATTTGAGAGATGTGATCTTGCTACCTCCTTGAAAGAGCGTCTTCACCAGGTTTATTATATAGCACTATTTTATTTCATGAAGGTGTTGATACATTGTCCTAAGTGTCCAATATTTTTATTTCTCTTTTACGCGTCAAAACAGCCTACATTTGGCACATTGGCGGTCATGATTTCATTAGTTATTATTAGTCTAATGTAATATTATGGGTACATTTTATTATTATTTGCATAATATAAATTACAGGTGCGTTTAATTAATATTTGTATAATGTAAATTATGGGTACATTTAACTAAATATTATTTGTATAATATAATATTGTGGGCATAATTAATTCATCCCTGTACAGTATAATATTATGGGTACATTTAATTTATTATTATTTGCAGAATATATTACAGGTACGTTTAATTCATTATTCTTTGTATAATGCAGTATTATGGGTACATAATACAAATAATAATTAACTGAATCTTGGCTGCCAATGCACCAAAAATAGGCTTTCATGGTACAAATGAAACAAGAAAATCAGAAATCTTCTACCATCCTCATAGATGACATTCTTCTAGCTAGAGTGATGGTTGGTGGTGACAGAACTTGCTTTCACCATGAACTATCAAGGAACTCATGGGAGTAATGTTTTCCTACGTTAAAACGCCAACTCTTCTTCCGTTTTGCCTTAGTAGCTGCTGCCAGCCTGACTTGGCTTCCGTCTCTGACCTCAACTACAGCTGTTCACCGAGGTCTGATTCCCGATTTAGTGGGCTTCCTGTGCCTGCTTCACAATCTTTGCACCTATCATTTCCTCTGCCTAGACGGCTTCTCCCTCAAGTTTTCACAAGGTGTACTCGCTCCCTACTCTCGATCTCTGTCAAGAAGGCCTTTCTTGACTATTTAAAATAGCCACCACCCTATCCTCAACATCTCCTGTCCTCCTTAGCTGGTCTTAGTAGTCACCATGACTGAAATAAATATACCGTAGTGGTTTATTTGTTTATTGTATGTTTTCCACAACTAGAAGGTAAGCTATATATGAATGGGGATTTGAGTCTATTTTGTTTACTGCTTTAATCCCCAGTGTGATAAAATGGAATTCCTTCATAGATTTTGGAAACATGAGTTGCAAATTACCAGTCCGATACCTTTGCTTTCTCAGTCATTTCTCCAGACTGTCTCTTCTACAAAACCCAAACCCATTGTCATATTTATAACAAACTCATAGGACAGAAAAAAACTGTGCCAGAAGGTGTCTAAGGAGCAGCTAGGGGATTCGAACTGCCAATTTTTTAGTTAGCAGCCAAGCTCTTAACCACTATGCCACTAGGGCTCCAAAAGATACTACAGCAAATGAATAAAAAATATGCCAGAAAAGTTCCTGGTACAAAAATGTATGTCCCAGTGGTACTCAGGATAAACTCAAATGCCTTCATGGCCTAGACAGGTGATGTAAGTGTGGAAGATGGGAAGGGACTGTACAGAATAGTAAAGCTGATAAACAAGAGCACAACAGGACACTTTTATATGAAGGCACAGGAAAGGACATGGCAGTGTCATTCTCAGAGACAATTTCAAAAGATGTCATCCAAGTCAGAACTGTAAACAGGAGCTATGGTGATCCACAGAGCTGGCAGGTAGTACATGGGCCTTAGGGCCAAAGGCTAGGGTTTTGTTTGTTTTTTTTTTTTTTTCTAAGCCACTTCAGGGACAATAACATGGTTTTAAATCCATTTTAGGCAAGGCTGAAAACAATTACCTGCAAAGTACTATGAGTCTTGAAAAATTGTTCCATCTGTAACATTAAGACTGAAAAACTCCTCCCACTGATCTGGCACTAAGGGAAAAATAACTATCAGTTTAGAAGTATAAACATTCCTTTAAGAGTGAGGGCGAGACAAAAACATTCTCATTCAAAACTCTGGGAATTTGATATCCATAGATGCTTTCTGAAAGAAATTATGAAAGGATATACATAAGTAAGAGGAAAAGTGAAACTAAACATGTGGAGTGGGATGTGAGAAACACACCCATATGTGTCAGAGTAGAACTGTGCTCCACAGGGTTTTTCAATAGCTGATTTTTCAGAAGTAGATTGCCAGGTCTTTCTGCCAAGGCACCTCTGAAGAGGAAGAAATCACCCACCTCTCTGTTAGTGGCCAAGCGAATTAATCATTTGCACCACCCAGGGGTGCCACATAAAATGAAAGATGTCTGAAATAGGGGATACCAGGTCCAGTTGAGAGTCTCAGTGCTCTGCTAAAAATATGTAGGTATTTCACCATAGCCATACAATGCTGAGAGTCTACTAGCCCCCAACAACAATCCCCAGGAATATTAACACTCAAACTCTTACCTAACAGGTAGAAGATCAGAAGATGTTTCTTTGAGTCCAGGACCTACCGAGGACAGACCTTAAGAAAACGACATCAGGCGTTCCACACCAAACAGCCATCCAGATCATCTCTTGAGAGAACCTCAAAAGTAAACATACTTCCTCTTCCCCACAAGCTCAGAACTTCCATTTATTTTTCAGTCCCTCACTATGAATTATGAGCACATAGCCAAGGATTACCAGGTATTGAGAGAAATGGAAAGAGAATGGAATAGATCAAAACAAACAAAAGAATGCTAATAATGACTTAGAGATAACAAAGACTTTGCAAGGGAGCATGAAATTTAAAAACTATCATGATTATCTTCAAAGAGACAAGAGAACCTGTTGAGTACCTGAAAGGAGAGGATGTTCTAACAAGGAAGCCAGAGAGTTGCAAGAAGGATTTTGCATGATTTTATTTATTGGAAGAATAAGCATTCATAACCAAAAGCTGCCGCTGAGTCAACTGACTCATGGCAAACTTACATACAACGGAACAAAACTGTGGTGGTCAGGATTATGTCAACTTGGCTACTCCATATTTGGCTGATGTATTAAATGGCAGGGCAGGGTTTGTGGTGGCTTCTGGCCCCTAGGCTCTCATCTCTCAACCTTCCACTGCTACTGCTGGTCTGCTCACGTAGCCAGGAGCTCCTGTTCTCTTCTTGTGGCATCTTTCCTGGACTTGAAGTGGCAGCTGTTGGACTCATCAGTCCTTACAGTCAGCACTTGACAGTCCTGCTCCCCAACCTGCCGATCCTGAGTTCGCCAGCCTCTGCCACTCCGTCTCGCCACCAGCTTGGGATCTACTGACCTACACAACTGGTGATCTAGAACTCTGGTCTCCGACCTACTGACTTTGGGTTCCTCAGCTTCCGTGGCTTGTGCCAGAACTTGGGACATTCAGCTTCTGTGATTGAGTGAGCTGTTTCCTATATCTATATCTATCTATCTATCTATCTATATATATATATTATAAATCTTTCCTTGTACCTACACGTGTTACTGGTTTTGCTTCCCTAGAAAACCCAGCCTAAGACAGAAACACTGTCCGGATCTGTGTCATCCTCACAATCTCCAGTATGTTTGAGTCCATAGTTGCATCTTTATGCTAATCCATCTCATCAAGAGTCTTGCAAGCCCTCACTGGCTCTCTGCTTTACTAAACTTCATGCCTTCCTCCAGCAACTGATCCCACCAGACAATGTGTCCAGTGCAGGCAAGTTGGATAATATTCTGTAGTGATTCATGTTTTCTTCAGTGGCTAATTTTCAGGAGTACATTGCCAGATCCTTCTTCCAATTCTGTCTAGGTCTAGAAGCTCCACTGAAGCCTGTTCACCATACATGACCTTGCTGGTATTTGAAATACACAGGCATAGCTTCCAGCATCATACAAACATGTAAGCCTCCACAGTATGAAAAACTGACAAATGTATTGTTGTAATAACTAATTAATCTAGCCTTAATTGTGTTGAACTTTTATGTTTCATGAATTCTTTTTTATTTTCTTAAGTTTTTATTGTGTTTGAGATGAAAGTCTACAGACAAAATCAGTTTCCTATTTTACAGTTTGTATATAAAGAGTTCCATGACGGCACTTGGCTTAGCATGACATTGGTTGCATTTCTCTCAGTATGTCAACACTCTCCGTATTTCCACCCTGGTTTCCCCCTTTTCTTTTGTCCTGAGTTTTCCATGTCCACTTTTTCATACAGGCTTTCTTTTCTTCCACTTGGCACTCAACTCTTCAGCCTTGCCTTTAATGCTTAGGGTTCCAAAGTTGTCATCTATATTCAACTCACTTATTTTCTCAGGTCTTTGTTGTGAGAGGGACATTATGAGGTTTCTGATTATGCCACAATCTTGGATTACCTCTGTTCTATGGATTCTTAAAAGTCAGGATAAAGAACTAGCCTCCGTACTGCTGCCATGAAGACTGAGATTGATCAGAAAGATCGTAGAGTAATCATCAGTCCTGATTGGCCTTGGGCAGTTACAGGAATATTTTGTGGTCACCCTGCTAATGTGGCAACCAGAGCGGATAACCCCAAGGCCTGTCCAAACACTTGGCCGCTGTCCCCTCAAGAATGACTACAGCTCTCTTCTGCTTGAGAGGTAAAACTTTATAGTGTCTTAGTTACCTAGTGCTGCTGTAACAGAAATACCACAGATGGATGGCTTTAATAAATAGAAATTTATCTTGTCACAGTCTAGGAGGGTAGAACTCTGACTTTAGGATGTGAACTCTAGTGGGTAGCTTTGCCTCTCTGTTAGTTTTAGGCGAAGATCTTTGTCATCAATCTTCGCAGTCAAGTCACTTCTAAGCATAGGACCCATAGGTCCAAAAGACATGTTATTTTTTTGGCTCTTTATTCCTTGGTGGTATGAGGTCCACTGTCTCTCTGCTTATTTCTCTTTTTGTATCTCAAAAAAGACTGATTTAAGATACAACAAGCTTGTAGATTGAGTCCTGCCTCATTAACATAACTTCTTCCAGTCCTGCCTCATTAACATCATAGAGACAGAATTTACAACACATAGAAAAATCATCATGTCAGATGACAAAATAGTGTAAAATCACACAACACTGGGAATCATGGCCAAGTCAAGGAAACACATTCCAAGCAATTTCCAAAGTCAACACTTAGTTCTTTTGTAATGACACAACGTAATGTTTCTCTATGGGTATCTTAGTCATTTAGTACTGCTCTAACAGAAATACCACAGGTAGATGACCTTATCAATCCATAACACATAATATTTTGACTTTTTCTTAACGGTGCTCTTTATAAATTATTAACTATACAATGAAATCACAATTTTGAATCATAAAACCACCAAGACAAATTTACAAACTCCAAACGAGAGGACTTGATAAACTAATATTAACCTCCAAAAAAAAAATCTAATTATTGCAGCTTGCCTTTATATTCTGAGCAGGTGAAAGTCATTTGCTCTGAAAATTGTGACAATGTCATCACTCCATCATTATATTCCCCAAACTTTGTGCCCATAATGAAAGCTCAGATGTTCTTGAAACATCCTCTGTCCAAATTGCCTTCATTCACCCAAAAAGAACCCCAAGAAACAAGTTCTCATTGAGTTACAACCAACTCAAGACAATCCCACATGTTTCAGGGTAGAACTATGTTTCACAAGATTGCTAATGGCTGATTTTTTAAAAGCCTTTCTTCCAAGACTCTTCAGGGTGGACTTGAATCTCCAACCTTCCAGTTAGCAGTTAAATGTGTTAGTGATTTATACCACCCAGGGATTCTGCTTTGACATGGTAATAAAGAAAAAAGAGGAAAGGAGGTACAGGAGAAAGTGAGGAATATTTTTTTAAAGTTTTGCATTTCTCTTTCACTTTCTTAGAAGAACTGACTTCAGGCCTCTGCTCAGAATAACAATGACCACTAAACAGAACAGAATTTACTATGGTTCCCAGTTTTCGGATGCAAAAGCTAAGATTCAAAGAGACTTGGTGACTTTCACAAAACCATACAAAAATAAGTGAAAACTCACCCCCAGTTCTTTTGATTCTTGATGCTGTGTTATTGCTGTAATCTGTTATCATGTTCTCTAAATGGAGAAAAGATTGAGGCTGTCAAGATGTCATTTTACCTGGATCCACAATCAATGCCCATGGAGGCAGCAGTCAAGAAATCAAAAGACACATTGCATTGGGAAAATCTGCTACAAAAAAAACCTCTTTAAAGTATTCAAAAGTAAAGATGTCACCTTGAAGACTGAAATGCACCTGACTCAAGCCATAATATTTTCGATTGCATCATATGCATGTGAAACCTGGACAATAACAAAGAAGACAGAAGAAGAATTGAGGCTTTTGAATTGTGGTGTTGGAGAATAATGTTGAATGTACCATGGACCACCAAAAGAATAAACAGATCTGTTCTGGAAAAAGTACAACCAGAGTGCTCCTTGGAAGCAAAGATGGCAAGACTATGTCTTACACACGTTGGACATGTTGTTAAGAAGGATGAGTCCCTGGAAAAGGACATCATGCTTGGTAGAGTGGAGGGTCAGCGAAAAAGAGGGACACCCTTGATGAGATGGATTGACATGGTGACCACAACAATGGGCTTAAGCATAAAACCGGTTGTGGACATGGTATGAGACTAGGCAATGTTACATTTTGTTGTTCACAGAGTCACTATGAGTCAGAATTGACTTGACGGCACTGTCATGGATTGAATTGTGTCCCTCCAAAAATATGTGCAGCCATGTGGCTGGGACATGATTCCCAGTATCTTGGGACTGTCCTCCATTGTGTGGTTTCACTAAATTGTATGTTAAAGGGGCTGTAAATTCCTGCATAGAATTACTTCCTTGCTCTGCAGTAGGGGGAGTTTCCCTGGAGTGTGACTTGCCCCACCCTTAATGCTTTCAGCTTGCGAGAGATAAAAGGAAAGGGAAACAAAGAGAATGAGGAGCCTCGCACCATCAAGAAATGTGCACCGGGAGAAGAGCGCATCCTTGAGACCTGAGGTTCCTGCACCAAGACGCTCCCTGGACAAAGACTGATGCAATACCGGACTTTCCTCCAGAGCCAACAAGGGGAAAGCCTTCCCCTGGAGCAGACACCCTGAATATGGACTTGCAACCCACCGGACTGTGCAAGAATAAACCTTCCTTTGTTGAAGCCATCCACTCTGTGGTATTTCTGTTAGAGCGGCACTAGCTGACTAAAACAGAATTGGTACCGTGGGAGTGGGGTACTGCTCTAGCAAATACCTAAAATGTGGAAGCCACTTTGAAACTGTGAATGGATAGAAAATTCAGAAGGAACAAAGAAGGCGCAGGTGGTGTGAAACAACAGAGGACTGGCAGCAGTGGCAGCGACAGCAGCAGAACCAGAGGCAGCGTTGGAGCCGACTCGTGGAGCAAGAGAGGTCAGTGCCTGCACAGAGTTCTCCTCGCGGAACAGGGTGCCTCTGGGCACTTGAATCGGTGGAGCTGGCCTGGCTGACCCACGGAGCGAGAGAGTTGATTGCCTTTGGGCAGGACTCTTTCCAGAAAGAGTGGGGTGCCTCTGGGCACTTAAATCAGTGGAACTACAGAGCTTTGGAACAGTTGCCTGGCAGGACAGATGTGGGCCTGAGGTCTGGGCCCTGCAGCCACAGGAAGCTGAAGCTGAGGAGACAAATAGCGTGAGAAGCTGAGCTGCTTCATTCTCAAGAGGTATGGCCATGACCTCAGGGGTTTGAAAGGGTGGAACCATGGCATGCTGTGTTCGTAAGGGTGGAATTGCCACTCATTTGGGCTTAGGGTGTTCCTAAAGCCAATGGGGCAGAGTTTCTGTCCAAGTGGGCCTTGAAGGCAGAGTTGTAGCACGGCGCTGGGGTCTCCACTCAGAAACCAGAGAGTGTGACCAATACTTAGAGTCTGGAGAGCATTGCCATTGTGTAGAATGTCTCAGAAAATGTAAGAGTATTTCCAGAGCTTTGAGGGCTAATGTAATGTGTTCTGTTGACTCGCCTGTTGCCTGTTAATGCCTTCTTTCCCTGCAATTTCTCCCATTTGTAATGGAATGTTTAACTTGTGCCTGTTCTGCCATTGTGCCTTTAGAAGCAGATAGCTTACCTTCTAAGTTTCACAGATTTAGAAGAATTTTTGTATTGTGGACTTGGAACTGATTTAAGACTTCTGTTGTATTGGATGGACATAATTTTGCTATGGTGAGATGAATGTGTTAAATGTTTCTGTGGTGTGATTTTTGGGTTGTCAAAGGGTGGGATGTCATGGGTTGAATTGTGTCCCCCCAAAAATATGTGCAGCCGTGTGGCTGGGACATGATTCCCCGTATCTTGGGACTGTCCTCCGTTGTGTAGTTTTGCTAAACTGTATGTTAAAGGGGCTGTAAATTCCTGCATAGAATTACTTCCTTGCTCTGCAGTAGGGGGAGTTTCCCTGGAGTGTGGCTTGCCCCACCCTTAATGCTTTCAGCTTGCAAGAGTTAAAAGGAAAGGGAAACAAAGAGAATGAGGAGCCTCGCACCATCAAGAAATGTGCACCGGGAGAAGAGCGCATCCTTGAGACCTGAGGTTCCTGCACCAAGACGCTCCCTGGACAAAGACTGATGCAATACCGGACTTTCCTCCAGAGCCAACAAGGGGAAAGCCTTCCCCTGGAGCAGGCACCCTGAATATGGACTTGCAACCTACCGTACTGTGTAAGAATAAACCTTCCTTTGCTGAAGCCGTCCACTCTGTGGTATTTCTGTTAGAGCGGCACTAGCTGACTAAAACAGGCACCTAACAACAACAACAACAACCATTTTCTCAAGCTATAAAAGGGAGCAGGGGACAGATTTGGAACTCCTAGACACTGTGAAAAGTCATTGGCCAGAATGTTCTAAGTCCTTTCCAGTGAAGCTACCAACATCACTGAGTTAACGGCTTCTGAGTCAAATCAACAGAGAGTTAGTGCAATCAGTTTCTTTAACAAATAACTATAAAAATATTAGCCAACCTCTGTTGTTTTTATTTGTTGCGCATTAGGTAAAAGTTTACAGAGCAGACTGGATTCCCATTAAACAGTTTGTACATAAGGTGTTTCATGGCCGCGGTCTCATTCCACACAATGTGTCAGCACTCTCCCCATTTCTGCCTAGGTTTCCCCATTTCCTTCTTTTCTACCCCTTCTTCCTTTTTTATCTTGGCTTTCAGGCAAATATTGCCTTATTAATCATATGTAATTGATTTTTCAGGTGCTACTGTTTATCTTATGGCCTCATCTATTATTTGGCTGGAAGGTGGTCTCTGGAGATGGCTTCAGTTCCAGGTCAGAAGAGGGCCATACTTTCAGTATGTTCTCCAGTCTGTGTCAGACCAGTAAGTCTGGTCTTTTTCGTGAATTTCATTTGTTGCTCTACACTTTTATGCTGCTCTGTCTGGCACCCTGCATTTTGATCTCAGTCAGAGCAGTCGGTAGTGGTGGATTCTGAGGTCAAATAGTACAAGGCCTCTGTGGGGACAGCAATGGAAGATTGTCTCATTCAGGGCTTCTGACTCTGCACAAGCCTTCCACATAAAGGTGATTCAACAGTATGACATGCCCTGTTTATGCACAGCTTGGCCCTCAGGGCTCAAATCTGGCAGCCAGCCACCTTTGTGTAAAACTAGTATATAAGGTCACTGCACCATGAGGAACAGTCTCTTACCCACTGCCTTTGGTTACATGCTGCTGGCTGAGATGCTGTGCTTCCTTGCTCTGCCTTTGCTCCTATAAACCTGCCATGACCATATCAGCAGAGCCTCTATCATTACTGGGTCTACCCAAATCTTGAACCTGCATTCCCAACCTTGAATGCCTGTGTTCAGAAGCCTCCTACTTTGTTCTTCTTTCATGCTTTGCTTATCTCGTGCCTCTTTGCCTTGCATAAAGTTAATGATTGTTTTTTCATCTTGTTGAAGAATGTTAATGGGATCTGCACTGGGGACTGCATTACATCTAAATGCCACTTTGGGTAGTATTGACATTTTCACAATGTTAAGTCTTCCTATCCAACAGCATGGCATCATGTTATGTCCCCTGAAAAGATGTGTGTAACAACTTGGCTAGGCCATAATTCCCAGTATTTTGTGATTGCCCTCCATTTTGTGATTTTCCTAAACTGGACATCTTAACCTCTACATCTAGTTAATAGACTGTATTATGTTAAAGAGGATTAGGGTATGACTGTAAAACCCTTGCTAAGATCCACCTTCCTGGATTGTGGCTTGCACTACCTTTTATCCTGCATAAGATAAAAAGAAAGGGAAACAAGCAGAGAGTTGGGGGCCTCATGCCATCAAGAAAGTCCCACCAAGAGCAGAGTACCTGGAAGATTTGAACTGTCAACCTTGTGGTTAGCAGCCATAGCACTTAACCACTATGCCACCAATATTTGTCAATTAAATTCATTAATTTGATGTTTATAAATCCAAGTTCATGGAGAAGGGAGAATTTTAGAATTCAGGCATTGCTTCATTTGCATCAGGCATTGCTTCATTTGCATTTTGCTCTGCCTGAACATAAAAGGTTTTCATTTTTTTTTCTTTTCATTCACATATCAAATCTTGCTTTTCTGCCCTTAGGGGCAGACAAATGTGAATCAGGATTATTAGCAAAACTCATTGTCTAAGATGTGCACTGTACCTTGAGGAGATGACAGAGGTGTTTTTTTTAGAAAGCCGAACAAATTTGTGTTCATGCTGAATTGCTTACACAGTTCTATTTCAGCATTAGTTACAAAGTTATAACCCTGTTCTTGCATGTGACTCCACCAAGACCCATGTAGATAACCATATAAAAGTGATTAACCGTTACTCACCAAAGAGGCCATACAGGAGAATATCAACGTGAAAAGATTTCATTGTGTGACCTCATCAGGCAGCCAACTTGAAAAGCAGTCATTATCCTTATGGTCACTACAGCCGGAATTGGGACCATTCCAAGCAATTTCCAAAGTCAACACTTACTCCTTTTGTAAGGACACAAAATGATGTTTCTCTATGAGAGGCTTAGTCACTTAGTACTGCTCTAACAAAAACACCACAGGTGGATGACCCTGTCAAAGAGAAATTTATTCTGTCACAGTCCAAAAGACTACACATCCAAATTCAAGGCATCAGCTCCAGAAGAAAGCTTTCTCTGTTGGCTCTGGAGGGTCTTTGACATCCATCTTCCCCTGGACTAGGGGCTTCAGAGGCCTAGAAATCCAGGGTCCAGTAGATGCCCTCTGCTGCTGCCACTGTTTCAGTCTTAATGGTATGAGGTCCCTAGCTCTCTGCTTGCTTCCCTTTCCTTTATAGCGTAAGAGATTGCCCCAGGCACAATACAGTCTTACACACTGAATCCTGCCCCACTGACACAACTGCCACCCATTCTTCCTCATTAATATCATAGAGGCATCAAGTAACATATAGTAACAACACACAATACCAGGAACCATTGCCTAGCTAAATTTATCCCCTTGGGGGGCCGGGGGCAACAATTCAATCCTTGACAGTGGGTTCAGTGCACTGTCTGTGCCACTATAGTGTTTCATTCTTACTTCTTAGTCAACCCAAAAAGTTTTCTAATCTGCCTTTTTCTGCTTCCAGGCCTGGCCAATCTTAGCCTATCCTCCGTTTCTTCTCTTCCCCCATCAGTGGTTGGTCCAGGATATGGGTGTGTGGTATCAGCATGAGCCTAGACTATCTCAGGATGGCAATCTCTCCTTTCCACTGAAGTTGCTACAGGAGACCATGGAAGCTGAGAGATCTGGTGGCAATTCTTCCTGACCACATGGGGTAGGTTTTCTATAAGACAGGAAAATGAGACCACACACATAAAAATGGAGCCTAGCAGAAAAAAGTGATGGTTGCTCAGCCAGGCTTCAAGCCCATGGTTCCAGGCCCCACTGTTACATTTCTTCCAGCTTGGCTTTCATATTTGTGTGCTGCCCTGGGGTTTTTCTCAGCCGTATAATAATATATAAGGAATCATTCATTTTAAACACAAGCTAATTTGGGTTAAATTGCTCTTAGTGGCCGCAGAAAGATTTCTGATGAATACATTGGATAAACTGACAATCCAAATATAGAATCTCCAGACAAGAAATAAGAATGGGCTGGCTTCATTGAATGAACTCTGTCTGGTATGAGTAAGTCAGTGTGTCTGGCTTAGAAAATATTACCCAAGACCCATCATAAGATCTGGTTGCAATCCTTATTAAGGGTGAAACTCTTAGCATCACTTTCTATACAAGAGAAGGAAAGACTGAACTACCTTCTCCTTCTATTGTTAAAACAACAGTTAAAGGAGTTTGGGCTTAAGTCTCAGAAACACCCAAATTCAAATCAGAGACTGACTTACTGCATTGGTAAATTACTGGGTGAACCTCAGCCCTTAGAGCCTACAAGTGTGATACAGGAAACAAGGAGAAAATGCTTGTGAAGAGCCCACCCTTGCGACCAGCACATGAAGATTACTCAAGTTATTCTGGTTCCTCACTGCTTTCGTTCCACCAAATCTGACACCCACTCTTCATGTTTGGAAAGGAGTTGCAGCAGCTCTAAAAGGTCTCACACTTGGAATTCCACTATGGAGAATCCCAGGTCTCCAAATGTTAGAATGGCCATGAAAGGAGGCAGACAGGCCTCAGAACAACAGCCTTTTTCATTCTCCTGTTGGAGAAGCTTGATCTCCGCACAGTATCTTTCATCCCAGCTGAGTCTAAACTCAATTACTGTGAAATTAACTAAGCATTAAACAAAAACTCCCAACCTGGTAGTCATCACTGCTAATTAACTGGTTCCTACTCACTGCTGCCTTTCAGTGGTCTGCTGACAAGGAGAGCTGTCAAGCACTGCCTGCGGGTGGGCTTGAGCTGCTGCGACTTGATTTGAATTGACAAAGCACAGCAAACTAATATCCGAGCCCTCTTTAGGCAGCCCACGTGACATTGGAAGGACTCTCACAGAACAAGTAAGGCAGGGAATGCACAGACTGGTCTAGACTCAGAACAAACGAAAGTTGGGGCAAAAGCAGTGGCCAAGGAGAAAGCGTGTGTGCAGAAGTGGTTAGTCAGGTTGTAAATGGAATGGCTTGAATGATAGTAGCATAGTGTTGATAAATTCATGGTTTTGTCTCATAGTAGAAACTCAGAAAATGTCAGTAGATGGAGAGCTAGGTGGGTGTGTGGATGGATGAGTGGGTAGATGGATGTGTGGGTGGATGGGTAGAAGGATGAAAGGATGGATGGATGGATGATGGATGGGTGGAAGGATGGGTGGGTGGATGGGAGGATTGATGAGTGTGTGGGTGGGTGGAAGGGTGGGTGGGAGAGTGGATGGGTGAGAAGGTGGGTAGATGAGTGTGTGCATAGACGGATGAGTGTGTTGGTGGGTGGATGGATAGATAAATTTCAAAAAATAATAGGAAAGAACAAACACATTTCCATTTCTCAATTCTTTGAAGAGATCCTGAAGTTCTGTCTCCTCTACACCAAGAAGGCAGTTTTCTTAAAGCCCGTTGAGAGCAGTATTTCTTGACACACCCTGAACCCATCAACCCTGTAACTCTCCCCTCCTCATTCCATGCAAAGTGGAAAGACCATCTTTACTTACTTACTTGAATAGGTGTGCATGTGCCTATCTCTGCTTACCAGTTGTAACAGGGAGGTGTCCCCATCTAATAAATTTACTTAGTACCCATAAGTGCTCGTAATAGGGAGCACAAGCAAAGAGGAGGAGTCCTGTTTCAGGATCATCCTGACAAGGGTTTTGTTCACTGGGGACACAGCAGTGATTCTACTTACCATTTCGGTCTACCAGTTAAGATAACTACCTTTAACCACACAAATGGGATTTTTTTCATTGGAGCTAGCTAGAGACAGTTTACAGATTTGCTAAGAACTAAAATTAAAGAAACTCTTAATTGGTTAAGTCGGTTCCAATTGATAGTAACCCTATGTACAACAGAATTACTCACAGTTTTCTAAGCTGCTAAGAAACTAGAAATACTGAACAAACTACAATGCAGATCTCATGTTAAATATCATACCCTCAACAAAGTATTTGCTACAGAAGGCTCTCTTTTTTGTCAACATGACGTGATAGCAGTTCTTGCAACAGTAGAACAAATTCTAGATGGTTATTTCAGAGTCTTGCCCCCATTGCTCAAAAGAACAAGCAAGCAAGGAATAGCCACCCAATACCTGATACCTGTGTTCTGCTATGCTATGTCCTGAGGTCAGTGTGTTTTTGCTAAAGTGCATAATATTTGTTCAACTCTTTCCTGTACTCTCTTGGGACGTAACATAAGTCAAATAAAAACTTTCTGGCCAGGGAGGTGATAGTACAAAATCACCACCATATATATGGATGCAAAAGTGGATATACTCATCTTACTATTCCCCTCTTCCTGCTTTCCTCCATTCCAAATCAAAGGACATATCTCTTATCAGTCGTTAATGACTAAATGTGTTATGGGAGGCATTGGAGGTTCAGTGGTAAAACTCTTACCTTCTATACACGAGGTCCAGATTCCAATATTAGCCACTACACCTCATCACAGCCACCGCCTATCTACCAGTGGAGGCTTTGTGTGTTGTTATAATGCTGGAAAGTTTTCAGCAGAACATCCAGACTAAGATAGACTAGGAAAAAAAGCTTGGTAATCTACTTCCAAAAATCAGCCAGTGAAAACATTATTGATTACAATGGCCCAGTTCTCAACCAATCATGGGAACAGCAAAGAACTGGGCAGAGCTTAATTTTACTGTGCACAGAGTAGTGTTAGAGTCTACTCATTGGCAGCTAACAACAATATAGATGTATTATGCTAACAAGTGGTAACAACAGGAACATTTCTGTCATTAATTTATGAGTCAGAAGTGATACTCACAAAGTCTACAGAAATGCATCAGAGGTTATATTTGAAGGCTCTGAAGCAAGCCTATTTTTCTGAAACCAGCTGGAGCAACAACCAGAAAGTATTCATTGGTAATAGAGGTCCCAACAGCTGTGTGCAAACTTCTGTTGACTTTGAAAGTGAGAGGTTGGGACCTCCCCTGTTAGAGTGGCCCTGCTGACTAGTTCTCCAGTATTTAACACATCCCTACCAGTTTCCGGATTGATGACCGCATTGCAAGTATCCTAAGAGATAGGAGGATGTGAATAGCTCTCAACATCTCAAACTTGAGGCCTACCTTCTGAAGTTTGTGCGGTGGTGCTGGTTAGCAAGAGGCCTGCTCTATAGAAATCCCATGAATCTTCTCAAAACTCAACTTTGTAGCCCAAGATATGGTTCTTTTGTCCAAAATATTTTTTTTTTTTTTGCATTAAGCACCAACATCTGAATGTGAGAAGGTATTCCTTAAATCTACAAATAACATTACGCTTCATCACAGTCTCTATTTCTCCTTATTGACTTGTTATTGTGTCTCACTGGACTGTCTTCACGCATTCACATGGAGTCTAGCAGGCATTTGAGTGTGTGGCCCCTCACTTGTAAATTTCTCTACAACAAAATCTCTAAGAGCTAATTGGTTAAAATCAAAATAAAGGTTTCCAAGAGTTTTTTTGGCTTTTTTTTAATTTCAGGACTTCTAACAACCTCCTCACCACCTCTCTGTCTTTACGGGGGCCATCCTTCTTATCCCAGAATGCCCACACATACCTTAGAAAATTGTAAGATTTAATCTGTAAGGCGCACACTGAAGTGTCTACTATGTAATGGAAAAAGATGCTGAATAAATACCTCCCTTCTCTTTCCTAGGGCAAGGACCAAGGTCTCTGGTGCTACAGAAATTCTTTAGTTCTTTTCAGTTTTGCCAGAAACCTGCAAAAAAAGTGGTGTGTATGAGTTAATGGCTAAAAACAGTGCCCAACTCCACTTCATAGCTTTTTATTCTCGTTTTTCTTGAGCCCCTTTCCTCCCCCCTCCCCATCCCCACCGTGTTTCTTAGTCTTTTTTCTCTAGAGCATCAGACGCTGTCTGGTTCCACTGTGACTATGCAGACCAAGGGTTGCAGACCCAAATGCCTTCAGGGCTCCAGCAGGTAATGTAATATAAATGTGTGAAATTGCTGACAACAATTGACAACTGTAAACCAATAGATAGTCATTTGGACTAGGACACAGCCTAAAGTCACTTACACACAATTTTATCAAATAAAAATAAATGTCATTCTGGCCAGACAAACTAGTCTGCAGGAATAGACCAGCGGATCACCAATTTTACAGTATTTTAAACATTTCAGCCAGAAAAACTGTGTTTCAATCCAAAGTCTAGCCTGGTTGATATCCAAGCTCTTTGACTATTTATCCCAATCATAAATCATGTTTTGCATAATCCTATTTTAGGTACATGTTGTTGTTATTAGCTGTTATTAAGTTAGCTCTGAGTCAGGACAACCCCAAGTCCAATGGAACAAAACACTGCCCAGTGCTGCACCATATTCATGATTCATGATATGTGTAAGTCCATCGTTGTGGTCATTGTGTATGTTACATACTTTTCAAACAAGGGAGCTCATTTTCTGGCACTATATGGGATAGTATTCTGTTTTAATACATATGGGGTTTCAGTTGGCTAATTTTTGGAAGCAGGTTGCCAGGACTTTCTTCCCAATCTGTCCTAGTCTGGAAGCCCCACTGAAATCTGTCCTCCATTGGTGACCTTGCTGGTATTTGAAATACCAAGGGCATAGCTTCCAGCATTGTAGCAACTTCCAAGCTATAGAATGACAAACTGACAAATGGATGGTGAACATGTGCATGTAGTCATTAATAAATTACACACATTTATCACTATACTAATGAATTCTGAGCATTGTAAAACAAATACGAGAAAATTAAATGGTGTGGATACTCTGATGTGCCACCCTGACTTTCACTTTCACACTGAAAGACTTATTCCCCACCTGCTAACATTACCCTCAGCTGAAAAAAATCTCATTGTCGTTCTAGCCATAGTCTGGAAACCCTGGTGGCCTAGTGGTTAAGTGCTGTGTCTGCTAACCGAAAGCTTGACTGTTCAAATCCACCAGGCACTCCTTAGGAGCGCAATCAAGAAGTTCTACTCTGTCCTATAGGGTCGCTATGAGTTAGAATCGACACAGTGGCAGTCGGTTGGGTTTTTGGTTTTAGTCATAGTCTTTGTAACACTCACAAAATGACTGCGAGAGGTTTTGTAAATGAAGTTTTTGGAGCCCTAGATTGGCGATTAGTTGATTTACCATCCCACTAGGCTCAAAGAGAAATACTTACAGAGGAGCCATAACATGAAAGACAGAGAGAGAGAGCTGTAACCCCAGAAAGAGTGAGGAGCAATGAAGTCAGTGTCATAAAGAAGTGAAGAGGATTTAAGTCCATTTCTTTCAATGTGTAGCTGTTTTTCTTAAAGTCTTAGCCTCCTTGCACTACCTAGCTCCTGGGAGATTACACATTAACTCAGAAACCACCAAAACTATGAGGAGGGGAGGTGATGCACCAGGCACGAGGTACAATAACATCTTTGTAGCTAGTTTGTTTCAGAGTCTCTCCAGACCATCATACAGGTCGAGGAACCAGCCACTGACCTCCCTGTGTACAGATAACCACCACCAGATGCCAAAGCCAAGTGCCGTCGAGTCGCATCCGAGACAGGTGGAAAAACTCCGGACAAACCGTCTGTGGGCTCCTTCTATGAATTACCCAAATTCTTCCACAATTACTAACCACCGTACCTAAATGTTTACTCTTAGCTAGCTAATAAAAACCTCCAGCCTACCTGAAGAAGACAGACAAGCTTTGGAGGACTCGACGCCCCCTGTCTCTTGTGTATTGATATACAATAAATCTCTTGATCACTCACCTCCTGTCTCAGATTGGCTCTGTGGCAGGTGGCAGAGATCTGCAATGGAAGATAAATGGCAGTAGCTGACTTGAGAGACTGGCAGAAGACAGCACATTGAGCCTCCCAGCCCACAGAGTAGGAAAACTGAGAACCTTCCAGGAGAAGGCTTACTAGTGGAGTAAGGGGTCTCTGGAAATTTGTCAAAATTGTTAAAAGAGGTTTGTAACATTTGCCTGGGCAGGGCAGATGCCAGCCAAGGAGTTGAGGGACCGAGGACCAGGAAGAGACCTATCTGCAGGCAGGGCTAAGAAAAGGCTATACAGAGCAAAGCACTATACAGCACTGAGTCTGAATTATAACCTGTTACTTCCCTAATAAACCCCATAGTCACGTGTATTGTCCATGACTTCTGTGTGGACATGGTGATGAATTACTGAACTCAGCAGAGAAATAGAGAATGCCATGGGAAGAAAGCTTGATGTTGCAATTTGTAAAGATGGTGAAGGGAGGAGGCCTGTCTGACCTCTGCCTCTTAGAAATCCACCTTGGGCTGTTGATCTTGATTCTCCTTCCCCTCTGTGAATTTAGAAGAAGTCGGATGAGCCCCCCACCACCACCATTCTTACAGTCATGCCTTCCTAGAGTCAGCCTGCATCCAGTGATTGGTCAATTACAGGTGTACTGTAATAACTTAAAGGCTTTCCCAAATTCAGAGTTCTTTACTGGTCAGCTGAGGTGTTCATTGCAACTGAACCACAGCGCATCTCCTCGCTGTCCCCTCCTTAACCCTTTTGCTTTCACTTGCTTTACAGATGTCAACCCTGAGTTCCTCTTTGTTAAACTCCATGGAATTAACAGAAGTTTTGGTATTTCCTCCACTCACCACAGTGGGTTATCTTTAGAACCCCTTGGTTTATTCTTCCTCCACCTAAGACAACAAGGGTCTAAACCAGAGCTGTTCAATATACCTTCCTACGGTCACGGAAGTGTTCTGCATCCACACTGTCCAACAAGTAGCCACCAGGCACTTACGGCTACGGAGCACTTGAAGTACAATTAGTGTATTGAGGAATCAAACTTTTTGTTTAATTGTAATTAATTTTGACTGAAACTGCTACCAGTGCTAGTATAAACTATTTGTATCTTAGGAAGGCAGAGTGACGGAGTCCAAAGTTGTTACTATTCTTTTTTGTTTTGAGAAAGTAAGTGTGCAGCAATGAATAAATATATACACAGTCATTTAACTTAATCACCATAACTTATTTAAAAAAAAAAAAAAAAACTTCATCCTCTTATCAAGTGAAATATTCAGTAGCATTCCAAGACCACTCTTTTGATCTGGAGACATCAACTGTCTTTGTGAGTTAACCAGAACAGGTGCCAGATGGACAGAGACAAGGTCTGCCACCTGCTTCCATCTGACCAGTTCAGTTCTGACATAAGTGAATGCCTCCAGTCAAACACTCCATTTTCTCCCCACCAATGCTAACCCTCTGTTTAAGAGATCTGACTAACAATCAGCAGTTCCCATCCTGGAAAAATGCTGCTGCTAAACCCCAGCAAACCTGCCCAAGGACTTACTCATCAGTGACTATCTAATAATTTGATGGGCTACTTACTTCCTTCTGGGAGTTCTGCTAGAGCTCCACTTTTAAGAGCTTAGCGGATAGCCGAAAGGTCAGCAATTCAAATCCACCAGCCACTTCTTAGATACACTTTTGGGTAGTTGTACTCTGTTCTATAGGATGGCTGTCATTGGAAATCAACTCTACAATGACAGTTTCTTTTCTGGTTTGGGACTGTAAAGCAAGACCTACCTTCGCAAGGTGCCCAGCGAGGAATTGATTCTGTTTCTATGAGAGATGCTTCCTCATCGCTCCCTCCGCAGCCCCTCCTGCCTCTCTGCAATACTCTCCTGGGCTGTAATTACCAAAAGCAAACAAGTGATGCCCTCAGACCTAAGGCATAACAGATGCCCTGGTGCCCTGGGAGCTGATGGTCGTTTGAGGTGTTAATGCATTATTTACTCCGGAGAAAGGTTAAAGTTTGGGCTTCAAGAACAAGTGAAAATGAGGTTGGTGGCCTGGTTGCTGTGCCTTGTGGACATTTATCCACAGAATACAATCCTCACGCAGCTGGTAGTCTCAGCTCATCAAAGCAGTGAGACAAGAGAAAAGGGGGCACAGGAGCCCTGAGTGCTTTGGAGGTGAAACCCTGGCTCATCTCCTCGTAAGATGCCAATTAAGCTATGCCTGAGTAAAAAACCCTCTTCTAGGGAGCAAGGTAACCAGAAGCTTTGCACTTCTGGTTCTCAAGATAGCCTTGCTTGTGACAGGTCTATGCCTCTGGGCACCAAGACCCTTAGTCTGTGAAGCTCTCCATCCCTTTTCTCCTTTAACTTGCTTTAACTTGCTGTGCAAAATTCTGCTCCTCTAATGCTTTCATTCAATGAACAGTTCTTGTGTGACTTTTACATGCATGGCCTTGCTTTCGCTCAACAAACATTTCTTGGACATAGCCATGAAGAATAGAGACGTAGTTCCTACAGCCATGGACGTTACAGTCTATCAGGGAGATGGACATTAAACAACAAATCCCTGAAGCAGAAGTGCACTACGCAATATGAGGAAAGTACAAGAATTACCTGAGCAAGCCCAAGGGTCCAGGGAAACTTCTTTAGGAAAGAGCTTTTTAAGCTGCCTCTCACTCAGATCTATCTGCCTTGGTCTAGCTTAGTGTAATCAGTATCCCATTCAAACGATCAAAACATTTATTGTTACATCACCTCTTGTGATACAGGGACACGGTGGTGCAATGGTTAAGGACTCTGCTGCTAACTTAAAGTTCAGCAATTCAAACTCACTAGCTGCTCTGCAATAGAAATATGTGGCAGTCTGCTTCCATTAAGATCACAGCCTTGGAAATCCTGTGGGGCAGTTCTGCTCTGTCCTGTAGGGTCACTATGAGTCAGAATTGACTCAGCAGCACACAGTAACAGTGCTGTGATTAGAAGTCCCTGGGTGATGCAAATGGTTAATGTTCTCAGTGGCTGACCGAAGGGTTGGCATTTGAGGGCACTCAGAGGCTTCTTAGAAAAAAGGTCTGGTGATCTATTTCTGAAAAAATCAGCCACTGAAAGTCCTACAGAGCACGTTTCTTCTCTGACGCACATAGTGTCACCATAAGTCAGAATCAACTCAATAGCAACTGGTTAGAACAATGCTTATCGATTCCATTTCTCTTTTCCTCCAGGATATGCTGCAGGATTGGGCTTTCTAGTCTCCCTTGGGTGTAATACTTGACCATAAAATGTAAGCAAAAGCAATATGTGTCGCTTCTGGGCAGAAGCTTTAAAAATCAGTATGCAATTGGCTGTGACTTTTTCCCCCCTCACAGTGATCCTATGACTTCATGATGTGATGAAGCCTCCAAGAGCCTGGGACCCTCAGTGCCTAATGAGTACAGCCTCCAGTTGATTTAGCTTGAATGAGAAGTATTAACAAAAAATAAGCAATGATCATGTGAGGCCACTGAGACTCAAAAGGTTACTTGTTGCTGCTGCACAACCTAGTCTAATGCAATTATTACAATATGTTATCTTCTCACTGGACTGTGAGCTCCTTGAAAACAAGAGTCAGTTACACATCTTTGTATCTCCAGTGTCTGGCATGTGATATACGTTCAAGAAATGCTTACATGAATTAATGCATAAGTGTACTTAGGAATTAAAAAAAGAACCAGCCTAACAGAAATTCAATTTAGATGTTGTCTAAAAAAAGTGAAGAAAACTAGTCACTACAGACAGCCAAAATAGCAAATGATGGTCTTGAACCAATGGAAGCAGTGTCACTGAATGTAACACATACAGTATGTTCCATGATCTACAATAACTTTTATGAAAATAGCCTGGTTATTTGTTTAAAATGCTGACTTGTACTGACTGTGAATGAGAACAAAGTGAAAAAAAGTATAATAATGTCCTCGGTTACACCCATTATTTTTGTAATTGTGTCTCTATCTAACTAACACTAGGGGGAATTAGCCTCATATTCGCATACAAGAACAAGGAGCGGTAGAGGGAAAACCAATTCCCTGAAGGCTTTAAATTTGGAATCTAGTCAATTACTTCCCCTTAAAAAAATTATAACTATTATTTGAAAGTAGTTTTCAAGCTTCTGAGTCATCCTATTTATAACACTTTGTCTTCAATTACTTTCCTCATTGTATCTTTCACTGAATGCATTTCCAATTTCCTGCTCAATTCCTTATCTACACCCATGGGTATCCAAGACTAGTCATTTGAAAGTTGAAACATAAGTAAGGCAAAAATGCAGTACTATATTCCCCCCAAACAATTAATGGACAAATATTTATTTCCCATTAATTTATAAATAGATCCTTTGCTGAGAGCCTAAAAAGGAGAATTTGCCATTAATTTAGGAAGCTATGTCCTTTTCCAGAGTATCTCTGTGAAAAGAAGTCATTAAAAGTGTAACCCTTTTCACTACAGTTTCAATTTACATGTCATTGAGGGATGTGAACCACCGTGAATTCTAATTAAAAGGTTATTATTCAAGCCAATGTTAAGGTAGGCTAATTGCTATAACAAATGGATTCAAGCCTGTGATGGCTCAGAACAATAGAAATTTTCTCTGGCTCACTTAACTGTCCTGGAGCAGTATTTAGGCTTGCTGAATGGTTCTTCTTCACAAGGCATTCCAAGGTTCCTTTTGCCATTTCACTGAACTTTGTCCTGACTCACATCCAACCAATGGAAGAGAAAAACCATCAAATAGCATGCAGGGAGTATTTTAACAGGACAACCCCAGAAGCAGCATACAGCCTTTTGACTACGTATGAGGCTGAAAATCAGACGATCAGATTGAAGAATGCAAGAGAAGCTACGTAGGAAAAGAGGAAAATGGATTTGGGGAACATCTGGCAGTCAGTGCTGTAACTCATCTTTGGCTTGGTAGATGTGCAGTACTAGTGAAATCTGAGAAAACAGATAAGAGACAGAAATGTCAACGAGTTTGGTTTGATCGATCACTTGATGGGCATTTCATAGCTAAATCTTCATTCTTGCATGACGATGTGGTATCTAACACAATTTGATCATTTACCATTTTCCTTACCAAGATATACCATTAGGAGATGGGTCACCTGAGGTGATGCTTATGGACTTTTAGACTACTAGATCAGTAGTATCTCAAGAGTGTAGTCTGCAGACATTTAGGGTCCCTGCGATCTTCTCAGGGGGGCTAAAGAGGTGAAGAATATTTTTATAGTAATACTAAGACGTTTATTATTAGTCATTATGAGGGGTGAGAAGGAAGGAAGAAATGGGGAGTCATTGTTTGAGGAGCACTGAGTTTCTGTTGATGGTGATGGATTGATTTAGAAATGGAAAGGGGACATGGTTGTACAACATGGTGAATGTAGTCAATGTCATTGAACTGTACATGTAAAAGAATGTTGATTTGGAAAATATTTTTACCAAGATATTCTTTTTCTGAGTTAGAGTTAAGGCCTGAGAGGGTGATAGGAGTCAGGTCAAGCAGCCACTTACTGTGAAATGGAAAGTCCTTGCATTGTTTTGGATAAGAGAGTAATATGATCAAATGTTCATCACATGGAGCTTTCTGTGTGGAGACAATATGGCAAAAGTAATTCTAGAGACAGAAGAAGGACTTGGAAAACTATTTAGTAATCCAGGAGATACATGATGGTGGCATACACTAACAACAGTGACTGCAGGACTGCAGAAAACTGGATTCATTCGAAAAATGCAAAATGAGAAGGAGGAACTCAACAAGACTACGGTTCCTCCTTTTCTTCCAACTGATTCCACTGTCACCAACTCCGAATACCCTCCACTTTTTTTCTGACTCCTGAGACTTTAATTTACTGATAGCAGCCAGACCCTCTCTTACAATCTTCTTATTTCCTCTAGACAGTGTAAGTCTTTGTAGATCATGCTCTCAAAAAGAGAACACAGAAGCAAGGTTCTACAAATTCCACCATTTACAAACATGCCATCTGTCCCAGTTGTAGTTCTTAAAGGTCCTTTTAATTTTTTAATAGTCTACATCATTTTTCAAATGTCTGAACTCACTTCTAATGGTATTCTTGAAGACTCAGCCATTCTACTTAAAATTTTATTTCTAATATCAACTTTTAAAATTTATCCCTGATTAAGTTTTATCTTTCTGCAGTTAACACTTTTTTCCCATTCCTGGGCTCCTAAGAGGCTGGCCTTCTTTCAGTGTTTAGCCATTGGTTTAGCATATGTCCTGTGCTAGACAATCTCTAGGCACCACAGATAAAATGACAAAATATACATGGCTCCTAAACTCACTAAGGCATGTTGTTGTTAGGTGCTGTCAGTCAATTTCAACTCTTTGCAACCCCATGTGACATAGTAGAACTATCCCACTGGATCTTCCAGGTTGCAAACTTTGTGGGAGAAGACGAGTACATTTCTTTCTTACAGATCATCTTTGTGGCTTTAAATTGCCAACCTTTTGGTTAACAGCCGAGTCCTTAACCACTGTGCCACCAGAGCTCCTTTTCAATGAGTCACAGTCTACTGAAAAAAGACAGAAATATAAGGAATCACATGTAAATGATGCCCAACAAATGTACTAAAAATATACAAACACGTGCTTTAGAAGCCCCAAGAACTCTACCGGAAGGTGGAGAATGCTTCATAAAACAGGACTTCTGTGCTGAATCTTAATGGACAAGTAGATATTGGACTTGTGAAGAACATATGAAAGACAGAAGTCTCCCAAACCCAAATTCATTGCCATTCAGTCAATTCTAAGCACATATAAATTCATCGACTGTTGAAATACTGTGTCATGGCCGGATTTGCCTTTAGGAAAATAGCTTCTGCAGTGGTACTGGTTTCCTTAGCGGCCTCTCGCTTTACTTCCTCATCGGTATCACTTGGGATTACACCATGATTTTCTCTTGTGTCATTAGAGCATCTCCTTTTTGATATCTCTTTTTTAGAGAAGAACTAGTAGAAACAACAAGATATAATTTATCCCAAGCTTGTTTCACTACACCATACCCAGTGACTTCAGTGGGATTACACAGACGTCTCCTCACTGAGTTGATCTATGTAGGCACTGGGTTGAGTCACCATAAATCTGGCAGTGGGTCTTCAAGAAGACAACTCGTCATTTCTGAAAAATTCTGCTCTTTGCTTACAAATTTTTGAAATCACTTCAGCAGACAATTACAGCAACACAAAGAGCTCAATATATTAACATCCTCAGACACTGTATATACCATCAGAGAAAAATTAGCTTTTGTCTTCATCACTATTTAATTACAAGCACACTCCTCTGCCATTCTATCGGTCCTCTTGTCTCATTAAAAAGGAAAACAAAAATTTCTCCAGACCCAGTTACCGTTAAGTCAATGCAACCCCATAGTGACACTAGAGGACAGAGTAGAACTGCTCCATAGAGTTTCCAAGGCTGTAAATCTTTATGGAAACAAGCCACCACATCTTGCTCCCTCAGAGCAGCTAGTGGGTTTGAACTACCAATCTTTCATTTAGTGGCCCACTGTTTAACCACGGTGATATCAGGGCTCCTTTCTCAGGGTGATGGAAAAATTTTGAAATGGATTATGCTGATAGTTTCACAACATAGGGAACGCAATGTCACTGAACTGTACACATAAAAGTGGTTGAGATGTCAAAGGTTTGGTTTTACGTAGAGAAATTTATACTAGAGAGCTATCTCAAGAACAGATAATATACACTGAATGCTAATGACTAAAAACTGGACAAGTTGTGAAATGGCATCAAGGACATCATAGATGAAGAAAGCAAAAAGTCATCAAAAGGACAGGAAAGAAACAAAAGACCACACAGGATGTCAGAAGGGACTCTGGAACTTACTTTTAAACATAGAGTAGCTAAAGTGAGTAGAAGAAATGATGAAGTAAAAGACCTAAATAGATTCTGAAGAGTGGCTCAAAAAGACGAAGTTAAGTATTATAATGAAATGTGCAACAACCTGGAGTTTTAAAAACCAAGACAGAAGAACACATTTGGTATTTCTCAAGCTCAAAGAACTGAAATAAAAATTCAAGCCATAAGTTGCAATATTAAAAAATTCTATATATGAAGTATTGAATGACATAGGAAGCATCCAAGAAGCTGGAATAACTATACAGGGACAATGTACCAAAAAGAACAGGTCATCATGCAACCATTCAAACAGGAAGCAAATGATCAAAAACCAATGCTATTTTAGGGAGATACCAACCTGCACTAAAAGCACTGGATAAAACAAGGCTCCAAGAATTGACAGGAAACCCTGGTAGTGTAGTGGTTAAGTGCTACTCTTACTAACCAACAAGTCAGTAGTTCAAATCCATGAAGCACTCCCTGAAAATTCTATGAGGCAGCTCTAACCTGTCCTATAGGGTTGTTATGAGTTGGAATCTACTCAACAGCAGTGGGTTTTGATTTGGGGCTTAAGAATTTATAAAATGCCAGTTGGGATGCTTCAACAAACAGGTGCAACACTGGAAGCGCTCACTCATCTATGCCAGGAAATTTAGGAGCTACCTGGCCAACTGACTTGAAGAGATATATTTTGTTCCTCTTCCAAAGAAAGGTGATCCAACAGAATGTAGTTATAGAACAATTTCACTTGTATTACACACACACAAAAAATGATGAAGATAACTGAAAAGACAGTTCCAGCTGTACATCAATAGGGACTGTCAGAAATTTAAACTGGATTCAGAAAAGGATGTGAAACAAGAGATGTCACCGCTAATGTCACATAAATCTTGACTGAAAACAGAGAATACCAGAAAGATGTTTACCTGTATGACCATGTGGGTCATAACACATTAGAGATAAATATAGGAACCCCAGAAGACTTAATTGTGCTAACTGAATTGTGCTAATTCATTGAAACAGAATAAGGGGATACCAGGTGGTTTAAAGTCAGGCAAGTTGTGCATCAGACCTGTGTCCTTCTACCACACTTATTCAGTCTGTATACTGAGCAAATAATTCAAGAAAATAGACTGTATGAAGAAGAGCAGATCATCAGGACAGGAAGAAGACTCGGTAACCACTGGTAACATGCAAATGACACAATCTTGCTTGCTGAAAGTGATGGGGACTTGAACCACTTACTGATGAAAATCAAAGACCACAGCCTTCAGTATGGATTACACTTTCAGAAAACAAAAATCCTCACAACTGGACCAATAAGCAACCTCATGATAAACAAAGAAAAAGCTGAAGTTATAAAGGATTTCACTTCACTTGGATTCACAATCAATGGCCATGGAAGAAGCAGTCAAGAAATTGAAGGTTGCATTGCTTTGGATAAATCTAATACAAAAGACCTCTTTAAAGTTTTAAAAACCAAAGATGTCTCTTTGAGGACTAACGTATGACTCACTCAAGCCACAGTATTTTCAGTCATGTAATATTATGGCTTGAATTGTAACCCCCTCCAAAAAAAAAAAAAAGTGTGTCATAAGCTTAGCTACTCCATGCTTCTCAATATTGTGTGATTGTCCAACATTTTGTCAACTGATTTGAATTTTTTTTGAGTTGATTTTATTATTTTTTTAAATTAAATAAAAAATGAAAGTGTACATAATCTGTGCTTACAATATTGGGTTAAGATGGGAAGAGTACACAAGTCGTGTTGAAGTCTCATTAATATTGATCTTCTTACTAACGTGTATTGTCACCAATTTCACCTAACCAAATTTCTAACAACTGTCTAATCTAAATCCTCGCCCCTCACCCTCTCACCCTCCTACCCTCCCCACCCTTGTAGCTGTCAAAGAGTCTTTTCTGTTACGTATGAGTATGCTTTTAAGTTTCTATCGTAGAGGGTCTCATATAATAATTGTCCTTCTGTCGCTGATTAGTTTCACTCAACATAATGTCCCCCAGTTGAGACCAAATTGAGAGATGTTTCCTGCTATCATCGTTGTTCTTTATCAATGCATAGTACTCCATTGAGTACATATACCAAAGTTTACCCATCCATTCTTCTGTTGTTGGGCATCTGGGTTGATTCCATCTTTTTGCTATCATGGACTGTGCTGCAATGAACATTCATGTGCATGTATCAGTTGGTGTGAATGGCCTTGATTCTGTAGGATATATTCCAAGCAGAGGAATTACTGGGTCAGATGGTATATCTACATCCATTATTTTAAGGTAACGCCAAATTGCTTTCTAAAGAAGCTGCACCATTCTGCAATCCCACCAACAGTGTAGGAGAGTTCCAATCTCTCCACAGCCTCTCCAACATTTATTGTTTTGTGTTTTTTGGATCATGGCCAATCTTATTGGGGTTAGATGGTATCTTGTTGTTATTTTGACTTGAATTTCTTTAATAATTAATGATTGTGAGCATGTCCACATGTGTTTTTTGGCTGTCTGGATCTCCTCTTTAGAGAAGTGACTGTCCATCTCCTTTGCCCATCGCTTAATTGGATGATTTGTCTTTTTCTTATTTATATTTTGTAGTACCTTATAGATTATAGAGATCAGGCGTTAGTCTGACACAGAGTTGCCAAATATTTTTCCCCCATTCTGTAGGTGGTCTTTTAATTCTTTTGATGAAGTCTTTGGATGAGCAGAAGTGTTTGATTCTTATTAATTCCCATTTATCTATTTTCTCTTCTGATGAATGTGTTCTGTTTTTCAGATTTTGAAGTCTGTCAATGTTGTGTATTCACACTTCCATTGCTGACCCTATTTTATCTCGGATGAGCTTTATCACTTTAGCTTTTACATTCAGGTCTTTTATCCAATTTGAGTTGATTTTTGTATAAGGTGTGAGATATAGGTCTTGTTTCAATTTTTTACAGATGGATATCCGATTATGCCAGCACCATTTGTTAAAGAGACTGTTCTTACTCCAGTTTAAAATCTTAGGACCTTTGTCAAATATCAGCTTTTCATACAGTCCCTCGTGCTGGAAACTCCCCACCTGGCAAAGACTGACCACAAAGACCATCCCCCAGAAACAGAGACAGACCTTCCCAACAGAGACAGAAAGCCCTGCCTTGGCCCTGTCATACTGAGTTTAGAATTCTAGCCTCCTAAACTCTGATTGAATAAGTTTCTGTTTGTTAAAGTCATTCACTTTTGGTATTTCTGTTATAGCTGCACATAATAAGATACCTCTTACACATGTGAAAGCTGGACAAAGAATACAGAACACTAAAGATGAATTGACTCCATTGAGCTATGGTTTGGGTGAAGATTACTGAATATATCCTGCCAGAAGAATAAGCACAGCTTTCTTGGAAGAAGTATAGCCAGAATGCTCCTTAGAAGCAAAGTTGGCAAGGCTACGTCTCACATACTTTGCACAGGTTATCATGAGGGGCCAGTTACTGGAGAAAAACGTCATGCTTTGTTAGAGAGTCAGTGAGAAAGAGGAAGACCCTCAGTGAAAAGGACCTAGACACGTGCTGTAACATGGGCTCAAGCATAACAATGATTGTGAGAATGGCGCAGTACCAGGCAGCATGTTGTTCCGTTGTACCTAGAGTCACTGTAAGGTGAGACTGATTCAATGGCACCTGACAACAACATATATATAAAATAGCCAGCAACAATAACACTAAGCAACGTGTGTTCATATATATGTTGTGATAATATATATTGTGGTGTATATATATATATATATATACATACATATATATGTGTATATAATAGACATACATTTTGGTCGTCATCCTCCAATCTAAAAAGTACTTGTGACTTCTGCCCTGTCTTAGTCATCTAGTGCTGCCATAATAGAAACACTACAAGTAAATGGCTTTAACAAAAAGAAATGTATTCTGTCACAGTTTGGAAGGTTAGAAGTCCAAATTCAGGGTGCCAGCCCTAGGGGCATACTTTCTGTCTCTGTTGGCTCTGGAAGACGATCCTTGTCTCATTTCAACATTTGAGGGCCCAGTTTTCCTTGAAAATATCCGTATGTCTTGGCATCAGTCTTCCCCTGGGTCTAGGAGGTTCTCAACACTGGTACCCCAGCTCCAAACGATGTGCTCCAATCCCAGCTCTGCTTTCTTGGTTGTATAAGATCCCTCTCTTTCTGCTCATTGCTCTCATCTTTCATCTCTTTAAAGTAAAAGGCGCTACAGGCTAGACCCCAGGAAAACTCCCCTTACATTGGATCAAGGTCATGGCGTGAGTAAGGGTGTTTCATCCACCCAAATCCTCATTAACATGACCTTATCCTCCCTTGTTAACATAGCAGCTCACTCCCAGATAGGACCACAACCACAGGCTTAGAGAACAGGACTTACAACACATCACAAAATAGAGGATAATCAGATCACAAAACTGAGGACAGCCACACAGTAATGTGAATCATGGCCTAGCCAAGTTGGCACATACTTGAGGCAGGAGACAAAAGATTCAAGCCATCGCATGCCCTCAATAGAAATCTAGGTCTTCCTGCTTGGGCTAATTTACTACTAATATAGAAGCTTTGAGCTTCTAAAATCCCCACTCTGTATAATCTGCTCCAGCTTCACATCCCAAAACCTCTTCTGTGAGTGAAAAACCTCACACCCAGCGGCAGTTGTTCAGAATTCTTAGTTATCCCATCTCAAATAAACTTACTCTACTCTCCCAGTACCAGAAACCAAGGAGTTCTTAAAGCATACATTGAAAGAATATTCTTAATGAGACCAACAGCCCGTCAGCAACTGTCTCCATGGAAACCCACAAACACACACCTACCCAATCATCATTCTCATTAGCCACAATGAAAAAAGCCAAGAACTAACAGAAGAGACAGGTTGAGAGCAGTTCTCTGCCCCTACTTTGAAAAGACTGCCTTTTTTCTTTCTTTCTTTCTTTTTTTTTTTTTAATGTTTAAACCCTTCCCTGTTGCAGCTGTTGTCCCCAGATTACAGCCAGCAGTTCCAGCAGCACCATGGGGCGGACAGAAAATCCACATGCTCCCTCCGGCCCGTTCCCTGGGAATAGCACGCTGCCTGTCAGACCGCAGCTTTGCCCACCTCGCAGAAGCAGCTGGGTGACTGCAGCTACACGCCACCTGACAGCACCCTCTCCAGAGGCCCTGTGTTATTACAATCTGCCCTTCTCAGAACAGAATTAACTTGTTCTGACTGTGTGACAGTTCTGGCGACTACACAGTTTGAGGCAAGAAGCCTGGGTCACAGGCTGCTACATGCATGGGCTGTCACTAACTGCGCCGCTAAAACCAGACAAAACCTTGTCAGGGGAGCTAACTCCTCCAGAGACAGAGGTAAGTGACTCAATTCATGGGCCGCTTGTGAGGTTTTGTGGAATTCAAGGGCGGTATCAGCTGACAAGAGGACTTGATGTTGCAGGGAGACACAGTTGATGCCTGCAAGAGGGAGAAAGGAGGTAGAAAGAGAAAAGAACACCCAGGCAAATGCAAAATGCCCAAGGAGACAGGCTGTTGTAAAGTGACAAAGAAAAGGAAGAGGGCATCCTCTGTTGTGAAAATCAATAACATAAACTCCTAAATCACACCTATCTTTGCAGTAATAAAACCTCCAGCAAGAAATTACAGCAGTTCAACCTTGGTTTTATTAAGCACAGTATCTATTGTGTGCTAGATACTACAGACTACAAAAAACAGAGCACATGAGCCTTAACCTTAGCCACTTTATAATGTAGCCCTTGAGGTAAGATTTGTTCTTTACACATATATATAGATATATACATATATATGAAGCCTGTAAACACAATTCTCTTTCCCCAGGCCTATGGTGCAAGTAATTAACATGCTCAGCTGATCTAACTAAAAGTTTGAAAGTTTGAGTCCACCCAGGGATGCCTCAGAAGAAAGCCCTGGTGATCTACTTCAAAAAAATCAGCTATCAAAGCCTCTATTGTTTTCTACTCTGACATACGTAGGCTTGCCAGGAGTCAGAATCTACACAGGAACAACTGATCAATGGATATAGTCCCAGTCAGAATTTGAAAATCTAGAGCAAGCCCTAGAGCAAAACGGAATCAAAGAAGAGTGAGGTATAGAGGTACCCTGCGGGGCAGTACTACTCTGCCTTATTTGGTTACTCTGTGTCCAAATTGACCTGATATCAGTGGGTTCGGTTTTTTTGGTTTTGTTTCCCTGCTAACTATACACAAATACCATATACGTGATTAAGCACACTAGAGGAGAATTGAGAGAAAGAAAATAGATATGCTTTACCCATTTAATTTATAACTCCTCCAAGAAAGATCTTTTACTTTCCTTGTGGGGCTATAGGAGATTAGGACGCCAGCTACTCTCTCCTTTCTTTCTGGCTAGCCTAAGAAAAATCCTATCAAATCTCCAATTTACAGGCAAGTTGAACATTTTTACTACTATCACAGGGGTGTGCTATTTAACTTTCTTTTCCTGTGGTAAGCGATCAGATTCAGGGATCCTGACAATTTTGTTAAACCCCACGTTTCTTCTTCATCCATATCCTACCCATCACAATATAAATTAAATGATAGGAACAACCTGAGAACTCATCCCATGACCCCCCAAATTAAAGAGATAGGTTTTGGGGCTGTAGATATTGACCCTGAAACTGATTTATTAGCTGTATAACCTTATTCAACTTATGCAATCTCTCCAAGTTTCCGTTCTCTTAACTGCAAGTGTTGACGTAAAAAATAAAAAGAGATATTGGCAGCTGGGTGTCTGGTATTTGGTAGGTAGTTAGTAGTTAATTAATTAGCTCATGGGTCATTAATGGTTGGATGATTTTGTTTTGTTTGGTTCAACAACCTAGTCATTTAAAAAAAAAAAAACAGTATCCATCAAATTGATTCTGAGTCATAGCAAGGCTATACTAGTGACATTGGATAATCTTTTTTTTTTTAATTATGACTGAGTGAAAATGTACATTCCCATATAAGTTTACATGCCCACCTATATGCAACTTCCACTGCTCTCGCTGCCTGATGACAACACACCATTCCTCTCTGCTCCATACAAGTCTCATCTTCCCAGCAGTCTCCTTTCCCCTGCTCCCCACCTACTCCCCTCACTCCAGCCAGAGGTCCACAGGATGATATTCTACAGATGCATAGAACCATAAAGTGCATCCAATATATGGTCACTCTGCATCGCCAAGTCCAATCCATTTGTGTCTGAAGAGTGGATCTTCATTATGATTTATGGGCGAGGGCAGCATCAAGACCAGGGGCCATGCTCCCAGGGGAACCTCAAAGCTGTTGGACCATCAATTGTGGTCTTTTAGTGGAGATCTCAGGGTGCACCCCTTTTTATTCTTGTGTTGCCAGTGACACTCAACTTTGTGATCGCAGCTATCACTGGTGGTGACAGGGCACCATCTAGTTCTTCCGGTCCCAGGTCGATGTAGGCACCCACTCATGTGGTCTCTCTATCTTCCGGGTTGTCTTTACCCCATGTCATTTTTGTCCTCAGTGAGCATCCGTTCCTGTTGAGCTGGGACCATTTGCTGTGCCCTCAGATGGCAGCTTGGCAGCTTTTAAGACTCCAGACGCCACTCACATCACTCACGCCACTCACGCCACTCTCACGCCACTCCTCACGCCACTCCTCACACCACTCCTCACGCCACTCCTCACGCCACTCACGCCAGTCACTCTCTGGGGTGCAGAGAGCCCTCTTAGCAAAATGCTAATTGTGCCAATTGGCCTCGATTTCACCTAAGAGTATGGTCCCCTGCCCCCTGCCCCCTGCCCCAGCTATCCTGTCCTTGCAATATTGGGTTAAGATGGAAGGAGTATTCAAGTTATGCTGAAGTCCACTTAATATTATTCTTGTTTCTAATGTGTGCTGTCACCAATTTCACCCAACCAAATTTTTACCAACTATCTAATCTAAACTCTCCCCACCTCACCCTCCCTACCTTCCCTCCCTTGCAGCCGTCAAAGAGTCTTTTCTTCTATTCATAAGTCTGTTTTTGAATTCTTATCGTAGGGGTCTCATACAGCATTTGTCCTTTTGTCGCTGACTACTTTCACTCAATGTAATGTCTTCCAGTTGAAACCAGGTTATGAGGTGTTTCCTGGAATCATCAGTATTCTTTATCATTGCATAGTGCTCCAGCTCCATTGAGTGTATGTACCATAGTTTACCTATCCATTCCTCTGTTGTTGGGCATCTGGGTTAATTCCATCTTTCTGCTATCATGGGCTGTGCTGCAATAAACATTCTTGTGCATGTGTCCATTGGTATGAATGGCCTTGATTCTGTAGGGTCTATTCCAAGTGGAATTACTGGGTTAAATGGTGTATCTATATCCATTTTTTTAAGGAAGCGCCAGATTGCTTTCCAGGGAGGCTGGACCATTTTGCAACCCCACCAACAGAGTAGGAGAGTTCCACTTTCTCTATAGCCTTTCTAGCATTTGTTGTTTTGTGTTTTTTGGATCATGGCGTGACACTGGATAATCTTGATCTGGCTCTCAAAGTGTCTTGGAGTATAAAAGATCACAGGAGAAGGGAAAGGGAAGGGCAATGGAAATAAACACGATCTGCTCATTGAAAGTGACGTGATTCACTTGACAAGAACAGGAGGTAAGTATTGGACTTAGTATGACATTTATGCTTCCTGTGGAACCCTTGTTATTACTCATAAGCCATTTGGAATAAATGAGTAAAACGTATTTATCTTCCTTTCCCTCAAATCTCCTCTAATGTGCTTAAGCACTTGTATGTCATTTGTCTATAATTAGCAGGGAAACAAAACCAAAAAATATCAAACCCATGGCCATTAAGTCAAGTCAGACACATAGTGACTGAATAAGACAGAATAGTACTGCCCCGTAGAGTTTCCAAGGACAGGATCCATACACCTGCAAGGAAGGCCAGTTAATATGACTGCAATTCAAATTTAACCACCAACCATTAAGGCCAAAGATAAAGAAAAGGAAGGTTTTTACCAACTTCTGCAGTCTGAAATTGATCAAATATTCCATGAGGTACAGGGATGATTACTGATAATTAGAATGTGAGAACTGGAAACAAGTATTAATAATTTAAATGGCCTTAATAGAAACAATGCTGGAGATCCCATATTAGAATTTTGCAAGACCAACAACTTTTTCATAGCAAATACCTTTTTTCAACAACATAAACATTGTTTGTACATGTGGGCCTCATCACATGAAAGACACGGGGATCAAATTAACTACATCTGTGGGAAGAGACAATGGAAAAGCTCAACATCATCCACTGGAAATAGGCCACTGGGCAACAGTGGAACAAACTATCCTTTGCTCATATTCAACTTCAAGCTGAAGCTGAAGAAAATTAGAAAAAACCCACAAGAGCCAAGTACAACCATGAGTATATCCCACCTGCATTTAGAGACTATTTCAGGAATAGACTTGATGCATTGTATATCAATGATTAAAGACAAGATGAATTGTGGAATAACATCAAAGTCATCATACATGAACAAAACAAGAGGTCATTAAAAAGATAGAAGAGAAAGAAAAGATCAAAATGGACATCAGAAGAGACCCTGAAACTTGATTTTGAATACACAGTAGCAAAAGCAAAAGGAAGAAATCACAAAGTAAAAAAGCTGAATAGCAAATTTCAAAGGACAGTTCTAGAAGACAAAGTATTACAAGGACATGTGCAAAGTCCTGGGAAGAACATTCTTTACATTTCTCAGGCTGAAAGAACTGAAGAAAATAAGCCAAGCCTTGAGTTGCAATGGTGAAAGATTCTACAGAGAAAACATTAAACAACAGAGGAAGCATCAAAAGAAGATGGAAGGAATACAGTCACTATACCAAAAAGCATTGTTCAACATTTAATCATTTCAGGAGGTACGTATGATCAAGAATCAATGGTACAGAAGGAAGAGGTTCAAGATGCACTGAAAGCACTGCTGAAAAACATGGTTCCAGGAATTTATGGAACGTCAAGTGAAATGTTTCAACAAAACAATTCAACCCTGAAAGTGCTCACTCGTCTAGCTATGGAATTTGTAGGACAGCCATCCACCCAACCCACTAAAAGAGATCCATATTTATAGCTATTCCCAAAAAAGATGATTCAACTGAGTGTAGAAACAATCTAAATATTATTAATATCACACACAAATAAAATTTTGCTGAAAATCATCCAAAAGCAATTGCAGCAATACATTGACAGAGAACTGCCAGATATTCAAGCCAGATTCAGCAAAGGACATGGAAATAGGGCTATCGTTGCTATTGACAGATGAAACCTCACTGAAATCAGAGAATATCAGAAAGATGTTTACCTGTGTTTTATTGGCGATGCAAAGGCATTCAAGTGTGTGGATCATTAATAAATTGTGAATGATATTTACAGAATAGGAATACCAGAACACTCAATTGCGCTCATGAGGAATCTGTACATAGATCAAGAGGCAACTAGTCCTTTGAACAGAGTAAGAGGATGCTGTGTGATTTAAAGTCAGGAAATGCATGCATCAGGGTTGTATCCTATCATGATTCTTATTCAGTTTGTATGTTGAGCCAATAATCCAAGAAGTTGGACTGTATGAAGAAGGGTCGGTCATCAGAATCAGGAAAACTCATTAACAACGTGCATTATGCCAATGACACAACCTTGCTTGCTGAAAGTGAAGAGAACTTGAAGCACTTACTGCGGAAGATCAAAGACTATATAGCCTTCGGTATAGATTGCATCTCAGCATAAAGAAAACAAAAATCCTCACCAAAAAAAAAAAAAATGAACCAACAATCAGCATTATAATAAACAGAGAAATAGAAGTTGTGGAAGATTTCATCTTATTTCAAATCAAAATCAACACTTGCATAAGCAGCTGTCAAGTCATCGAAAGACAGGTTGCAGTGGGCAAATCTGCTGCAAAAGACCTCTTTAAAATGTAAAAAAAAAAAAAAAAAAAACCAAAGCTCTTACCTTGTAGACTAAGACACACTCGACCCTAGGCTTGACATTTTCTATTTCTATATGCATACAAAAGCTGGACAATGAATAAGGCAGATCAAAGAAGAACTGACACCTTTGAATTATGCTGTAGGCAAATAAGAGCGAATATCTTGTGGACTCCCAAAAGAACAAACAAACCTGTCTTGGAAGAAGTGGAGCCAGAATGCTCCTTAGAAGCGAAGATGGCTATGTTATCAGGAGGGACCTGTCCCTGGAGAAGGACAACATACTTAGGGAGCTAGATGGTCAGTGAAAAAGAGGCAAGCCTTCAATGAGATGGACTGACACAGTGGCTGCAACAATCAGCTCAAGCATGACAAAGATTGTGAGGCTAGTACCAGACCAGGCAGTGTTTTGTTGTGTTGTACATGGGATCACTATGAGCCTGAACCGACTCAACAGCACCTAACAACAACAAAAGTCAAGTACTGTTTCATGGCAGAAGTGAAAGCAGTGTTACAGGGAGGCCTTTAGCAATAAACCTACACAATTCTAGCTCTTAGGTCACTTGGAGAGCCTTCGCAAGCCGTTGGAGACCAGCAGACCACATTGGGAGCACAACTGTTCTAAATCATTATGAAGGCACATGATAACTTGCCCCCACGCATCTGTGCCATTAAAGAACAGCATTGTTCAAAAGGCAGATTTGTTTATGAATTAAGGGTGTCAGAAAGTGGAAGAGCGTGGGAATTATCATATTGCTCTCCCCCCAGAAAGTATGCCTGATAACTGGGGTTTTAATCTGCTTGTTCCAAATAGCTGAATTACTGCAACAACTTCCTTGTTGAGCTCCCTGACTCATAAATTGTTGCCCTTCTAATTCATCCTACATTCTCCTGCTGGGCCATTCTGTCAGGAACACCATGTTCATTGTGCAAACCCCTGCTCAAAATCCTCAGTGACTCAATCACAGAAAGTCAGAGGTAGGAAGTGTTATTTGGGCAGGAAACGACTCCTGTATTCATGGTTGTCTTAGTCATCTAGTGCTGGTGTAACTGAAATACCTAGGCTAAGAGTCCACATTCAGGGTGTTGGCTCCCAGAGAAGTCTCTCTCTTTCAGTTCTGGAAAAAGATCCTTGTTATCAATCTTCCTTTAGACTAGTAGCTGCTTCACCCAGGAACTCCAGTTCCAAAGGACACACTCTGCTTCCAGCACTGCTTTCTTGGTGACATGCCATCCCTAACTCTCGGCTTGCCTCTCTTTTCCTTTATCCCTTGTAAGATAAAAGGTGATGCAGAACATACCCCAGGGAAACTCCCTTTACATTGGATCAGGGATGTGGCCTGAGCAAGGGTATTACATTGCACCCTAATTCTCTTTAACCACAGGCAGAGATTATGGTTTATAACACATAAGAAAATCCCAGAACGGAGGACAACAGCACAATTCTGGGAATCGTGGCCTAACCAAGCTGACACATATTAGGGAGACAAATCCAATCCATGACATTGGTTTTCTGGTGACCCAGGATCGCAGGAAGGTAAAGACCAACTTGGAAAATTTTGTTGTCCTAAAAATAAAAAACAGGCATTACTACTGAGTCCTTTCTGAGTGGAATCCCAATGTGTTTCAGAGTATAAATGTGCTCTTATGACTTGCAACAGCTGTGATCTCTCAGAAACAGACCACCAGGCCTTTGTTCCAAGGAGCTCCTGGGTGGGTGTGGACTTCCAGCCTTTCCATTAATAGCCAGGTGCTTAACTATTTGCCCTATCCAGAAACTCCGTCTACTATCTTTGTGCCGCCAAAATAGCCAAATGGACTATAGGTAATGTGATTTTATACCCAATTTGTCTGGTATAACCCAGTTTGTACCTGTTACCACAGCTAACAGCACCCCTCTTTCACTCTCTAAAGTATCCTGGTTTGGGACAATAAAATTTATTATAACCCTAATTATGGACATTATAATAATACAAGCCTGATGCCAACATAAAAGATTTTTTTACCAAAAGGTTTTTGTAATGAATTTCCTTCCATTTTCTACTGATTCCAGGCATTCTGGTAAACACTGAGAGCCATAAAATAAAATAAACAAGTGCTTTTACTAAGTGAAAAAGAAAAATTGGACTCTTTTTGAACCTCTAATTTGAATTCTTGATACATACTTGAATAGTTCCAGTGCCATCTTCACATATTAGCCACAAACTGGGAGAAAATAGAAAGAAAGAAGATGAGAAAAGGGAGGAAAAGAAGACAAGAAAAAGGAGGAAAGGGGGAGAGACAGAGAAAATGGAATAGGGAGGGAAGAACTTATAATTACAAGGATAAATGGAGGTTCTTCTGTTCTGACATTTGCTCCATGTAAATGATAGAAATACCAAACCAATTCATTTGAATACATGCCAAGTCTCTCCATGAATTATAATAAATGTCAGCATCATTCTAATAGTTAAAAACAAAAGCTATCGACAATCCAGACATGACCCTTTTCCTTTTGTCTACTCCATCACGTAAAATATCCATGCCTGGCCTTTAAGGCCTTATATACTCCAGCCTACACAGCCAAGCCAATTTTTCTCCACGCAAAATCTCATCTCTAGTCAGGACTCTTTACTGAGAAACAAGCACGGTGGGGTGCAGCTTCAACCATGGAGGAATGGTTTGAATCTGTATAAACTTACCACAGATACAAATTATAATCCCTGGACAAATTTTTTAAAAAATAAAAATTATTCGAGGTCATTAAATGATTAAAAGTATATATAACTTGGAAAGCACTACACTGTTGATAAAACAGGGACTGCAATGGCTGAGATTACCACTTTCATAAGTTTTTTCATGAATTCCTCTGCCCAAGTGACACTGGATGGCTATAATTCAAGCAGAACTAGAGTATTAGTTGGCTTGATGTGTCAGAAGATGGAATCTGGGGCCACAAGAGTAACGGGGAATTAAGAAAGGCACTCCGGGAAAAGAACAATCCCTCCTCCACCTTCTAAAAAACTCATTCCTGTAAAGTCAGTTCTAACTCATAGTGACCCTATAGGATAGAGTAGAACTGCCCCGCAGGGTTTCAAAGGAGCAGCTGATAAATTCTATCTGTCGATCTGTTCTCTTAACCAAAACCTATTTGTAAACTCCCCTAAAATCTTGGCTGACTTTTATACTGTGTTTGCACAAGGAAGACACCAGTGAGCCTAAGAAAGAGCAAAAGCTGGAAGATGAAAAAAGTTGAGCACAGAGTAAACAGAGTCTGAAGTTTGAGTGCTTCCAAGATAAAAGTTTGGGGCTTTTCATGGGGACCCGAGAAAGGCTAGGTTTTAGGATTAAAGAAAATATCTCTGAATTAAGGGATTCCTCTAGTAATAATAAGGGCAAAATCAGAATAGATGCTTCTTAATAAAACCAGACTTCTACAAGGTCAGGCAGATCATAGAAGTAAATCATGGAAGAACAAAAAGCCCAGATTCTTCAGTATTTTATTCAGAGAAAAGAATGCAGAGTTTCCACAATGGATTGTTAAGGACTGAATTGTATCCCCCCAAAAATATGTGTAACAATTTGTCTAGGCCACCACTGATTCCCAGTATTGTCTGATTAACCTCCATTTTGTGCTTTTTCCTATGCTGGAAATCCTAATCTCCACCAGTAGTTAATAGGATGCATTATGTTAAGAAGATTAGGGTGAGACTGGAACACCCTTCCTAAGGTTACCCCTCTGCTCCAAAGTAAAGGGACTTTCCCGGGAATGAAGCTTGACTTTTATCCTTTTATCTTACAAGAGATAAAAGGAATGGGAAGCAAGCAGAGGGTGGGGGACCTCAAACCACCAAGAAAGCAGCACCAAGAGAAGAGCGCATCCTTCAGACTGGAGGTTCCTGCACTGAGATGCTCTCAGAACAAAGACTTATGCAATCCAGAGCCAGCAGGGTGAAGCTGTGTTCTCCTGGAGGTGGCCCCCAGAATTCCCACTTCCAACCTGTTGGACTATGTAAGAATAAACTTTTCTTTGCTAAAGTTATCTGCTTGTGATATTTTTTCTTGGAGCACCACCAGTATAACCAAGACCTGGATCATCCACAGTATTCAGTGTATAATAAATAAAGCTTAGGTATGCAAAGAAACAGGAAGCTGTGAACCACAATCGAGAGAAAAAAATATTCAATAGAAATTGATTCTGAGATTACCTGGAGGAAATTAGTGGGAAAGAAGTTTAAGGTGGTTATTTTAAATGTGGTCAAGAACTTCAACGAAAAACTTGTCAGAATTAACTACACAAATAGGCAATACTAGCCGAGATATAGAAAATGTATGAGATAACCAGAAGGAAACCTTAGAACCAAAAAGGACAATAATCAAGATTTTTAGAATTTACCTGATATGCTTAACAACAGGTTGGAAACTGCAGAATAAAAGTTCACTGAACTTTTCCAGTATGAGGATTCAAACCAAGCCCACTGCCGTCACATTGGTTCCAATTCACAGGGACCATATAGCACAGAGTAGAATTACCCCATAGGGTTTCCAGATTGTTAAGATTATAAACCACTATCAAAACAGACTGCCACGTTCTTTCGCCCACAGAGTAGCTGGTGGGTTCAAACTATCAACCTTTTCATTAGCAGCTGAGCACTTTAACCACTGCACCACTAGGGTTCCTTATATGAAAAGCAGAGAGAAGAAAACAATTAAAAAACAAAAAAACACTAAGCAGAATCTCAGTCACCTGTAGGACACTATTGAAGTATTCAAAATACATGCATTTGGATTCATGGGAGAACTAGAGAAATAAAAAGGAGAAGAAAAAGTGAAGAAATAATAGCTAAAAATGTTCCAACAATGATGAAAAATATTAACTGAATCCCAAGAAAGATAAATACAAAAAAAGAAAAACACCACACATCCAGAAGCATTCAGAAAAAAGAAGACACATTACACACATGGAAAACAATAAAAATAATTGAGTTCTCATCTGAAGACTTCGTGGCCCAGTGGTTAACAGCTAGGTTGCCAACCCCAAGATCAGCAGTTCAAATCTACTGGTTGCTTTTGAAAAACCTAGTAATAGAGTGGTTTTGTACTACAGCTGCTAACGAAAAGGTTAGCAGTTTAAATCCTCCAGGCACTCCTTGGAATCTCTATGGGGCAATTCTACTATGTCCTGTAAGGTCACTATGAGTTGAAATCAACTCAACAGCAAGAGGCATCAGTAACAATCAAAGCCAAAAGACAAGAAAATGACATTATTTTATTGTCTCAACTGCAAAAGAATTTAAAATTTTGAAATTTTTATTATACCTTACATGACCTCAATGGAATTAGACTAGAAATCAAGCAGATAATTAAAAGAGCCCAAAATATATGGAAAATGAGCAACTTAATCCCCAATAGCCTGTATGATAAAAAAAAAAAAAGGAAAATGTAAAATTTTTCCAACTGAATAATAAAAAATGTATGCTGTTAGAGTAATACATAGAAGAAATTTTATATTACTAAATGTTTATATTAAAAAGGAGAAATGAGAGTTCACTGAGGACTTGGCCCCCAGATACTCTGTTAGCCCAGACCCAAAATCAGTGCTGAAGCTAACCCTTCAGAGATTAGGCTGTAAGTAAGACATAGAGTCATCATAGAGAAGAATGTGCTTCTTGGCTTGAATATATGCACCAGGCTGCCTGAGAAGCTCCTCTCTAGAGGTGAGATGAGAGGATGGAAGGGGGACAGAAGTTGACTGAATGGATGCGAGAAGTAAAGAGTATGTTGTCACAGGGTGGTAGGGGAGAGTAGTTAGAGCAGCACAGTGGGCTTTTTTTTTTTTCAGGGTTTCTTAGGACAAGTTGATTTGGATTGTAAACTTTTACTTAAAGCACAATAAAATTTTTTTGAAGTTATAAATTATTTCAGTTCCTATTTTAAAAAGCTATGAGAAGTGAAATTAAAATCCAAGTAAATATGAATCAGCATATGTTCTACCAAAAAAAAAAAAAACATGGAGCATTTCCACTTTGCACACAGGGCATCATCATAAATCTGAATCTACTCTATGGCAACTAAAAATAACAGAAAAGATGGAAGGAAGGTATCTAATGAAATCTTTGATATAACTTCTACCCTGTCACTATTTTGGGAAAATGTCAAGAATATATTTCACTTGTGACCAAGAAAATGAATAAATAAAAGTAAATAGAAGAAAGAAACAAGTATGCTAATAGAAAGAAATTGAAACAGCCTATAAATAACACAGTGAGTTTAGAAGTCAAAATTTGGTTCTTTGGAAAGAATAAAATTAACAAACACGAGTTACCAAACTCAGGAATGAAGGTAAGGCTATCATACAAAATCTACAAATGTTAAAAGAATAACATAGAAATAGTAATAAGTCATCAAATTCAACAATTTAGAAGAAATGAACAAATCATTTGAAAAACTGATACAAGAAGAAATAGAAAATGTAAACAGTCTCATATCTTTTAAATAAACTCAACTAGTTACCAAAAGTCTTCCCACAAAGAAAATTCTGGCTTTATGTAGTTTCATTCAACATCTGAGGAAAGTATAATATCAATCACTGTTTTAGAAAACAGAGATGGAGGGAATATCTCCAACTTTATTTTATCAGACATCATAAACTTTGCACCAATTATTGACAAATCGTTTGAAAGAAAATTGGAAATCAGCATTCTTCATTGTTTTAGTCAGCTAAGCTGCTCTAACAGAAATACCACAGAGTGGATGGCTTTAACAAAGGAAGATTTATTCTTACACGGTCCAGTAGGTTGCAAGTCCATATTCAGGGTAATTACACAGTCCAGTAGGTTGCAAGTCCATATTCAGGGTGACTGCTCCAGGGGAAGGCTTTCCCCTTGTCAGCTGTGGAGGAAAGGCCGGTATTGCATCAGTCTTTGTCCAGGGAGCATCTTGGCACAAGAACCTCTGGTCTGAAGGATGTGCTCTTCTCCCGGTGCTGCTTGCTTGATGGTAGCGAGGTTCTCAGTTCTCCTTGTTTCTTTTTCCCTTTTTATCTCTTGCAGGCTGAAAGCATTAAGGGTGGGACAAACCATACTCCAGGGAAACTCCCCCTACAGCAAAGCAAGGAAGTAATCCCATGCAGGAATTCACAGCCCCACCCCAATCCTTCAACATACAGTTTAGCAAAGCCACACAATGGAGGACAGTCCCAAGATACTGGGAACCATATCCCAGCCATGTGGCTACACATACCATGACATTCGTGAACATAGGTACGAAAGTTATTCACAAAATATTAGCAAATTGAATCAAACCATACATGGAAATGGTATTACATGATTGCAACGTGGAGTTTATTCCAGGAATTCAAGACTGTTAGCATGTTTGCAAAACAATTAATGTAATTCACCTTATTATTAAATTAAAATAGAAAAATCATTTGATAATCTAGATGCAGGAAAATAGTGCTTTCTGATAAAAACTCTTTAAAATTATTAATAGAAGAGAAATGTCCTCAATCTTACATAAAACATTTATGGACAACCTACAGCTGACATGCTCGGTGAATGACTAGATGTTTTCCCCTTAAATGTTTGCTATCACTAGTTAAACATTGTACTGAAGGTTTTATAAAGTACAATAAATAAAATTTAAAGAAAGGAAAACTAGTTTTATTCACAGATGAAATAATTGTTTACATAGAAAACTACAAGGAATATTTAAAAACTAATAGAACTAATAATTTAAAAAGGCTATGGGATACTATATCAACATGTTAAAAGCAGGTGTGTCTCTATGTACTACAGCAATTGGAAAATACTTTTAATTTTATTGATAAATTCAAACAATATAAGATATTGAGGAATAAATTTACTGAAAGATGTCTTAGTCAGCTAGTGATACTGTAACAGAAATAACACAAATGGATATTTTTGACAAAGAGAAACGTACTCTCTCAAAGTCTAGTAGGTTACAAGTCCGAATTCAAGGTGTCAGCTCCAGTTTTCTCTCTCTGTCGGCTCTGGAGGGAGGTCCTTGTTGACAGTCAGTCTTCCCTTGGTCTGGGAGCTTCCTGGCATGGGAACCTCAGGTCCAAAGGATGTGCTCTGCTCCTAGCACTGCTTTCTTGGTGGTACGAGGTTCCCTATCTCTCTGCATGCTTCTCTCTTTTATATCTCAAAAGAGATCAGCTTGAGGCAAGATGTAATCTCGTAGACGTCATCAGTTGCTGCTAAGCCATCTCTTTAATATCATAGTGATAGGATTTACAACACATAGGGCAATCACATCAGATGACAAAATGGTAGACAATCATACAACACTGGCAATCACAACCTAGACAAATTGACAGATATTTTGGGGGCGCTGAGGCTCTGAAGCTCCAAGCGGTCACACAACAAGGTCACACAGCTACTAAGTATCCAGTAAATGGATTTGCACCCAGAGATGACTGACTCTGGAACCCGAGCCTTTAGGCACTATGCTGTCCTATATTAATAGGGAGAGAGAGGGACAAGTCATAGAAGTACAGCGTGTACAGAATAGTAACGTAAGATGATTTTCTAGAAAGTTGAAGGCAGAGGCACGAAAACAGGTTAAGGAGGATCTTAAAGGCCGGGTTGAAATTTTGAGGGTTTTCCTGCACACTTGAGTATACTCTGTTGGAAAGATCTTCTGGTAGATTTCATAAGAAGTAAGTTAAGGAACTATTTCTAAAAAAAATGCTTAATAACTATAGTTAGGAAACTTAAAGTAATACAGTTATTCAGCTATCTAGGGGAGACCTTTCTCATAACATTGTTTTTGTTATTGCTGGCTGCTATCAAGCCAATTTTTCACTCCTAGTAACCCCATGGAAACCCCAGTAGTGTAGTGGTTAAGTGGTACATCTGCTAACCATGAAGGCTAGCAGCTCAGATCCTTCAGGCACTCTTTGGAAACGCTATTGGGCAGTTCCACTCTGTCCTATAGGGTTGCTATGAGTTGGAATTGACCTGATGGCAGTGGGTTTGCTTTGATTTGTTTTTTTTATTTAAAGACCCCATGTGAGAGAATGCAAATGCCCCATGACGCTTACTAGGCTGGAATCTTTAAGGAAACAGATCACCAGATCTTTATCCCAAAGACCCTCTAAGTGGGTTCCAGCTGAGAACTTTTCAGCTAACAGCGAAGCACTAAACCACAGGTCTCCTTTCTCATCACACTGTTACATGTTAAAAATAGTTCCCATGAAATCAGTTCCGACTCATGGTGACCCCGTGTGTGACTTGTTACATCTCTAAAAACACAGCTTCAAGAAAGGACTCTTTTCTGATTGATTCACTATGGTTTGTCCATGTCACTGAGCTATGCACTATGGAGTCAGAAAACTTAAGTAGTTGTCCTACTATCTATATGACATCAAGATGGCCTTAGATAAGTAAGAGGAACTCATCATTTGGAAAACAAGAGATTCATTCACACTTTAGAAGAGTACCCCCAAGCTAATTCTATCAGCCCTCCTGAACTCAACTCGAACTAACCCACTCCAATCGCAAAAGATCAGAAAGTTTTCCCAAAAGAGACTTCCCATTCTCTGGAGATAACATCACATGGTCAAACATTATCATAAAGTGACATTCCAAAGTTTGCAATTGAGTTCAGCTATGAAAAATAGATAAATAGATAAATTATTCTAAATTTTAATCAAAATGAAATATCAATGCATTCATCAAACTATGATAATAATGTATTAATTAATGTCTAATAAAAGATTAATCATCCATACATCATATGCAACACTGAGGTTGAAAGTACACCTCATTCACGCTTTAGATCGATCTTATCTCCCCTCTCTATTTAGATACCAATTTGCAAAAATAATTAGACTTTTTCTGAATCCCAAGCTTTGGGTACTATTGTTGACTGAAGCCCTTGAAATGTGCACTGATTACAGTGCCAATGTAATGTACATTAGCAGAGAGCTCAAGTATTATACAATAACCTTAAATCAGAGAGAGCTATGAGAGGCTAATAATGAAGATGAAGTAATGCTGAGAGTACTAACCTTTTATTCCGAGCTCAAGAAATGCATTAGAAAATATGTTTTAAGAGTAGGTCATAGAGAACATAAATGCAAAGTAGAAGAAAGGAAAGGGGAAAAACAACTCCACTGGGCTGGGGGAGGAGAAACGGAGAGAGTGAGTGGGAGAGAGGCTGTACTTAAAAGTATGTGCATAATTTAAGGATTAGCTAGTGATGAGACACCAGGACAAAAGTACCATCCATTTAGATACAGGGCAATGATTTCTACAATTACCAGGAAGATCCTGCCTGCAGTCGATAAGAAGCAGCCCTTGGATTTGAGGGCACAACCATACAAAAATCCTCAGTACTACTTTTCTATATCATGATTCTGAGAGGCCAACATCTCACAATAACCTACAAAAAGTGCTTATGAATACTTTTTAAAATAAAACAGAGCTGAATGGAAAATAAATGGACAACAAATTATTTAGAAGAGAAAATAACACTCAAAAATTAAAATGATGCATGGGACAATGTTAGTTCTTGAATGCTATGTCTTATGATACCAGTTAACTACTGACAGTGAGCTGCAATTTTGTTCTGGGCTTCCTAGCCTCCGAAACAAAGGGAGAAAACACAGTCAGGATCACAGTAGAGGATCCTGGACCGAACAGGAGAAAAATGTAGAACAATACATTAAATTCATAATTAAAAAAAAAAAAAAAGACGATTTACCAGCCTGATAGAGACAAGAAGAAACCTTCAGGACTACAGTCCTAAAATGCTCATTTGACTTGGAACTGCAGCCATTCCCAGAACCTGCCTCCCAGTCAAACAACAGACCAGAAAATAAATAAATAAATAAATAAATAAAACCCACTGCAGTTAAGTCAATTCCAACTCATAGCAACCCTATAGTACAGAGTAGAACTGCCCACATAGAGTTTCCAAGGAGTGCCTGGTAGATTTGAACTGCTAACTTTTGGTTAGGAGCCATAGCACTTGACCATTAAACCACCACAGTTTCCAAAACACAGGGCTATAAAATAAACAATAACACTGGAAAAAATAAATAAATAAATGCTCCATGGAACAAACAATTATATGAGACTAAAAGGATAACACTTGCCCAGTAGTAAAGAAGAGAAGATGAGAAGAGAAGGGAAAACTAGACAACAGGAAACAGGGAGAACAGGGCAGAAACAGAGAGAATATTTACACAGTGTGGGGATTGCAACCAACATCACAGAACACTTCATGCACAATTTGTTGAATGGGAAACTAATTTGCTCTGTAAACTTTTACCTAAAACTCAATATATCTTTAAAAAAAGAAAAAGTTAATTATAATAGCAATTCTCAAACTTCTTGATCTCACAACTCTTTGAACTTTTGAAAACATCTGAGACTTCGATGTGCTTTTGCTTATATGGGTTACATCTATTGATATTAGTTGTATTACAAATTAAAAGAGAAAAATTTTTTCAAACATAAGCCCATAAAATGTTAACATAAATAGCATGTGTTAATGAAAAAGAACTATCTTCCGTACACACAAAAAAAAGAGAAGCTTGGTATTGTCTTAATTTTTTGCCAATCTTGTTAATGTTCAGCTTCCTGAAGATTGCTGGATTCTATGTGGCCTTTGGAAAACTCCAGTCTACAACTGTGAGATAGCAGAAGTGAAAAAGTCAAAGAGCATCTTCATATTACTGTAAACATAGTTTTGACTTCAGGGATTCCCTGAATGGGTTTCCAGGATTCTCATGGATCCCTGGAATGCTTTAACAGCTACAGAGTTAAAAGAAACACATAAGACAAAGTAATGTGATTGCTCAAGAGGTGTTGTGGGTCCTTCAGAGACTGAGATCAGAGAGAATAAAACATGTTCCCATGAGTCTGCATAAAGGGAGCATCATATAATGTGGTGTACTGCTCCTTAAAGCCATCTCAATAATAAATGCAATGGTCAATGGTATATGATTAGCCACTCATAAAGGAGGTATGTACACATTTCCCTATTTCCCAGAATTTATAGCTACTGGACAAGATGTGAGTTAATGAAATCACTACTTCCTGTAATTGATGTCAAGTGCATTTTGTAATTATGTTTTGTGGCCTGTGACTTTTACAAGCTTGCTCCATAAAACAATTAACAACTCCATAAAAATAATACTTGTGACATTGTTATGTTCAATTAACGGCTTCTGTTACATCTACATTGTGAAAAATAACACCACTAAACTTTGCGATTTTCACTATCAGAGTAAGACGATTATTTCTCCCATCTCCAAATAGTTCTATTTTAATATGTGCTTTTTAATTATGAAGCCTTTATAGGTAAATTTACATAGTGCTTAAGAGAATAACTTTGGAATCAAATGCACGTGGATTTTAATCCTAATTCTACCCTTTGCTGGTTTTGAAACTTCAATACGTCATTTGACTTCTCTGGGCCTCTATGGCCTCATTTCTAAAATGAATGGAAGCAGTACATAGAATCCAGATTTTCTGGAGCCATGGAGGCTAGATGAATCCCTGAAACTAGTTCTGTCCTGAGGTAATCTTTGAACCTTAAACCAAAAGTATCCCAGGGTCTTCTTGAAACCAAACAAAAGTGTCATAGATTGAATTATGTCCTGCCAAAAATGTGTGCAGTCATTTGGTTAGGCCATTATTCCTGGTGTTGTACGGTGTTGCTGTATGTTGTAAATCCTGCCTCTATGATGTTAATGAGGGGGGATCACCAGTGGTTGTTTTAGTGAGGCAGGTAGCAACCTGTAAGAATGCCCTGTGCCTTGAGGTAATCAGGAAAAGGGAAGAAAGCAGAGAGTGGGGACCTCACACCACCAAAAAGCAGCTTGGGGAGCAGAGCGCATCCTTTGGAATGGACGTAGGGTCCCTGCACCTCAGAAGCTCCCAGTCCAGAGGAAAAGTGACAAAGACCTTCCCCTAGAGCTGATGCCCGGAATTTGGACTCTCAGCCTACTTTTCTGTGAGAAAATAAATCTGTTTGTTAAAGCCATCCATTTGTAGTATTTCTGGCAGCACTAGATGACCAAGACAAATTAGTTTAACTAGTAAAGAGTATCTGCCTTGAGCACTACACTCTTTTAAGATCTCACTCTATGGGATCAAACTGACAACTGCAGCTCAAAAGGTTACACAGAAAATTTACAGAGCAGTATATTTATGTTAATAGGAGAGGAACAACTCCGAAAAAAAAGTTGAGAATGGTTGCACAACTCAATAATACAGTAAATGTCACTGAATTACATACACGTAGAAATTGCTGGATTGGTATATGTTCTGTTATATATATTCCTAACAATGAAAGTAAACTAAATCATAAGAATAAATAAAATGGGAGTTATAACAGTAGCCACCTCTTTAGGCTGTTGTAGGAATTAAAGGTAATACAAATGGAAAACACTGGTACTGTTCTTGGCACTGAAAATGTTATAATTCCATAATTCAGTGGTCAAGGCATTCAAGGAGCTGCATCTCATGTATATTCTTGATTCTGACTGCCACTTGCTTCCTGGAATCAGCGGAACACAGACTAGAAAGATTCTAGGAGATCCCATACCTTCAGACAAGTACGATAGCAGAAAGGGAAATGCCATGAAGTCAAATGACACCTTCCACACTTCGGCAGCTATAACTTCTGGTGGTTTCCCCATCTAGACGTGCTTCCTCTACAAGAAGACCAGTGTGCTTCTCTGATGCCTCGTCCTATGTTTCTTAGGAGTCCGGGACCTTTCTACCGTTTCTACCCACTCATCCACACACAAGTTTTTTCCAGAACATCCAAGGGATTCATAGTCATCTGACTAGGCCTTGTACATTTGGGGAATCATTTGCTTGTTTCTAATTCTTCCTTCCTTTTCTGTAAAAGGCTGCCCTTAGTTAGCAAAATCCAGACTTCACCCATTCTGCAAATGTGAACTGAAAACCTACGACACGTAAAGCATGACACTAATTATTACAATCTTCACTAAAAACTAATTGCTGTCCGGTCAATAGCTACTCACGGTGGCCCACAGTGTGCTGGAGTAGAACTGTACTCCACAGAGTTTTCAGTAGCTGATTTTTCAAAAGTATCTTTCAAGCCTTACTTAAAAGTCCCTCTGGGTTGACTCGAACCTCCAGCCTTTCTGTTAGTAGCTGAGCATGTAAACTGCTTCCACTGCCCAGGGACTCTAGACCCTAGGCCTTGCTGTTCCCACTCTGATGCCCTAGCCTCCTTCTTCCCACCAGAGTTGAAACAAGTGCTTAAATACACAAAGGGAGTTCCTGACACTCTTTCCTAGAGCCCATTATTTTCACTGCAAGCACGATGCAGAAAATTAAACCGAGCTGTTAAACTGCTTTTTATGGAACTGGTCATTCACTTGCCAGGCTCTCCTTGTTCTTCCAAAGCCACAGGTAACAACCAGAGGACATGAAAACACCATCTGTACCTCAGTTCTGTCAGTTTTCTTCCTTAAACTTTCAAGTGACTGGAGATCCGTTTGCCAAAAAAAATGACAGTATCATTCAGGCTGCCATGAATCAACCATAGGATGGCCTCAAGGTTTACTAAACCTTGGCAGGTTTTCTGCATGGCAGCTTCAGTGCTCTCTGTAAATTATAAATAAGATCTTGTCACTCATCATTAGAATAAAATCTCTATTTCTTACTTGGAATTATAAGGCCCATGCTCTCTCTAAAGCTACCTTCCTCATTTAGTCTCTTCTATGTTTATGTCACATTATGTTTTTCAAGTCGTCTTTGTATAACCACCACCGGTCTGTCATTTTGTCTACTGTGGTGGCTTGCATGTTGCTGTGATGCTGGAAAATATGCCACCAGTATATCAAATACGAGCAAGCTCATCCGTGGTGGACAGGTTTCAGCAGACCTTCCAGACTAAGACAGACTAGAAAGGCCTGGTGATCTGCTTCTGAAAATCAGTCATTGAAAACCCTAGGAATCATGGAATGTCTGATTGCAGGTCTGTGGGTGACGCAATCATTTTCTGTTTCACTGCTAACCTAAAGACTAGGGTTTGATACCTCCCAGCAGTACCCCAGAAGATAGGCCTGGTGAACTGCTTCTGTTAAGATTACAGCTAACAAAACCCCGTGGAGCAGCTGTACTCTGCAACATACGGCATCACGAAATCTATTCGATGGCAACTAACAATAACAACGCAGAAGATGATGCGGGACTAGGCAATGTTCTGTTCTCGTATTCATTCGATTATTGTGCGCCAGAGCTAACTCACTGGCAACTAAGAACAGCCACTATCTGAAATCACCTCATTTATTAGTCTATTTAATCAGCTCTTCTCATGGGAACGAGTAAGCCACTTGAGGACATTCAGTACGCCTGTCTCATTCACTATCATTTGTTCTGCCCCTAGCAGAGCACAGTGAAGGTATACTACTTGATCAGTTACTTTACTCGTATAGGCACTGATGCCTGGCTTTCCTTCCTATTTCATGAGTGCTGTGGGGGAGCAGACAGCATCTCTCACATCAAGGCCCATCCAGTTTTACTCAGCCTCCTTCCAGTGGAAGCTCGAATTACCACTTTCTGAGGCATACTCCTGGGACTGGTCAAGTTTATAATTACCACCTTTTAGACTCTTAGAAACCAAGGAGGCTCATTAAACTCATGGGTATCAAAGAACTTTTTGAACTACCACAAAATTGTAGGTGGGCTCACACAATTTATACTTGTCACATTGGTTTTGGCTTATGGAGTGGGTTTTCTTTTTTTTTTTTTTTTTGCTTTGGAGACACAGAGTCCCCATTTAAACACAAGATGAGAGTACATATCAATCCTCCTTCCTTCCTTCCATCTTTCCCTCAAAATAATGAAGTTGAACTTATGTGGATTTTTTTCTAATATGGCTAGATCTAAGATTTTTCCCAGTCATCCATAATACCTCATTGTGTGACCAAAATAAAACCAAAACCACTGCTGTCAAGTCAATTCCAACATGTAGCAACCCTATAGGACAGAGCAGAACTGCTCCATGGAGTTTCCAAGGAGCATCTTGCAAATTCAGACAGTCAACCTTTTGGTTAACAGAATTAGCACTTAACCACTACACCATCAGAGTTTCCCAGTGTGTGAGCAATAACTCATAATTCTTGAAAATAGTTTTTTTAAATCCATGCATTGATTAAAATCTTAAATTGTAATTATGGATTAATTAATTTTGAAGTCAAAAGAACTTTCCACGGTGGGAAGTTGTAGAATTAAAACACCCATGTGGGTTTGCCTGCAAGATGTGATACAAAAAGCAACATGGGAAATGACCCAGAGTGAGGGGTGGTACCATCTCTCACTGCGGTCCTCACAGCTAGCCCTCTAGCTGTGGGACAACTCAGTGTTTTGCTCTCTCAGAAAACAAGGACAAATGGGAACTTGGGTGACTCACATTACAAGCAAATGTCCAAGCTATAAAGGCCCTTAGACATCAGCTAGTCTACCCTACTGCTATCTTTCCCAGAATTGGAAAACAAAATAAAAAAATTAAAAAAAAAACCCATTGGCAATGAATGAAAAGCTGCAAAAAGATAAATGGCTTTTTCTATTGCTACAGGCTTTGTCACATACAAGCTTACAGTTGACTGTATTGCATGGAACTTGCAGAGAACCAATAGACTCTCAAAGACTTCTTTTGTTCTTGGCCTTTTCACTAAAAGTCATGGTGAGGTCTCAATCCAATGTATAAACAGACAAATATGTCCAGCTTTTCACAGGAGATGAGAAGGCTTGAACGTGAAATAAAACCTCTAGAATCTGTCATTAGAGGGGGAGAGAAAACACAACAGTGTCAGCTGTGAAAGCCCTTGTGCTGGTCCACATACATCTTGCCTTCTTGCTGATACCACAAAACATTCAATTCATTACTACCTCAAGGTAAATACCCGGGAAAGCTGGCTGGAAACAACACTGCATCTTGTACTGGAAAGAAGGGCTGGACAGAGAGGGATCAGCCTCTTTCCTTAATCATGGGTGGAGTGTATTTAAAAGGCTACTCTGTCTTTGTCAGTAAGAAGTTATATGTCATCAAGTGAGACGGTGAAGGCCGTATTCCCATGGGGCTTCACCCTCCTTTCTACACATCCCTCAATGGGCAGATTTATTTCCATCCCACTCACTTCTTTCTAGCTGGTACCGAAAACCCCAAAACATTCAGCACCCAAGTTAGTGCACATTTACAGCAGGGAAATGTTTTCATTGAATTGGGAGAGAGAGATGGGGAGAGAGAAAGGAGGCAATTTAAGTTGCTGTGTTGTGGGGAGTGAGGGGAGTAATTCTTGCTTATTTCAGCAGCTTGCCAGGTCCCACCATCATTCCTGCCCCCTTTATTTTATTTATCTCTTTACGGCTTATCTGATAATGCTATAACCATTTCCTGTTGTATACTGGCTGAGGAAGCTTTCTCTAGGCCCAAAAGCAAATCAATAAAAGTAAGCCATAGCGATTCATAAAAATAAAATTGTCATCACTATTGTTCAATTATTGCTGTGTCTGTGGAAAGAATCTCAAGAACTGAAGGTTTCTTGGCTAATATTTATAATCTACATTGAATGGTACTAATGAATGAGTGGGTGTGCATTAGACTGAAATGCAACGGTGTTTGATTTATACCACGTCCAGGTCTGATTGCTAATGTTAAATCCATTAAAGTGTCTCTTAGATCTGCCTTAATGTACTCCCCTGCATATAATAGAGCTTAAACATACCCGTTTACTTAGCTTTTCATTATTGGTTGAATATTTGTCTTTATTACATTATCCCCATGATAAATTTGACTTATGATAGTTTTAAAAAACAGCTCTTGGGAAAGCTAAGCTTTTAAGAAGCTACAAAGGAAACTTCAGATTCCCCAGTCTTCCCACAGATAAAAGAGCAGAATATCCCTCAAGTAATTATTATTTTTAAAAGTTCAAACTGTTAAATCCAAGCATGTCCCAGATCACAAAATCCAGATGCTCAGGGGAAGAAGACATTTTTCATCCTGGAAGGAAAAATAACAAACAGAAGAATGAAAGATACATGCCTAAGCTGCCACCTTTGGAGTGTCTCTGGGGTGGAAAGTTTTTTGTATTTCTTTAAAAAGCTTCTCCCTGTAGAAATCCATAAAGCACAAGTGTAAATAGGAACAACAGGTTGAAAAGACTTAGGCGTAATCATCAAGGGTCCCCTCTAAGGTCAGTCATTTCACAGGGATTCTGTAAAGGACACTGAGTACGAAATACACCCGCTGCCTACACTTCCCTCCTTTAATCTACAAGAGTTTTCCATTCACAGCCCTGGCAGTCCCAGGCGACAGACGCCAAGTCAATTTGGGGTATATTTCTGATGCTTCCCCTCTCCATGCTTCACTGGCTTTGCTTGAAAGCTTGGTTTCCTGCTAAGTCTGTGTTTGGTGATGTGTATCTGGATTAGGACAAAAAACAGACTTCCTGCTTATTTCTGACAATGCTGCCACAACTCCGGCTTCAGGGATCCGGTCCGTCCTCTTATGGAAGACTCAAGATGGCAAGGGGAGACACAACAGGGAAAACGAATTCTGACGATAAGGGTAAGATCCATAAATAGGCAAAAGAACTAAATCCTCCAAGTAAAGCAGCTAAAATTGAATTATAGAATGATAGATCAATCATACTCTAAATACCCTAATGGTAATTTGGTTTCTACCTGGGGTGTGGAGACGATCACTCCAATCAACAGATGCTGAGCAGGTCCATGCGAGGCAATGCGGAAAATATAAAGATTTATACTAGAGCTACTCCCTCAGAGAGCTTACAGTTTTGTTTTGTTTTGTGAGAAGGGCTTATAGTTTTGTTTACAAGAAAAATATTTGCAAGATTGCAAACCAAGGGATAAATGACAAAGACAAAACCTCAACTACCCTCAGCATGTTGGGAGCAGTGATACCTGTGTGCACAGTGGGGGTGCGGGTTAAAATAGGTCGTTTCTTGTCTGAATCTGGGGAGAGAAAGGTGGACTACAAATGGACTGTGAAGGAAAAGCTCTGTTGCAAGGGTAAGGAACAAGCTAAAGCAATACAAGTGCACATACAAGGCCAGACAATTAAGTTTGAGAACTCACCCTAGAAAAAGCACCACATACCTCGTGACTGAATGTTACTACAGTCACCTTTGAAATACTTCCTTTGGGAAGCTTTCAGCAGATGCCACCACCTACTCCACCCTTTAAAGCACTTTTTCTAGGATGAGTTCATGAACTTAATTGTAATACTGAGTCCCAATACTTTCACAATTGTTTTGAAGGGTGGATTAGGCACTGGCATCAGTGCGCGACTTCCCAGGGGGAGTATTTTGAAGGTGACATCGTGATATTCAGCAGTGAGGTAGGCAGCACTTTTTCCAGGAGGAGTTCCCAAACTTAATTGTCTGACTTCTTGTGTATTATATAAAATCAAAACCAAACCTGTTGCCATATAGTGAATTCGGCCTTATAGTGACCCTGTAGGACAGGGTAGAACTACCCCACAGGTTTTCCATGGAGCAGTTGGTGGAGTCAAACTGCCAACCCTTAGGTAAGCAGCCAAACTTTTTAACAACTGCCCAAGCAGGACTCCTTGCAAAGTGTATGTGGGAGCCATGATGGTAGCATCATTAAGCACTTGGCGGCTCACTAGAAGTTCAGCAGTTCGAATCCACCAGCTCTTCTGTGGATCTCGTCATCTGCTTCTGTAAAGATTTACAGCCTTAAAAACCCTGCGGGGCAGTTCTACACTATGCTATAGGGTTACTGTGAGGTTACTATGGAACTGGCTTAAACGCAAAGGATCCCTGGATCCCGAGTCTAAGGAACTGTTGGGTATGGTGATTCTTTCAGTTTCCAAGGTCCTGTGATTTCATGATTCCTGGGATAAGAAACAAAAGAAATTCCTTCCAAAATTAGTGTATCAGTGAGAGCTCTCCACAGAAAGAGCCAACAGGAGGATATGAGATAGATGGCTGGATAGGTGGATAGATGGACCAGTGGATGGACCAGTGGATGGACCAGTGGGTGGGTGGGTGGGTGGGTGGGTGGATGGATGGATGGATGGATGGATGGATGGATGGATGGATGGATGGATGGATGGATGGATGGATGGATGGATGGATGGATGGATGGATGGATGGATGGATGGACCAGTGGATGGACCAGTGGATGGACCAGTGGGTGGGTGGGTGGGTGGGTGGGTGGATGGATGGATGGATGGATGGATGGATGGATGGATGGATGGATGGGTGGGTGGGTGGGTGGGTGGGTGGGTGGGTGGGTGGGTGGTTTGTAAGAAATAGACTTGCATTACTGTAGATGGTGGCAAATCTAAAATCTGTAGGACAGGCCAGCAGGCTGGAAACTTAGGAAGGAGTTGATGTTGCAGTCTTAAGTCTGAAATCTGTAGAGCAGGCTGGTCAACTGGAAACTCAAGTAGGATATCTATGTTGTAGTGTTAAGGCAGAATTTCTTTTTCTCCTAGAAGCCTTAGTTTTTGCTCTCAAGGCTTTCATAGACTGGGTGATGTCTACCCACATTATTGAGGGCCATCTACTTGAAGTCAATTGATTTTAAAGGTTAATCTCATCTGCAAAACACTTCCACAGCTACATCTAGACTAGTGTTTGATCAAACAACTCGGCATCATAGTCTAGCCAAGTTGACACATAAAATTAACCATCACAGTTAAGAAAACAGAGAACACTGTAAATGAGAAATAAACATTTATTAGGCATCTATTATTTTCCAAAGAAGATGGTAACATTCTATATACAATATCTGATTCAATCTTCCCTACAGTCCTATTATCCCCATTTTTGCCAGTAGTAAACTAAAACACACAAACACACACACACATAAAAAAAAAAAAAACACTGCTGTCTTGATTTCACCTCATAGAGACCCTACAGACACAGTAGGATTGCCCAGTGGGGTTTCCAAGTAGCACCTGGTGGATTCAAATTGCTGACCTTTTGGTTAACAATCATAGCACATAACCATCATGCCACCAGAAACATTATTTAACAAACTCACAATCACATACCTACTAGGTGGTCAAACAAGAATTTTAGCTTGGATCAGTGAAACCAAGGTTGATACTCCAAATATTTATCTACTGCTGTGTCATAGATACTGAGGAATCAGAGCAGATGTAGCAACCAGTCAAAAGGGATACCAGACATGAACAACTAGCAGCGCTATACATGAGATATCAGCACTAATTTAACTCAACACTCATGTCGCCATGAGTCGGATCCGACTCGACGTCACTTGGCTTGGCCTTGGCCATGTTCTTTTCTTTAAGCATCAACGACAAACTGAGTTTGTCTCTAAATTAGTATTCTCAGTTGTTTAAAGGGTCAGAATATGTTTGATAATTTACACAGTTTAAGTATGCATCCATCAATCTACTTAAATATCTCTTATTTGCAGAGGTGGTAGTTGTTCTCTTAAAATACAAAGGGGTGTCCCCTATATCTTTCCATTTGCACTATAGCACACAGAATATGCTTCAGTTATCCTTGGCAAATAGTCACATCATCATTCATTTTCTCCTAATGCTAATGCAATATTAATTTGAAAGACACAATGGGGTTTTTTTGTTTTGCTTTGTTTTGTTTTTTGTTTTTTGTTTTTTTTTTTTTGGTTTGGGGTTTTTTTGTTTGTTTGTTTTAGAGTGTAGTGTATCTATGAACAAATAATAATGAATAAAAGTTTTATTTTTAAGAGAAGTGTACCTATCTTAGTAATCTGGTGCAGCTATAACAGAAATAATCAAATTAGATGACTTTAACAAAGACAAATTTATTCTCTCACAGTCTAGGAAAGCCAGAAGTCTGAATTCAGGGCACCAGGGGAAGACTTATTCTCTCTATTGGCTCTGGAGGAAGGTCCTCATTATCCATCTTCCCCTGGTCTAGGGGCTACTCAGCGCAGGGACCTTGGGTTCAAAAGATCCATTCCCCTCCCGCTTCTTCATTTTTGGTGCCATGTGGTCCCCCAGTCTCTCTCATTGTCCCTTCTTTCTTTTGGATCTCAAAAGAAAGATTTTATTTAAGAGACAGCCTAATCTTACAGATTGAGACTCTGTCATTAGCATAACTGCCTCTAATTCTGCCTCATTAACATCACAGAGCTAGGATTTACAGCACATAGAAAAGTCACATCAGATGACAAAACGGTGGACAACCACACAATACTGGGAATCACGGACTAGTCAAGTTGACATGTATTTTTAGGGGACTCAATTCAATTCATAACAGTAATTTAGGATATAAGCGCTTTGTAGGAAGGAAAAGGCACAGGACAATTGCCACAATCCTGGTGTTTTTCTGGTGAAATCTGGAAAAGAAATGTTCTTTTTAATCAAAGTTCAGCATTTTCTATGTGATAAAAACATTCTCCAAAGACAAACAGATTCTTGACTAGACAGGCTGAAAAATAAATTCTATAGAGAAGTCCTAGATATTCCAGAAATTTCCTCTAGGAGAATGATAATGAATGCCTTGTCCTTCCTACTAGGGAGCTACTGTGGCCACAGCAAAGGCTGGAGCCATAGCCCGGGCAATATCTCAGCTATGTGAGGTCAGCGTGTTATTTTTCAATCTAAAAATGAGGCTATAACTTTCTCCTATCAATATCAGGGATACAATGAAGACTGAGCCATGATGGCACAGTGGTTAAGAGCTCCTCTGTTAACCAAAAGCAGATAGAATGCACCTGGTACTCCTTGGAAATTGTAGCAGGCTGATCTACTCTGCCCTATAGGATCACTATGAGTGAGAATCAACTTCACAGCAGAGGGTAGGTTTTTTTGTTTTCTATGAAGACAGAAGAAAAAAAAAATGTACTTCTCTCCAGGGATGACACTCAAAATATTTAACATCTAGCACAGTATGGACACTGAATATCAACCCTGCTTATTCTCCAGTTCATTCCATGAAGTTCTCAAAGCAACTGATAAAAACACCACCAAAAGAAAAAGAAAAAATATGTTAATCTATGCCTACTCTCCCCTGTACAATGTCAGACCTTTATAAAGCTTGTCTCATATAATCCTCACACCAACACTAACAAGAAGGAATTATCCTACTTTACGATTAAAGAAAACAGATTCTGAGACAGTAATTCTCATAGCAACACAAATCTCAAGTCTCAAAAGTCTATTTGGTTCATTGCTGTAGCTATGAGTTCAGATGAATAAAGTGAGAAGAAATCACTTAAATAATAATTTAACAATGAATCCTGACTGCTATAATAGATATGTCCAAGTTCAGCAGACATAGATACATGTGTGTGGGAGAGAGGACCTATCTTTCTGGTGATAATACCGTAAACTATCAAATGAGGCTGAATACAGCCACAGGATTTAGTTATACTCCAAAAAACTGTTACTGACCTTAGAGATATATTTTCATTAAAAAAATAAATTCTGATATTGAAATTCATTTAAAATTCATATTATAATTTGTACCATACAATAGTTCATTCACCACATGTTTGTAGATTATTTATATATTAGGAGTCTCTGAGTGGTACAAATTGTTAGTGTCCCTGGCTGTTAACCAAAGGGTCAGAAGTTTGAATCCACCCAGAGGCACCTTGGATGAAAGACCTAATGATCTACTTCCCAAAAATCCACCATTGAAAACCCTGTGGACCTTACTACAAGAAACTAAGAGAGACTTAGATAAATGGAAAAACCTACCCTGCTCATGGATAGAAAGACTTAATATTGTGAAAATGTCTATTTTACCCAAAGCAATCTACTTATATAATGCAATCTCAACACAAGTTCCAGCATCATTTTTTAATGAGATGGAGAAACAAATCATCAATTTTGTTTGGAAAGGGAAGAAGCCCTGGATAAGTAAGATACAACTAAAGAAGAACACACTGAGAGGCCTCTCATTACCCAACCTTAGAACACACTACACTGCCACAGTGGTCAAAACAGCCTGGTACTGATACAAGAACAGACAGATCGATCAATGGAACAGAATTGAAACCCCAGAGATGACACCATCTGCCTAGGAACAGTTGATATTCGACAACGGCCCTAAGACATTAAACTGGGTAAAAACAGTATCTTCAACAAATGGTGCTGGCAAAATTGGATATCCATCTGCAATAAATTGAAACAAGATCCATATCTTATACCTTATACAAAAACCAACGCCAACTGGATAAAAGACCTAAATATCAAACCTAAAACGATAAAGCTCATCCAAAAAATGGTAGGAACAACAATGGAAGTTTTAATACACAATGTAGACAGACTTCAAAATCTGTCAAACAAACCACAATCAACAGAAGAGAAAATAAATATACGGGAACTATTAAGAACCAAACACTTTTGTTCATCCAAAGACTTTATTAATGGAATTAAAAGGCCACCTACAAATGGGAAAAAAATATTTGGCAACTCTATGCCAGACCGATGCCTGATCTCCATAATCTATAAGATACTACAAAATATCAATAAGAAGAAGATAAATCATCCAATTAAGTGATGGGCAAAGGAGATAGACATTTTTCTAAAGAGGAGATCCAGGCAGCCAAAAAACACACGCAGACATGTTCGTGATCTTTAGTTATTAAAGAAATTCAAATCAAGACTACAGTGAGATACCATCTCACCCCAACAAGGTTGGCCATGATCCAAAAAACACAAAACAACAAATGCTAGAGAGGCTGTGGAGAAAGTAGAACTCTCCTACACTGTTGGTGCGCTTGCAAAATGGTCCAGCCTCTCTGGAAAGCAATCTGGCGCTTCTTTAAAAAAATGGGTATAGATATACTATTTGACTCAGTAATTCCACTACTTGGAATACATCCTACAGAATCAAGGCCTTTCACACCAACAGACACATGCACAAGAATGTTTATCGCAGCACAGTCCACAATCTGGAATCAACCCAGATGCCCAACAACAGAGGAATGGATAGGTAAACAATGATATATATACTCAATGGAGCTGGAGCACTATGCAATGATAAAGAATATGGATGATTCCAGGAAACATCTCATAACCTGGTTTCAACTGGAAGACATTATGTTGAGTGAAAGTAGTCAGTGACAAAAGGACAAATATTGTATGAGACCCCTACGATAAGATCTCAAAAACAGACGTATGTATAGAAGAAAAGACTCTTTAACAGCTTCAAGTGAAGGGAGGAAGGAAGGGTTAGGGGGGAAGGGTTTAGATTAGATAGCTGTTAGAAATTTGGCTGGGTGAAATTGGTGATAGCACGCATTAGAAACAACGACAATATTAAGTGGACTCCAACATAGCTCCTTCCATCTTAACCCAATATTGCAAGGACAGAGTAGCTGGGGCAGGGGGCAGGAGACTATGCTCTTAGGCAAAATTGAGGCCAATTGGCACAACTAGCGTTTTGCCAAGAGGGCTCTCTGTACCCCACATTGGGGAGTGGTGTCTGGGGTCTTAAAAGCTGCCAAGCTGCGTTCCGCGGGCACAGCAAATGGTCCCAACTCAGCAGGAAAGGATGCTCACCAAGGACCAAAATGACATGGGGTAAAGACAACCCAGAAGATAGAGAGACCCACATGAGTGGGTGCCTACATAGACTTGGGACCAAAAGAACCGGATGGTGCCTGGCCACCACCAGAGATAGCCGTGATGGAGCTCACTAAGTTGAGTCTCACTGGCAACACAAGAATAAAAAGGGGGGCACTCTGAGATCTCCAAAAAAAAAAAAAAAGAAAACCCTGTGGAGTACAGTTTTACTCTTACATACATAGGGTCACCTTAAATCAGAATCAGATCAACAGTAACTTTTGGGAAGGTGCTTTTTTTTAATGTACTGAGCACTATGCAAGATGTTAGGAATATAAAGATGAACAAAATGCAGTCTCCAACCCAAGGGAGCCCATATCACTTTAATAATCATTTCTTTATATGTAACAGAAAATATAATGTGTTGGTCGCTGTATGTATAATTCACATTTTGGACATGACATAATTAAAAATAGGCTTTTGATGAGTCTATAGAAACTATAGAATCAAATACCATCAACACATGAATAATAGAAGTTGTTGTAGTTGTTAGGTGCCATTGAGTCAGTTCTGACTCATAGTGACTCTATGAACAACAGCACGAAACACTGCCACGTCCACAACCATTTTTATGCGTAAGCCCATTGTTGCATCCATTGTGTCAAGCCTCTCGTTGAAGATCTTCCTCTTTTTCACTGACCCTCCACTCTACCGAGCATGGTGTTCTTCTCCAGGGAATAATCGTTCCTGACAACATGTCCAAAGTATGTAAGACAAAGTCTTGCCATCTTTGCTTCCAAGGAGCACTCTCGTTGTACTTCTTCCAGAACAGATCTGGTTGTTCTTTTGGTGGTCCATGGTGCATTCAACATCCTTCTCCAACACCACAGTTCAAAGGCATCAATTCTTCTTATGCCTTTTTTGTTCATTGTCCAGAATTCACATGTGACTGAAAATACACAGCTTGGGTCAGGCACACCTTAGTCTTCAGGATGACATCTTTACTTTTCAAAATCTGTAAGAAGTCCTTGGCAGCAGATTCTCCCAATGCAATGTGTCTTTTGATTTCTTGACTGCTGTTTCCATGAGTGTTGATTGCGGACCCAAGTAAAATGAAATCCTTGACAACCTCAACCCTCACTCCATTTATAACAATGTTGCTTACATCCTCCAGTTGTCAGGATTTTTGTTTACCTGATGTTGAGCTGCAACCCATACTGAAGGCTATGGTCCTTGATGTTCAACAGTAAGTGTTTCAAATCTTCACTTCCGGCAAGTAAGGTGGTGTTGTCTGCATAGTGCAGGCTGTTAATGAGTCATCCTCAAATCCTGATGCCTCATTCTTTGTAGAATCCAGTTTCTCAGATTATTTGCTCAGCATACAGATGAAAAGTTTTGGTGAGAAGATACAACCCTGATGCACACCTTTCCTGACTTTAAATCATGCAGTGTCCACTTGTTTTGTTCACACTACAGTCTCTTGATCCATATACAGATTCTTGAAGAACACAATCAGGTGTTCTGGAATTCCCATTCTCTGCAATGTTAGCCATAATTTATGATCCATACAGTCAAATGCCTTAGTGTAGTCAATAAAACACAAGTAAACATCTTTCTGGTAGTCTCTGCTTTCAGCCAAGATTCATCTGACATCAGCAATAATATCTCTGGTCTCACATCCTCTTCTGAATCCAGCCTGAATTTCTGGCAGTTCCTTGTCAGTGTACCATTGCAGTCACTTTTGAATGGTCTCAAGCAAAATTTTACCGGCACGTGATATTAACGATATTGTTCAGTAATTTCTGCATTTGGTTGGATCACCTTCCTTTGGAATGGGCGTAAATATGGATCTCTTCTAGTCAGTTGGCCAGGTAGCTGTCCTCCAAACTTCTTGGCATAGACAAGTAAGCACTTTCAGCACTGCATCTGTTTGTTGAAATGTCTCAGTTGATATTCCCTCAATTCCTGGAGCCTTGTTTTTTGCCAATGCCTTCAATGCAGCTTTGACTTCTGCCTTCAGTACCATTGGCTCCTGATCACATGCCACCTCTTCAGATGGCTGAACATCAACCAGTTCTTCATGGTATTATGATTCTGTGTATTCCTTCTATCTCCTTTTGATGCCCTCTGAGTCTTTTAATAGTTTTTCTGTAGAATCTTTCACTATTGCAATTCAAGATGTGAATTTTTTCTTCAGTTCTTTCAGCTTGAGAAACGCAGAATGTGTTCTTCCCTTCTGGTTTTCCATTTCCAGCTCTTTGCGCATGTCATTATAATACTTTCTTTTGTCTTCTTGAGCTACTCTTTGAAATCTTCTGTTTAGATCTCTTATTTCACCATTCTTTTTGCTTTAGCTGTTCGGCTTGCAAGAGCTAGTTTCAGAGTCTCTTCTGACACCCAGTTTGGTCTTTTCTTTCTTTCCTGTCTTGTTAATGACCTCTTGCTCTCTTCATGGATGATATCTTTAATGTCATTCCACAATTCATCTTTTATCATTAGTGATCAACACATCAAATCTGTTCTTGAGATGGTTTTTAAACTCAAGAGGGATATACTAAAGGTCATACTTTGGCTCTTGTAGACTTGGTCTAATTTTCTTCAGTTTCAATTTGAATACACATATGAGAAGTTGATAGCCTGTGCCACAGTCAGCACCTGGTCTTATTCTGACTACTGATATGGAAGTATTCCCACATCTGCTTCCACAGCTTTAGTCAATTTGGTTCCTGTATATGCTATCTGGTGAGGTCCATGTGTACAGTCACCATTTCTGTTAGTTAAGAAAGGTATTGGCCATGAAGAAGTTGTTGGTCTTGCAAAATTCTATCATGCAATCTCAGACAATTTCTGTCACCAAAGCTGCATTTTCCAAATACCAATCCTTTGTTTCTAGCTTTTGCATCCCAGTCACCCAGAATTATCAGTGCATCCTGATTGCATGTTCAATCTCAGACTACGAAGCTGGTAAAAATCTCCAACCTCTTCATATTTGGTCTAAGTGGTTGTGTGCAAATTCAAGTAATAGTCTTTTCAACTGGCCTTCCTTGTGGGCGTACGGATATCATCTTGTCACTGACAGCACTGTACTTCAGGACAGATCTTGAAATGTTCTTTTTGATGATGAATGCAACACCATTCCTCTTCAAGTTTTGGTTCCCAGCATAGTAGACCCTATGATTGTCAAATTCAAAATGGCAAAAACAAGTCCATTTCAGCCCCCTCATGCCTAGAATACTGATGTTTATGCATTTCATTTTTATGATTTCCAATTTTCCTAGATTCATATTTCATTCATTCCATGTCCCAATTATTAATGGATGTTTGCAGCTGTTTCCTCTCATTATGAATTGTGCCACATCAGTGAATGAAGATCCTGAAGGCTTTACTCCATCCACGTCATTAAGGTTGACTCTACTTTGAAGAGGCAACTCTTCACCAGTCATCTTCTGAGTGCCTTCCAAAAAGGGTGGCTCACTTTCCAGCACCATATCTGACAATGTTTGGCTGTGATTCATAAGGTTTTCCCAGTCAGAAGTAGACTGCCAAGTCCTTCTTCCTAGTCTGTCTTACTTTGGAAGCTTAGCTGAAACTTGTCTACCATGGGTGACCCTGCTGGTACCTATAGAACAGTGGCATAGCTTGCAGCATCATGGCAAAAAGCAAGCCTCCACTGACAGACAAGAGGGGGCTGTTCAGTCTGTCTTTACCCTCCTCACATTATGCTGTTATTCTCTTTACCTGATGGTGTTACCCTTCTTACCCAATGCTATGTTCCTCCTTGAATAATAGGCATTCACTGAAAATCCATTATGTTCCTAGGACAGGGTTCAGAATTACGGAGCTTACAAAGCTATTAGCCAAATGCAGAAAATGAGGCCTACCATTACCTCCTCCTACAATTAGGCTGAGTCAGCAACTAGTATACCAAAAAACAAACCCATTGCCATTGAGTCAGTTCTGACCCACAGCAACCCTATAGGACAGAGCAAAACTGCCCTATAGAGCTTACAAAGAGGTCCTGGTGGATTTCAACTGCTAACCTTCCGGTTAGCAATACTAACTGGAAAACCATGGCTGGTTATTTTTTGGCATCACAGCCTTCTCTATCTAACCAACACTCCCAGTCTGTATGAATAAAACTGCTCAGTCTAACTAACTTCCAAAGAGCTCCCTTCTCCGCAATTCCCTCCTTCTGCCTGTTCCCAGCCCTCTGCGTTCTCCTGACTATACTCTGCCACCCATTGCTTGACTCTCCCCTCTTTGAAAGTCATTCTACAGCCCTTCCTTTCTTTCCACAATTATTTGTTTCCTGTTTGCTGGCCATTATTTATGCAGGTCAAGGGCTTTGTCTCAGCCTGCCTCCTGTCATCATCATGGTCAAGCTCAACACCCAGTTCAAGATAATTCCACTTTGTAGCAGCCACACCCAGCCGTCATTCTCACATGTCTTCCTTGTCCTCTCTGCATTCCCATTCTAATAGCTCATTCATTCTCATGACTTCAATTACTACCTCTAATGATTCCCAAATCTTGATCTTCTCCTCTTACTTGAGTTCGCAGAACTCAAGACATGCATTCCCAGCTCCTGGGTAGGTATGCCAGTAAATAAATTGATACACCTAAATTTAATCTCACATCTTTCCTCAACAAACCCTGTAATCCTACCATTGTCTCCTCTGGTCTTCCTAAGTCTCACACAGCTACAGTGTTCTCTGCTTCTCAGGGGTTCAGGCAGTGGCTTCCCTTGGCTCCCTGTGCTCTGTGACACTCCATGTGTTCCCAGTCCTACAGAGCTCCCCACACAACAACTTTCGTTACTCCTGTGCAGCTCTCACTGGTGTCTCTAGTATACTGTCAGCTCCTTAACAGCAGAGATTATATCACGTTACCTTTGTGTCTATCAAAATAACTAGAACATTAGCCATGAGTAATAAACATCTGTTATACTCTAAATATACTTTTTCACATATTACCAGAAACAGACTCAAGTTTTTGGTCCTGATGCTTATACAACTTAGGGAGATTTATTCTTTTCTTTTCTCTTCATTTTTTTTAAGTAGATAGTACTACCAGTTACAGTAGCTGTTGAGTTGATTCTGATTCATAATGACCCCATGTTGGAATAGAACTGTCTTCCTCTGGGTTTTCAATGGCTGACTTCAGAAGTAGATTACCGGCCTTTCTTCCAAGGCAAATCTTTGGAACCACCAACTTTCAAGTTAGCAACGAAGCACACTAACTATTAGCATGACAAAGGGGCTCCATGCATCATTGTGTATACAAAATTAGACTTAGGGTCTTGGAAGGTCCCCAGGCAGTATAAGACTCATTGGCTTCATGATAATACACACTGTGCTTCTGAAAGAGGGATGCACCTTCTAACTGACAGACATAGTTACTGTAAATTTTCAACCCTACAATCTTCTCTGGAAGTGAAGCCTCGTGCAATCAATAGTATTTTAAAACCAAAACTTCCATTGTCTCTCACCTGGACTTTTAATAGGCTTCTAAAGATTCAAACTCAGGTTACCAGTTAGATCTCCTTTTAAAATGTCTACTTCCAAGAGCAAGATCTAGGTGAACCTTTTTTTAAAAACTGGTAAGATGTTATATGAGGGTAATTTAATACCTTGTGGAGGAGATTCTTTTTCTTAAGATTCAGAGATTTGTGGGTCTTCTCCGCAAAGCCACAAATCTGAAGACCAGAAACAACAGATCAGCAAAGAATTCTGCTAAGAAAATTACAGCCTGTTCTAGGTCAGATTTCAGTGACAGATGTGCCTACTTTCCCTTGGTAACCGCTAATAAATAATCTTTTCGGTAATGCACGGAAATGATTACCTTGTACAAATGTCACCCTCCTGGATTTGTACAGGACAAAAGGGGAGATTCATTAATAAGGGAAAATTAGACGCAGAAGACAACCCAATACAGAGAGATAAATGAGACACCAACGCCATCCAATCTACTGCACATGAATTACAAAGAAGAATGGGCATCTGGTTTTGAAAATATAATTTCCCTTTTCCTCTTTTTTTCTGTTTTGCAAAATGCTCCAAAGCACACTTCAGCTGTATTTCCCCATCACTAATAGAAGAAAGAAGCATGTAGCAAAGTGATAATAATATGGCTATACTTTGCTTTTATCTACATGCCTTTCATCCAAGGATCTTTCCGCCCTTAAATAATAATTGATTAAACCTCACAATATCCCTCCTGAAGTTCTGATGGGCACCCAGAGAGAAGCAGAGAGAAGTCAAGTGGATTGGATCACCCAGGTTCAGGACACAGGGCTCTAACAGAGCCAGAAATAGATCCAAGAGGCTCACCTCCCATCACCCCACTTTAATCACTGGGTAATAGCTTGGACCCTTGGGATAACTGGGCAGGCTGCCTCCATTTTGGGCATTCACTCAGATTTTCTTTCAGCTATTTTCAGGACATCTGCCTTGGACTGCTGTTATTCCGAGGTGTGACTAGAGAATTGTCAAAAGGTTTGCCTGCTGCCTCCAAAGAGTTCTATCACTGGGATCACCATGGAAAACCTGTAGGTAGCACGTATCAAGTATAGCTCAGTAATTGGGGGGGCCTGCCACAGAAGTACTTTCATGCTGACTAATTAATCTCTAATAATTAGCACTCAAATATAACAAGCGTAGCATTTAAGGACCATAGCAAGGGAAATAAAATTTGCTCTTCAGAAATATGCTCAAGAGTTTGAGTGCTTCTTTTTTCTGATAAATAATGGCACCCATCCATTCAGCCAGAAGAACCAGAGTAAGGAATGTTTTTTCATCTGTGTTAAATACTACTAAAAATTCTCCCAATCTGTAATGACCCCCCATGCCCCGCCACTGCCACAGAGTCAGTTCTGACTTATAGCAACCATACAGAACAGAGTAGAACTTCCCCACAGAGTGTCCAAGGAGTGCCTGGTGGATCTGAACTGCCAACCTTTTGGTTAGCAGCCATAGCATGTAACCACTATGCCAAAACCATAGCAAAGTTATAGAATCCTAAACTTGCTAAAACTAGAAAGGGCTTCACAAATCATCTAGCCCACTTTTTGTTCCTATAGATGAGGAAATTGAATAGCATTTGAACTAGTTCATTTGAACCCTTGCTGAGAAGTTGTATTTCAACCCCATATATACTGAATCTGAATCTACAGTTTCACAGGATCCCCAGGTGATTCTTACATATAATAAACATTGAAAACCTCTACTAATGGTTCTCAGAACTGTTCCCAAAACCAGAAGCATTGGCATGACCTGGGAACTGTCAGAAATGCAGATTCTCAGCAGGTGTTTAAACTCAAACAAATCAGTCTGAAACTCTGAAACTGAGGTCTAGAAAGGTAAGTGGCCTACTTACTCAGGGCCTCACAGCTCGTTAACGCAACGCTGAATTGCTGAGTCAAGTATCTGAGCATGTTCCCAGTTTTCTTACATGGACCTGAGTTTGGATCTTGTCGAAAGTTGTGTGTTCTCAAAAACTGCCTTTGAGAAGCAGAACTAGTGGCTGACTCTGGGGCAGATGCTATGAGATTGAAATGACTTATTCCAGCCCTTTCTTCTTCATTTCCCTCACCTCGGCCAATACTCTTCACCCTCCTGTGCCCTTATCCTCACCATCAACCTCTTACCAATGTCTTATTTCCACAAGGTCTCTTTCTCAGAGTAAAGTATTACATGATACATAAAATTAAGCAGAACGGCACACCTAGCTCAGCTGACTGTGTATGCTATAACAGAACCTCGGGTGTAGATCTTTTTAGCTGCCAAAGGGACAAAACCATGATGCTACACACACACACACATACACACACAAAAGCAGACAGGAAGAACAAGGGGAAGAGAGAGATTCCACTTCCTCTGAATATCTCTAAGATCATTCTAGATGGCAGCACATGTCTCTATCCCCTTGCTGAATGGCAAAGGATGGCACCCATGGCAGAAACATCTCCACTATTCCTTCAATTGGTGGCACCAATGGTTATTAGTCTAGGCTGCTAATCAAAAGGCTGGAAGTTCAAGTCTGCCCAGAGGTGCCTCTGAAGAAAATCCTGTTGATCTGCTTTTGAAAAATCAGACATTAAAGCTCCTATAGAGCATCATTCTACTATAACACACATGGAGTCCGTATGAGGGGGAATCAACTTGATAGCAGTAATTTCTAACTGCCTCTTCTTTTGCTCCTTTGTCCTTGTCTCTGTCTTCTCCTCCTCTTCTGACCCCATCTCCTCTTCTCACTCATCTCCTTATCCAGCAAAAGGGCAAACCAAGTGAATCCACAGGTTAATGGAATTTCTCTGAACGCGGGAATATGACAGGCCATAACCTCACTTCCATGGGGGTTTTGACCCGTCCTGGCAGTTTAGAGTGAGGGAATCTCGTTTGGCCTCCTCACAGCCTTGCTCTTGGTGAGACTGCCCTCACTGCCCATCAGGTGTGGACAGCAAACTCCTTTCTGAGCTGGAGGTGGGCAGGAAGCCTCACCTCCCCTAGGCTTTGTCCTTTAAGTTTTGTGTTATTTTCTCCATTTTGCAAGTGGATGTAGTGATGACTAACAATACTTCACAGAGCTTTCCTCTCCTCATGCCTTCCCACAATTCCTAAACCCAAAGGTCCAACCACCTTGACAAAAGCCAGACCTAACCTGGGGGACAATGTGATGCCCAGGGGCCAAAGGGATGTATAATTTCATCAGCTACTGTCTATTCCAACTCATGGCAATGCATGGGTATTAGTGTAGAACTCCACTCCACAGTGTGCCCTGTCTTCTGTGAAGTCTTCCATGATCTCTCCCCCGCCCTTACCTGCACCCTCACTGCAGCTGCCTGAAGCTAAAAGATACGATCAATCCTGTTCGGTGCTATCAAGGTGCTTCCAAATCTTGGTGATTCGACGTGACAGATTAGAACTACCCCACAGGGCCTCCTGTGAACCTTGGTGGCAATGGGTTCTTGAGGGGTTTTAGAGTGCCCAGCCTTTGTTCTGAAGTACTTTAGTTCTAAATGGGCTGGAACCTCCAGTCCTTCGGTGAGCGCCTGAGCACATGAACTATTACCACCACCCCGGGTCTTCTACATCATTTAAACCACTCCTAATTTCTTTGATCCGACTCGATGGCACTTGGCTTGGCTGGCAATTTCTTCATGCCTCAAGCTCCACCTTCAAAAACCAAGGGGACTGAGGTTAGATATTCTCAAAGAATTTTTTTGTACTCTAAAAGCATAGTCCTGTATTTTTTTCAGGAAGCATTAATTGAGCACCCAGGTACAGAAATCAGCATAAAAGCACTGGAGATACCAGGGTCAGTTAAGCTGCAGTCTCCATGCTTGACTAACTCATATAAATAAATACTGCCACATCATTTGAGAAACAGTGTGATGCAGCATAAGAATGCCTGATGCCATAATGGTTAAGTGCTCTGCTGCTAACAGAAAGGTCGGAAGTCCAAGCCCACCCTTCCACTCTAAGTGAGAAAGATCTGGAGATCTGCTTCTGTGAAGATTACAGTCCAGGAAACCCTATTTTAAAAAATGAAGAAGAGAAGAAGTAGAAGAAACAATCTAAGCCATTATCACTGAGTCAGTTCCAACTCACAGCAACCCTATAGGACAGAGTAGAACTGCCCCATAGAGTTTCCTGGTAGATATGAACTGCTGACCTTTGGGTTAGCAGCTGTAGCACTTAACCACTACACCACCAGGGTTTCTAGGAAGGCTTATGGGGCAGTTCTATTCTGTCACATAGGATCACTACGAGTTGGAAACACCTTGATGGCACCCAACAACATGATTGAGCATATCATTTAGCTGAAGGTAACCGCAATGAGGTTGCAGGAAAAGACAGTGAGAAATCATGGAACACCAGACAGAGGAAAGGGCTTAGTGTACTGGGTCTTAAAAGTTGAACTGGAGTTTCCAGGTAAACAGTGGGTCAGGGGATGAAGTGCATTTCAGGTAGAAGAAATGACACAAACAAAGGCAACAACATACGCCACGTTTAGGGAAAGTTAGCTAGTATGGTGCAGCTAGGGTGAGAGGAAAAGCAAAGATAAGAGTGGAAAGGTAAGTTTTTGCACCATAACTAAGTTTGCACTTTCTGTGTGATTTTATAAAATTGGTAATGTGCCATCAACATCTATGAGACTAAATATGTATATTTTTTCATTGCCAAAGTGATATATGAAAGTAATGCAAGAAACCTTCATACAGTCTTCACATCTTCTGACATTATTTCAAAGTGATGGTGTGTTCATTCCTATAAAAAAAAAAGGGCACTGATAGCTTCTACCTACTGCTTCTAAGCAGTTCCAACAAGATCCATGAGACCCTCCCCCCAAAATAATCTACGTGTAGAGATAATAAAGGCACATATGTAATAACCACAGATGTTCCAGTTAGAAATCATATATTATCCCAAAATCACGCTTGTTTACTTCTATTTCTATTGGAGAAAAAAGAAATGGGTCCCCCGGAATCCTAAAGGTTGTAAGATTTGTGCTCACAATTTCTGCCCATGGGACTACCTAACCTGCTTTGGTCTGCCTCTGTGTTCTTTAAACCATGCCAGCATGGGGATCAGTATTATTTGGATACATTAAAAAAAACAAACTGTCTTTGGCTCATGGCTGGAAGCAATGCAGTTGATATCTGAGTGTAGCTGAGCACCAGCTTTACAAAAAACAAAGAGATAATAAAATCCCTATAATGCACACGAGTCGACAGTTAAGTATGTGACCACTGATTGAAAACTGGGGCATTCAAACCCATCCAGATGTGCCTTCAAAGAAAGACCCAGCAGTCTGCTTCCGGAAAGTCACATCCCTGAAACCCTGTGGAATGCAGTTCTCTGCAAAGCATGGGTCACCCTAAGCTGGAACTGACTCAAGAGCAACAGTTTCATTGATTTTTTGCTCTTCTTTTGGAAATGGTGCTATCTTGATTATCTAGTTCTGCTATAATAGAAATACCAAGTTAGTGGTTTTAACAAGCAGAAATGCACTTCCTCACAGTTTGGGAGGTGAGAGGTCTGGATTCTGGGTACAGGCTCTAGAGAAAGGCTGTCTCTCTCAGCTGGCTCTGGAGAAAGTTCCTTGTCTCTTTTGAGCTTCTGTGGTTCTTTGGAGATGATGTGATGTGGATCTTCTCAGTTTTTACTTGCTCACTTAATCACCTCTTGTATGTCTCAGAAGATTTAAAACACACCTACACTAGTACTGCCTCATTAAGAAAACCCACTCTGAAATGTAATTATAATCACAGGTGTAGGGATTAGAATTTAGAACATATATTTTGGGGGGTACACAATACAGTCCATAGCAGGCACTACCTTTTGATGTTCTAGACTCTATTTCCCATTGCAACAGAAAGATGCAAGTAGAGTTCAGCCCAGAAAGGCACAACATCCCCTGAAAATAAAGCAGATTTTTAAACCACATCTACCATATTGTTTAATAAAAAACAAAGGAAAAAGGATAAACGCACCATTTCCATCCTCACTCACAGTTTTACTCCCCATTCAGAAGTCTGGGTCAACAGTTTGTAGGGCATCATTTTCAAGATCATTTTCTCTACCCCTAAAAGCATTCTTCACTCTAAAGCCAAGTCAACCTTTAAAATGGTTGCCATTGAGTTGATTCTGACTCAGAGTGGCCCCAGGTGTGTCAGAGCAGAACTGTGCTCCACAGGAAGTAAACCTTAATTTAAAATTGCAAATATTCTTCCAGGGCAGAGATCAACGATCTTTTACTGTAAGAGAACTAATAGTCAATATCTAAATATCCTGCTTGCAGCTTAAGCACGCAAACAAACAGAAGATGCAGACCACATGATCTCTGCTGCTATGGTGCAAAAGCAGCCACAGATAATGAGCATTACTGTGTGCCAATAAAACTTTATTTACAAAGGCAGGCCCTGGCAGGATTTAGACTAGAGGCCCTATTTAGGGGCGTGGACACTACTGGCACTCACATTTTGTTTAAAGCATAAAAAGATTGTGAAGATTCAGGCCTGAACAGAGTTTCAATATCTGAAATAACACAAGACAGCAAACAACACTTACGATGCTGGGATTGCTGTTATTTGTTGCCATAGGGTCGATTCCACCGACTTACAGCATTGTGTATAGAGTACAACTATTCCATAGGGTTTTCAAGTTTGTAACCTTTTGGAAACAGATCTCCAGGCTTGTTGCCAGGCCTCTGTGTGAGTCCAAAGTGTGTGACTAACCGTTTGTACCACCCAGGGTGGTACAACTGAAGTTGGGAAAAGGTATCTACATAACACCCTGAAGTTCAGACACTGGAACAGCCTAGGATTGGGGCCTTGCAGGAGATTTACCTTGGTCTTTCAGGAGGTACTCCGAGTCCTCTTAAGCAAACACTAGAACCCGAAGCCACTGCTGCCAGGTCAACTCCAACTCATAGCAACCTTACAGGACTGAGTAGAACTGCTCCCTAGAGTTTCCTAGAAGTGCCTGGCAGATCTGAACTGCCAACCTTTTGGTTAGCAGATGTAGCACTTAAGAACTGAGCAACCAGGGCTTTCCCCCTTAATCAAGGTCATTTACAAATGGTTTGGAAAACGTGTGGAGTAAAGCAATTCGGGAAACCCCTGAAATGCAGCAGACACCCATCAGCCTCAACAGCACCCCATTCACCCCACCCCCACCATGTACCCACCCACAGATCAACACTGGAGAACAACAGCACGCACACGTGTACGTCAGATGATTCATCTCACTCTTTCACTCTGAAACCTGTAAGAAAAAAAAAAAGGAAGCATTCCTATTTCCCACTGAAAGTAATCACAGCTTTATATTCTTCAGTGTTTACATAAAGAGAGCTGTTTGTTTAGAATCCTGGCTGATAAGGACACCACACGCTCATAACTTATTATATATTCTCTTTCCATTTTGTAGTTTTTGGGGGGGTGGAATTATGTATATTTTATGATAACCCAAAATGACTTATACATAAAAAATACAGACTTTAAAGATAAAAAGGATTAGTCACAGGTAATGCATTTTCCATGAGTGGCTATAGGGCTCTCTGTTCTGAGAGGTACCGACTGCATACAAATGAATTGATAAAAGTCGGAAGCTGTGGAGGGGTAGCAGGGCTCATGCTTTGCTGGAGATGATTCCTAAAGTTACAATAAATCAGACAGACAGTGTCGGCCTTTGAGGATAAACCTGTGATGGCTTGTTGTGCCTCTCTGAATCGCCTCAGAGGCCCGGGGACTAAAAAGTGTCTAGATGTCACATTAAATCTACCGGGAGGATGGAGCACTTCAAAGAGGAACGCAATCAGATCTGATGGAAAATACATTTTCTGAAAGCTACTGACAAAAAAGTAATCTTTGATGTGGATGTTGAATAACAATGATATTGTCTTTGCTGACATTTTTCATCATTGCCGTCTTATACAGCCTACTTCATGTATTAAAGCAATATTAACTGTTTGACAGGGACAAATCCTCCAACTATCACATAAGCAATTGTTTCTGAATTGTCCTAGCCCATTGCCTGTAAAACCTGTCCCAATAACTGCTTTTAAATATGACGGTAGACTCTTTTCCCTGACTAGCTAGACAGTGTGTGAGCTCTGGCGTAGTTTAGTGGAGTCTGGGGAATATTAAAAATGGTTAGGTGGTTACGAGGTGTCATTTGATTATAAGGAAGGAGCAGGAGTGATTTTTGAAGGTGAGTTTTAATGAGAGAGGTCTATAAAAGTTAGTCCTTATTATTCCCTGTCTTCAGTACACATTTATATCAAGTATATGTGAGCAAATCTCAGATCTGCTGCAATTCTTGTAGCTCAAAGCAGGACATAAAGGAATGTACAGAGATCTTTGTTATTTATGCAGTGGAATAAAGCAATCTGTGGCTGTGCAAGAACCTATAAAATATACTGGAATTAAGTCTCTCAATATGCTTCTAAAAAGAAATTGAAGCAGATCTGGAAGGCATATGTCACTTTCAAAACTCAGGATACCTCCTGAGGTTTGATGTCTTAACCTTCTACTGTAAATACAGGTGATTTCATTGTAGGTATTTGTAAAGCTTAAAATCTCTAATTTTCTGATGACCTTGAGTTTCTTGAGAAACCAGGAGGAACTTCTTCCAAAGAGCAGCTGGGAATTTTTTCTTCCCCCTCACAAAATGGGGCTAATTGCACCCCAGAGGAAAAGACGGAAAACTAAAACCCCACAATTCAAAATCACAAAACCACAACAACCTGTGTAGCAGTTTCTCAAAAGTTATCATTTGCAGCTAAGATACCTGGGGGACGTGATGTATATTCTTCACTTATATTATTATTATTTCCCCATAGTCCCTGGAGCTTCTAGCTTCCACCTGCCTTGACAATATTCTAGCTCACTTTTGTGTGTGTGACAGGGAAGTTTCATTTAAAGTCAGCCTCTCTGCTGGGACCTAGGATGGGTTCCCTCATTTATAATACTTAGAATCAAGGAGGTTATAGTGAACAAAATGAACAGACCACCCCCCAAAACAGAGACATACAAAACAAGGAATTGCTACCTTCAACCAGTCACCTAACCACTCTATACTGTAGATCAGAGCTCAGCCAACTTTTTCTCAAAGGGCTCATTAATAAATATTTGAGACTTTTTAGTTCATACTACGTCTGTTGCAATTAGCCAGCTGTGCTATTGTTGCACAAAGTCTGTCATAAACAATATACAAATGAATGGCATGGCTGTATTCCAATAAAACTTTATACCAATAGGCAGTAAACAAGATTGGCCTGCAGACCATAGTTTGCCAACCCTTGCTCTAGATCCCTTATTGATAATACTCAGATGAACACAGGATGAGCTCTAACTTCCTTTACTATTGAGCAGATTAAACCAGTTGACATACAGCATGGTGTTTTTAGTCCAGAAAGGAGAAAGTGATCAGAAAATAAATCCAGAAGACAATGATAGTTGCTTTCCAGGAGTCATTTGATGAATATATTTACCTTCTCTTGCTGTTGTTAGGTGCCTTTGAGGTAATACCAACCCATAACAACCCTATGCACAACAGAAGAATTCACTGCCCAATCTTGCACCATGTTCACAATCATTTTTATGCTTAAGCCCATCATTCCAGTCTTTGTGTCAGTCCATCTTGTCAAGGTCTTCCTCTTTTCCTCTGACTCCCCACTCTCCCTGACTCTACCTTCCTGACAACATGTCCAAAGTATGTTAGATACAGTCTCACCATCTTTGCTTCCAAGAAACTCTCTATCTTCTCTTATTAGAAAGAAAAGGCTGTATCACTGCAGTAGCAACACTGTATTAACCTACTCAATTTTTTTCTTTTTTTTAGAATTTTGAGATTTTTTCACAGCAATCTTCTCTTGAAGTCCTTTACAAAGCCAGGAAATACATAGCTTCACACATAGCTGGGATAAATAGGGAGGCTGCTGAGTTCTGTCAAAATTGTTTAAGAGATGTTTCTAAGTAGGCACAGAAAGTTGCTCTCAGCTAGGCCTTCTTGAATGTTAAGTAGCCCCTTTGTACTAACACAAGTATAAAATAAATAAGGATTCATTGTCCTGAAGAAAGTATACAGCAGGAATCTGGGGCTAGTGCTTCCTTCTGGCCAGCAAGAAGGTACAGTTGTAAGAGAAAGGTATACAGAAATAATAATGAAAAAGGGAGGCAAAAGAAGGATTGATGCTTTTGAACTGTGGTCTTAGCAAAGAATATTGAATATACTGTGAAGTGTCAAAAGAATAATGAAATCAGCCTTAGAATACAACCAGAATGTTCCTAGGATATGAGAATGACAAGACTTTGACCAGCTTATTCTGGACACATCGGGAAAGACCAATGTGTAGAGAAGGATACCATGTTTGGCAAAGTAGAGGGTCAATGAAAATGAAGGCAATTGTCAATGAGATAGATTGACACAATAGTCGCACAATGCACTTAAACAGATTAACAATTACAAAGACGGTGCAGAACAAGGAAACATTTCATTCTGTTATATATGGGGTTGCCATGAGTCAAAGCCAACTTCACAGCAACTACAACATCTCAGTAAGGACAGACAAGGCTATGTTGCATATGGCTTAAAAACAAATTCATTCTACATTTATATCTTGAGTCAACTAAAGGACCCTATTCATTGCAGGCATTCAGAAACTAAAGCTGACAGAAACCCAGTCTTGAAACAGTTTCCTTGATCAAGAAAGCAAAAGAACAGCAGCATGGAGAGTTCTGTATGGGGTCTTACTAAAGAGTTTTTCTTTTTTTCTTTTTTTTTTTTTTGTGGAAAGAATTTTGGTCCTCACATCTTTGTTTCTGTCATGTAACTTTACTGGAAGCTCTCTATTAAGTGCAATGGTGCCGAACTTGAAGAGCACAAAGACCTCAAAGAGAGATGCTGCACTGGAGACCTGAGTCCATTCCAGGGCCAAACAGTTGGTGGGAAAGGGCTGACTCAGATACATTGTGGGTCCTGAAGCCTTTCTAAGTTCACTTCTCACATGTAAGTATCAGCTGCTGAAAGCTGTCAAGAGAAAGGCCAAGTATAGGATATCCCTGAGGCCTGAGAAGGATTGAGACTTGCCCAGGCTTCACAGACAAGACAGACTAGTCAGTGTAGGTCCAGTTTTCAAGATTAACATGCCACAGAAGGAACAGAATATCAGAAGCCGAGACGCTGGATCTGCTGGGTACCCAGTCAGATTTTCCACATCAGTGTCTCTGTCCACCTAGGGTGTGATAACAGGACTGACTCAGCTGGATGACATCATCTCCTGGAATTTTTGGACAGTGTGGGGTAGAGCTCAGAAACCAAATGGGAGGTACAAGCATAAGATGACAACAAGAGATCATATTAGTTGCACAGTAAAAAACGATCTACTCTTTCGTCTTTGCTAGTCTGTCAGTACTGCAGTGTGAGCCGGCCCTAGGAAGTTTCTTCCTCCCACTGAATGACAGCAGGCTTTCACCCACTACCAAAAAGATGTTTTAAAAATGAAAACCATTGCTGGTAAGTCCAATCCATCTCATGGGACACTGAAGTGTTCTTAAATAGAATGGAGCTCCCTAAGATTTTCTTGGCCGCAATTTTAATGAAAGCAGTTTGCCAGGCCTTTCTTCTGTAGCCCTCTCAAGCTGTCAGTAGCTGAGTGCAAACCATCTGCACCACCCAAAAACTCCTTCTCCACCCACTACTAAGGGAGAATTTAAAGAAATACATTGTGCCACTGGATGGGAAGAGAGTTGTGTTTTGCCATTTAAGCACTGAGTTTCTAGAATAAAAGACATTTGTCATGGATTGAATTGTGTACCCCCAAAAATAAGTGTAGTAATTTGAGCCAGGATTCTCTGTATTCTGTGATTGCCCCTCCATTTTTTCATTTTCTTACGACGTAAATCCTGACCTCTACCTATGGTTGACAGAGTGGATTATGTTAGAGAAGATTAGGGTGGGACTGTAAGTCCCTGCTCCATTGTAATTTCCTGGATTGTGGCTTGTACCACCTTTTATCCCTTTATCCTACAAGGGATAAAAGGAAAGAGCAGCAAGCAAAGCTAGGAACCTCACACCATCAAGAAAGCAGCACCAGGAGAACACATCCTTCAGACCTGAGGGCCCTGCGCCAACATGCTCCCTGACCAAAGATGCAATACGAGTACTTTCCTCCAAAGCCAGCAGAGGGAAAGTGCTTCCCCTGGAGCAACACCTTTAATGCAGACTTGTAACCTACTGGACTATGTGAGAACAAATTTTTTCTATGTTAAAGCCGCCCACTTGTGGTATTTCTGTTAAAGCATCACTAGCTGGCTAAAACAGCTTTGGAAACTGAAAACAGGGATTCAAATAGATAATTGTATATCACTGTACACTGCAGCATTATTCACAATTGCCATAGATGGAAACACCCCAAATGTCCTTCCACAGATGAAAGGATAGACAAAAGGTGATCTGCATGTACAACTCTGCCATAGTTGAATGTATGCTATATCATGCCATACATGATACACACTAGTGCAAGTGAGCCTTGAAAACATGATGCTAAGTGAAATAAGTCAGACACAGAAGTACAAGTACTGTGTGATCCCCACTTACCTGAAATACCTAGAACAGGCAAATGCATAGAGATGGGAGCACATTAGTGGCTACCAGGGGCTTGGGAGGGGTGGATGGGAAATTATTGCTCAGTGGGTATTAATGGGTACTGGGAAACCCTGGTGGCATAGTGTTTAAGTATATGGCTGCTAACCAACAAGTCAGCAGTTCAAATCCACCAGGCACTCCTTGGAAACTCTGTGGGGCAATTCTGCTCTGTCTATACGGTTGCTGTAAGTCAAAATCAATTCAATGGTGGTGGCTTTGGGGTTTAGACTCTTGTTTGGGTGATGAAATAAATAATGGTGACGGTTGCACAACACTGTAGATATAATTAACATGATTGATTTTTACACTTAAAAATGACAAATTTCATGTTACATATATTTTATTGCAATAAAAAAAGTTTTTAAAGCAGAGTGAAAAGTGAGAAATGAGGAAGAGGGTCGTTCAAAAACAAATGATAGTAGTGCCATCCCAAGCCCTTTGGAAAGGTTACTATTTCTTAGCTCTTAATTCCCTGAGGATCTATAGCGTTGTTATTTCACAGCCGGCAGAGGACAAACATATCCCCTGTGAACATCTGTCTAAAGTTCATCTCTGCCCTCTCTGTCCTCTCTGCACAGCAGTCCCTAATGCATGTCTCCAGGGACCCTGAAGAAGATTTGGCCACTGTCAGCCTTCCTATACCTCCTCCTGACTGCAGACACATAGCTGCCTAGATTTATTGTCCATGCCTGAGTTTCAAAACAAAGTAATTTGACCAACCGAAACCTCTTTGAAATGTCCCCAAGGATGTGCACCCTGCGCGGTCCAGCAGAGTCTCTGGCATCCAGATCTCAGACCTGGCAGGTGGAGATCTATGTTCCTAGATTCTAGTGCTGAATCTCCCCATAGGCTGGGGGATCCCCTTCCCAGTTTGCACCTCACACACCTCATAAAAAGAGGAAATGAAATGATCTTGAGGATTCCTCCAACACTAAAAAAATAAAATTCATTTCTAACCTCATCCCTGATTACATATCCCAAACCTATCTTTTTACAGTCCAGAAAGTTCCAGCTGAAGTGGAACATGGCACTGTCACTGTAAGACAGTTCCATCACCCATACTTTTTCATTTGAGTTACACTGAGCAACTGTTACGGATCGAACTGTATCCCCGAAAAACATGTGTTGTAAATTCTAACCTCTATGCTTGTGTTTGTAATCCCATTTGGGAATGAGTTATCTTTGTGATGTTAATGAGACAGCGTTGGTGTAGGACATGTTAGTGTAGTACATGTCTTCAATCTATTTTAAATACCAAGGAGATTAAACAAACAAGCAAGTGCGCAGAGATGACACAAAACAGATGCCAAGATAAGTGGAGATCTCCAGCAAACTGAGAATGAGAAGCTGGAGAGACAAGGACCTTGCTCCAGAGCCAACAGAGAGGGAAAGCCTTCTCTTAGAGTTGGCACCCATGAATTTGAACTTCTAGCCTCCTAATTGTGGTAGAGTAAATTTCTCTTTGTTCAAGTCATCCACTTGCGGTATTTCTGTTGTAGCAGCACTAGATGACTAAGATGCCAATTTAAAGAGACCCACTTTAACAAAGAGAAATGATTGGTCAGTTAATCTCAGGTATCCAAAATGTTTTGCTATATAGAATAATAAAAGGCAAAGCTCTTGTACAGAAAGTAAGCAGAAAGTGAGTATAAAAGAAGAGTAGATTTTGAGCCAAAGCAAAGGCAGGACGACGTACATGAAAACCACAAAGTCCATACTTGGTGATGTGGAGCAGCTGTAATGCTAACAATTTCTTTTCTCGTGCTTTGGTTCTCATTCCCCTGAAAGCCTTATGGATCACAGCAGCACACTGTTCTGGACAGATCATCTAGGAGGGATCAGTTATAGGAGGAGGACATTCTGTTTGTTAAGTGAAAGGCAGTGAGGGAGTCCTTTGGTGAGATGGCATGGCACAATGGCCAAAAGCACAACATCAAACATGCTGGCAACTGCGAGAAGGACACAGGACCAGACAACATTTCATTCTGTTATACATAGGGTCACCATGAATGGAGTCAAGCCAGCAGCTGCTTGCTATCTATAAATCTAAGTTACGTTAGGTAAAAGTTAAGAACATTCTCTCTCTTAGAAGAAGAAAGAGAAGAGTTGACCTTTATGGAGCGTCTACTCCACCTGTGACAAACCAGAAGACCAAACCAAACCCACTGCCATTCATTCGATATTGACTCATAGCAACCCTGTAGGACAGAGTAGAACTGCTCCAAAGAGTTTCCAAGGAGTGCCTGGTAGATTCCAGCTGCTGATTGGTTGGTTGGCAGACACAGCACTGAACCACTATGCCACCAGGCAGGGACTTACAAACTTTATCTCACACAATCGTCATTCTGATCTTATGAGGTGAATACCATTGGCCTTCATCTTTACTCAGAAACTCAGCACTGTAGAGGTCACAATAAGCTACTTGTCCAAAGCCACTCAACTATGCAGAGGCAGATTTGAAATTCCAGTCTCCAATTTCAAACACAAGTACATCCAGCCCTGTCTTGAAGGACAGCATGCTTACATGCAGCAAACAGAAAGTGACCTAAAAGAATGTAGTGGATATTGATTATTTGTGCTGCAGGATATCCACTCACACCACTCCCTTGGTAAAACAGAACCACTTCTCCCACACATTCTAGTGATGGTGTTTTTACTTCCCTGACTGGAAAGAATTGTGATCCCGCCTGGCCAGTGACACCCTGAAATCCACTAGCCACAAGGTGAGCTCCACAAATAGCTGGGTCCACCTGTTCAAATTAAACAGATCTGCTCTCTGCAGTGTTGGCTTCCATTTCTGACAGCTGTCTCCACATGGGGTCAATGAAGGCCACCAGCAGTTATTAGCATAACCTACCAACATAGCCACCCCAGCAGATAAAATGAATAAATCACTTTTTTTTCCACGTTATTGTTATTATTAGCCCCCGTTGAGTTGATGCCAACTCACAGTGAACCCATGTGACAGAGGAGAAGTACCTCTTAGGGTTTTCTAACCTATAATCTTTATGACAGCAGATCACCAGGTTTTCAGGTGGTCAAGTCCCCCGGAAGGTTCAGACTGCCAACCCTTCCGTTAGCAGCTGTGTGCTTAACCCTTGTGCTACTGGTGCTCCTTCAAGCTGCAAGAAAAGTCCTGGAATGACTTTAATTTGGTCAGCTTTGGTCAGACAGCTTCCTTAGAACCAATAGTGTTGCCAGATAGAACACAGGATGTCTATTTGAATTCCAGATAAATAGCAAACACTTTTTTAGTTTAAGTACATCCCACCAAATGTTTGAGATATGCCAATCAAAACCAAACCAAACCTACTACCATCAAGTTGATTCCAACTCACAGAGACCTGATGGGACAGAATATGACTGCCCAACAGGGTTCCCAAGGAATGGCTAGTAGATTCAAACGGCTGACCTTTTGGCTAGCAGCAGAGCTCTTAGTCACTAAAAAAAAGCTATACGTGTAAAATGTGAATTGAACCAAACATGCTGTTTTGTTTGTTGTTGTCACTGTTGTTTGTGCTTCAGGGTTTTTTGTGCTTGTTTTCGTTTTTCTTGTTTTGGTTTTGGTTAATTCTGGAAACCCGATGAGCCAATCAGAAACTCTAGTAGTATAGTGGTTAAGAGCTACGGATGCTACCCCAAAGGTCAGCAGTTTGAATCCACCAGGTGTTCCTTGGAAACTCTATGGGCCAGTTCTATTCTGTTCTATGGGGTCACTGTGTGTCAGAATTGACTAATGGTAGTGGATTGAGTTCGGATTTAGAGGAGTCAGTCACTACAGCCAGAGGGATAAGACATTCAGATTGGTGAGGGCTGGGTTTCATGACCACCCCAAGGCAAGAAAGTGGGATCAAGCTCGTTTAAGCTGCATGGACTGATACGAGGGGAAAGGAAAAAGAGTTGCCCCTCCCAGAAGAGGGGGAATGGATACTTGGCAGCCAAAAGCAACAGATGTGCACCAGCTTGGAAGTGGGTTCATCTGAGGAAGAGGAGCATATGTTTCTTGGAGGGGGTGAGGGGCCTGAGGGCTAGCTAAATGAGAAAAAGAGAAAGCCAGACCAACTCCTCCTCACCCTTCCAAGTCTGTTTTCACCCACACACAGTTGCCAGATTGCTCTAAAAAAGCAACAGCTGTGGAAACTGACAGTTTACAGTTGTGATAAATTGCATTAGTAAAGTATTTCAATTAAAGTCATATCTAACTAAGAAACAAGAAGTCATCCCTGAACAAATAAATTAGTGCTTTAATTTGTGGAGCCTTCAAGTGGAAGATCTCAGCTCTTACCTACTTCCCCATTGTTTTGCGTCTCTGCTGGGAGAGCATCAGGTGCAGTGGCGGGGTGATAGTCCATTGTTTCAGCTGGAGAAAGGGAGATTAATAAGCACACGTGCAACATAACCAAGAAAAATCTATAACTAGGTGTTTATTTTAATTCTTCAGGATATTTTTGGAAGACAAAAATCCAAATGTGCACTCAGATGTGCCTGGAACTTCCCTTATTGTGTGTCCTGAGAGACGGCATTGACAGCCTTCCTGTGAGATCCACCAGTCCAGGCCCCTTCTCAGCAGGCACCCAGGCCCACAGAACATTTTCTGTTTCCCAGGTCAATTCATCTACATCTGCAATGTTTTAAAAAGGAGCTCAAGGGCATGTCTTCTCCAGCAGATTCTTTCTCTTCAGTTTAGAAAATCACTTGCCTGCACAAAACGAATGGCCTAGAGACATCACTGAGCCTCTTGTTTTCCTGTGGTCACTGCCAGCACAGCCCCTCCCCAACCCCTGCCCACCCTGCCCCCACTTCCCAGAGAAATCACGTCCCTTTCTCCAAATTCCTCACTTCAGCTTGATTTTCAGCAGATCCTTTACCCTACCAATGAGTAATTCAGGACTAATTAGGTGATTGCTTTCATTTACGGTAGCAGTTGGGCCGGGTGGATGAAATGGCATTGCCCCTATTCTTGTTGGAAAAATAAATTATGCCCATTGTTACTCGAGATCTTATTTTTCCCCCCAGTCAAGCAAATTAGCAGCCTGGTTCTTTTTCCCAGGATTTACCCCTGAGCAGACGGCAGCGCCCCGGAATGTGGCTTAGAGCTGTGTGGTCAGTACAATTGTTTGAGGCTGTTTATGCCAACAATGAGAGGAGAAAGCTGTCTCCCAAAAGACGAGTGGCACTTGTCTTCTTTAGCTCAGGGTGTCTCTGAGAGCTGCCTGCAGGCCTGCCTTCTCGGGAAGACGTATACCGCCATCTAGTGCACATAGACGCTAACTTCAATGTTTTTTACCCCAGAATTTGCTTCCCGACCACTAAGACAAGCAACAACGCTTCTTGAGTGAATTGCTAGACCTAGAGTGCGTTCTTTATACCTCCAGGAGTGAGGAAATGGGTGATTCAACGACCATAATGAAAGTGTAACTCGATGCTTGCCGCTTTTGTGGGTAGCTGTCCTCGGTGCTGAATTTCAGGTCTAAGACAAACTTGGCATTGTGTGAGCAAGCTAGGCTGCTTAATGCTCTTGCAATCTAAATCCTGGGGCTGAGACTGCCAGCACGTTAGGGCACTTGGTTCGTTTATCCCAGGAGCCTCTCCACCACCCCCATCCCCTTTATCTCACCCAGAGTGAGCCCGATTCTGAAGTGCACAAAGCAGAAGTATTCAAAGGCAGGCTTGCTCACCCAAGGGCACTTCCACTTGTGAGAAGTGCTACCAGATCTTAAGACTTCTTCCAATCTGGTGCTGAAGGGGACCCACTCTCCAGACCCTGACAACACATGCTTTTCATTCATTCATTGGCAGCACATTTGTCGCTGCCAATTTTACGAAAGGAAGTAGAGTTTTCTTCAGATTTGGGGGCAGAGGAAGAACTTGAGAGGAGGCAAACAAACCCCAATATGAAAGGGTCTCAGGCAGTAGTTCTCAGTGGAGAGCGATTTTATCCTGCAGAAGATGTCTGACAATGTTGGAATCAACTTAATAGCAGTGGGTTTGGTTTGTTTTTTTGTTCAGAGACATTTTGGGTTGTCACAACTGCAGGGTTGGTAAACATCCTACAATACACAGGACAGCTTCATACAACCAACAATGGTCCAACTCCAACTATCACTAGTGCAGGGGATGAAGAAGCCTGGTGTAGGGTAAAAAAGATTGCCCTTCAGTAATGGGGTTATGATAACATTGATTGTCCTCAAAGAAGCCACACTACAAAAAGCTATGGGTAATTCATTCTCTCCCAAGTCAGTGTTTACCACCTTTCTTCTTTTAGACTCTTCCAATTTAAACATAATTTAGCTGTCTTTTTTTCTCCCTGTGCTGCTGGGAAGAGACAGGATTGGAAAGGGGGAGGGGGAGGTGACAGAAAAGGAGGATTAGAAGCATGACCTGTTTCTCCTGGAGAAGCTCCGGCACATTCCTCTCTCAGATGTGCTTTGTGACCGAGCAGGGTACAATTAAAAGCACAATAATTTGCTTGTTATTCAAGTCAGGCATTAGTCCTGGTAATGGCGTGCTTGGTGGAGAGATGGATTTCCTTGTTAGGAGCTAAGCAGGATTAGCTGAATTCTCCATGGAGAAATCTTGATTTGTTCAAGGTCTTTCATGTTTTCTGCAGAGAAGGGATTATGTCTTCTTAAAGAGGGGCCTTGCTTAAAAAGCTACAAAGTATACGAAACGGATTTAGGGCAGAGGGGCCTGTGGTTAAGTAGCTGAGGGGTAGAGGGAATTTTAGAGCAAAGGATTATTTAAAGCCATAAAGTTCAAAAAATAATTGGTTTAGCACTACTGGGTCAGTGCCTGCAAGTGCACTGTAAAGGCAGTTAAGCATGAGCTAATATTCATTTTACCTTGGCTAATTATTGCCTGGATCTGGGAGAAAGAAAGGAAAGAAAACATGCCCCCTCTGTGGTAATGTCTTCGGCTTCTTTGCCTTATAGGCACATATGTTTGTTGGGATACTTAGAATCTAGCCATCACAAGGACTATAGTAGTTGAAAATAAAATTGTCCATTTGAAGCCTAACAGTACTTGTTTTGCTAGCCCAGTGACCAAACAGAAACCACTATTAGTTTTAACTCCACTGATATCATTAGCCAGAGAAAACACAGAGTAAAAATTCTGAGTTCACCAAAACCTTCCTAATTCTACTTCAGGTTCTCAATAGGGGGCAGCTGCAACCACCAAGTGACACTTGACAATGTCCAGAGTCCCTGGGTGGCTTGTCTACTAACTGAAATCTTGGAGGTTCAAGTCTGTTCAGAGGTGTCTGAGAAGAAAGGTCTGATAATCTTTCAGAAGGTCGCAGCTTTGGAAACCTCACAGAGTACAGTTCTACTCTAAAACATACGGAGTTGGAATCAACCCTACAGAAACTGGAGACAGTTTTGGTTGTTATGAGCGAGAAGATACTACCAGCAATGCAATAGGTAGAGGCAGAGATACTGCTAAACATCCTACAATGTACACAGCAGCCGCTCACAGGAAAGAAATACTGTATGACCCAAAATCTCTGTAGTGTTGAGGTTGAGAAGCTTTGATATGCTGTTAGGGGCCATCAAGTCAGATCCGACTCATAGTGTCCCTATGCAAGACAAAACAAAACACTGCCTGGTCCTACACTGTCCTTACAGTCATTGCTATGTTTGAGCCAATTGTCACAGCCACGGTGTCCTTCTGTCTCCATAAAGGTCTTCATCTTTTTGCTGACTGTGTACTTTACCAAGTATGATGTCCTTCCTCCTGGTCCTTCCTGATAACATGGCCAAAGTAAGATAAAGTCTTGCCAACCTCACTTCTAAGGAACATTCTGGCTGTACTTCTCCTAAGATAGATTTTTTCATTCTTCTGGCAGTTCATGGCATATTCAACATTCTTTGCCGACACCGTAATTCAAATGCATCAATTCATCTTTGGTCTCCCTGACTCATTGTTCATGCATGTGAGGTGATAGGAAATACAGTGGCTTGCGTCAGGCACACCTTAGTCCTCAAAGGGACATCTTTGCTCTTTAACACTTTAAAAAGTGTTTTGCAGCACATTTGCCCAGTGAGATAAATCATTTGATTTCTAAACTGCTGCTTTGATGGATATTGATTGTGCATCCAGGTAAAATGAAATCCTTGACAACTTTAATCTTTTCTGAGTTTATCATGATGTTGTTTATTAGTCCAGTTATGAGGACTTTTGTTTTCTTAATGTTGAGGTGTAATCCATACTGATCTTCATCAGTAAGTGTGTCAAATCCTTTATACTTTCAGCAAGCAGGGTTGTGCCATCCTCATATCAAAGGTCATTAAAAAGTCTTCTTTCGATTCTGATGTCCTATTCTTTTTTGTATAGTCCAGTTTCTTGGATTATTTTCTCAGCATTCAGGCTGTCGTGGATCTAATTGTGTCCCCCCCAAAATATGTGTAGCCATGTGGCTGGGCCATGATTCCCAGTATCTTGTGACTGTCCTCCATTTGGTGCTTTTCCTGTGCTCTATGTTACAGGATTACGGTGGAGCTGTAAATCCCTTCATAGGATCACCTCCCTGCTCCACTGTAAAGGAAGTTTCCCTGGAGCATGGCTTGCCCCACCCTTAATCCTTTCATGCTGCAAGAGGTAAGAGGAAAGGGAAGCAGGCTGAGAATTCGGAACCTCCTACGATCAAGAAAGCAGCACCGGGAGAACAGCACGTCCTTCAGACCTGAGGTTCCTGCACCAACATGCTCCCTAGACAAAGAATGATGCTCCTCTAGAGCTGACAGAGGGAAAGCCTTCCCCTAGAGCGGACACCCTGAATATGGACTTGTAGCTACCGGACTTTGTAAGAATAAACCTTCCTTTGTTAAGGCCATCCACTCTGCGAAGTTTCTGTTAGAGCAGCCCCAGCTGACTAAAACACAGGCTAGGTAAGTGTAGAGAAAGAATACAACCCTGACCACACCTTTCCTGATTTTAACACACACACTATCCTCTCATTCTGTTCACATGACTGCCTCTTGGTCTACATACAGATTCCACATCAGCACAGTTAAGTGTTCTAGAGTTCCCTTTCTTCACAAAATGCTGCTGTAGACAGAGATGTATCTTTCACCTGGGTAAATAAAGGTTTTCAGAATCCCACCTTCCCAAATTCATAATGATGAGTAATCACAGGACCATACTTAATGCTGACTTATAGGTTAACATGCTTTTCTTCACCTTTCCCAAACTATACATTTTCAAATTTGGGAAATAAAGTGATGTCAAGAGACACTTAGCCTTGAAGAGTAATGTTCCAGGGCTGTGAAGTCTTATAGCTATGCCCCAACTTCTCCCTCTACACACACACCTGAGAGAGGACAAAGCTGACTTCTTGCAATTTTCCCAGAGTCAGAACCTTGAGGACTTTTATTCCATTTTCCAAGATTACTCCTTCCTCCCTGCATGAAGTTTGTTCAGTTTAGTCATTTGTCCTGCAGCTTGAAGGGAGCTAAGGGCTCACAGCTGTGAGATACCCATTTTCTCCCTGGTGAATGATAAGGCATTTTGTGGGGCAGGTTAATGCTCTGGGCAGAGTTTCCACAAAGTTAGTTAAAGCCGAGGTTCTGAGGAGCAAGACTTTTCTAAGTCAAGACGGTCAACTCTCTGGGAGATTCTCAGGTATGCACTTAACCTGTATTTACAAGAGATAGGAAAACAGAGCTCAGGAAAGGAAATTAGAGGGGGGCCAGAGACACCAGACAGGACCCCAGCTATGTCCTAAACCTAATACTATGCTGCATATACAAAGGGCCGTTGTGAAGAAGGAAAATTTGTTCTCCCTCCACTCTGTACTGTTTCCAAATGTGTCTTTTGACTTGACTCTCATAACCATCCACCTTATGCTCAGCACATAGATTATGTTGTTATTGTTCGCTGCTGTCAGATCAGTCCCAACTCATGGTGACTCCATATACAATGGAACAAAATGTGCCATCCCCATGTGGTGAGTTAGTTCCTTGGTGATCTCTAGAGTTTTCACTGGCTGATTTTCAGATGTAGATTGCCAGGCCTTTTTCCCTACTCCCGCTGGAAGCTTCACTGAAGCCTGTTCTGCATCACAGCAACTTGTAAGCCTTTAATGCTGGATGGGTATGGATGTGCATGAGGTGCACTGGCTGGGAATTGAACTCAGGTCTCTGCTTGGAAAGCAAGAAACTACCACTAAATCACCAATGCCTCATACAAGAGTCATTGTGATCTGTAAAATTCCAAGTTAGATTATGCCACCCATGTTCAAAATCTTCCGGTGGTTCCCATTTCAATCCAAGCATATGGAAAGGCCCTACACACACACACACACACACACACACACACCCTCCTAATCTCATCTCCCACTGCTTGTCTTTCCTCACCCTGTTCCAGTGAGTCTTCTTGCTTCTTTACTTACGACCTTCACACTTGCTTGTTCCTGCTGTCTAGAACCTGTTGGGCTTATTCCGTAAAGTCTCTATCCAATGTCCCCTTCTCATTGAGGCAATCACTTCCCTTTCCTGATTTATTTTTTTCATGACTGCTATCATCTTGTAATATGCTGAAAGCTTTAGTTATTTTGGTTTTGTGTCCATCCTGCACCTCACTCCTGATGCCTGGACTGCATATTCTACAAAAATAGGATTTTTGTCTACTTTTCCCCTCACTGATATCTCCAGGTGACTCGACAGCACTTGGCTGGCTTTTGGCACAGTAAATGAATCAGTGCTACTAGGTTTAGGAATTCTATCACCCAAATCTCTAGTCCCTCAGTAGCACTTCACAGCTTGTTGATCTAAGACTCACCAATCACCAGTTGCCATGGAGTTAACTCAGACTCATAGTGATCCCATGTGTGTCAGAGCAGAACTATGCTCCACAGAGTTTTCAGTGGCTAACTTTTTGAGGGTAGATCATCAGGCCTTTCTTCCAAGGCACCTCTGAGTAGATTCAAATTGCCTATCTTTCAGTTAGTAGTTGAGAATTTAACCATTTGTACTATAAACAGACTTCATCTGGAGAAATCTAGACATGGCTAGAAGATGAGATGAGGCTTCAGGGATGAAGTGAGACTTAGAGTCAACCTAGAGAATGAATTGAATTTGGAGAGCCAGTAAGGACAATGGAGAATAGGTCTAACAGCTAAGGTCGCAAACTTGCCACTGTGCACTTACCTTGCTAGCACTGCGCAACAACTCAGTAAGATTTCATAACCTTGGCATATTAGTGTCTCACAGCTGTGTTCATGTCGACACATCGTGGTGTCTTGCTGAGTGGTGTTCATTATTATTGTTGCATTTTTTGTGTGCCATTGTGCGAATGTTGGAGCTCGAATTAGAGCAATGAACAAACATTAAACTTCTTGTTAAACTTGGCAAGAGTGGAAATGAAATCAGAGACATGTTAGTCCAAGTTTATGGGGATAAAGACATGAAGAAAATGGCAGTGTACAAATGGATTAAACATTTTTCTAAGGGGAGAGAAAGTGTCAGTAATGAAGAGAAATCAGAGTGGCCAGTAACAAGCAGAACTGACAGAAAACATTGCAAAAATCTGTCAATTGTGTGTCAAAATCACTGGCTGGCTGTGAGAAGCATAACAGACCAAGTATTCCATCAATAGAGGAATAGTTAGGAAAATCTTAACTGAAGATGTTGGTATGAGAAAGATGTGTGCAAAATGGTCCTCAAGATGTTCACCAATGAACAAAAGCAAAGGAGAGCTGAAGTTTGTCAAGATCTTTCAGAGAGGAAAGAAGATGTTTTGGGCCATATTATCACTGGTGATGAAACATCGGTGTACCACCACGACCCTGAAACAAAACACCAAAGTGCACAGTGGAAGTCAGACAGTTTTCCATGATCAAAAAAGTTCCATCACTCCAAATCAAGAGTCAAAATGATGTTGCTAACCTTTTCAGATGTCAGAGGGATTGTTCATTATGAATTTATACCAACTGCACGAACAGTTAACCAAGTTTACTATTTAGAAGTGCTGAAAAGGCTGCATGAGCAAAGTTAGACAAAAACAACCTGAACTTTTCATCAGTAACTCACAGCTCTTGCATCATAACAATGGACCAGTTCACATGGCACTGTCTATGAGGGAGTCTTTAGCCAGTCAACAAATAACTCTATTGGAACACCCTCGCTACTCACCCGATCTGGCCCCCAGTGACTTTTTTCTTTACCCAAAGCTAAAGGAAATATGAAAAGGAAGACATTTTGATGACATTCGGGACTGATATCAAGGGTAATATGATGACAGCTCTGATGGCCATTCCAGAAAAAGAGTTCCCAAATTGCTTTGAAGGGTAAACTAGGTGCTGGCATCAGTGCATAGCTTCCCCAAGGGAATACTTCTAAGGTGATCTTAGTGATATTCAGCAATGAGGTGCGTAGCACTTTTTCTAGGACAAGTTTGTGATCTTAATTGTCAGCCCTTGTATTCCAACAAGGCCGAGGAAGGGTTGGACTTTCCTATTTGGGGCACAGGAAAGCGGCTGACACATGGGATTTGAGCTGGGGAGTAGACAGAATGTAGTAGGAAGTCTGGAGGTGAATTATAGAGGTTTTAAATGTCTGGCTAAGGCATTTGGATTACGTTTTGTGACACCAACAGACTACAGAAGGATTTTTGGGGAGTGTGAAATAAAGTGTTAAGTGGTACCTGAAGAAATTAACCAAAGAAAAAAGAAATTTTTTCAGCTACTACCATGGGTTGAATTGTGTCCCCAAAATATGTGTCAACCTAGCTAAGCCATGATTCCCAGTATTGTGTTGGTTATCCTCCATTTTGCAATAGGATTTTCCTCTGTGTTATAAATCCTAATCTTTGCTCTGATTAATGAGGCAAGATTAGGTTATGTTAAAGAAGATTAAGATGAGATGAAGCCTTTCTCAGGTCACAGCCCTGATTCAGTGGAACGTGAATTTTCCCTGGAGTGTGGCCTGCATCATCTTTTATCTTACGAGTGAGAGGGACCTCTTAGCAGGAAGAGCCAGAAGTGGAACATGTCCTCCGGATCTGGGATTCCTGTGCTGAGAAACCCCTAGAACAGGAGAAGATTGATGACAATGACCTTCTTCCAGAGCCAACAGAGAAAGCCTTCAACTGGATCTGGTACCTTGAATTTGAGCTTCTAGCTTCCTAGACAATGGGAAAACAAATTTATCTTTGTTAAAGTCACCACTTGTGATATTTCTGTGAATGATATAACAGTACCAGATAACTAAAACAAGTAATGTGATGGTTAAGACTGTGTGCCAACTTGGCTTGGCCATGATTCTCAGTGTTTGTATGTGATCACTACCAAGGTGGAATCTAGTATAAGCAGCCCATCAGTTTAAAGTTTAAAAGGAGTTTCCTTGGAGGTGTGGCTCACATCCGAATATAAGCAGATGTTCTTGCTTGTTGCTTGTTCTAGATGATCCTGCAGCTGCCTCCCATTCATCTAACTTCCAGTTCTTGGGAATCAAACTATCAGTTTATGATAGTCTGATCTTGGACTAGCTGGCCTCTGTAGCTACGTGAATCAGGAGAAGCCACGTGGTCTTGCCTACCAATCTTAAGGTTCATTAGTATTCAACAGCCTGTTAGCAAGAGCCCTGCCAGTCTTGGGTTCACCAACCCCTGGGGCTACATAAATGGGGAGAAAGCTCTATCCTAATCCATGGACTTGGGCCATTCCAGCCTCTACAATCATATGAGCTGTTTCTTCAATATCAGTCTCTAAATATTTATATTTATATGCTTATTGGTTTTGCTTCTCTAGAGAACCCAACCTGTGATGGGTACTAACAGGAAAAAAAAAATCCAGATGAGCCTGGACTAAAGTAGGAACAATGGAAATGAAAGAGAATAGGCAGATAATAGTATCTTGAGTAGGACAAACAGAAAATGTTTACAGAAGGTAGACAGCAAGAGAAGGCAGTGCTGGTGTTACCAACTCAAAGCACGGGGGGTCAAGGTGCTACCTGAATAGAACAGCCCTCTTGCAGGGATTTTTCCGCCTTTATTCCCCTCTCCTTCCTGCAGGGTGGTAAGTGTATGTTCCCATGCCAGGATAGCCTGCTCTTTTCTTATATGAGAATTGTTAGTATCAAGTATAAAAAGGTTTCAGGGTTGTATGAGGAACGATAACTAGAAATAACGCAGTGAAATTAAATGAAGCAGGTTGAAACTTGAGCAAAAAAAAATCATAATATTGGGCTCTATTAGACAAGATAATACCCAGTTTTTTGAAGAAAGTAAGAGCTGCCACATTACTGAGCAACCTAGAGCCAATTTCAAAATAGTACCAAAGTATGTTCAGCAAACCACTGGCAGAAGCCTGGAAGCCCCTTTTTCATCTAGTTATTGAGGTACCTGAGAACCAATGTCATTGTCAGGCCATCAAAATATCCTGCCTCTGTTGTCATGGCACTTCATCATTTAAACTGCAAGCTAATTCATATCAAATAGCACTGCAGTGAACAAATAAATTATGAATCCTTGTGCATTGCTGGTGGGAATACAAAGCGATACAGCGATTGTGGAAGACAGTTTGGTTATTCTTCAAAAGGTTAAACATGCAGTGTCCTATGACCCAGCAATGTCACTCCTAGGCATGTATCCAAAAGACTGGAAAGCAAGAAATAAATACTCTTGCACCATTGTTCATTGCAGCATTATTCACAATAGCCAAAAGTTACAGGAAACATAAATGTTCATCAACAGCAGAATGGATAAACAAAACACGGCACCTTGATAACCGTACAACGAAGTTCAAGGGGATCTAGGAGGAGCACCAAAATTATGCACTATGCACACCCTAATTCCAGAATTCCACCACAATGCATGCCAAGGAAATAGTCACAGTTGTGTACAAAGATTTAACCAAAAGGATGTTCATTGCAGTGTTATCTAAAATGGAAGGATGCTTTTGGTTTTGTCTTAGTCATCTAGTGCTGTTTTAACAGAAATACCACAGTTGGAGGGGTTTGAAAAGAGAAATTTTATTTGTCACAATCCAGTAGGTTGAAAGTTCAAATCCAGGGTGTCAGCTCAAAGGGAAGGCTTTATTTGCTGGATCTGGAAGAAGGTCCCTGTTGTCAATCTACCTCTGCGCTCGACACTTCTGAGGCACAGGGACCCAGGTCCTTTCGCAAAGACAAACTCAGCTCCTGGCACAGCTTCTTGTTGGTATGAGGTTCCCAAATCTCTCTGTCAGCTTCTTTCCTTTACATCTCAAAAGACTGCCTCAAGTCACAAAACTATCTTATACATCAAGAGTCCTGCACTACCAACACAACTGCAGCCATCCACCCTCATTAACATCATAGAGACAGGATTTACAAAACGGAGGAACATAACACAATACCAGAAATCATGGCCTAGGCAAACTGCCACTCAGATTTTAGGGGGAATACAATTCAATCCATGACAGGTTTCAAGTAACAGAATATGCAGCTCAAATTGGGTTCAGTTATAAAAGGAATCAGCCAGGTCACACACTAGAGAGTCCAGAAATAGTTCAAGTTTCCAGCATAGTTCTATTTGAGCTCAGCTTCATCTTCAGTCGGTTCTCCTGGCTCTGCCTTCTTCCTCAGGTGTGCTATTGTTGTTGTCAGTTGTTGTGATGTCAGCTTGGGCAAAATGCCACCTAGTAACGGGACATCTTCAGGACTGTTGGTATGTTTGAGTCCATCATTTCCACTTTTGACCCATGTTCTTACTTTGTCCTTAACAAAACTTCTACATGACAGAAAAAACATCTGTAGATATTGTGTGAAAAGAGTGATTTTCTGTTTACCCAACCATATAATACAAGTACTGAGCTTCATTCCAATTGAATTAATTTAATTCACATAGTTGATACACAATGGATGAGTGAAGATACTTAAAGACCCACCAAAACAGAGCAAAACTTAAGATGACATAAATATTTGTAAAAAGGGTATTGGGTCACTGAAGTGTACATGTAGAAATTATTGAGTTGATGTATGTTCCGTTATGTGTATTTTTACCATAATTTAAAAGAAACCTGGATCACAAAAGGGCAATCTACGTCAGATCATGTGGATGATGCGGGACCAGGCAGCATTTCATTCTGATGTGCATGGAGTGCCCAAGAGTCCAGGGTGGACAGGAAGGCAACTTATTCCATTAATTTAAGAATATAGAAGGTACGGAAATGATGTGAGCCAAAACCGAAGAGAGAGGTGGTGGTGATGACCACAGTGTTCAGGCACCTGGATTCAGCTGTATTTTACATAAGTAAATAAGATTCTGTTATGTCTCAAATGAGGGGGCTTGGCTTTACATGGTAGAATACAATTATTCAGTGGAACACTAAGCACCTACTTTAAGTGAGTAACACCTCAGAATGTTTTATATGGCAAGTGTAAAGTAATTCCTGGGAAGATAAACACACAGTTGTTAACAGTACTTATCTCATCTTTACGTTGTAGCATCTGAGCTGGTTTTTATGATTTTCATGGTCAACGTTTACTTTCGTTCATTCTTGCTCCCCAACATTTTTATAATAAGGCATGTTGTTTTGTAAAGAGACAAATATCCATAGCATATACCTTCACAGATTACTAGGTTTTGCTCATGTTTCATTTTTGTTTTTCTCATTAACTCTCCAAAATAGGCAGCCTAACATTTATTAATTTTTTAATATAAAGCAAAAAGAGGTCCAAAGAAATAAAGTGGCACGCTCAAGTTTCCTAGTAAGTTATTTGCTGGAGTTGATATTAAAATCAATATATTTCAGTTTGTACTGCAATTCTGATCTCCCCCTCCATGTTCCACTTTGCCTTCCATATAGCTGGTCAGTAATATTCACATTCTCTCCATTCAGACTCCAGACAAAACCAGAGCTGACAAAGGGACTTCTTCACTGGGGTCCAAAAAACATGCACTCTTTCATAGACCTGCCTTTCTTTGCAAACCAGAAAAGGACTAGTTGGACCTTTGGCCCTGATGAAGAAGACCATCTAGTGGCTTATAATAAATAAAGTTAACAGGAAGCCTCGAGAAGCATTGCTGGAAGGCTAACCACTGGTGAGAGCCCTTGGTGTAACCTGAAGTCTGATTCCACTTCCACGGGATGCCATTTTTTTCTTGGTTTAATCACTAGTTATTTCCCGTGTGGCAGAGAATTGATTCAACTGTCAGGGAGCAGAAACTTTTCCCAGCTTACAGTGCCAAAGGCACGCTGGACTGTCTTTTTTACTTCCCTGTCCACGGTGATACCAACTCCCTCCAGGAAAAACAGTGTTAAGGGGAAGATCAAAATACAAGATCTGTGTCCTTAGTGAATCACATCAGACAACATTTAGGTAAATAGTTTTTCCCGTTCAACCTTGGTTAACAAGTTTCTATCATGTAGACTCCAACTCATGGCTTCCCATGTATGTCAGTAGATTTGTGCTCCATACAGTCTTCGATGGCTGTGACCTTTTGGAAGTAAATCATCAAGGCTTTCTTTCCAGGTACCTCTGGGTGAACTAGAACCTCCTACCTTTCAGTTAGCAGCCAAGTACTATACCTAGCACTTGTTATACGACCCAGGGCTTCCCATGCTGCCTGCCAACACCAAATCTCTCAAAGTGACTAGGAAGAGTCTCATTTTATCGTTGCCTATTCTTTGATATACTTCAGTTTCTATTGCAATTCTGTTCTCTCTCTCTCGTTCCACATTCTGGAGCCCTAGTGGTCCAGTGGTTAAGAGCTGTACACTAACCAAAAGGCCAGCAGTTCAAATCTACTGGTTGCTCCTTAGAATTCTTATCTGCTGTGCCCTATAGGGTCACTAGGAGTCAGAATCATCTTGACAGCAATGGGTTTGGTTTTTGGTTCTCCATATTCCATCTCACCCTTATTGCCTATAAAATGCCAACTTTACTCATTATTTTAGACTGGTTAGGGCATGCAGAATAATAGAATTCTGAGGACTGATGAAAAACTTAGAAATCTCTTTTTTAGGTGACCCAATTTCCAGGGCTCCAAACTCAACAGACTTCCTGGAGATTGTTTTCCTGATGTGGGGCTACATCGAGCACTATGGAGTGTTTTGTGCAGAAGGGGACAAAGGGGCAGGCTTGCTGATTTCTGGGCACCTGGGAAAATTACACCTGCCGGCTTCTTTTGCTTCAAGTAGGTCATGTGACTAGTTCTAACAAACGAGTTTTGAGTGGCCAGGATAGGTGTCATTTCTGGGCCAAGGCGAGACCTCTGACTGCTATTGTTGTTGTCAGGTGCCATCAAGTCTGTTACAACTCATAGCAACCTTATACACAACATGACAACACCCTGTCGAGTCCTATACCAGGCCTACAATTGCTGTCATGCCTAAGCCCATTATGCAGCCACTGTGTCAATTCATCTTCTTTGAGGGTCTTCCTCTTTTTCACTGACCCTCCAGTCTACTAAGGATGAGATCTGTCACAGATTGAATTGTGTCCCCCCAGAAACTGTGTGTAATAATTTGGATGGGACATGATTCCCATTATTGTGTGATTGTCCTCCACTTTGTGATTTTCCTGTGCTGTAAATTCCAATCTGCGCCTATGGTTAATAGACTGGATTACGTTAAAGAGGATTAAGATGGGGCTGTAACACCCTTCCTAAGGTCACTTCCCTGCTCCAATGTAAAGGGAGTTTCCCTGGAGTGTGCCTTGCACTGCCTGTTGTCCTTTTACCCTACAAGAAACAAAAGGAAAGGAAAGCAAACAAGAGCTGTGGACCTCATACCATCAAGAAAACAGCACAGAGAGAAGGCTGCATCCTTCAGACCTGAGGTTCCTACACCTAGATGCTCTCAGACCAAAGAAAGACTGATGCAACATAAAGACATTCTTCTGAAGCCAACAAAGAGAGAATGCAGTCTCCTGGAACCAACACCTTGAATTTGGACTTCTAACCTACTGGACTGCATAAGAATCACCTTTGCTTTGCTAAAACCATCTACTTGCATTATTTCTGTTTGAATAGCACCAGATGACTAAGACAGTGTCCCTTCCAGGTATATTGTATACCACCGAAAGAAATGTTGAGGTCTTAATCCTTCATACCTGTATGACCTTGTTTGAAAGCAGAGTACCTGAAGATGTTATTAGTTGACATGTCATACTGGAGAATGGAGTGTCCTATTCAACATGAGTGGTGGCCTTATAAAAGGATGAGGAGAGGCAGAGAGGCACAGAGAAAGGGAAGACAGCCAGGTGAAGACAGAGCAGAGATTGAAGACATGTATCTACAAGCCAAGAATTGCCAGCAGTCACCAGAAACTAGGAAATGCAAAGAAGGATGTTCCCTAGAGCCTTCGGAGAGCATGGCCCCACCAACACCTTGATGTCAGACTCCTAGCCTCCAGAACCATGAAAGAGTAGATTTCTGTTGTTTGAAGCTACCCAGTTTGTGGTGCCTTGTCACAGCAACCCTAAGACACTAATACCACTTCCATCAGTCCCTGTTCGAAAGTGCCACAAGGTCCGAGTGACCTTTACCACTAAGCTACCCCTTGGAGGAGTTTCCCAGATGCATAGTCAGCTCTGTGTGAATGAAAAATATAAATGTGCTTTAAGGATAGTTAAACCCAGCACTGATTGTTACAGTAATTCAGCTAACCTACCCTGACTAATACAAGTGCTGGGCACTTGAAGTGAGCTATCTCAACTACTCTTCAAAAAGACCTGATGAAATTTTATTATTATTCTATTTCACTGAGGAAGAAACACAGAAATGCTAAGTAATGTGTTCAAGTTCACACTGCAGCAAAGTGGTGGGCCAAAATTAGAGCACAGGTTTGAATCTGAAACTTCTACTCAGAACCACCACATTGGTACTTCGGGGTGAATATAAGAGAAAGATAAAGAAACCAAAGTTGGTCTGCATAATAAAGCGCTGAATCAGAAGAAAGGAACAGAGAGAATAAGGTAACCAAAAGGACTCGGGCCACTACTAATCTGTCAGTTCATTGTACTGTGGTGGCTTACAAATTGCTGCCATGCTGGAAGCTATGCCACTACTATTTCAAATACCATTGGAGTTTCCCACAGTAGGCAGATTTCAGCAGAGCTCCCAGACTAAGACAGGCTAGGAAGAAGGACCTGGCAGTCTACTTCTGAAAAAAATCAGCCAATGAAAAGCTACATCCTCCAAGTAGAGTCAACCCTAATGATGTGGAGTAAGCTTTCAGAACCTTCATCTGTTGATGTGGCAGGACTCAAAGTGAGAAGCAACCGCTTCAAATATCCATGAATAATCAGAAAATGGAATATATGAAGCATGAATCAGAAAACTGGAAGTGGTCAAAATGAAATGGAATGCATAAAAATCAGTATCTTAGACATTAGTGAGCTGAAATGGACTGGTATTGGTCATTTTGAATCATATAGTCTTATAGTCTGCTATGCCATAAATGACAAATTGAAGAGAATGAAATCATATTCATTATCAAAGAGAACACTCCAAGATCTATCCTGAAGTACAGTGGTGTAGGCGATAGGGTAATCTCCATACACTTACAAGTAAGATCGGTTAATACAACCATTATTCCAATTTGTAAGAGAATGAGGAGATTTTATCTCACGTAACTTGGACATGTTGTCAGGAGTGACCAGTCCCTGGAGAATGACATCATGCTTGGTAGAGGGTGAGAGAAAGAGACGAAGACACTCAAAGACATGGATTGACACAGTGGCTGCAACAATGGGCTCAAGCACAGGAACAGTTGTGAGAATGGCGCAGGACTCTGTTGGCATTGGAACTGACTTGATAACAGTGGAGTTTTATTGTTTGTTCTACTTAAAACACAAGCATGTGTGATTTTTTGCTTATTTTACCCCATTGAATGCTTTGGCTTGCATGAAATCTGTCATTCATCACAGGTGCACTCAGAGCTATGTAGGATCTCCTGTGAACAGAGAAAGAAGTTGGGCATGGGGTGCGGCAAACCAGAGGGTAATATGTTAAGCAGGCATCACTCTTAAAGGGTCAACCCAGAGATAACTTCGTTTATGTTCACAAAGTGCTTGGAGCTCCCAAGAAGGATGTGCTATGCAGCTAAAACAATTAATAACTTTAGTTTTCATTTGTACTCAGACCCAAAATAATAAATGATGCTATGTTGCCTATTTCATTCATCCATTCACATAAAATTTATGTAGGAAAGTGAATTCTGGGCCCTGCACACTTTCTTCAAAGTGTGCACTCCTATCTTTAAACAAAGAAAAGAAAAACAAATAAAACCTGTTCATCCTTGCTTGAATCCAAATCCATAACCCCTGTCATCGTCATACTCCAAACAGCAAGCCTTGCAATAGAAAGAAGAGTGCTCTGTCCTGGAGGTACCATCAATAACACCTCACATTGCTGGCACCTGTGTCTCTTTGATGGCCCCTGCCCACTAAAAGAACTCTGTGTGGTCCAAAAGCAAGTTTGTAAATTATGCAGCGCCCTCAACTCCTGCAAGATGAGGAAGAAACAGCAAAGGCAGGCAAGAGACGATGGTGGTAAGAATGGTGCTAAAACAGAAACACAAACCAATAAATGCAAGGAAGTTTGGAGTCAGGGCCGCCACGGAGCCTTAAAGCAGGCCCGTTGTGTTTTGATCTTGCAGAAGCACATATGGTCTTCCATTAGCAGGTCTCAGAGCAGTGGGCAATGTTACCACACCATATGTGCTGATCGGAACAACGGGGCTGATTTATGTTAGAGAGTGCAAGGTTTTCTCTTTGTATAACATCTCCTTGTTATTTCAAGAGAAATGTAAGAGTAGATTTATGCTGCCATTACAAAGAGGCTTCCTAGAGTTTGTTTGTTTAAAGTTGGTGGTTTCCAGTAGAGTAAAGCAGATCTATTTTCTGCAACAACAAAAGAAATTGGATGAAAACTAGACATTTCTTCTCCCTTTCCCCCTAAAAGAAAACAGATTTACCCTCATGCCCAGTCCCACTCAGTGACTCTCCTTTTAGAACTATGAAGCCACAATCAAGGAAAGAACGTGACAGAAAATAGTTACTCTGTGAGTGTGACAACTCTGGTTTTTCTACTCTTTTTCTCATCCTAAATAGTAACTCTGGCCAGGGTTGAGTGACTTTGCAAGCCAAGTCAGGAAAATCGTAAGGGTGTCAAACAACCAGAAAGAAATTTTAGAGGCAGCAGGCAAGCATTTCTGCCACCTTCATCTCCTCAGTAGAGTCTAAGACACCCCTATTCCTGCCAAAAGGTCATTGTCCAGTATTTTTGTTAGGTGCCATCGAGTTGGTTCCAACTTGTAGCGACTCTGTGCGCAATGGACCTGGTTCTGTGCCACGACCCCACTTAAGTCTGTCAGTTTGCCCTCTATGGGGGCTTGCGTGTTGCTACGATGCTGGAAGCTATGCCACCAGTATTTAAACATCAGCAGCATCACCTATGTTTGGACAGGTTTCAGCTGAGCTTCCAGACTGAGACTAGGAAGAAGAACCTGGCAGCCTACCCCTGAAAAGAATTAGCCAGTGAAAACCATTTAAATAGCAGTGGAGCATTGACCAGTAGCATAATCAAAATGAGTCAAAAGGAAGAAAGTCATGTATGAGACAGGGATTGGTCAATAATGCTTGGCACTCTTGCCAGACATAAAAACCCATTGCCACTGAGTGGATTCTGACTCAAAGCAACCTTATAGGACAGAGGAGAACTGTCCTACAGAATTTCCAAGGCTGGAGTATTTACAGAAGCAGACTGCCTATCTTTTTCCCATGGAACAGCTGGTAGATTCAAACTGCCATCCTTTCGCTTAACAGCCAAGCGTTTAACCGCTGCGTTACAGGGGCTCTTTGCCAGAGATAGAGAAAGCGTATTATTGCCTGTGCAAATATGCAAACAAGATCTCAACAGCTGCTATCATAGGTTCCCACGTCATTCAGTCATCTCTGCTCTTTGGAAGCTAGAATACAGTTTATCTTGGCCGTCTCTATGCCTCTATCCCTCACTTTTTGTCACCTCCACATTTCTGAACCTCAGTCAATCAGCGCCTTCCTGTGGTCCCATAAAAAAACAGCTGCCACTGAGGCAACTGTAACTCAAGGTAACCCCCATGTGTGCCAGAGCAGAACTGTGCTCCATAGGGTTTTCAACGGCTGATTTTCCATAAGTATAACATCATGCCTTTCTTCCAAGCACCTCTTGGTGGACTTGAAACACTAACCTCTGGGTTAGCTGCAAGCATGTTAACCTCTTCCTTCACCCAAGGACCCACAATCCCACAGCAACTTACAACTTACCTTGCCAATGCACTTCTCCAAAATTCTGTCTTCATCACAACTCCTACCGTCTGGAATCAACAGACACCACATAGGTGGCAAGCACTAATGATTACACTAATTTACATTGAGGTGTGTGTGACTGACAGCTATTTGACAAGAAACATGAAATTCAATGTGGACTTCTGGCAATAGCACTGAGTTTCTAATTGGTAGGATAGCCAAAAGTGAGACACAGATGGAAGTAGTCTTTTTAGGTACTGTGAAAAAGAGGTACATTTTAGAGTGATCTCTAAATTTCATCAGAATAGTGGCAATCCACCTCCTATATATACCCCACTCTCCTCTTCTTTTCATCACTACAGTTTCCTAAAGTATAAAAATGGAAGGAACTCTGCATTAGTAACAAAGTCAAAGACGATGACTGAGTCTTTGGAGGACATTTTATTGAATCACTCACAGATTTCGTTGCCTTACCATGGAAAATAATGTTCTTTTTCCCTCATCCACCTGTTTTTAAAGTTGGTGGAGTGGGGAGGGCATGTTATTTAAAGAGTATAATGTCTCCCAAGTCACCAAACAAAATGCAGTACACAGTTTTAGGGTTATTTACCAGTTTTTAGATGGGGACTATAGTCTAGATAATAATTTTGTTGCATAAAAGGTTGTAGATTTTTTTACCAAAGTGTGTGACAAAGTACCACATCTGTGGGATTTTGATTTTATTTAAAACTTGCATTAGAAAATTTATCATTCAAAGGATGTTAAAATATTTTGTCTCACCTGAAGGGTCCCCTGGGAACATGGACTCTAGACTTGCTGCTGCCCCAGACCTGAAACCAACACTGAGGTCAACACTTCAGACTAAGGATGGACTGGACTTAGAGACACAGAGTGCGCATGCAGTGTGTACTGTATGGTTTTATACATTTCTAGAAGGCTGTCTTACTGGTTTCTTTCTAGAGGGGAGAGGAGACAGTGGAGAGGAGGGGACAAGTGTTTACTAGGAGGATACTAGTGGCAAAAAGTGAAAAGGAGGAGTGTGCTGTCACAGCGTAGGGAGAGCAGGTGGATTTGTAGAGAGGTGGGTCTACAAAATTGACTTGGATTATGTATTTTCATTTAATCATAACAAAAAAAAATATTTTGTCTGAGAAAACCAAAGCTACAGGAAAACATTAGCTTAAAGGACTAAAGGGCCACAGGAACAAGAGCCTCTACCAACCTGCGCCCAGAAGAACTAGGTAGTACCCAGTTACCACCACCCACCACTCTGACAGGGATCACAACAGAGGGTCTCTGGATATAACAGGAGAAAAATGCAAAACAATATTCAAATTCAAAGATCAGAGGAATCCCCACACATCCTGCTAATCTGGAACTGAAAGCACTCCAGAAGTCCACCTTTCAGCCAAAGATTAGACAAATCTGTAAAACAAACCACAGCACACGTGAGGAACATGCTTCTTTATTCAGTCAAGTATGTGAAACCAAGTGGGCAATATCTAAACAAAGAGGGGAAGGTAGAAGGAGACAACAAGATTGAATGAACAGACAGAGTGCTGACACATTGTGGGGATTACAACCAATGTCGCAAAACGATTTGTGTATAAATCTGTTAATGAGAAACTAATTTGTGCTGTGAACATTCACCTACAGTACAGTAATATTTAATCCAAAAAAGAAAAAAATGACTTTACCTAGAATCTTCTGTCTCCAATCGGAGTTAGTTTTTACTTGCTTATTGGTTGGTTGGTTGGTTGGTCATACTCTAAACTTTTGCTTTCTTTCACCTTTTTTGCTTTTTGGTTTTTTTTCAGTTTCCAAACTGGGTTCACCCATCCATTCGCCAAATTTCCCTGTCCCTTCCTACCTTCTCACCTCTGCTTTTGGGCAGGTGTTGCCCATTTGGTCTTGTATTTGATTCAACTAAGAAGCGCATTCCTCATATGCTGTTGTTGTTTTGTAGACCTGTCAAATCATAACAAATTAGGGATGACATTGTGGAGAATGAGAATTCCAGGGAACTTAATTGTGTTCATGAGGAATCTGCACATGGCTCAAGAGGCGGTTGATCAAACAGAACAAGGGGATACTACATGGTTTAAAGTCAGGAAAGGAATGCATCAGGGTTGTGTCTTTTTACCACACCTATTCAACCTGTATGCTGAGTAAACAGCGTGAGAAACTTGTCTGTATAAAGAAGAAGAGGGCATCAGGTTTGGGAGAAGACTCATTAACAACTTTTGATACGCAGATGGTAGAACCTTGCCTGCTGAAAGTGAAGAGGACTTGAAACGTTTATTAATAAAGAGCAAAGACTTCAACCTTCAGTAACGGATTATACCTCAGCATAAAGAAAACAAAAAATTTCCTCACAGCTAGACCAACAAGCAAGACCATCATGGATGGATACAAGACTGAGGTTGTCAAGAATTTCATTTTACTTGGATCCACAGTTAACATCCAAGGAAGCAGCAGTCAAGAAATCAAAAGATGCATTACGCTGAGAATATCTGCTGCAAAATACCTCTTTAAAGTATGGAAAAGCAAAAATGTCACTCTGAAGACTCCAGTGCTCCTGACTCAAACCACAGTACTTTCAATTAGATTATGTGCATGCAAAAGCTGAAAAATGAATAAGGAAGACAGAAGACTTGACACCTTTGGATTGTGGTAATGAAGAAGACTGAATATGCCACGGACTGAAAAAGAATACAGAGATCTGCCTTGGAAGAAGTACAACCAGCATGCTCCTTAGAAGCAAGAATGGTGATACTACAACTTATATATTTCAGACATGTCAGGAGGGATCAGTACCTGGAGAAGGACATCATGCTGAGGGTCAGCGAAAAGAAGACCCTCAGTGGCTGCAACAATATGCTCAAGCATAACAACAATTGTGGGCATGGCACAGGACAGAGTAGTGTTTCAACCTGTTGTACATAGGGTCGCTGAGTTGGAACCAACTCAGTGGCACCTAACAACCACCACCACCACCTTAACTAAAAGGTGAACTTCAGGACTGGCTTCAGTTCTGAGTTAGCAGAGTGTCCAAGGACCGTAGTCTTGAGAATTACTCCAATCTCTGCCAGACCGGTCTGGTCCTTTTTGGTAAATTTGGATTTGGGTCTACATTTTTCTCCCACTTTGTCCAGGACCCTCATTTGCACTACTCATCAAAGTAGGATGGACATTTTCTTTATTAACTGTGTTATGTTAACTGTCCTAGATGTCCCCCTGAGACTAGGGCCCCTAACCCTTTAGTTCAGTAACTCAGTCTCTCAAGGTGATTGGATGTGTCTAGGAAGCTCCTACAACTTTGCCTTGGTCAAGCTGTGATGACTTCACCTATACTGTGTGTTGTCCTCCCCATTACCAAAATAAGTACTTATCTACAATTGAGTTAGTGATTTTTCCTCCCACTCCTCCCCTCCTTCATAACCATAAAAGTTTTTTTTTTTCTGTTTGTTTTGTTCTGTTCTGTGTGAAAATCTGTTCTTGAATTTCTGTAATAGTGGTCTCATATGATACTTGTTGGGGGGAGGGGCATGCTGTGATTGTTAACACAGTCTATTCCTACTACATTAAACACTAGCTGAGACGAAAACATGTCTTAGCTCTTCATTCCTCACCACAGTACCTCACACAGGATATACATTCAATAAATCCTTGCTGAATTGAAGAGAAAGCACAATAGCAGAGCTGTTTATTCAGCACCTGTCCGTTAAGCACCAACTATGTTCCAGGGAATATCTTCAACTTAAAAAGATATTCTGAAAGAAAACCATTAAACTCCTTGCATTCATAGAATTTCTGTTCTGAGGGTGACAGGCAGGTAATCAACAAGTAAACTAATAATAAATTATATAAATTCAGATGGTGACATGAATTATTAAACATTAAAGAGAATTATGGAGTGAAGAACGATTTGGAGTAGGCAGCAACTTTATACAGACTCATTAGTCAAATCATCACTGAAGAAGTGGCATTATCAGAGAGCTGGGTGACAAGAAGGAAAGAAATAAGAGAAGATCTGGAGGAGAGTGCCAGGCAGAAGAAACTCCAAGCACAAAAACCCTGAGTCAAGTCCAAGCTTTTAGAATTAGAAGATCAAAATACAAGTTGGCATAGCAAAAGCATAGTGAATAAGTGCAGAGAATGGTATCACAGAGCCATGTGGGTCTGGTAAGCCGTGGTATACAGTTTGATTTGTTCTGATTCTGATAGGACAGCATCAGAAGATTTAAAATAACTTCTCAGAAAAGATGCCTTCTTAGTGTATGCTTCTGTGATGGAGCAAATGAGGTTATTCAACCTCCTACATAATTGTTCCATGCTAATATAACATGCAAGACTGTCAAAGCAGCTAGGTACTTCTACGGTTGGCATTTAAGAGTTCCAACAAAGGAATCTACTTCCTCAAATAAGAAGTGGTAAAAAAGGCAGGACTTGCTTTTAATTCTAGAGAACAGGAAGCCCATCTATCCATTCCATGGAAGAAGACTATAAAGGTTTAAGAGGGGGAGGAATCTTGTTTGAATCCCAAAAGCATTGATCTTGACTTCTTAGTCAATCAGAAAAGTCATAAAATTTTACCCTGAAAGAGGCCCCTTTCCTCTTCTTTGTATTAGGTTTTCAAGATTATGTTTACTAGTTTGTATGTTAGTCTTTACCCACTGCTGTCAAACCAGTTCTGACTCACAGTGACCCTACAGGACACAGTAGAACTGCCACATAGAGTTTCCAAGGAGAAACTGGTAGATTCAAACTGCCGACCTTGATCAGCAGCCATAATTCTTAACTCCTGTGCAACCAGTGTTTCCATGCTTGTCTTTAGGGAAGTAAAATTTTACAAGTTTTAGTAATCTGAACCTCAATAACCCAGAAAAATACAAAATTACTGGGAAAGGGAATGTGTCATACAATTACTCTATCATTCTTTGTCTCATTGGGAAAACAAAAACCACTCCAAGTATTTCAAACAGTGGGAATTTAATACAAGAACTGGAAGAATCAAGGAAGAACTGGCAAAGAGAAAAAGAAATGGGTAACCTTAACCAGAGACTTGTGTAGTTACAAGAAGATGCTCCCATCCTTGGGACTAGAGAGGCAAAAGGGGAAAATTACTCAGAGCTCACAGTCTCTATGTCTTTGAGGTTGCTCAACAGTACCCACTGCTAGTGCTTCTGGAACTACAGCTAGGGTCCCTTTGCAGAAAGTCTGGAGACTAAAGTCACTGTTGTTGCTACTAGAGGCAAAGTCCACAGGGCTTTATTGCTAAGGTTGCAGGAGTACCCTTGATCTGAGCAGGAAAAACCAAGAGTCTAGACTTGGCTATTACCATTGCTGTCTCTGCTGCTCTTCCAGAACCCCAGAAAATATTGTCTTCTCCTTTTCTCCTACCTCCTAATCTCCTACAATTGCCAACTATTTGCAGGATATAACTGGAAGTCATTTACCAAGAGAACTTTAGGAACACAGTTTGCCAACTATTAGCCCCCTGTCATACACAGAAGAGCAGGAAAGGAGCTGAAAGTCAAGGGGCAAACAGCCCCTCCATGTTTTCACTGTTAGAAGCCTTAGGAAACCAAAGCAAAGCCTATCTGGAGAAGTTGTGAAAAACATTTTGGAGAATCTGAAATTCCAGGGAATGGAAAACAAACTCATGGGACTGACAACAACTCAAATGAGTACTTTGCCCTTTGCCTCATCTCCTTCTCAAGCTGCATTCCGGTGCCAGCTAATCTATCCTCAAGAAACCAACCAAACCTAATTCACTTTATGACTGATGGCAGTTTCAAGAGCAGCCAATGAGGTAGGTAGGAGAAATTTGAGGGTAACATCAACAAAAGTTATTTTTCAAATAAATAATCCTGAAAACGTACTATGTGTCAGGAGCTCAAATCTTTTCATCTAGAGATCACACGATCTAAGGGAGAAACAGATTTCAAATAAATAAAATGACATGCAGAAAATAGGGGAGGTAGAAATACAAAATAATAATCACAAAATGAAGGTGAATAAAGCAGAGTTGCTCAACTTCAGGACTATTGACATTTTGGGCAAATAACTCTTTGGAGGGAGGAAAGAAAGATGTCTCGTGCATTACAAGACATTTAGCAGCATCCCTGTCCAGTACCCCCAAGTGTGACAAAAAAAGTCTCCCGACTTGCCAAATGCTTCCCAGGGAGTAAGATCTAAAGAGAGCTTAAGAACCTTAAGCTAAGAATTAAAGTGTGTGAGTTGCTGTTGATTCAAATCCCGACTCATAGTGACCCTACAGGACACAGAAAAACTGCCCCATGTGGTTTCTGAGGCACAATCTTTAAGGGGGAGCCCTGGTGGCACAGTGGTTAAGAGCTTGGCTGCTAACCAAAAGGTCAGTGATCTGAATCTACCAGCTGCTCCTTGGGAACCTTATGGAGCAGTTCTATTATGTCCTACAGCACAGAATTGACTCAAGCCAATTTTAAAAAATGCTATTAATACATTCATGAATTTTATCATGAAGGGAGAGCAGACAACGTGAGAAAAGATCTCGGTACAGATTTCCAGGGACAATTAGCAGTGGAGAAGGTACAGTTCAAGGAAGAAAAACCTAAGAATGAAAAGAAGCAATCAGAGCTATGCAAGAAATCAGAGATGGTAGAACTATAGCAGCTGAAGGTGAAACAAGTTTTAGAGGAAAGGAGCGGTCAGCAGTAGAGACAGAGAGCGTGGTAAGGACTGAAAACTAACCCTTGGCTATGATGATCCGGAGCCCCAGGTACAAGGCGCATCAGGAAGGATGTAAGAATGCATTTGCTACAAGCCAGGGAGTGTATGTAAAGTGAGACTGTGGAGTCTATAAATGAAGGCAACTCTTTAAAAAACCATAGTGCTATTACTATTTTGATGAGATTAAGCACGTCCGCAAGCTATGAGAATGGAACCAGAGATAAAAATTTTTTACAGTGTTCAGTCCTTGAGGGAATGAAGAATGCAAATGATGCTGTTCCTGTTAGGTACCGCTGAGCCACTTCGGACTCATAGTGACTCTGTGCACAACAGAACAAGACACTGCCCAGTCCTGCACCATGTCCACAATCATTTTTGTGCTTAAGCCCATTGTTGCAGCCACTGTGTCAATCTATCTCATTGACAGTCTTTCTCTTTTTCACTGACCCTCTACTCTAGCAAGCATGATGTTGCTCTCCAGATGCTGATCCCTCCTGACCACATGCCCCAAGTATGTAAGATGCAGTCTGGCCATCTTTGCTTCCAAGGAGCACTCTGTTTGTACTTCTTCTAGAACACATCTTGTTCTTTGGGGGATCCATCATACATTCAACATTCTTCTCCAACACCACAATTCAAAGACATCAATTCTTCTTCAATCTTCTTTGTTCATTGTCCAGCTTTCACACACATACTACGCGACTGAGAATGACATGGCTTGGTTCAGGCGCACTTCAGTCTTCAAAGTGCAGATGACAGGAGGTGCCAGTTTAAAGGAGGGAAGGACACCTCGGACACCAAGAGGGCTTGGACATGGAGTTGTGCAAGTTACAGAGAACCTTCATGCCTCTGTGAGGTAGAAGGCAAGGTCACTTGCTAAGAATTTGACCACATGAAGTCCCTTGAGAGAAAAAGCTAGGAAATTAGAGACAAGTCAGGAACAGAGAGAAGACTGACTGAGCGGCTTGGAGGACCCAGCCATGATCTGAAACCACTTGCTTTTAGAGGTCACTCTGTAACAAAGTTGAGTGGAACTTTAAGGCAAGTTGAGAACTCAGACTGCTGGTAAGAAAGTAACAAACTCATTCAGGTGGGGTGGGAGACAAGCCCAGAGAAGGCAGTGAATGGGGACTGATGATGAAGCTGAATCCATTTGGTGCGACTAAGGTCAAGTAAAGCTGGACACTCTCCCCATTGGAGGGGGTCAGTGCCACCTCCCCTGAGTCTGGTTGGATCTGCCACTGCTTTGCCCAAGAGAATATGGTGGAAAAGACATTACACAAGCTTCAGGTTCCAGCTTTCAGAGATTGGCTGCTTCCACTTCTGGTGTCTGGGAACACTCAATCTTGAAGCCGTGAGTCATGTAAGCAGTTCAGCTACCCCGCTAGAGGCACCAAAAGGAGAGATCGGCAGAGCTCTGTGGCCCAGCCACCCCCATTGAGGCACCAGGCATGTGAGTGAAGCTGACTTGGACCCTCCAGATCTATTGAGCATCACTTCGGGCAACATGGAGCAGCCAGTCCTGCTCGAACTCCAGACCCACAGGGTCGTGATAGGAAAGCATGAGGGGGGTTCTCAGTCCAGTCTGAGATTCCAGAGGTGAGGCTATCCCAGTCTTACGTGGGTCAGGGTCAATCCCTGGGAGTTCACAGCCAAGGTAAAGTGGGGATAAAGATCCTGGCTGTGTTCTAAATGTGCCACAGAAAAGTAGATTATGGAAAGACTAAAGGAAAAAAAAAATAAAAAATAAAATCTAACCAGGTTCAAGTTATTGCTAATCATTCCTAGCTGTTCTAACTCTGGGGAAAAAAAAAAAAAAAGGATTCAAAGGGGGGAATTGTTCACCAGCAGTCACCTCAGCTGCCACTGTGATGCCTGGTGACACATAATTAGAAAACAAATGACAGATTAGTTTAATAATATTCATTAGCAACTAATGAAACTGACAGTGTTTCCTACTGAAGGCAGGTTAGGCTGTTAGTTGATTTTAAGCAAATTATGCTCCTCCCTCCACCCCCTCCTTCCCAACTCTCTCCCTCCTCCATCCTCCCTTTCAGCTAAATACAAGGCTGGAGGTTAGGAGGGGAGAGAAGATTGTAAATGGGTCATAAAATAGGGTGTGAGGGGGAAGCGGTTGAGGGGACAAAGAGAACTAGAAGAGACAAAATCAGAAGGGGAGAGAAGAGGTTACTGGGGGTCCAGGGAGGAAAAAACAGAAGAGGGATGGGGTGACTTGAACCTTTCCCTCCCTGCTGACTTCATCCCTCCCATTGCTGTCAAAAACAGCTTTCCATTGGCCCTGGGGGAGGAAATGGTTAACAGAAGAAAGCAGTGTTTCCTTTCAGGCATTGTTGTTCTTTTCTTTTCCTTAAAAAAAAAAAAAATTATCCTAAGTAAGAATTTTAACGATATGCAGAAATCATAGCTGTCTTGCTGAATCGCTGTAGGACTGACCCCCCCTTGACAGTTCTTAAATTATTCAGCTATCAAGGGCCTGCTAAACATTAAATTAAGCATCCTCTCTTCCCTGTCCTAAACCATTAAGTTATGCAAATGCACAGATAATGGGGCATATGACAGCTGGAGGCATTAATCACGCAGCTCTGTCTCTGGGCTGTTGTTAGGTAGGAACTGTATCTGCCAACAGACTGAACAGCCACAATTAGATCTCACTTAATGGAATGAGGAGACGCTACCTGCCCTCCACGGCCGGGTTTGGTTGTAGACCTGGGAGTGAATAAGACACTGGGGAGATCCCGCTGCTCTCTTCTTTCTCTCTTGCTCTCTCTCTTTTTAATACCTGCTCCTCCAATTGAAATGAAAAATTACCTGTAATTGTTATCATTTGCAAACAAAACCTGTCAGAAGACAAACCTGCTGTTTACAGTGAATGTTTCTGTTGTTTCCTGGTAAGGTTCTTTAGGGAATTTCCTTCAGGTTTCTGTTTATTTATTTATTTTAAAGTCGCTCTCTGCCTTGGAGGGGAGCTCTGGGCTTGGGAGTGGAAAGAAGCAAGCAGCTTCTCCAAGACAGCCTCCAAACTGTCACCTTTCAAAAGAGCCTGACTCGCCCTGGAAGACTGTCGCTGCAACAGTCGCTTGCTCCCCTTGGGCTCATTTGTAGCTGTGTCACTCTCAGCCACACCTCATAGGAAAGGAAAGCAAGACTCACAGGAGCCCTCTCCCCAGAGTAAGTCACCAAATTAGACGGGCTGTGGGGGCATCCCATCATCTTCGAAAGAGCTTCTGTTTTGCTTTCTCTGGATTTAATGCATTCAATTTACAGTTCATGTATTTTTTTAGATTGTTAAGTATTTGTTCAGTGGCCAATTGCTTTGTCTTCTTTCTGTTTTGTTTTTAGATTTACTTTATTAGAATGTGGCAACAACATGGGTGGTTTTGCAGGCGTACACACAGGTTTGTTTAACAGTTGCCATCTAAATGTGACGTAGGTTGGTGTATCTTGTTTTTCAAGCCAAAACAATGACTTTCAAATGGTTTCTCAGGAGCCCCATAGTTCCACACAGTACTGATGGTGTAGGTAGAAGGCCCGGTGTGGAGACAGCTGGAATCCTCTCCCTCAACCTCCAACCTGTGCCACCAAAAATCCACCTACCATCAAGTCAACTCTGACTCATGGCAACCCTACAGAATAGAATTGTGCTCTGTTATGCTTTCAATGGCTGGTTTTTCCAAAGATAGATTACAGACCTTTGCTCTTTCCCTGGTGTCTCTGGGTGGACCAGAGCCCCCAACCTTTGAGTTGGCAGCCAGGCGTGTTATTTGTGTGCACCACCTACCCAAACAGCAGGAACACCACTTTTAACTGCTTTTGTATTAAGAGGGGAGCAGTACTGCCATTATGTAAAAATCATTTTGGAAACCCACCTGACAATGAAGTCAGTGAGACATCCATACTTGGATCTTGGCAACATTCTTTCTGTCTCAAACCTTCTCACCCATGTTTACTAAAAATAGAATGATCAAAATTACATAACACTGGCACTGGATTTGTTCCCCCTCCCCAAAATTCTCCAATACTTTTAGAAATTCTACATATATTTATGAGTCAGAAACCAAGAGCAGAAAGGAGGGGTGATGATTTGCCAATAACTGCGATGAGCCTGCCCTCCCCCTCCCCCATTAGCTGCACTAACCACCACTTAGGGCCAATTAGCTCTGAACTGGGTCAGCACTCCCAGAGCACATGCCTCACCTCTGACCTCACGAAAGCTGGGCTTGCACAAAGAGGGAGGCAGCCAGCCACAGACTCACAGGAATCCATAATTACTACCCACAGGGAAAACTCATGTAGAGGCTTTTCTGGTACTGTGCAGGAAAGTCAACTCCAGCACGAGTACACAGCACTCCTTCTCAAAGCCTCCATTCTCGGCCTGGCCTGCCCTACTCCATAGCATCCTTTCCTCAATCTTCAGGCAGTTCTTCCTTCTAAGGACACCCCACCCCCACCCCCGCAAGCCTAGATGAATCCAACAACAGACCTCCTGTTCTTTCATCTGGAACATGGATTGCAGTGCGTCTGGGACTGGTCTTCTGGATTCGGCTTCGCTATTCTGTAACTGGAAATGCTGGTGGCGTAGTGGTTAAGTGCTACAGCTGCTGACCAGAAGGTTGGTAGTTTGAATCTGCCAGGTGCTCCTTGGGAACTCTATGGGGTAGTTCTATTCTGTCCTATAGGGGTGAATATGAGTCAGAGTCGATTTGATAGAAATGGGTTTGGTTTTTCGGTCTTTACTCTCCAACTCGTCTTCCTACAAGTCAACCTCCTCCACCCAGTGTAAATCTATGTAACTCTCCCCTACTAGAAAGCCCTCTATGGACCAATTCTTCCTTACTTCCTCTTTGAAGTCGTTTCTCTGAGAAGTCTTCCTTAAACTTCCTCCACTCCCCCACCCACTTGTGGCATTGCTCACACCCACTTCCTTGCTTTTGTAGCCTGGGTTACCTGTTTGTAGGTTTCATATTAAGTAATCATATGTTCACATGTTTGTATGGGGCAAGGACAAAAACACCCTGTAATGGTCCCTTGGGATGTAGATATCAGTAAGAATATCAACTGCAGACCTTCCTCTTTTCCTCCTGAACTCTGAAAACAGAATGTTGAGGACTTGAGCCAAAACCACAAGCAGCCAATGCACAAATCTACTGACCCATGCCCTTACAATGCCTTTTTGATGGAAGCTGAGTAATCGCCATCTAGTCACCATATTCACAGAGTGGGGACCCATCACACTGTTACTGACCTTGGATGGACAAATGTCCTCACCAACTCCATTGTATAAGCAATCTAACCCTGATTACCATGTGATACTCCCCCACCTCTAACAGAGTCACAGCCCAAAGAAAGAAACACCATTAAAACCTTTATACCCACATCAGTGAGAGATTACCAGCCCACCCAGCTGGCCACCACTGGATGCCGTACTGCTGTCTACAAGTTGCCCTTGTTTAGTAAAAGCCCATGTTCTTGGACTGTCTCCTGATCAGTTCTTCAGTCTCTCAGCAAATACATACGAAGAACGGTTTTCTTTATGGGCTTAGACCCCGATAACCCAGTGTTCATCTCCATCAACATACAACCTAATTCAGGACAGGTTTCATCTTCACTAATTCTTAATCATGTGTTACCTAAGTTAGTGCTTCTCAGACTTTCAAAATAAAACAATTTTGTTGCCATGGAGTCAATTTCAACTCATGAGTGATCTTATAGGACAGCACTGCCCTGTAGAGTTTTCAAGGAGAAACTCATAGGTTCAAACTGCTGACATTTTGATTAGCAGCTGAGCTCTTAACCATTGTACCACCAAGGCTCCCCAGGTGTCCATAAATCATAAATCGCTTGGATTGATCCCACAGGCATGGGGAGGAGGGAGGGAGGGTCCTGCGGTTCTGCGTTTCTGGCCGGCTCCTTGGAGGTACAGATGCTGCTGGTCAGTGGACCACACTTGAGTAACTAGGCTCCAAACGACATGCACCCAAGGCCACATCTATCTCATATCTTAGGCTTAGCACACAATAGTATTTGAATTATGGCTTCCATGATTAAATGACTAACTGCTGAGTTTAGCCAACAGTTCTCCCTTCTAATAAATCCATAATGGGATCTCTCATACTGAGGCTGCTAATTACTAGAAATAATAATGATTTAGGTGCACAGACAAATGGTTAACTAGTCCCTTATTCTTCTGAAGGTCCCACCCTCGCTTACCCAATAGACTGCAGTCCCCAAATCTGTCAACTCTTACTCCCAAGAGTAGTCCTCTCGAGTATTACTACTAATTTTAAAAATATTTCTGTCCAAATGGAATGGACTTGGCAATGCAGAGTAACCATATGTTGGAAGCACTTTATGGTTCTATACATCTATAGGATATCATCTTGCTGACCTCTGGCTGGAGGAAGGGGAGTGGACGGAGAGGAGGGGAAAGGAGACTGTTGGGAGGATGAGACGTCTATGGAGCAGAGAGGAATAGTGTGCAGTCACCGGACAGGAAGAGCAGTGGAAGCTGCATATAGGGGGGCATGTAAATTTACATGTGAATGTACATTTTCACTCAGTTATGTTAAATAAAAAAAAATATTTCTGTTCATGTATCCCTTTGCTGTACATTGTCTGTCTTTGCAATACAGAGTGCAGTGCCTAGTGTTTAGGCACTGTAAAAATTGAATGAAAGGTTTCTGTGAAGGAACAACTTCTCTGAGTGAAAGAATGAACAAATGACTGGTCTGTGGGAACGAATGAATGAATGAAGAACTGGCTGGAATGACTGAGCCATTTGAATGAATGAATGAACAATTTGAACAAATGAGTGAGCTCTTTGAAAGAAAGAATAAATGAATAGACAAATGGATGAATGAATGAACAGTCTTCTACAAATTCCGGTGGGCCTACTCACTCCTTTGTGTGGATTCTCTTAACCACTCTTGCTCTTCTGTCATAAACTCTGTCTTAATTACCCAAAGAACAGAAAAGCAAGAGACTGGAGACAGAAAGCAGTGCTTTCTTCTGGAGCTGCAGCAAGCATGTGTCAGGCAAGTGTGTCTGTTGTTTTCAACCTCAGTTGTATTTTTAAACATTGGAGTCTTCTGGAAATGCTGATCTGCATGAAAACAAACATCATTCTTTTGCAGTGATCTTTATTTCTGAGGATCCTAGTACCTGCTGTGCTGTTAACATTCTTTCTAAGGCTGAGGAATGCTTCTCATTTTTGTCCCAATGCTTCAATCTTCCAGCAAAGTATTTAAGAAAGGGCCCCCCTATGAAGTTTGGCTTGTAGGAGATAAAACTGGAGGATGAGTTCAGGAAGGCAACTCTGAAATTTAAAACAACACTTACATAGCAGCAGAACATGTATTTTCTGGCAGTAAGGACTGGATCTAGATTAAGATACTGGAGATGGTTTTACTATTTTTCTTAAACATTAATTGAAATACATGTGAGGAAGCATGTAATTAAAGAAAATTGAGAAACTATGTAGGAGGGACAAGTGCAGTCTTGTTGATCCTTCACATCTGTATTTCTAGCACTCCATTTTGTTTGGGAACATTTTAGTAGTAACTTACTGAAACCCAGCTCATACTGGTTTACAGAAACGTCTAGCCTCAGGTATAGCTGGATCCCGGGTCACCACAAAAGTCAGTTATTATGAAGTGATATCATGCACACATTAATTAAGCAAGGGAGCATCTGTAACCGTAACAGAAATGTTACCTAAGAAAGAGAACCTACCAGAGGCAACAACAGAAATGGGAGCTCTTCTATTACCTATATCTCCATCAACAGGAGGATTTGTCGATTAGTATATTGACCGTAAGGAAATGAAAGCTAGTTATTTGGCCTGATGAATATTAAGGATAGGTTCTCAATGGTGGAATCAAAGATATTCAAGATATATGGATTGGCAGAAATATTTTTGAGATGCTTCTTCCCCATGCAAGAATAGAGTATATCATTTCTGCCAGGCTCATGGCTTTCATTGCTAATGTCCATCCACAGTGCGTCATCCCTAACCAGTCATGTATCCATTCAGTCTTTGGCTTAGAGAATATCTGGCTGCCCAGTGTGACATCTTCTGTGCCTCAAATCAAACCCTCACGAAAGGACCTTAATACAGTCACTCTACAGACACAGGATAGACCCTCACCCCAAATTTGGTTGAAAGTCAAGGCTGGTGACTACACACACACACACATACACCCCAAGAGGATCTAAGAAGGTTCACTCCCTGACTTACAGCAGGGTTCCATTCCAACAACTCTGTTGTAAGTTAGTTGCGATGGTTAAAAAAAAAAAGAAGAAAAGAATTTTTGACTTCAGTTTTCATAGCCTGCTATATGGCAGTGGTTTTGAACACTAAATCATAGCACTGAACATTTGCAAGTGAACATCTGAAAATGATATCAGCAAATTACATGCTACAACATTGTATACAGTACATATTACTAATGGTGCCAAGCCAAAGCCAAGTGCCGTCAAGTTGGATCGACTCATTACTGATGGTAAACTATATACATATTTTTTAAAAAAGACATTATAAGTACATTTTGTAGTTGGACCACAGTTGGTCTTCTGTATTTGCATCCACAGATTCAACCAACCATGGGTCAAAACTTTGGTCAGTAAAAGGTTCCAAAGAGCAAACTTGAATTTACTATACTCCGATAACTATGCAGAATCCATACAAATGCAGTGTTGTGCAAGCATCCCCTGCTGTAGCCTCCCTCCACATCATAGATCCTCAGTCTCTCCAGCACTCATCACTACTCATGTTGTGTGCACCCTTTGTTTCTATGAAAAAATGGCTCCTAAAAAGCAATTAAGCAGTTGTTTTAGCCAGCTTGTGCTGCTCTAATAGCAATATCACACCGTGGACAGCTTTAACAAAAGTAAGGTTGTTCTTACACAGTCCAGGAGACTACAAGTCTGAATTCAGGGTATCTGCTCCAGGGAAAGGGCTTTCCCTCTGTCAGCTCTGGAAGAAAGTCCTTGTGTTGCATTAGTCTTTGTACAGGGAGCATCTTGGCGCAGGAACCTCAGGTCTGAAGGATGCACTCTAGTCCTGATACTGCTTTCTGGATGGTGTGAGGTTCACAATTCTCTATTTGCTTCTTGCTCTTTTTGTCTCCCATGGGATGAAAGGATAAAAGGTGGTACAAGCCACACTTCAAGGAAACTCCCTTAGCAAGGGTGTTGCAGTCCCACCCTAATCCTCTTTTAATATGATCATCTTATCTATCAGTCACAGGCAGAAATTAGGATGTATATAACATAGGAAAATCACAAAACATGGGGGATTATGGCCCAGCCAAATGGCTACACACATTTTGGGGGGAACACAGCTCAATCCATGACAGTGGTCAAAACAATCCGTCAAAGGCCAAGAGGAAGCATAAAGTGCTATCTAGCAACAAGAAACTGAAAATATTAAATCATTTGAAAAACGCCATGGTACTTGCCAAAGTGGGCCTTAAAGTCAGTAAGAAGGAATTTCTTACACACAGTGAAGCTAAAATTCTTGGAAGTGTCAGCGCTGCCCCTACAACACCAAAAATGGTCTCTCTGGTTCAAGATACAGTCCTTACAAAGACCAAGAAAGCATTAAGTGTTAAGTGTTCACGTTAACTACAGTTTACATAGTATTTACATTGTATTAGCTATTATTAGTAAGCTTTAGATGGTTTAAAGTATATGAGAGGATGTACATAGATTATATGCAAATATAACGCCATTTTACATAAGTGACTTGCTCATCCCTGGATTTTGGTGTGCGTAAAAGTCTTGGAGTAGATACCACAGCAGATACCACAGAACAACTATATGCTGTTAAGTTGGGAACTGCTTTCATTGTGGAGGATTCTGGGTATAGAAGGGTGGACCTGAAATGCCTCGAGGCAGAAAATTAGACTGATTTGGGATTTTATAGTTGTTAAGGAGTAGGAGTAGGTTTAGGGTTCACATACATGAAGGGGCTTCTGTGGTTTGAATCTCCCATGGGGACCAAAGAGGAAGCATCCAGCCTTTTTTATTAGCTTGTTTAGATGTGGCGAGCACAAGGAAAAAAAGGAGGGGTGAGCTTTAAAAATGGAATAATCGAACATCCAAAAATGGAGTCCAACTCTTTACTATGGATATAAAAAGACAGATCTTGAAATTCATAAAGCTAATAGGACAAATCGAGTCCAAAGGCAGCAAAAATGGTTAACATACTCCCTGCTAACAGAAAGGTTAGAGGTTCAAATCCTTCCAGAAGTTCCTCAAAAGAAAGATTGAAGGTCTACTTTCAAAAAGACAGCCCCTGAAAGTCCTGTCGAACACAGTTCCACTGTAACACACATGGGGTCACCATGAGTCAGGATCGATTCAGAGACAACTGCTTTGGTTTGCTTTTAGAAGGGTAGATAGATTGAACCGTTTGGTTCCTGCTTGCAGTTAAAGGTTTATTTATTAACTATCTAAATAGGAAATCTTCCAGTTGAATATGAGTATTAAGTCAGAAGTATACCCAGATTCTCACCTTAGATCAGTGGTTGTCAGCTGAGGTCATTTTCCTCCGCAGCCAGATGGAAACTTGGCAATGTCTACAGATGGTGGTTATCACAACTCTGGGGGATGTGCTGCTCGTGGGTAGATGGCACCCAGCATGTAGAAAAGAGTGATGATGTTAAACATCCTACATAGCATGAGACAGCTACCCTCTTTGCCCCTCAACAAAGAATCATTTATTAAGTGTGCAGAGAATCCCCCAAATTAGTCATTGAGTGATCCCTGGTATAGTAGTATACATTTGTCCCTGCTTTGACCCTCCATGGGGTCAATCCTTAAGAATGTCAACTATCTGGGTTGGGCAGGAAAATTATTGTCCCGTTCATGTCTCAGAGAGAGCATCAAAATATATGCAGAGCTTCAGTCTTTTTACTACAGAAACAGTTCTTGAAAATAAGCCGCATATCAAAGGACATCTGGAAATCTAGTCATCAAGGAATTTGCTTTAATGGAGGGTTCTCCACACCTTCAGTCTACTTTCAGTTTAGTCTGGAAAAGTCTATCCTAGGATTTTGAGGTATTCATATTTGTAGTCAGAAACCCTGGTGGTGCAGTGGTAAGGTGCTACGTGTGCTAACAAAACATCAGCAATTCAAATCCACCAAGTGCTCCTTGGAAACTCTATGGGGCAGTTCTACTACGTCCAATAGGGTCGCTATCAATCAGAATCAACTCAACTGCAACAGGTCTGTGCGTATATACTTGTAATTGACTTTGAGACTTGCTTTTCTAATAACTCACTTTAAGGTTATGGAGTAGATCATCCCACTTACCTTAAACCTTCAAGTGATGATTACTAATCTAAGGTTAGTGTGCTAAGGATTTTACACTATCAAATTCATTGAGGTAGGTTGGTAAGACCTCTGCTTTATGTCATCCACATTCTCAGGCAGTTTCTCTGCAAATGGTTATCACCTGATCCTCACAGCCCCTCAGCTCTTCAACAATTCCAATAGTCTGGCTTGGTTCACAGGCTTCAACTGGAATCAAACCTCCGGTAGGCCAGGCTTAGCTCCTATGTACTGACCTAGGATCGGGTCCCTCTATTTAAGCTATGTGGCCCCCAAGTGAGGGAGAGTCTGTGAAAAGGTTCTTACTGTGATAATGTTATACGAAATCAACCGACACCCAAGGAAAGAAGCAGCAGCCATTTATTACAGTAATGCCAGCGGGCCAGCAGGGGCTCACAGACCTCCAACAACTGGCCCTGAAGGGGAAGTTAAGCAGGTTTCTATGAGTTGGGGTCTTCTGGATTGGGTGCAGCAGGGTATACTTGATGCTGAGTGCAGCAAGGGGGCCAAGTGCAGCAAGGGGGCTGATCCTGAGTGCAGCAAGGGGAAGTGGCTTGATGGCGAGTATAGCAAGGGGCAGGGTATATTTAGTGCTAGGGGTAGCAAGGGCAAATTTCCCAGAATGAGGGGGGCCCATCGGAGTGGGGGTGGTGTTCAATCTGGCTTCTCCTTCAACAAGGCAAACAGATGCTTGGTACACAAAACAACAGTTATCTACTTGACAGCTTCCACCAGTCAGGGACAAGACTGGTCCACTCCTAACACCACTTTGCTTCTCACTGATAGAATCACTTTTAGCAGAGAAGAATGTGAGCTGTGTGGCATTCACCCAAACTCCATAGGCATCCTAGTGCATAAGAAGGAGACAAGAAGACTCTGAATTGCACAAACTAAACTGTTCTTCAGTTGTTCAGCGGCAGGTAATCCTTGTCCTTCCCATCATTCTTGTAAAGCCTCCTTCCTTCAAACCAAGATTTCCCAAGTTGCTATTCTGCTAATCCCCATTCCTCAAAAAGTTTAGTAACTATGACTAGATTAAACAAAAGTCAAAATCTGTTTTCTTCTTCAGGATTGTGCAGGGGTGGGGGTCTCATAATGCTAATAAGCACTGTGACTCACCAAGAAGAAAATAGTATGCCACTTCTCACATTTGTTTCACTACAGAACGGTTATGGACTAAACTGTGTTACCCAAAATGTGTGTTGTAAATATTGACATCCTATACATGTGGCTCTAATCCTATTTAAAAATAGAATTTAAGGGGACTGTCCCTGGAACTCAGAGAGGTGATTGAGGGAATCCGGTCCCTGGAATTCAGGAAGGTCATCTTATCTAATGATAGACTTTACCGTTAGTCTGATACATATGCCCCACAGATATGACCAGAAACAGCCTGGTGTGCCCCACCAGTTATAACCATAAAACCATGAATAGCTCTTGCATCAGCCACCCCTCACCTCTGTATCAGAGCTTTCTGCTATAAAATCATAAATAACTTTGGCATCAGTCACCCCTCACTTCTTCATCAGAATTTTAAACTATAATAACTATCCCCACAAGCTATCAGGTGGGCTGAACCACATCTTGGTTCAGATCCTATTCTCTTCTCTTTGAATAAACTTCAACTGGTGTGTCTCTGCCCCAGTTTCACACCATTCTATTTCCAACATTTTTGGTGCCGAAACCCAGAACAGGGTGAACAAAATCACCAGCTCCAAGGTCCTCCCTCCCCTCAGACCTTTGCCATGGCACTACAAACAACCAACAGCACACTGACAGGCCTCTAAACAGGTGAGCCACAGAAGGAGACTTCCTTCATTGGAAGTCTTGTCATCTCTCTCTCTTCTCTATAAAACCTAGTGTTGGGTCGAGGTTTCCCTCAGGGCATAGAACACTGGTTCCTTGCTCCCCAATCCTTGCTCTCTGGGGATTCCCAGGCAGCAAGTGGGGCCTAACAGAACCCAGTAGTCCACAAGACACAAGGACACCTGCCTCTCCCTGGTAGGACTAATCTTGCCCCTTTTCTCTCTTCTTCCTCCTCACTCCCTGCATTATGGGAACTAGTCAGTCTAAGCCCCCTAAGAACACCCTACTGGGATGCCTAAAAAACCTAAGCATCTTAGGAACATCCTATGCAATTTAGAATATTTCATCCCCAGCAACGGCAAGTAGTCCAAGGTCCCTCATAGCCAAGCCTTCATTCTCCTTCATAATCGCTCCTCTCTCTGTGAGTCCCGAATCCCTTTCCAAATCTTCCTCCTTAACAAAAAACCTCAGCCTTCTAAATCACCACTTCCTGAATCTGATTTCAATCCTTCTGACCATGCCTCTTCCCCTTCTTATACTTCCTCACCCACTTCAGCTCTGGCAGATTCTGCTTCCTCTTCTGGAATTTTGCTCTCCCCTTCTACACCAACCCTCCCTCTGCTTGGTGCATTCCACAACCTACCAGCCACTTGAGGTCCTTCTCCAAGCCCTCCACAGACCCTCTTTCACTTTCACACACTAGGTCTAGAGGACAACCCTCTGAACCTATTTTTCACTTCTGAGAGGTAGCAGGAGCTGAAAGCATCATCTGGGTAGGTACACATCCCCTTCAATCTGGCTGACCTATCTCAAATTGAAAAAAGCCTCAGGTCCTTTTCCTCTAACTCCTCTCATCTTCACAAAGAACTCCAATATCTAACCCAGTCTTACAGTCTCACATGCCAAAGCCAAGCACATGGCAGGACTTTTACTTTATACTCTCCTCCACAACTACTCCAGAGGAGAAAGCTCCTTTCCGGTCCATGGCCATGGCATTTGCTGACTCACTTCATACCCAAGACCCTACCCAACACTACCACCTGGGGCAACAGTGGTGCCCTCCACAGACCCTTAGTCACCCAAAAGGCAGATGAAAATCCAACTGCTTTCCTAAATAGACTCACAGAAACTTGAATCAAATATACTAATCTAGGTCCCACTTCTAAGGTGGGACAACTCTACTTGAATACACACTTTATTTCCCAGTCAGCCTCAGACATCTGCAAAAAGTTCCAAAACCTCGGGAACAGTCCACAGGCTCCCCAAAGGGATCTTTTAAAACTGGTCTTTTGGCCTTTAATAACTAAGAGGAGGAGACTGCCAGGAAAAAACAGGCAAAAGACCAAATGCTGGCCTCAGCCCTGCAAGAACAAAGTAGGGATGACCCAGTAACCTACAAGAAACCTCAAGGTAGCTCCTTACAGCCTCAAGACCCTTGCTTCAAATGTGGGAAGGAAGGCCACTGGGCCCACTCCTGCCCAAACTCTCAAGCTCCACCCAAGCCATGCCCAGCTTGGGGTGTCCAAGGCCACTGGAAGGATGAGTGTCCTTAGACTGCTGGGTCCAGGGCCACCTCTTCGAAAACAGTGGCCGAGCAAGAGTTCATCTTGCCAGATCTTCTCAGGCTGGCCACCGAGGACTGAGATGGCCAGGACTTTAAGGCCCCATTGACATCTCACTGATGCAGCCCTGGGTTTGTCTTCAGGTTGTCAGTAAGCAAATTTCCTTTCTACTGGACATGGTGGCCATTTATTGAATACTGTCTCAATTTGGGGGAAAGCTTCTCCCCTCCTCCATTTCTATTGTTTGTGTGGCTAGAATCCTATCAAACCCTCTTAGACACCCCCCCACCTTTAAACTGTCAATTAGATCACTTAAATTTTTCCCTCACCTTTCTAGTAATCCCCAAATGCCCCACTCCCTTATTAGGCAGAGACCTTCTTAGAAAGCTCCAGACAACCTTCATGACAACTTCGTACTATATCCCTCCAACCTAGACAAAAATACTAGACTCCCAACACTTCTACTTCTATCCCCCTCTAAGCCTAGGGGGACTCCTAACCCACAAGAGAAGGCCCATACCTTCCCTCCCAGACCCTTTCTGAGAACATTCTATCACCTAATCTTAAACTTATTTCTACCCAACCCACCAGAAAATCCTGAAACTTGACTTTCTCTTGTCTGGGACTGATATTTACAGGGGGAATTCACTGATTATCCATGGCAGGAAATTTCCCAGTAGTTAGAAACATCCCCCTACTGCCTTATAATCACCTGACTTTTCATAGCCAACTCCGTTTCTGCCAAGTCCTCCATACATGTCCCTTCTCCACATACTTAACACCCTTAACTTATCTTCTCTTGAACCACACTACTAAATATCAGAGGTGCTGAATCTGTTTGTCCCTCTCCCCAAGCACTTACCCTGCACTTCTGGCCTCTCTGGAGACATGGACTCAGACCACTGACCACTTGACATATGCTAAGGTAAAGGGTCCATCTTTCTCAAAAGAGTAGACACTCTCACAGGACATTACTCAACCACGTTGGTCAGTCGATCTACATTACTGTTCAAACCTTTGTCTCATACACACAATCCCTCTCCACACCCCCACCCAAATCTTGGGACTAATAGCCCCAGGCTTAACTCTCTTAAACTCCCTTTTATATCCCATGAATAGATAAGGTCTAATCCTAAAACACCTAGATCCTAGACTCTGCAGCAATACCATCAATATACCCGCTCCCCACTCTGCCCCACCTCACAGACCCAAAGTCAAAGGGTAGACTATTCCTTTTCCCCTACAGCCAACGGCATGTTTCTTCAACAAGTACATTTCTCAGGGCCACCCTAATTCTAAGATGTGTCCTCTGGAATGTGTATTGCCCTGAGCCAAAGCCTTTTTCCCTGGATTAATACCCTCCCCTGCTCTCAACAACCTTCCAAAATAAGTCCCCTTTTAGGGGTCGATCTTTCCAAAATCTTTCCAGTTTGGAACAATGAACCATCCACCAGACAAGGGTCATATGATTTCCTCTACCTCTTCTCTCTATGTGTTAGCATATGTCTCCTAGAAGACAGTTTCTTCTTGTTTTGTGAGAGGCAAGCATATTCCTGCCTACCCACAAACTGGAAGGGAATATGCACTCTGTTCTATTTATCCCCAAACGTTGATATTGCCCCCCTGCCAACCACCAAATAATCCTTACCTATACCTGTAAGAGCCTCAGTCAGCCCAAAAAAAGAGCTCCCATCCTTATACCACTATTGGCTACCCTGGAGATCACATCAGATATTGGTACTGGCATAGAAAGGTTAAGCATTTTGCTCTATCACTTTCACCTCCTCTCACAAAACCCCCAAGAAACCATGGAGGACATATGCAAAGGACTGGTAAGAGTGCAAGACCAAATAGATTCTCTAGCTGCTGTTACCCTACAAAACAGATGTACCCTAGATCTGCTGACCACAGAGAAGGGAGGTACTTGTCTTCTTATAGGTGAAGAATGCTGTTTCTGTGTTAACCAATCAGGCCTGGTCTGAGATGCAGCTAAAAAAACCTTCAGAGAGAGTGGCAATTTATGAAGACAGCAAAGAGGCAACTGGCATACCTGGCTAAATTCACAAAAATGGCTTCCCTGGCTTCTTCCATTTATAACACCTGTTATCTTACTCACTTTAGGACTCTGTCTTGGCCCGGTCCTATATAGAACTGTAACACAGCTAATCCAGCAGTTAGTCTGCAACTTTAACCACAAAAAAGTGAATCAGGTTCTGCTCCTCCAAGAAACTTGACAAGATCTATACCAAAACCTCCCTAAAAACAACTGATGGATCTCCTTCTTTGCTGATTATCAAGACACAAGTAGAGAGTGAGAAGACCTCAGAGGGCCCCGCTGACTCCACATATACCCAATGACAAATCAACAACCTTTATCCTCAGGAAGCAGCTAGAAAGAATAACAACATTCCTCTGTCCTTTAACCAAAAGTAGGGAGTTGAGAGAACTCTGTCCCTAGAATTCAGGGTGGTCATCTTATCCAATACTAGAACTTTCCACTGGCTGAAAACACTCTGATATGTATACCATGCCCACAGGTATGACCGAAAACAGCCTGGTATGCCCAATCAGGTATAACCATAAAACCATAAATCACCCTTGCATCAGCCACCCCCCACCTCTTTATTGGAGCTTTCTGCTCTAAAACCATAAATAACTTTTGCATCAGTCACCCCTCACTTCTTCATCAGAACTTTAAAATTATAAAAACTATCCCCACCTGCTATCGGGTGGGCTGAACCACATCTCAGTTCAGACCCTGTTCTCTTCAAATAAGCTTCACTGGAGTCTCAAACTGTTGTGTCTCTGCCCCTGTTTCATTCCATTCTATTCCCAACAGAACTGTCTTTTTATGCCAATGAGACTGTATTATTATAAACTCTAAACCAAATGGACTGCCATCAAGTGAATTCCGGTGCATGGTGATCCTACAGGACAGAGTAGAACTGTCCCATAGCTTCCAATGAGTGTCTGGTGGATCTGAACTGCTAACCTTTTGTTTAGCAGCCATAGCCCTTAACCACTACATCACTAGCGTTCATATCAGTGTAAAAAAAAAAAAAAAAAAACCCAGTGCCACTGAGTTAATTGCAACTCATGGCGACCCCTTAGGATAGAGTAGAACTGCTCCATAGAGTTTCCAAGGAGTGTCTGGTAGAGCTGAACTGCCAATCTTTTGGTAAGCGGACATATATGCCTTAAACCAGTGATCTCTGAGTTATAAGAAGAGCTGATTAGGCACGAAGAAGATATACCCCTACATGAAGATCACCAAGGAATAGAGAAACAAAAGCTGAAAAGAGTCAAAAATCTTCCCCTCAGAGCCAATACAGAAAGAAAATCTTCCCCTAGAGCTGGTGCTACGTATTCAGACTGCTAGAATCCTAAACTATGAGAAAATAAAAATTTGTTCATTAAAGCCATCTACTTGTGATATTGTCTGTTAGAGCAACACAGAGAAACTAAGAAATTTATATTTGTGTTTCTTGTTTCTCCCAAGCAATATCTTTTGGAATATTCTGTAGAAAATGATTTGAAAAGCATTGTTCTGTAGAGTTAACTGGCTCTTCTTTTGTTTGGATTCTATGACATGTATAAAATATCCAGCCAAGCCAAGTGCCGTCAAGTCAGACCCGACTCATGGATAGCATCAAAACTGACATTTTTCTACATTTAATTTGCTCTAGGGTTTGGTTCCTGGCCTTGCCCTTTATTGTCTGTGCTCATTAAGCCAGTTCCTCAGTCTGTCTGAGATTCTGTTTTCTCATCCATCAAATGATGATAACATCTACTGTCCTAGTTATCTAGTGCTCCTATAAAAGAAATATGACAAATGGGTGGCTTTAGCAAACAATTTTTATTTTCTCACAGTTTAGGAGGCTAGAAGTCTGAATTCAGGATGCTGGCTCTAGAAGGAAGTTTGTTGTCTCTGCTGGCTTGAGAAAAAAATCCATATCTCTTTGAGGTTCTACTCCTAAGAGATCTTCATGTGGCTTGGTGTCTCTCTTTCCCCATCTCTGCTTCTCCATGTGTGTTTTATTTCTTTTATCTCTAAAAGAGATTGATTCATGACACACCCTACACTAATCCTGCCTCATTAACATAACAAAGACAACCATTTTCAAGTGGGAATACAACCACAGACGTAGAAGTTAGGATTTACAACACATATTTTGGGGGGACACAATTCAATCCATAACATTTACTCCACAAAGACGTCTGTTTTAGTCAGCTAGGCTGCTCTAACAGAAATACCACAGAGTGGATGGCTTTAACAAAGAAAGATTTATTCTTACACAGTCCAGTAGGTTGCAAGTCCATATTGCGGGTGTCCGCTCCAGGGGAAGGCTGTCCCCTTGTCGGCTCTGGAGGAAAGTCCAGTATTGCATCAGTCTTTGCCCAGGGAGCGTCCTCACACAAGAACCTCTGGTCTGAAGGACGCGCTCTGCTCCCGGTGCTGCTTGCTTGATGGTAGCGAGGTTCTCAAATTGTCCTTTGTTTCTTTTTCCTTTTATTCCTTGCAAGCTAAAAGCATTAAGGATGGGGCAAGCCATACTCCAGGGAAATTCCCCCCACAGCAGGAATTCACAGCCCCACCCTAATCCTGTAACATACAGGTTAGCAAAACCACACAATGGAGGACAGTCCCAAGATACTGGAAACCATATCCCAGCCACATGGCTGCACACATTTTTGGGGGGACACAATTCCAACCATGACAACGTCTAAGACAGTGTTTTATACATTATTATTAGCTGTCATCAAATCAACCTCTGACCCATGATTACCCCAAGAACAAATGACTGAAATTGAAACACTGCCCAGTCTTGTATCATCCCCATGATCAGTTGCAGAACGGACTATTGTGAGCTATAGGTTTTGCGGGGGGGGGAGAGGCTGATTTTTCAGAAGCAAATCACCAGGCCTTTCTTCCTACTCCACCTCTGTCTGCCAAAACCTGTTCAGCATCATAGCAACACATAAGCCCATAACGACAGGTGATGACTGTGCAAGAAGCATATTAGCCAGGAATTGAACATGGAACTCCAGACAAAGTCAGAAAAATGCCACTGAACCACCATTACCAATCCAAACCCACTGCCATTGAGTTGATTCTGACAAAGAACAACCCTACAGAACAGAGTAGAACTGCCCATAGTGTTTCTAACGCTGTCAGTCTTTATGAAAGTAGACTGCCACATCTTTCTCCCGCAGACTGGCTGATGGAATCAAACCACTGATCTTTCAGGTAGCATCCAAGTGTTTAACCACTGCATCACCAGGCCTCCTTACTGAACTACCACAACTGGTGTTTGATAAACCTGCATCTGTTTTCATTAGCTAACATACCATAACCACCTGCTGAAGAAGCAGACATACATCTCCATAACCCCACAACAACAGCACAGTGCTGCACCCATCATAAAACCAAAAAACCCAATCCTATTGCCATCAAGTCAATTCCAACTCATAGCAACCCTGTAGAACACAGAAGAACTGCTACCACAGGATTTCCGAGGAGCAGCTGGTGGGTTGGAACTGCTGAACACTTAATCACTGTACCACCAGGTCTCCCACATCCATTGTAGACCTAAATAAATATGTGCTAAAAGCGTGAATGAATCATCTCTGCCTTTCGGGACCTATAAGCCCTACAGTTCTAGAGTAGATCATCTAATACAACGCAATAAACAGGAAGATGCCTGGAGCTTACACTGCACTCTCTACTAGAAATTACACCAATACACCCAAATGTACCTTCCTGCCTAGCTTTCCTCTACCTTGCTCCATAAAGATTTATGTATTCCAGATATTTCCTTAAGGATACTAGTGATAGAGTGTTGCTATTCTGATGAGCCAAAGCTAAGTACCGTCGAGTCGGATCGTGACCCTAATATATAAATCATGAAAGCAGAGAGAATCATCAGTCCATAGCCCAGAAAACCTAGTGCTGGAGTGAAAAGTAATGTTTTCTATGAGGCATGCTGGATAAGAACCTGGGCTCAGGAACTAGACCACCTGAATTTTGAAGGCAGGCATAGTCAAATGTGACCTTAAGCATGTACTTAACCTCCTTGTGTTCCAGTTTCCTTCCTATCTGCAGGAGAGAAAGAGCATGAGCACTGATACAGATGTGTCCTCCCAAAATATCTATCAACTTGACTAGGCTATGATTTCCAGTACTGTGCGATTGTCCACTATGTTGCCATCTGATGTGATTACCCTACGTGTTATAAATCCTACTTCTTTGATGTTAATGAAGCAGGACTCAATCTACAAGATTAGGGTGTATCTCAAGTCGATCTTTTTTGAGATACAAAAGAGAGAGGTAAGCAGAAAGAGGGGGACCACATACCACCAAGAAATACGAGCTAGGACGATAGCACATGCCTTGGACTCATGGTCCCTACACTGAGAAGCTCCTAGATAAGGAGAAGATTGATGACAAGGATCTTCCTCAAGGGCTGATAGAGAAAGTCCCGACAGGGGACTTCTAGCTTCTCAGACTGTGATAAAATAAATTTTCTCTTGGTAAAACCATCCCCTTGTATTTGTTAAGGCACTACTAGGCAGCTCAGACAAGCACTTCTAGTTTTGTATTAAGGATTAGAGTTAAGTAATAAATGATAGTTGCCCTGAGCAATGCTTGGAGTACAGTAATTATTCAATAGATTGATAGTAGTTGATAGTTGATAGTATTATTAACTCATCATAAACTCTCTTTATCCCTCTCCAACTCTTCTCTCTCCTTGACCAGGCCTTTAAACTCAAAGGTAAAACAAGAGAAAAAATCCACTAGACTGAAGAAACTCAAGGAATGTAGGAGGCATTACTGAAAGAAATTTATTCATAGAACAATGGAGGTAATTTCTTTTTGTTTGCATTAAAACAGAATTTTAAGGCTGCAAGGCCAGCTGTTTATTCCTCAGAGGGAAGTGGTTACTGTAATGATGTACTTTGAACCACACGGCTAGTTAGCGCCTTCCCTCTTCATTGGAGAACCATGAAATCTATTATGCTCCCTTAGAAGGCAGTGTTGAATGAGCAATTGCTGTGTTTGTAAAGAACATATTGACCATGGTGGAATGATTTTATCCACACTTACACAGTGATGACAAAATTGGACATGACTAAAAGGTTTGGGCAGACCAACACTCAGCAGCAACACCTAAACACAAATGTCGAGGCACCCATAAAAATGCCCTGGTATGTCACAGGGCACAGATCTAAGCCTTCAATCACTTTGGGCTGGATGGCTGCACAGGTGTTTCAGATTAGCAGTTTCCAAGTGGTTTTAGCAAATACCTCTTCTTTTCTCTAACACAATCTTATGTAGAACCCACATATGTGAATAAAAGCTGAACTTGTCTGAGTTGAAAAAAATTGAAGATGTCCGTTCTCTCTTCCCCCACCCCCACTCAGCATTTACCCTTGAGAACTTCAAGGAGTTTTCCAGGATCCATGAACTTATGCGAGGTCTCATGAGCCCCTTCCATATCCATAAGCTCAGATATTAACTGGGAGAAGATCAGAGGAAGGAGGTGGTTGTCTTAGTCAGGGTTTTCTAGGGAAGCAAAACCAGTAACATATATGTACAAAGATAGATTTATATAAAGGAAACAACTCACATAGTTGTAAAAGCTGAATGTCCCAAGTCCTAGCACAAGCCTCAAGTGGCTACGGCAGCTAGTGAACCCAAGGTCAGCAGGTCAGAGACCAGTGTTCTAGATCACCAGCTATGTAGGTCAGTGGATCCCAAGCTGGCGGCGAGACTGCGAGGTCTCTGCTGACTCATGGAGCTACAGGGGCTGGCGAACCCAGGGTCAGCAGTTCAGGGAACTGGACTCTCACTTACTGGCTATAACAGTTGATGAATCCAACAGCTGCTAGTTCAAGTCCAGGAACCAGACACAAACAGAGCAGGAGCTGCTGGCAACTTGAGCAGACAGAAAGTAGGTGATGGAAAGCAGAGAGATGAGAGCTGAGGGGCGGGAAGCCATCATAGGCCCCACCCCTCTACTTGACACAGCAGCCAAACATGGAGTTGCCAGGTTGACACAGTCTTAATCACCTTAGTCCACCCCGCATCAGTTTGGCATCTGCACACATCAACCCTTACCATCCATAGTCTCTGAAGGAATACAAAGTCATACTTAATGTCTAATGTGATATAACTAATACATATACAACACGCCATTTACATCTTATGTTTCATAAGGAAACAAAAATGTCTGCTACTCACAAAGCAAAAATATTCATCACAATTACAATCCTCATTTCTGCAACTAGTCATGTATCCATAGAAACCGGTATGTAGAACCACCTTCTTCTACAGTCCATTCCTTATTCCCTTTGCCCTCAGCAAGCACCTCAGCTGATTGTGGTTCCTTGCCTAGTGAGGTGACACAAGCCTTTGATCCTGAAGGGTCAAGGCTATTAGCAGTCATTTTGGAATTGGGTTGCTATAGTTTACCATTGAGTTTAATCACAGAACATGGTAGCACTAGGAGATGTCCTAAGGGATCTCCTGCATTCCAGACATACTCTTCTTTGCCTCCACTAAGTAATGTCAATCCAATTTCATCTTGGTAGTCAGGATCAGTCACACCAGCGAGTATGGTAATTCCCTTCATTGTTTGTTGATCCAGAAGCATAAGTATCCCAAAATGACCTGGTGGCAATTTTAGCTTCCAGTTCGATGGAATCTTGGTGGCAGCATTCCTCCCTTTGGAACTAAGATATTTAGGCCTGCAGAGTATAAGGTTGTCAAAAGTCTTGCAAGTGGGTCTCTGTAGATAATAGTAAGTGGTGTCACTCCCATTTCCACCCCTCAATTCCTGGACCTACAAATCCTTGCTATAGGAGAAACAGTACCATATATTGGACTTGGTTTAGAGCATATGCAGCACAGGGAAATATGAAGAACATTTCCCCAACCCTGCAAGGTATTGCCACCTAGCTGGCAGCATAATTGTGTCTGTAGGAGGCCATTCCATTGTTCTATCAAGACAGCTGCTTCAGGATGATGGGGAACATGGTAAGACCAGTGAATTCCATGAGCATGGATCCACTGCTGCACGTCATTTGCTGTGAAGTGAGTCCTTTGATCAGAGTCGATGCTGTATCAGATACTGTAACAGTGCATAAGACATTCCATAACTCTACAGATGGTAGTTTTGGCAGAAGCATGGCATGCCGGGAAGGCAAATCCATATCCAGAATAAGTATCTATTCCAGCAAGGACAAAACACTTTCCTTTCCAAGATGGAAGTGGTCCAGTGTAATCACCTTGCCACCAGGTTGCTAGCTGATCACTTTGAGTCATAGGCACCACATTGAGTACAGAGTGTTGGTATCTGCTGACTCACAGAGCTGCAGGGGCTGGCGAATCCAGGATGAGCAGGTCAGGGAACAGGCTCTCACTCACTGGCTGTAAGGGTTGATGAATCCAACAGCTGCTAGTTCAGGTTCAGAAACCAGATGCAAAAGATATCAGGAGCTGTTAGCAATGTGAGCAGAAGGAAGTATGTGGTAGAAGGTGCAGAGATGAGAGCTCAGGGGTGGGAAGCCACCATACACCCCACCCCTGCTACTTGATAGAGCAGCCAAACATGGAGTTGCCAAATTGACAGTCTCAACCACCACAGTGGTGTTACGCTGTGCTGCAATAGAAGAAACTGAGTGTTTAGCCTCCAGTGACTACCTGAAGGGACTTTTTGCAGTTACTGGATCAGAGTAAGTTCTAAACTGCCTTAGTCTAAATACCGTTCATTTCGTCTCCAAACTTTGAAAAAATAAAAATTTGTTCCTTAAGGCACCCACTTGTGGTGCTTTCTGTTAGAACAGCACAGAGAAACTAAGATACACATATTTGCATTCCTTATTTACCCCAAGGAACATCTTTTGGAATATTTCATAGAAAGTGATTTGGTAAGCTGGAGACCTGGTAGCACAATGGTTAAGAGCCATGGCGAACTATGCTAAGCTGTAACTGCTAACCAAAAGATCCACAGTCTGAATCTGCCAATTGCTTCTTGGAAACACTATAGGGGAAATTCTACTTCCATTCTATAGGGTTGCTATGAGTCAGAATCAACTCCATGGCAATGGCTTTGGTTTTCATTCTGGAACGTTGGTTAAGTAGGGGCTCTTGAGGAATAACAGATCAAGTGCATGCAAATTTATAAAATTACATTTTCTCTGTACATTTCAGTTTGGGTTTAAGAAATCTGTACTTCTGTATGCTTCCTATCTGGTCTTTTCTCATTCTAGAAAATTCTAAAACACTCAAGTTCAGCACTGTGGACATCTTGAGTCAGATAATTCTTTGCTGTAGGAAGCTATCCTGTGCATTGTGGAATGTTTAAGCAGTGTGTCTAGCCTCCACCCCACAGATTTTAGTAGCACACCTGGCCTTTCCAATTGTGGAAACCAAAAAATGTTTTTAGCCATTGCCAAATGTCTTTATGCAACTGGTTTGGGTTTTACTTTGTTTGCTTTTCCCTTTATCTGGAATTCTCTTTTTTTAGCCCATGTACCTCCTCTAGGAGATTTTTGTTTGTTTTTTAAGCCATTCAATAAAGCTTCTTCCGTGTGCCAGTTTCTAGGTATACAGTTAACAGGATGGGAACAATTCCTGCCCTGCCAATACTTGGTTGTCACTGCAAGCTGGGCACACCCCTTTCTGTCCCTATTCCACACTGTTGTAATTGCAATATCTTACTTATTTATCTGTCTCTTGCTAGAGATTGAAACTCCTTGAGTTTCTATCTGTCTAGCACCTACCACATCTGTTGAGAGAATGAATTTCATATGTTGATATTTTCTCTCACTTATTCAAATCCAGATTTTAAGGACTACAACAATCATGATAATGTTAAATGTCATTCATAATTAATGGTAGATAAACATAACTCATAAAGGAATACTCAACAGGCAAAAAGAAACACTAAAATGTTTTCTTATAATACATTCTAAGACCAGCAAAATAACAATAGATATTAGATTTGAGAATGAATAATCAGCTAATTTCAGTTCTACTGAATTTAGGATGACTAGAGAAAAATCACCCTGGTTGAAGTCAATTTTGAGTCTTCTCTTCAAAAGCTCTATACCAGCCAAAAGCTACATATTAAGCTAACTGTCTGCTGGCTTCTCTAAATTTGTGTCCAGCCAAATTGCAAACATCACCCTATCCAGTGGTCACTATAAGTCTGCTTTTAACAGGCTGATTGATTTTTATAATGTTCCAGGCAATTTCAAGTTGTCAGTAAGAACTAATTCTGTCTCATTACTGCCTTCACTCTTGGCAGCTCCATGACCACTTACTGGCTTTGGTCTTCATGTTCATTTTCTTCTGCTAATTCTAGAACCGTTATCCCCCCACTCTGCAACCCCAAAGGTCTGAGGCTATAATTAGAGGAAGTCCAAGTCCCTCAGCACAATTACAGGTGAAAAGTATCTTCCCACAGTGCAGAGTTGGACCCAAAAGTCCTGTTACCTTACACAACTTTCTACCAAACCAAAACTTACTGGAACCTGAATGCTGTATATATCACTAAACCAATTCAGCAAGTCTACAGCTAGTCTTCTCTTGAGCTGATACAAAACTCACTTGTCAAACCGTAATTGGAGTCCCATATTCTCCTTCTTACCTCATGCAGCTTGAGGACAGAAGCTGGCTTGTGCTGGCTCTACATCTCTATGTATCGACATACAGTCTAAACTAAGAAGGGTTTACGAACCGTTCTACTCAGCAGCCATATAATGTGTGAGGCCTCATAATCACATGAGATGTCAGGTACTACATTTTGCAGTGGCAGAATTATTAAATATATTCCATGTAGGGCTCACATAGTCAGTATTAACTTTTTGCCATTAAGCAGAAACATGGGTGATTACTCCCATTTATATCATACATACTTCTTAGACAATGGATATCCTGTTGTAAGAACTGGAATCAAAATAAACACTAGCTGCATAACACGCCAAGTATCATAAATAAATATGCCTTTTCCCTAGTTGATGAGGTCTATTTTTGGAAGTGCGGTGCAATAACTTACTTAATATGGCCCTTGTAACCAAGGTCTTTGTGGTTCACATGATTGAGTGGAACTCTGCAAATAAGGCATATGAAGCCTGTGATGGTTGGGCTTATGTGCCAACTTGGCCGGGCCATAGTTCCCAATATCGTGTGGTTGGCCTTCATTTGATACGCTGTGGATCCTGACCTCTACATGTTCATGAGGCAGGTTTAAAGTAAGGTATGTCTTGGGTCCAGCCTTGCAGGAGGCATGACTGAAGAAGCTCCACCCTTATAAAGTTCCACCCTTCTCTGGAATGTGAGCTGCATCTAAGATACACGTGTGTGTCCTGGTAAGGCTTTTCCTTTCTGCATCTGGATCCCAAGTCCAATTCATGATCAAATGACCTCCCCGAAGGCCTGCCATCTGACCTGGTAATTCTGAGATTCGCTGACTTATAACAGCCCCTCGGACCAAAGGCCTAGTGAATGACCTCATTTGCCTGCTTCCACAGCACTTAGAGCCAGCAGCCCATGGTTTGAATGCTCAGTTTGGGTTCACTGGCCCCTGTAGCTACACAGGTCCAGAGAAGGCTAGGCCTGATGCACAAATTTGGCACTTGCCAGCCAAAACCAAGCGAGTAATTTCCTTTATGCAATTTGTGAGTTCTCTGAGATGTTGCAGTGAATCAGGAAACCCAAAGATAGGAGGCAGAGTGCTGAGGCAAGAGGCAGTAGTTGATGTGAGAGAAGACAGAGTGGTACAGCAGCTTGGAGAAGCTGGACATTTGTGACATCCTTAACCTGCACCTCACAGGAATCAGCTTTGTGCTGATCCTAATTTTAAAAATTTATTTAAGAGGGAAGAAAAATAGCTTCTGTGACTTACAAGCATTACGTATATGAGCCCACATCCAACACAATCATCAAGAGCCAAATATTATGGTAGGTGTTTTAGGTAGAACCAATACAAAAAAAAAAACACCCAAGCCCACTGCCGTAATGGGGGCCACACCCAGGGAGACTCCCTTTACACTGGATCAGGGATAGACCAGAGTACGAGTGTCGTATACCACCCTAATCATCTCTAACATAACTCAATCATGGCTCGGAAGCCCTGGTGGCTTAGTGGTAAGTGCTGTCTGCTAACCAAAAGGGAAGGCAGTGTGAATCGGCCAGGCACTCCTTGGAAATTCTATGGAGCAGTTCTTCTCTGTCCTATAGGGTCACTATGAGCCAGAATCAACTCAGTAACACTGGATTTGGTTTTTTTGTGTTGTTGTGTTGTGCTGTGCTGTGCTGTGTTGTGTTCTGTTGTGTTGTGAATCTTGTCTCAATAACAACAGACAGAGATGAGGGTTTACAACATACAGGAAAATCACATCAGTCACAAAATAGAGGACAACCACATGACACTTGGTCTAACAAAGTGGACACACATTTTTGAGGGACACAATTCAATCCATTAACAGGCAGTTAAAGGGAACTTAGACTGCAACAATACATAGAATGCACCATCAAGGGACTGGGGGAAAGCATGGTAGCTGCAGATAAGGCTGGAGAGGTAGGTTGGGAAAGAGAAAAGGTTATCTTGTAAATGACAAAAGCTTTAAATGGGAAGATGGCAAACGGTTGTTTTAACATACTCGACTTGATGCAGACTTTTGCCCCTGCTGCTCCACCACAACTGCTCCTATCATCCTCATCAATGACATCCTTTTTGCTAAGTGCAATGGTCACTTCTTGTCCTACTCCTACCTGACCAATCAGTAGCATTTGGCATACCTGCCCACTCCATCCTCTTGAAAGCACATCTGTCTTCCAGCACTTTCCACTTTCCTCATTTTCCTCTCAGCTCTCTGGGGGCTCCTCCTCAGGTTCTTACTGGTAAACTCAGCCTGTAAATGTCAGAGCAGCCCAGACTCAGACTATTCATCCCCACGTCTCTAAGCAGCCTCATTCAGCCTCATTGTATTAAGTATAATTCATATGCTGACTACCTCCAAATGTGTGTCTTCCACCTGTAACTTAGTCCTTAATTCCATCCATACTTAAATTGGTTACTAAGCATCTCCTCTTGCATGGCTAACAGGTATCTCAAATTTAACCTGCCCAAGGCTGAGCTCTTCATGTTTCTTTCCAAGTCTGCTCCTCCCGTATTTATCCAAAGCGTAGTAAATGATACCTCCATTTTTCTAATTGTTTAGTTAAACAACCTTAGATTCTACTCCCACGTAACTTCTCAGTGTGTCAGGAAACCCTGTCCTCACCTTCAAAATACATCCAGAATCCAAGCAATTCTCACTACTTCCCCTGCAAGCACCAGGTCCATGCCATCACCTCTTGCCTAGATACTGCAGCAGTCTGGTAACTATCTCTCTTCTCCTCTTCCAGCCCCATTCCCATAGTCCTTCCTCAGGACAACAAGTACATTTTAAAGTAGATGTCAGTTACATCACTTCCCTGCTCAAGACCCTCCGTAGGTTCCCCCACCTCACTCAAAGCACAGGTCAATGATCCTGCAATGATCTAGAAAGCATCACATGACTGGTCCTTAATACTCATCTGTCCTTGATGTCTGCTCTTCACCCCCTGCCCCCTCCAATTCAGTCACTCTCACGTCCTTCCTCTTCCTCAGGCATGCTGGGACCTCTCCTAGCTTGGCATCTTTGTATATGATGTTCTGTCTCCCTGTACCATTTTCCCCCACATATCCTCAGCCCCTCAGGTGTCTTCCTCAATGTTACCTTCTCAGCAAGAACTTCCTTGAAAACTCTACTCAAAGTTGCACCTTAGGACCTACCTCCCCTTTTTCTCCAGAGCTCGTATTCTCTACTATGCTACCTAATTTTCTTTGGGTTTTTTTACCATATAGCTTCCTTAACTAGAAAGTAAGTTCCATGAGGGCAATAATTTTCTTCCACTTTGTTTACTATGGAACAGTGTCCAGAACCTAATATGTTCTTGGCTGCGAATGAATGAGGGCAATGCGGAAGATGAGTTAAGGAGGGCAGTGAACAATGGGAGGCAGAGGTGCCCAAATAAAGATACTGCAGAGGTCCATGCAAACAAGAAAAGGGTCCTGAACAGAGGCAATGACAGGCGGAAAAGACAGGTTAGTAGACACGGAACTTGTTCATCTCAGAGATGGCGATGCAACAGTAATTATTTCCAGATTTAATTGCTTGTGAAACCTTTTTTGGGAGGGTTGTATTACAGGCCTGTAGTTCCATAGAACCTACTTTGGAAAACCTAGGATTAATCAATGTGTAGGATATTTTCCTATCACTAAATTGATGATCCTGAATCAAAATCACACGTTACTCTTTGGGCCGGAATCACCACCTTGTAGTAATTCACCAAAATGAGAAACACAAAGGGGAAGAAGAGAGGCTTCACATTCTTTAGGCCTTCCAGAAAACATGGAGTCATTCCTTTGGCCACATACAAGAGAATGACAAGAAAGGTGATACTGTAGACCTCAAGGAAGTGAGTGCTGTCTAAAAAAGGAATGCCCCACAAATGTTACCAGAGCAAAACTGGAAGAGTCAACAATGTGACACAGCTGGCTGTTGGCATTGTTGTGAACCAACATGTTAAAGACAAGATTTTTGCCGAGAGAAAGAATGTGTGTATTGAGCATATTAAGTACTCTAAGAGCCAAGGTAGCTTCCTGAAACATGGGAAGGAAAATGGTCAGAAAAAGAAGCCAAAGAGAACGATATCCAGATTTAACCAGTTGGCTCTATGCAAAGCAGCACACTTTGTGAGAACCAACATATTCCCTATGAATTCATGGCATAATAAGTACAAAATAAAGATGTCTGAGATGAAAAGAAAATTATAGATGGCTTAGGATCACTAGGACGTATGGTCTCTTGGTTGGGTACATATGGTTCTGATTATGGAAACCCCTATTTATGTGGGCATCTGACATCAGAGACAAGGACTAAAATTGTTCTATCCATTAGAATACTTTCAGTCTGAAGGCATAAGGAATCAGCCTAAAATGGACATATGTGATACAAACTGAGTCACTGAACAGGAAATCAGAGAGCAGAAGTCCAGTTGGGGTGACAACACACTGACATCGGGGCTTCAAAGTGGATTCTCTCTGACATTCTTGTTTGTGCTCAGGGTTGTATATCAATTGTTGCTGCTCCAGACGTTGTATTATCCCAGAAAGGAAGAGGGAGACAGAAAAGCTTTCTCCTCGGAAGTCTCTATCTTTTCATCTGGAGGAAAAACATTCTTCATGGAAAAATGCCTACAGACTCACTGACCAGAACTGTCACATGAATAGTTGGAGCTACAAGGAAAGTTAGAAAAAAGGGATGAGACTTTTATGATCAGACTAGGTCTTGGTCATTCATCCCTAGGTTGGAGAAGCGACCTCCTTTCCCTAAGATCAAGGTATCTCGAACCCTATCTGAACAAAATAGAGGTCCCCTTAGCAGGAAAGACATGGCAAGAAAGCCAGGTCCATGGGAAAGGATGGTACAAGTGGTTAAGTGTGTGGTTATTAACCAAAAGGTTGGCAGAGGTACCTCAGAAGAAGGCACTGGTGATCTACTTTTGGAAAAATTGACCAGTGAAAACCCTATGGAGCACAGTTCTAGTTTGACACACATGCGATTGCTATGAGTTAGAATTGACTCAAGGACAACTGTTTTCATCTTGGTTTTGGTTATAGGCAAACAACATTCTGCCACAGTTGCCAGCAGTAATGTCTGATGGCTTTCACGGCCACTGTTTCGTGCCTGGCACTTCCCGATGGTACATGGCGTACACTTCACCAACAAACCATGTTCAATTGGCAGTGGGAGTCTGGGAAGACTGTAGTGGGAAGTGCCTACAAGGGAGACAGTTGTGGGATCAGAAGAAAGAAGATTCACGCGTATCTTAGTCATCTAGTGCTACTACAACAGAAATACCACAGGAGGACGGCTTTCAAAAGAGAAATTTTATTCTGTCACAGTCCAATAGGCTGTAAGTCCAAATCAGGGCACCAGCTCCAGGGGAAGACTTCCTCTGCTGGCTCTGGAGGAGGGCCTTTGTCATCAAACTTCCACTGGACTGAGAGCTTGTGGGGCTCGGAGACCCCAGGTCTTTCTACAGGATACTCTCTGCTCCTGGCACCGCTTCCTGGTGGTATGAGGTACTCCGCTCTGGAGGCAAAGTGTTAAGTGCAATGACTGCTTACCAAAAGGTTGCAGGAGCTCCTTGGAAACTCTGTGGGACAGGTCTACTCAGTACTAGAGGGTTGCTGTGAGTTGGAATCAACTCAATGACAATGGGCAACAGGTACTCTCTGCTTGATTCCCCTTCTTTTATATCCCAAGAGATTGCCTCAAGGTACCATACACTCTTATAGATTGTGTCCTGCATCACTAACAAAACCACTGCCATCTTCCCTCATTAACATCATAGAGACAGGATTTACGACAAGTAGGAACATCACCCAGCGCAAGGAATCCTGGTCTAGCCAAATTGCTGCACACATTGGCAGGGAGGGGGATAAGTCAATCCATGACAGTGTGCTACAGCAATGCTGCAATGGACAAGGCACAGGGCAGCAGCAAGCAACACAAATGAACTGTGTTGTTGACGTTTTCTTTCTACCTAGCCAGTTCTCAGCCGGTGGTAAGTACACTTTGATGTCTCCTTGTCTGACAGCAATCCCTATTTTCTTCCTAGGACTGCCATAACGAGTTACCTGAAATTGGGTTGCTTGAAACAATAGACACTTACTCTCACAGTTCCGGAGGCTGGAAGTTCAAATTCAGTGTCCCAAATTCATGGTCCCTTCCAAGTTTCAAAGGAAGGATCCTTTCTCATGTCTCCCAGCTTCTGGTAGCCCTAGGCATTCCTTGGTTTGTGGCAGCATCATTCCAGTCTCTACCTCCTCCTTTCCTTGGCTGTCTTCCCTGTGTCTGTATCTCTTCTCCTTCTGTTATAAAGAGATTGGATTGATTTACCCTACTCCCCTGTGACTTCATAGTAACTTAAGGAATTTTATCTGTGAAGACCTGATTTCCAAACAAGGTCACATTCCTAAGTGCCAAGGATTGGGACTGGAACATGGCTTTGTGGGGAACACCACTCAATCCATCACAGTCACTATGTCTTCTTCTGCTTCTTAGGGGTCTGACTGTCACTGCTCATGTTGAGGAGAGAAGAAATGAATCCCTGGAGAAGTATGGGCAGGTAGAATCCCGCACTCATCCTGATACCTGATAGCAAGCTTTATGTTGTCCTCACCAAGTTCTAAATATGACAAACTGTACCATACATACAACCCTTGAGTAAGAACCTGAGACATGTTGATTTAGAAACTTTGTATCTGAAAAACTGCCTCAATCTCAGAGCAGTAATATTTCTATACTGTTTTTGGTATCTATTTTTACAAATCATTTTTCAAAGGCACTGCTAGCAATAAGCATACAGTGTTCCATTCCAAACCCAAGCCATTTGTATGCAAACTTTTTGTCTTCCTGGGCTATAGGAGTCCAAGAAAAACATTTCATTTATTAAAAGGTCTGCATTGTAAAGGCTTTGTCCACTAGGATACAAGCTCCCTGACAGCAGAGAGTCTTGCTGGGTTTGTGTAGGCAGTATCCCCAGCAACTAACCCAGTGCCTGGTACATCAAAACACTCAGCAAATACTTACTGAGATCATGTCATAGGACAAACATCCTCCTTGTGTTATATGATACATCCTGCATCACACTCCCCTTGGGGATTAAGATTTGATGGAGTTTCTTTCAAGATTAATGGTGTGCCCTAGATGAGAAATAGGCAAGTGAAATAGTAAGACTTACTGAATGAAAGCCATCTATTCAGTCTTAAGTAGGAAACTCTCAAGAGCATTGACAAGCAGGGAGCTTCTCTCATCCCATCTGGAGCAAGGAAGAAAGAAGAAAACCAAAGACACAAGGAAAGCATTATGGGACCTCAACTACCACAACCTCCAGAAAACTCAATCCAGCATAACTAGATGATACCTGGTCACCACCAACAACTGCTCTCACATGGCTTACAATATAGAGGGTTCTAAGATATACATATATATTTTAGTTATATATAGCAATCTTAATTATAGTATGGAAAATTATTATCTTTCACTCTGGAGTCCCTGCAGGGTATAAATAGTTAATGCTAGGCTAGGATAGAGATGGGAGCTCACCAGAGGTGCTGCTGAAGAAAGGTCTGATGATCCACTTTTTAAAAACAAAAACAACCATTGAAAACTATAGAGCCCAGTTCTACACTCATGCACAGGGTGTCTCCATGACTGGGGTGTCCCTCACTAGCAACTGGTTCCTGTGTTTGCTTTTGTCTTTTAAGGAGGTACTTTGCATCTTCCTCTGGTTCTAAAGTGACTTACTCTGAATACCTGTCCCCTCCACCTGGCACCCACAAGGTACTTCCGTGCCCACAGCACACTGTGACCGAGTTTACACGGTGCTGAGAGAAGGCACGGGATAGGAAAAGAAGGCATTTGAAAAGGAAATCCTGTACTTCCTAGTGCAGATCTGCAGCAACTCCTTTTCCCTTCCCAACACACCCAGGAAATTGTTTGGTGACCCAAATAGAGTAACCCATTTAGTCTATGTGTGTGGGAACATGGTGATTATACACATGAAAGGAGAATAAATACGATAAAGGACATAATATACGACAAATTTTTCATTTGGTGAATGGAATGAAAATCATTTGAACATATCCCTGTAGAAAAAAATAATCAATTTTTCATAGACTTATTATAGGTTTCATAAAATATATTGGGCACATACTTTTTTTTAAGTAAGAAAATGGCTTTTTAATGATACTTAAAATATATGGTAGGGTAAGAATTTTTTAAAATGTGTTTCGGGGGTCCAAAATTTGATACTGCCTGCTAAAATATAGATGATTTAGATAAGTCTGTCTTCTGGAGATAAATGGGAGACCTAGATCATCTTCTCACAAAGATAATGGGGAGGAACTTAGTAGTCAGCCTGGTCAGCAACTGGTATAAATCCTCCCAGGATATTAGACGTTCTACACTTCTATCGTTTAGTAGCTGTCCGCTGGCTTATGTGCACTGAAGAACTATGCTTCACTCAAAAAACAAGCTCATAGCCTTCAAGTCAATTTTAACTCTTGGCAACCCCAGGTGTTAGATAATAGAACTCTGCTCTACACAGTTTTAAGTGGTTGTAATCTTTACAGAAGTGGATTTCCAGGCCTTTCTTATATGACACCACTGACTAGGTTCAGGCAACCACCCCTTAGATTAGCAGCCTAGTGCAAACCATTTCCTCTACCATGGGACCTTGCTCTTAACCCAGACACCAATGAGATGTTGATCACAATGAAAAAAAGTCCGCAAACAGCAGAGCAAGAACAGAGTAAGAAAGATAGGTTGTCATCAATAGAAGTATGAATATCACTCATTCAACAAACGTTTTCTGAGTAGTGCACTACTAGGCCTGGGAATGCAGGGATACAGATAGTCCCCAATTTACAATGTATTCAAGCTATGGCACTTACAATGGCCTATTTGGGGGCTTTTCTTAATGTCTTATCACTAGTAATGTGTACTACATGCAGTGCTGAAGTATGTGCAAGGACCATATAGAGAACTCTCACTAATTTTATGACCAGCAATGCCATCCTGACTCCCAGGAATAATACAGATGATATAGAACCTTCCACAATGAAGTTACTATCATAAATGACAAATACCATCATCATCCAGCTTTTTATAGATGTTTAGTTTTTCACATACATATGGTGTAATCGTTAAGTGCTGCATCTGCTAACCAAAAGGCTAACCAAAAGGCAGTTTGAATCCACCAGGTACTCTTTGGAAACTCTATGGAGCAATTCTATTCTGTCCTATAGGGTCGCTATGAGTCAGAATGGACTTGGCAGCAGTGGGTTGGGTTTTTGTTTTTATGTATTAAAACATATCTGTAAATTGGTATATAATACATCCAACCCCCAAAGACAAACAACAATTGGATTTATAAAGATACAGATATTAAAAGGCAATAACAACAAAAACTACAAAAAAAATAGCAGTTCAACATATCTTAGAACCCACTTAGCAATGGACTCATCAGAATGGAATCCAACAGTAAACCAGAGACTATCTGCACACGACTGAGGTAGCCTGGGTTCTCAATCCCTCATCCAGACAGATGAGGCAGTTTTCAAGAGCAGCTGACTTGATCGTTCATATTGGTCCACAAGCTTTTTACTATAAAACATCTCCATCCCAAATGAAGACTATGTCCCCTATATCCTTGTTCATCCTCTTATAAGTATTGAATATAGTTCTACAGGGCACAGGTAAAAATGTGGAGGACACATTTGTCACAACACCCAGACAGGCATTTTCAAAGCCCATGCTCATGGATCACTAGGGTCATGTCTACAGATCATGGGCTGCCCGTGTCTCAACTCCAGCAAACCAAGGTTGTTTCTCCATTTTCCAACCAGCAGTGAGGTGTGCCTGGCCTGTGGAGCCCTTGGGTGGTACAAATGGTTAATGTGCTTGCTAACCAAAAGGTCAGAGGTTCGAGTGCATTCAGAAGTGTCTCAGAAGATCAGCCTCACTACCTATTTCCAAAAACACTGCAGAACACAGTTCTAGTCTGACACACATGGGTCAACACTACATCAGAAACTGCTTGGTGGCAAGTTGGTTTGGTGTTCCCCCCCATCTGGCCTGGCATGAATTCAGCATGTCATGTGTACTATATGAGTGAATAAATAAGAGATAGAGAATAAATTTGTCTAACAGCTTGTTTCAAGAAGCGATGCAGACATGAAGCACCACTGACATCAGATTTTATTGTCTAGCTGAGACGACGAAGTAACACACCTAAAGAGAACATGCCAAATGTATAATACCCAAACCAAAAAACCATTGCCATCGAGTCCATTTCAACTCATAGTGACCATGTAAGACACCATAAGGTTTCCAAGAAGTGGCTGATAGATTTGAATTGGTGACCTTTTGGTTAGCCACCAAACTCTTAACCACTGTGCCCCCAAAGCTTTAAGAAGGACTTTGAAATACGGGTTGTTGTTGTTATTATTAAGTGCCATCAAGTCAGTTCCAACTCATAGCAACCCTACAGGTCAGCGCAGAACTGCCTTATGGAGCTTCAAAGGAATGCCTGGTAAATTTGAACTGGTGACCTTTTGGCGAGCAGAATAGCACTTCACTACTATGCCACCAAGGTTTCCAAAGTATGGATTGGCTTTGCGTTACTCAAGTGGGGAGAAGCAACATTTCAGAGAGGTAGGAAAACAGAAGCAAAGACTTAGAAGCAGAAATAAACCTAGTGTTTGCTGGTGGCAATAACAGGTCTTATCCTGACCACTGTTGTAGATAATAAAGGTCATTACAGGGTTGGGCTTTCTTATCAAAGGAAGAGAGTAACAGGACACCTAAAAAGTTGATTGTTACATCAGGTCATCGTCCTAGGATACAGAGTAGGAGTGGCAGGGTGTTCCTTCAGTACGTCGAGTTCACCCCAGGATTCCTTTAAAAGGATACACTTCCCATGACATTGAGTTAACAGTTTCATTTGCAGTCAGCTTTTCAGTATTCCATCTCAGTGGTTCCTAACTTAGGGACCAACAGAGTTATGGCAGAGGTCCCTGAAGTTATATAAACACTACCTAGAGAGCGAAGAATGGCATGTTAGAGATATTTTGCCACTGTTTTGTTCTAACTTATGTAAAGAGTGAGACATAAAATACAAATTCACTCAGTAGCAGCAGTAACCTTAGTCACCCTAGGCACCCACCTATGGCTGCACTAGGAATCACTTTAACAATAATCCAAATATCACTGACTCCAATCTTTCCAGCTGTTCAGGCAGGACTTCAACCTCCATAAAACACCCCTCAAGCATTTCCAGGAGTTTCCAGGGATTTTGCAGTTGTGCTTGCCAACAAGTCCACCCTCCCGGGACAGCCACTGGGTGGTGCCACGTCTTCTGCAGGTCTCCGTTTCCTGCTCCATCCTTCTCCCCTGAGCAGAACCCCAGGCACCAAAGCTACAGGATGGTATAAACAGAGCAGGGGGAAAACATTGCTTTCTTCCTTTAAGCAACTGTTCCCAAAGCAGTAATATTTGGTCCACAATATTTTACCGAGGAATTTTTAAGAAAAATAGCTCTTTCAGTTTTTACCCACAGTCCCTAAGCTATAAATGAGAACTGTATTTGAACATGAATTCAGCAGAGATTGGTCAGAAAAAACCCACCAGCGCCGGTGTCCACGCTATACTTCCCCAACCCTCCTCCCTTAATTTGGCAGTAGCTGTCAAAATGTGTATACTCTTGGACTCAAAAACTTAAACTTGTAAGTATGCAGGGAATAGAGAAAAATCAGAGGATTTTTACTACTGTATTATTATTTGTAAGAACAAAAAGGTAGAAACATAAATGTCTTTTAATAAAGACTTGATTGAACTAATTACAGGACAGCCATTTTTGAAATATTGGCAGCCGTTAATAACAATGAGGTAGGCTGTTCAGCAGGCTACAGAAGACCTCTGAGATGTGTTCAGTGAAACAAGCCCACCAAAACCAAACCCACTGCTGTCAAGTGGATTCCAACCCATAGCAATACTACAGATAGAGTAGAACTGCCCCATAGAGTTTCTAAGGAGACCCTGGTAGATCTGAACTGCTAATCTTTTGGTTAACAGACTTAACCACTACACCCTGAGAATCTAGTCGAAGGGCGTTTGATACAATGTGATTCTCATCTTTGAATGGGGCAGGAGGGAAGTAGGGGAGAAATGTACACGTGAATATGGAAATGTCAAGTATAAGAATTATTAGATGTATTAATAACTTCTCTCCTGTTCCCCCATGCGTATTACTAAGGAGGAGACTTGGTTTCTTACCACTCAAATGTCTTAGAGGAATGAACCAGGAGACAGGAAAAGGGGTCTCCATTGTTAGAAGCCTCCACTGGCCAAATCGTCTTAAGGGAGAAAAGATAAAAAAGGAAGTAAGGGGAAAAGAGACGAGGCCAGCCAGGAACTAGAAGACATACCTAGAGAGGAGATGGAGAACCTGCAGTGATTACACACAGCATGGAAAGTGGAAGAAAAAGCTGGGTGAGGAGGACTATAGGTGTGCTCCACTGTGCCATTTGCCATATGACCTCATCCTCCACAAGCTAGGCCATGAGGAAGACCTAGAATGCCCCACAAACTTTTGGATTACATTAGTGTTTCTTTTGATGAGGCACGAGAGAGAAGCCTGATTTAATTCATGTCACATATGTATGAAAAAAATGCATGAAAGAACACCCAAGAATGGGCCCCAGTGGCCACTTCTGCAAAGCTTAACTAGGTACTATTAGATGTTGTCACCAGGAACACACAGAGTTTATAATTTCAAAACCTAAACCAAACCGAACAGGCTGCCATCGAGTCAATTACAAATCACAGTCACCCTACAGGGCAGAGTAGAACAGGGCTTCCAAGGCTGGAAGTGATAATCTTAACAGAAACGAACTGCTGCCTCTTTCTCCAGGGGAGAAGCTGCTGGATTCGAGGCCTCCATCCTTCAGGCAGCAGCAGAGCGTTTGAATTTTGATAGGTAAGTATTTTACTTACCTTCAAAACCAAGGCTGTAGTTAGTTCTTAAGTGCCACTGAGTCCTTTTTTTTTTTTTTAAACTCATAGTGTCCCCATGTGACAGAGTAGAATGGTTTTATAGGCTTTTCTAGGCTGTAATCTTTACCAGAGCAGATCACCAGGTTTTTCACCCTGTGGAGCCACTGGGTGGGTTCAAACTACTAACTTTTGGGTTACCAGCCTAGCACTTAACCATTTCAACACTAAGACTAGGACTTGGGTGAGACAAGTAGAGGGGCTTGGGTGCAAAATTTAAGGAGGCGCTCCCTCTAAGGATCCTGCCTGTGCAGCACTGGCATATGTACAGTCCTGAAATTCTACACTGTAGCCATCTTGCTGGTCTCACTTCAGTCTGGTCCTACTTATTATTCCTGTTAAATAGCGTAGTTCTGAATCCCATTTAAATTCAAGCAGCGATGCTCTCTCCCACACACACTTTGTACAAACAGAGTACTCTATCATTCCAAAAGCACTTTCAAATAAACATTGAAAATGGATAGCTGTGATGGTTACACAACATGGTGAATGTAATTAATGTCACTGAATTACATACTTGAAAGTGGTTAAAGTGGCAATGTTTTGGTATATATATTTTAACCACAATAAAGAAAAAAACACATATTCAAATATATATTTTACTGTCTCCTTCCAATCTCTGAGGCAGGAAAAAAAAGCCCACTATTGTCAAGTTGATTCCTACTCACAGCGACCCTATAGGACAGAGTAGAGCTGCCCCATAGTTTCCAAGGAGCACCTGGCAGATTTGAACTGCTGACTCTTGGTTAGCAGATACAGCACTTAACCAATATACCACCAGGGTTTCCTGAGAAAGGACAGATACAGTAATTGTCTTTCTACAGATAAAAGACCAAAAAGATCACATTGCAGTTAAATGGCAACCAAATCCACCCAGTTGACTTTAATAACTCTCATCGCAGTGCTTCCATGACACCAGGTACACACATACACACACGCACACACACGCGCGTGCATGCGCACACACACACACACGAACTAGTTCTCTCTTACCTATTAGGGAAAAATTAATTTATGCCTCCTATCAAGTGAAACTCCCGTTACCACTTTGAAGTCACAGAACACTGAAACAATAGATAGTACAGACAGCTTCTTGTCCAGATGGCTGCCTCATTAGGAGCAAAAAAAACCAAAAACCTACTGCTGTCAAGTCGATCCCAACTCATATAGACCCTATAGCAACCCTACAGGACAGAATAGAACTACCCCATAGAGTTTCCAAGAAGCACCTGGCAGATTCAAACTACCAACCTTTTGATTAGCAGCTGTAACACTTAACACACCGTGCCACCAGGGTTTTCCCTCTGAATTCCTTAGGAGTAGCAGAGCAACAGTCTTTTGGGACTGCCTATGATAAGTCCCTGGCTGTTGATTCACACCAGGTGTGAGCTACCAGAATACTCTGAGAGTTTGGAGGGATATCAGCACAGAAGACATCAGCTCAAGAAAATCTCTCAGACAACCAGGCTTTACCCCTTGAAATAAGAGAAGAGAGTATTACCATTCAAGTAGCTACCAGCCTGGGGTTCTGCCAGATGTCCTGGGAATTGGTTTAATCCATGTTTAGTCTGGAGTCCAAAGGTTGGCAATTAGACTCCACTCAGAAGTGCCTGGGAAGAAAGTCCTGGCGATCTACTTCTGAAAAATCAGGCATGGAAATCTCTACAGAGCACAGCTCTCTTCTGACACCCATAAGATGAACCATGAGCTGGAACCAACTAGACAGCAAGTAATTTGGTTTGGTTTTCAACTCAGTTCGATTGTTACCCTGAAGTATCCTGTTCATCCAGCTGTGCTTTAGTACATTAGCAAGACCTCAACATTGCATTTAACGAAAAAGAAGCGTATTCCTCCCCGGCCTTGTACAGATTTATTTTCCTTGATTCCAAGTCTATACTTTTAAAAGAGATTAAAAAATAAATAAATTTGAAAAATGTTTTTTACTAACGATACTTTTTTTCCCCCAAAGTCTACATCAGACCTAGCCAAAATTCGCCCATCTTCCTGTTTACTTGTGTCTCTGAGAAGAATGTGGTGACCTTTCGCTCCAGCCAGAGGCTTAGAAACATATTTCAACCAAGGCTTTGCCTCCCTCTTCCGTTGAGAATAAGAATAACACGAAGCAAACTCAAATGCTAACTTGGGGAGAAAATGTGAAGACGAAACTTGATCCTGTGATGTTTACACATGCTGTGTAAAGTAGCTTTAAAGACAGTATGGTATTACAGTATCCTCTACATAACACTTGAATTAATACTTCTCAGGAAATAAAAAAAGTAAACTTTAAATCAGATAAGTTCAGCTCAGGATAAATTGCAAACCCACCTGAGCAGCTAGACAAAACCAATGGATTGAGTTTTCCACCTTTTAGTGAAACATGAAACTCTCTGATAATATTGGAGTTCTGTATCTTACAAGGATTTACATGGCAATGGAATAGTACTTTATCTAAAAACTCTCCTTTAACAGCTGTACAGATGGCTGAATTTGCATGATCTCATCAGGCAATGATTTTTAAAAGCATGAACCTCAGAAATAAAAAAGGAAAAAAGAAAAAAGATTTTCTGTTAATTCTCAATCATAAAATTAAATATTCTTTTGCAAACTCAGTTATATCCTAAAATAATCAATTAGGAGCTCTTGCAATATTCAATGGTCTGAAAGGAATTTTGAATTTCTGAGGGACTTGACACTGTCCTGACTGCGTTTATAACAGGAGATTTTTTTTTAAAAGATGCTTCCTTTATGAGGAAGCTGTCTATACACAACAGAATGTTGGAATAAAGTCTGGCAAATTCCATTTTATTGATGAGACGTTTGCCCATGAGGTCAGCTGAAGTCTACACTGCACTGTCCCCTCAGTGAGGGTCACCAGTGCTGACAACATGCTGTATTGGTCATTTTACCTGTCCTGACAAGAGTTATGCTAATCCACATTTCTCAGGTGAAGTAACTGAGGGTGAAAAAGTCACATCTAAACGGATCAACAAACTGGTATGTGCCTAAAGGAGTTACTCCTCAGTGACAAAAATAAATGCGCTATCAAGCCATGAAAAGACACGGAGAAACCTTAAATGCATATGGCTAAGTGAAAGAAGCCAGTGTAAAAAAGCCACATACTGTATAACTTCAACTATACAACGTGCTGGAAAACGCAAAACCATAAAGACAGCAAAAAAATCAGTGATTGCCAGAAGTTCATGCGGAGGAGAGAGGGATGAACAGGTGTAGCACAAGACATTTTTAGGGCAATGAAACTATTCTACATGATACCATAATGGGTGAGTCACGCTATCAAAACCCATAAGACCGTGGAACACGAAAAGGGAGCCCTAATATAAACAATGAACTGCTGTTAATAGCAATATATTATCTGTTCACTGAACCTAACAAATGTACTAAAAGAAGGCAAAACATTAGTAACAGGGAAAATTGGGGGGGGAGGGGGCATGAGATATCTCTGTATTTTCTGCCAATTCTTCTGTAAACCAAAAGCTTATCTAAAAAACAAAGTCTATTAAAAATAAGCAAAACCTGGTGGTGTAGTGGTTAAGAGCTACAGCTGGTAACCAAAATGTCGCTAGCACAAATCCACCAGGTGCTCCTCGGAAAATCTATGGGCAGTTCTACTCTGTCCTATGGGGTCACTATGAGTTGAATTTGACTCAGCAGCAATGGGTTTGGCTTTGGGTTTTATGAAAAATAAAATAATTTACATGAGATGGCATAGATTGTGAAGGACAGAATTTGGGATCCAGACTTAGGCATCAAACTTCAAAATCAATACTCTTAATGGCTATCCACGTTGCCTTTTTTAAATGTGCTTCTCTCTCCTGTCATGAAGACACATCTGACACCAGTATTTTCCTAATAATAAGAATCATCAGGAATCAAAGTGTCAACAGCAACTCAAAAGATTAGATAGGAACCTCAGAAGGTGGTGAGTTTACACTGCTATGGGAGAAACAACTCAGCAAAGAAGGATGAGAAAGACTGTACAACTCAGAGAATGTAATCAGTGTTTCATGTAAAAACACTGTACATGTAGAAACAATTAAACTGGTGTGTGTTTTGTAATGTATGTTCTCAACAACAACGACAAATCACCTGGGAATCTTGTTCAACATCCAGCTTCCCAACACACCTATCTTGGAGATCCTCACTCAGTGGGTCTTGGCTGGGCCCTGAAATTTTCTTTTCAACACAGGAACCAGGTGATTCTAAGTATCAGGAACCTATAAGAATGATCTTAGACAAGGGGTCAGCAGAGTAAAGAGCAAGGTAGTATTTCCATCTTTGCTGCCAGAAGGTCTCTGTCACAACTACTCAACTCTGCTATAGTAACACAAATGAAGCATAGACAATTCATAAACGATTGGGTGGCTATGTTTCAATACTTTACTTACAGAAGCAAGTGGCTGGCCCTAGTTTGATGATCTCCGTTATACATAGGCGTTCATAATATCAAGTAGGAAAAAGACATCAATGCTTGCTGTTTGTCACTTCACTAAGGCTGTGTGTCAATGAGTTAATCCATCTACAGGGAAATATTCCAAACATCATGTATCATCACTCCTATCGAGGCATAAAGTCCAGGTTGTATTTTCTCTCCTTCGACAGGGAACAGCACTTTCAGTGTCAAGTCCCACTTTGTGACACCTTCAGTACTCTAGAGGGCAGTTCTACTCTGACCTCTAGGGTTGCCATGAGTCGGATCCGACCTGACGGCACTGGGCTGGGCTCAGTCTGTACGTCTACATGACATTGAGGAGGACGTCAGTAGATGAGGCAAGGCCAGATAAGCAAAGCTGTCAATTCATCGTATTGATGAGTGTGGTAGCAGAATTCTAAGATGACTTCCAAGATTTCCATCCCTTCATGTGTACAAATACTCTCCTAATTATTCAAACACTGAGTGCTTCAGTGAAGGAATTCTGCAGATGTAATTAAGGTCCCTAATCAGTTGACCTTAACAGCAGGAAGCTATTCAGATGGCCTGAACTTATCAGGTGAACACTTTAAATCTGAGTCTACAAAAGTCAGAGTCAGAAGTCAGAGACAATCATAAGTGTGAGAAAGATCCAATGTGGGGGAGAATTTCCACTGCTGACTTTGGAGAGGGAGGGGGCCACATGACAAGGAATGTGGGTGGTCTCTGGGAGCTGAGGGCAAGTCCTAACTGACAACCAGCAAAGAACTGAAGGACCTCAACACTACAATCCTAACTACGAGCTAGAAGAAGTGTCAAAGTCCCAGATGAGAATCACAACCGTACCCAATACCTTGATTTCGTCTGTTGAGATCCAGAGCAGAGAATTTAGCCACACCATGCCCAGATTCTAATATACAGAAACTATGAAGTACTAAATTGATGTAATTTTAAGCCACAAAATTGGCAGCAATGTGTTACACAGCAACAGAAAATTAATACAGAGAGGCCCAGATCTTTGATACTTGAATTGCTACTAGGAATTTTTAAGTGCTACAATTCAGGATTTTAACATGGATGAACATTAGAGCCTCATTTACTCATTCTTCCCAGATTCTCATGTGACAAAGCCAGTGTGCACAGCCTTGGTTTGAGGGATGCGACTATCAGGATATCGTTTACGGTGAAGGTTTACTCTAGACCAACCTGTAGGCTTATTCCAGCACATCTGCCAATGCAAAAAAGAAACTCATTACCACTTAGTCAATTCTGACTCATAGTGACCCACTAGGACAGAGTAGAGCTGTTCTATGGGGTTTCCAAGGAGCACCTGGTAGATTTAAACTGCTGACCTCCTGATTAGCAACCATAGCTCTTAATCACTAGCCACCAGATTAAAGTGGGTACTCAGGATGGGCAGATGGATGATAAGAGGATGAAAATATAAATAAGAAGTTTATATCTTGAGTGACTGACAGATGATTGAAAAATTAACTATCAAGGAAGTCTTAGAATTGAAGTGTAAGAAAACTGTATGGGAGCACTAAAGATACGGCAGTTAATTCAGACCAACTGTAGCGGTTAATTTTATGTGTCCACGTGGATAGGCTATGGTGGCCAGATATTTGGTCAAACACTATTCTAGAAATTATTGTGTTTTGTTGATGTGATTAACATGGACAGTCAGTTTACTTTGAGGGAAAGATCACCTACTGTAATGTGGGAGGGCCTAATTTAATCAGCTGAAGCCTTAAGAGCAAAAACTAGAGTTTGGGGGAGAGGAAGGAATTCTGTCTTAAAGCTAGTCATGGAAATACTGCCAAAGTTCCCAGACTGCTGCCTACCTAATCAGTTGTGACACAAACCGCCAGAGTTTCCGTCCTATCATTTCACCTATGGGTTTTGGATTGGCCAACCTCTCTACTGCTGAATGAGTCAACTTCAATAAATAGTTAGTAAGTAAGCAAGTCAATCATTTGGTAAATAAGTTAGTAAGTTAACTCATTAGTAAGCTAATAAGTTAATTAGCAAGTTAATAAATAAATAATTTGGTTAGTAAATAATTAAATAATAAATAATTTTTTTGATCAGTTCTGTTCATCTGGAAAACCCTGACTGGTAGGTACGCTGAGAAAACATGGAGTTTACCTCTGTTAAAGCAGAGACGTGAGAGGCCACAGCACAAGCCAAGAAATGGAAGCACACAGTATTTCTAGGTACTAGAAAGAGGTTATCAGCTATGATAGAGATTGTGGAAGGCTTTGGACCATGTCCTTTATGCAAAGATTACCAAGGACCCTGAAAACTCTTCCTGCACTCTGGAAACTAGTAACTCTGGCCACCACGTAATCTTTCCAGGTAACTATTGCATTCTTTTTTAACATCCCGTGAGAATGACAGACAGTTGAACCCAGAGCAGCATTCAACCTGCCTACTCATCCTTTGGGGATGCCCAACCGAATGCATAAAAATCACTCAACATCAAAGATCATTCAGCCACAGATGTGAGAGCCACTGTCACACTATGGAGCCTACAACAGCCAGTGTCCTTTTTAAAAAATTCCCCAGTGCAGACCATGCTCTCGAGGGACATCAAGGTCAACTGGCATAAACAGTCTATTGCTAGTCTTCTGCACTCCATATTGATGAGTGGCATCTGGAGTCTTAAAAGCTAGCAAGGTGCTGTTTTAGTCAGCTAGTAGTGCTCTAACAGTAATACCACAGAGTAGATGGCTTTAATGAAGGAAAATTTATTCTTACACAGTCCAGTAGGCCACAAGTCCAAATTCAGGACGTCCGCTCCAGGGGAAGGCTTTCCCCCTAGTTGGCTCTGGAGGCAAGTTCGGTATTGCATCAGTCCTTGTCCAGGGAACATCTTGGCGTGGGAACCTTAGGTCTGAAGGACGCGTCCTGCTCCTGGTGCTGCTTTCTTGATGGTGTGAGGTTCCCAATTCTCTGCTTGCTTCCCTTTCTATTTATCTCTTGTAGGATGAAAGGATTAAGGGTGGGGCAAGCCATACTCCAGGGAAACTCCCTTTACAGTGGAGCAGGGAGGTGATCCTATGAAGGGATATACGGTCCCACCCTAATCTTTTAACATACAGCACAGGAAAATCACAAAATGGAGGATAATCACAAAATATTGGGAATCACGGCCCAGCCACATGGCTACACATGTTTTGGGGGAGACACATTTCAATCCATGACAGCTGCCATCTGAGGTACACCAGATGTATCCAACTCATCCAGAACTCATCCAACTCATCCAAATGGTCCCAGCTCGTCTGGAACAGATGATCACCGAGAACAACAAAGACATGAGGGAAAAAGGGTCCAGGAGACAGAAGGACCCATGTGAATGGGTGACTGTGTCAACATGTGACCAGAAGAACCAGATGGCGCCCAGCCACTACCACACAATGTGATGGGCCACACAATGTTGAGTCCCTGTGAAAACATGAGAAAAAGAGGGGACACCTCAAGAACTCTACTGAAAGACCACAGTTGATGGTTCAACGGCCTGGAAGTTCCCCTGGGAGCCTTGGCCCTAGACCTGCTGCTGGCACTGTCCAGAAAACACTACTGAGCTCAACTCTTCAGACAAAAATGGGCTGGATTTGGGGACACAATGTGACCGTATGTTATGTGTACTTTACGGTTCTGTGCGTTTGTAGGATGCTGTCCTACTGGTCTCTTTCTAAATGAGAGAGGAGAGGGTGGAGAAGAGGGGACAGGAAACTGTTAAGAGAATATGACATGTACAGAATAAAAAGGAGGAATTTGCTGTCACCGGGCAAGGAGAGCAGAAGGAACTGCAGATAGGAGGACATGCAAGTCTAATTTGGATTGTATGTTTTCACTTAATGACAATTAAAAAAAAAAATTCCCCAGTGCAAGACACAGAGGTAGGGAGGGCTGGCAAGCATGAGGTAGCATGGGCTTACTGCTGCGGAATTGCTGTTGGCATTGGCTCCCAAGCAATCTTTTAATAGAGATGTTTAATTGGTCTTTATTGAGCAGAAACTTCCCTTCTGCTTATAAAAAGAATGATTGCTCTTCCCCTCTGGTTCTCTCTGGAGAAGTTAATGGCTGCAGTTTTCTCTTATGGTAGAGTTACTTAATGACCAGGAGACTACCATACATAGAGTTTATTATCCAAAATATCAGACATGTTTTAATCGTCCTTTGCTGCTGAGACTGCCTTGCTTGCATCTGTTGATTTTGGGGGGCTTTTCCCACCAGACAGGCACCTTGTTATTGCCACTCAGGGCCTGCCGTCCCATTAACATATGACTTCTGCAAAGAAATCTACTGTTTTTTGCCAAAGACCCCTGAGAATGCTGTAATGTGTATTGATTTGAGCCTCTCATGCTATAGCTTTTAAGTGAGGCCAAGAGCTGGCCCGTAATCTTTTGCACATACTGTGCAGGAAGATTGTTCAGGTAGAAACAGAATTGTTGGCAATACTTCCAGACTTCAGAGACAAATCCAAGATTCAGCACAGATAGGTTTACTGATTGGTAGCTATGAAGTGTGATTGAGAAGAAAAGTAAATACTCTCTAAGTCACTTTAGTTTGTTTTTAAAAGATTTTATTGATAAAAGCATTACTGTTTGATATAACCTCCCAGCATATCAAGCAGGTATTAATATTTCCATTTCACAGTCAATGATTGGAGGAATAGATTTGGCAGTAAACTGGAGGCAAATACTAGCTGCTCCAGTACACTATTATTATTTGGAGATTTGTTCAGGAGTTATAGATTTTCCAGGTCTTTTGCTTTTCTCCTCCTTCTTGCTCTGACTCTGTCACCTGTCACCTGCCACTGCCTCTTCACCCCTCCAAGTGGATCTCTTGGTATGGTAGGCATCGTGATCGTATTTTCTAATCCAAGTTTTGGCACAAGTTGTACAAAATATAAGTGTTCTTAGGTGGATGACAGGACAGGATTTTTGAAGTCATCATTGTCCAGAAAAGCTAAGATATATGATCACTCTAATAGCATGATTGTAACATATCTCTTGGAAATGCTGGGAGCATAATGGTAGGAGATATGGCTCCTAACCAAAAGTTGGGCTGTTCAAATACATCAAGTACTCCTTGGAAACTGTATGGGGCAGTTTTAATCTGTCCTATAGGGTCACTATGAACTGAAATCAATTTGATGACAACAGGTTTGGTTTTGGGTTTGGAACATAGTCCTTAATGGCTAGCCAAGGGGGGCTTGGGAAAGGTATCACTACCACTTATAGACACAGGGGGATACCCAGGCAGGCATAACACCTGGATCTAAGGGAGGAGAGGAGCAGGGAGGTTTTTTTACCTGAAATGTTGCCTTTCCTTTTAGCTGGTATCACAGTTAAACACTCAGGATTATGTTGGTGTTGTTATCAGGTACTTGCCAGGTACAAAGCCAGAGAGTTTAGAGGGAACAGACAGTAAATTTTATTGAAAAAATAGAAACAGGAGCTTTCCAAAAGACCTGCTGGTCTCCTCTCTCTGATCAAGCAATGCCATCATCAACCAGGTGTTTCCATGAGACGTGGAAGCCTTTCCCAGCGGGGAGTTTGGCCAAGGCTCCCGCCCTGGCGTTACCATCAACAAGTCAGTTCTTTTTCCTCTACCTGCCTTAAAAGAATTGAATCTCCTACCCATTGTCTTCTTCCCATCTCCATAATTAGGTCAGCACTTCAACTAGCCTCTACACTAGATGATTTAAATGTGTTATCTTTTAAAACATTTCTACAACCTTATGAGGCAGATACTCTTGTTCTCATCATACAAAAATGAGTCAGAGGCACAATGTAAGCACCCATTGTTTGGGTTAAGAGCAAGCTGGGAACAGAGCAGTGATTCCATCTTGGATCTCGCTGGCCTGAGATAGAAATCCGCAGCAGTCTGACTCCAGTACGCCTATCTGTTACCCGGCAGACATCGGGTCTCATTCTACATCTAGATCCTCTACAGAAGCGATTCTCAAACTTTAACAAACAACTTAAAGCACAGATTTCAGGCCCTCCCCATTTGGAGTTTTAGAGTCAGTAGGCCTGTGATGTGAGCTGGGAATCTGTATTTCCAACAAATCTCCAGAGGACCTAGAAGCTGCTGGTCCAAGAACCACACTTTGAGAATCACAGAGCTACGGACACCAAGACGTTACCTCACTCATACAAGTGCTGATGGAGGGCTACTTACCAATTGTCTCTTGCTCTTTCCTAGCCTCTCTACTATGTCAGTTCTGGATATGTGTTGTTCAACATTTTCTGTCTGCACGATCCAGGGCCTGGACTATAGGAAAGGCCCCCCAAAATTATTATTGCAGGAAGTCTGGAATAGTTAACACTTACATGGTGTTTGCTGTCTGCTAAATCCTGCTCTGAACATATCACAAGCATGAACCCACTTAGTCTTCCCCATACCCTGTGAGGTGGACATGAGTATTATCATCACCAATTTACAGATGACGTAACTGAGGCACAGAGAGTTTTAGTGACCTGCTTAAGCCTACATACCTGATCTGTAGAAAACCTGGGATCTGAATCCTTTCTCAAGCCTGAGGGAAACCTCAGTGGCGTAGTGGTTAAGTGCTACATCTGCTAACCAAAAGGTCAGCAGTTTGAATGTGCCAGGCACTCCTTAGAAACTCTATGGAGCTGTTTTATTCTGTCCTATAGGGTCACTGAGGCAGAATGAACTTGAAGGCAGTGGATTGGGGTTTTCACCAGCCTAAGTGTTCCCTGTTCATCCTCAAAAGACTACAGAGGGCCCCTGTTGATCATCAACAAAATCTGTCCAACCTTGCCTCGGATGCAGTATGGAAGGCAGATCTGTGCCCCACCTGACACAGTGACTCCTGAGAGGCAGGGAATCACCAGTGGTCTTGGGCAGCTTGGGGGAAACAAGGAAAGCTGGCTCAACTCAGGGGCCCAGGGGATGGAAGGGAGATATTCCAGGCAGGGCCTGGTAAGCTGAGGGCCAGAAGCCTAGAGTCAGGACGGCTCCCTATTCTCACTCCACCCTGTACAGCTGTCCCCTAATCCAGAGCCCTCCACGAAACACAGCTCAGACAGCAGAATAGCCTTTTGTTTTGATCACTCCCATAGACACTTAGGGTGTGTTACAAGTCACCAGGGCAAACCCCAAAACCAAACCATCTATTATCGAGTAAGTTCTGACTCATAGTGACTCCATAGAACAGAGAAGAGCTGTCCTATAGGGTTTCCAAGAAGCACCTGGTGGATTTGAACTGCCAGTCTTCGGGTTAGCAGCATTAACTGTTAACTACTATGCCACCATGATTTCCTTCAGGGACAAAAAGTAGAGAAAAACATGGACATAGAGTCAGGAATGGCTCACTCTTTCTCCAGCCATCATTTCCCTGCAATCAGCAGGGAAACGACACCAGGCGGTCAGAGAGATTTGCATTCATCCTCTAGACCAGCATTTCTGAACCTCAACAGTAGTGGTGTTAGGGGATGAATAATTCTTTTTTGTGAGGGCCAGTTCTGTGCACTGCGGATATTTAATCGTCATTTCTGCCCTCTACCCACTAAATAACAGTAGCACTTCTTCCTCAGCTGTAAGAATTAAAGTCCCAAGACATGGCCAAATATCCCCTGAGAGACATAATTTTCCCCATTGAGAAGCACTTCTCTTCCCCATAAGAGGAATCAGAAAAACATTCCTCAAGACACTTATTCCCATCCATCAGAAAGCTGTCAGGTATAAATATCCTATGGCTGTGCTGTGAGTTGGGCCACCTCAGGAGAGACTCCACTGCTCTATGCACAGTTTATACCACTGTACGTGGTGGCACTCTCTCTCTCCTTCTCTCTCTCCTCTCTCTCCTCAAAATGTAGAGGAGAATGAGGCTAATCAGCCCTACCTTCTACCATTCCTTTCTGCTTCCTAAACTTCTGGAATGATGTAAGGATCCTAAGAGCTGCCAATACCTAAACCTTGGGTTGCGTGTGGGGCCAACCTTTCTGCACCTTGAGGTGAGGAGTAAGAAAGTAAAACCCGTGCTGATCCTTCTAGTCCAGCCATTAACATGTGACAGGCATGAGGCTAATAATTTTTTTCTCCCTCATTGCTGCAGCAACAGATAAAACAGCTTTATGGCTGCATTCCCCTAGCCCTAAAGCAGGCAGTATTAATTAGGAAATAAAGTAGTGACAGGGTGTGCGTTAATGGGCTATTAATGCCTGCCGTGGGTGCCCAGCACGGTCTGAAGCCAAAGGCCAAGCAATTTCCACCGCCCGGTAAGTGCACTAATGGCCAATTAAAGCCCGTCCTGAATCGGCTCCTTTCTTTTGGTCGGCAGTTTTTTCAATCTATAAAGTCATGAAGTTTCCCAGTAAGCACAGTTTTGTGTTAATGCATGTTCCTTCTCTCTTCTTGCAATAAAAGGTAAATCTCCCCTCAGAGATAAGGTGGTGACATCAAAGGAAAGGCCTGGAGTGACAGGGGCTGACACACAGGCCCTTAAAGCAAGACTTCGACTCTTTGCCACAAGCAAGAGGGCCCTACATGCAGAGCTTTTTTTCTTACTCTATTGCTTTGCTTTTGCATTGCCTTTATATTAGCCATTGGAAACCGTGGTGGTGTAGTGGTTAAGTGCCACAACTGCTAACTGAAAGTTCAGCAGTTCAAATCCACCAGGTGCTCCTTGGCAACACTATAGGACAGTTCCACACTGTCCTGTAGGGTCACTATGGGTCATATCAATTTAACAGCAATGGTTTTTTTAGGCTACACAAGCCACAGAAGGCAAGAAGGATGACACTTGCAGGAACGTTTGTTTTAGGGCCTACTTAGTCCTTGGAAACTCTATGGGGCAGTTCTACTCTGACCTATAGGGTTGCTATGAGTAAGAATCAACTTTACAGCAGTGGAGGCTTACACATTGCTATGATGCTAGAAGGCATACCACTGATTTTTCAAATACCGGCAAGGTGACCCACAGTGAACAGGTTTAAGCGAAATTTCCAAACTGAGACAGACCAGGAAGAAAGCCCTGGTGATCCGTTTCTGAAAGCTAGCCAATAAAAACCCTGTGGACCACGGAATGCTGTCAGAGAATTAGACTCACTTACCTTGGACATGTCATCAGAAGACACTGGTCACTGGAAAAGGAGGTCATAAGGGTTAGCAAAGGCAAGGAAAACTCAATGACATAGGTTGACGCAATGGCTGCAGCAATGACCTCAAACATATCACCAATCACGTAGATGGCCCAGGACCAGACAAAGTTCCATTCTGCTATCCGTGGAGTCACCGTTAGGAGCCCACCTGACAGCAACTAACAACAACAGTAGCGACAGCTAACGTAACACACCGCACGCTTCGTGCATTCGGGTGCTGCTAAGGACATGCATCTATTATCGCCTTTAATCCCCTTAATAGACCCCTGAAGGAGGCACTGTTATTATCCTCATGCTGCTGGTAGAGAAACAGACACAGAGGTTAAGTGATTCTCCCAAGATCACATTGTAGTAGGAGAGCCAGCTTTTGCATGGCATACCGGCTGTCTGCCTCTGAGTCCAGCAACTGGAACTGGGCTCATTGCCCACAAGTCTCTTCTGTTAGACTTGATTTGGTGGTGCAGACCCCTGTGAGTGAGACAAGTTGTTGTTAGCTGCCACGGCAACGCCCTGCAAAAAGAAACTGGACCATTGTGGTCCAGGAAGTTTTCAATGGGTGATTTTTCAGAACTAGATTACCAGGACTTTCTTCCTAGTCTGTCTTAGTCTGGAAGCTCTACTGAAACCAGTTTGGCACCATGGCAACACACAAACCTCCACTGACAGATGGGTGATGGCTGGGAATGAGATGCACTGGTGAGGAATCACACCAGGGTCTCCCACATGAAAAGTGAGAACTACCTAGTGAACCAGTTTCCCTAGTGGGGGAAGTAGGTCACGGTTTTCACTTTGAAGACATTTCGTTGCAGCAGTGTCTTGCTCTGCCTAGGAGCAGTGGGAAAGGCAGGAGCTAGAACCTTGCTTTTCAACCTATGGGCCCAGGTACAGCAGCATCACTGTCACCTGGCTTGTCAGAAATGCAGAATCAGGGCCTACTCCAGACCTAATGAATCAAAGCTGCATTTTAAAGGGATCCACAGGAGATTCACATGCAAGCTAAAGTCTGAGAAGTAGCAATCCAGATTCCAATCATCCCATCTCTGGGATAGTGTTCTTCTCTGCAGCTGATTAAAATGAAGCAAAGATTAACAGACAACTGTCCTGGCTCAGTCACTCTGATATCATACTATCTTATTTAATCTTCTCGAGAGCCTGTAAATGATGCTAAGGCTCAGAGAACGACCTCCTCATCACCTCATCCTGTCAGGAGGGCCAGTCAAGATACCAACAGAATTCACACTGGTCTTTGGAGTCCCACAATGTTGAGGAGGACTAGGATGGACTGTAACAACACCTTCCCCAAGGTCATTTCTCTGCTTCAATGTAAAGAGAGTTTCCCCGAAAGGTGGCTCACAATACCTTTTATCCTACAAGAGATAAAAGGAAAAGAAAGCAAACAGAGAGTTAGGAACTTCGCATTATCAAGAAAGCAGTGCCAGGAACAGAGCACAGCCTTCAGATCCTGAGCCACTGTGCTCCCTGAATGAAGAAAGGCTGATGCAACTCAAGGACCTTCCTCCAGAGCTGACAGAGAGTGTGTTCCGCTGGAGTCAGCACCCTGAATTCAGACTTTTAACCTACTAGCATAAACTTTTCTTTGTTAAGCCATCAAATTGTATAATATTCCCATTAGATCAGACCCAGATGACTAAAACACAAATCCACTGCTGCGGAGTCAATTCCGACTGACGTGACCTGGGAGGACAGAGTAGAACTGCCCTACAGAGTTTCCAAGGAATACCTAGCGGATTTCAACTGCTGAGCTTTTGGTTAGCAGCCGTAGCTCTTAACCACTACCCCACCGGGGTTTTCCACAGGGGCTACCACGCTATCAGCTGAGCACACGACAAAAGCGAGGGCTGAATTCTTACTGCAAAATTTCTGAATTTGGAGACTTAAAATGAAAACACCTCGTTTTCCAGGCACAGTACTGCCAGGAGTAGGAGGAAGCGAGTAGAGGCATCCCAAGATCCCCTCTGGACTTAGAATTTAATGCTTATTTATTGAGAACCTCTTGGTGCATTTGCTCGATACTACATCAGGATGGAGCTGCTCTAGGTGCACTAAAAGCTTATGCTCTAAAAAGGCCAGAGAAACCGGTAAGACATTACAAAATGCCAGAACAATGCAACTACCTTAATCAGACTGCCTTTCCTTTTCTTTGCTTATAAGTCTCTGGCTTTAAATTTAAATTTAAAGACACATCATGTCTTTATTTTTCTCGAAGTTGTTTTAAAAATTCATATAAAGATTTTTTCTAGGGTCAGACTTTCGTATTATGTCTTTCCTAAAATGGAGTACGGTGCATTTACTCTCACCAGACGATTGCTTATTAACAACCATGCTTTATTAACAACCGCTGCTAGAGGTTTCTGAGCTCCTAGTAATAAAAACATATTTTCAGGTCCATTCAAACCAATGAAAAGCTGAGTGCATTTCCAGAGCAGAAGATAATGAAAATTCTCTAGATTGGTGTCTTTTACTACTTTTAATCTGTTAACAGACCCTGAGTGTTTCCAACAAAAAGCTATTCTAGCATGAATTGCTATTGTTGACAGTATTTCATACAGGTAGCTCTTGATTATTCCAATTTCTTATGAATTTGGACACTTTCAGTGCCTCTATAATATCTCAGGGGTATGAAAGAAGAAACCTGCATGATTTATTTCTCAAAATACACACATAAATATAAATGCACATACATACATGAAAACCTTATAAATAATGTATGATAAGCAATGTGATGTCAATAAGAGAGCTACCCATTTGGAAACATAGTGTTTGTCACAAAATGCCACTTTACTAAAATTGATTGGGAAGGATTAGGGGCCACCAAATGAAGGAAGGAGGTTCATAAGAATGTGAGGTGTCAGATAAATGAACATTTCTCGGTGGCCTCCTTGAATAAAGCAGCAACTGTCTTCAAAGTTGTCTTCAAAAAAAAACAGCTCAAAATATTTTCCTTTATCCATGCCCTTGGCAATCTGATTTTGCAGCTTTTACCCACCCCTTGATGCTGGGTTGACTTGTTGACTCGCTTTGGCCGACAGAATGCAGCAGGCATGACAGCTTGCCCATTCAAAGCCTAGACCTCAAGAGACATAGCTTCTGCTCTTCCCACTGGAGACAATCAACTGCCATTTGTACAAGCCTGGACCAGCCTACTGGGAGTTGAGAGACATATGACCCAGATACCCTAGCCACAGTAGCTGAGAGCCAGCTGCCACCTGACCTGGCAGCTAACCACAAATGCAGACACAGTTCAGCCACAATAAGCTTGGTTTTGAGGAGTAATTAATAGGATATGAATACCTGCTTTGCAAATACAATCTTATTGTTCAAAAGCATTTTTGTTATTCTGAATGCCTGCTTGGACATATTAAAAATAACACTCCACTGATTATTGGACAGTAAATGATGTGATTGAAATTGAGAGCAAAACACTATTACATCCAACTTCACATAACATTTTATAAATTAGTAGATAATCATCTGAAGAGAAAGAGGCTTGCATGGAAAAAGCAAAATCCAAACACAAGAACACTAAAGAAGCAAAGTCAATTTGATACTGCATAAGTGCGTCTAGGAAATAACGCAAAGCACATGTCTGGATTGTTGTATAACTTTCATCACAAAACGTAATATAACTTGTATATACTTAGAAGAAAATCAAGCACTAAGCTTATCACTGTTTTGATCTGGAAGCTTGGTGAGCATCATAGCAACACATACTCCTCCACCAAAGGGTAGTGGGTCCTCGTGACATGCCCTGGCTGGGGACAGAACCCAGCTCTACTACACAAAGGGCAAGAATTCTGCTACTGAGTCACCTCTGCTAAGACAGAATAAGAAATGCCTCGGATCTATTTCTGAAAATCAACCGGCGGCACCCCCATGGATCACAACAGTCTATTTCACAACTGATCATACTGATCATGGGGATGGCACAGAGCCAAACGACACTTTTCTCAATAGCGCACAGGGTAGCCGTGAGTCCTGCTCCTTTTTAACAGCGGTAATAGCCTAGGGCGAGAAATTACTGTCCCAGTTGTAAAGATGGGAGATGTAAAGAGGTGGATATACCAGCCTGATTTAGGCTCAAAGCACAAAGCATTCTGGGACAACTCCCCTAAGCGGGGAAACCCTGGTGGTATAGTGGCTAAGTGCGACATCTGCTAGCAAAACAGTTGGTAGTTCGAATCCACCAGGCATTCCTTGGAAACTCTATAGAACAATTCTACTCTGTCCTATAGTGTTGCCCTGAGTCGGCATTAACTCCATGGCAGTAAGTTTGGTTCTGCTTTTCTCCTAAGGGAAAAAGAGAAGCTTGGGTGGCGCTGAAAGAAAGAACAAAGAAAGACAAGGCTGGGGAGTCGGGGGAGGTACCACAACTTTCCGGCCACTGCAGACCTGCCATTCCACCTATCTTTCTTCACTTCCCATAATATAAATAAATCAGGGCTGGCCCATTAGGGTTGCCTCATCCTTTCTGTATGTCTATGAAGTGGGACAGGGAATGTAGCCTCATGACAGCTACTTGCTATAATAAGTGAACCAATCTCTTTGTGCCCTGCAGCTCTTAGGTGTAGGGGGACCACCTGGAGTGGGGGACACAGAGAAAGCTGTCAGCAATGATGAGAAGAGAAGGAGGAAACAATACTTTGTCAAACCAAGTGAGCGGACTGATGACTGACTTGGAGTTGAGTTCTGAAAAGCCAAACGGGGTAGAAGTGGGGAAAAGAGATGGTGGTGTGGGATCACAAGGATACAGTCAAAACTATGTGGATCTTTAATTTGTATACATTCCATTAAATTTGCTCTGAATAAAAAAAAGAGAGGGAAGAATTAAAACTTAAATCATGCCAGTGATTTCTGCCTTCTATTTCACTCCATGAGCTCATAGCCCAGTGTGAGAGGAAAATGGGAAAACTGAATATGCTGTTCTCTCAGTAAGTCCCAGTTCTCAGGGGCCTCTCTGTTCTGCATGTTTGTATAAAGCTTTCAAACCCTACACTGCATAAGTCATTTTATACTTTCAAAATATGTATGTGTAAGCACTCATAATATGAACTTAGAAACAGAAGTATGTCTACCTTCTTGGGACTCTCTAACATTAAATGTTGTTAAATCCAACAAAAACAAATCCAATGCCACCCAGCTGACTCTGCCTCATTGAGCGACCCTGTAGGATGGGACAGAACTGCCACATAGGTGCCACCAAGGAGCACCTGGTGGATTTGAACTGGTGACCTTTTTGATTTGCAGCTGGATGCTGAACCACTGCACCAGCAGGTCCTGCAAATTGTAAATTACTTAGAAAACTTTTGAACTTAGATATAGAAACATGGAGACATGTGAAATATGTAAAATATGTAAACAATATACTTTAAATAGTTTACTTTGACCCGGCAGGTTGTGACACAAGAAAACATAGCATTAATGTAAATAACATCCCTAAATTCTAATCTTGAAGAAATGTTGTATCATTTGGCTGTTCTCTAATCCAGAAGAAAAGACGTAGTATGACAGTCCTGAATATCACACTGTTCCTCACTGAGTGGAGCCAAGGTGTCAAATTTACGTATTGACCCTAAATTTCTGTGCACTCACTGAAAAGGCAGAGGTAGAATTGAGATTTTATTTCACAGACAAAGACCTTGGACCCTAGCTACAAGAGATCTCCTCTGAGTGGAAGCCATGATCAAGCCTTCCTCCTAAGACCTCTTGTTAAAGCCTAAAATCTAAATATTTGGACTCTAATCATTGAACTAACATTGTAATTGTTAATTCTGATTCTCTAGTTCTAGACGAACGTTTGTGAGGTGAGGTTTTGCTGGCATGTCTTGCCATGACCACCTTGCAGTAAGCTAAATTACTTTTAGCGTGTCCAATTTGAATATCTCCTTTTTATGTTCCAAGATAAACATTATATGACACTCTAATAGAAGAAACATCACCGTTTGAATTACTCAAGCAACATTACCACTAATGGTCCCTGTCATGGATTGAATGTGTTCCCTGAAAACTCTGTAACAATTTGTCTGTGCCGTAACTCCTGGCATTGTGTGATGTATCTTCATGTTAGAATTCCTGCCTGTATGATGTTGATGAGGGTGGATGGGCAGCAGTTGTGTTGGTAGAGCAAGATTCAACGTATAGGCTATCTCTTGAGCTATAACGGGAAAAATTTGGCAGAGAGACTTGGTAGTCTCACACCATCAAGAAAGCGGCACCAGGAGTAGAGTGAGTCCTTCAAACCTGAGGTTCCTGTGCCAAGATGCTCCCTGAACCTCTAGAGACTGATGCAACACAAGGGACTTCCTCCAGAGCTGACAAGTGGGAAAGTCTTCCCCTGGAGCAAACAGTCTGAACTCGGACTTGTAGCCTACTGGACTATGTAAGAACAAACCTTACTCTGTTAAAGCCATCCACTCTGCGGTATTTCTGTTAGAGTAGTACCAGATGACTAAAACGGTGCCTTCATTTGATTGTCAGCCAAAGGAACTAGAGGTAAAACTGGCAATTGTTGATTTTTGGAAAGCAATATGTAGGTCTCCCAAACAGTACACACCTAAGGGATTTCTTGAGGAAGTTAACTATCTTTAATTTTTTGTCTTATGCACCAGTGAAGAACTGAACCTTCATGCAACTCAGTCCCTGCGTGGTAGAAACAGTTGGCTACTAACTGAAAATTTGAAGGTTCAAATACACCAGAAGCGCCTCTGAAGAAAAGCTTATAGATTTGTTTCAAAAAACCCAGTCACTGAAAACCCTATGGAGTTGTGAGAAAATGTAGAAAAAAACTCAAGTTCTTCAAAATCCAGACTTACTAGACCCATTGAGACTAGAGTAATCCAGAGACTATCACCCTAAGGTACCCTTTAAACTTTGAAATGTTATTTCAACTAAACAACAGATTTGACTCATAAAATAAACAGCACTGTCCGTGAGTACTGGGCTTCTCTAAATAATCATCTATATGAGACTCAGTGGTCAGTGTTTACTCTAAAGCAAAGATAAGAAGATAGTGGTGGGGTAGAGAAAGTAGATTAACTGAAACAGAATGACCAGAATGATAGCAAGAATGTTAACACATTATGAAAAATGTAACCAAAGTGAACGAACAATTTGTATAGAAATTATTAAATGGGAACCTAATTTGCAATGCAAACTTTCACCAAATAACAGCAAAAGTTACTTAAAGAACAAAAACCAAACCCCTTTGTAGCACATTTCTATTCGCACCCACATGGTGTGACCATGAGTCAAAATCAACTTGACCACTACGTTTTTTTGGTTTTGTGCTTTGCTTTTAAGATTCACTGACATATTCCCTTCAGAGAGGGAGCATGCAGTACAGCGGAATTGCTAGTGAAGACGTGACCTGCCTTTCTCAGAATGTCGTCTTCTCCTACGTCATCACACTTTCATCTATTGATTCCTTCCCTCCGAGTCCTCTTGGTGTCCTCCTATCAGTTGTTGTAGTTCATGTTATCCAGTGAAATTTCCTCATACGTTTGTCTAGGACATAACCTTTCAGAAGAGCCCTGGTGGTGCAGTGGTTAAAGCACTAGGCTGCTAACTGAAAGGTCAGCCGCTCCACTCCAGAAAGAAGTTGCGTTCCTCTTCTGCAAAGAGGACAGCCCCGGAAACCCTATGAGTGCTTCTGTTGTTGGTAGATGCTGTTGAGTTATTTGGAACTCATAGTACTCCGTGCACAACAGGAAAAAACATTGCCCATTCTCATAATCTTTGCTACTTTTGAGCCCATCATTACAGCTACTTGTCAGAGATTTTTGGATGCAATGGGTTTTGTTTAATCGAAAATATGTAGAGGAGAAACCAGAGAGAGGATGAGAAAGAAAAGGAAACGTTTATTCGCGTCCCAGGTGGCTTTACAGAGTTCCTGGGAGGGAGCCTGCAAAACCACGCGCTGGCTCAGGGGTTGGGGGTTGATAAAGGGGGCGGGCGACCTTATTGAGGACAGCACTGAAAGCAACGCCGGTGAGGATGAGACCAGTGTCCGTGACAAGTAGCCTATGCGGTTGTGGACGATTAAAGTTACTTAATTAACATAAGGGGGTTTCATTTCAGTGGAGTTGAGCCTATGGGAAAGGAGTGATAGCTAGTCAGCCAGGACAGCTCGTCTCCTTTGAGTAGCATTTCCAGAATAGCCGGCAGATAAAACGTTTGGACTGGGTGCTCCGGGAATGGTTGGGGGAGGGGGCTTGGATTTCAGCCTAACACGACTGTCAAAGGTTTTCCTATTTTTCATTGAGTTTCTGCTTTACCAAGGATGATGTCCTTCTCCAGGGACTGGTCCCTCCTGATAACACAACCAAAGCACATGAGAGAAAGTCTCATCATTCTCACTTCTAAGTAGCATTCTGGCTTTACTGCGTCCAAGGTAGATTTGTACATACTTCCTGTGGCACGTATATTCAATATTCCTTAATAATACAATGATTCGAAAGCATCAGTTCTTCTTCCAACTTCTGTATTCGTTATCCAGCTTTCAAACAGATACGAGGTGATTGAAAATACCGTGATTTGGGTAAGGCGCACCTTCGTCCTAAAAGTGACACTTGTGCTTTTTAATGCTTTAAAGAAGTCTTCTGCATCAGATTTGCCCAATGCAGTATGTTCTTCAGTTTCTGGACTGCTGCTTCCATGGCTGTTGGTTGTACAGACAAGTAAAGTGAAATCCTTGACAACTTCAATCTTTTCTCCATTTGTCATGACACTTAGTGGTCTAATTGTGAAGATTTATGTTTTGTTGAAGTGTAGGACCTACTGATCTTTATGTGTAGTACTTTTCACTTTCAGCAAGCAAAGCTACGTCATCTGCATAGCGCAGGTTGTTGATGAGTCTTCCTCCAGACCAGATGCCATGTTCTTCTTACCACTGTCCAGCCTCTCAGATTATTGCTCAGCACACAGATGGAATAAGTATGCCAAAACCACACAACCCTAACACGTATCTTTCCTTATTTTAAACTATATACTATCCCCGCATTCTGTTCAAACAACTGCCTATTGGTCTGTGTATGTTCCACATAAGCATAGTTGTGTCCTGGAATTCCCATTCTTCACAGAGTCATCCATAATCTGTTACAAGCCACAGAGACTGTGCATAGTCAACAAAACACAGCAGACATCTTTTTGGTATTCTCTGCTCTGTCATCTGTCTGAGAGCTCTACTCTGTCGTATAGGGTTGTTGTGAGCCAGAATCAACTTGCTGGCAATGGACAATCCTTGCAAGAGCAGCTCCAGGTCTTTTCTCTCTCAGAGCCACCGGGTAGGTTCAAATTGCTGACCTTACAATTAGCAGCTTGGTGTTTAACTGCTGAGCCACCAAGTCTCCCTCTGGCCACTCGTCTATTTCTCTTCATGATCATATTTCTTTACCTCTTGCCAATCCTGGTGCTGCATTGGTTAAGAACTTGACTGCTAACCAAAAAGTCAGCAGTTCAAATCTACCAGCAGCTCCTTGGAAACCCTATAGGGCAGTTCTACTCTGTCTTCTAAGGTCACTAGAAATTGACTCCACAGCAGCAGGTTTGGGTTGGGTTTTCTCCAGTTCGTCACTTCTCATTCACTCTTCAATCTACTGTAATCTAGTTTCTACCCCCACCACACTAATGAGACTACTCTGTTTGGAGACACTGATGATTCCATTGTTGACAAACCCAACGAAATGGACCTTCTCCTTATCAATGGTTTCATTATCTGACATTCTGCATTTACAACAACAGTAAAAATCTACCATCTGACTATTTTATGCATTGATGATATGCATCTGGCAATAATGAACACCAAGTTGCAAGGTGAAAGTAACCCTGGCTGTGATGGATAAAGTGATGTCATGATTTGACTGGGCCATAAATCTCAGTGGTTTCACACTTATGTAAAGATGTACTTTGGTAGTTATGTAATGATGTAGTCATCCTCCATTTTGTGGTCTGATGTAGTATTCCTCCATTTTTGCATAATGTCAATTTTGTATAAATAACAGCTTGGTCTTTGGAACCTAACCAGGTCAATAGGTGAAGACAGAGTGTACTTCTAAATTCTATTTCATGTTACCTCTAAGAAGATGTGACCTCACAAACACTGCCTCTAACTTGAGCAAACTCTTACCTTGGTCTCTATGTGATGCTCAACCCTCCAGGTGTGTGTACGTGTCTCCCCATGCCTTCTCAGTCTCTTCTGAATCTCCTTCCTTTTGGAGTTTCTGGAGGCTCTGTATTAGGGTGTCTCCTCTTCTTACTCTACACCACTCTCCTAGCTTCAACTGCTGTCTAAATGTACCCATAAAAATTGTGTCTCTGCAGCTTTAGATAATATGACTTCCTGGAGTGCAGGGTTGATGCAAATAGTTAATACACTCAGTCACTAAAAGCTGTAAGTTTGAGTCCAGCTAGAGGTACCTCAGAAGAAAGGCCTGGCAATCTACTTCCAAAACATCAATCATTGGGAACGCTGTGGAGCTCAGTCTTACTCTGACACACATAGGGTCTCCCTGAGTCAGAGGGAAGGATGGTTGACTCGGTGCAACTAGTTTCTTTTTATATGACCTCCTATTGAATATTTCCATTTAAATGTCTCATACTAGCACCTAAACTCAATATGTTACTATGAGGGTCCAGTTGGAAAAACAGCCATGGCAGGTAGCTCAGTAGAGTCAATGTAATATGGTGATAGAAAAGACAAAAGGCCTATGGGATGGCAAGACAGCCGAGAGAGTAGTCACAGATGGGAACCACAGTCACTCAGTGGCTGGAGGGGCAAAGAAGGAAGAAGATCTGTCCCAGACAGACCCAGGACAATCAGGCAGGTGCTAGAAGTGCAGAGGGAGCAGCTGTCAGGTGAGGACAGACACTACAGAAGCAAAGCAGCCACCACTGATGCTGCAGCTGCCTGCATAGCCTGTGGCAGAGAGAAAGGGAGAGATACCCTGGCTTCTCCAACTGCCCTGTTCCATTTTGTCATGGCCTTCTGTTGACTAACGTACCTGGAAAGAGAGTTGACAAGGAAACCCAGGAAATGAGGCTTTGTATGGTCAGTCTCCGAGACAGCCTAAAATCCAAACCTGTTCCCTTTGAGTCAGTTCTCATTCATAACGACTCCCTGTGTTACAGAGTAGAACTGTTCCACAGTTTCCTTGGCTATAATCATAGTGCAAGCATTTCACCAGGGCTGTCTTTGGTGGCACAGCTAGGTAGCTTTGAACCACTGGCCTTTAGTTGAGTACTTGAAATCAAACTATTTGCAGTACAGAAGAAACTCCGGAAAGCCAGAGGATGGAGGTGAAGCAAGCAGGCAATGCCTTCTTCCTCCTGGGTCTCCCACCCCATCACCTGGAACCGTCTTCCACTCTGCACTTACATTGCACTTGACCCTTCTCTTTCCTTCATCTCCCACGTCAAACCACCCACCTTCTAAGTAACCCATGAAGGCATGCGTATCTCTCTCTTCCTCACAGCCACCATCATCAGTACCATCACTCAGTGAGCATCATTCTCCTGTCTCCAGGCTTCCCCCTCAACTCTAACCACTACACTCCACTCAGAAGAACTCTCTGACTCATGTATGTTACATCACTCTTTACTTGGTACCCTATAACAGTCCCCATTGCACTGAGGACGAAGTCCAGACTCCAAAGCATAATGTAGGTGTCTCTTCATCTTCTCCTCCTGTTTGCCTCCAACTCCCCTCATAATATGTTTCCTTGCCCTCTGTGCACCAACCTTACTGAACTTCCTTGTCCTGGAACCCTCGGGGGTAGCCCTTGAGTCTAAGCCTTTATGTGTTGCTATTCATGGGACATTTTTTTATCCTCCTTTCCCTTTGGACTGCTCATCTCAGCCTGGAATTCAATTCTTTCAGGAAGCCCTCTCCAGTTCTCTTACTACATGGTCTCTTTGTACCTTCTCTTTGCCCAGGAGAAGAGTTGCTGGATTGAACAGATAAACCCTGCTGACTTAACTGGGCATCCTACATCTTATTTGTCAACATGACTAAGTTATGCATTGCCGTATTGCAATGCACATTTACGTGTGAGTTTTCCCTCTTGCTTTAAATCCTTGAGGGTAAGGAGCTTGTTGGTGTTAGTCCCCACTTCACTAAGTAAATAAGTAAACATGCAAGTGGTTTGGATAGATGGTGGAGTCATCCGTGGGTGGCAGTTTCTACTTGAAACTCAATAGAACTGAACCTCAGGCCTGAACAGGAGAGATACTTCTGAGACTAAAAGAAGTCTACATACAATTACTCTTTCATAACGGAGGGCATGAGCTCTGCAGCAGGCTTTCAGGCTTTATGTAAGAGACGAATTTAATGGATGAAACTGTAAACTAGAGGGAGATGACAAGAGGGTGTAACTGGAAAATGATTAATGCTTTAAGCCTGTACAAAGCTAACGGACTAACGCTGGCTGGATTTGTGGCATTGCTCGCTGGCTCATGGTTTTACCAGAGAGTCCTCTATACAGCTGTGAAGTTTGTTTATGCTTCTGCTGCAGAGTTGAAAATAGAGGCAAGCCCAGAAAGATGATACCAGGAATGATAAAATGCTGTACTCTTTTACACTGGGATGCTTTTATAATAGAAAAGATATTTTTAAGAGACTTGGTTCTTAAGAGCGAAGCATGTACCGTAAATGAGGAGAGTGGGCGTAGAGTTAACACATGGCTCAGCTATTCCACTCCTGGGTATATTCAAGAGTTGAAAGTAGGCACTCAAACAGGTACTTGTACACCAATGTTCACAACAGCATGGTTCGCAATGGCCAAAGGTGGAAACAATGCAAGTGTCCATCAACAGATGAATGCATAAACAAAATTAGTATGTACACACAATAGACTATAATTCAGCCGTATTGAGAAATGAAATTCTGATACATGCCACAACATGGACAAACCTTGGCCCCTTGGAAACCACTTAATTGCTAAGTGAAATACATCAGATACAAAAGACAAATGTTATATAAACTCACGTATATGTAATATCTAGAACAGACAAATGCAGAGAAACGAAAATTTATTAGTCCATAACACAGGCTTTGGAAAGGGATATTGGAATTATTACAGAAGGGGAACTGAGTTTCTCTTTGGAGTGATGACAAACTTTTGGAAATAGCATGAAGTGCAGAATGTAATTAGTATCACTGAATGGTACACATAAAAAATAGTTAGAATGGTACATGTTCTGCTATATACTTTTCACAATTTTTTTTTTTTTTTTAATGAAAAAAATGGGCAAGGTAGGAGAAAGGCTGATTGGAGCACACCCTGTTTAAAGAGGCAGACCATACTGATTCAAGGCAATTGTCCGACACTGGAAAGCGGATCTAGATTGTCAGCCCCTTCAAGAGAACACAAGATTCCAGATGTTAATGCTCCATTTCATTATTTCTTTAAACAATATATGGCTATTAGCTTAATAATAGTTTTTAAATTGAGTGGTTTTCACAAGATACAACTATAAGCTCTCACTACCTCATGAGAATTTCCAAAACTCCACCACACAACAAACATGTATGTCCAGGCTGGAATGTTCCAACCCACAAGCCTTCTCAAGTAGATGTTGGTTCAGCTTCCAGGAGTGTCTAGTAGACAATCAATACCTAAGACACTCTCTGAGGAATCCAGGGAAGCATTTGTTAATTTGCTCTAGAGTGACATCTTATCAATATCAATCAGGCGTGAATATAGATTGTTTCCATGGCTATCTCTATTGCCAGCTAGATGTTTAGCTAACATTTATTGAGTAGCTTATGTGCATGGTTTGGTGGTCTGTAGACAGTAGGAAGAGACTGAAATCTAGCAGGTGCTGCTGTACTAATTCTCTACATTTTTATCTACTTGATACTAGTAGGTTAATAACTACTGTCCAAGCCCCAACCATATTGGCCTCAGTTGCCACCAGGAAAGACAGTGCCCTAGGAACTGTAGTAGGCTAATGTTAGGTATTCGCCTCATCCCCCTGAGATTGTGGTCCCACCCAACAGCTGGATGGTGCCTTCCTGAGATCGCCTTCCTGTGGTCACTTGGGGAACTGCAGCCTCTGCGGGCTATACCGGTGGTTTCACATTTTGAATCTCATACACCAACTTTAAGCCATCACAGTGCAGTCAATTCCAACTTGTAGCGACCCTATAGGACAGAGTAGAAAGTCCCCATAGGGTTTCCAAGGCTGTAATGATTACATTACCCATTTTTCTGCCACATCTTTCTTCTGCAGAGCAGCTGCTAGGTTCAGATTGTTAACCTTTCATTTAGCAGCTGAGTGCTTAACCACTGCACCACCAGGACTCCTCTACACCAACTCTAAGAGGAAGTAAAATGATAAATATCCCTCAAAGAGGCCCAAATTGCTCATCTCTCCCTAGTTACTTTTCTCCACTAACTCCTGCTCTACCTTCGAGGGAGCCCTGGTGGCAAAGTGGTTAAGAGATCAGCTGCTAATCAAAAGGTCATCAGTTCAAATCCACCAGTCACTCTTTGGAAATCCGAAGGAACAGTTCTGTCCTGTCTTATAGGGTTGTTGGGAGTTGAAAGTGACTACAGCAGTGGGTTTGGTTTTGGCCTTCTCTGGGGATCTCAACTCATCTTCCAAAAGCCAGTCTGAGTGTGTCTCCTTCACAGTCTCACACCAGCACTCTGTGTTCCTTTACCTCGTATATTGTACTCATTTGTTAACAGGTTTATTGTTTCTCCAACTGGGTTGTAAGATACCTGAGGGCAAGGATGATGCACCTCTACTGTTCGCTACCCAGCACCCTTCTGTCCTGGCAACAGAAACCAGGATTTATTTGGCAAAGTATCGAGGTTTGCAGATGATTTAGGGGGAGCTGATGCCACACCCACCTCCAAGGCCAGGCCTTGATTTAGTCTAGCCAGTCAGCACATCCACTGTTGCAGGTTCCTGTAATTGGCTCAGGAATGAGAACCTGACCTAAGCCAGCCCAATCGGAGGGAGCTTTGGCACCCCTGCTGGGAATGCTGGGACATACAGATCTGTTTGTCATCCGGACAAATACTGTGAAGAAGCAGTGTGGAAACTGCCACTGCCATGATGGTTATCTTGAAGCAAGATGCCAAGGCGAGCAAAGCCACAATAGTCCTAGAAAGGTGTCCCCAGAGACTACAGGATATCTTGGTCTCTAGAGCAAACCACACTTGGGTCTGACCCTGGCCTACAGGCTTTGCAGTGATATCAACCAATAACCCCTCTCCCCTGTTTTTTATTAGCCAGTTTGGATCAAGCTGTCCATCTCCTGTAGCCAAAAAATACAAAACTTTATCTGATACACTACTGTCATGGAGATCAAACTGTGTCTCCCCAAGAATGTGCATAGCAATTTGACTCGGCCATGATTCCCAGCATCGTGTGATTGCTCTCCATTCTGTGCTTTTCTGATGCTATAAATCCTAACCTCTGCCCATGGTTAACAGAATGGATTGCAAGGCAGAGGACTGGCGTGGGACTGTAGCATCCTTAGAAACCCTGGGGGCATAGTAGTTAAGTGCTACAGCTGCTAACCAAAAAATCATCAGTTACAATCTGCCAGGTGCTCTTGGAAGCTCTGTGGAACAGTCCTACTCTGTTCTCTACAGGGTTGCTGAGTCAGAATCGACTTGACAGTAAGGGGTTTCAGTTGGTTTTGCTAACATCCTTTCTGAGGTATCCTCCCAGCAACACTGTAAGTGGAGTTTCCTAGGAGTGGGGTTTGTACCACCTTTTATCTTTTCACCCTGCAAGAGATAAAAGAAGAGGGAAGCAAGCAGAAAATCAGAAACCTCATACCATCAAGAAAGCAGCACCAGGAGTAGAGCACATCCGTCAGACCTGAGGTTTTTGCACCAAGATGCTCCCCACCGAAGACTATTACAACACAAGAACTTCCTCCAGATCTGACACAGGGAAAGCCTTCTGCTGGAAGGGACACCCCGAATTCAGACTTGTAGCCTACTGGACTGTATAAGAATAAACTTTTCTTTGCTAAAGCCATCCACTTTGTAGCATTTCTGTTAGAGCCGTACCAGATGACTAAAACAAATACCTTAATTGTTTTGCTTGCTAACCAGAAGGTCAGCAGTTCAAATCCACCAGGTACTCCCTGGTGGAGACCTATGAGGCAGGTCTACTCTGTCCTATAGGGTCACTAGGAGTCAGAGTTGACTCGATAGCAACAGGTCTGGTTTTTTGTTTGGCATATCCACAAGAAGTTGGCTCATGGAAGATACTGAATAAATAAATGCTGAATAATAGGAAGGATAAAAGAACACGCTGCTGGGAGAAAAGTATGTGGCTTAATGGGTGAAGTGACAATCAGTGGGAGCCTTAATTTGAACCTGTTTCCTCAGAAAGATATATATTTTCTAGAATGTTACTGAATCAGCAATCTAGTGTATTTTAACAGACTGTTTGCTACCTGAGTTATTACCTTGCTCACCTTTCCTTTCCCAAGAACTTCTGAAGATTTCTGCATCAACCCTTAGACTTGCCTCTTAAAGAAACTATGGTTTTAAACTGAAGGAAAGGAGCAAGAAAACATGATTCAGCCTTTAGCCAGCTTTTATTCTGCTGGATACGACTGTCCTTCCCCTCCACCCCCAACCCCATCCACCACTTCCAGCCCGAGAATGATCTTATATTTCAACCTCAAGTTTCATTTCTCAGGCATTTAAAATGCTTCGGCTTTTTACCTGGCTATATCGAAGCCAAGGTTTTATTTTTCTCTCAGGGGCTATTCTGCTGAGCTAGAGTCATCAGAAACAACTTTAACTTAAGGCTGTTATAGGACGTTTTTCAAAGTGTACTCAGGCTGTGGTTCATAATCCGGCCAACTATTCAAATAAAGGGCTGTGTTGCCACAGCACTTCTGTGTGTCTCAAAATACTGAGACATAAACAAACTTGACTGGACAGAGAAAGAAAATTCCACATGATAGGCCTTGTATGCTGATGGAAGAACTCTTGGCCTCCTTTCCTGACCCACCAAAAAGCACAACTGCTCAGAATATTCGCATTCTCTAAATGCATCTGTTACTCTCAGAGCTGCTGAAATATATATCTATTTCCTCCAACATGGGTGTCTAACTTTTCTAATAAACTTTTTTGCTCATGTTTACTCATACTTTATGGGTAGTTTGTATATATAAGCTTTTTCTAACATGCCTAGTTACTTGTTTTCTTAGAAAATCCGATTTAAATCTTTGACATTTCTAAGACTGAGCACTCTTGTTTTTGTCACATCAATTGAGCTATTTTATTCTTTAGCATCTTATTTACAAAAAAATGTAATAAATCTTGGCTTACAGCTAGCTTTTTGATCTCTCTCCCAGTATCTCTCTCATCAAACTCTTCCAGCCACTCTGGAATAATCCAGGGGTAATCAGAACTTTTTACCTTCTTTAGCCTAAAAGGAACCAATTTATCACTAACTGTCACAGATTCCGATTTTAAATTACCAAGAGCCCAATTACCAGTGGAGGCAAGGAAACTTCTTTCCAATTAAATTGATTGATTTCCTAGCAGACCCAGTAGCATTTCATTTTTTTTAATTATGCTCATTCTGATCAAAAGTGAGAAAATTCTTCCTCATTTGATTTTACTTGCAAAGGACAAGATACAACAAACATTAATCATAGATGATACAAGTGCAGCCCTGGTAATGCCTTCACCCCAATTAGACAATATCTATCAGAGAAACTCTGGTGGCACAGTGGTTAAGGTGCTCCTTAGAAACTCTAGGGCAGTGCTGCTCTGCTGTATAGGATTGCTATGAGTTGGAATTCACTCACTGGCAATGGGTTTGGTTTGACGGTTTTTAATCTATCATTACATCCTGTTCATTTTTATAGGTGTTAGTGGCTCCTTCTGCTCTAAAGAGAGAAAGAGGCAAAACCTGTCACATCACATAATTCCCCTAAGACCATACCAGACTTTCTAGAATCAGCTAAGTTGTGATGAGACAGCATTAACCAGTTGCCATCTAGTCCATTATCATTCATGGAAATCCCGTAGGTGTCAGAGCAGAGCTGTGCTCCACAGGGTTTTCAATGGTTAATTTTTCAGAAGCACACCACCAGGCCTTTCCTCTGAGACATCTATGGGTGGGCTAGAAAGAACCTCTAACCTTCTGGCTAGCCGCTGAAGACATTAACAGTCGGCATCACTCAGGAACTCGGAGGTAGCATTAAGGGTTTTGATAAACCTAGGACATAAGGATGGAGCCCCAGTGGCACAACGGCTAAGTACTTGAAAAGTCAGTAGTTCAAATCCTAACTGCAGGAGAAAAGACAGTAAATACTAGAGCCCAGGAACCCCTAGTCTCTGTTGAGTCAGAATCTAACCCAGGGCACACAACAACAAAAGGATTGCAAGGGATGCATGAAGAGCTAGGAGATGGAACACAACTTTGTTTCTTGTGTAGACAACATCACTGCAGTCTCAAAGACAAAGCAGTGTATGAAGGTAAACATGGAAATTAATTTGCTTTTTTCTCTTAGATGGCAATAAAACAATAATTACATGTAATAAGAATTCTGAAGAAATTTCGTTGGGTGAAATCGGTGACAGAATAATAACTGGACTTCAACACAATTTGAGTACTCTTCCCATCTTAACCCAATATTGCAAGGACAGAGTAGCTGGGGCGGGGGGCCAGGGACCATGCTTTCAGGTGAAATTGAGGCCAAATGGCATAGCCAGCGTTTTGCTAATGAGGACTCTCTGAACCGCACATCATTGAGTAGTGTCTGGGGCCTTCAAAGCTGCCAAAGTGCCATCTGAGGGTTCAGGAAATGGTCCCAACTCAACAGGAACAGATGATCACCAAGGACCAGAACAACATGGGGAAAGAGAACCCAGAAGACAGAGAGACCCGCATGAGTGGGTCTCTACATCAACTCGTGACCAGAAGAACCAGATGGTGCCTGGCCACCACCAGCGACAGCCACAGTGGAGGTCACAAAATTGAATCTCACTTGCAATACAAGAACAAATAAGGATGCACCCTGAGTTCTCCACTAAAAGACTGCAACTGATGGTCCAGGGGCTTCGAGATTTCCCAGGGAGCATGGCCCCTGGTCATGATGCTGCCCCTGTCCGTAAATCATAATGAAAGCCAACTTTTCGGACAGCAATGGATTGGACTTGGTGATGCAGAGGGATCATATCTTGTGGAAACTTAATGGTTCTATGAATCTATAGGATGTCATCCTCCTGATCTCTCACTGGAGGAAGGGGAGTGGGTGGGGAGGAGGGTATACGAGACTTTTGGGAGGGTAGGACACATATGGAGCAGAGAGGAAGGGTGTGCTGTCACCGGGCAGGGAGAGCGGTACAAGCTGCCTATGGGTGAGCATGTGAATTTATATGGGAATGTACATTTTCATTCAATCATAATAAAAAAAAAAAAAGAATTTTGAAAGAGAAAAAAAGACATACATTAGCCCTCTCCTCTTCCACCCCACCCACTGTTTTACTTTGTAAGATTTTGACACCTCTATTCAACCCAGTCATTATAATGCTTCATATTGTCTTCTCAAGCTACTCTTTGAAATCTTCTGTTTAGGTCTTCTGCTTCGCCAGTCCTTCCTTTTGTTTTAATGGCTCAAGAGCAATTCAAGAGCAATTTTGAGAGTCTCTTCTGACATCCAACTTGGTCTTTTCTTTCTTTCCTGTCTTTTTAGTGACCTCTTGCTCTCTTCATGAATGATGTCTTTGATGTCATTCCACAATTCATGTGATCTTCAGTCATTAGTGGGCAACACATCAAATCTGTTCTTGAGGTGCTCTTTAAACACAGGAGGGATATACTCAAGGTCATACTTTGGCTCTTGTGGACTTGTTCTAATTTTCTTCAGTTTCAATTTGAATTTCCATGTGAACAATTGATGATCTGTGCCACAGTCAGCACTGATCTTGTTCTGACTGCTGATATGGAGCTTTTCGAGCATCTTTTTCCACAGATATAGTCAATTTGGTTCCTGCGTATTCCCTCTGGTGAGGCCCATGTGTCTGGTTGCCATTTTTGCTGGTTGAAAAAGGTATTTGTAACTAAGAAGTCATTGGTCTTGCAAAATCCTATCAAGTGATCTCTGACATTATTTCTATCATGAAGGTTGTATTTTCCAATTACTGATCCTTCTTCCTTGTTTCCAACTTTTACAGTTCAGTCACTTGTAATTATTCCAGTGCATCCTGATTGCATGTTTGATCAATTTTGGACTGCAGAAGCTGAGAAATGTCTTCAACCTCTTCATCTTTGGCCTAAGTGATTGGAGAGTAAATTTTAATAATAGTTGTATTAACTGGCTCTCCTTGTAGGCATATGGATATTATCCTATCACTGACAGCATTGTACTTCAGGACAGATCTTGTAATGATCTTTTTGATGATGAATTCAACACTGTTCCTCTTCAAGTTTTCATTCCCAGCATAGAAGACCATATGATTATTGGATTGAAAATGGCCAATACCAGTCCATTTCAGCTCACGAAATGCCTAGAATATCAATGTTTATGCTTTCCATTTTATTTTCGACAATCCAGTCTTCCTAGATTCATACTTCGTACATTCCGTATTCCAATCACTAATGGATGTTTGCAGCTGTTTCTTCTCGTTCAGTCATGCCAAGCTGAAAGAACTGAAGAAAAAATTCAAGCCTCGAGTTGCCATAGTGAAGGATTCTTCAGGGAAAATATTAAATGACTCAAGAAGCATCAAAAGGAGATGGAAGGAATACACAGAGTCATTATGCCAGAAAGAACTGGTCGATGTTCAGCAATTTGAAGAGGTAACATAAGATCAGGAACTGATGGTACTGAAAGCAGAAGTCGAAGCTGCATTGATGGCACTGGCAAAAAATAAAAAAGGTCCCAGGAATTGATGGAATATCAATGGAGATATTTCAACAAACAGATGCAGCACTGGAAGTGCTCACCCATCTAGGCCAAGAAATTTGAAGGACAGCTACCCGGCCAACTGACTGGAAGAGAGCCATATTTATGCCCATTCCAAAGAAGGGTGATCCAACCAAATGCAAAAATTATGAACAATATTGTTAATATCACACTGAAGTAAAATTTTGCTTGAGATCATTCAAAAGTGACTACAACAGTATATTGACAAGGAACTGCCAGAAATTCAAGTCAGATTCAGAAGAGGATGTGGAACCAGGGATATCACTGCTGTTGTCAGATGGATCTTAACTGAAAGCAGAGAATATCAGAGAGATGTTTACCTGTGTTTCATTGACCATGCAAGGGCTTTCAACTGTGTGGATCATAAGAAATTATGGCTAACATTGCAGAGACCAGGAATTCCAGAACACTTATTATACTCTTCAGGAATCTGTATATGGATCCAGAGGCAGTCATGTAGAACTGTTCTGTGTGGTGACACTACATGGTTTAAAGTCAGGAAACGTGTATGTTAGTGTTATATCCTTTCACCGTATCTTTTTGATCCTTATGCCGAGCAAATAATCCAAGAAGCTGGATTCTCTGAAGGAGAATGAGGCATCAGGATTGGAGGACAACTCATTAACAACCTGTGACATCACCTTACTTGCTGGAAGTGAAGATTTGAAACACTTACTGATGATGATCAACAATCACAGCCTTCAGTATGGATTGCACCCAACATCAAGAAAACAAAAATCCTCACAACTGGACAAGTAAGCAACATTGTGATAAAAGGAGAAAGGATTGAGGTTGTCAAGGATTTCACTTCACAATCAACACCTATAGAAGCCAGCTGTCAAGAGATCAAAAGACACATTGCATTGGGAAAATGTGCTACAAAGGATCTAGTTGAAGTATTGAAAAGTAAAGATGTCACCTTGAAGACTAAAGTGCACCTGACCCAAGCCATGATGTTTTTAATTGCTTCATACGCATGTGAAAGCTGGACAACAAACAAAGAAGACTGAAGAATTGATGCCTTTGAATTGTGGTGTTGGAGAAGAATGCTGAGTGTACCATGGACCACCAAGAGAACAAACAGATCTCTTCTGGAAGAAGTACAACCAGAGTACTTCTTGGAAGCCAAGATGGCAAGATTGAGTCTTACATACTTTGGACATGTTGTCAGGATGGATCAGTCCCTGGAGAAGGACATCATGCTTGGTAGAGTGCGGGGTCATCAAAAAAGAGGAAGACTGTCGATGAGATGGATTGACACAGTGGCCACAATGGACTTAAGCATATGATTGTGGACATGGCACAAGACTAGGCAGTGTTTCATTCTTTTGTACATAGAGTTACTATGAGTTGGAACCGACTCAACAGCACTTAACAACAACAACAGTCAACCCAGCTGGAAAAAATTCAATGAGTAGTATGATGAAATCTCAAGTCATTCCACTCTGTTCTACCCGGGGACCACCTAACTTTTATTACAGTATGTTGTTATCATTGTTCCATTTTAATTATTAATTGTTAATCTCTTACTGTGCCTAATTTATAAACTGTATCATAAGTATGTATGTACAAGATAAAATATACTATATACAGGATTCAGCAGAATCCATGGTTTCAGGCATCTGCAGCAGGGGTAGGGTGGCCTTGGAACATAACCCTGTTGATAAGGAGGAACTACACCATTTCAAATTGTTGGGAGAAAAAAGTACAATTTAGAGCATGCATTTCAGGAGGTAGCACATGATCAAGAATCAATGATATTAAAAAAGAAGCTGGAACTGCACTAAAGGAAATGGGAAAACCAAGGTTCCAGGAATTGAACTGATGATACCAACTGAGATGTTTCAACAAATGGATGAAAAGCTGGAAGCACTCATTTGTCTATGCCAGGAAATTTGGAAGACACCTGCCTGGAAAATATCATATTTGGCCCATTCCAAAGAAAGATGTTCCAACAGCATGCAGAATTTATCAAGCAATGTCCTTAATATCACATATAAGTTGCTAAAGATCATTTCACAGACCATAGACAGGAAACTGCCAGAAATTCAAGCCAAATTCAGAAGAGGACTTAAAAGTAGAGATATCGTTGCTGATATCAGATGGATCTTGGCTGAAATCAAAGAATACCAGAGAGACGTTTGTCTCTGTTTTACTGACTACACAAAGGCATTTGGCTATATGGATCCTAACAAATTACAGACAACATGGCAAAGAATGAGAACTCCATAACACTTAACAAAGGATCCTGTACGGTGACCCAGAGGCAGTCATTGGAAGAGAGTAAGGGGATACCACAAAGTTTGGCATTGGGAAGGGTTTCATTCAAGGTTGTATCTTTTCACCATACTTACGCAATTCATATGTTGAGCAAATAACCTGAGAAGCTGGGTAATACAAAGAAGAAAGCAGCACCACGATTGGAGTGAGACTCTTTTAACAAATTTCCACATGCAGATGACACAATCTAACTTGCTGCAAGTAAAAAGGACTTGAAGCACTTCCTGACTAATGAAGACCAAAACTACAGTCTTCAGTATGGACTACACCTCAACATAAAGAAAACAAAGCTGCTCACAAATGAACCAGTAAGCAACATCATGATAAGCACAGAAGATATTGAAGTTGTCAAGGATTTCATTTTACTGGAAGCCACAATCAATGCTCACAAAAGCAGCAGTCAAGAAATCAAGCAGTGTATTGCACTGGGTAAATCTGCTCCAACAGACCTCTTTAAAGTGTGGAAAAGCTGAGTAAGAGTTTCAAAACACAGAAATCTGGAGTAGTGTTTTAGTCAGCTAGGGCTGCTCTAAACAGAAATACCACAGAGTGGATGGCTTTAACAAAGCAAGATTTATTCTTACACAGTCCGGTAGGTTGCAAGTCCATATTCAGGGTGACCGCTCCAGGGGAAGGCTTTCCCCTTGTCAGCTTTGGAGGAAAGTCCGGTATTGCATCAGTCTTTGTCCAGGGAGCGTCCGGGCACAGGAACCTCAGGTCTGAAAGACGTGTCCTACTCCGGTGTTGCTCTCCTGATGGTAACGAGGCTCCCATTGTCCTTTGTTTCTCTTTCCCTTTTATCTCTTGCAAGCTGAAAGCATCAAGGGTGGGGCAAGCCATACTCCAGGGAAACTCCCCCTACAGCAGGGCAGGGAAGTAATTCTATGCGGGAATCTACATCCCCACCCTAATCCTTTAACATACAGTTTAGCGAAACCACACAATGGAGGAGAGTCCCAAGATACTGGCAATCATATCCCAGCCACATGGCTACACATATTTTTGGGGGGACACAATTCAAACCATGACAATTAGTTATGTGCATTGGCTGCTAACCAAAAGGTTGCCAGTTTGAGTCCCTCAGATGCTGTCATGGATTGAATTGTGTTCCCCCCCAAATAGCTGTAGCCATGTGGCTGGGCCATGACTCCCAGTATCTTGTGACTGCCCACCATTTTGTGGTTTTCCTATGCCATATGTTAAAGAATTAGGTTGGGGCTGTAAATCCCTTTATAAGATCACCTCCCTGCTCCACTGTAAGGGGAGTTTTCCTGGAGTGTGGCTTGCCCCACCCTTAATGCTTTCATTCTGCTAGAGGTAAAATGAAAGAGAAGCAAGCAGAGAACTGGGAACCTCACACCATCAAACAAGCAACACTGGGAGAACAGCGTGTCTTTCAGACCCGACGTTCCTGTGCCAAGATGCTGCCTGGACAAAGACTGATGCAATACGGACTTTCCTCCAGAGCCGACTGGGGGGAAAGCTTCCCCCTGGAGCAGACATCCTGAATTTGGACTCGTAGCCTACAGGACTGTGTAAGAATAAACCTTCCTTTGTTAAAGCCATCTGCTCTGTGGTGTTTCTGTTAGAGCAGCACTCTAGCTGACTAAAACAGATGCTCACTAGAAACTCTATGGGCCAGTAGTACTTTGTCCCATAGGGTCACTAGGAGTTGGAATTGACAGCTACAATGGGTTTGGTTTTGGTATGGCTTAGGAGCAGGCCTGAGTCCATTTTTATTACAAACTCTTGCTTCTGCATTCCTAAGACTGTAACTTTGACTTCTTTCTGTTCATGTGCATAGGGATTGCATCTCTTTCTGGGTGGGAACAACAGACAACATAGCTTGGCTTAAACAAGTCCAGACAAGCCCGGGGAAGGTCAACCAATCAGAATCTCACTGGTCGTTTGCTAATTCCACCTCTGTGAAGCAATCACTCCTGAAATTCCTTGGTCTTCACTCTGCAGACTAAGTCCCTACGTTGGAATGTTTCTTGTGCTTTCAATAAATCTGTTTATTTTTACCTTAGCAGAGCTTGTGCATTTTACCGTAGGGCAAAGCAAAGACATCAGTTTGAGGAGTGAGATGCACCCGACCCAAGCCATGGTATTTTCAATTGCTTCATATGAATGGGAAAGCTCAACCATGAACTTGGAAGACTGAAGGATTAATGCCTTTGAATTATGGTGTTAGCAAAGAATATTGAATATACTATACACTGCCAGAAGAATGAACAAATCTGTCTCGGAAGAAGTACAGCCAGAGTGCTCCTTAGAAACGAGGATGGCGAGATTTCATCTCAAGTACTTTGGACATGTTACCCGGAGGGACCAGTCCCTGCAGAAGGACAGCACGCTTGGTAAAGTGGAGGGTCAGTGAAACACAAGAAGAGCCTCAAGAGATGCACCAACACCGTGGCGACAACAACAGGCTCAAACATAAGGATCCCGAGGATGGCAAAGGACCACGTGTGTTTTACTCTGTTGCACACAGGATCACTGTAAGTTTGAACAGACTCCAGGGTACCTAACAACAGGCTCACAAGGTCACTGCAGACACAGCCTCCCCAAAGGCTCCAGACAAAGAGACCATTTTTCTACTTTGTTCTTCATCTTAAAGGAAAGGCCGGTCCCTTCTGGGTCCAATAGCCTGACCAAACAGCATCTATCCTTTTCTTCCCTTCCACCTCTCTCCATGTGCTCAGCAGATTGGCATCAGTTCAATGGAGACGCACAAACATCATGTTTTCACTCTGATCATCTTCCAACAATCTGTGCTCCAGAGCATCTCTGCCTGGCCAGATAACAGCAATAACGTCTCATACATACGTGCTTGCTAACCGTTTTCCAAAAGCTTTCAACAGTTTACAAGGATGAGTAGAGACCTTCTCAGGTCTTAAATTTCCCCATTCAACCACGGAATCATGTTTCGTCATTTTAGTGGGAAATGAAATTGTATTCTAATTTGTTTTTTTATGAAAAATCTTTACATGTGACAGATGGGACCTATGGCTTTCCTTCAAGCCCAACTTGGAGTAATCAGGAAGACCAAGGAAGAGATAATTACTAAGCAAAGCAGGTTTATCTGAATACAGGAAGACAGAAAAAAAAAAAAAAAAAAAAAACGGAATAAAGGAAATGATCCGATGGGTAAGGCTCTGCATGGTGCAAATGTTAAATGTGCAGCTATTAACCAAAAGGTTGGCCATTCAAATCTACCCAGATCCACCTCAGAAGAAAGCCTTGGCAATCTGCTTCCAAAAAAAGATCAACCAAATGAAAAGCTAGTGAGTCACCATTAGTCAGAACCATCTTGATGGCAACTAGTTTGGGTTAGAGTTCTGATGGGATAAAAAAGGTCACCCTTGTGAGAACAAAGAAAAAGAACATTGTTCCAGTTAAGGAGATACAAACAAGGTCAGAAGGATGTTGGCAGACTCCTGAAGGCAGGTTGACCTTGTTGAGTGGAGAACATGGTCTTGTTCTTTATGTCACAGTGTAGGCATCATGTACCACGTTCAAAGAACCACAACAGGAAGAGGAGAAAAGAGGAAAGAGGCCAGATGGTATAAAACTGTGACTGCCAGGTTAAGAAGCTTGGGCTTTCGTGTCTGTCACTGAGGAGTGGGAGGGAGAATAATGTTCACCTAGCAGTGGCATGAGGAGTGGGCTGCAGAGACGAGGCTGTTGACATGCCGACCATTCAGAAGGCTGATGAAAGAATGCACTGAGGGCTGAGGCAGCATGATGTGCTGTTAAAAAATGGGAATGGAAATAGACACTCGAGAAACACAGGAGTGAAATGACAGGGCCTTGTAGGCATCACATGAAGGATGGGTTAGAAGGGTGACCGAGTGCTGCCACTAAATATGGAACACTCAGTTGGATTCCATGGATTGGATGATTTTGGGTACTTTCAGAGTGGTTATTGTTCTCATCATTGAACCTGTACCTTGTTTTAAACTCTTAAACAACCCTGACTTAAGTAAGAATGTTATTTCAATCTTCATTTTACAGACGAGAGAACCAGGGCAAGTTACCTAACTGGTACAGAGCAAGGACAAGAAATCAGTTCAGTTCCATTACACAAACAAAACAGGAAGATAGCTCAAAACTGTCACAGTGGCACTTTGTTAAATTGTACCACAAGTGGAAGTTTACACTCCAAGTTAGTCTGTCATACACAAATTTATACACACATTAAGTGACCCTGGCTGCTCTCCACATAACGCGACAGCACACTCCTCCTCCCCACTCTGTACTTCCCATTCGCATTCAACCAGCTCCTGTCCTCTTCTGCCTTCTCATCTTAGCTCTGAATGGGAGCTGCCCATTTATTCTCATTGTATCTATCTGAGCTAAGAAGCACACTCATTACAATTATCATTTTATGTCTCACAGTCCAGTCTAATCTTTGAAGAGTTAGTCTTGGGAATAGCTTTCATTTGGGGCTAACAGAGTCTGGAAACCATGTCTTCTGGGGTCCCTCCAGTTTCCATTAGATCGTTAAGTCTAGTCCTTTCGCTAGAATTTGAGTTCTTTATTTTTCTCATGCTCCATCAGCGACTCTCAGTTGCATTGTCAGGGCGGTCACTGTTGGTAGCTGGGCTCTATGCAGTTCTTTGGTCTCAGGTCAATGGAGTCTCTGGTTTACGTAGCCCCTGTTGTCTCTTGGGCTAATAATTTCCTTGTTTCTCTGATGTTCTTCGTTCTCTTTGTTCCAGGTAGACTGGGACCAACTGATAACAACTTAGACGGCTGTCTGCTAGCTTCTAAGAACCTAGACACCACTCACTGAAGTAGGATGCAGTTATTTTCTTAATAAACTTTGTGATGCCAACTGACCTAGACATCCCCTGAAATGATGGTTGCCATATCCCCGCCCCTGCTACTCTGTCCCTCAGTGTTTGGTTGTATTCAGGAAACTTCTTAACTTTGGGTTTAGCCTACTTGCACAATGGCACATTTCTGGTATACTGGTAACCCAGTTGACAGAACCTCATACAATGAGCTGCACTGGAAGGTGTTTTGCTGATAATGTCCCTTCCAAAAGCAGAGAGCGACCACACCACTAAATCATTTTTTAAATTACTGTGTTTTGAATGAAAGTTTACAGCTCAATTTCTCATACAAAAACTTACACACATTTTGTTACATGACCCTAGCTGCTCTCTCCACACTGAGACAGCACACTCCTCCCCTCCACCTGGAATTTCCCAGGTCCATTCAACCAGCTCCTGTCTCCTTCATTCTTCTCATCTTGCCTTCAGACAGGAGCTGCCCAGTTAGTTTTCCGTATCTACATAAGTGAAGAAGCACACTCTTCACCAGCATCATTTTATGTCTTGTAGACCTGTCAATCTTCATCTGAGGAGTCGGCTTTGGGAATAGCTTCAGTTCTGGGCTAACAGAGAGTCCAGGGGCCATGTCTTCCACGGATCGTCTAGTTTATCAGACCATCAAGCCTGGTATTTGTTACTAGAGTTCAAGTTCTGCACCCCACATTTCTCCTACTCTATCAGTGACTCTGAGCTCCCTGTTAAGGGGAGTCATTATTGGCAGCTGGGCGCCATCTAGTTCTTCCAGCTTCATGTTGATGTAGTCTCAGTTTATGCAGCCCTTTCTGTCTCTTGGACTCATCTTTGTGTTATGTGTTTGATGTTCTTCATTCTCTTTTACTCCAAGTGGGTTGAGATTGATTGATGCTTCTTACATGGCTGCTTGCTAGCTTTTAAGACCCCAGGCACCATTTATCAGTGGGAGGCAGAACATTTTATCATTAAGTCATTTTTGAAATGCATGTGTAGGATTTAAATTTTACACCTTTCACTAAACTAAATTATCATTAAAAAAAAAAAAAAACCATTGCTACAGAGTTGGTTTTAATCCAGTAAATTACAATTATCAGGTACTATTTTCAAACTCAAGTTTTTCTTTCCCCCATCATCAAGTTATGTCTAAAAAAGCAGGTAGAGAAACCCACTGACAAGGGTTTAGATTTGTTTTAGTACTTTAATTTTCTTCACACATTCAATGTAAAATACTGACAATCAATAAACAAGAGGGGAAAAGATTCTTGAGCAAAGATTCTTCTGGAAATTAGTGTCACTCAATAAAGACAACGGTCAAGTGAACAAAGCATAAGGGAGTACAACAGAGATTTTCACTTTGAAGGCATTACTAAAAACAAACAGCAAACCAACTTAACAACCTTTTCTTCTAGCTAATGAAAAGACAAAGAGTGAAGTACACAACTTCTAAAGCTCATTTCTCCAAAGCAGCTTGTCAAAGGAGCACTAATGTGTGATGCTGTAACACACTAGGTTAAGGACTCAAAGTCTGCAAGTTTCTACATGTGACCAAGAGCCATGTTACTAAATGCATACAGATACAAACTACATGGTATTAAAAACAGGCCTTGCTATATAAAATGCAGTTTCCCAATTTTATCTCTTTATAAGAGTAACAGTATAAAGAAAGACGTACAGTTTTCTCTAGGCCTCGCAGTCCCAAATGGTCAAACATAATGACCTCTGAATCCAGGAGACCCCACGGCTATCATTTTGTAAAAATCCCAGAGTCACCCCCTAGTGGATCCCACTCACTCTCCACACTGTGAGTTTGCTCTCTCCACAACTAAATTAACCGCAATTTTTCAAATTCAGTCCACATGCAAGTTTGAATGCTGAGACCTAGCTAGAAAAAGTAGCAGCAAAGGCAAAAACAAGCTTGAACTAGTTAGAAATGCAACAGGAAGATTTAAAACAATGCTTCCAGTTCAAGTCAGAGTTAAAGCGGCCATTAAGTCCCGCCACCTCTGTAGAGCTCTTGATATTTCACTGCTGTGTTTTGAGAAAAGAAAAATCTATATTAAGCATGTTCCTTTGAGAAAAATACTGTGTTTGTGTCTTGGTAGCCATCTCCCTGTCATTTTAAATTTTATGTGTTGTTCAATAACCGAGTACACATTGAGTCAGGATGTGTTCACAGCTGATGCATCTCCAAAAAATTTTTCATGAAGGCTGCCAACTTCTGAACATCTTCAATGGTGACAGCATTATACAGAGAGGCACGGATGCCTCCCACAGACCTGGAACAACCAAACAACCAGACATTAGGACAAAAAATTCTCACTTAGCATCAACTCTCTTTTGAGCCACGTGCTGCTGACACATCTTTTCCAGCCTCCCACCTGGGAGTCTCCACACACCTTCAGGGACCTTCAGACACTCTCAGTCATTGGGAAATTACCCTACATGCACAAAATACCCACCATGCTCACTCTTACAACAATATCACTCTTCACTTTTGGCAAAAAAAAAAAATGGGAAAGACTTTTCAGTTAAATCAGGTAAGTCACCTTGCTCACTGCACCACTCAACAACACCTTCCACACAGCACAGACAAGACAGAAGCAGGTAGCCCAGGATCCTGTGTAACCATCCATCTCTCCCTGCTGCCTGGGTGCTATTCTTGAGGGTGAGGATGTACATTTTTCATAAAACATTCAAGAGTAACTACCTGATGTTGAGATGCAGTAACATTATTAGACGGAAGAGACTCAAGAAATATAGGAGGCATTACTGAAGACTCTCTTCACACAAATGAGATAATTTCTTTTTGTTGACATTAAAAGAGAATTTTAAGGCTGTAAGGCTAGCTCTTCAATCCTCAGAGGGAAGTGGTTACAGTAATGATGTACTTTGAACCACACAACTAGTTAGTGCCTTCCCTCTTCACTAGAGAACCATAAAATCTATTATGCTCCCTTAGAAGGCAGTGTTGAATGAGGAATTCCCGTGTTAAAAAACATACTGACCATAGTGAAATGATTTTATCCGTACCTATAAAGTGATGACTAAATATGACTAAAAGGTCTGGCCAGCCCAATTCTCATTAGCAACACTTATAGACAAATGTTAAGGCATCCATAAAAATGCCCTGGTATGTCACAGGGCACTGATCTAAGCCTTCAATTCACATTGGCATGGGTGGCCACACAGGTGTTTCAGATTAGCAGTTTCCAGCAGTTTTTAGCAAACACCTCTTCTTTCCTCAAACAGAATCTTACACGGAACCCACACATGTGAATACAGATAAAGCTGAGCTGGTTTGAGTTGAGAATTATGAAAATGGTACCCACAGAAGATGTGCCTCTACTATACTCTCGGCGAGGAAGCCACGTAGAGGATACATAAACAACAGGAAGAATTTCCTCTGTGACAATGACTGTTCCCAACAAACTACACACTGCTGCTCCGAGTGGGGAGGCTCCTTGACGCACTTCATTTCGCCTGTGAAACCCTAACCTGGTTCTCTGCAGAGCTTCTAGGCTGGACATGAACTCACCTGTGCCCTTTCAGGGACATCATATTGAGTTCAAGAGCTTTATCAATGAATCTTTTTTCTAATGCTTCATCTCCTTTGGCGCTGCCAATGCGGAAGGGAATATTCATCCTGCTTCTGTTCTGGGGTTCCACCGGACACCTGAAAGACACGTTACTGTCCCATTTACTTGTGTGGTCTGCCATAACAAATCAACAGATCTTTTCTTCTTTAAAATTCTGTAGAGACAAGCGGCAGATTGTTGTTGCGGGGTGTCGCCAAGTTGATTCCAACTCACAGCGATCCCATGTGGCAGAGAACTGCACCAGAGAACTGTCCAGGCTGTAATCTTTAGAGAAGCAGATCATAACGTCTTTCTCCTGAAAAGCTGCTCGGTGGCACAGCAACCAAGCACCGCTGAACCCAGCAACCACTGAACCATTAGGATCTCAGCAGGAGATTTACAAATGAAAAATAGGATCTGTCCCCAGTACTCTCATAACTTACTCATAAAGACCACACACTGGCATATGGAACACCAAGTCAGCTGTCTTTTACTTGATTTAACTTCTATGAACCAGTTTCCTCCATCTGAAAACTAGGACCAATAACCTCAATTTCAGACCAGTTGTGATGATTCAAAGTCCTTGGGTGGTGCAAACAGTTTGCACTCAACAGCTTACCTAAAGGTTGACACTTCAAGCCCACCCAGTGGCACTGCAGAAAGGCCTGAATATCTGCTTCTGTAAAGATTACAGCCAAGAAAACCATATGGAACAGTTGTATTGTGTAACACACTGGGGCACCATGAGTCAGAATCAGTAGAAGTGATACAACACAATTTCTAAGCCTAGGCCTTAGGGGCCCTTGCAGCTTTTCTTCCTGTCCTCTTAAAGAAACACTGCTGCCACGAAAGGAAGCCTCAGTTAGCCTGCTGAAGGTTAAGTGGCCCAGCCAATAGCCACCACCAACTGCCAGACATAGGAAGGAGGCCACTTTAGACCATCCAGCTCCAGCTGAGTCACTAGATGACATCAGTTGAATGAAGGACCCCACCCCAGCAGACGAACCTTCCAGCTGAACTTAGCCAAAAATACTGACCAAAGAATCGTAAGCAAATAAAACAGTTGCTAATCACTAAGTTTTGGTGTGTTTTTCAGACAGAAATAAGTAACTCGTAAAACTGAGAACAGTGTCTGGAACACATTAAATGTTACAGAGAACTTCTACTCTGTCCTAAGATCTCTATGAGCCGCAACCGACTCAACAGCAATGGGTTTGTGTAAATATCTGTGAAACAGGATACTAATCTATCTACTTCTAGCACCTTGCATGGAGGTCGAACATGTATAGCCTGTCAAAAATGGATAGTGCCTGGCCACCACCAGTGATAGCCACGATGGAGCTCACAAAATTGAGTCTCACTGGCAACACAAGAATAAATAGTGGTGCATCTTGAGATCTCCACTGTAAGACTGCAACTGATGGTCCACAGGCTTCGGGGTTCCCCTGGGAGCATGGTTCCTGGCCCTGATGCTGCCCCGTTCATAAATCATAATGAAGGTCAACTTTTTAGACAGCAAAGTATTGGACTTGGTGACGCAGAGCGACCATACCTTGTGGGAACTTTATGGTTCTGTGTATCTATGTCATCCTGCTGACCTCTTACTGGAGGAAGGGGATTGGTTGGAGAGGAAGAGACAGGAGACTGTTGGGAGGATAGGACATATATGGAGCAGAGAGGAAGGGCGTGCTGTCACTGAGCAGGGAGAGCAGTGGGAGCTGCATATAGGTGAACATGCGAATTTATATGGGAATTTATTTCATTCAATCATAAAAAAAACAACAGATTATGAGTCAATTTTAATCTAGGAAAGGTTAGTACTGGACTTCAGTTTCAGATTTAGAAAACAAACAGCCAAAATCACTTTCCACTCACCACCAAAAGAGATAAAAGAAAAAAGAGCCAACAGGCTATTCTGGAATAAAGATAAAGCACAACATGTAATAACCTTCTCTCTTTCACAAGCATATTCTATTTTATTCTTGAACTTCTTAGACAGGGTTCATTAAAATTGAACAGCAAATAAAAGCAGAGCGAGAAAGCCCCAATTAAAAGGTACGCTCTCCCTGAGGGCACACACACAATCCCTGTTAGTAGGAATCAAGTGCACACCTTCAGGTGGGAAAAAGGCTACAAGGAGGATCCACATATCTGGTATTGGACATGGAGCCTAAAGTTCTAGCCCTCTTTTTATACCAGGTGGTAGGTTTCAAGGCTGACATCTAAATTAAAAATTTAGTGGCTCTTCTCTTTTGAAATCCTGTTGCCTTAGACTCCCACTGTGAGGGATCCTATTATGGGGTGGAACAACAGACTTAACAAAAAAGCCCCTCAGTTGTATAAACTGTTTACACACTCAGATGCTAACCAAAAGACTGGAGATGTGAGTCCCCCCCAGAGGCACCTTGGCAGAAAGGCCTGGCAATCTAATTCTGGAAAATTAGCTGCTGAAAATCCTGTGGGCCATGTTCAGCACACATGGGTCGGCACGGTCAGCACTGACTCAGCAGCTGCTGACTTTGGTTTTTCTTTTAGTGTAAGAAAAAAATTAAAAAGAAGAATTTAGAATCTGTATTTACAGTTTACCCTCTCTCCCAAATTTACGAATCCTATCATAAAAGTCGATGCTATCATGACAGCAATAATGCCATAAAAACTAGAAACTGAAGATTAAATCTCCATACAATATTTACACAGTGCCCACAACAGTGTATCTCTGAGCAGGATCTGGGGGAGAAAAAAGATTAAGGGGAATAAACTGCTGCAGTCTAGCAAGATGGTTACACAGACAATTACATAATTTTAACCACAAATACTAACACTAAAAGCTAACACCTCAGGCTTGCTTACTATGTGTTAAGCACTGTTGCAGGACAACCCATGCTTCTAGCCCCTGTAATATAAACTCTTGATTCACATGTATTTTCATTTAATCCCATCACTATGATAAGAAATATGGACTATTACTATGTCCATTTTACAGATACAGAAACTAAGGCTTGGAGTAAGTCATTTGCCAAGGTCAAGCGCTATTAAGGGGCAAAACTAGGCTTCCGATCCCAAATATTACCATAGTATCCTCGTGGGCTCACCTTGGGGTCAGCCGCCAGCACATGCAGGTGGTGACGCTATGGAATGAACTCACAGCCTTCAGTGGTTGTCCTGCCTACACCCAGAGTTCTCCACCAGTGTCACTGAGAGACCTCTGACAACGGTGAGGCTGGTGCCACCCAGAGCTGTGCTCATTAAAGGAGATGCCCCACCAGCTGGTAGGGGAGATACAAAAGAGGGAAGGGACTCATCTTCTCAGAGACAAAACACAGCACACAGGGTAGTAACTTACAAATTCACGGTTACATGGTACTTCTCATTAGAATTGCCCACCTTCCCTTCAGGGGCCATTTTGCTTAGCTGTCTCTTCAATGTGAAAGGACACTGAAGAGTTTCTTAAAATTCAAATTTCCAAATGAGACCAAGAACAGCTAGTGAGCCTCCCCTACAGACACCGAGGAGAAGCAGAGCTAACCCTTGAGGCTGACTTCGACAACAAAGTCCCATAGGAATATCACGGGCCCAGATGACATTTTCTGGGCAGGCAGGCACGATGGTGGAGAGAAACACTAAGTTCTCAGAAGGAGGTTTACTCTGAAGGGAAGTAGTTCCAGGTCAGGCTGTACACAGGGAATGTGGAGCTCTGGGTGCTAGGGGAGACAGAGAACGGTATCAGACCCTCAGGACAGATCTGCCCCACAGGCTTTAGCAGGGCACTCTTTTAGGGAAATGCCCAGACTGAAGGTGTGAGGAAAAGGCATCTAGGGAAATAGAATTCTGGGGATTCCCAAGAGTTGCTTCCGCATGTTTTTGTTTTGTTTGTAGTTCCTTGGATTTTTCCAGAAATGGTGTAACTCTTTCTGTCCTCTGCGTTTTTGCTTGCATCACTCCCAAGAAATACAAGGTGCCAGAAGCTAAGAGAAACACTGGTCTCTGTTCCACAACAGCCTGCAGGTGCTGTCACTCAGGCAGGTTCTGAGCACTCTGGGAGCCAGGGAAGACGACCCATCTATCCGTGTATCCAAGAGCCTGGTACGAGGCTAGATGGATGGGTGAGTGGGTGAATGAAGGAAGGAAAAGGTAAGACTAAACGGTCCTTAGACCTCCCACACTTTCCTTCTAATCCCAGCATGAGCCATCTCCTCCCAGCAGTCCACTTGCTGAGTTCCTCACTGTGTCTTTGTGAAGTCTCTTCTTTGCCTTCCTAAAAGTTCCTGGAAGTACTTCTCCCTCTTCTCTAATTTCACATGTACCCAAGGCTTGGCCCATCCAGCCTTCTCTTCCAGCCAGTACAGTATCTCCTTGCTCCACACTCATGCCCTGTTCCTCAGCCTTGGCTACGAATAACTTGGACAGTTGGCTGTTAACCCCACATGTTCAAGTGACTCCAGTAAACACCGAGGGGTCCTGGACCAAGGATGAGGCGGAAGCTTCTCTGGGACGAAGCACTCAGCCTGCACTCAGCTGAGTGTGCAGCCCTTCCCCCAGATGGCACATAGCTTGCTGATGCTGCTCATGGGAGGGCCACCAAAAGGCCAAGGCGTCCAGCCAAGCCGGACTCTCCCAGGGCTTGTGGCCAGGGAGTTACTGCATGCCAAGAAGTCACAAGAGCAAGCACAAAGCAGTTTAAGAACAGAGGTGACAGCAGCAGGCTACTTAAAGTCCCCAAAGCATAAATCTTACACACATGGGTGGTTTTGGTGAAGTGTTAGGAAGTCTTGATGAAAACATACAGTTCTAAGTTAGGACTGCACAATCATTCTTTTCTCTCCCCCATACGGTCCACTGAATTCTTGAAGACAGTACAAATGCCTATGTTACTGTCAGCCAGCTCTTTTTATTCATTATAACAAAACTAATCCCAAAGTCATGACTGCTAAGAAGTGAGTCTTAGCTTTCCTTAGTGAGTATACACGCACATATACATATGTGTGTGCACCCCCCACCCCACACACACACAATGTAAATGTTGGTCCTTGTATATCTATGCCCACCTGAGGGAGAAAACCCAAAACCAAACCAACTGCCATCAAGTCAGTTCTGACTCATAGCGACCCTACGACAAGGCAGAATTGCTCTACAGAGTCTCCTAGGAGCTGCTGGCAGATTCAATCTGCTGGCCTTTTGGTTAGCAGCCTCATAACTTTACCACTACACCACTAGGGTTTCCTCCCTGAGGGAGATGGAAAAGCAAATGAAGATACCACTTGTAAGCTTCTCTGTACTGTGCTCAGTTGCTTCACATCTGGCATTTTGGGGAGAGGACTATAGTGAGGTGAATGACACCCCCAAAAGATGTGTCCAAGTCCTAACCCCTGGAACTTGTGAATGTCAACTTCTTTGGAAGAAGGATCTTTGGAGATGTAACCAAGGATCTTGAGATGAGATCATCTGGGATTATCAAAATGGGCCCCAAACCTAAGGACAAGCATCCTTCTAACAGACAATGGGTAGGAGACGCACAAGAGAGAAGGCCACACGAAGAGGCAGATACTGGGGTGATGCAGTTATGAGCCAGGAACACATGGAAAGCACCAGCAGCTGAAAGAGAGCAAGAAGGGGGCTGACCTAGGGCCTCTGGAGGAAGCACTGCCCTGCTGGTACCTTAATGTTGGACTTTCTGGCCTGCAGAACTTGTAAGACTAAATATTTGTTATTTTAAGACACTAACTTAGTAGTCATTTGTTACCCGGCCCTGAGAAACTAAAATAATGTCTAACAACTCAGTGGTCTATACACATTCACTATCATTAGTCATTTGGTCACAAAAATATTTAACCAGGGATCACCCATCCTATCCTATAGCCAACTCCATTCACAAATAACAGGCCTGGGATGGGAGCCTCTGGGCTGTATTAAGGCAAGCAGTGAACTTTTTAACCCTAGAGGAAACTAGAGTGAGTGTTTATACCAAAAGTTGGCAGCAGGAGCAAGTTCACAGCTCCCAGCAAGGAGGCATGTTTCTTCCCAAGATGACACATGGGGCAAGTGGGAAAACAGCCTTCTCTACAGTTGAACAGGGTGAGATTCTTCCCAAGGGCAATGTCTACTGTGAGAGATGTCACCGTCCCCAGGCAGACACAAGCCAAAGCCAAGAGGGGCAGTGATGGAGGTTCTGGGAAAGGTTCACCCCTCACGCTCATGAGGCACCAAGAACCACCTGACCTCACCAGCTACGTCTCAGAGAGAGGTGAATATGTCTATTTTCCACAAGTACACAGCATACATACATTCTGAAATTCACGAAAGGGGGAATGCAAGGTAAAATACATTGACTTACACATAGAATCCTTGCGAGTTATCAATGATCTCATAAATCATTCGAGATTTGAGGGCACTGAGCTTCTCCATGGCTGCTGCACCACCATTGTTCTTAATCCACTCCAGGACCAGTCCCATGACATAGATGCTACAGTAAAGAGAAAAAAACACAAGTGATTAGTTCACCACTGGAAACAAGCACTTTCAGGACAGATCACAGAAAAGTAGGCCAAGTTTCCTGGGACTACAGGAAGAAGGAAATGTGCAACAGCTGCTAAGTGGTGTGGGGTTTCCCTCTAGGGTGGTGACAGTGTCCTGGAACTAGGTAGAGGTGATGGCTATATAAAGGCGGGAAGGTACTGAATGGTTAAAATGTAGGTGATACAGTGTCTGCAAAGGCTGATGGGAAAAAATGAAGGTGCACAGTAGTGACAGTCACACAATGTCATGAACGTAATTAATGTCCCTGTATTGCACATGTGAAAGATGCTGAAATGGCAAATGTTATATTCATTTTTAATAACAAAAAATTGTTTTAATGGTTAAAATGCTAAGTTTTGTGTTACCTGTATTTTATCACAAAAAAAGGCAGAGGGACCATCTCCACAGACTCAGATATATGGCCCCATGACTCTACTTAACACCAGGGTCTTCTGGCTTCCAATTCACAATTAACTCACCATTCTACACCCATAATATTCAAAACTCTTGAAAATACAGGAGCTTAATGCTTATGCAAAGCCCTAGTGGTACAGTAGTTAAGAGCCTGGCAGTCTGAATCCACCAGTCACTCCCTGGAAGCCCTATGGGACAATTCTTCTCTGGGCGTGTAGGGTCACTGTGAGCTGGAAGTGACTCGACAGCAGTAGGTAATGCTCACACACTGGCAGCCAACGCACCTCCTGCAGGGCCACCACCTGTCAGTGCAAGCTTGGGTGCTGCTGCTACGCAGAGCTTCCAGACTGAAACAAACTGGACTTGGCAGTCTACCTCTGAAAATCAGCCAATGGAAACCCAGTGGATCACGAAGAACCAACCTGCAGCCCATCATGGGGATGGTACAGGACGAGGCAGCATTTCATTCCGCTGTGCATCAGGCTGCCATGAGTTGGAAGCCTACTAGACGGCAGCTAACAACAATGACACGCTTGTGCGAGCTTCGTGACCTGGTCTCAATACTCCCCACCACCAGCATGACACCTGAAATCAATTTGCCTTCACTCCTACAGTGGTTTCTGCAAACACACAGCTGAAGTTCACCTGTGTAAGCCTTCCTGTTAAATCCTTAAGTAAATCACAGCACATTCATTCTCTACAATAACATGTTGCTGTTAGCCAAGTGCCAAGTGCCGTTGAGTCGGATCCGACTCATGTTGCTGTTAGGAGCCATAAAGTCACAGTGACCAATGTGATAGAACTGCCCCACAGTTACCCAGGCTCTCATCGTCATGGGAACAGATCTGCATGTCTTTTCTCCCGCAGAGCTGCCAGGAGGTTTGAACTGAGAACACTTCAGTTAGCAGCCCACCACGTAACCCCTGTACCACCAGAGTTTCTAGGAATACCATACAGCTATTTATACGATAGGATAAGTTGACACAGAAGTATCCACAGTATACTTTTGGGTAGAAAAGAGAAAGTTATAGAAGAGTATGTAAAGTTCAATGTGCACAACTAAACATATCGCTGAGTGTGGAGTCCCTAGATGGCGCAAACTATTTTTCTTTTAATACTTCATTGTGCTTTAAGTGAGAGTTTACGATCTCAGTCAACTTGTTATATAAGACCCCACACTCACACCACTATGCAACTTCAGCTGATCTCCCCACCTCGTGACAGCACACCCCTCCTTTCTACCCTGTACTTCCCATAGTCATTCAAACAACTCCTGTCCTCCGCCACACTCCCATCTCGCCTCTGGAAAAGAGCTGTTCAAACAACCTCATGTATGTATTTAAGCCAAGAAACATATTCTTTACCAGCATCTGTGTCTTACAGTCCCGTCCAATCTTTGTCTGCAGAGTTGGCTTCAGAACTGTCTTAAGCTCTGTGCTAAGAGTCTAGGAGCCGTGTCCTCAAGGGCCCTTCTGGTCTGAAAGACCATCAAGTGCAGTCTTTTCATAGAGGTCTAGAGTTCCATTTTTCTCCTGACTACCCTGTCAGGGTAGTCATTGGTGGTAGCTGGGTACCACTTAGTACTTCTGGTCCCCTGCTGATGCAGTCTCAGATCATGTGGCACCTTCTGGGCTCGTATCTTTCTCACGTCTTTTATGTCCTTCATTTTCCTCTGCTCCAGGTAGGTTGGGACAAATTGATGCTACTTAGATGGCCACTTGCTAGCTTTTAAGACTCCCGTCACCACTCACCAAAGTAGAAGGTGCAAACTATTAATGCACTTGCTAACAAAAGCCTGGCAATTAGGTACACCCAGAGGTGCCTCAAAAGAAAGGCCTGGTGCACTACTTCCAAAAAGCAGCCACTGAAAACTCCATGGACCAGTTCTACTTGGACGTACATAGTGTTGCCACAAGTCAGAAATCAATGGCAATAGACTACAGATTATTATTTGCATATAATCAGTTTAAGGGTCTGTTGGGATACACAACAAGCAGTTAATACTAGTTACCTTGATAACTCTATACACCTCACAAATCTGTGCTATAAGCATCTGTTACCTTTACAATTTTTTTCAAAGGAATACAAAACATCCCCTGTGTACTAGGGCTTAGAAAAAGTGTACAAGAAAGTTCCCAGGAAAACTCTCTCTGGCTGTTCTGAAGATTCTGACCCAGATAAACTTCTGGAGTTTTCCCAGAAGTCAGTGGGGTGGGTGACAGGCTGAACACAGGGCCTGGCATACAGCAGATGGGCCACATCAACGGCGGGTGCTAGCGGTGGCTGGAAGCCTGGCGGTGCAGTGGGTTAAGAGCTTACCTGCTAACCACAAGGTGGGCAGTTTGAATCCACCAGCCATTCCTTGGAAGCCCTACGGGGCAGTTCAACCCTGTCCTATGGGGTTGCTTATAAATCAGAATCAAATTTTGACATCAATAGGTTTCAGGTTTTGGTACACTGGATATTAGGTGCTGCAGACCCAACCAAAATCATATAATCCTCAAGAGAAGCAAGCAGCATTACCCAAGCAGTTTTCCAAAGCCCAGTCTAAGTAGTAACCACATGGAGGACTTTTCCAAGAAGAAAGCTTCCCACATTGGTTCCACTACCCATACCCTAGCAGTGCCCACACCAACTGCTCCTAAGGGCAGAGGCTTAGACCCTCTGGGCAAGTTCCAGGCTTCATTTGCACAAGCTCATGTTTTGGCAAGAAAGGAGGCCTAGGTTCAAGGTTTGTTGGCTTTGTGTTTTTATTACTTTACCTCATACTGCAGCTAAAACAAATTTGTACTTTTGGGTTCAGTTAGTCATGGTGAGTAAAAAATGTCTTTAGGAGGAAGAAGGAAAAGTTTAGGCATCTTCTCCTTCCACCCTCCTCCCCTCCCACGCCCTTCCCCCCAATCTCCACCCACTAGTCGGTCTACTTCATTTGTTTTACTGAAGAATTAAAAAGAATCACAAATTGGGCTTCCATTCCACAGTTAATTCAGCACACAGGGCTAAAAGCAACTCTGTGAAGGCTGTTTACCCATCACATTAAAACACACTTCCTAAGTGACAGCTCCTTCAGTTGTAATGGGTCAAAACAAAATAAAACAAAAGACCAATCTTTTCAAATTACTGACCTTTTCAAGGACTACTGTCACACAAAGTTCTGAAGTGTTCTGGGAGCTTTATCAGCCTTAAGTTCAAACAAACCCAAATTCACTGTCATGAACTCGGGTTGACTCAAAGGTCAGAGTAGAACTGCCCCATAGTTTCCAAAGGGCACCTGGTGGATTTAAACTGCCCACCTTTTGGTTAGCAGCCATGGCACTGAACCCACTATGCCACCAGGAATTCCAGCCTTAGGGAAGGGTATTTGCACACATTTTTATGCTCAGAAACCCTGGTGGCATAGTGTTTAAGTGCTACATTTGCTAACCAAAAAGTTGGCAGTTCGAATCCACCAGGCACTCCCTGGAAACTCTGTAGGGCAGCTCTACTCTGTCCTACAGGGTCACTATGAGTTGGAATTGACTCGATTGCACGGGGTTTGGGGTTTTACGTCTCTGTTTGGAAACTCTGGTGATGTTAAGTGCTACGTGCTACAGTGTGTAACCAAAAGGTGAGCAGGTCAAATCCACCAGGTGCTCTTTGGAAACTGTGTTGGGCAGTTCTACTCTGTCGTATATGGTCACTATGAGTTGGCATCGACTCCATGGCAACGGGCTTAGTTTGGTATCTCCATCTGGAGACTGTTCCACTAAACGGGTTACAATTTCTTCATCTTCATGTTTAAGCACTGCAAACAAACTGAAAGCATTTCACAGTAACCCTGTGCACAAGGAGGCACTGCCAGTCCCGCGCCCCGATCCCTGCAATCAGTTTGGAATTCGGTCTCTGTGATCCACAGGGTTTGCACGGGCTGGTTTTTGGAAGTAGAGTTCCTCATAGTCCATTGTAGTCTGGAAGCTCCCCTGAACCTCTACAACACCACGCAAGCTTCCAGTGACAGACAAATGACGGCTGTCCATGAGGTGGACCAAATTCAGGTCTCACCTGGAAGGCAAGAATTCTACTGCAGAACCACCAGTGGCCTCATAATACATATACGATAACTTCTCAACTATATAGAACTTCTTTTCTTTCCTGGCCCCCTGACTCAACATCAGAGGTTGCATTAAAAAAGAAAAAAAGGTGTTTTTTTTTTTTAAAAAAAAGACAAAACCCAGGAGAGCTGGAGGTGTGGTGGGGTGGTAGCATGTGGTCTGAGGGTCAAAATACTTTTAATCCAGTGTCTTCATCTTCTATACTTACAGTTTCTAATCAATAACAATCCTGACATTGCTGAGATGGTCTCAATCAACACTATACCAGAAAGTCTGGAGCACAAATTTTGCCCTTTCTCGGCCCGTATTTCTGACTCAGCCCTCTCTCCTCAGACTGGAAAGCTCTGGAGAAGGGGCTCCTTCATCTAGTCCACAGCCTCACCCCCAGCGCCAGTGGAGTAGCTGACTGGTCAAGGCCTGACACAAGGCCTGCACAGGAGCTCAAGGAAACTAACCCCATGAAAAGGTCACTCCTTTGAAGACTGCAGACATTTTTATCTCACAGCAGACAGACTGAGTTGCTTTTGCACTATTTCTACCCCATTATTAACAAAGAGCATGCTAACATATCCATTATGTTTTTAAAAATTTGCTTAGAAGTAACTCTTGGAGAAGGTGTCCAAGGGTATAACGCTCCCTCCTGCCTCCCAGGCTATGCTCTGATCAGAACTTGCTCCCTTTCAGGCCACATTTCACAGAGCTCTCAGCCTCCGCTCCCTTTTCACTTCCCAAGTCAGTAGTGACCTGTGCCTCACCCGACTGGGAGGCAGGCCCAGAATGCACTTGCTTTTAGGCAGGTATCACCACCTCCTGCCACCTCCTACCATTTATACATAAACTCCGTTTCCCTTCCTGCCCCTGGCACTTGAGGGTCACAAACATGTCTTTACAGTCTTACATGACCAGTTCTTGTTTTTAGGTGACCACCACAAATGCTTAAGCCTTTAGCTGCTGACCAAAAGGCCAGCAGTTCTGAAACACTCACTGCTCCTTGGAAACCAACCCTAGAAGGCATTATTACTCTGTTATAGGATCACCTTGAGTTAGAATTGACTGAAAGTCAACAGGTTTGATTTGCCTTTTTTTCTTGGAACCTCAGAACTGAGATGGCCAGTGCTCTAGAGACAGGACTGAGATCATGCCCCCCAAATCATTCACCTGCATTTTAGAAATATTTTCTACTGGGGCTAAAACACAGTGGGGTTCACTGATGCCCATGAGAGTTAAGCAATCAAAACACCCTGTTCACTGAGGAAAAGTGGGAGGTACAGAACGATGAGGTGCCCCACATCACATGAGCCATGAGGGCAGCCAGGACAAATTCCTATCTCAATTGTCAGTTTGGAGGAAAAAGAAAATCCTTTCCTATGGTAAGTTATGTAGCTGGGGAAGAGTTCTGAACAGGACCTGACCCAGATGTACCCACTGACTGCACAAGCCTCAGTCCCTTCATTTTCGACTTTTTTAAAAAACCTACTCATGACAGACAAACCTGTCAAGTGGAAGAGAGGGAGTCAACAGCAATCTATTTTCCTAAAATGGAATCCTTCAAATACAAACAAGGCGACGCTGGCAATTTGGCTTGTGGTCAGCAGTGACAGAGCACAGCACGTACATACCCAGGCTCCGGAGCCAAAGTGCCACACTTTAAATCCCAAATACGCCACTTACTAAAAACATGACCTTGGTTGATAACAGTGTCTACCAGGTAGGGCTGCTGGGAAGATTAACAAAGAAAATGGTTTGCAACTGACTGCTAACTTTTCAAATTTGGCAGTTCTAACTCAATCCGCAGCATCATGGAAGGAAGTCCTGGCAATGTGCTTCCTTCCATAAAGGCTACAGCCAAGACAATCCTATGAAGCAGGTCTACCCTGTGACACATGGAGTTACTGTAAACCACAAGTGGCTTGAAGGCAAGAGGTAAAAATAAAGTATCCCTGTTTACATCAGTCGCTCTTAGCATCCCTGGGAAGACAAACCCTTCAACTCTGGCACGTCCAGAAAACACATTAATTGGAACCCCTAGGTGGTGTAAACAGTTAAGTGCTTGGATACTAGGCTAAAGGTTAGACGTTCAAGTTGACTCAGAGACCCTCTGGAAGAAAGCCTTGGCAATTACTTTCAAAAAGCTGTACAGAGTACAGTTCTACTCAGAGATACAGTGGGTCACCATGTATATAGGAGGCAACTCAACTGCACCTGGTTAATAGCACTGATCATATCAACTCATTTAATGCTCATTAACAACCAAGGAGGGTGGTACTACTCTTCTTCCCAGAAGACACTGTTGCACAGACAGGTTAAGTTACTTGCCCAAAGTCATACAGCCAGTAAGTAGCAGAACTTCTCAGGCAACTATTAAATCCTAACTGTCATAGAGATCTTGAAAGTTTTCAGATCATGAGGAAGATTGGCTTGCTCTTCCTGAAAGTGCTGCAATGCAGTCTGCCCCTCAGCTCACAGGAAACCAGGCTAACAAGACGCTTACGCACTGAGTTACAAAGCAGAACGGGGCTCCCAGCCAGCATGTTCACTACAGAGCATGCCAGCTGAACAGAGCAGGAAGCAGGGGGAGGCCCAGCCTTTCAAAGTCCCTCCTTTCAAAGCTGAACTGGTTATTTGTAATGCAGGCCACAGCATCATGTCTTCACAGAGCTTTTGACATAATGGTGAACCACCAGAGACTGGATGACAAAGATCACACACAAAAAAAAATACCCACCAAAAAGGGAAAGAAAGGACAAGAAGAAAAGCCCATCAAAAAGTGCTCAGAAGAGGTGGTAGATGAGCTGGGCTGGGAATCCTGACATGATGTCTGGGACCATCAGATCACTGCTTCCCAGAAGCACGCTCTACATTCAAGTCACATTGACCCAGAAGAGAAGCAGGGAAGCCCCTCCATCAGCCCACAGTGCGGGGTCCCATACTTGCCTGAAGCATGGTGGTGTGTTGTACAAGGAGTTGTTTCCAGCCTGCACTTTGTATTCCAGGATGGAGGGGCATTCCTGGAGTGCGAACCCCAGCAGGTCATCACGAACGATCACCACCGTGACCCCAGCAGAGCCTACGTTCTTCTGAGCACCAGCAAAAATCACACCGAACTTTAAAAAGACACAAAAAGGCAAGGGTACTGTCTTAGGAGCAATTGGTTGTTGTTTACAATTTATTCAAGCTTTCCAATCCTCTTTCCAAAGAACAACTTCTTCAAGGAATAGACTGTGTTCCTATGCCTGTTTCTGTGTTGGGTACATTCCATGCCCTAAAGGAATCTCCATTGCAGACAGTGAATCAATACTCAGAGTTCGAGTTTGAGACTGCAAGGCCTGTGTGTCTGGCCTCTCTCATCAGTTAAGTGTTCACCTAAGCCCCTCATTTTAATGGCCTTACAGATATTCATATTCCTCTTAACTTTATGGAAATCCTGGTGGTATAGTGGTTAAGAGCTACAGCTGCTAACCAAAAGGCTGGCAGTTTGAATCCATCATCTGCTTCTTAGAAACGCTATGGGTCAGCTCTCCTCTGTCCTATAGAGTTACTATCAGTTGAAATCAACTCGATGGCAATTGTTTCATTTTTATTCACTCTGTATAACTCCTTTCTGCCCCAACTCGTCTTTAAAATGGGTCCTCTAACTGTCTCTGGAGTCTCTGATGGGCACAAAAAGTTAAACCCACAGTTAGTAACAGGAAGGTTGAAGTTTCAAGTACACCCAAAGGCACCTTAAAGGAAAGGCCAGGCAACCTATTTCCAAGAAATCAGCTACTGAAAACCATACAGGGTATAATTCTATTCTGACACAAGCGGGCTGCCATACCAAAAAACCAAACTAAACCCACTGCTGTTGAGTCGTGTGGTCCTAGAGGTCAAAGTAGAACTACCCCCCATAGAGTTTCCAAGGAGCACCTAGGAGATCTGAACTGCTGACCTTTTGGTTAGCAGATGTAGCACTTAACTCACTACACCACCAGGGTTTCCAGGTTGCCATAAGTTACAGGTAATTCAAAGTAACTGTTTTGTTGGAAGTGTCCTTGGCAACCAAAAACAGGCCTGTGTATTAACCACCCTTTACAAAGACACAAACTTTTTAACCTAGTAATAGCTGAATAAAAGAATAATCCAAAAAAAAACCTATCACCCTCAAGTCCAATTCTGACTTCTAGCAACCCTTTGGGACAGAGGAGAATGGCTCCAAGGGTTTCCAAGGAGTGGCTGATGGATTACAACTGCCAGCTTCCTGGTTAGTAGCCATAGCTCTTAACCACTGAACCACCAGGGCTCAATTAGGAGATGCGGTAAAGAAGATGGCTGTGGGAACAAAGGATGGGATGGGCTGCCTGAGGGAGAAGAAATTTTAGAATATTTAGAAAACAACAGATGTTTAAAAAACACTTTAAGAAATTTTGGGTTGCTAGGAGTCAGAATTGACTCAGCGGCAATGGTCTGGTTGCTGGGTTCCCATGTAGACAGAAATCAACCAGGAGATTGATAGCTCTCCCTTAGCAGCAAAAGATTAACAGACCCCAAAGCATTTCCCCAATAAAAACATCCTATAATCTTCCATCAGAATTGCAGCCAACATCTGAAGAGGACAATCTCTCATAGATCTTCCTGTTAAACTTTTAATAAAATTCAATAGTGTCCTAAGTCGAACATTTGCTCTAGTAGGGAAGAGTCTTTTAGAGCTGGCATCCTTTTGAATTGCCAGTGTACAGTGGTAAGAAAAAGCACACAGCCTTTTGGTCTGGTTAACTGTTGCTCTAAAATTCTTTCCAGACATGGCAACCCCCTCATTGCATGCATCTGGTTCCACTGTACCCTCTTCCCTATGTGCCACTCATAAAATCTTTGGTCAATGCTTTTGGAGGGCAGTACAAGGCAAGATGGGGGTCTTCACTTAAGCCCCCCAGGGCGTGGGCAATTCGCATCTTCTCTTGAAAACAGCAAGTCACTCACAGGGTGTTGACCAAAGACGTCTAAGAGCATTCTCAAAAGGGGGCAAATTCATGGAGGACAGAACTAGATGCTGAGATGCCATCACTATCTTGAGGCTAGGAATGCAGTACTCAAACTCCTACAACCAATAATAAGCAAGCAACTGTCCACCTCCCTATAAACAGCCAGTCTATTTCAGGGTCTGCTGGCCCCAGACTCCCAGGGTCTTTCTTTTCCTGTGATTGTTGTTAGCGGTTCATAAATCAGCCCCAAATTCATGGCAACTCCACGCACAATGGGAGGAAACTATGCCCTGTCCCGCACTACTTTTGTGGTTGGTTGTGGATCAGATTCTTATGATCCACAGGGTTTTTATTAGCCGATTTTTTAAAGTAGATCACCATGCTTTTCTCCCTAGTTCATCTTACTCTGAAAGCTCTACTGAAACCTGTTCAGCATCACAGCGACAGGTAGAGGTGAGGTGGTTGCACATGAAGTGCACTGGTCAGAAAGCTAACCTGGGTCTCCTGCCTCAAGGGGAAGAATTCTACCACTGTGCCACCGCTGGTCACTTTTCTGACATTATCCAAGCTCTATAGGCTTATGTGAGAGAGCTCCATCTTGCTTATACCCATCACAACTCCAAAAGCATTAACAAGTAGTATATATTAAAATTCCCCTAACTAGGACCATGCTCTTTGGCGAAATCGAGGCCAATTGGCACAACTAGCATTTTGCTAAGAGAGCTCTCTGCACCCCACATTGGTGAGTGGCGTCTGGGGTCTTAAAAGTAGCCAAGCTGCCATCCAAGGACACAGAAAATGGTTCCATCTCAGCAGGAACGGATGCTCACCAAGGACCAAAATGACACGCAGTAAAGACAATCTAGAAGACAGAGAGACCCGCAAGAGTGGGTGCCTTCATCGACCTGGGACCAGAAGAACCGGATGGTGCCCGGCCACCACCAGTGATAGCCACGATGGAGCTCACTAGGTTGAGTCTCACTGGCAACACAAGAATAAAAAGGGGTGCATCATGAGATCTCCACTAAAAGACCTCAATTGATGGTCCAGCGGTTTCCAGGTTTCCCTGAGAGCATGGCCCCCAGCGCTGATGCTGCCCTTACCCATAAATTATAACAAAGGTCCACTCTTTGGACAGGAATGGATTGGACTTGGCAATGCAGAGTGACCATATATTGGTTGCACTTTATGGTTCTATACATCTATAGGATATCATCCTGCTGACCTCTGGCTGGAGGAAGGAGACTGGGTGGAGAGGAACGGAAAGGAGGCTGTCGGGAGGATGAGACATGTATGGAGCAGAGAGGAATAGTGTGCTGTCACCAGACAGGGAGAGCAGTGGAAGCTGCATATAGGTGAGCTTGTAAATTTATACGAGAACGTACATTTTCACTCAGTTACATTAAATAAAAAAGAAAAAAAAATTCCCCTAACTAAACTGAGACAGTGGATCTCACCACCTCCCAACACTACACCACCCAAAGCAACCTTTTATACACTACCTTGGAAACATCCACTGGCTTGGATATGAAGTTTGAAGACATGTCACAAACCAGCACGGCTCCTTTGACATCAGGTATAAAATCAAACTCCACTCCATTCACAGTCTCGTTTGCACAGTAATATACATATGAGGCATCTGGGTTAAGGTTCCAGGTGCTCGGATCTGGAATTTCTATCACAGAGGGAAAGTATGACACTTTCTACATTTACTCCCCACTTTCCTTATGTAGATGGGAATCAACCAGGAGATTGACAGGCCTGCCCTAGCAGCAAAAGATTAGCATTTCCCACGTAAAATCACCCTATAATCTTGCATTAGAATTGCGGCCAGCATCCTGAGAGGATGATCTCTCCCACCCTTTCAACTACTACTGGGGACAAAAAGTCTTCAAGAACAGCATGGTGAATATTGGTTCACTTCTTGTCACCCATCCTTCCTACTTCCATTAATGGTCTAGTGGTTTCCTCTTGGGTCTCGAGCACCCCTGCCCTCCACCCTCAGCCCTGATTCCACTGGAGCCAATTCTACCCTCAACCCCAGAGGCAGAATGTGGCTCAGGCTCCAGCACAGTGTTGATCCAGAATGCGGCACATGGGACACTGGGCTGTGACTGGGAATGCTTGAGAAAGGGCACTGAAATGGGGAGGATGTAAGGTTAGGGGAAGCTGCAGTCAAATCGGAAGGGGAAGCTTCCTGACTGCAGGACCATGAAGCACAGACATTAGAATCTATAGACATGGTTGGGACCCTTGATCAAGCCAGATCAGAATTTTCAGCTAATAAGCCTAAGTCTTCTTTCTGCATAAGCCAGTTAATAGCCCCAACTAATATAGCCAATCACCCAATCTACGGGGTACCAAACTAACTACTGCCAAGCAGAGGAAAAGAATTAAAAACCCCCATAGACTGTCCTGGGCAGAGGCCAGGTGACTCCTGAGTCACCTAGCAGTCAGCATCACCCATCCAGCTCATTTCCCATCACTTACTCGTGTAGCTCCCAAGTTTGGGGTGGACGATGTTTACAGTCCCGAACTTTCTGGCTTCTTCTGCAGCCTTAGCTGACCAAGTTCCTGTCACCACATAGTCAGCACACCTTCCTGCTTTCAGGCCAATCAAGTTTAAAGGGACAGCACTGAACTGGCCACACCCACCTCCTTGCACAAAAATCACCTTGTAGTTGTCTGGAACGGCCCTGGGAAGAAGCACAAGCTGACAGTTAATACAAAGACTCACATGACCAAACACCGAGGATGAGTAAAAATCTACCAGTGGACTTACAGTAAAAAATCTCACTACTAACTTTGTCCTCCCCATTGGGTCATCTTATCTATTCATCTCTTTAAACACCCTGCTGCTTTCAAGTCTGACTTACAGCAACCCTGCAGGACAGAGCAGAACTTCCTCGTAAGTTTCCCAGGAGCAGCTGGTGGATTCAAACTGCTGACGTTTTGGTTAGCAGCTTAACACTTAACCACTATACCAATAGGGTTTAGCAACTGTCTACTAAGCACAGCGGTCACCTACGGTGACTGTTTGGACAGAATCTGCTCCTCCTTTTCCTAGTAACAGCAGGTGACTTTTCTCTTACAAAATCATTTCTATGGTACTGTCATTCACATGGTTCACTGTGGCCAACCCCAACTCCAGAGGGAGAGCAGATGACCCAAGGTGGCCAACGGGATTTGGTTCTGAGACCTTTGCCTGAACTTCTGGAAAGAAAAACTGTTTCTGCTAAAGTAAAGAATAAACTTGGAGGAGCTAACCCTGCAACCACAGTGCGGATCATGGTCTCCCTATAAGAAATGTGTGCCTGAGAATGAAGCTAGTATGTAAGAACCAGGGGATAGAGAAAAAGGCCTTCCTGACATTGTCACTTGCAACCCAAAGTCCTGAAGTATCTATGTTCTAGATGGCACCATTATTATCCAGCAAGTCGACACTGGGAAGAGATCGTTGATGTTTCAGGTTTGATCACGTACTACACTGAAGTTAAAATTCTTAATCATTAAGATGATGATTGGAATGGCTATAGACAACAGAGCCAGGTCAGCTCCAGAAAGACTAGGCCATGGAAATGGACTCAAGCCCTTGAGTGGTCAGTGTGGGAACAGGTAAACAAAGGTGGATGGTCGGGGACACAGAGCTCTAGCAACTAATACATGGCAAGGTAATGTGACAGGATCTTAGAGAACAACTGGTATGCAAAGACCTTGCTTGGAAACCAGGCCTGGCCTACAAGAATGCTCCGGAGAACAACGGACTTAAGCAGTCAGGTCACAGAAGGACTCTAACCATGAGGTTCCAGCAGCGGGAGCATTGGTAGCCCAAGGCAGGGTTCGGATTTATGCTATTCAGAAGCAAGCCAGTTTAAACAAGGTAAGAAATTGGGTTAGAAGACACCAGACAGGCTAGTTACAGGAATACAAGGTAGGAACTTAGACGGAAGGAAAAAACATAGGTCAATAAACTGAACTGGGATTCCAGTCAGAAACCCCGTTGGTGTAGTGGTTAACTGCTATGATTGCTAACCAAAAGCCAAAAGGTCGTCAGTTCAAATCCACCAGGTGCTCCTTGAAAACTGTATGGGGTAATTCTACTCTGCCTATAGAATCACTGTGAGTCAGAATCAACTCGATGGCAGCGGTTTGGGGACCCCGGCCAGAACAGGCTCACAGCCATGTGGGTCAATGCTACTTTCTCTTGAGCTAAGGTTCAAATGCCTCCATGAAAGGAGGATTGTTCAGTACATTACATGGAGCCCAGCAGGCAGACACAGCTGTAGGAAGCACACAATAATCACCACTTCTGGATATACATATTGCAATGGGCTTCTGTGCTCCACACCTAAATATCACCAGGCCTGTCCCATCCGAATCATTCCATCAAGGCAACTTAAAAGATGTTAAGGACTAAATTATGTCCCCCCACAGAATATGGTGAAGTCTTAACCTCTGAACCTGTGAATGTGACTTTGTTTCAAAACAAGATCTTTTGAGGAGGATGTTATCACGTTAACACGGGGTCATACTGTCTAGGGTAGGTTCCAGTTGTATGACTAACAGCCAAAAATCAAACCCACTGCCTTCAAGTCCATTCTGACTCACAGTGATCCTATAAGAAAAAGCAGAATTGTCTCACAGAGTTCCCAAGGAGCACCTGGCAGATTCAAACTGCTGACCTTTGGGTTTAGCAGACAAAGACGCACTGTAACTACTGTGCCACCAGGATTTCCAATTCTATGACTAACAGAAAAGATAAAACAGAGACAAGGAGAAAGAGGCAAGAAGCCACACGACACTAAAGATACAAGCCAAGGAAAGCCTGGAGCAACCAGAAGCTAGGAGAGAAGCACGAAAGGACTCAATATGGCTAATATCCTGATTTTGAACTCTTGAACTATGAAGAAATAAACATCTATTGTAAGCCACTCAGAGTATTTTGCTATGGCAGCCCTAAGAAACAGGAAAGCAAAGTTATGTAATGGTCAGTACAATTCTAACTTTGTTAATAAAATAATGCAAAACCAAACCAAAGCAAATCTGCTACCAGAGTCAATTCTAACTCAAAGGAGCTCTACAGGAGACAGTAAAACTACCTCACAGGGCTTCCAGGGAGTGGTCAGTAGATTCAAACTGCCAATTTTTTCAGAAAGCAGTTGAACTCTTAACCACTGCACCACCACGGCTCTCAATAATGTAAGGCTAGACTACAAAATGGTAACAATGATTATTATTCCTCATTGGTGGGGCTATAGAAGGTTCCAGTTCTCTTTGTGCATTTCTGTTTTCTCTAAACTTAATACTGTGAATGTACACTATCTTTGTTAGCAAGGGAGAAGAGTGTTTCATCAAGGTTGCCATATTTGTACATGTATGTGAGCATATATTTATATAATACATAAAACCTCTCCTTTAAACATAGCAATCTAAGATTAAGGTTTCCTCCATGTAGAAAAGTCAGCACTGACAACCTAGGGCTGTTCACTTGAACAGCGGTTCCCACAGCAAAGAACTCTTAAAATTACCCAACAGCCTGTTAAAACTGAAGTTTCTACGGAGATTCTGATTCAGAAGGTCTGAGCAGAGGCCAGCATTGGAATTTTCAGTAACCATCCCCCAACTGGGTGACTCTGACAGAGGCCCATACTTCGTCAACCACTGCTTGAAATCGCAGTGGATTAATGCTGACCAAGGGACCATTTCTTTGTCCTTTAAATCTCTTTTAAGCCAGTTTAATTCTACAGTGCTAAAAACTCTTTCCTAGCATTCTGTATTGAACTGTGTCTCCCAAAAAGATACGATGAAGCCCTCACGCCTACACAAGTAACCGTGACTTTGGGGATATCGGCTTTTTCTTGGCATACAGTTACCAGTTAAACTCAATCACACCAGAGTAGGGGGGGGTCTCTTAATTCTAGTCTCTTCTAAGTGGCCCCTGATAAAAGAGAAAGACACAGAAATGGAGTCACAAGAGAAATCGATGACAGCATGTGAAGATCCATTCATACGCCAAAGAACACCAGGAAACTGCCAGGCTGCCAGAAGCTGAAAGGGTAAGGAAGGCTCCTCCCCTAGAGTCAACAGACAGCAAAGCCTTTGTAAATGCTCTGAATTCAGATTTCCAGTCTCCAGAAAAGAGTCTCTGGGTGGCACTTCACTACTGCTAAAAGGTCAGCAGTTCAAACCCATCCAGAGACGACTCAGAAGACAGGCCTGGGCCTCTGCTTCTAAAAGGTCACAGCCTTGAAAAGCCTATGGAACAGTTGTACTCTGCACACATGGGGCCACCATGAGTCAGAATCAACTCAACCGCAACAAACAACAGCCTCTAGAACTGGGAGAAAACAAATGTCTGTTCTTTAAAAAAAAGATCATATATTAAGACTCAATCTGGGAGGATCTTAAAAATAACATGTTTAATTAGGTCATACTCTAGACATAAAAAAACAAGTCCAGAAAACAATGTCACACACACCTGGGTATGGAACTATAAAGTAAGAGAAGCACAGTTCAGTCTTTAAAATTTTAACTTACAGAAGCTCGCCGACCGGACCCAGGGTGGAAAGGAGGAATATGCTGTCACAGGGTAGGGAGAACAGCCAGAGGTGCAGAGAGGTATGTGTGCCAGGTTTTGTATGACAAATTGACATGGATTATAAACTTTCACTTAAAGCACAATAAACAAAAATTTAACTTACAACAATTCCCGCACAAGATTCTCTGTGGTGTTAATAATCTTAGCGAAATCGGATGATCTGTGGCTCATTTCTGTGCATGGAAAGATAAGCAACAAAAAGTTTTAATTCAAAACCAAACAAGCTGAAGTAACTTTAGAATAACAAAATTTGCAAGTGAAAAACCCTAAGGATTTCACACACAAAAATATAATAGAACTAACAAATTGACCAAGTTACAGAATATAAAATCAATACTCAAAAATTCATTGCATATATATGCATTAGCAATGAACGATCCAAAACTGAAATTAAGACAACAATTCCATTTACAGCAACATCAAAAGGAATACTTAGGAATAAATTTAACAATGTAAGAGCAAGAACTGAACACAGAAAACTACAAAACCTAACTGAAAGATATTAACAAAGAAATAAATTCACAAATTGGAAAACTAATATTGTTAAGACGGTAATGCTCCCTAAAATATTCTGCAGATTGAACTCATTCCCTACCAAAACCCCAGCTGCATTTTTTTTTTGCAGAAATTGACAAGCTGATGCTGAAATTCACATGAAAACACAAGGGATCCAAATTCACCTAAAGAATCTTGAACTAGAACAAAGCTGGTGGGTTCATACTTTCTAATTTGAAAACTTACTACAAAGCCGTAGTAATCAGGATTGTGATGCTGGCATATAGATAGAATTTAAATGCATGGAATACAAGTGAGAGTCCAGAAAAACGCCCACACATTTCTAGTCAATGGTTTTTGACAAGGCTGGCAAAACAATTCTATGTGGAAAGAATAGCCTCTTCAACAGACAGAGCTGGGTCAACTGGCTCTCACATGCGAGAGATCGAAGATGGACCCTTATCTCACACCATATACAAAAAGTAACTTCAAATGGACAAAAGATCTAAATGTAAGAGCTCAAATTATAAATTCTTGTAAGAAACACATGAGTAAATCTTTGTGACCTTGGATTTGGTAACAGATTCTTAGGTATAATACTCAAAGCATAAGCAACAAAAGAAAAAATAGACATACTGAACTTTATCAAAATTAAAACCTTTTTATAGCTGGGCAAAAGATGTGAACAGACATTTCTCCAAAGACATGAACACGGTCAATAATCACATCAAATGATATTCAACAATAGCAGTCACTAAGGAAATGCAAATCAAAACCACAGTAGACACCACTTCATACTCACCAAACACAACCAAACCCGCTGCCATCAAGTCAATTCCAACTCACAGCGACTCTGTGGGACAGAGAAGAACCGCCCCACAAAGTTTCCAAGGAGCACCCAGTAGATTCAAACTGCTAACCTCTGGATTAGCAGCTGTAGCACTTAACCACAACACCACCAGGGTCTCCTCATACTCAGCAGGATGGCTAAAAGGTTTTTTTTTTTTTAAAAAAAAAGGACTATGGAATCTGGATAGACATCAAAGACTGCCCTTGCATCATCAGATATGACTTTACACCAAAACCCAAAAACATCCCTGAAGTCTTCTTAAAACAAAATAATGGTTTAGCTTAACTAGTAAAGAATGTCTGTCGTGAACATTATCCTGTTTTAAGTATGATCTACAACGGATCACAGGGACAACTCAAAAGACTGCATAGGAAACTTAGGGGCCAGTGAGTCTACGTTGATGAGGGAGGAACAACTCAGAAAGGGAAGGCGACAAGGGGTCCACAACTTGAAGAAAGTAATCAACGGCACTCGATGGTACATGTAGAAATTGTTGAATTGGTGTATGTTCTGCTGTGTAGATTTCTCAACAACACCAAAAAGTAAAATAAATCATTTTTTATAAAGAAGGGGTAAAAAAGAGAAAAATGCAAGGAAAACAATAAAGGGAGATTTCAATAATTTTTGCTTCCAAATTTTGTATGAACCCCAAGACTTCCTGAGATTTGGAAAGATCCAAATCGATTGTCTAATCATAAATATCTTAACCTTATAATCACAGCAGAGTAATTTTACAAATGATAGATTCACTCAATGAACAGTTTCCTAATTCATCATCAGGTCTCCTTGCTCTTCTCACTGTCTCTCTCTCAAGGACAGACTGCCTGTCAGGACAGCCCAGAATTCCACACTGTGAGCTTACTTCTCAGAAAGTACCTGGTCCAAGCCCACAGGAACAAAATTGGACAGTAACAAGCATACAGGTAATCCTACAGTTTCCTAGCACCATGCACCCCCTATACCATAACCAAACATAATTCCAACTCCTACTAATCCAACAGGACAGAGCCTCCGCCTAAAAAACCCACTGCCATCAACAGAGCAGAGCTGCCTAATAACATTTCCAAGGCTGCAATCGTTATGGAAGTAGGCAGCCACATCCTTCTCCCACAAGGCAGCGGGTGGGCTTGAATTACCATCCCTGCAGTCAGTTAGCAGTCCAATGTTTAACCACTGCACCACCAGGGCACCTCTCCAATAAGGGAGAAAAACTAACAAAGAAACTATTAATATGCAACATCCTCATAACATCTTCACTTTTAAGCTTTAATAAGTTAGTATTTACAGAAAATAAAACGGTAATTACAAACAGTAATTTGAAATTTACAGAAAATAAAACGGTAATTACAAATGATTGGGGTACGGTCAAGCAAATGAACAGTATCTTCATGTCAGATGCTGCGATTAAGCAGAATACTGAGCTTGCCTTTAAATGCTGGTTTCAAAACTATTTCTATCAAACATGCAACTGAAATTATTAACGTCTGAAAGTGCATCTACAAAGACCTACAGGAAGACTTCTAGGCTGGATGCATTTTAGGTAGTTCCCTCTGAAACCTGGACATTCACAGAAACCACAAGAAAATCTTACCAAGAACACTAATTCCAATTCCTCTGTAGTCTAATAATTCCTTTTGTATCTCCAACAGCACCTAGGACAAAATAAATAAATCAGTAAGATGACTTCTTTGTGCTGTTCACAGCTCTTTCTCTCTGTACAAACAGGCCCGGGAGGGGGCAGAAGGGGGTCGCCTCACAAGGCCTTCAGGGGGGAGGCTGTCCCCACCACCGCCCACAGCCAATGATGCAACTTGTACCCACGTTGAGTGTGAAGTTACATAACCTGATTCACACTAACATACAGTTTGTCCCTAAGGCATGAATTTACTTAGATATAAAAACTTACTCAGGTTAAAAAAAAAAAACTCAAGCACCACACTGGTTTAATACTATCACTATAACACAAATACCACAAGCGGATGGCTTTAACAAACAAATTTAGTTTCTCAGAATTCACAGCATGGGCTCTGAAGGAAGGTCCTTGTCTCCTCAGCTTCTCCCAGCTTCCTTGGAGATCTCCATGTGTTTAGGCATCTGTCCTACCCCACCTCTCCTTTTGCTTGCTTCTTTGATCTCTTTCATATCTCAAAAGAGATTTGACTCAAGATGCTGGCTACATGAACCATGCCTCATTCACAAAACAATGACAATCTATTTCTAAATAGGATTATAACCACAGACAGACAGGTTAAAAACTTATTTGCATGGTCCACCCCAACAAAGGTGCCACTTGCCTTATTTTATAAATAAGCTACCATATCCCCTTGATGGGTTACAAGCACCTCATTTGAATAGTCCCACCTCGCCATCTGGCAAGAGTTACAAAAGCTGTGGCTAGAAGGACCATCCATATTAAAGCAATTCACTGTACCAGAATCCTATCAAACCCAAATAACCACAAACTAAGGGAGGAGAAAAGTCTGTCTTATCTTTTTTAAAAAGGAAGTCCTTATCAACCAGAGGCACATGCTGAAGTCCATATGAATGGAATGACAGAATATCTGAGATTGGCTTTAAAATATTCTGAGGGGTATGAGATACTGAAATAAGTTATTGGCAAATGTTGTTAGTTGTCAAATCTGGGATGTGAGTCCATGAACATTCATTATATTACTTGCTGTACCTTAGTATATGGGAGAAGTTTTGTAATAAAAAAAAGTTTTAAAAATAAAAATGAACACAAAACAGGTGGTATAAGCCCTTTTTCAGAAGCAGCCCCTATTAGAAAACAAAAGTTGCCATAAAAGGTACTGGCTAAGGAGGATACCATCAAAACACAACTTAAACACAACTTTGACTCATCTGGAAAAAAAATATATTTTGACATTAAATAAACAAGATACCCTCGACAACACTTCACCAATATGTTACTGTTCCGAGAACTGCTGAATGCTATTAGCAGTACCTGCTCAGACTTTCATGAAGCCTTTCCTTTAGTAAAGAGAAATTTTCTGTGATAGAAATCATCTTTGAATTTCTGTCTTAAGATGGTGTTTGTGTTCTCAACAGCATTCCTTAAAACTCACATATACACACACACTCTCACACATTCCTGCTGAGTGCTGAGTTGATTCCTATCAACAGTAACGCCAGAGGAGAGTAGAAGTGCCCCATAACGTTTCCAAGAAGTGACTGGTGGATTCAAACTTTCAACCTAGGGTCGGTTAGCAGCCAACTGCTTAATCAGTGTGCCACCAGGGCTCCATTCCTCAACAAGGCATCTATAAAAATTTCGAATCAAAGTTATTACACACAGTTTTTAAAGAATTCCACAGCAAAACAAAACAAAACCCCTTTAACGTTTTTTTCCCCCCAAACTGCATATGACAATCACTTCTGAGGATCACAACTAATCTTTTAAAGGAAATAGAAGCAACCAGAAAGGAATATACCACGAAATATAAAAAGCAACATCTGCCTCCTCAAGGTCAGAGAGCGTATCTGGGGGCAAAATTCTCCGAGGGAAATAACTAGCAAATAAACAACCGTGCCACCTGTCATTTCAATAAACACATAACACATTACAAAGGAAGAAAATACAATGAAGACTCCAAAGGCGGAGGAGGGAAGTTTCCACAGCTCGAGCGGGGAATCTCAGCTAAAATGGACTGGAATAACTAAGAAAAAAAGAAGTACTGCTCTCGGTTACCGAGAACTGCCCCTACAAAAGCAACATACCCTTCCCCCTCTGAAATTGTAGGATTCTGTTCTTATCACAACACAGAGGAGGCTCAGTCCCAAGGAGAACGCCACTCCATTCAACAATAAGTAATTGTAAAGTACTTGGCTTTGCCCCCTGCGGGTTGCTACGACACATTATCAGATTTGTCTGGTTAGAAAAAATAAAACAGTAAATAGAGGCAGGCTGTCAATGGGTTCAAGGCACCGGAGGGACTCAGTCCAGCCGGAGGTCACCCGGCTACCGGCAGGCGGAGAACAAACTGTTTGCAATGGGGAGGAGCTGAAAGCTGCCAGGGGCCGGGACCGGAGGAGTTGCTTCCGACTCGCAGAGTCAGCTAAAGGCCCGGGGATAAACTTAATCATTCTACCCAGAAGAGTGCCGAGTACTCAGCAACCCAAAGCCCACTCAAATATAACCGCGCGGGCGCAAGGAAGTTTAAAAAAACAACAGAAAAACTACGCTTAAAGCAGAAGAAGGAAAGCCGAAAGCAAACTTTTGAAAAGCAGTCTCCAAGTGCTGGCTAAACAAAGCTGTGAGAGGGAGGCCAAACTGCAGCTTTGGCATTCCCCTACAGTTAAAAGCGATCATTACGGTTTGTAACACCCATCACCCATTCACTCAGTTCCACCCGGTCCTTTCGTGCATACACTCAGCACAGCCTGGGCTCTCGGCACTGCCCGCGAGGCCAACGCGCTGTAAGAACTTTCCCTCCCCGCCGCACCTCCGCACTGCTCCAGAAGGCGCGGCAGCTGCGTCTGCAGGTGTGCCGCCAGGGTGCAGACAGCAAGTCCCAGCTGGCCTAGCCGTGCACGCTAGCGCGGGCAGTTAGCCCCAACGGCCCCTACACAAACATGCCTCGCCGAACGTCGTTCATAAAATACATTCTCACACAAGCCCGCTGGCGAAAGATCCTGCACCCGGCGTTCACTGGGAGCAAAGCGTTAGCGAGAGCTTGCGACGGGGAGGGTGGATCCGAGCGCCACGTGCAGTGATACAAACTCACAGCCACGCGTGCTCCCGAGCCCGTCTGCACTGTCCCGGCGCGCTCGCGGACACTTACAGAGTGTGGCAGCTTGGCTGGCCCAGGCCCGAAGTTGACCACCTGTTTCGGGACATCCATAGTGCGGCGGCAAGTCGGCTAGGAAGACCGATCTTGTGGACAGCGAACACAGCCTGGCTACTGGGGCGTCAGTCTGCGGCGAGGCTCCAACTATCTTGCTTCTTCCACCGAGAAGCCGGCTTCCCCACTGGCCCGCGCTGTCGCAGACACTGTGCTGATTGGTTCCCGTAAATGGGCTCTCGTCCCCATTGGTCGCGCGGTCACCAGCCGAGGCCCGGATGCTGTCGCTCCTCCTAGCGTTTACTTTTCCAGCCTACTTTTTCGATCTGTGCAAAGCGTGCGGGAGATTGCACCATCTACTCGGCTTGGCTGCGCGCCTGCCGGTGGGTACTGGGAGGAGGGAAGGGGCTGCCAATGCCAATCTGCGTGGGCGCTTCGGGGCCCCTAGTCAGCCCAGTTTCAATCCTTCGACGCTAACCCGGCCACTTCTCTCTTGGCCAGAGATGAGGAACAAATTGGTCACCCCTCCTCTTCTTCCACCTCTGCTTCACCAGCCCGGTGAACTGGGCTCCCAGGCATCTGTTACAGTATCAGCAGTCATTAATTCAGCAAACTTTTCTAAGCAACCACGGGGCTCCAGATACTCCAGTGGCGAGGCAGGGCTCCCAAGACGATGGAACTGTGGGATGAAGAATGGACCAAGGGGCTCCTGGAGGATGAAAGGAATGGGGAGGGGGGTGGCCAAGGACCCCGGAAAAAAAGAAGGCAGGGGAAGTCTGGATGCCCCAGACAAGTTTTTTGAAGTCTCTGGTTGTCCATTTTTTTCCTTTGGGAAACCTGCGAGCTGGACCATTGCCTCAGCTCTCAGGTTTCGCCTACGCTGACAAGCTGTGTTTGGAAATGTGAGGAGGCATTAACAAGAACGAGATAGCCACTGGGAGCGGCAACCCCAGCCAGCTGAAAAGGCACCGAGCCAGATCGGGCTGGAGGCCAGGGCAGCTCAAACTTTTCCACACAAATGCCCTTCTCGTAAGTACTTGATCGCTGGAGACAGGCATAGGCATGGGGTCCTGAAGCAGGCAGGACTCCTTCCCCGAAAAAAAAGAAGTTCCTTTGAAGTCTGGAATTTCGTCCTGTTTTGTTTTTTGTTTTTATTTAAATCGTGTGTATTTTGTATTCTACCCAACAATAAAGCCAAACCAGTTGTCGCGGGGTTGACTCAGACTCATAAAGACCCTGCGGGACAGAATAAACCCGAAAACCAAACCCACTGCCGTGGAGTCCGGTACCACTCACAGGGAGCCTACAGGTCGGAGCAGAACTGCCTCCGTTTCCCAGGAGCCCCAGGGAGGATTTGAGCTGCTAACCTTTACGTTAGCAGACAGAGCACTTAACCCACTACTGCCACCAGGGTTTCCTAGCACAGAATAAAACTGCCCATAGAGCAGTTTCCAAGACTCTAAATTTTAAGAGCAGCGGGATCAAAACTTTGGTGGTGTCCTGGTTAAGTGCTGTCTGTTAACCAAAAGGTAGAGAGTTCAAATCCAGCCAGGTGTACTGGGAAACTCTACACGGCAGTCCTCCTCTGTCTTACAGGGTAACTATGAGTCGGAAGTGACGGGAGAGGGGTTGCTTTTCCGGGTCTAGACTGACACATCGTTCTACCCAGAGCGGCTGGTAGGTTCCAGCAGCCCGCCTTTCCGCCAGCCTTTTTGTTAGCAGTCACATTAAGCCACATCAGCTTGACCACTTCACCATCGGTCCTAATTTTCGTCGCCACCAGTCCTTCTTCCGGTCCCGTGATAGACCACTTAATGTAACAAACACTTTTCTAAAGTCTTTGACTAAATTTGGTGCTACAGGAATACACTCAGTACCTATGCTGGGGCTTTCTGTATCACTAGCCCCAGTTTTAAGTGCCCCAATTTGAAGATTTGTAATCTAGCAGAGTTTGGCTGTTGTTTGTTTTGGGTGGGGAGTATGTGGGCGGGGCTGGAAGCAGGGGTGCTGCTTTGGGTCTGTAAATTAGAAGGCCAAGTTTCTAAGGAAAGCAAATCTGAGCAAGGTCACTGCTTTCTTCAACATCTTATGAATCTCAGTTTACAAAATAAGTGCAAGAACTGTCTCATATCCATTATTTTATATAATGATTTTAGACCTCTAGCTGCTAAACAGCTGGGCAAGTGATGACTTAACTTCCATCCTTCCTGAAGTTCCTAATCTCATCTGGGCCTCATTTTCAAGGGTTTAGAGAGTTGCATGGTGGGTAGTGCAAACAGTTAAGCACCTGACAATTGACAGGAAAGTTTGGTGGTTTGTATTCACTCAGAAGTGCTGCAGAAAAAAGGCCTGGTGATCTGTTTCTGAAAGGTCACAGCTGTATGGAATGCAGTTCTACTCTGCGACACATGGGTCGCCATGAGTCAGAACTGACTTGGCTACAGTAAGGAAGTGGTTGTCCATCCAGAATCCAGCCTTCCTTGCATCTAAGTGGGCTACCTGACCTGTTTCCAACAATGGAAAGTGATCAGGGGTAACATGATCAGCGGTAATGTGTTGCACTGTCTTTTATCCCTTTTGTGGGCTGAAAACAGAAGACTTCAAGGCCCTCAGGAATGGTGGAGACAGCAGGGAAGAAGGCCTGAATATTTCAATCACCTGTACTGGATGGACTGTCATATCTAAGGGAGAAATCAACTTCTTTGGAGTTGTGCCACTTAAATGTGAGGGTTTATTTGTTACAGTCGTTAGGATTTCTTTAATTAATGAGTCACTCTAAGGTATAATAGCTGCAGCTCAGAGCTTATTGTTGACAAGTGTGCAAACTCGGTTGCTCAAGCTATCTTTTTGTCATGGATTGAACTGTGCCCCCTAAAAACGTTTATAGTCATTTGGCTGGGCCATGATCTCCAGTATTTTAGGGTTGTCCTCCATTCTGTGATTTTCCTACGCTGTATATTACAGAGGATTAGGGTAGGACTGTAAATCCTTTCCTAAGGTTCCCTCCCTCCAGGGAATTTCCCTAGAGTGTGGCTTGCACCACCCTTTGTCCTTTTATCTTACAAGAAATAAAAGGAAGCAAGCAGAAAACTAAGAACCTCACACCATGAGGAAAGCAGCACCCGGATAAGAGTATGTCCTTCAGACCTGAGGTTCCTGCACCAAGATACAGCACAAGGACTTTCCTCCAGAACCAACAGAGGGAAAGCCTTCCGCTGGAAATGACACCCTGAATTTGGACTTGTAGCCTACTGGTCTGTGTAAGAATAAACTTTCCGTTGTTAAAGCCATCCACTTGTAGTATTTCTGTTATAGCAGCACTAGCTGACTAAAGCACTTGTCATTTTTCCAAAGACAGAAACCCAGAGCTTTATGTAAAATCTCCCAATTTTTAAATGCATACAAATGCTGATTTTGGGAAACACCTCACAGATCAATTTTGTATGCAGCCTGATTCTAAGGGCTGTTTTATAGTGTTTCACCACACCTCCACTCTGATTCAATAAGAAACACAGTCAGCTAACTCTTTAAGGAAACAGGAAAATGAAAAATATAATTTAATATCTCAAAATATTGTTTTGTCACCCATGTCTATTTTCCGGTACGGAGGCATAAAGACAGACCCCTCCCCCATTAGTAGAATCTCATCTTGCAGGTGGAAATAAGCATCTTTCTCAAATGCATATTTTGTAAAGAGGCAGAATTTCAGTTTTCACAAGTGTTATTTTTTGAGCTCTTCACAAGCACTATCTACTTATTACACAGCACATGTATGAAAGGAATTTAGCTTGCCAGCCGTTTCCAGTCAGATCTGGCCACATGAACTGGGAAGAAAACCTGTTGGGAATGAGATAAGGGTACTTCTACTGCCCTTTTTGCAGTTGGAGCTGAAAATCCTTTTTGACAGCTCTGGGTGGGTATGGAAACCCTGGTAGCATAGCGGTTAAGTGCTAAGCGAAAGGCTGGCCGTTCAAATCTGCCAGGCAAACGTTCCTTGGAAACTATGGGGCAGTTCTCCCCTGACCTCTAGGGTCACACTGAGTCAGACCTGATTCGATGGCAGTGGGTTTGGTTTTTGTTTTTTGGGGGTGGTGTAAATGGTTAACATGCCCAGTTACTATTAGGATCCGTGATTTTCAAGATGCGATGCTGTTACTTTAAAGGTTAAACTTTATTAAAAAATATGCCCAATAGGAAAAATACTGGTGCATCAGGGATGCACCCCAAACTACACAGAGCAGGGGGCAACAACGAGCTTCCTCAGCATCCAGTATTTAAGTCGTGAGATTACAAAGCAGGGAGGGGGAACTGACCTTTACATTGATTGGTTAAGGCCACCTGGAATTCCTGTTATTTGTAAAATGTGGTCAAGGTCTAGGGGTCACTTGCAAGGCTGTCCTCAGGCTTGTCTTGTGACAGATGTTTTGTAAGACAAAGGTGAGATTACTCTATGGTATTTTCTGCTATTAAGTTGTTTCCTGGGGCTTTCTTTAATATCTTGAATTTTTACTGCACCCTTCCTCAAAGGCTGTCACTTATGCCTCATTTCAACATTAACCAGAAAAATGGTGATTTCAATCCAATAGACATGCTACAGAAGAAAGGCCTGATGATCTGCTTCTGAAAGTTTTTTTTTAATTTTTATAATTTATTTATTACAGTCAATGAATAAAATTTCTAACATCTATCAATCATTTCATCTATGATAAACCCTCATCCCTCCCTCCCTTGTAGCCAACAAAGTTATTTTCTTCTGTAGATAATTCTATTTTTAAGTCCTTATAACAGTGGTCTCATACAGTATTTGTCCTTTGACACTGATTTCACTCAACACAATATGTTCCAACTGAAACCATGTTATGAGATGTTTTCTAAAATGTACATTGCTTTGTATCACAGTGTAGTGTTCCATGGAGTATATGTACCATAGTTTGTTTATCCATTCATCTGTTGATGGGCATCTGGATTGATTTCATCCTTTAGCTATTGTGGACTGCACTGCAATAAACATTCATGTGTGACAGCCTTTGTTTCTGACAGATAAATTCCAAGCCATGCAATTACAGGATCAAATGGTATATCTATTTCCTGCTGTTTAAGGGGGCGCCATATTGCTTTCCAAAGAGCTTGTACCATTTCGCAATCCCACCAGCGGTGTAGGAGAGTTCCAATCTCTCCACAGCCTCTCCAGCATTTGTTGTTTTGTATTTTTCAGATAATGGCCGACTTTGTTGGAGTGAGATGATATTTCATTGTAGTTTTAATTTGGATTTCTCTGATAGTTAATGATCATGAGCATATTCCCTTTTGTCTTTTGGCTGCCTAGATGTCCTCTCTAGTGAAGTATCTGCCCATCTCCTTTGCCCATCGCTTAATTGGGTTATTTACCTTTTTTTGCTGATATTTTGCAGAACCTTGTAGATTATGGAGATCAGATTTTTTTTCTTTTTTAATAAGGCCAGTGAGGGATTGGTTTTGTAGTGGTTAAGTGGCATGGTTCCTAACCACAAAAGTCCACCATTCACATCCACTAGACAATCCTTGAAAACCCTATATGGCAGTTCTAGTCTGTCTTATGGAATACAATGGGCTAGAATCAACTCAACAGTGATAGGTTTCATTCAGCTTTTGGATAAGACTGGAGGAACCCTGGTGATGCAGTGGTTAAGAGTTTGGCTGATAGCCAAAAGGTCAGTAGTTCTAATCCTTAGCTGCTCCTTGGAAAACTGACAGGGTAGGTCTACTCTGTCCTATAGGGTTCCTATGAGTTGGAGTCAACACAATAGCAATAGATTTCATGGTTTTTTTTAATAGGGCTAGAGAAAATACTAAGGCAAAGGAAGAAGACAGAGCAAAGCCAGGGTGTAAGACAGTTCAGGACTTAGGGATCCAGCCCTGGCATCTTTTCGGGGTCCTGCACAGAGGGAGGGAGAAGCATCAGCGGGAAAAGAATTAAGAGAGACAGAAAAGAGTTTTGGAGATAAATGGCGGCCTGAAAAGGACTGTCTTTATTTTTATAGTCAAAGTGACATGAGTTTCACCCTGCCCACTGACCCACTATTGGCTAATTTGAAACCAAAACCTCGTGATCTTGTTAATTGTCAAGGCTTTCTAGATAATGGCCCGAGGCAGGTGTGTTGTGGTTGATAATTGACAGTGAAAACAAAGTTATGCCCCGAGCTCAATCAGCCCTATTTATACCTCAAGGTTAAAAGATACAGGAGGAAGGGTCTAAAGGTTGTAATCTCTATTTGTTCCTACTTTGCCCTTTATCTCCTCCTGCGGGGACAGTAAACACCTACTGTCCCCCACCTTATGCTTTTCTTAAACTATTCTAAAAAGGATAATTCTTTTCACATGGGGGGGAAGTGCAGTTTGGGGAAGTCAGCGGGGCTGGGCAGACCTTGGTGCTTTCAGGCATGCTGTATTGAAATCCATTCCTCCAAGCTCTTTTCCCTAGAAGTTTCTGGCCAGATTTTCCCAATATAATTTCATAAGATGAAGGGGTTGTAAAGCCCCACTTAGAAGGCATCTTCCTTGATCCTCATGTCAGGAGAGGAGGGGGTCAGCACTCCACACTGCTTATTTTCCCTTATTTTTCTCATACCTTACACAAGACCCAGCTCCAAGGGACCATACACATTGCCTCAGAAATAAATCAAAAAGTAAACTAAATCTGTAGCCATCAAGTCAATTCTAACTCATAGTGACCCTATAAGACAGAGTAGAACTGCCCTATGGGGTTTCCAAGGGACATCTGATGGATTTGAACTGCCACAGTTTTGGTTAGCAGCTGCAGTACTACTATGCCCCTGGGGTTTCCCAGAAATAAACAGTGATCATTATTTCATTTTAGTTTTTTGGCTTATGTTTGGTACAGAAACGCAGCACAGATTAATAAAAAATAACAAGACTTCAAAGCCGTTGTGGGGGAGGTGAGCCATTTGTCATCAGAGAAAAACAGAAGTGAGGAACAAAAAGGCAAGAGATGTGGCTGGAGAGAGGGAGGTGGGAGCTCCCGGGAATATTGATTAAATATTTCCCAGTTCATGTATATTTGCCTGACTGCTAGCAGGGAGTTAGTTGCAAGTCTCTGCAGAGGCATCTCAGAGGGAAGACCTGTGGTGATCTACTTCCAAATACTCAGCTGTTGATAATGCTGTGGAGCACACTTCTGCTCTGATGCACATGGGATCATCATGAGTCGGAGGAGATGCAGCAACAATGGGTGGCTGTGTGCATATAAGCTACTATCTTGCCTTCAGAAATGATGACATGAAGTCTCTATTTTTTTCCTACAATACCCTTTTTAAAAAATCTTTTGTTATTGTTGAGAATTGTCTTGGATTGAATTGATGTCCTTCCAAAATTTAGTTGGGTTGTGATTACCAGTATTGCGTGATTGCCCTGCATTTTGTGACTTTCCTGTGCTATATGTTAAAGAAGATTAGGGTGGGACTGTAAATCTCATCTCAAGGTCATCTTCCTGCTCCACTGTAAAGGAAGTTTCCCTGGAGTGTGGCTTGTACCACTTTTTATCCTTTCATACTACAAGAGATAAAAGGAAAGGGAAACAAGCAGAGAGCTGGGAGCCCCACACCATCAAGAAAGCAGAACCAGGAATGGAGTGCATCCTTCAGACCTGAGTTTCCTGTGCCAGGATGTGCCCTGACCAAAGACTGATGCAACACAAGGACTTTCTTCAGGAATCAACAGAAGGAAAGCCTTTCACTGGAGCAAACCCACGGACTTGTAACCTACTGGATTGTGTAAGAATAAACTTTTCTTTGTTAAAGCCTTCCATCTGTAGTATTTCTGTTACAGCAGCACTAGCTGACTAAAACAAGAATATACAAAGGAGAAACTATACCAACTCAACAATACCCATTCAGTGACGTTGATTACATTCCTCAAGTTGATGCAACCATTCTCACCCTTCTTCTCTGAATTGTTCCTCCCCCATCAGTGTTGACTCATTGCCCCATATGCTTCCTTATCTAACCTTTTGAGTTGCTGTTGTCAAGTTAATCCCATAAAGAGAGCTTTTTAAAAGAACAGTGTTCAACAGACATTCTTTACTAATTAGGCTAAATTACTGTTTAGTTTTAAGCGATCAGCTGCCAAACCAAAGGACTGGAGTTTGAACCCACCAGGCACTCTTTGAGAGGCAGATGTGGCTGTCTACTTCCATAGAGATTACAGCCTTGGAAACTCTATGGGGCAGTTCCACTCTGTCCTGTAGGGTCCCCATGAGTTAAAATGGACCTGACAGCAATGGGTTTGGTATGCGGTTTACTGTTTGGTGTAAAGAAGGTGAAATCTTTTTAATGCCATAGGAAAATGCTCCGTATGAAATAACAGACTGAAATGAAAGAGGCGTCCATCAGAGCAACAGTTAACCATCTCCATTCACACACAACCAAAAATAACAATGGTTCCAACACTAAAAGAAAAAAAACACCTTAGAGTCACAATTTCTACTCAAATTTACACAACAATCTGTAATTCCAAACTAGAACACTTAAAAATGTATTCAATCATTCCTCCATTCATTCCTTCAAAAAATATTGCCATCATGCCTCTACATGCCACCACAGGCCATGAAGCAAGTAGACCCAGTCCTTGTGCCTGGAGCTTCTGGTATCTGACACATTTATATAGAACTATTTTATATTTTACAAGTATTATCCAGTCAGTGAAGTCTGTGCTATTTAACATACCTTATAGCCACCCCTTGGCTTAGTCTCTGTCATGTTCTACTCAACTTCTAAAGTGTTGTTTTAGTCAGCTAGGGCTGCTCTCACAGAAACACCACAGAGTGGATGGCTTTAACAACACAGTCCGGTAGGCTGCAAGTCCATATTCGGGGTGTCCGCTCCAGGGGAAGGCTTTTCCCTTGTCGGCTCGGGAGGAAAGTCTGGTATTGCGTCAGTCTTTGTCCAGGGAGCATCTTGGCACAGGAACCTCAGGTCTGAAGGACACGCTCTTCTCCCAGTGCTGCTTTCTTAATGGTACGAGGTTCTCAACTCTCTGCCTGCTTCTCTGTCCTTTAATCTCTTGCAGGATGAAAGGATTAAGGGTGGGGCAAGCCATACTCCAGGGAAACTCCCTTTACAGTGGAGCAGGGAGGTGATCCTACGAAGGGATTTACAGCCCCACTCTAATCCTTTAACATACAGCATAGGAAAAACACCAAATGGAGGACAGTCACAAGATACTGGGAATCAGGGCCCAGCCACATGGCTACCCATATTTTGGGGAGGACAGAATTCAATCCATGACAAGTGTTCTCTATAGTTGGGGGGTCCTCTCAAGCACCCCCCCTTCTAGCATCTTCTCCCTCCTGCCTTCCCCAGGCTGTCTCTACCCATCCCCTTGGGCCTTCATTCAGAAACCACGTCCGCACGTCTCACCTGACCACTTTATCAACAGGACTCCACAATCACCCCTCCAATTACTAGATCATGTTTCCCACTTTATTTCTGAAACACTAGTGTAGCTATTTATTGCCCACGCCTCTCTAGAATGTAAGATCTTCACAAGCCAAGACTATGTCTACCTTGATCATCTCTGCATTCCCAGGACAAGCATAGCAGGTACTTGCAAAATAGATACCTATTTTTGCATAACTTATTAAAGTGGAATTCACATAACATAAAACTAACCATTTTAAAGTGAACACTTCAGTAGCATATAGTAAATCACAACGTTGCGTAACCACTCACTACCTCTTATTCCAAAGTGATAAAACACGGGTGTACCAATACAATTCTGAAACAAAGTGTCCAAGCAAGCAATGACAGTCAGCCAATTCTCCATGTCCCGTGTGAAGTATGACAATTAAGTTTGTGAACTTGCCACCACGCACTTGCATTGGCTGCACTGTACAAACAACTGGTAAGGTTTTGTAACCTTGTTATATCAGTGTCTCGCAGCTATGTGCATGTTGACGTGTGGCACTGCCTTGATGAATGGCATTTACTATTGTTGTTGCATGTTTTGGTGTGTCATCATGAAAATGTCAGAGTTTGAATTAGAGCAACAGAGAAACATTAAAGTTCTGGTTAAATTTGGCAAAAGTGGAAGTGAACCAGGGACATATTAGTCCGGGTTTATGAAGATAATGACACGAAGAAAATAGCAGTGTACAAAAGGACTAAACATTTTTCTGAGGGGAGAGATAGTTTCACTGATGAAGAGACGTCAAGGTTGCCGGTGGCAAGCAGAACTGATGAAAACATTGCAAAAAATTCTTTGAATTGAGGGTCAAAATTGTTGGCTGGCTGTGAGAAGCACAGCAGGCCAAGCAAACATTTACAAAGAAGCAGGAAAATCTTAACTCAAAATCTTGGCATAAGAAAGGTATGTGACATGTATGGAGCAGAGAGGAATAGTGTGCTGTCACCGGACAGGGAGAGCAGTGGAAGCTGCATATAGGGGGGCATGTAAATTTATATGTGAATGTACATTTTCACTCAGTTATGTTAAATAAAAATTAAAAAAAAAAAAGAAAGAAAGGCGTGTGAAAAATGGTCCCCAAGATGCTCACTGATGAACAACAGCAAAGGAGAGTCAAAGTCTGCAAAGACCTTTTGGAGAGGCAAGACAATGTTTTGGGATGTGTTATCACTGGTGATAAAACATGGGTGTACCAATACAATTCTGAAACAAAGTGTCAAAGTACACAATGGCAGTCAGGCAATTCTCCATGTCCAAAAAAATTCCATTAGTGCAAATCAAGAGTTAAATCGATGTGGCTAAACTTTTTTGATACTAGAGGGATTGTTCATAATAAATTTGTATCAACCAGACAGTTAGCCAAGTTTACCATTTGGAAGTGCTGAAAAAGCTGCGTGAAAAAGTTAGACTAAAATGACCTGAACTTTTCACCAACTACTCCTGGCTTTTGCATTAGGGCAACACACTAGCTCACATGGCACTGCTGGTGAGGGAGTTTTTAGCCAGTAAACAAATAGCTCTATTGGAACACCCGACCTAGGTGCCTGATCTGGCCCCCAGTGATCTTTTTTTTTTCCTTTACCCAAAGATAAAGGAAATATTGAAAGGAAGAGATTTTGATAACATTCAGGACATCGAGGGTAATACAACAACAGCTCTGCTGGCCATTCCAGAAAAAGACTTCCAAAATTGCTTTAAAGGATGGACCAGGCTCTGGCATTGGTGCATAGCATTCCAAGGGGAGTACTTTGAAGGTGACCATAGTGATAGTCAGCAATGATATATGTAACACTTAGAACAATTAAGTTTGTGGACTTAATTGTCGACCCTCATATATATGTGTATTTGTTTTATATATATAAAACAAAACATTTGCCATCTCAACATGCCTCACACTTACAACCCAGAGACAAATTCATCATGTTGCACAATCTTCGCCACCATCCAAATCCAAATTTTTCCATCCCCCTCCTTTAAAAGAGTAGCATGAGAAGGGAAATAAGACCACCAAAATCCCCTGAAGTTCCTGGGGGCAAGCACTCTGCAACCTGCTCTAACAGCCAAAGCTTGTCCTCTTACAAGTCATTTCTGTCAAGGCTGAAAATGTCACCACTTCAACTAGTGCTAGCATGTCTCAGTGCAGTTAGAATTCTAGGTCAATATTTTCACCGATGAAAAGATTACAAAGCGATTCGATTACATTCACTTCACATTTGGTTCAGTCACTCTTCTCTGATTCTGCACATCTACTGAGGCTCACCAGAGGCCTTGGACAGTTCCATGGTGGGAGGCATGTTTGTTTTTTGAGAAGGGGAGGGTGAGATAATTATAGTCGTAAGGTACAGGAGTAGTGTACATTTCCTTGTCAAACTCACAAAGCTGGGAAGAACCTTGGAATGTCATCTAGAATCATCTATGCACACATTCTGAGAGGAAGCCTTTCCCAGCATTGTACTAGCTCAGTGGGGAGGACGATTAAATTCCCATGGAAATTAGTACAAAGTGTTCCCAATTACCACTTCCAGGATTTGGGTGAAGGTTTGCAGACAATGAGATATAAAATGAGAATGAGATGTAAAAACAAAACACAAAAAACTTTATATTGACTGGCTCCTAGTGTTCCTGTAACTTGTACCACCAAAGTGGAACCGTTAGGGAAATCAGAAAGAATCCATGTGCTCAGGTTGGCTGTACAACTTCAAACTCTCCAAACAAAAATGAAGTACCTTGGATGATTAAGATGATAAATGAACTATAACCATGGGTATTGCTCATATAGAACTCAAAGGTGGAAAGAATTTACATCTGTCCTAAACTCTAACAAAAGTGATGCAAGAAAATGAACAAGTGTGCTCCTGCAGAATAAAACCAAAACATCTACTCCTTTTCAAACAATGTAGCAAATTATAAAATATTTTTTAGTGTGTATGCTACATATATTAGGGGGTGTTTGTTACTGAATTAGCGTTCTTGAGTGGTACAAACAGTTCACACTCTTGGCTGTTAACTGAAAGATTGGACGTTCAAGTCTACCCAGAGGTGCCTTGGAAGAAAGGCCTGGCAATCTACCACCAAGAAAATTAGCCATTGAAGAACCTTATACAGCAGACTTCTTCTTTGACACACATCAGCCCACCACGAATTAGAACTGACTCAATGGCAACTAGCAGGTTACTGAATTATCAAATTCAAGTCACAAACTTCAGAAAGTAAGTGTAGCTCCTTCACTTCCTGATGAGGTCACTGACTCAAGAAAGTGATGCTGCAGGTGTGGGCAATCCTCCTGAGTGAGTGAGCAGGGAGGCAGTTACATAAGCAGGTGACATGTCATGCCTTGTCCTGCGCCCGGGTATACTGCCACTCCCTCAATACTGTATTCCCTCCAGATAAAAGTCAAGGGCTTCCCACAGTGTTCCTAGGACTATCGTACCAGCCAGATTTGATCCATGGGATCTATAGTGGGGGAGTGCCTGTGTGGTGCAATGGTCAGTGCCCTTGGTTGCTAAGCAAAAGGTTGGAGGTTCTAGTCCACACAGAGGTGCCTCAGAAGACAGTCCTGGTGATCTTCTTCTGGACAATCAGCCACTGAAAACCTTGTGGAGCACAGTTCTATTCTGACATGCATTGGCTCACCATCAGTGGAATGGACTCAATAACAACTGGTTATTATTGTCTTAAGCAGTCCTGGATAAGATTTTCCATTTTTGTCTGTTAGGTAATTGGTTCCTTTCATCCCAAGTAATTCTCATCCCTTTTCATCTATTATTACTTGTTGACATTGTCCTGGTGTTCAACCTTTTTGTAATTTTCATGGTGAAACTTTAAGTATCCTTCTAAATATCCTCTCTTGACAGAGAGGCCAAGAGTGCCAAAATGCCAGAGTCCACAGCCTTTGCTGCTGGGCCCCTACCCTAGGTCTAGGAGGGCTCTCTGTATAATCCTTTTGTATTCACCTTCTGATAGTTTCAGAAAAGTGTCTTCATCTGGGAAGTTCCGAGGTGGTTTCTTTTGGGGGCCTTCTGATGTCATGGGTGATTTCCGGTTACCATCTTCTCCAACGTTTGTTGTTTTTTGGGCTTCACGTGGTTCAACAGAGGCTGGGAGAGATGCTGTGAAGATGGACCACAGTGGTTTCTCTAGGCTGTCTTAAAATGAGAAGTAAAAAGTATTTGACAACTTCCAAAGTCAGTCAGGTTTTCAGGTGTATACGTCCCTCTTCCCAGTTGGCAAAGTAAGCACCTCTATATTGAACCCCAGATGTTATAAACCAGCTCAAAATACAGAAAGGCTACTGGCTGCTGGCCTCTGCTGTTGGGCCCCAGCTGTAGCCGATACTGTGTAGAATTCTGCTGTTCTGCTGGAAAAGCGGTCTCTTATGGGTAGGCACTGCCTCCTAGTCCAGGAGCTAAGTCCAGCTGAGGCTTCCGTATGGATAACTCTGCCTCCCAGGAAGGCAAGATGGTGTCCCGCGCAAGCTCGCCAGCTGGCTGGGCACAGGCTCCCAGCAGAGAGGCCATGAGTGCTAAAATGCCCAGAGTCCACAGTCTCCACTGCTGGACCCCTGCCCCAGGCAACACTGTGCAAAACACCACCTCTTTGCTGAAAAAGCACTCTCCCACAAGCAGATACCACCTCCTAGCCTAGGAACCAAGTCTGGCCAGGGACTCTGCCTGGGCTTCTCTGTTTCCCAGTGGATCAAGATGGCCTCCCCCACAACTGCATCTGTATGGCTACCACATGGTGGAGGCAGAAAGATAGGCCAGGGAAGCCGAGGTGTATAGAGTCCAAAGCCAGCCTCTCAGAATCTGGTAATTACGCTTACTGGTCCCACCAGCAGCGCTTCTGAGACCAGCAGCTAGTCAAGGCCCAGCTCTGCCACTGGCCTCAAAGTGGTGAGTTACCTTCAGTCTGTTCAAGCCTCTGCTCACGGAGAGTGGGGTCAGTGAAAGAGAAGAGGTTTTGCATTCAGTGGTATGAAGTCCAAATTAACAGTCCTATGCTGCATTCCAGGGCTTACTAGGTGTCTAGAAGGCTCTGTTTAATTATCATTTCAGCTCTTGATTTCCAGAGGGATTTAGGGAGATGTGCGTTTAGTCCACCATCTTCACTCTGCCCCCCTCTAACTATCCTAGGGATAAAGCTCAAAGGGGCACTTTTTAAAACTTTTTAAAATTTGGATTAAGTAAATGTTTAGAAGCCAATTCCCATATAAAACCCCAAGCACCACTTCTATACAACTTTATCTGTTCTCCTCAGCCCGTGACAGCACTCTTCCTTTCTACTCTTTACTTCCAGTATCCACTCAGCTAACACTTGTCTCCTCCTCTCTACCTTCTCCTTGCCCCTCTAAGAAGAAATCAGTTGGACAGCCTCATACATATATATATATACACACACACATATTTATGTATGTACATGTGTATATATATACATATAAAATCATACAGTACAACACACTACCTGCATTACTCTTGTCCCTTAGTCCAGTCCAATCTTTGTCTGAAGTGTTGGCTCCACCAATGGTTTCAGCTCTGGGCTAGCAGCAATCCACGGGCCATGTTCTCAGAGGACCCTCCAGGATGTCAAACCATCAAGTCTGGTCTTTTAACAGAGTTTTAGGTCTCAACTCCTCTTTTGTCTCATGCTACATCAGGGACTCTACATGTGTTCTCTGACAGGGCTGTCTTTTGTGGTGACTGGGCACAATCTGGTTCTTCTGGTCTCATGCTGATGTGGACCTTTCTGTCTGATGGGCTCCTACATTCCTGTCTTTGATGTTCTTGGTTTTCATCTGTTCCAGGTAGGTTGGGATCAATTGATGTTCCTTCATGGCAGCTTGCTGGCTTTTAAGAATCCAGGTGCCACTCACCAACATGGGATGCAGAACAATCTCTTAGAAAAAGAGTAATTATGTCAATTGACCTCAATATTCCCTAAAAACATGGTCCCCAAACTCCTGTCCTCACTACTCTGTCCTTTAAAATATTGGCTTGTATTTAGGAAACCTTTTAGCTTATGGTGTAATCCAGTTGTGCAGATCTGCCTTCTACTGCATGCTGCCACTCTTTTCAACCTAACTGAATTCCTATCAACTAATCTATGAATAACCCTATCCCTTTCCCCCACCTTTGTGTCATCAAAGTGTACTTTCTTCTGGTCTCATACAATACTTGTCCTTTTGCAGCTGACTGGTTTCACTCAGCATAATGTCTTGCAGGTGCTTCCAGGGTATGAGCTGTTTCATAAAATCACTGCTGTTCTTCATCATGCATAGTGTTCCACTGTGTAAATATACCTTAGTTTATTTATCTATTCATCTGCTGATGGTCACCTAGGTTGAGTCCATCTTTTTGCTATTGAGGATAGCATTGCAATAAACATTTACGTGCATGTATCTGTTCATGTGATAGTCCTTATTTCTCTAGGATATACTCCAAGCAGTGGGACAGCTGGATCATATAGTACTTCTATTCTAGCGTTTTTAAGAAAGCGCCAAATTGCTTTTCAAAGAGTCTGCAGTGTTTTACATTTCTACCAGCAGTGTAGAAAGAGTTCCAATCTCTCCACAGCCTGTCCAACATTTATTTTGTGTTTCTTGGATTCATACCAGCTTTGCTGGGGTTAAATGGTATGTCACTGTAGTTTCAATTTGGATTTCTCTAATGGTTAATGATTGTGAGCATTTCCTCATTTGTCTTTTAGCTGCCTGGATATCTTCTTTGGAGTAGTGTCTGTCCATATCCTTTGACCATTGGTTAACTGGGTTATTTGTCTTTTTCATGTTGATATTTTGCACTACCTTATAGATTATGGAAATTAGATGTCCATCAGATATGCGGCTGTCAAATATTTTTTCCCAGTCTGTAGGCAGTCGTTTTACTCTCTTGATAAGGTCTTTGGATGAGCATAAGTATTTGATTTTTAGCAGTTCCCATTTATCTTATTTTCTTTCTTCGGCTGTTTGTGATTGTTAGTAATACTTTGTAGTCCACTTAAGCCATGTATTACAGCTTCCAGTGTTGTCTCAAAGGAGACACTTCCTGAGCAATTTGCAACACAGATTTTGAGATGTGTGTACACAGAAGACTCAGTGGCCACAAGAGTCTCTCTCCCTCCTTTTTGAACTTGGCTTGCTTACAAATTGTCTTGTTCTCTGGATATAAAGTTGATACTCCACTTTTGTCTTCCTAGATCTCCTTATATAGGAAAAAGTTGAATAACATTTGCTGTCCTATGATGGTTTTCTCCTGATTACAAATGTAACACATGATCACTTGGTTCTGTTGTTGTTGTTAGGTGCCCTCAAGTTGGTTCCAACTCATAATGACTCTCTGTACAAAAGAATGAAACATGGTCCAGCCCTGTGCCATCCTCACAATCCTTATTCTTGAGGGCATTGTTGCAGCCACTATGTCTGCCCATCTCATTGAGGGTCTTCTTTTTTACTGGCCCTCTGCTTTACCAATAATGTTCTTCTCTAGGGACTGGTCCCTCTTGATAACATGTCCAAAGTACAAGAGATGACATCTCATCATCATTGGTTTTAAGAAGCATTCTTGATGTACTTCTTCCAAGACAGATTTGTTCATACTTTTGCCAGTCCATAGATGTAGAGTGTGCTTATATTCTTTGCCAATACCATAACTCTAAGGCACTTGGCACTTGGTGAAGGCATCAATTCTTCTACCATCTTCTATCATCCAGCTTCCACATGCATATTGGCTGACTGAAAGTACCATGGCTCCATGGCTTGGATCAGGTCCACCTTCGTCTTCAAGGTGACATCTTTTTTTTTAACACGTTAAAGAGGTCTTTGCAGCAGATTTGCTCAACATGACATGTTGTTTGATTTCTTGACAGCTGTTTCCACGGGTGTTGATTGTGGATCCATGTAAAATGAAATCCTTGATAACTTCAGTGTTTTCTCAGTTTATCATGATGTTGCTTATTAGTCCATTTGTGAGAATTTTTGCTCTCTTTATGTTGAACCATAACCCATACTGAAGACTGTGGTATTTGATCTTCATCAGCAAGTGCTTCCTCTTAGCTTTCAGCAAGGAAGGTTGTGTTGTCTGTATTGTCACAGCTTGTTAATGAGATGACCATTTTACAATGTGCAATATCAAAGAGATTCAGAGCATAAACAAAGAATGCCCAAGGCTCAAGGACAACTTCTGCTTAAGAATTGTGAATATATTTTTGAATCTGGGATGCATTCACATGATTCAAAAATAAACATATAAAAGACTTACAGTAAAAAAATTTTTGTTCACACATCTTAGGCCTCCACCTTCACTAGTTCTCCCTTTTTTTCATTTCTTATGTATCATTGCAGATTTCCTTCAGCAAATAAAACAAATACAAATATATCCTTATTCCTTCCTCCCTGTTAGACAAATGGTAGCATTCTATATGCAAGGCTTTGTACTAGGATTTTTTTTCACAAAAAAGATATTAAACATATTTTGATTTAGAATGCCAAAAAAAACAAAAAACAAAAAAAAAAACCAAAACTAATAGACACACTTTTTTTGTTTGTTTGTTTGGTATTAGGAATATAAAGTAATCAAGCCAGTAACTGTTCAGTCCAGTCGTCTGCATACGCCACAGGAAGAAATAAAACCAATGAGAAGTTCCCAATTCTGAGGTAACAGCAGTGTATAAGATCCTTTCTGGTAGGCAGTATCAGAAGGTGGGGACAGGCAAGTCCTACTAAAAGGTAGAACTGCTCAGATACGTATTTTAGTTATTGAGAAGATGTCAGGAGACCCAGATTTTTTAGGTTCGTTCAAAACTGGGGATGCCTCTCCTGCCAAAAGAATGATCAAATCAGTCTCAGAGGAAATACAACCACGATATTCTTTAGACACAAAGTTGGCAAGACTTCAATTCTCTTCTTTGGGACATGTCACCAGGAAAGACCAGTCGCTAGAGAAGACATGCTGTTTGGTAAAGTAGGAGAGTCAATGAAAATGAGGGAATTCCTCAGTGAGGTGGATTGACACAACAGCCACAACAATGGACTCAGATGTACCAGGAGTCATGAAGACAGCATGGGGACAGTCAACGTTTCGCTCTAGATGTGTAAAGCTGCCATGAATGGCAGTTGACTGGAGGTCAACAAAGAACAAGTCCTCCTTGGGCACTTGTACCCTTTGATTCTTTTTATCACAAGGAAACAGAAATCACAGGCTACCAAGAGACAGAAGCCAAAGAGCTTTTTCTTCTTTATTCCCTGTTAGATGCAACAGCAATACAAATAAAAATACTCACCATCTCTCTGAGAGTGGAACTCTTCAATAGTCCGAACAGTCCCAAGCTCTAGAGCTTTGACTGCAACCAACCAAAGGTTTTCCTGAGAATGTCAGCTGAATTTCAGCAATCACAGTTGTCCTGAGAAATCCTCGGCTCCATTCTGTTATTTCTGACAATTCAAAACTTAAAGGCTCCTGGTGTGAACTAATCACAATCTTCCTTAATTTCAGCTGGATACACAAACATTTTAAAGGAATGAGCAACTATTTCTCAGAGACTTGGAACAAAGAACATTTGTTCACAGCACAGTTCTTAAAAAAATTAAGAGAGCTCTTTCAAGAGACACATTATTCTCTTTCTTTACAACATAGACAAGATACTTCTTGAAAGGAGCACAGAAACCCTGGTGTATTTTGTTTCAGAATACTAGCCAGTCTGCTAAAAAGATTTTGCATAGTTATGTTGGGATCACCCACATCTATACAGGAAAATTTTCCGAAGAGCTTCCATAATAACAACTCAACCCATTCTTCAAAACAGCGGAACTTAACTTCTATCTTCGTTCACTTCTATCCTGTGGTAAAACATCAGCCATTGACAGCATCCAACTAGGATATGTCATAGAGAGTTTGAAATTCTTCTTTCTTTGGTTGTCTTTACGCCCTATTAACACATTGCTGTTGAGTTAGCTTTGATTCATGGTGATCCTATGTGGGTGAGGGTAAAAGGGTGCTCCATAGAGTTTTCAGTGGCATCTTTTTCAGAAATAGAGCTCCAGACCTTTCTTCAGAGGTGCCCCTGGTGGCAGGCTTTTAATTTTTTTATTTTAGTGGAAGTATGCACAGCCTAAGATACAACATTTCAACAATTTTTATGTGGACAATTCAGTGACATTGGTTAAATTCTTCAAGTTGTGCTACCATTCTCACTCCTCTTTTCCACATTATTTGACCACTATTATCTTAAGCTCATTGTCCCCTAAACTTCCTTTCTAACCTTGCAAGTTGCCATCGTCTATTGGACCTCAGAGTCAACTCTTTAAAAGACACAATGCTCAAAGCAGACATACACTAACTAAAATGAGCTACTTTTTTGGTTCAAAGACTTCAGGGGACAGTTTTGATTTAAGCTTTAAAGGTTATTTCAGAGCAACACTATGTTTTTACCTAAGTAACATGTGCCTTCTATAATTTTTTTGCTTTTTGCTGGCTGTATTCTCATGTTTTCTTGAGCACACTACGCTCATTTTTTCACAGCAATGTGTACAAGAAGATTGTACATGGTGGTGCTTGTGAAGGAGCCTCAAGGGTTCAGCCAGCAAACAAATACGGAAGGTGCATATTATTTGCATAAACAGGTGGTCATTTCAAGCTCATCCAGTCTCAATGGCTCCAGAAAGCCTGGATTCCCTTGAGAATTTGAAATTCTGTCTGCATGTTCCCCCTTTTGAACAGGGTTCTTCTACAGAATCTTTGATTAGTATTTTCAATAATGGTAGCCAAGCACCATCCAGTTCTTCTAGTCTCATGGTAGAGGAAGCAATTGTTCATAGAAGCAACCTCTTTCTTTAGAGAGAACTAGAACGGTTAAGCGACTCATTGAAGATCAGAGAGTATATTAATGCTGGGAGTAGAAAACAGGTATCTCTCCTTTGCTTTTAGCCTAGTGTTCGAGACCTTTACCCTGCCTCTCCTTGTTTGCTCATGAAGAGAAGGAAATACCCTGATCCTATCAGTAGGGCATCTTCACAGAGAAATCTCCATCACCATACAAATGCTGGGTGGCCTATGATCAATGCTTGGACTGCATCTGTGGACTCTTTTCACTGTATGAGGCAGAAATCCAACTCCAGTCAGCTTAGGCAGAAGGTAAATCAATCTCTTCATGGAACCAAACTTGATGGGAGGGGGGTGGACAAGGGTAAGGCTTTGGGAACAACCAGAACAAAACATTCAAATGCCATCAAGTGTGTATTTGTGTATGTCTTTCTTTCCTATCTTTGCTTCTCTTTTCAGATCCCCTCATTCTTTCAAATTGGCTTTCTCACCAAGCCCGTAACCATGGCCACTGATTGCTCCATCTTTGCCATTAGAGAAAAAGGGGGCTCTCTTCTCTTGTTTCCAGCTTGAAAACCATCTGGACAGACTCCAGAGCCTTTGAAACAAATGCCTGCTCCTGAGCCCAGGAATGCAGACCAATAGGATTGGCAGTACCTACTGAAACATGGTATTGAAGTGAGGTGGGAATAGTTCAACATGAAAAGGATGCTCTTGGCAGAAGAAGGGCAGTGGGCTAGCAAGGCAAATGCTACATGTCCACCTTACCTTTCCCCTGTTCTTCACACACCTCTGCCTGGTGACTCATCCCAACTTTCCTCAGCAATTAGAATTCTGAGATGCTTCGCTGATATACATTATTTCCCAGACATTCCAGTCCATAACCTACACAGGTAGACTACTTAGAATGAAATACTAGTTCAGCAGAAATCCAAGTTTCAACAGAAAGTCAATTATCAACATTGTACCCTGAACCAAAGTGCCAGGTGCTCTTATAAAATACAGGATTTTTTTTTTTTTACTGCAAATCACTAAATTCTTACTGTCGCAAATTGTATGTACATGACCTGAAGTGGCTGCACTCAGAATGTGGCATACATTATTGAGAAATATTATGTAAGATCATAAAATCCACCTTGCTACAGTCCCTGTTGTATCATCTCAGATTGAACCACTGAGATTAACTGTATTCTTCTGAGCTTAGACAAGAGAAAATTTCACTTCTTCCTTCTTTTTAAACAAATGATTTGCTGATGATGAAATATATACAGCATCACCTCCTCTTCTCTAGTAAGAAAATGATAGAATTGTTTCTTCTACAAAAATATGAATGGTTCTTTAGTTCCCTTTGCTCATTTCTTTATCACAAACATTTTTCAGCCACAGGATTCCAGAACTTTCTGACACTTCACTGGTCTTCACTCGATATTCACAGCTCCATCCTTTACCTGAGCGGAAGCTCCTAAGTTCTGAGCTAACCCACACCTTGGGCACAGTGAATTGCTTCAGGAGTGACCCCCTGACCCAAAGGGTGTTTATCAAATGTCTTTCTCACGACTTTTATCTAGCTCTGAGGAAGTCAGTCTCCCCTGCAACACAGGCTATGGAGCTGTGACTTCAGGGCTACTTGCCTTGTTTCTCGACATATGAAAATACCGTGTTGCATTCCTAGGGTACTAACTGATCTTTCCTTTCTCTGTTCCAGTGCTCTGAACCCAAATGAAATCTAGTCATAAAAAGTCCAATAGACTCTCACAGGGATCAAAATAGCAGCACCAGTACTTAGCAGGGTGGACTGGAGTCTACCTATGGAATCCAAGTTGGGAATAGTCTTCCTCTTCCTCCTCCCACCCCCTAATTGCAATTTACTTAGCAGGCGATGTAAGGCCTCCTTGTTCCACTTGACATGAGTGGCAGAGCAGGTACCAGAAATTTCGCCATATTAAAAAGACCAGAGGCAGACAACAGGACTCCAAAGAGAAGCAGAGGGAGGAAGCTGGGCCTGTGCAATGAATGTCTTTGTCAACCTTACCAACTAGAACAAGTCAGTCTGTACTTCTAGGGGACAGAAGGGAGTCTGAAAATATGAAAGCTTAGTCCTTTGAAACTCTGAGAAAAGCACACATTACCGTGTGTTTGTGTGTGTAAGAGAATGGCACAGGACTAGGCAGTCTTTCATTCTGTTGTACACACGGCTGCTATGAGTTGGAACTGAGGAATGGCACCTAACAACTTTTCATTGTTATAAAAAATACATATACTTGCTAATACAATGTTGGCACTACTCTTTCATGGACTTAGGCTGAATTACAAAGGGAGGGAAAACCATCACTACCCCACAAATGTCTCCAGCATGCGGTTTCCTTCACACATCAGGCTCAAAGTGCATGGGTGTGGGTACTGGCGCGCGCGCGATCGCGTGTGCGCAACCACACCCACAGCCACAGCTGTTCTCCCTGGGAAGGGATGCTGATAGCACTGTCCCTTGAGGTTGCTCCCTAACATTATCACAATTCCTTTGTGAATGTTTCCAAGGTCAGTGATTGGCCCCAGAGGGCTTTGAATGGGTCTGGGCAGAACATTACTATATTTCAGGCCACATCTTATGGAAATTGACTTCCTGACTTGTCCATCTCACATTCTCCCAGGCAGAACATTCAATATTGCTCACTGGAGGTTATGTCATAAACCCAAATGAAAGCATAAACCTACTCCAAAAACCACAATGCCAGTAATATTAAAACACCCGGATGTCAACTATACGAAATGTCTCACATTATTATTCTCAGGGAGGAATTACAGTCTAAAAAACAAAGTCCTTTCTCTAGAAGGTTGAAGTCTGAGGAACTTAAAGTCCAAAATAATATCCTGCTGAACTTCCATTTAGGGTCAAACACAGGACTCTTGTTTAGTGATCTTGGTAAAGTTTGGTTCCTTCCTCAGCTGAAGAAAAATCTTGGTTTGAGGCTCTTCAGATCAGTCTTTTGGCCAGCTGCCTGCAGTCCATGGCTTGTGAACTTAAAATTCACAGAGAGAAACCATCCTTGTGAAATCAGCCCTGCTGCACAACACATCCCCAAGCCTGGCAGAGGTCCAAAGCTCCCCAAACCCATTGAAAGTTAACCATCTCCAAGAGGCATCTCTGTCTGCTGTGAGATAAAGCATTCTCAGCCCTACCAAGCACCTTATCTCTTCCTCACAGGATTCCAAGGTCCCTGAAGAAATAAGGCTGCTTCTAATTTCCCCTGGAGTTCTCCCTGCTGGTGCTCAAGTCACCTGCATAGCCTTTGAGGGGAAAAGCAGCCTATGCCAAAGCAGAAACATAAACTGCCACAGACTTAGAGGGCAAATGACTCCACAAGGCAGTAGATAAGGAGTGAGACAGAACAGTAAGGTGGAAAAGAATATTTTTATCTTAGAGAAGAAACATGGGTTTCAAGCTACATGGAGATATCCTAAGTAACTGTAATTTGTAAATTGTAGAGATTTAGCTTGGGACAGTAGAAAATTTGATGCTGGTCATCCTTGCAGAAGCAATCACTTGAAAAAGATGACAAAATCATGGGCAACTGAGGGTCTTAGGCTTGAAGCTCAAATATAACCTTGTGTGAAAAATCTAAAATGTTCAACCCAAGTATAGATTTTGAGTAAATCCACTGCCAGTGAGAGAAAATACCAAATTGTCTTCTCAACTGTACTCAAAATCTGGGCAGTTGAGACTATGGGCATCACTGTTTTTAAGAAAGTAATTTCAGCAAAAAGTTCACTTAAAATTGTTTAATCTTTAATTTTTAAAAGCAAAATTTAAAAACTGTACTAAATTTTTTTTTAAGGCCTTGGCCAATGTGGACTTACAGTTAATATACTAAGCTGAGGGAGACAGCAATTATAGTATGTGATACAAGCCTAAGTGTCCATTAAAAATAGAAGACCAAGAAATGTTTAATAGCTTCATGCTTGCTGCTCCCCTAGCTACTAGTCCTCTGGACAGAAGCACGAGGAGTTCACTAGACTGTAAGCAGCAGCTGGGACCAGGGAATGAGTTACTACTACAGCCACTTTCTTCCTTAGTTCTGTTCCTTTGCTGTCTTCACTGACAATAAACATTTGTAGACTGAACACTTGTTCAGGAAGGAAGGCAAAAGGCTACCCAATATGGGAAGAACATGAGTTTAAAGTAAATGGATGTGACATCTACCTCAACTTGAAGACCCAGAACAAGTTAATTAGTACCTCTTGGGCCTCACGTCCTCTTTAAAACTAAAATAACACTTTCTACCCCTTACAGGTTTGCCCAGTTTGTAATGAAATATGTAAGTGCCTTCTATCTGGTTTATAATAACGTACTCATGCCCTTAGGCAAGACTCAGGTAAAGTTTGACTTTGGTATAAAGAAGTTAGAGCTAATTTCTTCGCCAGCTGGACTCCCTGGGTTGTCAAATGGTTAACACACGTAGCTGCCAACCAAAAGGCTGGAGGTTCAAATCTACCCGGAAGCATCTTGGAAGAGAGACCTGGTGATCTACTTCCCAAACAATCAGCCACTGAAAATCCTGTGGAGCACAGTCTGTCTGACACAATACACAGGGTCACCCTGAGCTGCAGCTGATTCAGTGGCAACTGTTTTCCTTTCACTGACTTAAGAAATTGCTTTTAGTATTTTCAAACCACACTCAAATTTTATATTAAAGAGACTGAACCGGGCTTCTCTAGTTTTAAGATTTTGTGGAGGTTTTTTGCTTTTGTCTTAAAGAGACTTAAAAAACCTCCTCCAAACTAGACAATTGGGAGCTCTTGAAAATTAAACACTTATGATTATCTGAAGACTACACCAAAAGAGTAAAAAGAGAACCTACAAGCCAGGAAAAAATTGAGGGCTACAAAATATCCAACAAGGGTCTAATCTCTAAAGTCAACAGAAGACTTCAACATCTCAATAACAAAAACACAAATAACTCAATCAAAAAATGGGCAAAGGATATGAACAGATATTTCACCAAAGAAGGCAACTAACAAACACATTAGGGAATCCTTGTGATCATCTGCAATTAAACCTGACGTCACTGAGACTGTTTCAGAGAAATGCAAATCAAACTACAGTGATACACTATCTCACCCTGTTATTACTGGCATTAATCAAAAAAACTAAAAACAACAAATGCTGGAGAGATTGCAGGGAGACTGCTGATGGAAAATGTAAAATGGTACTATTATGGAAGACAGTATGGTACCTCCTTAAAAAGCTAGAAATACCATATGATCCAGCAATCCCACTCCCAGCAACATCTTAGAGAAATAAGAGCCATCACACAAATAGACATAGGCACACCTATATTCACTGAAGCATTATTCACAATAGCAAAAAGATGGAAACAATCTAAGTGCCCACCAACAGATGAATGGATCAATAAGTTATGGTACATACACACAATGGAATACTATGGGACGATAAAGTAACAATGATGAATTCACAAAACATCTCAATGCACGGATGAATCTCAAAGGAATATGGTACACACACACAATACTATGGAATAATAAAGAACAATGATGAATTCATAAAACATCTCAATATGGATGAATCTCGAAGGAATTAAGCTGAGTGAAATAAGTCAATCACAAAAGGACAAATATATATGAGATCAAGTCTTAGTCACCTTGTGTTGCTCTAACAGAAATACCACAAACGATGAACGAGATTTGTTTTCTCACACTCTAATAGGCAAGAAGTCCACATTCAGGATGTCAGTTCTAGGGAAAGGTTTTATCTCTTTCAGATCTGGAGGAAAGTCCTTGCCATCAATCTTTCCTTGGATTAGAAGCTTCTCTGTGCAGGAACCCTGCATCCACAGGATGTGCTCTGTATTTTTGGTATTGCTTTCTTGGTGATGTGAGGTCCTCAGCTCTCTGCTTGCTTCCCTTTCCTTTTATCACTTGTAAAATGCAAGGTGCTGCAGGCCACACCCCAGGGAAATTCCCTTTACCTTGGATCAGGGACATGACCTGAGCAAAGGTGCTGAATCCCAACCTAATCCTCTCTAACCACAGGCAGAGGATATGATTTATAACACACAAAAAAATAAACCCAAATGCAGGACAATCGCACTATACTGGGCAAGCAGTGTGGGGGGTCTTCAAAGCTTGCAAGCAGCCATCTAATATATTTTCACATGTGGAGCAAAGGAGAACAAAGAAAACCAAAGACAAGGAAAATATTAGTCCACAGGCCTAATGGACCACAGGAACCACAGACTCCATCAGGCAAGAACTAATGGTGCCTGGCTACCGCCACCTACCACTCTGACAGGGATCACAACAGAGGAACTGAGCAGGAGACAAATGGAGAGCAAAATTCAAATTCATTGGAAAAGATTAGACTTACCAGTCTGACACAGACTGGAGGAACCTCTGACAATATGGCCCCCAGACACCCCGCTAACTCAGAACTAAAAGCACTTTTGAAGTCTACCTTTCAGTTGAAGATTACAGGCCTACAAAACAACACACGAGGACTCTGCCACTCAATTCAATCAAGTATACAAGACCAAATGGGCAACGTCTGCTGTTTTAGGCACCCTGGTACTGCTCTAACAGAAATGCCATGAGTGGAAGACGTTAACAAAGAAAAGTTTATTCCTAACACAATCCAGTAGGCTACAAGTCCAAATTCAGGATGTCAGCTTCAGGGCCTTTCCGTCTGTCAGCTCTGGATGAAGTTCCTTGTGTTGCAGTAGTCTTTGGTCAGGAAGCATGTTGGTGCAGGAACCTCAGGTCTGAAGGACACGCTATACTTCCGGTGTTGTGTTCTCGAAGGTATGATGTTCTCACTCTGTTTGCTTCCCTTTCTTTTTATCTCTTGTAGGATGAAACGATAAAAGGTGGTGCAAGCCACACTCCAGGGAAACTTTCTTTACATTGGAGCTGGGAGGTGACCTTTGGAAGAATGTTGCAGTTCCAGCCTAATTTTCCCTAACGTAATCCAATTTATTAACCACAAGCAGAGATTAGGATTTACAGCCTAGGAAAATCACACAATACTGGGAATCACCAGTCCAGCCAAATTGCTACACACGTTTTCGAGGGTACACAAGTCAATCCATGACACCTGCCCCAAACCAAAAATCGAGAAGGCAGGAAGGGAAAGGACAACTGGACAAACGGACATGGGGATTGTGGAGCAGAAAGGGAATGGCGGGAGAGTGGTGACAATGGTAGGATGGCAATAGATATCACATAACAACGTGTCCATATATTTCTGAATGACAAACTAATCTGTGCTATAAACTTAAAAGCACAAAAACAAAATAGAAAAACTTCCTCCACATTTCAAAGACTTTGAGGACTATCTTTCCAAAATATTAATCCAATTAATCCTCACCGGTCTCTCAGCAACCAAGTTAAAGACTGTTTAATCTATAAGAAGTCCTTACCCCTATTTTTAAACTACCTGGTAATATTTAAAAAAATATTCAAACTGGTTTAAAATTTACACACCGGACTAAGAGAACCCCTGTAGCACATGCTGTGCCTGTGTGAGCAGCCAACCATCCCAAATGACTGCCTTACACTCCAAGGTTGGTGGTAAGTAAAGGTAGTTGTCCTGTTTCTTACTTCAGAGCAAATTCCAAAATTTATGCTTTCTGTGTAACAGCTCAGTTCGTTAGAAGGCGAGGAGCAGCATCTATTAGAAATTACCTTACAACCTTTGGGAGTTAAAGCTGTTAAGGAAGCTAGGCTTTGGAGGCAAGAACCCTGGTGGCACAGTGGTTACACATTCGGATGTTAACCAAAAAGATGGTAGCTCTAACCCACCCAGTGGCTTCAAGGGTGAAAAGCCCTAGTGATCTGCTCTGGGAAAGATTCCAGCCTTGGACACGCTATGAGCAGGTCTGCTCTGTCATATAGGGTCATGTGAGTCAGAATCAACTTAACCCAACAGGCTCTGGTGGAGATACACAAATGTAGAATGACTTTCATCTATACAGTAACAAAGCAGATGGAGGCGACTTTCCACCCACAGCAGTTTTGTCACAAAGAGACAGAGCAAGTATTTGAAACACTCTAGCCAGTGTTTTCAAACCCTAGAACAGGACCCATTAGTAGCTTGTGAAACTTATTTAGTAGGTTTAAAGAATTTTCTTTAAAGCAATAAAATAGAATGCATCAAAGGAGTCACTAGAATAACAGAACTATTTCATAAACATTCAGGAACATTCCATATGTTCACAGTTAAGTATATACAAGCATCATTACATTCCACCATGTATAAAAAGTAATTTTTACTGAAGGCTGTGGTTAAAAAAAGGAGTCCTGGTGGTGCAGTGGGTAAGAACGTAGTTGCTCACTGAAAGGTCAGCAGTTTGAATTCACCAGGTGTTTCTTGGAAACCCTTTGGGGCAGCTCGACTCCAACCAATAGGGTTGCTATGAGTCAGAACCTATTCAATAGCTACAGGTTTGGTTTGGTTTTTTTTTAGTGGTTAAACACAGTTTGACAACATTGTGCAGGCTACACCAACACCTAGAAACTTCTGAGAAGTAACTACATGGTGAATCTAATTTTCATTCACATGGATAAGGAAATAAAGACAGAACTAGTGGTAGGTTGGGAAATGGGCAAGGTTATAAGGGACAACAGATCATACATTTATGTTTCCTAGGTTTTCTATGATGAAGAGAAATTTTAGAAAATTACTTGTCATATATGAGAAATATTCTTGAAAACACTTAAAAAAGAAAACAAAAACAGAAGTGTAAGGCAAAAAAGGTGAAAAGTCCCCTTTCCTTCCTCCTCCCGCAATTCTGCTGCTTTCTGAGGAAGTAACCACGGCCAACAGTTTGATGTTATCATCAACTAGTTCCAGCTGTGCACACAGACTCACACAGAAATTACATGCACATACTGGTTTTTAACCGATAAATATGAAGCAGCACTGTGTGAAAAGCATTACTGTGTGACTTGCTTGCTTTTCATTGTATGTCTGAGAAATACTTTTATGGCCACACTAAAGTTTTCATCTGCTACAGAACATCACACGGCAGGAATTGGTACATATTGACTCAAAAATTTTCCCAACTGTGTCATTTCTAATTTTTTCATCATTTTCCAAAATGTTCTTTTGGACTCCCTGAGTGATACAAACAATACATCCACTAGGCTGATAACCAAAAACATTGGGGTTCAAGTCTACCTAGCGGCATCTTGAAAGACAGGCCAAGATCCACCTGGTATCAGCAATGATATCCCTAGCTCTAGTCCTCTTCTGAATTCAGCTTCAATTTGTGGCAGTTCCCTGTCAACGTATGCTGCAACTGCTTTTGAATGATCTTCAGCAATTGTTTACTTGCATATGGTATTAATTATATGGTTAAATAATTTCCTTGCTTTGGACTAGGTACAAATCTGGACCTTTTCCAGTCAGTTGGCCAGGTAACTGTCTTCCAAATTTCTTGGCATTGATGAGCGAGCACTTTCACTTGTTGAAACATCTCACTTGAGATAGTTTGTCAACTCCTGGAGCCTTGTTTTTTGGCAATGCCTTAAGAGCAGCTTCAACCTCTTCCTGTTTTGGCTAGTACTTTCCCTGCAGAATTCCCTGTCACAATGCGAGGCTTCAGTTTTTGTCTTCTGTTCTTTCAGCTTGAGAAATGCCAAATGCATTCTTCCCTTCTGATTTTCTGTCTTCAAGATTTTACACATTTTATTACGAACACTTTCTTGTGCCACCCTTGAAATCTTCTCTTCAGCTCTTTATCACTTCTTCCCTTTGCTTTACCTGCTGTACGTTGTCACTGTCTTTGGACATTCATTTTGGTCTTTTCTTCTTTGTTGTTTTTAACGACCTCTTCTAGAGGGGAAGGATCTGCTCGACATTACTCAAGAAATTTGGAAGACAGCTATCTGGCCAACCGACTAGAGAAGGTCCGTATCTGTACCCATTCCAAAGACAGGTGATCCAAAAGAATGTATAGTATCAGTAGTACCAAATACAAGCAAAATTGTTCAGAAAGGGACCTGGAACCAGAGATATCAATTGCTGATGTCAGATGGAACAGGCTGAAAGCAGAGAATACTAGAAAGCTGTTTACCTGTATTTTACTGACTATGCAAAAGCATTCAACTGTAGGGATCATAACAAGTTATAGATAACATTGTGAAGAATGTGAAGTCCAAAACAGTAAACTGACTTAGTGAGGAATCTGTACATGGATCAAGAGTCACTTGAAACAGAATGCAGATGCAGCATGGTTTAAAAGTTCAGAGAGGTGTGTGTCGGGGTTATATTATTTTGGCATACCTATCTAATTTGTATGCTGAGCAAATAATCCAAGAAGCTGGACCATATGAAGAAAGAGGCACCAGGATTGGAGGAAGACTAATTAAAAACTATCAATAAGCAAATGACACAACTGTGCTTGCTGAAAATGAAGAGGATGCAAAGCACTTACCGATGAAAATAAAAGACTACAGCCTTCAGTATGGATCACACCTAAACTTAAAACCCCACAACTGGACCAGTAAACAATGTCAAGGCAACAGTAAAGATTGAAGTTGTCACGGATTTCATTTTACTTGGATCCATGATCAACACTCACAGAAGCAGTAGTCAAGAAATCAAAAGATGTATTACACTGGGAAAAGCAGCTCCAAAAGACCTCTTTAAAAAGCAAAGTAAAAGGTGCACCTGACCCAAGCCATGGTGTTTTTCAAATGCCTCATATGCATGCAAAAGAATATTGAATATGCCATGGACTGCCAAAAGAACAAACAAATTTTAGAAGACATACAGCCTGGACACTCCTCAGAAGCAAAAAAACATCAAGAGTAGGTCTCACATACTTCAGCTACATCATCAGGAGGCATCAGTCAGTGGAGAAGGACATCATCCTGGGTGAAGTAGAGGGTCACTGAAACAAAGGATGACCTCCAACAAGGTGGACTGACACAGTGTGTGCAACAATGGGCTCCAGCTTAACAAGGATAGTGACAATGGCACAGGACTGGGCAATGTGTCATTCCGTGGTATACAGGTGAATCGGAACCAACTCTGTGGCACCTAATAGTACCTCCATTCTCATCACAAAAGTACCACGCAGAATAAAGCATCTGCTTGTATGTCTCCCTCTTCTCCCTTTGTAACCGAAGGGCCGAGACTATGCATTATTGTTTTAGCCTGTGCATAATTAATAAAGAACACTGTAGTAGCAGCTCCTTTGATAACAGACAGGACCTTCTAGAAGAAATCAGACACTGCTATTTTCTGATCTCACCCCACAAATCACAGGCTGGTTGCAGTGAGTGACTTATTCACGCAGATTTTATCAGGAGGCATAATTTAGTTCAGAGACATGAGTTCAGAGTCTTACATACTCTGTCTTTTAAAAATTCTACCCAGATGGGTGTAGCAGATATGTATGCATTTTCACAGCCTTACTCTTTTGCACTTCTAGGCTAGGGCTCTTTGTCTTTTCTCTTGACTTCCTCCTTAAGAGCTTCCTTTTGTATCAAGGAAACAGGATTAACAAAGTGACAAGAGCATGGGTTCTTGCTCAAATCTCAGTTCTACCACTTATTTGTAGCTGTGTAACTTTGGTAAATTCACACAAATTGTCTCAGATTCCTCAACTATAAGGTGGGCAAAACACTATCTTACTGAGTTGCTGTAATCTACAACACAATGCATGGCTAAGCACCTCAGTAAATGTTTACTGCTCTGGTTATTATTAAAGATAAATCAATGACCCTTATCATGTGATTTATAATATTTTAATGTTTAACTAGATGATAAAAGTATTCCATTTATTCACTCGCATTCCTTTCTATTCCCTTGCCCTGCTCTGTTGTTTTTTTCAGCCTACACACCTCTCTTTTATTTCTATAGTTAGTTCCAGAGGGTAGAGTCTTTGTTTCATTCACTGTTGTAAGCCATAGTTTGAAGAACCATGTTCCAAAACCAAAAAACAAATCCAGTGCTGTTGAGTTGATACTGACCCAGAGCCACTGCTGTCAAGTTGATTCCTAGTCATACCAACCCTACAAGACAGAACAGAACTGTCCCAGAGTTTCTAAGGAGCACCGTGTGGATTCAAACTGATGACCTTTTGGCTAGCAGCTATAGCAGTTAACCACTCCACCACCAGGGCTTCTTATTCACTCACAGCAACCCTATAAGACAGAGCAGAATTGGCCCATGAGGCTTCCAACACATGGCTAGAGGATTCAAACTGCTGACCTTTTGGTTAACAGCCACAGGTTTTAACCACTGCATCACCATAGCTCCACAGAACCCTATTACACCCTCAGTAAAGACTTACTGCAAGAACAGTGCAGTGTCAAGTGGAAACACACACCAAAAGTTTCATTAGAACACAACAGCATACATAAATCTCTTTCTAATGGCAGTCCTCTATTTCAAAACATCTTATGCCATAATGAAAACATAAGAAAATTTATTAAAATTTGAAGGCAAAAACATAATTTCAAAAGATTCAGACCTATGTCAGGCGTGACAGACTGTGGATACTTTCTTGAAATTCAAAATCAGATCCAAGAGTATCACTTGCAGAATGTTCTAGTGGACTGGGTTTACTTTTATTTGTCTTGGTTGAAACAGTCACTATTCCACCTTCTTTCTTGGCAGAAGTGTGTTTTTTCCAAGACTCACTTTGAATTGGCTCATTAATCAAAGAACTACTTCCCCCGATCCCTTTGTTTTTCCAGTTTACAGTATCCTGATTTCCATGTTGTTTCTTAGCAGACTGTTTGTTGGCACACTCGGCTGTTTTGGCCCCTTTCTCTAAAGAAGATCTGCTGCTTCTGGACAACTCCTCTTCTTTCCTTTGACTCCCAGTCCCAGAAATCACATCGGCTGGAGGAGAACATGCTCTAGCAAGGAATTCTTCAAAAGACTCCTGTCGCTCCTCAGTACCTGGGACATCCAAAAGGTCTTTGGAAGTTATTAAGGCCTCCTGAGTAGAAACTGGGACTTGGAAGGAGTCAGCAGGCAAAGGAATTCTAGCATCACTTGTAATTTTTTGAAACTGGAAGAAAAAACAAAACAAAAACTCAGTGATGAACCAAGTCAACGACTAGAAAGTAAAGCAGAGTCCAAAATGTCAATGTTACCCTGTGGTTTTATTATTACGACAGTCAACTGATTACTCGGGAAGTTTTTAAGGTCACGTTTTTCCCTATATCTTGGTAACTGATTTCCAGCTTGACTTAGCTATGTCCAAGGCTATGTCTACCACATTTTCAGACTTGTGTGTTTCGCATCATTATCAACCATCACCCTTATGAAAAATAATAAAATCTTATTCACTAAGAAAATTAATTTTTTTTATCCTCGAGGAACACGTGATCAGCATTCACTTTGTGATTAGGCTGTGTTCTCAAGGTGTCAGTTCCCAAGTGGGCCAAGACGATTGGGACAGGACATGGGGACTCCAAGTAAGGCAACAGGAAAAGCAGCAGGAATCTCCTGTGCTCAACAGGCTCCCCCCTCCCATTCCCGGGTGATCATCTATACTGTCTTGTCTTTTAAAATATTATCTGCATCAGTACTTGTACCTTCATTAGTGTTCCTTCATTGTAAGCTGACTGCATACAAATAGAAACCTAGATGAAATATGAATAGAATAGACATTTATAAAATTTAAAACTTGGAATATTTTTCTACTCTTTCATTTCTTTCTTTACTGCAGATAGTTTGCTTTGGAATATAACATTACAAAAGAACTTCCAGTTTTCTTATTCACAGTAAGACATGAAATGGGCACAGAATCACTAATCTCAGACTTGGAAAGGACCCTAAAGAGGTTTCTAGATCCCAAACATCTAAACTATTAGAAACAGATGATTACTTTCTTTCTGACTTGGTAATTCCCTTTCTGCTGGTCACTCTTATAATCAGTCAACTCTGTCCTATCTGCTTACTTGGATATTCTGCATTTGTCCTAGGGCATTCAGCTTTGATTCTGGTTTTTCTTCCTCAAGTGCCTTCTTTTCTTCTTTGGGTGCATTACTAATAGTAGAATTCATCTGGGGACGACCTAGTACATGAAAATCTGACTGATCTATACCAGCCATTGTGGCAAGCTGCCCAAGCCTAGACAAGAGGAGAAGAGGAGGAAAAAGCAAGGGTTATTATAATCACATAGGAATAGCTTTGATTTCCCTATACCCCCAATACTTCTAAACTCTTGAAAGCCAATGTCCTACAGCAGACTACAACTCTCACCTTTCCCAATTTTTCAGATCTTCGCATATTCACACACTGGGACCTCACCAGGTCACGTGCTCCATAAGTACCCTCCTCTTCTTCCTATCATTGTATTAACTACCCCCTGACTAAAAGTTCTTACCTATTACCTATCCATTTTATTTTTGTTTTTAATATTTTATTGTGTTTTACATGAAAGTTTATAATCTAAGTCAATTTGTTACACAAAAACTCACACACACGTTATGTTACTCTCCCTACAACGTGAGAGCACACTCCTCCTCTCCACCCCTACGTCCATTCAACCAGCTTCTGTCCCGCTCTGCTCTGTCATCTTGTCTCTGGACAGGAACTGCCCAGTTAGTCTCACATACCTACTTAGGCTAAGAAGCACATTCTTCCTTAGTATCCTTTATGCCTCATAGTCCAGCCCAATTTTAAGAGGTAGCCTCGGGAATGGTTTCAGGTCTGCACTAACAGGGAATCCAGGGACTATGTTTTCTGGGGACCCTCCAGTCTGTCAGACCACCGAGTCTGCTCTTTTCAATATTACCTACCCATATTCTTACAGACTATCTCACTAGCAGCTTCAGCTTCTACCAAGTTCCTAGTCCACTTCCGGTCACACGTACTGTTATTTCCTCCAGTCTCCAAAAATGTGGTGTCTACTCTTTCTCTAACACTAACCTATCTATCTGCAAAACATCACAAAATCAACTATCTATCTCCAATGCTTTACGCATCTTTTTTCAGCAAAGTTGCTCCCAGGTGATAAATACGATTGATTACCTATCAGATTAATAGTAACAACTTTTATGTGTAGGACAAAACTCAATTTGAACTTAAGTAAGAAGCAAAACTAACAAAAGGCAGGAAAATACATATAAATTCTTAAATGGTTTCACTGAAATTACCTTAATATATCAAGATGTACCTACCAATTACTCTATCTACAAGATACTCATTTATAATGGTCTCTCTGCAAGGCAGATCTGCCACTGTGACCTTCTTTTACATTAATTTCCCATTTTAAAAGTGAGTATGTTATCTACAATTACATATAAATATGGCTTATGGAAGCAATGTGATGACTGCTAAGTTTCCTGGCAAACTACCATTGAAGTCATGGAGGGAAGAATGCATGAAGAGAAATAAACTAACCCAGCATCTTTAAGGAGATCCAAGAAAGCATGGAACTTCTGAAAAGAGTTCTCAATGCTACCCAAAACACTTTCATCATCCAGGATCATGCTTGTCAACGACTGTGCATGAAGGGCTTCAGACAAAGAGAAATTTATATTTCTTAACTTGGCATTTTCACATTCCAGCTATAAAAGAAGATTGGAAATGTATGTCATAACTTTCTTTCCATTGCCATCAAAAGAAAACAGGTTTTAAGTCACAAAACTAAAATATTTAAAGAGATAACTTGTAATTAGTCTGACTCCCCACCAATAAAGACAGACACCACAACATATGCCAATCAAAAACACCCAGAGACACTTGAAAAAGTTTCCTATATGACACTTTGAGAGCATCCAGATAAGCCACAATTACAGAGTTTTATTAATGACTTTTCAAAAAGATCATTCTAAGCAGTTCAATTCATACAGGATCCTTATTCTGCATTACAAAATTAGCTGCTTAAGGTTCTCTTAAATTGGAAAACAAAATACAGAAGCTAATTTAAACAAAGCATATTACAATTCTGCTGAATATTAAGGATTACCTTTAGTGAACATGTTTAATATGTTTCAAAGTCTTAAGAAATCCTATCTAATTTATAACTATGATTATTAATAATCCTGTTGGCTTTTTAAATTTTATTTTTGTTGTTGAGAATATACACAGCAAAATATACACCTACTTAACAGTTTCTAAATGTACAACTCAGTGACACTGACTATATTTTTCAAGTCGTGTCACCATTTTCACCCTTCCTTTCTGAGTTGTTCCTTCCTCGTTACCATAACCTCAGTACCCTCTAAGTTTACTGTTTAATCTTTCAAGTTGCTCTTGTTAATTTGATCCCATACAAATATGATTTTGAAACAGCACAACGCTCAAGGCATTTTTCACTAAATGCTCACTTGGTTTTAAGACAATGCCAGGGGAAGGATATTTCTGGTTAAAGGTTTCAAGATTATTTCATGGTAACTGTTTCAGGGGTTCATCCAGCCTCCATGGCTCCTGAAAGTCTGAGAATTTAAAATTTTATTCTGCTATTTTTCCTCTTTTGATTAGGATTCTTCTAAGAAATCTTTGATCAAAATGTTAAGTAACAGTAGCTAGGATACCATCCAGTTCAGGTCTCATGCAATACCCTAGCTTTTTGAAAATAAAGGGTCTTCCAAAAAAGATGTCCTATTTTCAGCTCACAGCAGCATTATTTGTGAAGGTATTTATCACATTTTTCTAAATTAGTCTTGACAAATAGCCATGAAAAGTTACAAGGTTCCACAATGTGTAGGAATTACTAGTCTATTATTAAAATAGGTGTTTCATTTGCTGAACATTCTGTGCATTCTGTGAAATACATGATGTGTGTAATCATCTTACCAAAAGAATAGTTCGATGTTTAATCAAAAAATCTGAGACAACTGGGTCTGCTGCCAGTCAGAGAACACCTGTGTGTCATGGAACCACACATTCCACCACTGTTTATGAGTATACGCAGGGATCCATCCCAACCAATTTCTCATTAAGCACAAGAAACAGGCCTTTCGTTGAACACAATTTGGCAGACGCTGCATCTGGACTTGAAGCTTTACCCTTACAACATTGTTTTGACTCAAGAACTGAAGTCCAATGACCACAGACTTCACTGTACATCTGCTGACTGGGCTCTGGTGCAAGTGGAAGTTGACCCTGCTTTTGGCTGAAAAATCATCTTCAGCAACAAGGCCGATTTTTGGATGAATGGTTTCATTACCAAATAAAACTGACACATTTGGAGGGATGAGAACCCAACGGAGAGTCACGAATGTCCACTTCATCCCCCAAAAGTTATCACTTGCCGTGGGGTTTGGTCCGGTGGAACCTTGGCCCTTATTTTTTCCCAGATGAATTAGGAGAGGCTATGACTGTCAGTGGTGAATTGGGCTATGAGAATTGATTAGTTTTGGTTCCATTTGGAAGGTGCCATGGCAGCCATCAAATCTACTTCAAAATAATGAAACAAAACTGTATCATTTACACAATTTGTTTTATTCAAGTTCAAAGACAGGACACCCTTACTGGAAGAACTTTTATTTATTCCTCCACCTCCCATCATCTTTGAATTTATATAAGCCCAAATTTACTTCTCAGAAAGGACATTTTGTTTATCACACACTTTTTGTCTTATATAAGCAACTGCTCAATATTTACTAAACGAGTCATGTTTAACAATCCCATATAGGCCCTTTCAAAAATTCTTCCCCAAACTTGCACTCTAACATAGAACATTCAGCTTATGTCCTGCTTAATCTTCACAGAATAACTTATCTTTCCTTGCACTGTTAGCAGTTTTCCATCATCTGGCACTGTCAGCAGAGACCTTCACCATGTCTTTTATCTACTGCATACACAGTGTAAACCTAATACTGTACTTCCACACACATACTGAGCACCTTCTTCTACGTTTGTCTGCCAGCTGCTCCCTCCCCTTACTGACACAGCAGTGCTTACAACAATAGCTTGCAGAAGGAGACAATGGCTGGAAAACAAACACAGGAGTTGTGTTACTTGCATAAAAATAGGATGTTTTATCTTTTGATAGTGTGCAGTATTTGTTTTTGTTATTTCACAAACTTTGTCTGCACATACACAGTTTCTTGAATTAAAAGCATAATGAACAGAAGATAAGCTAAAATCATACAGAAGCATAAGAAAAACTTCTAAAGTTTTATGTTGGTAAAAATATGCTTGTTAGAATATATAGCAAATGACTGGAGCCCTGGTGCCTCAGTGGTTAAGAGCACAGATGCTAATCAAAAGGTCCACAGGAGGAATCCAACAGCTGCTTCTTGGGAACCATGTAGGGCAGTTCTACTCTGTCCTACAAGGTTGCTGTGAGCTGGAAATGACTGGAAGGCAACACAGTGTTTTGTTTTTTCCTTGTATCATCTGACCATAAGTTTTAATAGAACACAAAGATTAGTATGATATAATCAACTATAATTTCAAGCTTATAAAATGTGCGTTTATGTCTTAAATCAAAACGAAACAAAAAGTATAAGAAAAAAACTTTTGTTTACCTCATTTACTCGTTTATCAGCCTTAAGCCTTATTATTCTTTCCTCCTGCAGCTGCTTTAGACATTCCTCCAGTTTTTCCTAGTATGAAGAAATAGTGTAAATATGATTTATTTACAATATGATCCCTGAAACACGAACTATTTGGGAACAGAAGTAAATTCCAATACAGATTATAATACCATACCATGCTGGTAAAATTACCAAAATACACCAAATTAGCCCAGTACAGATATATTTAAATCTCATTAAATATTCCAAAATAGATTCCAAACAGCTCACTATAAAAGGTGTACTTATATAATACAGTCAGTAACTCAGAAATAGAAAATTAAGGCCAAAACTGATAGAAGAGTTCAGCCAAGTATCAGGATATAAGATAAACATAAGTAAATCAGTAGAATTCCTTTATACCAACGAAGAGATCATCAAAAAAGAAGTCACCAAACCATTTACTATAGCCCGCAAGAAGATAAAATACCTAGGAATAAATCGAACTAGAGAAATAACAGACCTATACAAAGAGAACTACAAGATCTTGCTGCAAAGTATCAAAAGAGACTTACGTAAACGGAGAAACCCACTCTGCTCATAGATAGGACGACTTAACATTCTGCAAATCTATTTTACCCAAAGCAATCAACATATACAATGCAATCTCAATACATATTCCAGTGTTTTTTTTTTAATGAGAGGAAGAAACAATCATCAACTTTGTTTGGGAAGGGAAGAAACCCCGGATAAGTAAAGCACTACTCAAGAAGAGGAACACAGTAGGAGGCCTCACCTTATCCAACCTTAGAACCTATTACACTGCCACAGTAGTAAAAACAGCCTGGTACTGGTACAAAAAGAGACATACAGACCAATGGAACACAGCTGGGACGATCATCCTCTTATGAACAGTTGATATTCAACAAAGGTCCTAAGACTGTAAACTGGGGTAAAAACAGTCTCTTTAACAAAGATGCTAGCAAAATTGGATATCCATCTGCAAAAAACTGAAGAAAGACCCATACCTCACACCTTATACAAAAACTAACTGAAACTGTATAAAAGACCTACGTATCAAAACTAAAATGATAAAAGACCATGCAAGAAAAAATAGGGTCAACAATGGAAGGTTTAATACACAGCTTAGATAGACTTTAAAATCTGACAAAGCACAATCAACAGAAAATACTTAAGTGAGAACCACTAAGAATCAAACACTTTGCTCATCCTAAGACTTTATCAAATGAGTTAAAAGACCTCCTACAGAATGGGAAAATATATTTAGCAACTACATGTCAGACCAAAGTCTGATCTCCATAATGTACAAAGCACTGTAAAATATCAACAACAAAAAGGTAAATAACTCAGTTAAGCGATGGACAAAGAAGATGGACAGACATTTCTCCAAAGAGGACATCCAGGCAGCCAAGACACATAAGAAAATGCTCACGCTCATTAGCTATTACAGAAATCCAAATCAAAACTACAATGAGATACCAACTTACTGTACCCCAACAAGGTTGGCCATGTTCTACAAAACACGAAACAACAAATGCTGCAAAGGCAATGGAGAGATTGGAAATCTCCTACACTGCTGGTGGGACTGCAAAATAGTACAACCTGTTTGGAAATCAATTTGGTGCTTCCTTAAAAAGCTGGAAACAGATATACTATTTGATCCAGTAATCTCACTGCTCAGAACATATCCTACAGAATCAAAGGCAATCACACGAACAGATACATGCATACACGAATGTTTACTGCAGCACCATCCACAATAGCAAAAACATGGAATCAACCCAGATGCTCAATGACAGATGCATGGATAAACAAACTATGGTACATATACTCAATGGAACACTATGAAATGATAAAGAACGATGATGATTTATGGAAGCATCTCATAACCTGGTTTCAATTGGAAGACATTATGCTGAGTAAAATCAGTTGGCGGCAAAAGGACAAATATTGTATGAGACTCCTATTATAAGGACTTAAAAACAGACTTATGTACAGAAGAAAAGACTCTGATGGCTGCAAGGGCGGGGAGGGAAGGAGAGGGCTAGTTATAGATTAGATAGTTGACAGAAATTTGGTTGGGTGAAAGCAGTAACAGCACATAGTAGACTGCAGATCAACTTAACTGGACTTCAACATGAACTGAAAACTCTTCTAATCTTAACCCAGTATTGCAAGGATGGAGTAGCAGGGGTGGGGACCTGGGGGCCAAGCTCTCAGGGGACATCAAGGCCAAATGGCATAACTAGCCTACTGCTAAGAGAGTCTTCTGCACCCCATACTGGTCAGTGGCATCGGGGGTCTTAAAAGCTAGCAAGCTGCCATCTGAGGTACACCAAATATTCTCAACTTATCCGGAAGAGATGCTCACCAAAAACAACAAAGATACTAGGAAAGATGTACCCAGGAGACAGAAGGACCCATGTGAACAGGTGTCTGTATCAACATGTGACCAGAAGAATCAGATGGTGCTGGGCCACCACCAAAAAGAGCTGTGATGGGGCACACAATGTTGAGCCCCCATGGCAACATGAGAAAAAGTGGGGTGTACCTCAAGAGCTCCACTAAAAGACCCCAACTGATGGTCTGGTGGCTTGGGGTTCCCCTGGGAGCATGGCCCTTAGACTTACTGCTGCCTCTAAGCAGAAAATATTAATGATGTCAACTTTTCGGTCAGGATTGGACTAGACTTGGGGACACAAGGTGACCATATGGTATGTGTACTTTATGGTTCTATGCATCTATAGCATGCTGTCCTACTATCCTCTTACTAAAAGAAAGAGGAGAGGTAGAGAGGAGGGGACAAGAAGAAGACATGACATTACAGAACAAAAAAGAGGAGTACGCTGTCACTGGGAAAGGAGAGCAGAAGAAGCTGCAGATATAGGTGGGCATACGAATTTAATTTGGACTGCAAACCTTCACTTAGTCACAACAGAAAAAAATAAAAATAAAAAAAAACTAAGGCCAAGAAAGAAAAATTATGTCTGTTTTTTGTGGTTATATAAGGAGTTAGAAGTACAAGAAGGGAGTGACACAAGGGAAGAGTCTCTGCTGCTGTCTTTGAAGATGTCAAGTACGATGGTGTAGGACACACAGCAAGCAATGCAGAGAGGAAGCCTCCAGGAGCTGAGAATGTCCCCCAGCTGACAGCTAGCAAGAAAACAGGGACCCAAGTCCTATGACTTACAGGAACTTAATTATGTCAAAAGCCTGAATAAGCTCAGAAGTGGATTCTTCCTGAGAGCCACTAGATAATAATGCAACCTGGCTGACCCACTGACTTCAGCTTTTATGATACTCTGAACAGAAAATCCAGCCTCCCTTTCTCTTGAATGACCTATACAGAACTGTGAACTAGCAAATGGGTGTTTCTGTTTGTTTTGTTTTTTTTTTTTTTTTAACTTTTTAATTGTGATAAAGTGCAAGTTACAACCTTAGTCAATTTTCCCTAAACAACTCTGAGCATCTGCCTCTTTGGAACTCTATCTGCTCTCCTCACCTTGTGAAAGCACTCTTTTTTTCCACTTTTTACTTCTAGTATCCAGTCAACGAACACCTGTCCCCTTCTCTCTGTCCTCTCCTTTCCCCTCTAAAGAGAAACCAGTAGGACAACCTCACATATACATTAAACCATAAAGTACACATACCACCTGCATAACTCTGTGTCCCCAAGTCCAGTCCATTCTTTGTCTGAAGTGTTGGCTTCAGTCTGGTTTCAAGTCTGGGCTAGCATCAAGTCTAGGGGCCACATTCTCAGGAGAACCTCCAGGTTGTCAGACCATCAGGTCTAGTCTTTTAATAGAGTTCTTGATCTGAACACCCCTTTTCCTCACACTATGTTAGGGACTCTACGTTGTATTCCCTGTCAGGGCTGTCTTTGTTGGTGGCCAGGCACCATCTAGTCCTTCCATCCTCCTGCTCAGAGTGCTGTTTTAAGTCACTACATTTGTGATAACAGAAAATTAATACACTATTCAGTCTCTAGGTTCATGAGCAAAAATAAATGATTGTTACTGTTTTAGAGTGGTTTATTATACAGCAGTAAATGAACAGAACATCTATACTTACTAAACAGGAAGATATACTTAGATATTTTAAAGGTTTCAGAATAATCATTTAAACAAAGAGTTTCAAATTAAAGTTACCTGGCCTAACCTATGCCTGTTCACTTCCCAATGTAAGAACTCTGTTCTGTTCTAACCAAGGTTCTTTCATGTCTCTTAATTCTGTTCTGCCTTTCAAATCCTTCCACCTATTAAAGTTTACCCAGGACATTCTTTCCAACATATCCTCACAGTCAGCACTTAAAAATTTAACCCTTTTCATCCTATATTCTGCTTTCAAGTGGAATGCTTCTTATAAGAAGGTCAGTATCATAAACAGTGTTTAAAAATAACTGGAAAGGAGGGGCGGAGTCAAGATGGCACACTAAGCACGTGTCTCCTTACAGCCCTCTGGAAACCAAGACCTGAACCGATAATCAAAAAGACCTTCTGGTCACCTAGTGAGCCCCCAGGACACAGCACAGGGCTGTTAATTTGGACTTCATACCACTGAGTGAAAAACCTCTTCTCTCTCGCTGACTCCTGCTCCTGGCTAGCCCTGGCTCTCACAGACTGAAGGTAACATACCATTTTGACCTTTTTTTCCTCTGTCTTGGCCAGTAGGTGGAGCTGGCCAACTTGCTTAGTGGCTAGACTCAGATGCACTACTGGGGGGATAGGCAGGTAAAATTGCCGTATTTTGAGAGCCAGGCTTCAGACTCTGTTCATCTAGCTACTTTGGGCCTGTCTTTTTATCACTGTCACAGTGTGGTTTGTACGGAACTGCAGTGCCTGTGTGTGTGACGCCATGCTGGATATGGAGATTTTAGCAGGAACTAATTCTTAGCCTGGGAGCCAGCGCCTGCAAACAGAACAGCGCTTCTCCGACAGAAAAGCAGTAGTTTACACAGTGTTGCCTGTGGTGGGAGCCTGGCAACAGAGGTTGAACCTCTAGGCACCTTTAGCCTCTCTATCTGCCAACTGTGTGGAAGGTGCCATCGCAGATACGGTGGCCGCAGCTGGACATATTTCTTAGCTTGGGAGCCAGAGCCTGCCCACAGAACAGCGTAGAAAAGCAGTAGTTTACACAGTGCTGCCTAAGGCTGAGTCAGCAGAGGTGAACAGGGCAGTAGCATTGCTGTATCTTGAACTAGTTTGTATCATCTGGGGCTGGATACAGAGGTGCTTACTTTGCCAGTTAGGAAGAGGGACCTCTACACCTGAAAACTTGACTGACTTGGGAAGTGGTCAGAAAATACTTGAAAGGATTTTCCGGCTACAATTAACCAAAACAATGGATGCCCCCACAAGTAATGGATTCTTTTATCAGAAAACAAAAACTTGTACTCATTTATCCACCTATGACATACCACCCCTGGTTTGAGAAAGACCTTTCTGATACTGTATCTAGACAAAACAGACTCTCAGTTAGCTTTTCTAGCAGTGTTGGCATTCTTGAAGTGACCCACTCCTTTATTTGCAATCAACTTTATCAGGTGTTCAGTCTTTAGCCACAAAACTGAGTACATCACCACGACTGTCCCAAATGGCATCTGGTTCCTTATTCTTGACACTGGCAGTATGCTGTTCTAATCAACTGGCCCAAAATACATACATGTACACTTAACGGAGCACTGGTGGCAAAGTGGTGGAGAGCTCAGCTGCTAAACAAAAGGTTGGCAGTGCAAATCTACCAGCTGCTCTTTGGAAACTCTAATGAGGCAGTTCCACTCTGTCCTATAAGACTCTGTTGCTATGAATCAGAATCAGTGCAATAGCAACAGGTTTCTCCATGTACTTTTTTGTTCTTTCTGGCTTTATAAATATACACATGTATAGCCTTTTGGTTACCAAACATTTAACCACTGTACCAGGGCTTTGTATGAATGTATTTGTGTGTGTGTGTATACACAAAACATCCTTAGCAACTCTTGAGAAATACAAAAACACAGATAGCCCTTAGCTCTTTTTGGTCATAATAAATTGGGATTCTTCTTATGCAACCCCAATTTATTAAGCTTTGGTTGTAATCAGTTTTCACATCACAGCTGATAGTAACACTAACTGTCACCATGTAAGGCGTAATGTAACTTGGGGTTGTGTTAACTGGGTTACAGACAGTATAGCATATAATTCTCATAAAGCCCCTGTCAAATGGATGTGACCATTTTATTGGTGATACAAAGTAATATGCTCAAGCAATTTGTAAGATGTTTTGCTTTTAATTAATAAGGACCAAAAAAAAAAAAAAAAAAAGAGAGAATGAAAGAAAGAAAACCAACTCAGGATCAACTTCAAACACAGCTATAAGCCACTTCCTGAATAATTTGATACATTAGTACATAGTCCTAAGCATTTATTCTATTTCCTTTGCAGTAAGATAGTCACGGTTTAAGAAATCTGTCACCAGATTTCTGAAATAAGTGTTTAGCATAGATTGTTAGCACAATTGTTTAAAACTGCTGTTTTGTCTAATATGGTAGCCATCAGCTAAATGTGATTATTTAAATTAAGGTAACTGAATAAAATTTAAAACTCAGCTCTTCAGTTGCAGCAGCCTCATTTGAAGTGCCCTTGACATGTGTGGCCAGTGGCTAGGTTGCAGGGCAGCACACTGTGGAACATATTACCACAGCAGGAAATTGTATCAGACAGTGCTATTTTACAGAGTGACACATAAACCAACTATGGATAATGCAGAAAAATTCCAGGTTCTTGAAACATTCTATAATCTCACAGAAAAGTTACCAAGAGACATGTGGAAAAACCAGTTCAGATCCAAGAAAAATACAGCATAGTCATCTGGAGGAATGCTACATGAAGCCACTAAAACAAGAGGTCTTAACCAGTGAGTAAATAGGCTTCAGGAGTCCTATATTCAAATACACACAGTGGTACACTGTTCTCAGGAAGTGGTGCATAAACATAATCAGATTTTCTGATGTAGAAGAGGATTTAATGACATGACCAAATACTGCTGATAACTTTTTAAGACAAAGGGGTAGATTAAAAGTATTCAGACATGTGTGCATACGGAGAGGTGACTTTTATCTCCTTTAATGTTTTCCATTGTTTCAAAAACGTCCTCAATGTATGTGTATTTTTATATTGTTATCATAAAATAGATATGTTTCAAAATGACAAAGAACTCACTAATAATTTCCTATTACGTAATATTCCCTGGGTGATGCAGTTAAGTGCTAAAATACTAGCTGAAAGCTCTGTGGTTTGAAGCTATCCAGAGATGCCACCTGCACCCGGCCTGGTGATCTGTTTCTGAAAGGTTATAGTCTTGAAAATCCTATGGAGCAATTCTTCGCTATAAATAACGGGTCGTGATGAGCTGGAACTGACTTGATGGCAAGTGACAACAACCGGTGAAAGCCCACCAAGTTTTTCCGGGCAAAAGGAAAAACAAAATCCTCTATTTACTATTCACTTAATAGCTTTAATACCTGAAACTTATTTCACAGATATTCTGAAAAAACAAACCCTAGGCACAACTGGAAAAAGGAAACTAAAATACTCCATTCTTGACTAAGTAGCACACTAAGTGCAATGTTGAAATCATTTCTCCCTCTAGTGGAGGGAGTTAGAAGACACATTAAGTTTTACTGAAAAAGTATTCCTTCTCTGCTTACAAAATAATTCACACATCTTAAAGGAAACATGGAACCCAAAGTGAAAAACTAAATTTGCTAAATAGTGTACAATCTACACAGAACCTAAGATATGGTTTTAGAGTAATTTTCCTTCTTCACTGTTTCTTCCCCTTCCCTATGCATGGGCTAGCTGTTCTGGCACACTGCTGTCATGATACTGTACACCTAATTTTATGGTTACCTTTGTTCCATTTAACAATTAATCAATCATTTTTCATAGGATCAGGGGATTCATAGCCTTGATTTTTCAGTGGGCTACAAAATAATCGACTGAGCAGGTTTACTGGTTTACTTAATCATTCTTTTACAGCTGCACACTGGGATTATTTCCAGCTTTTCAATATTCTAAGATATAAAAACCATTTTTATGTATGAAAGTTCCCCCAGACTTAAAATACATGCTTTTCTTAGAATAAGTAAATAAATAAATAAATTTTAAACCAAAGCAAATGAACATTTTAAAGGCTCTGAGATGCCTATCTCTAAACTGCTTTCCAAAAGAGGAAGTATATTTTTCACATTTATGTACAAAATATGGTATTCATCACCCACTTATGACTGGAAATTTGACTGGATATGAAACCTTAAGTAGAAAATTGAAAACTTTAAAGGTATTTTCTGTCTTCTAAGATGCCAGACAGCTGTTGAAGAAATGTTGATTCTTCTACAGATGACTGTTTCTTTTGCTCCCTGGAATTTTTATGATTTTTCTTGCTAATCTGAAAATTCACAATGCAGGATATCCAGGTCTGTGCCTCTGTTTTCATTCACCCTGCTCAGTACATGTGTAAACCAGAAAACCACTTGCCACTGAGTTGGTTCTAACTTGTAAAAAAGACCCTGTAGCATGTGTCAGAGAACTGTGTTCCCACAGGATCTCAGTGCTCACGACCTTTCGGAACGAGATCACCAGCCTTTTCTTTGACATCACCAGGAACCTCGAGGCAAACTTCGCCAACCTTTCAGTTACTGGCCAAGCCCTGCTAGGGCTTTTCAGTCTAGTCCTTTTCAGCTTGAGGCTTCACGTTTACTACAGTGAGAAGTATGGTACAACTACGCAAAGTTGTCTTATCTTATTATTTTAAAAAATAATTTCCTTCCCTTTATTTTTTTCTGGCTTTGGCTTTATTTTTTTCTATTCTCTATGTAATCTCTAACAGTGAGACACTGGACGTCCTCATTTCAGTCATACTTCCCACTTTTGGATTTCTGTTCCATATACTGAGAAATTAACTTATTATTATTATAGCAGTCCCTTTAATTTTCGAGAGAACATTTCTGCTTTCTAACTGTTCCTTTGTGAATAACAGCCTATTCTTATGTCATTGGTATTGTCTCCTTCTAAATCTGAGGATACTGATTAGGGATTTTTTTCCCTTAAGTATTTTATATGCCTGAATTATCTGTGGTTCTACCAGGATGTTTTTTATCTTTATTTTTCTTATCATGTTATAAACTCACGCAACTATCAGGTGAACCATGGTTGTTATTTTCTAAGAATGAGAGAGCAGAAGGTTCACAGAAAGCTCCAGTCTATGTGGGTGGATCATGTCCAATGGCCAGCTTCTTTTTTATGAGCAGAGAGGACAGCCACTTATGATGGCTATCCCCCAACTGCCCTTTACTAGGGTACAAAAACCCAGACTAGCTTGCCCAGTTCTCTCAGATAGTTTAATTTTAAAAAGTAAGATTTTTCTGAATGAAATTATCTCATTTCTGGAGACGGTAGAGTTAGGGGTCAGCTATTCAATATATAAACCTCCAAGAATTCTATTTCCGTCATAGCTCTAACCATCACCCTCTCTCTCACATAGACATCTGCATCCATAACTGATTCTGCTGTAGGCTGCCATGCACATACACCAGGGGATGGTTTTCCTCTGTCCTAATGGTTCAGTTTCACACTCTTCCTTCAAATTTATGTCGAAATCTCTTCAGTTCTACTGTTGTGTATTTACATATTTTTACAGTTCTATCATCATTATAGGCTTCTAAAAACTGAGAAGGGCAGAAAGGGCAGTCAATGCATTTGGAACCAAAAATCCCTGACAGTTACAGACCCTAACCTCCCCAACGGTCTTGATCTTCCCCAGTGGCTATAGTCATCTTTTGCTAGTCCCTTGGTGAAGGAAATAAATGCAGCCTGTATAAAATGACAATAAAAGTAGAACAGACTAACCTAGGGTCTCGTCATTATTACGTAACTGGCTCAGTTAATAAACTAGCTATAGACATGCTTTAAAAAATGAAAGGGATAGGCCACAGGGTCTACAGCCTCTCCCAAGCATCCTATAATTTTATAAGTACTTCTCTTAAATGCTGGTAACAAGGGGTTAAGTGCTAAGGCTGCCAACCAAAAAAAGGTCAGCAGTTTGAAACCATCAGGCACTCTTTGGAACTCTATGGGCAGTCACTACCACTGGAATTGACTTGATGACAAGAGGTTCAGTTCTCTACGGTTAATTTTAATTAAAAAATCTTTCTTTTTAAAAAACTCACACAGCAATTTCCACAGAGCTCTGGTGGCATCGTGGTTAAATGCTAGAGCTGCTAACCGAAAGTTCAGCAGCTAGAATCCATCAGCTGCTCCTTGGAAACCACATAGGGCATTCTAGTCTGTCCATAGGGTTACAGTGAGAAGCAACTTGATAACCACAGGTTTGGTTTTTTTTGGATAATGACGAGAAGCAGTTCTGCTGGTGATGTGGTTAAGAGGTAGGCTGCTCAACGAGAGGCTGGTGGTGTGAACCCACCAACTGCTCCTCAGGGGAAAGATGTGGCCAACCTGTTGCCATAAAGATTACAGCCTGGGAAATGCTGTGGGATCGTTCTACTCTGACCTATAGGGTCCCTATGAGTTGTATCTGACTTGATAGCGATGGGCTGTAATAATAGGATAATTATTTTTATATCTGCTCAAGTTTCATATTAGATCGAAATCATACTGATTTCCTAAAATCTGATATGACCTTTTCAGAACCAAGAAAAGACATGTCCCCTCCCCGGTGGCACTTTTCCATATTTATTACAAATTATGACCTCTGCATTAAAGTGGATATAAAATTATCTGAGTATTTTTGAGACATAAAAATTTTGTTACAAAAACCCGTTTTTCTTTTCTGTCTATAAAAATACAGAAGTACAGAATGACAGTAAATGTCAGGTATTTTACAGGTTTATTAATAATGTAATCTAACTTCTTGATTTTTTTTGTTTTATAAAGAATATCCTTTGTAAAAGATTATTTTTTCAACTTTGCTTTAATGAAGAAGTCCCATTTTCCTCTTAAGAGCTCAGCTACCACTATAAATTGCCAGATCTATACCATGACAGCACTCAACCAACTGATTACATACATTCAGTACTCAAGATATTTGTGTTTATGTTCTGATCTTTCAGGTTCTTCCTGTATCTAATATGCAATATTCTAAGAAAGGGAAAATATATTACTAATGAAGTTTTTTTTAAATTTTGGTGAAATATATGTAATAATGCATTTCTTATTGCAACCATGTGTGTATGTACAATTTCGTGGCATTAATTACACTCTCCATGTTGTGCAACCATCACTGCTATCCACTTGCAGAACTGTTCCACCACTCCGAACAGAAACTCAACACCTCTTAAGTAAGACCTTTCTTTCTCCTTTCTACTCAAACCCTGGTAACCATTAAACTTGGGTTTCTATGCATTTGCCTGTTTCGGGTACTTCAAGTAATATTTGTCCTTTTGTGTCTTATCTCACGCTGCATCACGTGTCAAGGTTCATTCATGCCACGCTGCGTGTGACATACTTTCTTTTAAACAGGTAAGTAACAGTCCATTATATGTACATACCACATTCTGATGGATAAATGGAGCTTGAGGAGAGGGGAACACAGGAACATCAGGGAAGCTGTCCAGTGTTGTTTTACCATCAAACTTCCAGCCAAATACCAACTATAGTTTAAAATAATCATCTCTAGGTCTTTAAGGTAATAACTTTGTACCTGTAATGCATCTTGTTTTAGGCTTGTTTTCTCACGCACTTCATGGACACTTTCTGAAGAATCATCAACTTCTTCAGTTTCAGAAGATGAAGGGCTTTCTACTGTCACGGTCACCGGAAAATCTGATTGCTTAAAGCAAGAGAGCACATTATGTGAATAATATACACAAGTATGCAACAGTAAAGGGTATCTAATCAAAAGTGATCTTTCTGAAGTACCAAGTCATTATCTACTTCTTTTACTACTTCTTAGCCTAAAACAGTAACAAAGTGAAAGGACAGTGTCTCATTCTTGTTTGGCTATTGTTTAGAATTGTCTTGCAGAGTTATGACTAGTATCTGGAATTGCCCATATTATTTTATTAAATTTGTTTGGTGTAAAGTAACTGGGGGTGCCAAGGTAAACATTTTTCTCTGATTAACTTTTATAATACAGAAATTTATTCTCTGACATCAGAGACAGAGTCTGGAAGAAAATATAGTTTTCAGGAAGAAATTCCATCAGGAGGGAAAAGAAAGGAAAATGATGACAATGAGAAAAGTCAAGCTAGTTAAGCCATGAATAATAAACAATAAAATTTTCTATAAAGTTAGCACACAAAACTAAAACTGACTCATTCAAAGTTTCTCATCTTCTTAAGCCCAAATTAGTGTAGCAACAATACAATTCTAGTGTCAAGTATCACCACCACTGGCTGGAATGTTATTCAACGTGATATTTCTAAACACTGAAAAATGACCTGGTCATAACCCCATAAAAATTCTACTAATCAGAGAGAAGAGTGCCAGATTACATAATTATAGAGATGATTAGTTACTGAGATAGGATTTCCACCACAAATCGCATACATGAGAATCCTAAATGGTAGAATGAGGTGTGTCCACTCTTCCTTTGGAGCATGTGGGGAGTCTGATGATGCACAAGGCTCCCCACCAGTGGTGATGTCTTTTGCAGAGAAATAACCACGGTTCTCCAAGACAACTAGGAAGGAGAAGCTGATACTCCTAACAGGAGTAACTTGTTCCAAGACCATGAGGCAATATGACAGGGAACGTGTCATTCATATTTAATTCACGCCTCCCTGGCAAGGGACAGAGACGGACACTGAGAAAGCACGCTTTTGTGTCAGGATTTGGAATTAGACCAAAGGCCCCAAAACTACACTTCTTGAAACCACAAGGACATTCCGGAGTAGAACAGCATGACGTGTCACAAGTTCCCTGTGTGTGTTCTATCTACACCAGCATCCAGTGGTACTGGGAGAGCATCTTGGAAAAAAAAATTTATCCATCTACTTCAGGGAGAAAAGAGTTTCTTATAAGGCTCTGTTCAGTTTAAAAATTAAATAAATGACCTTCTGTCTACTCTAACCAGACATCTCATTGTTCTGAACATGATAAATTAATTACATACCTGCAAATGATTATTGATATCACGAGTTTTGATCAGTGGAAAACCCCTAAAGAGACATCAGTAAATTAAGTTAAACTTTGATGTAAATACAGCGATTTCTAACTGAGATCAGCACCTCACAAGCTGCCACAAAAATAAATTTCCAGATACCTATTATTTTATACTTTCAAAAGCATCAAAATTTTTATTTATCATTCTGGTTAGAAATTTTACCTTATGAATGAAATGGACTGTATTACTACTCTTCCTTATCTACTTAAAAATTAAGAACATTAAGTTTTATACAAGAGTATATGCTGATAGTTTCATTGACTGCTAGAGTGGGTTGTTCTTACAATCAGAAACTTGCATACTCTTTGAGATTTTGTAACTCTTTTTAGTTTTCCTGATGCTTCCTTCAGAGGACATCAATGGCTTTGCTGTTTTTAGCTTGTGGCTTCCTTTTAAGGACTTAAGAAACAGTGAATAAACTTGTTGGTATCCATATAAATCTGTGTATAAGATTAAATATGCTCAAAACAAGGACCTGGAATACTCTGTAATGGCAAAAGCGGAATGGAACATAGCAGATTCATTTTATGATAACTCTGTAAACTGCTGAAAGACACTTTCAGTTGCTATGTTAGGTTGGTTGAGATTTCCAGCCCAACTTTTTTAATATTTGAGCTTCAGCACTATAACTGCTATTACCATTCACAAAAAAGTACCGCAGTTAGTTAACCCATGAAGATTAAGCTTATCAAATTAATGTGAGTGGAAGAGCAGATATTTTACACAGTATCTATCTCAATTCCTATTTAAAATGCATTTTATTTTTCTTAAAGTAAATGTTAACTTCCAATTTATTGAATACTATCAAGTCATTTGAAAATAATCTATAGCAATCTCATTTACTTAACAAGTCTAAGATTACACTACAACAAGTTTAAAAGCCTTTCACACTTCTCTGACAAAAAAATAACATGACAAGGGATCCCTCAGGTAAGCAATCAGTTAAAAATAATTAAATCTAGTCACTCTTTTAGTTTGTTGAAACTTAGAGTGAGGCCAAAGACTGAGTTAGCTTAAGCACGGCATACACTTTTCATCTATTTTGCACAAGCTTTTCCCTTAGGCCTAAAGTGCCCTTTTTCTTGTTCCTACCTACCCAAATTCCTACTTCTACCCTATATGGCTTGACTCAAGTACACATGACTTTAAAACCTTCTTCCTCATCTCCCGGGTGGGAAGGATTAGTCTTCTCTAGACTCCCACAGGATTACATATGTTGTGACACTTAGGTAATTACTTGAAACCCCTAATCACAATGATTTTTTTTGTTGTTGTTTATCTTCCTTAAGGGATTCATTAGACAGAAGCTATGACTGAGTCATCCTTTTTCTCTAGTAAAAAAGTCACAGAGAACTCCCACAAAATAGAGGTTATAAAATAAAGAGTTCTGAATGGCTAAACGTAGAGGATAAAAATGTTCCACCTGTTCCTTTTTGCACGTTCTGCAGTACGCCAGGGCAGGAAGCCTGACACCCCTGGGGGCAGAGGGTCAGGAGCATAATATTCTTTACCAAGGGTGTGTTTTCTTCCACTGTTTCCAGGTTTCTTTGTAGCCAATCCTATGTTTGAGGAAGCATTAAAAAAAAAAGAATGAAGATGCACAGAAGGTGTGAAGAGCAATCATTATGCGTGTACACTCTAATAAGAGCACAACCGTGCATTTGACAATGATACCCTAGCATCCAAAACAGCACTTTGTAAAAGTGTGTATGGTTGGAAAATACAAGGTTTCAATAAGCTGTTGTCTTAACTATATTATAAGCTGAATACACGACACAGTCAGAACATGTAGTATACAACTCAAAGAATGAAAAGCCTATACATGATACTTTTCATCACATTTCATGTAGAAATATTCAGTTTATTGAATTTTGAGCATTTAAGAGTCTCAAGGACAGACAGACACAGATAACAGCTCCTGACTTCTGCCAAACAGAACCTTCTAAATCAGATGAAAACTTCAATTTAAGTTTTTCTCTGTAAAAACTGCCCAAGTACAGGACTGAACCCTGCTGAATGGCAGGTGAGGCAACGTTGCTAGTTTCTGTCGAGTCAGTTCCAGCTCACAGTGACCCCTATGCACAACAAAACAAAACCCTGCCTGGTCCTGTGTCATCCTCACCATCGCTCTTAGGCTTGGGCCTATCTGTTTACTAAGAAAGTCACACCTACATATGAACATTTTATTTAAAACAAATCATATAAAAAAAAGTATTAAAATTCACATTTAAATATTTGATTTTCTCTAATTATTACTGAGAAGAAATATTACAGGTTAATTAAAATGGTTATATTTATCCTTTAGTCTCCAGCTAATGTACTCAGCTGCCAAACAAATGGCTGGAGGTTGAAGCCCCAGTGGAGATGCCTTGGAAGAAAGGCCAGGCAAACTACTTCTGAAAAACCAGGCATTGAAAACCCTATGAAACACAATGGGTTACCATGAGTTGGAATCAACTTACTGGCAAATGGATTGGATTTATCCTTTCATATTTATTATACAAGTTTTATTTTAACAGCATTAGCATGGGACATAAAATACAGTGATATAGCACAAATATTTCATATAGTGTAGCTTACTGATGATCACTGAATGGTCCTGTGTGATTTCTCTGGATAAATTTACATGCTTCTTAGGAGTTTAATTAATCTTGTGTTATTTTATTTTTTAACTTTATTACCCTGAAACAATGATCTGATTGTATGATGAGATATTTGTGCTATACGTGTTCCTCAGCACACAGCAACTAATGCAAACGTATATATGTAGTTTTATTTACTTCGTTGTTGTTGAGAGGCAAATTATGTTTTTAACTAAAAGATTTTATGGTTATCCTGCTGAGATTAAAAAAAAACTCTAATAAAATTTCTATCTTCTTTATGCATACATAATTACAATATGAACATGACATAGTTTGCATAAATTATTTAACTTCTGCAGTCACTGAAATCTAACTGTACAGCCAGACACTAATTTTGCTGACTATTACGTATCCAAATAACCGAAGCAAACACACACATCTCCAAGAAATAAAATTATTCTTAACACAGCTCAGTGAGCTGTAAAGTCCTATTTCCACTTTGTTTAAACAACAAAAAAAGTTTTTATTATCATCCTATAATGGTCTAACATATACCACCAAGTATTAACATTACAGAATTTCTAACATGTTCCTAAAAATCAACTATTATGTGGAAACATCAACTATGAATCTTAAAAAAGTTTCTTTTTAAGAAACTCATTGCCCTTGAGTCAATTTTAACTCACAATAACCCTTTGCAACAGAGCAGAACTGCCCCACTGCATTTAGAAGAAATGTCTAATGGATTCAAATTGCTGCCTTTTTGGTAAGCAGTTTAGCTGGCATGCTGCACGAACAGGATATAAAATGTTAATGATAGTACCTTGCAAGATGTCACAAACTTCAGCTGCTTTCCTGCATGTACTATTTGACTGTCTACTAAAACAGGAGTTTTGAAATAAAAATTGTAGTAAGTCCTAAATTTTCTTTTGATTTAATCAACAACCCTAACTACTACTGGGCAATACATTATTGGCCAAACAAGTTTATAACTGGTGACTCAAAACCAGACATCCTTTAATTAAAAAAGAATAATAAATAAATAAATTTACTAAGATGTTTATAGTAATGTTTTAAAGTTGATAAATACGTTATTTTCCAATTTATCACCATTTTAAACAACTGACCCATCAACTCAATGAAACCCTATAAATGCATTAAAACAAATTCAACTCCAAATCCTGTGAAGTGTTTTAAATCTAATGTGAAGTAAAAAACAAATACAAGATTATATCTAAGCTATATGAAAATTATAAACAACAAGAGAAAAGGGGAATGTAAATACCTGAAAGAATAATAGTTGCTGTAAGTCTAAACTGGCTCAGAGGCAATGAAATTTTTTCTTTTTTTAAAAAAAATACATTATTCTTTAGAAGCCCTGTTGGCACAGTGGCTAAGTACTTGCCTGATAACCAAATGGTAAGCAGTTCAAATCCACCAGCCACTCCGAGGGAGAAAGAGTATGGCCTTGGAAATCTTACAGGGCAGTTCCATTCTGTCCTATAGGGTCACTGTGAGTTTGAAGTGACTTGACAGTAATACGTTTGGTTTGCGTTATTTTATTCCTTATAATTTTACTGCTTAAAACTTGAATGTTATTCACAAGAAACAGTCAGTTTCATACAAGATTGGGCTTAACGTATTCCACTGTGCCATTCATTCTTATTATGTAAAAAAGCTGATTTGCAAGACTAAAGATAATGTGTCCTAGAAAATAAAAGATCTCTTTTAGAAACAAAAGTATCAGCAGAACTAGAGATAAAAAAAATTTATACATTAAGGTGATTGCAAAATCTATGCTGCTGGTTGCTAAAGGATTTTATATGTGAGATTTTTTGGTGCTGTTTTTCACTAAACTTGGCCACGGAATTATAGGCTTGATTGAGAAATTCTGGATCAACTATTATTTGGAAGATAGACTACATATTATAGCAAAGAACTAGACAGTATTTTCCTAAAATTTTCCATCTAGGGTAATAACCTTTTGATAACACTCTTTTGAAAGGATTACATGTACTTTAATTTTATATTTATTAAATATTTTGTATTTGTCATCTTGAAAGAAGCAAAACAATACCTGATTCAGTAATTCTGGATTAAGAATTTCCAAAGAAGACCGGAACAAGAGGAAAAAAAATGGAACTGAGAAAAAGTTTTGCTTCCTACAGCACAGAAGGATAATTCTTCATTTAAAAAAATTTATCACTCAAAAGCACAACTGCTAAAATGAATTGTCATTAAGGCATATCCCAAGCCTCAATTGCAGAACAGTAGAAGTACTCATCAACCAGGAAACTTACTCAAAATGAACTTTTTGTGATAAAAATACTGTTGGGTAATAATTTCAAAAATTGAAAACATTAGTATCTTTTTCCTAACAACTCATTTGCTATTTCTACATTCTATAAATTTTTGTAATTCATGTTATAGTAGTTACAGTGCATGAAGTCAATATTGGCTGTTACTTTCAATATCTTACAATGGAAAGAGACTTTAATTTTCACACCCTGGAACACACGAAGAGTGTTAAGTTCTAATAATGTTAAAAAGCTAAGACAGCAAGGGTTACCAATTCGAATAGTAGCTTTTCCTTTTCGACTACTTCCAAGAATTATAGTTCTCTTTCTCTGCCTAGCAGCTTTAGATGGTTCTTTTACTGATGGAGAAGTTATCCACTGGTACTGGAAGAGAGATGATAAATATTTTAATTCACTAACAGGCAATTTATGAGGATGCGACCTTACATGGATATTTTAAGCGATTAAAAGGTTTTCTTCTATCTACATTTCTGGGACCCCAAGTTAAAGAATCACATAATATTTTCAAAGCCAGAATGGTCGCTTGGCTGAAAATGTAAGATGGCAGAAAAGCATCCTAACAATTGTATTTTATTAAACAGAGAAGAAAACAAGCAATTAAAGATACATTTTTCCTAGAAGATTAAAACATGTTATACCTCTGACTTAGCACTCCTTCCATTCTGGATAACTCTTTTGATAACTGCTTTCATCACAGAATGATCTAAAGGAAAATGAAAATGGAAATTACAGTGATTAGGTTGCAGTGACTATTCTGTTAAAAAAAAGTCAACTAATTGTTGCTTGTCCAATAAAATTAAGTATCAAATTTGCATTGCTGCAATTATATACCTCTCTCCCTTTTAAGTATTCTAACTTCTTCCTCAAAAATGTAAGATGAAAGAATGCCACTGCGCATACTGCCTCTAATAGTTACCACTTTGGTGGCAGCAAAGACCAAACCAGCATACTCTGGATCCAAAGTAGCTTCGTATGCAGTTGCCCAGACAGCCAAAAGCCTGGGCATTATCCAGACACTAAACATAATACAACCAAAACAAAGTCTTAATACGCTCTCAAAGCTCAGCATTCTCTAGCCTTCCCCTCTTAGCAATGGTACCACCTAGTTGTACATGTAATTATCTATGACTTAAAAATATATACATATGCATATTTTTAATATATGTATTCTTTCCTTTAAATACCACATCTAATCAATCTGCAAGTCTTGTCAGCTACATTCTTAAAACATAACTCGAATTAAACCACTTTTCACTACCTTCAACCTTCCCGCCATCCTAACCCACAACTTGCTCTTACTTGGACCACCTCACGTGGTAGTTCTCCTTCGTGGTCCGCTTTCATTCTTGCCTGTCTCTATAGTCTAGTCTCACATCAGGGTGATCATTCTAAAACTACTCAGACCATGCAGTTTTCTAGCTCAAACCCTCCTGTGGCTCAAAACCCTGGCATCTAAGTGCCTATGTGCTCACTGCTCCCTGGCACTGGAGTATTCTCCCAGGTCTTCCCAAGCACTGCTACTTCCCTTCACTCCCATTTCTGCTCAAGTATTACTTCTTCAGTGAAGCAGTCCCTGACAGACCTATCTTAAACACTTCCGTTTGTTTCCCTTCTGTCTCCTTACCTTGTGGTATTCTTGGACTTTCTATTATCTAAAATTACATTACTTTTTATTTACTTGTTTATATCTGAAATGCTCCATTAGAATGTAAGCTCCACGAAGGCAAGACTTTGTCTATGTTCTTACTGCCTAAACCAGTGTCTGGCAAGTAGAAGATTAAAACCAAAAAAAAAGTGGGGGAGAGGGGCAGAGTTAAGATGGAAGACTAAACACATGTCTTCCTAAATCCCTCTGGAAACCAAGACCTGAACTGATAACTTAACGGAGTCTTCTGGATACCTAGTGAGCCCTAGGACACAGCAGAGGGCTGTTAATTTGGACTTTACATCACTGAACAGAAAGCTTCCTCTCTTTCGCTGACCCCTGCTCTTGGTGCGTGCTGGCTTTCACGGATTGAGGGTAACTTTCCATTTAAAATTTCTTTTTCTCTGTCTTGGCTGGTGGGTGGAGCTGGGACTTGACTGGCAGCTGGTCTTGGGCGCACTGTTGGTGGGACTGGTAAGCGAAACTGCCACACTTTGAGAGCCCAGCTTTGTACTCTGTGCATCTTGGCACCTTTGACCTCTCTCTCTGCCTCCACCATGGAGCGGCCTGCGCTGTGGCAGCCGGGGAGCTTGTGTGGGATGCCATCTTGTTTCACTGGGAAGCAGATATACCTCAGCTGGACCTAACTCCTAGGCTGAGAAGCAGCGCCTGCCCAGAGGACAGCATTTTTCCAGCAGAAACATGACACTACACAGTGTCGCTTATGGCTCGGGCCTGGCAGCAGAGGACAGCAGGGCAGTAGCCTTTTTGTATTTTGAACTAGTTTATAACATCTGAGGTTGGATATAGAGATGTCTAGTTTGCCAGCTGGGAGGAGAGACCTGTACCTCTGAAAACCTGACTGGCTTTGGAACTTCTCAGATACCTTTTACCTTTCATTTTAGGACAGCCTAGAGAAACAACTGAGGTCCATCCTCACAGTATCTCTCCGACCCACAAGATGCTCTCAAAGCAAAAAACTCTCGCTAAAAGCATAACAGAGAAATCACCCACAGCTTCTGAAGGCCTCCAAATGAATGAACCAAAGAACTTTCCAAATGTAGACACCCTTCTGACACTATTGGAAGGTGACTACAAAAGGATTATATATAGAGCCCTCCTAGACCTTATACAAAATGCAGCAGAGCAAAATGAACGATTAAGCAAACTGTTTGATCTGATGGAACATCAGTTCTCTGAAATCCAACAGATCAAGAACAAAATCAAAGACATAGAAACTTCCATTCAAAGCCAGTAAAACAGAATGGAACAGAGACTTTCTGACTTGGAAGACAGAGCAACTGACTCCAGCATCTGAAAAATCAGAAAAAAGAAACAAGAAAAATGAAGAAGCATTAAGAAGCATGTGGGACTCTATTAGAAGGAACAATCTATGATTAATCAGAGTTCCTGAACAGAGTGAGACACCTGAGAACACACAGAATATTATGGCTGAACTGCTGACAGAAAACGTCCCAGAAATTACGAAAGAAGTGAATACAGATATCCAAGATATATATCGAATGCCACTCAATATAGATCTCAAAAGAAAGACTCTAAGACATATTATAATCAAGCTTAACAAAATGAAACAGAAGCAGAAACTCTTAAAGGCAGCAAGACTCAAAGCAAAGCTAACATTCAGAGGCAAACCCTGTAGGTTTTCATTGCATTTCTCAGCAGAAATGATGCTGGCATGGAGAAAGTAGCATGATACATTCAAAGCCTTGAAAGAGAAGAACTTCCAACCAAGAATTATATATCCCGCCAAACTATCCTTCAAATATGAAAATGAAATGAAGACATTTGCAGATAGACAGAAACTCAAGAGACTTTGTAAAAACCAACCAAAGCTTCAAGAAATATTGAAAGTCTCTCTTGGCTAAGGAGAACAAACCCACTAACTCTACATTTTAGAAGTATATACAAGACACATCAGCCAGAGACCTACTCAGTGAGGGAAGGCTCCAAACTCAATCAAAGCTATAATAGTGAAAGAAATGATCCAGGGATCGTATCATGAAAACTATGATGTCATCATATTAAAAAGAGGGATGTAGCGCAGTTGTTACAGTCCTTTCAGATGGAGAGGAAGTTAATAAGACTGGTAGTAATTAAAATCGAGTTTATACAGTTTATTAAGAGGGATCATAGGGGCAGCCATAAAGCACAATAAAGACGTAACAGATCAAATCAAGAAATGTAACACAGGAGTTTCAACAACCACAAAACCATCACTGAAAAAGATGAAAAATCAACTCACGAAGAATGTCCCAGAACAGATTAAGAACAACAGAGAAAACATCAACACAAAAATAAACATATCTCAATGACAGCACTACACACATACCTATCAATAATTACATTGCATGTGAATGCTATGAATGCCCCAGTAAAGAGACATCGAGTGACATCTTGGATCAAAAGACACAACCCATCCATATGTTGCCTACAAGAATCTCACCTCAGACTTAAAGGTACGAACAAACTGAAAATTAAAGGATAGAAGAATATATATCAAGCTAACAACACACTAAGAAGAGCAAGTGTGGCAATTCTAATCTCAGATAAAAATTAACCTGACTTCAACATAACATGATTACTCCTCCCACCTTAACCCAATATTCCAAGGACAGAGTAGCTGGGGCAGGGGCCAGGGACCATGCTCTCAGGGGAAATCGAGGCCAACTGGCACAACCAGTGTTTTGCTAATGAGGACTCTCTGCAGCCCACATTGGTGAGTGGTGTCTGGGGTCTTAAAAGTTGCCATCTGAGGGTATAGCAAATGGTCCCAACTCAACAGGAATGGATGATCACCAAGGACCAAAATGACACGGGGGAAAGAGAACCCAGAAGAGAGACAAACCCACGTGACTGGGTCTCTACATAAAGTCCTGACCAGAAGAACTGGATGGTGCCCAGCCACCACCAGTGATAGCCGTGATAGAGCTCACAAAGTTGAGTCTCACTGGCAAAACAAGAACAAAAGGGGTGCTCTCTGAGATCTCCACTAAAAGACCACAAGTGATGGTCTGGGGGCCTTGGGGTTCCCCTGGGAGCATGGTGGCTGAGCACTATCCAGTTCTTCTGGTCAGGACTTTATGTAGAGACCCAGTCACGTGGGTTTGTCTCTCTTCTGGGTTCTCTTTCCCCCATGTCATTTTGGTCCTTGGTGATCATCCATTCCTGTTGAGTTGGGACCATTTGCTATACCCTCAGATGGCAACTTTTAAGACCCCTGATGCTGCTGCCCTTGTCCACAAATCATAATGGAGGTCAACTCTTCGGACAGGAGTTGACTGGACTTGGCAACACCGAGTTACCGCATCATGTGTACACTTTATGGTTCTGTTCATCTACAGGATGTCATCATGCTGACCTCTTACTGGAGGCAGGGGAGTGGGTGTACAGGTGGGTACATGAGATTGTTGGAAGGATAAGACATGTATGGAGCGGAGAGGAAGAGTGCTGTGACCCGGCAGGGAGAACAGTGGGAGCTGCATACAGGTGGGCAAGCAAATTTATATGGGAATGTACATTTTCACTCAATCATAATTAAAAAAAAAGTTAACAACAACAAAAAAAAACCTTGCTAAATTACCAAATGAATGAAATGCTCTTTCCAAGAATCCAGGTTTCATGAGATGGAAATAATGCTGTTGGTGGATGCTGGCTCATTATCAATTTGGAGTCGAAGTCAAGAGCAATTGACAAAACACAACCCATTTTAATTTGTAAATGAGTTCTTAAAACATTAAGTAGTGCAAAATTAGAAAAGTATAAAATTAGGAAAAGAATTACATTCAGTTTTAAAACCACCAATACCTAATCCAGTTCTTCATGTTTCACTATTTGTGAAATAATGAAATAAATGTGGTGGCATACCAATGAGGGGATTTTTCCTTATATCCAGAATGACCAAAGTTCTGTTGGTTTCCAGAGCCTTCAGAAAAGTTCTTGCTCCTTCACTGGTGAGACCACACTGCTGCAGGTCGAGTGCTTACAATGAAAGACAAAAGGTCAGTGGCCAACAACACACCGATTTAACACACAGACAATTCTTATTTACATATATGCATGAAAGATTGCGGCACACCACTAGGGCAAGGCAGGTTTTTAACCTTGGCTACTGAAAAAATAAAAACATATGCATATATATGATTAAAATTCATTAAAAAAATCTCTTCTTTGATAAGCCACAATTAATCTCTCTTTAGCCAAGTCGCCAAGTTTTAGAGTACCAATATATCACCCAACATATTTTGCAATTCCAGTGTCAAAGATGCCAGTAGCAATGTAAATCACAATGGCAAAAACTGGATGGCGTTCAGAAATTGCAGAACTGCACTGTATTCTTTTGATTATGATCTTATGTTTCAGGTAATGCTTAAAAAATTGCATTGTACAATGGAAAAGAAATCAAAAGATATGTAAGAACTGTCAGTTTTATAATTAAAACGACAGAGAAAAGTCTAAGAGGATGCAAATAATTTGAACTCAAAGGGTGTGTAAATAGAGTATACTGTAAGTCTATACTAAAAGAATGATGGGGAAGAACACTCTCTTGGTAAGAGGTCAAAGAAAAGAGCAGATGGTCATGAATACTAGTAATGACCTAGTGAGCTGAATGACCTACTCACTTAAATCAAAAGGATTATCACAAAAGTACAATTATAAAAAAGATTATACCACAAGAAAGTATCATGAGCATTTTTAAAACAACCACACATACATGACTACAATAAAACAACTTAAGTGTTTCAAAACTCAAGAAATGATACACAGAAATAATAAATGAGGTATATTGACCTGACAACATATGATGCAACTGTTACAAACTCTTTCACATAAGAATGGGCATCGGATAGAATTAATCAACTAATCAAGTTAATAAAAATAGCTAGTAATTCTCACCAGTAAACTAAGTGAACATAAATTAAAACAATGAAATTTGATTATTTTCAAAACACATGAGGTCAAGATCATAACAAAATCCTTTAAAATACACATAGCCTTTTAATCCAGCAACTCTCTTCCCAAGACATTAATCTAGAGAAACAGAGATATGGGCAAGTTATGTGTAACAGGGTACTGTTTATTATAGTGAAAAACAAGACAGCTTACATACCCAACAAGAATAAATTAGTCAAGTGTACCATGGTATATCCTTGTCACCGAACACTAAATAGTCACTAAACATGATGCCAGAATTATGTAAACATCAGAAAGAACTATAACATTTAAAGAGTAATCCCACTTTTACTCAAAAACAACAAAAAAGCAGATTTTATCTTCCCCTCACTTGAAAACATACATAGGGAAACTGGAAAGAAACACACTGAAGACCAACATGTTGATGGAATTATTTCTGGAGGTGAAATGATGGATGTTTACCATATTCTCTAATTTGCTACAATGATTATGCATTAATTCTTAGAAATTTTTGAAGTTTTAAAAACTGATACAACTCAATGCTTATGAGGATGAGGGTCCTGCCTCTACTGCTAGCATTACATATAAAATGGCACACTTCTGGGAGACGATTTGGCAGTGAGCATCAAAAGAGTTAAAAACCTGTTCTCCTGAGTAGCTGTAACTGTAATTACGTATTCTATGGAACTAATCTAAATGGACACAGAAATGGATATATGTTTACTACACAGTTGTTTACAACAGGGGGCAAGTACAAACTGTCCCTGTATCAGTACAGTACTGCTTAGATAAATGACTTCACAATAATATGATGCAGTACACCACACTGCACACTAGTTAAGTGAAAAAAGCAGGATTGCTCAATAGTAATTTCTAGGTACACAAATACACCTACAGAAAAAAAAAGGAAACAGTGATATATGCCAAAATGAACAGTGACTATCTCTGCATATTAAGATTATGGATGATACCACAAAAGAACATACATAACTTCTACAAAAGCAGAAAAGCAAAGTAAAAGCTGTCGGGTTAAAAAAAAAAAAGGGCTTTTTAGGTCTCATGACACTACTGTGCCAAAGCCACACACTTAATATAAACATTCAATATAAAACTTAGTTATCTAATATACAAAATTTAATATTTTCTATTTACAAAAGTTCATTTAACTCACCTCTAAGCCACAGATCCTCACTAAGAGATTCTGCAAAAGCACTTGCGCCTAGGTCACCAATGAGTGCATTGCAGTTCAAAGTGATACGCCTTAAGCCAGCCATACAATCAAGGTCAGGTCTCCTATAACGAAGACTCTCAGCCCACGTTTCTTCATGTCTTCTTATAGTCTGATACTTCAAAGATTCAAGAGGATGAGATTAAGATGCCTGAATAAGGAAATGGGGTATGCCTGCTAAACTAAAAACACCCAAAACAAACCATCTTAACCAACTGCCACTAAGTTGATTCTCACTCATGTGATTCCATGTTTTTCACAATAAAAGTTGTGCTTAGCTGTGTTTTATGCCTACTAAGTATGTCATAAGAAACTCTGGTGCTGTAGTGGTTAAGTGCTGCAACTGGTAACCAGGTCAGCAGTTCAAATCTGCCAGCTGCTACTTGGAAACTCCATGGAGCATTTCTGTCTATAGAATCACTATGAGTCGGAATCGACTCGGTATCAGTGGGTTTGGTTTCTTGGTTTTTAAGTATGGCTGGAAAACCTGGTGGCATAGTGGTTAAGTGCTACAGGTTGCTAATCAAAAAGTCAATAGTTCAAATACACGAGGCACTCCTTGGAAACTCCATGGGGCAGCTCTACTCTGATCTATAGGGTTGCTATGAGTTCGAATCAACTCAACAGCATTGGGTGGATGTTTTAAGCATGGCCTACTATCTCAGAAATTGACACACACATTCCTACTACAGATGTCAGGGAAGTCAACATAAGAGAGCCAACAACAGATTCTGGCTTAGGAGTCAAATGACCCAGATTTTAGTCTGCCACTGGGGAGCTGTACAGCTCATCACTGGGTGACCTGTCACTGGTAAAGTGTTTAAACTTCGAAAAGCTCAATGAACTTTTTTTTTGGTCTTTTTTCTTTATTTCTTACTACAAATATTTTACATCTTAATTTATATTACATAAGACCCTTGCCATTTCAACAGTTTTAAACATGCCATTTTTCTATAAAGAATTATTTCAAAAAAAGAATTCTTTTATCTCCAAAGACTTAATTTAAAAAATAACAGAAACTTGTGCAGTGCAAATCCAAGTTTAGCAATCTTTCAAGGTCTCTCCATTTTGAACAAGTTTATACTTACTTTTATTCCCCTGAGGATACAGTAAATGAACAAATTTTCTAATCTCTATCAACTATCTTCTGACCTTTAGGGTCACTATGAGTTTGACCCAACTCGACAACAGTGTGTTTTTGGTTATCAACTATCTATGATAAACCCTCACCCCACCAACCCTCATCCCTGTCAGTCCTTTCTTGTGTACATGTCTGATTTTTAAGGCCTTATTACAGGGGTCTCACATAGTACTTGTCCTTTTGCTGCTGACTGATTTCACTCAGCATATCTTCCAATTGAAAGCAGGTTATGAGATGTTTCCTAAAATCCTCACTGGTTTTTACCATTACATAGTGTTCCATTGAGTATACGTGCCTTAGTTTTTTAATTGTGATTGAGTGAAAGTATACAATCCAATTTCAAATTGCATGCCTACCTATCTGCAGCTCCTTCAGTGACAGCACAATCCTTTCTATCCTATACATGTCATATCCTCTTAACAGTCTCCTGTCCCCTCCCCTCCACCTTCTCCACTCCCCTCTAGTTAAGAGGCCAGTAGGATGACATCCTATAGATGCACAGAATCATAAAGTACACACACGGTATGGTCACTCTGTGTGCGAGTCCAATCCATTCCTGTCCGAAGAGCTGACCTCAGTAATGATTTACGATCAGGGGCAGTATCAGGTCCAGTGGCCATGGTCCCAGAGGAACTTCCAGGCATTCGGACCATCAGCTGCAGTCTTTTAGTGGAGTTCTTGGGTGCACCCTTTTTCTTTCTTGTGTTCCCACTAGGACTCAACACTGTGAGCCCCATTACGGCTGTCATTGGTGGTGGCGAGGCACCATCTGGTTCTTCTGGTCACATGTTGATACAGTCACCCATTCATGTGGGGCTTATTGTCTTCTAGGTTTTTTCCCCCCTCACGTCACTTGTTGTCCTTGGTGATCATCTGTTCCTGCTGAGTTGGGATCACTTGGTGTACCTCAGTTGGCAGCTTGCTAGCTTTTAAGACCCCAGATGCCACTTACCAATATGGGGTGCAGAAGATTCTCTTAGCATAGACTAGTTATACCAATTTGCCTCCATGTTCCCTGACAGCATGGTCCCCAGACCCCCACCCCTGCTATTCTATCCTTACAATACTGGAGTAAGAATGGAAGAGCTTTCAGGTTCTGTTGAAATCCAATTAAACTGATCTTCTTTCTAATGTGTGCTGTCACTCATTTCATCCAACCAAATTTCTATCAACTATTTAACCTACAACCAATCCTCCCCGCCTCGCTCACAGCCATCAAAGTGTTTTCTTTTGTACGAGTCTCGTTCAAAGTCTTTTCAGAAAGGGTCTCATACCATATTTGACCTTGTGGTGCTAATTTCACTCAACATACAGTCTTCCAACTGAAACCAGGTTATGATACTTCCTAGAATTATCAGTTTTTTATCACTGCATAGTGTTCCATTGAGTATATATACCATAGTTTATTTATCCATTTATCTGTTGTTGGGCATCTGGGTTGATTCAATCTTTTTGCCATTATGGACTGTGCTGCAACAAACATTCATGTGCCTGTATCTGTTCATGTGAATGTCTTCGGTTCTGTAGGATATATTCCAAGGAGTGGCATTAGTGGGTCAAAGTATATCTATTTCCAGCTTTTTAGAGAAGCGCCAGATAGCTTTCCAAAGCGGCTGTACTATTTTGCAATCCCACCTGCAGTGTAGGAGAGTTCTGATCTCTCTACAGCCTCTCCAGCATTTGTTGTTTTGTGTTTTTTGGAACATGGCCAACTTTGTTCGGGTGAGATGGTATCTCATTGTAATTTGGATTTGGATTTCTCTGACAGCTAATGATTTGTGAGCATTTCCTCAAGTGTCTGTTGGCTCCCTGGATGTCTACTGAAGTGTCTGCCCATCTCCCTTGCCCATTATGTAACTGGGTTATTTACTTTCTCTTGTTGATATTTTGAAGAACCTTGTACACTATGGAGATTAGATGATGGTCTAACATGTAGTTGCCAAGTATTTTTTCCCATTCTGTAAGTGGGGTCTTTTAACTCTTTTGATAAAGTCTTTGGATGAACAAAGTGTTTGATTCTTACTAGTTCCCATTTATTTTCTCTTCTGTTGATCATGCTTTGTCTGTCAGATTCTGAAGTCTGTTTAAACTGTGTATTAGGACATCCATTGTTGATTCTATTTTTTTGTTGCATGATCTTCATCCTTCTAGGTTTGATATTTAGGTCTTTTATCCAATTTGAGTTGGTTTTTGTGTAAGGTGTGAGATATGGGTCTTGTTTCAGTTTTTTGCAGATGGATATACAATTCTGTCAACACAGTTTGTTGAAGAGACTACTTTTACCCCAGATTACAATCTTAGCGCCTCTGTTAAATATCAAGTGTTTGTAAGAGGATGGTGGCATCTCTGGGATTTCCACTCTGTTCCATTGATCTGTATGTCTCTTTTTGTACCAGTACCAGGCTGTTTTGACTACTATGGCAGTGCAGTAGATTCTAATATCGGGTAGTGCGAAGCCTCCATCTGTGTTCCTCTTCTTCAGTAATGCCTTACTTATCCAGGGTTTCTTCCCCTTTCAAACCAAGTTGGTGATTTCTTTCTCTATCTCATTAAAAAATGACACTGGGATCTGTATTGGGATTGCACTGTATAAGTAGATCACTTCAGGTATAAGAGACATTTTCATACTGTGAAGTCTCCCTATCCATGAGCAGAAGTCTCTTTTCGTTTCATGCCGAACTACAATGTCTTGTAGTTCTCTGTATAGGTCTCTTATTTCTTTAGTTAGATTTATTTCTAAGTATTTTATCTTCTCGGGGGCTATAGTAAATGTTATCAATTTGGTGGTTTCTTCCTTGATGAACTCTGTTGGTATAAAGGAATGCTACTGATTTACTTATGTTTATTTTATATCCTGATACTTTGCTGAATTCCTCTATCAGTTTCAGTAGTTCACTTATGGATGCCTTAGGATTCTCTATATATACAACTGTATCATCTACAAATAGGAAGATTTTCATTTCTTCTTTGCCAATGTGGATGCCCTTCATTTCTCTGTCTTGTCCAACTGCTCTGGCTGTAACCTCTAGCACAATGTTGAATACAAGTGTTGAGAGTGGGCATTCTTTTCTAGTCCCTGTTCTCAACATGAATTCTTTCAGTCTTTCACCATTTAGGATGATGAAGGCAGTTGCATTTGTGTAGATGTCCCTTGTCACACTGAAGAATTTCCTCTTTATTCCTATGTTGCTGAGAGTTTTTAGCATCAGTAACTTTTGGACTTTGTCAAATGCCTTTTCTGCATCAACTGACAAAATCAGGTGATTCTTATCTTTTGTCCTATTTATGTGGTTAGTTACATTAATTGTTTTTCTGGTGATGAACCAGCCTTGCATCTCTGGAATAAGACAAACTTGGTCATGGTTAATTATCTTTTTGATATGCTGTTGACTTCTATTGGCTAGGATTTTGTTGAAGACTTTTGCATCTATATTGATGAGTGACATTGGTCTGTGATTTTTTGGGGGGAGGCTCTTTCCTTGGCTTTAGTATCAGGATTACACTGGCATCACAGGATTTGGGAGTATTCTGTCTCTTTCTGTGGTGTGAAATAGCCTCAGTAGTATTGGAGTTAACTCTTCTCTGACAGTCTGACAGAATTCTCTGGTGAAGCCATGTGGGACAGGGCTTTTATGGTTGGTAGTTTTTTGATGACTATTTCAATCTCTTCCTCTGGGATGGGCTTATTCAGTTGTTCTACTGCTCCTTGTGGTAATTCTGATAGGTGGCATGAATCTAGGAATCTGTCCATTTCCTCTAGGTTTTCAAGTCTGTTAAAGAGTACAGCCTTTCGTAGTATTCTGTTATGACAATTTTGATTTCATCTGGGTCTGTTGTAACATTCCCCCATTTCATTTCTTATTCAGGTTATTTGTTTCCTCTCCATTTTTTCTTTTGTAAGTTTAGTCAACGGTTTATCAATTTTACAGATCGTTTCAAAGAACTAGCTTTTGATTTTTTTTTTTTTGTTCTTCTATTCTCTAATTCATTTAGTTCTCTTCTGATCTTTATCATCTGTTTTCTTCTGGTGCCTGAGGGGTTCTTCTGTTGCTCTCTTTCTACTTGTCTAAACTGTAGGGTTAATTCTTTAGTTTGGGCCTTTTCCTCATCCTGGATGTATTCATTTATAGAGGTAAATTGACCTTTGAGCACCACTTCTGCTGTATCCAATAGATTCTGGTAGGATGTATTTTCATTCTCATTTGACTCCATAAGTCTATTTCATCCTTGATTTCTTCTATAATCCAAGGATTTTTGAGCAAGATATTCAGTTTCCATGAGTCTGAATTTTACCTATGGTTTTTCTGCTACTGATTTCAACTTTTATGGCTTTATGGTCTGAGAAGATGCTTTGCACTAATTCAATGGTTTGGATTTTGTAGCAATTTGCTTTATGTCCTAACACATGGTCTATTCTGGAGAATGTTCCATGTGTACTGGAGAAGAAAATGTGCTTATCTGTTGCTGGGTGAAAAGTTCTGTGTATGTCCATAAGGTCTAGTTGGTTATTACAATAAGATCTTTTGTATCTTGACTGAGCTGTTTTCTATATGATATGTCCTTACTGAAAGTGGAGTGGTATAAAGTCTCCAACTACTACTGCAGAATGATTTATCTCATTTTTCAATACTGTTATGTTCTGCTTATATACTGAACCTTTCAGCAATAAACAGTGACCATCCTTGTCCACAATGTGGATCTTAAAGTCTAATTTATCTGAGATTAGTATTGCCACTCCTGCTCTTCCTTGTATACTGCTGACTTGGTATATACTTTTACATCCTTTGATTTTCAGTTCATTCATATCTTTGAGTCTTAGATGTGTTTCTTGTAAGCAACATATGGACAAGTTGTATCTTTTGATCCATGATGTCACCCATTGTCTCTTTACTGGAGCGTTCAGCCCATTTACATTCATTGTAATTATTCACAGGTATGTGTTTAGTGTCATTTTGATGCACCTATTTTTTGTATTGTTGATGTTTTCTATGTTTTTCTTAATATTCTGTTCCAGGTCATTCTTCTTTATGGGTTGACTTACCATCTTTTAATATAGGTTTTGTTTGTTGAGACTCCTGTATGACGCTTGTTTTGATATGTCACACTGTTATCTTGCTTTGCAGCTACATCTAAGATTACCCTCACTATTCTAAGTTTAAACCAAACTTTAACTTCTGTATATCTTGTTAATTTCCTCTCTACCGGAAAGGTTTACACGTACTCTAAAATATCCCTCATTTAGTGTGGCGATATCATAGTTTTTGAGTCATGATCACTGGTTCCCTGAGTGAGGAGGATTCGGGAAGCTGTGTCATACACTGCCTGCTTAAGTATACACTTAATGATTTTGTTTTTGTAAGAGCTTATTTCAATATTTCTTGTAGTTTTAGTTTAGATTTTAAAAAGTCTCTAAGCTTCTGTTTATCTGCAAATGTCTTAATTTCACCATCATATATGTTAGACAATTTTGCAGGATACATAAGTTTTGGTTTGAAGTTCTTTTCCTTCAGGATTTTGAATGTGTCATTCCACTGATTCCTTGCCAACACTGTTTCTGCCAAGAAGTCAGATGAAAGCCTACAGGGTTTCCCGCTGAATGTTAGTTTTGCTTTGAGCATCGTTGTCTTTAACAGAATCTGTTTACGTTTCATTTTATTAAGCCTGATTATAATATGTTTTGGTGTCTTTCTTTTGGGGTCTGGTTTTTGTGGCATTTGATACATACCTTGGATATCTATGTTCTCTTTCATAATTTCAGGGAAATTTTCTGTCAGCAACTCTACAGCAATGCTGTCTGTATTTTGATCTATCCTTCCTTATTCAGGAATTCCAATTCATCATAAATTATTCCTCTTAATAGAGTTCCACATGTTTCTTAATGCCTCTTCATTTTCTTATTTCTTTTCTCTGATTTCTCCTCATAAATGCTGGTGTTAGTGAACTTTTATGAGTTTCATTTTCCTTCAATGCCAAGTCAGGGAATGGCTCTAAAACCTGACATTGCTGAAGCTGTAAATTCTATCATTCTGTCCTCCAATGGTCTCTACACATTTCTGAGTAGGCATCCCATAAATAAATATTTTTTAATGCATATCTTACTTAGTAAAAAATTACAGACAGGAAGTTTTGTACAGTTATTTTATGTACATAGTAAATTACAGGGAAACCACTGATACTAAAATAGAATGAAACAAAAATATAAATAGTTCTAACATTTCCTTCTCTTAACTCAATGGATCTTACAATTTCTTAGGGTTTACATAACCATTTTAGAGGCATGTTAGGTGGCAAGTCAGTTTAAAAAGCCATAGGAAACTTTTGGGTTGATTTCTGAACACAAGATGGTCTTAGTGATATAAACAATTCTATATTTATAAAATAAATTCTGGCAATAAGGGAACACTGACTTTAAAAGAAAGAAATCCATTACCTTCTTGAATAATAAATGATCCAAAGCACCTGTGACATTCTAAAAGGAAAATCCTTAGTATCATTGTTCTGTGAAGAATAAAAGCATCAAGAGACTGGAGGAACACCCATTACCATGGCCCCAGGACAACCTTCTAACTCAGAATTGAAGCCACGGTCAAAGTCTGCCTTTTAGCCAAAGATTAGGCAGACTTATAGGACAAATGGACCACAGGTGGCACAGGGGTTAAGGGCTAGGCTGCTAACCAAAAGACTGGCAATTTGAATCCACCAGCCACTTCCTGAAAACCATATGGGGTAGTTCTACTCTGTTCTATAGCATTGCTATGAGTCAGAATTTACTTTACAGCAATGGTTTTGGTTTATAAGACAAACAGTACCACATATAAAGAGCGTGCTTGTTAGTTCAATCAAGCATATGAGATCAAAAGTGCAACATCTTCCCAGAAACAAAAATGAGAAGGTGGGAAGGGGCACAAAAACTAGACAAATGGACATGTTAAACCTCAGGTGGAAAGAGAAAGGGGTTGAATGCTAACACAACACAGAATTGCATTCAATGCCATGAAACCATTTGTGTATGAATTTTTGCATGAGACACTAATTTGTTCTGTAAACTTTCACCTACATCTCACTCTCTCTCTCTCTCTCTCACGCATACACACACACAAAGAATAAAAGCATCAGGTAAAAATAACAGCAAAGTGCCAATTATATGTCAGACACTGTTTTTGAAATTAGTTTCTTTAATGCTTATAATGATCAATGAAGTAGGTTTTGTTACATATATTTTGCAGCTGAGAAACTGAGACACAGAGAAGTAATTTACCTAACGTCAGAGCTATTAAATGGGAGACCTAGATTTCTGGCTCCAGAATCCATGCTCTTGATCACTACCAATACCAGGGTTCAGTGGACTTGCTCTATAATGTCCAGATAGCAAATGTTTTCTGCTTAGCAGAACATATAGTTTCTGTTGCAACTCTCAATTCTGTAGCATCAGTGCTAAAGGAGTATAGGTACTACGTAAATAATACGCTTTATTTACAAAAACACAGGCAGTGAGTCAGATTTGGCCACAGTCTGATTTGTATGACAAAATACTAAAACAGTACCACGCCAAATAACAAGTAATTTTAGGGATAAAGATTGTAAGTAGTTATATAATGAATATATAGTTGCTGTTCAGGCATCATGTAGAAATTATGTCTATGTTTTTTCTAAGTTTTAAAAGGTGTATTTACAAAATATTAATGTATTTTTACTAGTTTATAAATTACAATAGTCCACAGTGAAGTTCTGAGTCATATAAGTCAATTAAGTCTGTAATATTTTTTTCCAGTGCCACAAAAACATTTTCAGTAAAGAAAAGTACACAAAAGTATTGTTCATCATGCATTAAATATGAAACCTTCTATTACTAAGATTACACATACTATCTTTATAAAATGGTAGAACCCCAAACTTAAAACTGGCCATTCTTTCGGAAATCTACATTCTTTCTGAAAACTGAAGCTGCAAATCAAATCAGCACACACGTGGAAAAACAACAATAACTGTCATCTTGTATCAAAATATTAATGTATTTCAATTATATAATATGTTTTCACAGAAGTTAAACATAAAATCACCTTTAAGATCTTGGCCATGTGATCTGCTCCTTGCCATGTGAGGTTACACCCCGTGAAGTTAACAGTCTTAAGGGTGATAGAGTTCTTTATACCTTGACAAATAACTAAAAAGAAACATACACACACACACACAATAAGATGAAGAGCCTATACAGCTTGGTCAATCCTGATTTATCCACGTTATTCAGCTTATAGCTGTATTCTTAAAATCATCATCTACAAATGTTTTCAGCCAACCAACAGACTGTAGCATTCTAAAACAAGCCAGTAACACAGTATTATTCCAGTTTACAGTAATACTATAATTCTATTTAGAAGCTAAACTGAATACTTTTAATATTGCAAGTATTATTCCCACTTGGTCAAGTTATTACAGATGACCATTTGAAACACATGAAAGAAAAAAAACCCTTAACAAAAGCAAGACTCTTCCTATTTTCATTTCCAATAATAGCATGATCAATCAATAATTTGCTAACTATAAACAAGAATTTTATTAGGTGCTATGTAGTATGCTGAAGCAATGTAAGACACAGGAAATCAAACTCTCTGGTCCCTCAAATTGAAATGCAGACTTCCTTACCCCTCAAGGCCATTACTCAGTGAACATACACCTATTCTCAAGGATCTCACCCCAAAATCACCTTCACTGTGAGGACCTCCCATGACTCTCCTATCAAATTTGCTGGCCTTCTGCATGCTTCCTAGCACTTCACACACATTTTCCATTTTAGTGCATTATAATTATGTTTAGATATATACAACTGCATTTCTTTTTCTATCTTCCTGTTGCCCACCCTGCAACTGCCTCCACAAATCTTTTCTGAAGACCCTAATAAGATGACAAGTACAAAAGTCACAGAATACCAAATATTATGTATTCATGGTACAAGCAACATTGGACCAAAATTTGGATAGGCAATGAAGGCAGTCCAGGCAGAAATGGAGCAAGAAAAGGTGCAGATGAAAATTAATATGGTACTTAGCGAATCACGACACCAGTCTGATGGGATACCAGTTCAACAGAATTTAAACTCACTTTCTAAACCTCCATCTCCAATCGGACAATTTGCAAGAGACAGGTGTACCAAAGATGCCGACTTATTCAATCCCTTTCAAGTAGAAAAAATTTTTAAAAAATTAGTAACATCAAAGTTTTCCCCCCTCCCCCAAAGCAAGTATGAAATATTTACAGGACACATTTCAGCAGGCTTACCTTTGTTAAAGTCGTTAAATCTCTCTCTCTCAGAACCAGTCCGTTCAACTCCAGGTTCTTGAGAGCACCTGATACACTTACACAGCCTTTCAGAGCTCTGCACAACTGGAAGGACATATCTTTGGATCTTATTGCAGGAATGCGACTCCTATAAACCTTACTTCTGTCAGAAACTAAAGTGAAATATTTGTATAAAATTAGTGCTTTCATTCATACACTTAATCAACATGAAGTGGCATTTCACAGAAACAATCCATGCCCTGAAAATTCTCCTTAAGAGACACATGTAAATTCAAAACTTCAGTCATATGAGATATATATACACAGAGCTTCTTACGAAAGCAAAGCAGTTACATCTATGTAAAGGCTTCAACGCCATGATGAAGTTGAATCTAGAAAGATGAGAATGACCTTGATGACATATGAAGAAGTATCCAAAAAAAACAAAACAAACTAAACCCACTGCTGTCCGGTCAATTCCAACTCATAGCAACTCTATCGGATAGAGCAGAAGTGCCCCACAGAGTTTCCAAGAAGCACCTGGTGGATGTGAACTTCTGATTTTTTGGTTAGCAGACGCAGCACTTACCCACTACGCCACCTGGGTTTCCAGGAAGTATACTCTCCCTTTTATATATTGTACTAATCTTATGGGTTTCTGTGTTTTTTTAAGTTTCAATGAAAAGGTATGAAATTGATCAGTGTCCCTCCTAGGAACGCAAAACACAACTGGTGACATCCTGTTGGTCAAATAACCTCAAAGGATAAAACCCTCATCCCACTCTCCTCTCATCTCCCTGCTTACAGTGACTCTTCTCACTTGAATAACCTCAATGGATGAGACCTTCTTATCACCCCTTATCTCACTGCTTGTGGATACTTTCAAGGCCAGCTACCCAGAACTGTGCCAACAGACTTAGAGGACCACCGAATGACTCCAACCCATAATGAGTCCTGTGGGAACCAAAGAGCTCACACCAAGGACCTAAAATACCAGACACAGGTCACCAAAATATACAGCAGGACCTAATTTGAAAGCAAAGAGTCTGACTCTATTTTGTGGTCTCAGCCTGGCTCCTTTTAGATATGCAAGGTGTTTCCTAGGAATTTTATGAATATGTATAACGCCCTTTTTCTTACTTAGTATAAAATTTCTCACAGCCCCTTCTTCAGGGAGGCAGACTTTGGATATATCTCTCCCCTATGTCTCCTTCTGTACCAGTACACAATAAAACCTCTTACTTCTCACACACCCCTGTCTCAAAGATTGGCTGTTTGCAGCACGTGGCATGAAATCTGCTTAAGGCTGTGGTAGCAACTTCATGTGGTAGATATGGGAGATACACTACCTCTAGTGGGCCAAGCAGGCCAAGACAACCATGCCTGACACCTGCTGGGCACTGTAAATACTTCAGTTAAAAAAAGAACAACTAAACATGTAAATTCTGACACACAGTGACCCTACAGAACAGAGTAGAACTGCCCACATAAGGTTTCCAAAGAGCTCCTGGTAGATTCAAACTGCTAACCTTTTAGTTAGCAGCCGTAGCACTTAACTATTACATCACCAGGGTTTCCAAATACTGCAGGGTGGTATGTCTACAATCCAGGACTGCAAGAGGGAGTCAGAAAGTAAAATAGAGACACCAAAAACCAAATCTGCTGCCATCAAGTCAATTCCGACTCATAGAAACCCTACAGGACAGGACAGAACCACCCCACAGAATTTCCGAGGAGTGCCTGATGGATCTGAACTGCCTAAACCAGATTGACAGGGAGAATGCCTTTTGTCTCACAGGCAGTGACACCCAGAGATAACTGTGGGTACAAAAGATGCCTCTGGGCAGGTAGAAAAAGGCATACCAATCAGACAAAGACAACCTTCTGAGGGGAATAATACAGAAAACGCACCTATTTCAGGCAGACTGATTTTAAAAAGCACCCCTTCCTCAGTGCCAACAGAGCCCCTGGAGAGTGCAATTCTGACTTCAGCTCCCACTTGCACCCCCTTCTGCTGGTGCCTTTGTGCAGGGCACAAGATGTGCAACAAACACACACTGGTTCCGATGGGGACCAGGGACTGTAAACATATTTTGCTCTTCATTTCAAAAGGATCACTGGGCTGAAGTTGGTAAACTAACGGTGAACACAAAACCACAAAGAACCAAACCCAATGTCGTCGAGTCAATTCCAAGTCACAGTGATACTACAGGATAGACTAGAACTGCTCCACAGTTTCCAAGGATCACCTGGTGGATTCAAACAACCGACCTTTAGGTTAGCAGACGTAGCACTGATGCACTCAACCAACATGCCACCAGGGTTTCCACAGTGACCTCAGGGACAGGAAAAGCATCAAGGAGCTTCTACAATGGTCCAGTCAAGAAGTAATGATGAACAAACAACATCTAGGAGGATAAAACTTACATCCTAGACTAAACAGATATGGGAAATAACAGCTGGCTTACTTAAAAAAATCTGAAGAGAAAGAGTCTTTGTATACATTTTTCATATACTGAAGATAAAATACCAGGCAATATCAAATAAATTAGCTTTGACTCCAACAAGAATTACATTTGTTGTTAACTTGTTAACCTTGTTGATTCTAAATGAGTCACACAATTCTGTGTATTTGCTGCCTCATCTGAAAGTGAGAGTTTACCTAAGTTGTAGAAAAGGTCCCTTTCAATTTCTTTTGATTTATGAGTTACTACTTAGATTAAGTGAAGTCCCTTCTCACAGGTGGAGAACAGTTCCTACATCTGAATGAGATGCAGAAAATAACTTGACTTTTCAGCAGGTACATTGAATTGTCTTTGCAGTAGAGGTAACAGATAGTGTCTAGAAAACGTATCAGGTGTTGTCTTGGTTGGGTAATCAACAATCATTCTCTCCTATATCTTCATACCCTCCTACTCAGCTGGCTCCTTCCCCTCAGCTTATAAATATACTCAAGATCATCCGTTAAAACAAAAAAAATCAGACCTACATTTTCTGGATCTTCTGATAACCTCAATCCTTCCTGTACCTTCCACCACCTACCCTTCATAAAGTCCAAATCTGTATCCTGAGCCCAGTCTTCTCTCCAGGTCTTCCCGCAGATGTGTTTAGATGTTTCACTGCTAATAACACATGCAAAATTGAGCTAAGACCCTCTCCCACCACAACCTGTCCTTGCTGTACTCGGAGGAATGCTATAAAACTCTCCCGAGTATACCAAAAAACCAAACCCATGCCTGCAGAGTTGATTCCGACTCATAGCGACCCTATAGGACAAAGCAGAACTGCCTGTAGTGTTTCTAAGAAGCATATGAAGTCTGCAAACTGCTGGCCTTTTTGGTTAGCAGCCATGGCACTTTACCACTATGCTAACAGCGTTTCCCACCCAAGTAAAACCTAAACCCAACCCAACCCAACCCGATGCCATCCAGTTGATTCCAACTCAGTGTCCCTATAGTAAGGAACCTGGGAATTCTCCCGACTTATCTCTTGCTGACCTCTCTCTTCAAACTGGTTCCAGGCTCCATAATTTGTCTCTTTGATTTCTGAAATCCAGTCCCACCTCTCAAATTCCGCATCTTCCTCTGAGCCCTTCTAAACCAAAGCCAAAACCCCTGTCGTGAAGTTGATTCAAACTCAAAGTGACCCTACAGACAGAATGGAACTGCCCCACAGGGTTTCCAAGGAGAGCCTAGCAGAAGTGAACTGCCAGCCTTTTGCTCACCAGCTGTAACACTTACACAGCATGCACCAGGGTTTCCTTTAGGCCCCCACCATATCCCTATTAGATGTTGAGTCGACTCCAGCTCATGGTGGCCCTACGCATGTCAGAGTAGATTTGTACTCTACAGGGTTTTTAATAGCTGACTTTTCAGAAATAGTTGTCAGGCCTTTCTTCCTAGGTGCCACTGGGCAGACTTGAATCTCCAACCTTTTCACTAGCAGTCTAGCGTATTAATCATTTGGTTCACCTACAGAATTAACTCTCCTTCTAACTGGCTGCTCTTCATATGAAGGTTACCCAAATTTAAAGTTAATTTCATTGCTCCTTAGCTTAAAAATCCTTCAGTGAGTCCCAAAGGACTTCAGGATAAAATTCTAACTCCCTGACGAGACAAATAATGCCCCTCACTGTTTGGTCCCCACCAGGTTTTGACTCAACTCTTCCTGTTCTTTCTTCAACCCTAAATTATAGAGTCCAGCTCCTCATTTTTGCCACATTATCTCATGTCCCAGGCTTTCACATAAGCTGTTCTCTACCGCCTTCAGCCAACTTTTTTATATAGCCTTCAGGTTAGTTCAGATGGCACCTCCTCCAGAAAGTCTTCCCTCTTCAATCTTCGGCTCAGTTCTGCGCAGTACGGACCACAGGGTGCAGGTTCACTTGTGTCCAACAGCGCTTAGCGCAGACTGAACTCACTCTAGTACCAGAATATTTTGCACACGAAACTTCCTTTAATCTTAAGAACCATGGAGAGAATTTTTATTTTTTACTATGTGTGGGGATTAAGTAACTTTGCCTCAAGTCACTAGAGGGTAAGTCCCAGAATTCAAACACTACCCTGTCTCCAATATCTGGGCCTTTTCACTTCCGTTACTAATTAAAAAATTGTTGAACTATAAATTTGTCGTGATCAATAAAAATCAAGAAAAAGGTGGGAATGTATTCCTTTCCTAATTGCTTTGTTCTTATTAAGCAAAATCACTCAACAAAATAAACAACAGTTTTCAAATGCTTTAACGATGTCCCAAACTGCTGAGTTCTGTACAAGTACTAACTCAGCTAGAGAAAGCTTGAGTCCTATTGCTAACCCCAAATACAGACTAGGGAGAGCACGGGAAGCGGGGACTACAAACCTGTTTCTCCAAGCCACGGCTGGAAGAAGCTCTTTATAGAGATCAATGGCAGATCTTTGTTAATCTTCAGGGTGCTCAAAAGTGGCGCCCAATCTACCACGCGGAGACGGTCAGCGTTGAAGTCCAGCACGCCCTCGCGGAGGCAGGCACGTACGGCGGGAACCGGCACTGAGTCCTGCAAAGCGCACAGGTACTCGTAGTGCGAATAGAAGTCGGCCGTGCTGTCGCGGCGCAGCTTCACCGAGTCGATCATGGCGAGAGGCGCTGCTGGCTCGGAGGTTACCCGCCGCGGGGACGACACCCGCACCCCCCTGGGGACCCTGGGCTCGCCGCCCGCTACACTCCGGTGTCCCCGGCGCCGCCGGCTGTGGCCCCACGCCGTTCCCCGTAGCGGCGGCTTGGGCAGAAGACGCAAAACTCCAGCCGGCTAGGCTTGCCCCTCGAAGCGGCGTTCCCGCGCCGGCGGCCGCCCCGCGGCCTCGGCCGTTACCACCAGCCTCATAGTTCTCGATAACTAGCTGGACTGCAGCTCAGCCGGCGGAGTAATGCCCGCCACGGTGAGCGCCCAAAGAACGTCAGCGCGCTCGCTGTGCGTCAGCACGCAGGCCCCGCCTCCACGACGGGGCGTGCCGCCAGTAGCGAGGGCGGCTAGGTCTTTGTGTTTGTACAGCGTGAGTGCTTGGGAGTATAATCAATAAACAAGGTACGTACGAACAGCGTAGGCACAGTCATCTGTCGTTCTATAAATGCTCTATGTCAGTGTTAATTTCTACAAACAAGTCTCAATTTCTGTAGTTTCTACTTACCTCACATGGTTGCTACGAAACTAGGAAATGCTTCCCGTGAATTCAGGACATTATTGGGAGCGCTAAAAATAATCCTAGCCTAATCAAGAGAAAGTCCTTGGGTGTTGTAAACTGTTAACAGGCTCTGCTTCTATCTAGAAGCTTAGAGGTTTCAGTCCACCCAGAAGTACCTAGGAAGAAAGACCTGGTGATCATTTACCAAAAAATCAGTCATTGAAAACCATAGGGAGCACAGTTGAACTCTGACACACTTTGAGTGGCTATGGGTTGAAATGACTCAGTAGCAACTAGTTGGTTGCTACATCATGAGAAAAACATCAAATTCCAGTAGTCATCCTACAATATACTTGACCAGTATTTCTCAGAACTGTCAAGGGAATAAAAAATACTAAACGGGAAATTTGAGAAGCTATCAGAGCACAAAGGAGTCTAAGGACACACAACAACTTAATGTTATGTGGATCCTGAAAGATAAAAGGACGTTAAGCATAAACTCAGGAAACGTGAATAAAATATGGACTTGAATTAATGATAACATATCAGCATACCATAGTGACATAAGACGTTATTAATACTAGAGGTAGCTGGGGGGGAAGGGAATTGGCAAATATGTATATATTGATGTAGGAGGATACCCAGGATCTATTGTAGAATGAAACAGGCAAGTTACCGAACAAACGGACAATATTATGCCCACATAATGTAAGATACATAGGAACAGAATTCATATCTGTCTTTATAACATCTAGTTAATACAGTGGGTACATATATCTTTGGGCTGAATTTTGTAAGCACACATAAAATAACTCGGAAGAAAAAAACACTGCATTTATTATTAGCGGTTATCCGTAACTGGGGACTGGAACTGGAATGGTGATGAATACTTTCAGTTTTTGTTTAATGATGTTTTCTGGTAACAATGTTTTGTGTTTTCTGGCTCCTGAAATGTTTTACCCACCATCAGCCAGCACCTGTGTCTCTGTGTTTCTAGGCTGCTCCCAGCAATGCTGGGGCCTGGAGAATCAGACATCCTCTGTCATTTGTGTCCTCTCTGCTTCCCTGTCCCCAGGTTTTAACAGGTAAGTGACAGGTAAAAGTATAAAGGCTCCAACAGCCTACCCCTTGATTGGGCAGCTCCAGAAACATTTCTTCCTGTCTCTGCAGCTCTCTTTGATTCAACCTAAGTTCTGCTCTCAAGGATTTTACATAAAGCTTCACTCTTTTCCTGGCTTCTGCTTATTCCAAGTGCTCCTGAATTTTCGTTCTTTCCTTCTGAGAAAAAACAGAGGCAGGGTCTCTGGATGCTTCTTGGCTTCTAGATTTACCTTCAAATAGTGTCCTTACCATATATGACTCTGTCTCCATGTCTGTTCTCCCCTTTTATAAGACACCAGTATAAAGGAATTTGGTGACTGATTTTTTTTGTGAAAAGTGGGTTCTTTGGGGTAAACATGAAGCGGGACCGAGTTTTCTTTAAATTGTTGTAATGCGATAAAAGATTATATGGAAAAGCTACCATTGATGACAGAAGAGGCCTTAAGAGGATAATTTCCTGGAAATTAGCACAAATTCCTGAGAAACATCATACTTTCAAGGTTGTGGAACTGGTAGAAAGAAAGACAAAATCACCAATGGGTAAAGCTGGACTCTGATATAATCTGGCTGTGTGGAATAAATAGAAAATTTTACTAAGGTAAAAATACAAAAATCAAAATCCACTGCTGTTGTTGAGTTGATTCCAACTCATAGCAACCCTATAGGACAGAGTAAAACTGCCCCATAGAATTTTCAAGGAGTACCTTGTGGATTTGAACTGCCAACCTTTTGGTAAGCAGACATAGCACTTAACCACTACACTACTAAGGTTTCCAAGGTAAAAATAGGTATGATGAATAAATGGATTTGGAAGGTCAAGAGAAAGGTGGAGGAGCTCTTAGGTCCAGGATGGAAATACGTGGTTATGTGTTAGGCTTGAGGGTTGGGGAGGGGCTGAGTGTGTCCACACTCCCCTTTGCTCCTCCCCTCAGCAATTCTAGTTCAAAGCTGCCTTCTCAGGCCCCATTGTCTGAGTTGGCATTTTGTGTTCTGGATGACAGAGAAGTTTCTTGTTTTGGAATTCCTTTTTTAATTTTGTCTGTGCTACAGGGTTCCTCCTGTTTCTAAAAATGAATCCATCTTCATCAGTACTTATGAAAAACAGAGACAATGAGCAGTTGAGAGAACGCTTAGGCCAAACACAGAAGAACTGACTGGACTCTTATTTCTCCTGTTCCTCTTCCCAATTCCCTAAATCAGCTACACTGGTACAGACAGAAACCTGAGCACTCAGGACAGATGAGAATGTTGCCTGTTTGGGGGAACAGGTCATAGAGGGCATGGGCCTGTGCAAAGACAAATGTTTCAGCACTCTTACAGACCCGTTCATTTGCAGTAGAAGGTTCCAAGGTGAAATTCCAAACATAAGTGATTCGATGACCTGGAATTAATTAAGGTCTAGGATGCCTGCAGGAAAGTAAAATGTCCCAACCTTGGCTCATCATTCACCTTCCCGTCTTAGGTCAAGCCCTGTGCTGACCCCATGTGAACCACTGATCAGAGGCTGAGGCCTAAGCTGTGTTCTGTGGGATTGTGATGCTGTATCCTTCTTGAGCAGAGGACATACCCTGGACAATACTGAAAATTGCCTCCTCACCTGGGCCAGCTCATTTGACCTCCTACCCAGGACAACCGTGACACCACCATTTCCAAAGGGATTCAGGGGATAGCAGCATTTTCTTGATAACTGCTTTTGGCACTCTAATAAATATAGCCAGTGTCCAATAGAAATTAAATAGGCTAGACCTTGGGTGAGGGTAAGTGTGAAGGATGATGTATTTTTCTGGTGGTCCCTGGGAGGGTCGGAGCAAGAACTGTGAAGAGAATCTATTATGTCTGGTGTCTTAACCTGTCTGGGAACCACTCTGAACTCATACGTGAGGTCTCTGCCCTGGGTGTGTATCTTCTACAAAAAAAAAAAAAGAAAATCCCCAAAGGACTATCTTTCTCAAATCTTTTCAGAGAAGTCTCTTGTTAGTACTTGCTTGATGATGTCATGCAAAAAAAGGCATCACTTGTCTAACAATGGTGGAAGTGTTTGTGGTGTAGATACACAGTGCCTGGTGAAAAGCAGGAAGGAGAGGAAGGAGAAGTCTGATGGTTGAGTTGGAAAAAACAAAAAGCACTGAAAAAGAGAAAGAATAAGGTAGCAAAAGGAAAGAAACAGGAATGTTACCATCATATCTAATCATGGCACCAATCCTGCCTTCCCTTCCGCTACTCTCAACACATTGATCAGCTTCAAGAATTTGTGCCTGATAAGTCAGTGAACAACACCTGAGAGATCCCTGCATGGCTGTGAATGGCATTGGCCTTGCAACAATCTAGAGTTAGACTACAGTATTTACAATGAACATGGGAGACAGAGAAGGTTCAGAAGGAAATGTGAAATGGTCTCTGCAGTACACTTTTATTACACTCAGGGTAAAACATTAGGCATGATCAAGTACATTAGCTTTGACTAACAGGAATTAATTTGTGGTATAATTCTGAGCAAGTCAGTCATTTCTATGCATCTGTTACCTCATTTGAAAATAAGAGGCTAACAAATTGTTGCCAGGTTCCTTCCAACTTTTTTTTTTTATTTATGAGTTATTACTGAAGTTGTTTATGAGGCAGACACAGTTTCTACACCTGAGTGAGATGCAGAGACTATCTGGTTTCTTTTCAACAGGTGGGCTGAACTGTCATTGCAATAGAGAGAAGAGACACTGCCTAGAAAAGGGCCAGACACATGACAAATGTTGTTTTCATTAACAGTCATTCTCTCTCCTAGATCTTGATGCCCTCCCTCTCGGCTCGCTCCTTCCCCACACCTTATCTAGACACTCACAACCATTCACTTATGCTTCCAGATCTACAATTTTATGGGTTTTCTTTGTGGGTAATATCAGCCCTATGCCTTCAAGCACCTGCCCTTCATAAAGCCCAAGTCTGTATCTCGGGTCCAGTCGTCTCTCCAGACCTGCCAGCCAATCTGTCCAGATGCGTCTCCCACCCTCAGTCCCCTCCTGCTGTGTTCTGCATCTCAGAGAAAGGTGCTGCTAGAAACTCTTCCGGCAAGGAACCCTCCGATTCTCCTGCATTATAATCTGGATGACACCTGTGTTCTAACTGGTCACCAGACACCATGCATCTGCCTCTGATTTCAGAAATCCAGTCCTTCATTTCTATTGCCATACCTGAATTCGAACTTTTAGATTACAGAAGCCACCCTCCTTCTAATCGCCTCTCCTCCTCAATAGTGAACCTTATCACTTCCTGGCTTAAAAATCCTTCAGGACAAACAACTCTCCCTGTTTGGCCCCTACCAGGTTTTGAGTCTCACCTCTCCCTGTTCTTTCTTAAAGGCTAGGTTCCACTGTAGCTCCTCAGTTTTGCTGCATTGTATGTCGAAGACTTTCACAGAAGCTGTTGTCTCCTGCCATCAACTAGCTTCTACACATCCTTCAAAAATAAGCTCAGAGTACCCCCTCCAAGAAGTCTTCTCTGAATGCCCTCTTCAATTTTCTGTGCTTACAGCACCCTAAGCTCACTTCTGCTACAGCACTGACCACAGTGAAAGTGTTAACTTGCTACTTCCTCAGAAAAAGGAGAGATCCTTTAGTGCAGAGGGGCTATGCTTGGTGCAGACTGAGCTCAGGAGTGACTTTACATGCATCTCCATTCCCTGGGAGTCCATTTCGAAGCCACGGTGAGCCAAAAGGACAAAAGAGAACTGCCCCATAGGGCTTCCAAGGATGTAATCTTCATGGAAGCAGACTACCACATCTTTCTCCTGTAGAACAGCTGGTGAGTTCCAACTGCTGAGCTTTCTCAGAGACAGCAGAGCTCTCTTAACCCCTGAGATACCAGAACTCATGGAGCTCTCTTCAATGCTTTAAATGTGGGGTCTAGTTTAAAAAGGTTACATAATTTGCCCAAGGTCACTAGTGGAATCCAATCCTGGAATTCAAATCCTAGCCTGTCTCCAGTGCCTGTACTCTCCTCACTGCATCTTGCTACTAAATATATATATGAAATACATATGAGACAACAGCATCAAAAGAAATCCATACTTTCCCATTGAATCGATTCTGACTCATTGTGACCCTGTAGGACATAATACAACTTCTCCACAGTTTCCAAGGAGCACCTGGAAGATTCAAACTGCCAACATTTTGGTTAGCAGCTGTAACTCTGAAATACTGCACTACCAGAGTTTCCAGATCCACACCACCTACTGCTGTCAAGTCAGGTCAGACTTATAGGGACCCTAGAGGTCAGAGTAGAACTGCCCCATAGAGTTTCCAAGAATCACCTGGTGGATTTGAACTGCCAACCTTTTGGTTAGCAGATGTAGCACTTAACCCACTACTCCACCAGTGTTTCCATATATGTAAAAATATATACATGGAAAAGTATACATATGATGCCTGCCAGTTAAGTTCATGAACTCATCCTAGAAGAAGTGTTACATATCTCACTGCTGAATATCACTATGGGCACCTTTGAAGTACTCCCCTTGGGAAGCTATGCACCATTGCCAGTGCCTAGTCCATGCTTCAAAGCAATTTTGGAACTCTTTCTGGAATGGCCATCATCACGTTGCCCTGGATGTCCTGAAGGCCATCAAAATGCCTTCCTTTCAGTATTTCCTTTATTTTGAGGTAAAGAAAAAAGTCATTGGGAGCCACAACAAGTGCGTAGGGAGGGTGTTCCAATACCATTATTTGTTTACTGGCTAAAAACTCCCTCACATACAACCATACAGTTAAGTTCGCCAATTTGGCTCTGTGCCATCATGCGCAATGGCCATTCCAGAAAGAGTTCTAAAATTGCTTTGAAGGATGGATTAGGCACTAGCCTTAGTGCATAGCTTCTGAAGGTGACCATAATGATATTCAGCAATGAGGTATGTAGCACTTAGAACAATTAAGTTCACGAACTTAACTGTCATACTTTGTATGTAAAAATTCACCCTGATCAATAAAACCAAGAAAAAGGTGGCTGTGTGTTTATTCCCTAATCATTTTATTTTCTATTAGGTAAAATCACTGAATAAAATAAGACATAGTTGGTGAATGCTTAAATTTCTTTGTATTATCTTGTCTTCCTCTCAATATGATAAATCTGTATTTATTAGTCCTTCTTTTCATTATAATGTGTCATCTTTTACATAATAACATCTATGTTTCCCTTTTTTTTCAGTGTTTCAGGTCTACTTTTGTGATTTCTCTATTTGAATTGATATCTGGTTGCTCTCTCCAGTGTTCTAGCCTTCAGTTATCTGATGTTAATCTGTGTTCTAAGGGAAGAACTCCCTTTAGTATTTCTTGTAATTTTGGTTTGTTTTTTTCAAATTCTCTAAACTTCTGTTTGTCTGGAAATGTCCTAATTTCACCACCATATTTGAAAGACAGCTTTGCTGGATATATATTTTGTGGCTGACAGTTTTTTTCCTTTAAGATTTTGTGTATGTCAACCCATTGCCTTCTTGCCTGCATGGTTTCTGCTGAGTAGTCTGAACTTAGTCTGTTTACTTTTCTTGTAGATTATTTTTCATTTATCCCTAGCTGCCCGTAAAACTCCATCAGTTTTGGTAACTTTGATTACAATGTGTTTTGGTGTCTTTCTTTTGGGAGCTATGTTGTATGGAGTTTGATGAGCATATTGGACAGGTATTTTCTCATCTTTCATAATGTTAGGGCAATTTACTGTCAACAAGTCTTCAACAGTTCTATCTGTATGTTCTGTTATCTGTCTTAGTCATCTAATGCTGCTCTAACAGAAATATCACAAACAGATGGTTAACAAAGAAAAGTTTATTCTTATATAACCCAGTAAACTACAAGTCCGAATTCAGGACACCAGCTTATGGGGAAGGCTCTTGCCGTCTGTCAGCTCTGCAGGAAGGTCCCTGTGTTGCATCAGTCTTCCTTTGGTCTGGGAGCATCTTGGCCCAGGAACCTCAGGTCCAAAGGGCTTCCTCTGCTCCCAGCACTGCTTTTTTGTTGGCATGAGGTCCCCAACTCTGTTTTCTTTCCTTTCCTTTTTTCTCTTGTAAGATAAATATGGTGCAAGCCACACTCCAAGGAATCTCCTTAGCTAAGGTTGTTACAGTCCTACCCTAATCCCCTTTACAATAATTCAATCTTGTCCTATTAACCACTTGCAGAGATGAGTATTTAAAAAAAAAAAACCAAAAAACAGCTTACTGTCATTGAGTCCTTTTTGACTCCTAGTGACCTTATAAGACACAGAAGAACTGCCCCATAGAGTTTCAAAGGACTGCCTGGTAGATTTCAATTGCCAACATTTTGGTTAGCAGCTGAAGCAGTTAACCACTATGTCAAGATTAGAATTTACAACGTGGGAAAATCACAAAATGGAGGACAACTATAAACTACTGGGAATCACGGCTCAGCCAAATTACTACACACACTTTTTGGAGGACACAATTCAATCCATGACACCTCCCCTATTATGGTATGCCAATCATTTGTAGATTATTCCTTTTGATAGAGTCTATGGTAATTCTTAGTGTTTCTTCATTTTTAAAAATTCTTTAATCTGATTTTTCCTCAAATATGTTGGTGTCAAGTGTTTTATCTTCGCTCTTCGTAATTCTGGCTTCATTGCCTCAGTTCTCCTCCTTTGGCTTTCTATTTTTCTAATTCTGTAATTTTATTACTAATCTTCTGAACTTCCTCATGCTGTTTCTCTGGGCTTTCTTGCAACCTGTTCAATTTATCATTATGCTCTGGTGTGTTTTAACCAATCTCCTTCCTGATCTCTTCAAGAGTTCTAAATATTAATCTTTTGTATTCCACTTCTGATAATACCACAAAGTTCTCTTCTTCTGGAAAATTTCCAGATTCTTTGTTTTGGGAGCTTTCTGAAGCCACTGTGGCCTGCCTCTTAAAGTGATTTGATACTGACTATTGTCTCTGATCCATCCACAAAGTTACTGTATCTCTTGTACGTGTGTTTACTGTGTTCTAGCTTCTTGTTTTGAAATGTTAGGATAGGCTGGTTGTGTGAGCTAGTTTGATTACTGGCACCTTTGAGGCTCTAACACCCTGTCACCACATGGTTAGAGCTGCTGTTAGGCAAATGAACCCAAGCACTGGTTTACTTTTCGTGTAGTGTTCAGCTCAGGTGCCCAGGTAGTCAGTCACTACATGTTTGGTGCGAGCACTCTCCTGCATTCCTGGATGGGCAGGGGTAATGTGTAGGCACAAGTACTGGCTGCATGCACTGAGGAAGGCCGGGAGCTGACAGTCATCAGTGAGCATCTGTGAGGAAGGTGTGTTCCCTTATGGTTGAGCATAGGCAAGGGAACTGTTGCTGTCCTGAGTTCCCAGTTTAAGGGAGCTGGCAGATTATTTGTCCCCTCCCCTCCCCCTCCACATTGTCTGTTAAATTGTTCCTTCTCTGAATCTAGAAGAATGCCTCAGGGCATGTGTAATGAGTCCTATTTCCATCCAGGTAATGGTGTCAGATTTTCCAGCCCAATACGGTGCTGAGAACGCAAGAGGTTTATCCCAAAGGAAAGACTTAGATCTTCAGATGGCAAATTAGATGCAATCCACTTAGTTTTGGATGATCAAATGCATCTTTCACTGATTGTGGAGAGGTCAGTAGGCCCTCTGCTGCTTGGTTTCCTCTACTGAGGAAGATACCCTCTGATACCCTCCATTCACCATGCTCACCAAGTTCAACACAGAGGAGCTGCCTGTGGGGTGGCAACTCCCGTTGGGTCAGGTCTGGCCAGTCTTAGATACTTCTGGGTTTACTTTCCCTTTCTTGCCTCTATCTGATCTCTCAACTTACCCTTTGATGTTCAGGGATCCTAGAATGCCCTATATAATCAATTTTTTTTTCTTTCTTTTCTTCTTTTGGTGTTACAGGCATCACAGGAAGTGTCCGATTGGTCCACCATCTTAGCCCTTCCTGGCAAATGCTTAAAAATGCCCCAAACTAAAAGATAGAGGAGCAGGGATGGGGGCCTGGGAGCCATGTTTTCAGGGGATGTCGAGGTCAACTGGCATAACTAGTCTTTTGCTAAGAGAGTCTTCTGCACTGCCTACTGGTGAGTGATGTCTGGGGTTTTAAAAGCTAGCATACTGCCATCTGAGGTATATCACATGGTCCCAACTCATGTGGAAGAGATGATGACTGAGAATATCAAGCACACAAGGAAAAATGAGACTAGAAGACAGGTGGACCCATGTGAATGGAAGACTATGTGAACATGAGACCAGAAGAGCCAGGTGGTGCCCGGCCATACTCAGAGGCTGCTGTGATGGGGGACAAAATGTAGAGTTCCTGAGGTAACATGAGAAAAAGAGGTGTGCAGTTCAAGAACTCTACTAAAAGACCAGAACTGATGGTCCGACAGCCTGGAGAGCACCCTGGGAACTTGGCCCCTAGATCTGCTGGTTGCGGAAACCAGGACTGAGGTGAACTCTTCGGACAAAAATGGACTGGTCTTGGTGACACAGCATAAGCACATGGTGTACTTTATGGTTTTATACATTTATTGAGACTCTCCTACTAGTTTCTTTCTAAATGAGAGAGAAGAGGGTGAAGAGAAGTGGACAGGTGCTTGTTAAGAGGATACTAGAAGTACAGAGTGAAAAACAGTAATGTGCTGTCACTGGCTGAGGACAGCAAATGGACTTGCAGATAGGCGGGCATGCAAAATTGATTTGGATTGTATACTTTCACTTAATCACAATTAAAAAAATGTCCCGAACTTTGTGCTAGGTGCTGTCTAATCATTCACTTAGAATCACTGGGTCCTGTTACTAAGCTCATGTCTAAAAAAATAAAAACTCATTACCAGAGAGTGGACAGCCACTCATATGATCCTGTAAGTACTGAGTGGAACTGCCTCAAATGGTTCCCAAGGAGTGACTATTGAATTCGAACTGCCAGCCTTCAGGTTAGCAGGTATAGCTCGCTGTAGCCCTCAACTACTGTATCACCAGTGCGACTGAACAGGGTTTGGAGGTGAGCATTTGCTCCTGGATGCAGTTTAAGGAGGCGCAAAGCAAACCCTGTCTGTGAAACACCTTCTCCTGCCCACCACCCTCCAGCTCTGCTGAGGATTGACAGCAGGGAGGCTGGGAGGGAGGGAGGCAGAGCACAGACTCACCAGACTCAGAGACTGCTCCTGGGTGCTCAGTACCTGAGCTGTGCCTCTGTTAACAGGACTACCGCACACGTATTCCAGCACTGTGTTCATACGGCTCCATTCTGGACGTATGGAGGGAGACTGTTCTTGCAGAAGAAATGCTGCAGGGACGAGTGGAAATGGCAGGCGGGAACTACACACGTGTTTCTCCAAGCCATGGTTGGAAGACGCTCTTTACAGAGATCCAGAGCAGATCTTGGTGAACCTTCAAGACGCTCAAGAGTGAGGCCCACTGCACCACGGGGAGGCAGTCAGCATTTAGGTCCCGCACGCCCTCGCGGAGGCAGGCGCGCACAGCACCCGCAGGGATGTGGAGTCCTGCAGCGCTCACAGGTACATATAGTGCAAACAGAAGCTGGCTGCACTGTCGTGGCGCGGCTTCACTGAGTTGATCGTGGCTGAGAGGAGCGGGATCCGGGGTTCGTCCTCAGCAGAGACAAGGCCAGCAGCCCCAGAAGCCCTAGGCTAGCTGTCTGCTACACTTTGTCGTCACCGCCCAGCTGGCTGCAGCCCTAAGCGGTGCCCCCGAGCGGCTGCTCTGGCAAAAGTCACAGAACTCTTCCCCCCTCGTCTGGCCCCTGGATGCAGCGCTGCTGCGCCGCCCACAGTCTCGCAGTTGTACTCGTTAATGCCCACTTCTGGGTCTTGGCAACTAGGTGGGCTACCAATCACCCGGCGGGCTAGTGTCGGTCGCGGTGGGGCGTGGAGGACGTCATTACGCGGGGGATGGGTGGGAGGAGGTGATAGGCTGACTCACCGTGAGGGAGGTCCAGGAAAGAATTCTTCGGGGTTACTTGCTGTCCGTCTCCCAGTACCCTGTGTATTGTAGCCTATCATTACTACATAGATGTTCTTGGGCGTAGTTTTTCACTCCAGGCCTTTCTCTTGCAGCACCGCTGGATGGGCTGGAGTCACAAACCTTTAGGTTAGTAGTCTAGCCCAAATTGTCTGTGTACTACTTGGGGACCTTTGGGTAATACACACTCAATTCTAGAAATGTTTTCTGATACTGTGAAAAGTGCTGCTATGAACACTGGTAGCACAGTTCTATTTATGTTCCGTCTGTCAAATCTTTTGAGTACATATCTTGCTGGGGAATTGCTGAGTCATGTGGTAATTTTATGTTCAGCTTTTGAGGAATTGCTAACCTGCATTCCACAGCAGCAGTGCCATTCTGCATATCCACTAGCAGTGGACAAGGGCATCACTTTCCCCTGGTAGTCGCCAGTTATTTGTTTTCTGTTTCTTTGTTGTTTTAAATCTTATGTGTCTTAGTGGTAATCAAGTGGTCTCTTACTGTGTTTTTGATTTGCACCTCTGCGATGGCTTATAATGAGTATCTTTTTATGCGTTGGGTGGCCATTTGAATTTCATTTTGGTTAAAATGCCTATTCAAGTTCTTTGGCCACTTTGCGATTGGATCTTTCGTCTTTTTGTTGTTAAGTTGTTGAAAGTTTTATATGTATTTTGGTTATTAGATTCTTGTTGGCTAACAGTTTCCAGAGATACTCATTCAGTAGCTTTCTTTTCATTTTTTGGTAACGACTTTTGATGAATAGAACTTTTTAATTTTTATGAGATTCTGTTTATTTTGTATTTTGCTGTTGGTGCTTTTGTTACTGTATTTGATAATATGCTGTCAAAGGCTAGCCCTGACAGTGTTCCCTCTACTTTTTGTCTAATAACTTCACTGTTTTAGTTTTTACACTTGCATCTTAATCTAGTTTAAATTTGTTTTAATGTGAGGCATGTATCCTGTTTCATTTTTCTGTGTATGGATATTCAATTTTCTCAGCACCATTTATTGAAGGTACTCTTGTTTCCTTACTGAGTGAATTTAGCAGCCTTTCAAAAATCAGTTGACCATGGATGTGTGAGTTTATTTCTGGATTCTCAATTCTATTTCACCTGTCTATGTGTCTGTCATACCAGTAACAGGCTGCTTATGATTACTATAGTGAAATTAGTGAAATAATATGTTTTAAAACCAAGAAGTGTGCGTCCTCCTCCTTTCTTCTTCTTTTTCAACATTGCTTTAGTGGTTCATGGCCTCTTGACATTCTGTATAAAGTTGAGGATTGGTTTTTCCATTTCTGTTAAAGAAGACTGTTGCAATTTTGATCAAGATTGTTTGATGCTGTAGATTGATTTGGGTAGCATTAGCATCTTAACAGTATTGTCTTCCAACCCATTAACAGAGAACATCTAACTCTTCTTTCCAGTGTTCTGGGACCCTAGTGGCACAGTGATTAAGAGCCACAGCTGTTACCCAAAAGGTGGGCAGCTCAAATCTACCACAGCCTCCTTGGAAATCTTGAGGCAGTTCTGCTCTGTTCTATAGGGTTGCTTTGAGTTAGAATTGACTCACTGGCAATGGGCTTTTGATTTCTTTTAGCAATGTTTTATAATATTCTTATGGTATCAGTCTTTAATATTCCTGTTGTGTTGTTGTTACGTGCCATCAGGTCAGTTCCAACTCATAGTGACGCTGTGAACAACAGAAGGAAACACTGCCCAGTCTTGTGCCATGTCCACAGTCATTTTTATGCTTAAACCCGTTGTTGCAGCCACCGTGTCAATCCATCTCATCGAGGGTCTTCCTCTTTTTTGCTGACCGTCCACTCTGCCAAGCATGATGTCCTTTTCCAGGGACTGATCCTTCCTGACAGCATGTCCAAAGTATGAAAGATACAGACTTGCAAAGTTTGCTTCTGAGGAACACTCTGGTTGTACTTCTTCTAGAACAGACCTGTTTGTTGTTTTGATGGTCTGTGGTAGCATTCAACACCACAGTTGAAAGGCGTCAATTCTTCTTCTGTCTTCCTTGTTCTTGTCCAGCGTTCACGTGCACATGATGGGATTGAAAGTACCATGGCTTGGGTCAGGTGTACTTTAGTCTTCGTGGGGAAACCTTACTTTTCAATACTTTTAAAAAGGTCCTTTGCAGCAGATTTTCCCAAGGTTATGTGTCTTTTGATTTCTTGACTGCTGTTTCCATGGGCATTGATTGTGGACCCAAGTAAAATGAAGTCCTTGACAACCTTAGTCCTTTCTCTGTTTATGATGATGTTGCTTACTGGTCCAGTTGTGAGGATTTTTTGTTTTCCTGATGTTGAGGTGCAATCCATACTGAAAGCTGTGATCCTTGATCTTCATCACTAAGTGTTTCAAATCTTCTACACTTCCAGCACGTAAGGTGGTATTGTCTGCATAACACAGGTTGTTAATGAGTCCTGTAATCCTGATGCCTTGTTCTTCATATAATTCAGCTTCTGGGATTATTTGCTTGGCATACAGATTGCAAAGGTGTGGTGAAAGGATACAACCATGATGCACACCTTTCCTGACTTTAAACCATGCAGTGTCCCTTTGTTCTGTTTGCACGTCTGCCTCTTGATCCATGTACAGATTCCTTAATAGCACAATTAAGTGTTCTAGAATTCCCATTTTATGCAATGGCAGCCATAGTTTGTTATGATTCACACAGTCAAATGGTTTTGTGTACTCAGTGGAACACAGGTAAACCTCTTTCTGGTATTCTCTGCTTTCAGCCAAGATCCATCTGACATCAGCAGTGATACCCCTGGTTCCATGTTTTCTTCTGAATCCAGCTTGAATTTCTGGCAGTTCCGTGTCAGTATATTGTTGCAGTCATCATTTTTGAATGATCTTGAGCAAAATTTTACTTGCATGTGATATTATTTGATAATTTCCATGTTCAGTTGAATCACCTTTCTTTGCAATGGATGTAAATATGGATCTCTTCCAGTCAGTTGGCCAGGTAGCTGTCCTCCAGATTTCTTGGCATAGATAAGTGAGCACTTCCAGTACTGCATCTGTTTGTTGAAACATCTCAGTTGATATTCCATCAATTCCTAGAGCCTTGTTCTTGGCCTGTGGCTTCAATGCAGCTTTGACTTCTTCCTTCAGTACTATCAGTTCCTGACCATATGCTGCCTCTTCAAACAGCTGAACACAGACCAGTTCTTTCTGGTTTAATGACTCAGTGTACTCCTTCCATCTTCTTTTGATGCTGCCTGAGTCATTTAATAGTTTGCCTGTAGAATTGTTCACTGTCGCACCTGGAGGCTTAAATTTTTCTTCAGTTCTTTCAGTGTGAGAAATGTAGAATGTGTTCTTCCTTTCTGGTTTTCCATTTCCAGCTCTTTGCATATGTCATTATAATATTTTGTCTTCTAGAGCTGCTCTTTGAAATCTTCTGTTTAGGTCTTTTACTTCGCCATTCCTTCCTTTTGCTTTAGCTGCTTGATGCTTGAGAGCAAGTTTCAGAGTTTCTCTTGGCATCCAATTTGTTCTTTTCTTTCTTTCCTGTCTTGTTAATGAATTTTTGCTCTCTTTATGGATAATGTCTTTGATGTCATTCCACAATTCGTCTGGTCTTCCGTCATTGGTGGTCAACACATCAAATCTGGTCGATACATCAAATCTTTTCTTGAGATGGTCTTTAAACTCAGGAGGGATATACTCAACGTCATACTTTGTCTCCTGTGGACTCATTCTAATTTTCTTCAGTTTCACTTTGAATTTGCATACGAGCGATGGGTGATCTGTACCTCAGTCAGCACCTAGTCTTGTTCTGACTGCTGATATGGAGCTTTTTCATTGTCTTATGCCACAAGTGTAGTCAGTTTGATTCCTGTGTATTCTATCAGGTGAGGTCCGTGTGTACAGTCACCATTTGTGTTGGTTAAAACAGTACTTGCAATGAAGAAGTCGTTAGTCTTGCAAGATTCTATTGCGTGATCTCTAGCATTGCTTCTATCACCAAGGCGGTATTTTCCAACTACCGATCCTTCTTTGTTTTCAACTTTTGCTTTCCAGTCACCAGTAATTTTCAGTGCATCTGGATTGTGTGTTTGATTGGTTTCAGACTGCAGAAGCTGGTATATCCCTGGTTAAACTTATTGCTATGTATTTTATTCTGTTAGATGCCATTTTAAATGGAATTGTTTTTCCAAATTCCCTTTCAGTTTCTCATTTCTGGTGTACAGAAACCCAACTTTGTACCTCCAGCTTCACTGAATTCCTCCGTTAGCTCTAGAAGTTTCTTTGGGATTTTCAGTATACAAGATCATGACACTGGTAAATAGAGAAATTTTACTTCTCCTTTTCCAGTCTGGATACTTTTTATTTATTTTTCTTGTCTTCTTGCTCTGGGTAGAACATCTAATACAGTATAGGGTAGAAGTAATGAGAGCAGGTTCCCTTGTCTTGTTACAAATTTCAAAAGGAAAGGTCTCCATCTTTCTCTATTAAGTATAGTTTTGGCTATTGAATTTTATATATACCCTGAATCATATTGACAAACTTCCCTTCTTTTCTAATCTTCTTTAGAGTTTTCATTAACAAGGTGTTTTGGGTTTTCTAAAGTTGCATTTTCTGCATCCACAGAGGTGATCACATAGTTCTTTTTCCTTTGTTCTACTGATGTGATGCATCATGTTAATTGACTTCCTGGTGATTAACCATCCCTGCATTCCTGGAATTAATCTTACTTGGTCATGGTGTATGATTCTTTAAATATTTGTTTTGTGTATGTGTATGCTTTCAGTGAAAGTTTACTGTTTGAGTTGCTTTCTCATTGAAAAATTTATACATACATGGTTGTGTGACCCTAGTTGCCCTCCGCATAATATGAAGCACATTCCTCCTTCTACCCTAAATTTCTCGTGTCCATTTAACCACCTCCTGTTCCTTTTTGCCTTCTTATCTCACTTCTGGGCAGTAGCTGCTCATTTAGTCTCTTGTAACTACTTGAGATAAGCGCACTCTTCACAGTTATCATTTTATATCCTGTAGTCCAATGACTCTTTAAATCTTTATCTTTACTTTTGGAGAGCCTGACTGTTTGTCAGTGTGGATCCCTTTGCATTTTTCCTGCTTGGGGTTCTTTGAGCTTCTTGAATTTGTAGATTCATGTTCTTCATCAGAATTTGGAACATTTCTAATACTATTTCTTCAGATATTCTTTCTTTTCCTTTCATCTCTTTTTGGAATTCCTGTGATGTGTATGTTAGGTCTGTAAGGATGGCACAGGAGCTGGCATTGTTTTGTTCTTTTGTACACAAGGTTGCTATGGGTTGGAACTGACGGGATGGCACCTAACAACAACAAACAGTGTATGAAAATTACAGATAACAGTAAAAAGGGAAACAAATACTGTTTGAGAGAAGGATGGAGTTGTTATTGTTAATACAGTGTTTTATCTCAACATAAATGAAATTTTTCAAAGAACACGTTTCTTAGAACTTCAGGTAGCTTCCAAATAAAAAAATTATTTTTTGCTAATTGTTTGGTGATCTTTGCTGCATAACAACTTACTGCAAACCTTTTTTGAGGGAAATTACTAGATCATGTTGTTCTTGTTATTAGGTGCCTTCCAGTTGGTTCCGACTCACAGTGACTCTGTGTACAACAGAGTGAGTCACTGCCCTGTCCTGCACCATGCTCGCCACTGTTGCTGTGCATGAACCCATCATTGCAGCTGCTGTCTCGGTCCTTCTTGTTGAGGATCTTCCTCTTCTCTGCTGACTCTACTTTACCAAGCTTTATGTCCTCTGGTGACTGATTCCTCCTGAAAACATGTCCAAAGTATGTGAAAGAGTGTCTTGCCGTCATTGCTTCTAAGGAGCACTCTGATGTACCTCTTTGAAGACAGATATGTTTGTTCTTTTCGCAGTTCATGGTATGTGAATAGTATTCAGTATTCTTCTCTAAATCATGATTGAAAGGTGCCAGTTCTTCTGTATTCCTATTCATTGTCCAGCTTTCTCATGCATATGAAGCGACTGAAAATACGATGGCTTGGGGCAGGCACACCTTAGTCTTCAAGGTAGTGTCTTTGCTTTTCAACACTTGAAAGCGGTCTTTTGCAGTATGTTTTTCCAATGCAGTATGCCTTTTTATTTCTTGAGTGCTGCTTTCGTGGGTAACTGATTGTGGACCTGAGTAAAAAAACTTGAAAGCTTCAATGTTTTCTCTACTTACCACAATGGTGCTTTCTGGTCCAGTTGTGAAGACTTTTTTTCCTTGATGTTGAGGTGTAATCCATACTGGAGGCTATGGTCTTTGATCTTCTCCAGCAAGTGTTTCGAGTTGTCTTCACTTTCAGCAAACAAAGTTGTGTCATCTGAATAACTCAGGTTGTTAATAAGTCTTCTTCCAGTCATTATGCCCCATTCTTCTTCATATAGTCCAGTTTCTCAGAATATTTGCTTGGCATACAGATTGAAAATATATGGTGAAAGGGTACAACTCCGACACACACTTTCTTCACTTTAAATTGTGCAATGTCTCCTAGTTCTGTTGAAACTGCTGCCTCTTGATCCACGTACAAATTCCTCATAGCACAACTAAGTGTTCTGAAATGCCCATTCTCTGCAACATTATCCATAATTTGTTACGATTCACACAGTCCAGTGCTTTTGTCCAGTCAATAAAACATACGACATACATTGGTAAACATCTTTCTGGTATTCTCTGCTTTCATCCAAGATCCATTTGATGTTAGTTGTGTTATTCCTGGTTCTACATCCTCTTCCGAATCCAACTTGAATTTCTGGCAGTTCTCTGTCAATATTCTTGCATGATTTTCAGCTAAAATTTATTTGCATGTGATATTAATGACTGGTAATTTCTACATTTAGTTGGAATACTTTTGGGGGGAATAGGCATAAATGTGGATCTCTTCCAGTCAGTTGGCCAGGTAGCTGTCTGCCAAATATCTTGGCATAGACAAGTGAGGACTTCCACCACTGCATCTGTTTGTTGAAACATTTCAACTGATATTCCATCTGTTCCTGCAGGCTTGTTTTTTGGCCCGTTCCTTCAGTGCAGCTTGGACCTCTTCTTCAGTACCATCAGTTCCTGATCATATGCTACCCCTTGAAATGGTTGAATGTTGACCAGTTCTTTTTGGTTTAATCAGTGTGTATTCCTTCCATCTTCTTTCGATACTTTGTGCATCGTTTAATATTTTCCCCGTAGAGTCCTTTACTATTACAACTCAACGCTTGAATTTTTTTCTTTGATTCTTTCAACTTAAGAGATGCTGAGTGTCATGTTCCTTCTTGGTTTTCTCTCACTAGTTCTCTACATGTTATTACATTTGTCTTCTCAGCTATAATTTGAAATCTTCAGTTCTTTTACTTCAACATTTCTTCCTTTTGCATTAGCTACTCGATGTTTAAGAGCAAGTTTCAGAGTCTCTTCTGATATCCATTTTGGTCTTTTCTTTCTTTCATGTCTTTTTAATGACCTCTTGCTTTCTTCATGTATGCTATCTTTTGTATGATTCCAGAATCATCTGGTCTTCGGTCATTCATGTTTAGTGAGTCACATCTGTTCTTAAGTGTGGTGGGATATACTCAAAGTTGTACTTTGACTTTCATGGACTTTTCCTAACTTTTTTCAGTTTCAGTTTGAACTTACATATGAGGAACAGATGGTCTGTTGCACAATCAGCTTCTGGCTTTGTTTTTACTGATGATATTGATCTTTTCCATTGTGTCTTTTCACAGATGCAGTCTATTTTAGTCCTGTGTGTTCTATCTGGCAAGGTCCATATGTATAAACCAAGAATTCAAATCCATTGCGGTTGAGTCAATTCCAACTCATAGTGACCCTATAGGACTGAGTAGAACTGCCCAACAGAGTTTCCAAGGAAGGCCTGATGGATTTGAACTGTTAACCTTTTGATTAACCATAGTGCTTAGCACTTAGCCAGTGTGCCAGTACAGTTTTTTCCATGTCTATAGTCACTGTTTATGTTGATGAAAAAAGGTATTTGCATGGAAGACGTCTTTAGTTTTATAAAATTCTGTCACTAAGGCCATATTTTCTAACTTCTAATCCTTCTTCTTTGTTTTCAGCCTTCACATTCCAATCACTGGTAATTATCAGTGCATCATGATTGCCTATTCTATCAATTACAGACTGCAGAAGCCGTAAAAAGCTTGAGTTTCTTCATCTTTGGCCTCAGTGGTTTGTGCATAAATTTAAATAAAATCATATTGTCTTTCTTGTAGTTGTATGGATATGTTATCCTATCACTGACAGTGTTGTACTTCAGGATAGATCTTGAAAGACTCTTTTTGGCAATGAGTATAACACTGTGCCTCTTCAAATTGTCATTCCTAGAATAGTAGACCATGATTGTCTGATTTAAAATGGCCCATATCCATCCATTTTAGGTCAGTAATGCTTAGAATATGACTGCTGGCAAATTGCATTTCATTTTTGATGATTTCCAATTTTCCTAGGGTCATACATTATACATTCCATATTCTGATCATTAGTTGATGTTTGGAGCTATTTCTTCTCATTTTGAGCTGTGCCACATCAGCAAATGAGGGTCTTGAAAGCTTCATTCTATCCACATCAATAAGGTTGACTGTACTTTGAGGAGGCAGCTTTTCCCTAGTGGACTTTTGAGTGCCCTCCAACCAGGGGAAGGGGGCAGGCTCTTCTTCTAGCACTGTATCTGACCATGTTCCACTGGTATTCATAAAGTTTTCACTAGCTGGTTCTTGCCAGAAGTCAATTTCTGAATCTTTCTTCCTAGTCTGTCTTAGTCTGGAAGCTAAGCTGAAACCCTGCTGGTGACCCTGCTAGTATCTGAATACCAGTGGCATAGCTTCCAATATCATAGCAACTTGCAAGCCCCTACAGTATGACAAACTGATAGATGTATGGGGGTAGCATATTATAATACATAGAATACATAGAAATGCCTATATAAAATACATAGAATACATTAAAATTGTAAAGTGTAAAACTTTAAAATTGCAGATTCTAATACATATAATTTTGTTTTGCTTCCTCTGTATTATTTCTTAAGCACTCTGGTGGTACAGTGGTTAAGCACTTGGCTGCCAACTGAGAGGTCAGTAGTTGGAACCCACCAGCTGCTCTGCAGGAGAAGGCTATGACAGTCTGCTTCTGTAAAGCTTGGAAACCCTATGGGGCGATTCTGTTCTGTCCTGTAGGGAAGCTGTGAGTTAGAACTGACTTGAGGTCAATGGGTTTGGCTTGGTTTGCTTTATGCTATTTTTTATAATTTCACTGTTTCAAACTTTATAATTACTCACAAGAAAGGATCAGTTTCATATTAGATTTAGCTTAATTTATTCTACCGTGCCATTCATTCTTTCAGAAGCTAATTTGAAACTAAATATAATGTGTTCTAGAAAGGGTATCTCTTTTTTAGTGACCCTGTGCGTTACCAAGCATGATGTCCTTCTCCCGTAACTGGTTACTCCTGATAACATATCCAATGTATGTGAGATGAAGTGTCACCATCTTCGCTTCTAAGGAGCATTCTATCTGTACTTATTCCAAGACAGCTTTGTTTATTCTGCTGGCCGTCCATGGTATATACAGTATTCTTTGCTGACACCCTAATTCAAATGCATCATTTCTTCTTCAGTCTTTCCTTCTCATTGTCCAGCTCTTTGCATGCGTATGAGGTAACTGAAAATACCATGGCTTCAGCTGAGTGTATCTTAGCTGTCAGAGTGATGCCTTTGCCTTTCAATATTTTAATATGTTGTTGGGTATTTAACAGATATAAATGTGATGTGAATAGTAGCACAAGAGGAGGGTAGAGGGTGAGGCTCTATGAGCACAATTTCTGTGTCTCACTGGAATGCAAAGAGCAGCCATAAGAATTATGGGATGACTGTATTAGCACTAGAAAAAAATACATTTTAAAATGAAAAAATGCTATTACCTATAAATTGGGCCTTTTATAATGAAAAAGGGTAAATCCATCAGAGAGATACAAAAATTATGAACACATTGGCACATAATAAGACAGCCCTAAAATACATGAAACAAATTCTGATAGAATTGAAGTGAGAAATAGATAATTCAGCAGTATTAGAGATGTTAACATCACATTGTTAATAATTGGTGGACCGGTAGGCAGACATTCAGTGGATACATGCTCAAAGGACGTAGAAGACGTCAATGATGCTATAAACTAGACCTAACAAACATCTTTAGAACACTCATCCAAGCAACAGCAAAATACATATTCTTCTCAAGGGCATATGAAATGTTACTTGGATAGATCATGTGCTAGACCATAAGATAAGAAATTAGAATCCTCGTGTATTACAGGTGGGAGTGTGAAATGGTGGTTATTTTGGAAAAGGGTTTTCCATTCCCCTAAAGCTTAGAGTTACCCTCTGATGCAACAATTTCACTGCTAGATACATACCAAAGAAAACTGAAAACGTATGTCCACACAAAAAATGTACAGAGTTCCTTGGTCATTCATGTTTCTTAGAATACTATTGCCTTCTCTCTGTGTTTGACGCATGCTCTGATTAGAATGTGAAGCATAGCCTCTTGGGGCTGTAGCCACTTCCATAATGTGATCTGATGCGATTAGCTAATAAGTTGTGAGGGGAACTGCCGTGGGGGTATGGCCTGTATTCAATATATATGGACCTTCTGGCAAAGCTTGCTAGCTTTTGCTCTCTCCGGATCTTCATGCAGCTTGTCATCAGTTGACCTCCAGTTCCTGAGACTTGAGCCAGCAGCCTGCTGTCTTACCTGCCTACCTTGGGTTCATCAGACTTCATAGCCTGTGAACCAGCAGCCTGCCACCTCACCTGCTGATCTTGAGTTCATCAGCCCCTGCAGATGTGTGAGTCAGGAGAAGCCTCCAGCCTAATGCCTGATCCATGAACTTAGGCCTTTGTGGTCCTCTACAATTTCGTGAGTCATCTCCTTGTGATAAATCTCTTTCTGTGTCTTTTTCTACATGTAGATGGATGGATGGATGGATGGATGGACAGATAACCAAATAGGTAGATAAGATCTATGCTTTATTGGTTTTGCTTCTTTAGAGAATCCAGCCTAAGATATTTGGTACTAAGAGTGGTTCTAGAGAAACAAAACTATGTATGGACTTGCTAACCTGGTTCTGAAGTCTGGTTAGTTTGAAAATGTTGTTTTATGTATATATTGCTCATTACAGTCTTACTGGATACATGATTTCCAAAGATATTCTCCTTTTTCACTTCTTATTTTAGTGGAGAGAATCCTCCTGTAGATTCTTGACAAAGAGTACAAAGGAAGTCAATTTTCTGGAGCATTGCGTGTTTGAAAATTTTAATTTCCCCCTCACTCATGATGAACAGTTTGTCAAAATAGGAAATATTAGGTTGGGGATCATTTTTTATTCACATTTTTGGCAGCATTTTTCACCGAACCCAGACTTCTGTGGCTCCTGCTGGAGCACAGTTCTCCTGCCCTAGAATTGCCAAGCCCATGAAGTTAATGATACTCCAAATGAAGTAAAGAATTGCGTCCAAGCGCAAGTATTTCAGCAAGATAGTTAAGGCTCGAGAGCCCCCTGGACCTCAACTAAATCAAGAGTTATTCTTCAAGCTAGTGAGCTGGGAAACTCTAAACTTAGTTTTCACCCCTAGAGAGAGAGGATACCAGGAGACCTAAAACAGGAGTCTTCAAGGAGCAGGTGGCTGGGGGTGATGAGGGGGTAGGCAAGTTTGGGACCTACTACCCAGCTCAGGACAGAGAATTGGCAGGTATTACTTTGAAGAAAGCACCCCAATACATGCCAAGTTAGAACTAGGATTTGGGAGTTTGTATCAATGGCTTTTACCACAAAGAAAAGGGCAGAAAGTTTTCATGTCACAAACCACGCCAGGGGCAACTTCTGTGCAGAGCCTAGTCTCAAGGAAAGTAAATTCCCTTTGTGAGCAGAAAAGATGCTGAAAGTGAGGGGAACAAACAGCCGCCGAGCCAATCTTAGAAAAGAAAATGATGCTTACCCATGGACTTCATGCTTGCTGTGTTCTAGAACACACAGCCAGTATCTGGTAGACCCAAGAGCTGATGGGCCTTGGGTGAGGCTCTGTGCAGCTGTGTGAGGCTATGGGAGGGAGGTTGCTTTGGCAGTCCCTAGAAGGACAGGGCAAAGCCTAAGAAGAGAATCTATTGTGTTTAGAGTTTGTAACTATCTTAGTGCTGCTGTAACAGAAATACCATCACTACTCTTACGTAGCCCTAATGAACAAAAATTTATTTTCTCACAATTTAGGAAGCTAGAAGTCCAAAGTCAAGAAAGGGTTCTAGAGAAGGCTTTTTCTGTTTGCTCTGGAGAAAAATCCTTGTATTAGCTTCCCTGACATTCTTATTGCCATTCCTTAGAGATCTCCGTGTGGCATCTACATTGCTTCTACGAGTAATCTGTTCTTTTTGTATTTGAAAAGTGATTACTTAAGACATATCATATGCTGATTTGGCCTCATTAACATAACAATGAAAATACTATTCCCAAATGGGTCGCCATGAGTTGGATCTGACTTGATGGCACTTGGCTTGGCAAATGGGATTAAAGCTACAGATATTAAGAAAAGAAAAAAAAACATTGCCATCAAGTTGATTTCAACTCATAGTGACTCTGTAGGGCAAAGTAGAATTGCCCTGTAGGGTTTCCAGGGAGTGGCGGGTGGATTTGAACTACCAGCTTTTTTTGTTAGCAGTGAAAGCACTTAATAACTGTACCACCAGGGTTTCTTCTTTTTACATCTCAAAAATGATTACTTAACACACGCAGTGCACTGATATTAGTCTTACTAAAGTAACAAAGAAAACTTTATTGTCACATGGGATTAAATCTACAGCTGTAAAACCAAAACCAGACCCCAAACCTTTGCCATCTAGTTGATTCTGACTCGCAGTGGTTGTACAGGACCATGTAGAACTGCCCCACTGAGGAGGGCCTAGTGGATTCAAACTGCTGATCTTTTGGTTAGCAGCCATAGCACTTAAACCACTTGCCACCAGGGTTTTCATCTATAGGTATGGCGGTTAGAATTTATAACACATAGTTTTGGGGGACACAATTTGATCTGTGACAATAACCAACTGTAAGACTATGCTACTTTGGAATCTCAGTCCTTCAGCATCAAATAGTGAAGAGGAAATATTTATAACAGCAACAAGATCCTTGTTGCCACAGCTCACAAGGACATGGTTCCTAAAATAGGTGGCACCAAGCCAAGAGGGACTGTTAACAAGTAGAAAAGTTTTTTTTCTTTTTTTTTTCTACTAGCTTGCAGCTCTCTTACCAAGTAAGCAAAGATAAAAAAAGACACTTACTGTTTTAATTTTGTGTGGGTAACTCCTAACTAATTTCTCTTTTTTATTGACGAGATTTATCTCCTATATTAGAAACACACATGTGAGACAAGACTGACCCTTTAGCTGGGACATATTTGCAGACTATGGAATTAATTGTACTTGGAGAACACTTAGGTGGGTGATCCTGACATCTCAAGTCAGAGACAAGCTTCATGCTTTGGGGCAATGCTTTATTTAAAATTTTTTTTGTGTGTGTGTGTGATTAAGTGAAAGTTTACAATCCAAGTCAATTTGCCATATAAAACCCCGAGCACCATCCTCTGTGCAACTGTTATCTGCTCTCCTCCCCCTGTGACAGCACACTCTTCTTTTCCACTCTTTACATCTTATATTCACTCAACCAATACTTGTCCCTTCCTCTCCACCTTCTCCTCCCCCTCTACAAAGAAACCAGTAGGCCAGCCTCATATATGTATTAAACCATAAAGTACACACACTGCATGCATTACTCTGTGTCCCCAAGTCCAGTCCATTCTTTTTCTGAAGTGTTGGTTTTGGTGCTGGTTTTGAAATGATGCTTTTTAAAAAAAAAAAAATTATTGTGGTAAACATGTATATGTATATAAAACTAAACCCATTTCTGTTGAGTTAATTCTGACTCATAGTGACCCTACAGGAGAGAATAGAACTGTCCCATAGGGTTTCCAAGGAGCAGCTGGTGGTTTCAAACTACCAGCCTGTTGGTTAGCAGCCAAATTTTTAACCACTGTGCCCCCAGAGCTCCAAGCCAAACCCACTGAACCCTGGTATACAAGTATCTGTTTGTGTTCCTGTTTTCACTACTTTGGAGTATATCCCTGAGAGTGGAAACCCATATGTCATAGTGGTTCGGCACTACAGCTGCTAACCAAAAGGTTGGGCAGTTCAAATCTACCAGGCACTACTTGGAAACTTTATGGGGCAGTTCTATTCTGTCTTATAGGGTTGCTGTGAGTCAGAATCAACTTGACAGCAGTGGGTTGTTTTTGTTTGCTTATTTAATTTTTCACCTAGGCATTGAATTACTAGATAATATAGTGATTCTGTGTTTCACTTTTTGAGGAACCTATAAGCTGTTTTCCACAGCAGTTGTATAATTTTACAATCCTACCAGCAGTGAATAAGGTTCCAGTTTCTCCACATCTTTTTTTTTTATTACTTTTTGTTTTTGTTTTATAGGTAATGAGTGATTTTGATTTTTTTGTATAATTCTATGTATTACTTAATTTTTGTACAGCCTAGTCCAAGCATCAGAAACTTGGACATTATGTGGACTGCAAAATAACTGTGAATTTCATCCAGACAATTTTTGATTGACAAAATGGTTTTGAAAACAGACATTTATTTTGTTATCATGCTTACCACTGTATACTAAAGAGAATTCATCCTTTTTTATTTTACTGTTTTTTTCTTTAGAGGTCCTTTCCACTTGCTGTTTAAAACCTAGTCTTTGCCAGAAAATAATATTTTATCCTTGCATTCTGGAGAGAGCTGTCATATACTGAATGTTACATGGGAAGCAACCAAAGCCCAAACTTGCACATCCATACACTTGGAAATGTGTAGCTGGGGTCCAGTGTTTGCTGGGTACCTGCCTGCAGGGAATACTTGATTCCGTTGCTAGGTGGCAATGTTCCTTTAGCAAAAGAGGCTGCTAGTCTATTTTCTAAAACAGGAAGGAGGAAAACACTGTCTTACTGCCTCGTCTTTAGGAACTTTTTACCAGCCTTCCTTGTTTCAGCCCCAGAGGAGACAGCAGCTGTATCTGAAACTGTGAATGATCAAAACAGAAATTTCTTTCCCTGGCCATCATACTTTGCAAAACTGGCCAGTATGCAGCAGAAAGCGCTTGGCTGCACCCAGTGATTAAACTGACTCCAGGCTGGAACTAGTCCCAGATAGCAAGTGATATAATTATGTTGGTGCAGTGGTTGGTAGTATCAGATTAATTTCATTTATGACGAAAAGAGCTCTAGATTTGTGGTTAGCAGAAACCTGGTTATGGGGTGCCTAAGAACTACTGAAGTTTCTTTCTTTTTTTTAAAAGAGTTTTTCTCACTCATCCATCAGATTAGATTGCCAGATTTAGCAAAGAAAAGATGCTCAATCAAGTTTAAATTTCACATAAATAATGAATAGTTTTTTAGCATAAGTGTGATTGGTGCAGAAACCCTGGTGGCATTGTGCTTAAGGGCTGCCAGTTTGAATCCACCAGGTGCTCCTTCAAAAGGCTATGGGGCAGTTCTGCTCTGCCCTACAGGGTTGTTATGAGTCAGAATTGACCGGAAGGCAGTGAGTTTGTTTTTTTTGGGGAGGGGGGAGGTTATAACTGGTGCAGTCATTAGAACTTGTTCTAAAGAAATACATTGCTTTTCTGAAAATTTCCAAATCAGTGGGGCTTCATGGAACTTGGAGTTGCATTTTTTTCTATTTGTTGCTGTAAATACACACATCAGAACATGTATCAACTTGATTTCTACACATAACATTGACTACAATGTCTCAGTGACATTGATGACATCCTTCAAGTTGTACAGCTCGTCTCATCCTTCTTTTCTGAATTGTTCCTCCCCGTTAACATAAACTCACTGCCCCCCTAAGCTTCCTGTCTAACCTTTCAAGTTGTTGTGGTCACTTTGATTCCACATAGATATTTCTTTCAAGTGGCACAAGGCTCAAGGCAGACATTCTTTACTAATTATGTATCAGTATCAACTCAAAGGTAATGAGTTTGATTTTTTTGGTTTTATTGCTTGATTTAAAAAAAGACTTCAGAGAATATTTTTGGTTGAGGCTTAAGGTTTAAAGATTATCTTGGCCAGTAGTTTCAGGAGGTCATCCATTCTCAGTGGCTGAAGAAAATCTGAGTTCCATGAAAATTTATTCTTCTACTCATGCATTTCTCCCCTTTTGATCAGGATTCTTCTACAGAATCTTTGACTGAAATGTTCAGTAATGGTGGCAGCATCCTGTTCTTCTGGTCTCATGGCAAAGAAGATAGTTATTCATGGAGACAATTAGCTATGTATTCCAGTTCCATGTCCTATTCCTGACTTACCTCTTACTCTGTTGTGGAGCCTACATTTTAGCAAACACTCACTGTGTCTCTGACTCAGCCAATCCTCAGATCCCACTTTGAGACAGGGTAGGTCTGAAATCGTGGGACCATGAACCATCTTGAGAATCTGCTTAACTCTCCCAGTCTTTTCCCAGGAAAAATATTCAAAGTGAGTACTTTTTACACAGTTCTAGGAGGCTGCAAGATTAGCTAAAGCTCTTAAGTGCCGTGAACCCCAGGTTAAGAACTCTGGCTTTGTACTCTCATGTGGTTTATTGAAAAGCTCAAGTCTGCCTCAAGGGAGAGGAAAACACATTCATTTTGAATTCCCTGTCTCTACTCTTGCTCTTTCCCCACACATCCCAGAGCAAGAACCTTCTTTGTCTTTCAGTTAGAAATGATGCTTTGCCAGCTTCTGTCTGGAGAAATGGACAGGAGCTGGCCAAATGGATACTGGGAAACTGGGGTGGAAAGGAGGAATGTGCTGTCACATTAGAGGGAGAGCAACTAGGGTCACATAACAATGTGTGTATAAATTTTTGTATGAGAAACTAGCTTGAACTGTAAATTTTCACTTAAAGCACAATTTAAAAAAATGATGCCTTGCAACTGTTTCAGTCCCCTGTTTATATGACTTTTGTCTCACTTTTGTTGCTGTTAATTATCTTTGGATCTGTTCTGACTCATGGCAGCTTTTTGTACAACAGAACAAAACGTTGCCCATTCCTATACCATCGTCATGACCATCGGCAAGTCCATTGTTGTACTTACTGTGTCATTCTATCTCACTGCAAGTTTTCCTCAGTTTTGATGACCGTCCTCTTTCCCAAATATGATATTTTTTTTTAAAGTGATTGGTCTTTCCTGACGATGCATTGAAAGTAAGTGTGTTGAAGTTTTGCCATCCTCATTTCTAAGGGACACTGTGGTTGTATTTCTTCCAAGACTTATTTCTTCATTCATTTGGTAGTTCATAGTATGCTCAGTGTTCTTTGCCAACCCCGCAATTGGAACACATGCATTCTTTTATTTAGTGTCTCCCAGTTAGCTCTGAAAAAGGTTGTTTTAGAACAGGGTCTGCCTCAATGAAGCCTACAGGTACCATACCACATTCATCTTTACCAGAAATGCAACTGACTGAAACTGAGCCATCCTGAACCACAGGGAAGTTGTGTTAGTCACCTAGTGCTTGCTATAACAGAAATACCACAAGTGGATGGCTTTAACAAAGAGAAATTTATTCTCTCACGGTCTAGTAGGCTACAAGTCCTAATTCGTGGTGTCACTTGTAGGGGAACACTTTCTCTCTGTAGATCAAGAAGAAGGTCTTTCTTTCTTTTTCTTTATTTACAACCTTCTGTGATGAGTAGCATCTGCTGTTTTATTTTATTTTATTTTATTATGACTGAGTGAAAATGTACATTCCCGTATACCTGTATAAATCTACATGCCCACGTATGTGCAACTTCCACTGCTCTCCCTGCCCGGTGACAGCACACTATTCCTCTCTGCTCCGTACATGTCTCATCCTCCCAGCAGTCTCCTTCCCCCTCCTCTCCACCCACTCCAGCCAGAGGTCAGCAGGATGATATCCTACAGATGCATAGAACCATAAAGTGCATCCAGTATATGGTCATTCTGCATCACCAGGTGCAATCCATTCGTGTCCAAAGAGTGGAAGGAAGAAGGTCTTTCTCATCAGTCTTCCCCTGGACTAGGAGCTTCTCCACATAGGAACACCAGGTCCAAAGAACATATTCTGCTGTCTGTGTTTCTTTCTTTGGTCCTATGAGGTCCCCACTCCATGCTTGCTTCCCTTTCCTTTTATCTCTTGTACACTAAAAGGTGGTACAGCCACACTGCAGGGAAACTGCCTTTACATTAGGTCAGGGATGTGACCTTGTTAAGGATGTTAATAGTACCACCCTAATTCTCTTTACCATAAACTTACAATCTCAACATCAGTAGGGCAGTGGTACAATGCTATTAATCATGACCTCATCAAGTTGGCACATATTTGGCACAAGTTGACAGAGGTCGTGTTAATTGCCTATCAAACCATGAAAGGGTAAAGAGCAGTTACAAGTAGACACAGCTGTAAGACAGAGAAAACAATATTTAGAATAAAATAGGGAATCTTCTAATTGAGGATGAGTATTAAGTAAGAGGTATACCCAGATTCTCACCTTAGACCAGTGGTTCTCAGCTGAGGCTAGTTTGACCTCCAGCCAGATGGAAACTTGGCAATGTCTGCACATGTTGTTGGTTATCACAACTCTGGGGGATGTGCTGCTGGTGGGTAGATGTTACCCAGAGAGTAGAAATGGGTGACGATGTTAAACATCCCATAAAGCATGGGACAGCTACCCTCTTTGTCCCGCAACAAAGAATCATTTAGTCCCAAGTGTCAGTAGTGCCAAGGATGAAAATCTCACCTTAGAGAGTAAGAACATATAAAAGTGCCCCTTTTTTTATTTTTGGTCTTTTCAACACCATTTTTGGAGAATAACTGTCCTCTCAGTTCTGAGAGTGGAAAACCTAAAAGTACCAGTAATAGCAGTGGAAAACCTAGAAGTACCAGTAGTAGCAGCAGTCGAGAATTCTAGCATATCTCCTTCCAGTTATCCAGCCTTCCCCTCTTCATGTATCCTGTGACAGCAAGTTTTACAGATGCCTTCAGAGAAAGGATTGCGAAGTGTGGGGCTCTGAGGACCTTGGTTAGATGACCTGCTAGCATGGCAGGGCTTTTGCCTGCTAGATACTAGCTTTGGGTCAACGACAGACCTGTAGGGAAGTTTCACTTACAGGGCAAACCTGATGCCTGGGATGTGTTTTATTTCGATTCCGTAGGATTATGTTCAGGGAAGAGAATACGTGCTACATTGTTTAGAAGGCCCTTTTGATACGCTTGTTCTGTCAGTTCTAAATCAGTTGTTAGGAGTGGGGATAAGGCTGGGATCACCTCTCGTGAGACAGTTGTGTTAGGAACTGTCTGGTAGACCAAAACTGCTCAGTCGTGTGTCATCTTCACAGTCATTGCTATGTTTGAACTCACTGTTACAGTGGCTGTGTCAGTCCGTCTCACTGAGGGTCTTCCTCTGGCTTCACTGACTCTCCACCAAGCGTGATGTCTTTCTCCAGGGACAATCCCCCCCGATAACATAATCCAAAGTACAGGAGACAGAATCTTGCCATCCTTGCTTCTAAAGAGCGTTCTGTCTGTACTGCTTCTAAGACAGACTTACCTGTTCTTCTGACAGTCCATGGTATGGTCAATATTCTTCACCAACAGTGTGATTTGAAGGCATCAGTAGTTCTTTGGTCCTTCCTCATTCATTACCCAGCTTTTACATGCTTATTATGCCATTGAAAATACCATGGTGAGGGTCAGGCACACCTTACTCCTTAGAGTAATATCCTTGCTTTTTAACACTTTAAAAAAGTTTTTACAGCAGATTTGACAAATGCAATATGTCATGAGACTATAGTATTACTGTACCTTGGAGCAGAAAGAAACCTTAGTGGTGTAGTGATTAAGAGCTATGTCGCCAACCAAAAGGTCAAGAGTTCAGATCCACCACGCAATCCTTGGAAACTGTGTAGGGCAGTTCTACTGTGTTCTGTGGGGTTGCTATGAGTGAGAATTAACTTGACGGCAGTGGACTTTATTTATTTAGAACAGAAATGAGGCTTGCGGGATAAGGTGGTTCTACAACTTGGTTGAATTCCTAAGGCAGAAATGCTAGGGCCTTGTGAGCTGTATGAAGGTGAGGAGCTGTTTATACAGACAGTTGAGATCTCTGAAGCTGTTATAGCTCCCTGCTGAGGGCTGGAGCAGACTGTCATAGTCATTTAGTCATATCCCAACAGAAACATCACAAGTGGGTGACTTTAGCAAAGAGAAATTTATTCTCTCACAGTCCAGTAGACTAGAAGTCTGAATTCAGGGTGCTGGCTCCAAGGATAGGCTTTCTGTCTCTCTTGGCTCTGGAAGAAGTCCTTTGCGATGCAGCTGTCTTCCCTTGGTCTGCAGACATTTCAGCCCAGGAATCTGAGGTCCAAAGGACCTGCTGTGCTCCCAACACTGCTTTCTTGATGACAGGAGATCCTCCACACTCTCTGTTTGCTTCCCTTTCCTTTTGTCTCTGGTAGGATAAAAGGTGGTATAGGTCACACCCTGGTAGGGAAACTCCTTTTACATTGGATCAGGGAGGTGATTTTAGTAAGGGTGTTACAATCCTACCCTAATCCTCTTTAACATAATCCAATCTTGCCCTGTTAATTAGAGCTAGAGATTAGGATTTACAACATAAGGGAATCACAAAGTGAAGGACACCCAAACAATACCAGGAATCATGGTCTTGCCTGATTGTTACACACAGTTTTGGGGGAACGTAATGCAATCCGTGACACAGACCCTTCACGTATCCTGAGCAATTTTACAAGGAAAGGCAACCCTACTGTGTTAAACTCTCACAGACTAGAAAATGTTCAAACCCAGGCTTTAGCACTTGGGTTTATAGCTATAACTACTTCTCAGAATCCACTGTGGTCAATTACTTTCAATGACTCTGTTGCCTGTTCTGCTACTGGCCCTCAGTTTACCCCCATGGGTCTTTCTAATTTATGTGTCTGGAAAGTGGGCTGGAGTCGGGGAAGTATTAGTCTGTTTTCCCTCAAGAGATCAAAGTGTTATTACATCTAATCACAAAATAATGCAACCTTCCTTCCTTGCCTTTGTCTAACCAAGAAAGCCTCAGCAAGTCTTTCCCAGATGAAACATGAGCATTTTCTTTCCTGAAAATGAAACAAAACCAACCAACAAAAAATTCCACTTAACCTCAAAGCTATGACAGAATATTTTCTCAGTGGTGAAATTACTGAGCTAAAGGATATAAGATTGGGAAAATCCTCTTTTTTGTGTATAGCCAGCATGTTCAATAAGCGCAGCTCATGGGATCTAATTCTGAAATATTTTTCTTTTTTTGACTTGTTTTTAGGTGCCCTTGAGTCACTCCCAAATCACAGGGACCCTGTATGAGACAGAACAAAATACTGCTGAGTCCTGTACCAGGCCCACAATCATTTTGATGCTTGAGCCCACGGTTGCAGCCACTGTGTCATTGAGGATCTTCTTCTTTTTCAGTGACCCTCCACTTTCTCCAGCATGATGTCCTTCTCTAGGGATTTATCCCTCTTGATAACATGTCCATAGTATGTAAAGCAGCCGTACCATCCTTGCTTCTAAGGAGCACTCTGGTTGTACTACATCCAAGACAGATCTGTTCATTCTTTTAGCGGTCCGTGTTGCACTGGATATCCTTCTCTAACATCACAATTTAAAGGCACCAGTTCTTCTTCTGTCTGATCTATACTGTCCTACCTTCACGTGCGTATGATGCAATTGAAAATACCATGGCTTGGGTCAGGCACACCTTAGTCTTCAAGGTGACTTCTTTGCTTTTCAACACTGCACAGAGGTCTTTCGCAGCAGGTTGTGCCAATGCAGTGTGTCTTTTGATTTCTTGACTGCTGTTTCAGTGAATGTTGATTGTAGATCCAAGTAAAATAGAATCCTTGAGAATGTCAAATTTTCTCCATTTATCACGATGCTGCTTATTGATCCAGTTGTGAAGATTTTTGTTTCCATTATATTCAGCTGTAATCCGTACTGAAGGCTGTGGTTTTTGGTCTTCATCAGTGTTTCAAGTCCTCTTCGCTTTAAACAAGAAGTTGTATCATCTGTATACGGCATGTTTTTGATGATTTTTCCTCCAATCCTGATGCCCCATTCTTCCTCCTGTAGTCCAGCTTCTCAGGCTGAATGTGTATGGTGAAAGGCTACAACCTGACGTACACCTTTCCTGACTTTAAACCATGCAGTGTCTCTGGTTCTGTTCAGAAGACTGTCTCTTGATCCATGTGTACATTCCTCATGAACACACTTAAGTTCTGGAATTCTCGTTCTTTGCAGTGTTGCCTGTAATTTGTTATGATCTGCACGGTTGACTACCTCTGAACAGTCAATAAAACATGGGTAAACATTTTCCTGGTGCTCTCTGCCTTCAGACAAGATCTGTCTCGTACATCACAGTGATATCTCTGGTTCCACATCCTTTTCTGAATCCAGCCTGAGTTTTTGGCAGTTACTGGTTGATACATTGCTGCATCTATTTTTGAATGATCTCCAGCAAAATTTTACTTGTGTGTGACATGAATGATATTGCCCCCAAATATCTGCATTTATTTGAATCACCTTTCTGAGGAATTGGCATCAATATGGCTCTTTTTTAATCAGGTGGCCAGAGAACTGTCCTCCAAATTTCTTCACATAAACAAGTGAGCACTTCCAGCACTACATCCATTGATTGAAACATCTCAGTTGATAGTCTTTCAATACCTAGAGCCTTGTTGTTTTTTTTTGCCAGTGCCTTTATGGCAGATTGGACTTCTTTGGTACTGTGGGTTCCTGATCATATGTCACCACTTGAAATGGTTGAACATCGGCCAGTTCTTTTTGGTGTGATGACTCTGTATATTGCTTCCATCTTCTTTTGATTCTTCTTGTATTACTTAGTATTTTTCCCTTAGAATCCTTCACTACTGCAACTCAAGGCTTGAATTTTTTGTTCAGTTCTTTTAACTTCAGAAATGCAGAGCATGTTTTTCCTTTTTAGTTTTCTGTTTCCAGCTCTTTGCACATGTCATTGTAATACTTTGTCTTCTCAACCCACCTTTTGAAATCTTCTGTTTAAGTTCTTTTACTTCATCATGTCTTTCTTTTGCTTTAGCTGCTCAGCATTCAGCAACAATTTTTAGAGTCTCTTCTGGTGTTCATTTTGGTTGTTTCTTTCCTTCTTTTTAATGATTTCTTAATTTTTTCATGTGTGATCTCCTTGATGTCATTCCACTACTGATCTGGTCTCTGGTCGCTAGTGTTCAACACATCTAATCTGTTTTTGATACAAAACTCAGGTGGGATATACTCCAGGTTGTGTGTACTTTGCCTCTCATGGACTTGTTCCAATTTTCTTCAGTTTCAGTTTGAACTTGCTTGTGAGCAATTGATATTTGTTCCACAGTCATCCCCTGGCCTTGTTCTGGCTAATGATACTGAGCTTCTCCATCATCTTTTTCCATAGGTATAGTCTATTTGATTCCTGTGTATTCCATTTGGTGAGGTCCGTGTGTATAGTTACCCTTTACAGTGGTGAAAAAAAATTTTTTTGACTTCTGGGGTCCCCAAAATTCTTTAGTTCTCTCTTTCTTCTGATTGAAAACTCTCACAGTCCCTGGTAGTGGTCAAAACTCAAATCTCCATCCAAAGGTAAGTCATCTTACCTTTCCCAACTTGCTGTTGATTCAGGACATGGTCATCGTCTCTGTTTCACCTCATGGTACTTAACTCTGGTGAGGAGTTCCTCTGTTCCTTCAGGGATGGAATTGGGAGGTGAAGGAGGAAGTGAAGAAAGCAATCCCAACAATAATCCCCCAGCATTCAGTAATCATTGTTGCAAGGTTTTTAATTTAGTGGTAACCTTTGGGCTGCGTCACATTTTGGGAGAAGCAATTGGAAAAATTATGAAGTGCATCTAGGAGTGTTTTCAAAGGATCTCTCATGGTTGTTGTATCCATGAATAACTCCGTAAAAACAACCTGTTGCCATCCTTAGGTTCAGAAATCCAAAAAGAAGCATTGAAATGCTCAATCTCTTTCAGTGCCTTTATTTTTAGGGGGCCACACATCAGAAACAGAAGACTTAGTCCTTGTACTGAGAATAGGACAAATGTTTCAGGATTAAAATACACATGTTCACATTCTGTGAAAGATGTTGCAGATATCTTGTAATACAATTCACTTTGAAATTATTGTGGCTAGTAGGCCGGCTGCTTTTTTAGTAACAGTAATGAATGTTATTGTTACCCTTTGTAGTTTTGTGGAAACCCTGGTGGTGTAGTGGTTAAGTGCTACGTCCGCTAACCAAATGGTTGGCAGTTCACTGTTGGCACTCCTGGAAAACTGTATGGGGCGGTTCTGTTCTCTCCCATAGTGTCACTATGAGTTGAAATCAACTGGACAGCCGTGAATTTTGTTTTGGGGTTTTGTAATCGTATGAGTCATAGATTGAATTGTGTCCCCTAAAAATGTATATCAAATTGTCTGGGCCACAATTCCCAGCACTGTGTGATTGTGTACCATCTTGTTATCTGGTATGAGTTTCCTATGTGTTGTAAATCCTACCTTTATGATGTTAATGAGGCAGAATTAGGGGCAATTATATTACTGAGGCAAGACTCAATCTACAAGATTAAGTTGTAACTTGAATCAATCTCTCACTTTTTTGTTGTTGTGCTTTAGATGAAGGTTTACAGGGAAAATTAGTTTCTCATCAAACAATTAATGCACATATTATTTTGTAACATTGGTTGCCAGCTCCACGATGTGTCAACCTTCTCCTCTTCTCGACTTTGGTTCCCCATTTCCAGATTTCCAGTTCCCTCCTGCCTTCTCGTCCTTGCCCTGTGGCTGGTGTGTCCATTTAGTTTTATTTTGTTCCATGGGCCTGTCCAGTCTTTGTCTGATGAATGAACCTCAGGAGTGACTGTGGTAGTGAATGAGAAGTGTGTCTGGGGGCTGTGCTCTTGTGGTTTTTTCCAGTCTCTGTCAAACTGATAAGTCTGCTCTTCTTTTGTGAGTTAGAATTTTGTTCTGCATTTTTCCCTGGCTATGTCTGGTACCCTTTACTGTGATTCCTGTCAGAGCAGTCAGTAGTGGTAGCTGGACACCACCTAGGTGTGCTAGACTCAGTCTGGTGGAGGCTATGGTGCTTGTGGTGCTTTAGCACTTTGGTCTAATCTTTCTGTTACCTGGTTTTCTTCTTTGTCTTGCTTCAGATGAAGTGAGACCAGGAGAGTATCTTAGATGCCTGCTCAAATGCTTTTAGATCCCCAGACACCACTTACTAAAGTGAAATATAGAACATTTTCTTTATGAACTATGTTGTGCCAGTTGAGCTAATTGTTCTCAAAATCATGTTCCCCAGCCATTAGCCCAGCGACTCAGCACCTTAGAGTCTGGGTGTGTTTATGAAGCTTCCATGACTTTGCCTTGCACAAGTTGATCTGGTGTTTTCCATATTGGGTACTGTCTTACACCTCACCCAAGTTAAGCACTTATCTAATGTCTATTTAGTGTTTTCACATCCTCCTCCCCTCATAACCTTCAAAGATTGTTTCTTTTTATGTATAAAACTTTTTATGAGTTTGAATAACAGTGGTGTCACCCAATTTTTGTCCTTTTGTGATTGACTTATTTCACTCAGCATAATGCCTCTCCAGATTCATCCATGTCGTGAGATGTTTCTCAGATTCATCGTTGGCCTTTATCGTTGTGTAGTCTATTCCATTGAGTGTATGTGCTGTAGTTTGTTTATCCTTTCATCTGTTGGAGGACACTTGGTTGTTTCCGTCTTTTGGTACTGTGAACAGTGCTGCAGTGAACATAGTTGTGCATGTATCTGTTGGTGTGTCGGCTCTTATGTGTCTAGAATATATTCCAAGAAGTGGGGTAGCTTAGATGAATGGAACTCCTATTTCTATCTTTTTGAAGAAGCACCAAATCATTTTACAAAATGGTTATAACATTTGCATTCCCACTAGCAGGGCCTGAGAGTTCCAGTCTTCCCACAACCTTTACATTGTCTTGTGTTTTGGGTTTCATACCAGTAATGTTGGGGTGAGATGATATCTCGTTGTGGTTTTGATTTGCATTTCTGTCATAGCTAGTGATTGGGAATATTTCCTTGTGTGTCTGTTAGCCTCTTGAATGTCTTCCTTGGTAAAATGCCAGTTGTTATCCTTTGTCCATTTTTTAATTGAATTATTTGTCTTTTCATTGCAGAGATAGTAGATTTTCCTGTACATTTTAGAAATTAGATATTTGTTGCATTTGTCATAGCCAATTTTTTTTTCCTATCTTTAGGTTCTCATTTTACTCTTTGGTGAACAGTTTTTCTTTTTCTTTTTAATATGTAGCTTTTCTTTCCTTCATTTTTTAAAAAACTTGTAATTAAGTGAAAGTATGCAACCCTAATTAATTCTGCATGCCTGCCTATCTGCAGCTTCTTTTGCTCTCCTTGCCCTGTGACAGCACACTTCTCTTTTTCATTCTATGCTTGTTGTATCCTCTTAACAAGCTCCTGTCCCCTCCTCTCCACTCTCTTCTCTCCCATCTAGAAATAGACCAGTAGCATAGAACCATAAAGTACACACATGACATGGTCATGTTGTGTCCCCAAGTCCAATCCATTTTTGTCCCAAGAGTTGACCTCAGTAGTGTTTTCTGCTTAGGGGCAGCAGGAGGTCTAGAGGCCATGTTCCCAGGGGATCCCCCAGGCCATTTGACCATCAGTTGCAGTCTTTTAGTAGAGTTGTTCAGCTGCACTCCTCTTTTTCTCCTGTTGCCACAGGGACTCAACATTGTCTTTGATGGCGGCCAGGCACCATCTGGTTCTTCTGGTCATATGTTGATACAGTTTCCCATTCTTATGAGTCTTTCTGTCTCCTGAGCTCTGTTTTCCATGTGTCTTCATTGTCCTTGGTGATCATCTGTTTTGTATGAGTTGGGACCATTTGACATACCTCAGATGGCAGCTTGCTAGCTTTTAAGAACCCAAATAGCACTCACCAATATGGGGTACTGAAGACTCTCTGAACAATACGCTAGCTATGGCAGTTGGCCTCAATGTTCCCCGAGAGCATGATTCCCATACCCCGCCCCTGCTACTCAATTCTTGCAATACTGGGTTGAAATTAGAAGAGCTTTCAGTTTATAGTGAAGTCCAGTTAAGTTGATCTACTTTCTTCTGTGTGCTGTCACTGTTTTGATCTAACTAAATTTCTGTGAACTGTCTAATCTGTGACCAGCCATCTCCCTCCCTTCCTACCCTTGCAGCTATCAAAGAGTGTTTTATTCTGTACGTAAGTCTATTTTTAAGTCCTTATAGCAGGGGTCTCATACAGTATTTTTCATTTTGCTGCTCACTGATTTTACTCAGCATAATGTCTTCCAATTAAAAGCAGGTTACGAGATGCTTCCTAAAGTCATCATTGTTCTTTATCATTGCATAGTGTTCCACTGAGTATATGTACCATACTTTGTTTATCCATTCATCTGTTGATGGTCATCTAGGTTGATTCCGTCTTTTAGCTGTTGTGGACTGTGCTGCAGTAAACATTTGTGTGCATGTATCTGTTCATGTGGCAGCCTTTGTTTCTGTAGGATATATTCCAAACAGTGAGATTACTGGATCAAATGGTAAGTTTATTTCCAACTTTTTAAGGAAGTGCCAGATAGCTTTTCAAAGATATTGTACCATTTTGCAATCCCACTAGCAGTGTAAGGGAGTTCTGATCTCTCCACAGCCTTTCAAGCATTTGTTGTTTTGTGTTTTTTGGATTGTAGTGAACCTTGTTGGGGTGAGATGATATCTCATTGTAGTTTTGATTTGAAATTCTCTGATAGCTAATGATTGTGAGCATTTCCTCATGTGTCTTTTGGCTGCCTGGATGTCTTCTTTGGAGAACTGTCTGTCCATCTCCTTTGCCCGTTGCTTAATTGGGTGATTTACCTTTTCCTTGTTGACGTTTTGTGGTACTTTGTAGATTATGGAGACCAGAAGTCAGTCCAACATGTAGTGGCCAAATATTTTTTCCATTCTGTAAGTGGTCTTTTAACTCTTGATAAAGCCTTTAGATGAGCAAAAGTGTTTGATCCTTAGTAGTTCCCATTTATCTGTTTTGTATTCTGTTGATGGTGCTTTGTTTGTAAGATTTTCAAGTCTGTCTAAGCTATGTATTTGAACTTCTGTTGTTGACCCTATTTTTTCTTGCGCAGTCTTTGTCATGGATTAAATTGTGTCCTCCCCAAAATATGTGTAGCCTTGTGGCTGGGCTGTGATTCCCAATATTTTGTGGTTGTCCTCCATTTTGTGATTTTCCTGTGCTGTAGTTAAAGGATTAAGGTGGGACTGTAAATCCCTTCATAAGATCATCTCCCTGCTCCACAGTAAAGGGAGTTTCCCTGGAGTATGCCTTGCACCACCCTTAATTTTTTCACCCTGCAAGAGATAAAAGGAAAGGGAAGCAGGCAGAGAATTGGGAACTTCACACCATCTAGCAAGCAGCACCAGAAGAGTGTGTCCTTCAGACTTCGGGTTCCTGTGCCATGATGCTCCCTGGACAAAGACTGATGCAATATTGGACTTTCCTCCAGAGCTAACAAGGGGGACCGTCTTCCCATGGACCAGACATCCCACATTTGGACCTGTAGCATACTGGACTGTGTAAGAATCAACTTTCCTTTGTTACTGCCATCCGCTCTGTGGCATTTCTGTTAGGGCAGCACTAGCTGACTAAAACCGTCTTTATCATTTTAGGTTTGATATTTTGATCTTTGATCCAATTTGAGTTAGTTTTTGTGTAAGGTGTGAGGTATGGGTCTTGTTCCAGTTTTTTGCAGATGGATATCTGATTTCACCAACACCATTTGTTAGAGACTGTTTTTACCCCAGTTTACAATCTTAGAACTTTTGTCAAACATGAACTCTTCATAAGAGGATAGTGGCATCTCTGGGGTCTCAACTGTGTTCCATTGGTCTGTATGTCTCTTTTTATACCATTACCAGGCTGTTTTGACTACCTTGGCAGTGTAATAAATTTTAAGGTCAGGTAGTGCAAAGCCTCCAGCTGTGTTCCTCTTCTTCACTAGTGCTCTACTTACCCAGGGTTTCTTCTCTTTCCAGACAAAGTTGGTGATTTGTTTTTCCATCTCATTAAAAAATGGCACTGGAATTTGTGTTGGGATTGCATTACACATGTAGATCTCCTTAGGTAAAATAGATGTTTTCACAAGGTTAAGTCTTCCTACCTGTGAGCAGGGTAGATTTCTCCATTTATGTAAGTCGCTTTTGGTTTCTTGCAGTAATGTCTTGTAGTCCTCTCTGTATAGGTCTCTTATTTCTCTAGTTAGATTTATTCCTAGGTGTTTTATCTTGGGGCCTATAGTCAATTGTATTGATTTGGTGATTTCTTCTTTGATGAACTCCTTGTTGGTATAAAGGAATCAGTAAATAGGGAGATTTTTACTTTTCTTTCCCAGTGTGGATGCACTTTATTTCTTTGTCTTTTCTAATTGCTCTAGCTAGAACCTATACAATGTTGAATACAAGTGGTGAGAGTGGACATCTTTATCTGGTTCCTGTTCTCAAGGGGAATTCTTTCAGTCTCTGTTTATTCAGGATGATATATGTAGTTGGCTTTCCGTAGATGCCTTGTACTGCACTGAGGAACTTCCCCTCTACTCCTATTTCGCTGAAAGTTTTTAGCATGTATAGGTGTTAGACTTTGTCAAATGCCTTTTCTGCATCAGTTGACAAAATCAGCTGATTCTTATCCTTTGTGCTGTTTATGTGATTGATCACATCAATTGTTTTTCTGATGCTGAACCAGCCTTGCATCCCTGATATGAATCCAACTTGGTCATGATAAATTATTTTATATATATATTGTTGAATTCTATTGGCTAGGATTTTGTTGCAGATTTTTGCATCTGGGTTCATGAGTGATATTGGTCTGTAATTTTCTTTTGTTGTGGACTCTTTCCCTGGCTTTGTTATCAGGGTTATTCTGGCTTCATAGAATGAATCTGAGAGTATTGCATCCCTTTCTATGGTGTGAAATAGCCTCAGTAGTGTTGGAGTTAACTCTTCTCTAAAAGCTTGGTAGAATTCTCTGGTGAAACCATCTGAGCCAGGGCTTTTTTTGTTGGTAGTTTTTTGATGATTTTTTAGTCGTTTCCTTTGTGATCGGTTTATTAAATTGTTCTACTTCTCCTTGTGATACTCTTGCTAGGTAATATGGATCTAGAAATTTGTCCATTTCCTCTATGTTTTCAAATTTGATAGAGTGCAGTCTTTCATAGTATTCTGTTATGATACTTTAGATTTCAGTCAGGTCTGTTGTAACATCTCCCATCTCATTTCTTATTCAGATTATTTGTTTCTCCCCTTGTTTTTCTTTTGTAAGTTTAGCCAATGGTTTATCAATTTTGTTGATCTTTTCAAAGAACCAGCTTTCCATTTTGTCAATTTTTTCAGTTGTTCTATTATCTAATTCATTTGGTTCTGCTTTAATCTTTATTATCTGTTTTCTTCTAGTGCCCCCAAAATATGGCAGTTTCACTCGCCGATCCCACCAGCAGTGCGTCCGAGACTAGCTGCTAGTCAAGACCCAGCTCTGTCAGCTGGCCAAGACAGAGGAAAAAAAAAAATCAAAATGGTGAGTTAACTTCAGTCTGTGAAAGCAAGGACTAGCCAAGAGCAGGAGTCAGCTAAAGAGAGGAGGTTTTCTGTTCAGTGGTGTGAAGTGCAAATTAACAACCCTATGTCGTGTCCTAGGGCTTACTAGGTGACCAGAAGGCTCTGTTTAATTATCAGTTCAGGTCTTGGTTTCCAGAAGGATTTAGGGAGACATGTGCTTAGTCTGCCATCTTTACTCCACCCTTTTCTAATTTCTTTTCTGCGATTTCTCCTCTTAAATGCTGGTGTCAGTTGCTCTATCCTCAAGCTCACTAACTCTGGTTTTCAACTCCTCAAGTCTGCTCTTTTGGCTTTGGATTGAATTGTCAAATTCTGTAATTTTGTTTTTAATGTGCTGGATTTCAGATCATTGATATTCCATCAGTTCAGATACCTTTCTTAATTTTTCATTTTGTTCTGCTGCATTTTCTTTAATCTCTAGGAGGGCTCTCTATATATAAATTTTTTCTACTCAACCTCTGATAATTTCAGAAAGGCTTCTTCATCCGGGCAGTTTTTTGGTTCTTTATTTGGGTATTTTTTCTGCAGCCATGGTGGACTGCTTATTTAAATAGTTAGCTATTCATTGTTGTCTTTTTGCCATCTAGAAGCTGTTTGGCTTCTCTGGTGTTACCTCAACAGGAGCTGAGGTGTAGTTCTAAGAGGGGAAGTTGGTCACAGCTCCTTTTGTGTACTCTAGTGACTGGTCCCAGGTGTACTCTCTGGGGTGGCAGGCTCTGCCTCTTGGCTGGCAAAGAAGGCTCCCTACTTATGGAGTCACTGGGGGAGGCAGTTGAGTGTCAGCCGATGCTATGATATGATCAGTGAAGTATGGAAGAGATGCTGCCAGGCTGCTCAGCAGTCAGTTCTCCAGATGGTCATATTTTATAAAAGGTGTTTTATAAAACGTACTTTATTGCTAAGTGAGGAGCTGTCCCACAGTTGTCAAAATCAGTCAAGCCCTCAAGTGTGGGCAGGTGCTGCCTTCTGGCCTACAATGAAAGCACCCCATAGGCCATCCCCAGATGCTATGACATGGTTCAAAGTAGGAAGCAGTTCTGGCCTTGCTGCCAACCTCTGCTAGGTCTCACCGAGAACTCTAGGCACCACCATCCTAAACACAGCTTTTCTTCTGGAGAAGCATTGTCCAGATGGGGGCTGCTGCTCCACCTGAGAATTAGCCACAGCTAAGCCCACTTGGTGGGTCACTCTTTCTCCCAGCTGACCAAGATGATGTCCTTCCTGAGCTGCCCTTCCTGCTGTGAAACAGCAGAATCTGTGGCACAACTCTTGAAAAGAGAGAGTGAAGGGACAGTGGCACCCACAGTCAGTAGCTTGGTTCTCAATATGTGGTCATCCCAAGTACAGTCTCTCTGTTGCACCATATGCTGTTTACTTAAGCTCTGCAGTTCATTCAGCATATTAGCCAGCTTATGCCTAGTCCCTGTCTCCCAGATATCAAAGAAGACGTCGGTACCAGCAGTCCTCCTGAATGATAAGTCAGCAGATGCAGGACTCAGTGTGCCACTGCCTTGTCTTAGAGAGAGGTAGTTTCCCCCTTACACAACTCTGTGCCAGATTCTAGGGCTCCCTGGATGTCTACACTGCTCTGTTTAATTATCATTCCAGGCCCTTGTTCTCAGAGGGAATGAAGGAGATGTATGTCTAGTCCTCCATCTTAGCCTTGCCCCCGGCAAAATTTTTTGATGAGCATAGGTATTTAATTTTTATAAGATTTCAGTTATCTAGCTTATCTTCTGGTATTCATGTTTGATTAGTTATGGTTTGTATCTTGTTCATGCCATGTATCACGGCCTCTAATATTAACTCTATTTTTTATTCTATGATTATTACTGTTTTCTGTTTTATATTTAGGTCCTTGATCCATTTTGAATTAGTTCCAGTGTATAGTGTGTGGAATGGGTCCTGTTTCATTTTTTTTTGCAATACATCCAGTTTTGCCAGCACCATTTATTAAAAAGACTTGTCTTTTCCCTTTTTAATGAACTTTGGGCGTGTGTTTAAGATCAAATGACCATAGGTGGATGAATTTATATCTGGGTTCTCAGTTCTGTTCCATTGGTGAATATATCTATTGTGCCAATACCAGGCTGTTATGACTATCTTAGCAGTATAGTAGCCTTTGAGGTCAGATAATGTAAGTCCTCCTGCTTTATTTCACCTTTGTAGTGCTTTACTTATCTGGGGCCTTTTCTTCCTCCAAAGAAAGATAATGATTAGTCTTTTCTTCCATCACTTTAAAGAATGCTGGTAGTATTTGGATTGGGATTGCTTTGTATTTGTAGATTGCTTTGGGCAGAATGTTCATTTTTACAATGCTGAGTCTCCCTATCCGTGATCATGGTATGTTTTTCCATTTATGTAGGTCTTTTTTGGTTTCTTGAAGTAGTATTATGTAGTTTCCTTTGTTTAGGTTTTCTTATATCCCTGGTTAGATTTATTCCTAAGTATTTTATTTTATCATGGGTTATTATAAATGGCATTGTTTCCTTGACTTCCTTTTTGTAGTTCTCTTTATTGGTGTAGAGGAATCCAACTGATTTTTCTAAGTTTGTCTTATATTGTCCTTCTGCTGAATCTTACTATTAGTTCCTGTAGTTTTCTTGTGGAATGTCTTGTGTTACCTATGTATAACATAGGTAGGAACCATTTTATTTCTTGCTTACTAGTTTAGATGTCCTTTATTTCTTTTTTGTTGCTTTATTGCTCTAGCTAGGACTTCCAGTACAATGGTAAATAGGAGTGGTGAATCACTGTCTTCTGTTCTCAAGGGGAATATTTTCAGCCTCTGGCCATTAAAAATGATGTTGGCTGTTAGTTTTGTAAAAATGCCCTTTATTATTTTGAGAACTTTCCCTTTTGTTATGTAGTTTATTGAGAGTTTTTATCAGGAATGGATATTGGACTTTCTGAATGCCTATCTGCCATTGATTAAGACGATCATGTGATTCTTTTACTTTATTAATGTGCTAGATTATGGGTTGATTTAATTTCTGTTGTTGAACCATCCTTCCATTCCTTGTATGAATGCCACTTGGTCACGGTCGGTTTTTTTTGATAGGATGCTGAATTCTATTAGCAAGAATTTTATTGAGAATTTTTATATCTATGTTCAAGAGAGACACTGATCTAGAATTTTCTGTCTCTTTTTTTGTAGTGTCTTTGACTCGACGGCACTTGGCTGGCTTGCCTGGTTTTGGTGTTGTCATGGATTGAGTTGTGTCCCCGCCAAAATATGTGTAGCTATGTGGCTGGGCCATGATTCCCAGTATCTTGTGACTGTTCTCCATTTTGTGGTTTTCCTGTGCTGTATGTTAAAGGATTAGGGTGGGACTGTAAATCCCTTTATAAGATCACCTCCCTGCTCCACTGTAAAGGGAGTTTCCCTGCAGTATGGCTTGCACCCACCCTTAGTCCTTTCATCCTACAAGAGATAAAAGGAGAGAGAAGCAGGCAGAGAATTTGGAACCTTGTACCATCAACAAAACAGCACTGGGAGAAGAGCGTGTCCTTCAGACCTGAGGTTCCTGCACCAAGATGCTCCCTGGACAAAGACTGATGCAATACCCGACTTTCCTCCGGAGCCAACAAGGTGGAAAGCGTTTTTCTGCAGTGGACACCCTGAATATGGACTTGCAGCCTACCAGACTATGTGAGAATAAACCTTCCTTTTTTAAAGCCATCCACTCTGTGGTATTTCTGTTAGAGCAGCCCTAGCTAACTAAAACAGGTGTGAAGGTTATGCTGGCTTCATGGAGTGAATTCAACAGTATCCCTTCCTTTTGTATGTTCTGAAATATTTTGGACAATACTGGCATAAGCTCTTCTCTGAATACTCAGTAGAATTCTCAGGTGAAGCCACCTGGGCTATGGCTTTTTGTTGTTGTTGCTGGGAATTTGTTTATAATTACCTTTTCAATCCTTTCTCTTGTTATGGTCTGTTCAGTTTTTCAACTTCAGTTTTTGTTAGTTTGGTTAGGTAGTGTGTTTCGGGAAATTTAGTCATTTCCTCTAGCTTTTCAAATTTGTTGAAGTATAGTTTTTGTAGCACTGTGTTGTGGTCCTTTTTATTTCATTTGGGTTATTTTTATCTTCTCCTGTTTTTCTTTTGTTGGTTTGCCGGTGGTTTGTCCTGAGTCAGTCTCTTCTGATGTAAGAGAAGTAAGTAGAGAGATAGGGCCTTCTGTCACCAAGAACGAAGAACCCGGAGGGGACCGTGTCCTTCAAACCTGGGGTCCTTTGTAGAGAAGTTTCTAAACTAGGGGTAGATTGATGACAAAGACGTTCCTCCAGAGCCAGCAGAGAGAAAAAGACTTCTGTTGGAGCTGGGGCCCTGAATTCAGACTTCTAGTTTCCTAGACTGAGTAAATTTCTCTTTGTTTAACCCTTCTACTTGCAGTGTTTCTGTTATAGCAGCACTAGCTAACTAAGACACGGTATATTTTATTTTATATACTTACACATATGAACAGAGTTTCATTTTGCATTGTTGTGATTTGTGATACTTGCCACTTCTGTTTTTAATTTAGAGGTAGTTTAGGAATCAAGAGGAGAAAACTAGCAAGGGAAGTAGGCAACATTTTCATCATTATAGCTTACTTTCTTTAGTCTTCATTTTATTTCCTCTGTTCTCTCACCTTTTTCTTTTTCCAGTCTGTTAAGAGGGCTCACATGTATATGCTAACTTGTTTTCGGTAAGAGCCACATTGAGTTGCCTTTCTCAGAGAATAATTATTTGCTTCCAGACAAGAGGCTGGTATGATTCCTGCTGGTTCTATTTTAGATTCAATGATAAGATGTATTAATGAATCTCAGAATCATTCCTACAGACTGTTCTCATTTCTGTGCTCTATCTCATTGATATTGTGGCCTCTCCTTCACATGATATTGGGAATTCTGTTGCATGTACAATGGTTATTAGCTTTTTTGCTGTGTTTCCTGATCACAGGTGAGGGTATGACTTTTCAAAACACCTTGTATTCAAAGTTACAAAAGTCAGTAGTAAGTGGAGCTAAGGGATATTTTCTGTATCATCCCCAGATTGACATTTTAGGAATAAATGTTAAGAATAAAAATGAAATTCTCTATTCCAGAAGGTCTCATTGTAAACATTCTTAGGGCTATTTTTATTAGGGAATGTGCTGCAACACTGCTTCTGAACTCTGTCCTCAGAAGAACGTAAGTCAAAATGGCATCTCAGAACACTGTTATAGCAGACATCACAGTAAAGGAAACTTCACTTAGTACTAGTGAATGCTTATGTTCAAAACAATGAAATGTGTTATATGCATTGAAACACATGCCTATATAATTAGGAAAATTGTATTTTCATCATTCTTTTTCTTTGAGCCCTATATTTGTCCTGGAAACCCTGGTGGTGTAGTGGTTAAGTGCTACAGCTGCTAACCTTTGGTGCTCCTTGGAAACACTTTGGGGCAGTTCTACTGTGTCCTGTAGGGTCTCTATGAGTCAGTAATGACTATACAGTGCTGGATGTGATTTTGTTTGTTTCTTTTTGGATATCTGTCCTGGTATAATGTGAGATCAGTGTATTTCATACATAACACCTTTGATGAAATACCTATGGGCAAAACATAAGTGGAGGGGCAGGTTAGTATGTAATGCTTTGTAGCTAAATAGTTCTTTTCCTCACTATTCCCTTCTTTTTTGTGGATTGAGGACTTAAAGAGGAGGGGCAGTGGTGGTTCAGTGATAGAATTCTTGTATTCATTGTGGGAGACTCAGGTCCGGTTCCCTGCCATATCATCTCAGGCTCAGTGAGCACCATTCTGAGTGGTGGCTTGCATTTTGCTATGATGCTGAGCAGATTTCAGCACATCCTCCTGACTAAGACAGATGAGGAAAAAGGACCCAGTGATCCACTTCCACATAATTAGACAACAGAAACCTATAGATTATAACAATCTGATACCACTGGTATGAGGTAGCTGTAAGTCAGGGGACTTGATGGCAGCTAACAACAATAAGAGGACCTTCAGGGTCCCCTCTGCTGTTGACATTAACCATGGGAAGGGAATTAAGGGTAAGGACATGGCTAACATGGGATTTCTTAGAGTGTGCCTTTTTTTTTTGAATTACATGTTTGCTATGTAAATTTGACACCCCCATTCATAGATACTACATTATTTAGTTATGTATCCTTACTGTTAAATATTTAACTCCTGTTTTAATGATAAAGGGTCATGGTGAGGGAATGTTTTCCACGGTATGTCCCTGCCTCTCTCTCTCTGTTCGTTTTTCAAACAGAGTGAACACAAAACAATTTCATTTTCAAAAATTTATTAAAATAATAATTTGCAGAGGGTTCTGTTTAGGAAATTCAATTCCTCTTGGAGTTTGACAGATAATAATGCTGTGAAGAGACATAACACAATTGCATATGTCAGTGCACATCTCTGTGAAAGGCAATGTGCTGTGTGCTTCAGGGGAATACAGAGAACCTCTGCCTTAATAGCTTTCAAATCTTATAAAAGGAGAAGAGGTACCCACATAAATGAAGTGCAAAGTAGAGTCCAGTAAATAGCTTAAAAGAGATATGCATAAAGAACGTTGGAAATTCTGGGAAGATTGAAGTGTGAGCACAGCTAAGATCCTGACCTTCCCCCAGGGACATAAATATTACACCAAGAACACGAATATAATACCAAATCAAAAAAAAAAGAAGAAGAAGAAAAACTATTGCTGCTGAGTTGATTCCAACTCATTAGCAACCTGATAGGGCAAAGTAGAACTGTCACATAGGGCTTCTAGGAGTGGCTAGTGGATTTGAACTGCAGACCTTTTTGTTAGCTGCCAAATGTTTAACCACTGCATCACTGGGGTTCCAATATAACACCAAGGGCACCAATATAAGACCAGGAAGCAACTAGAACCCAGCATTCAGTCCTGTAAAAATTTTTGGACTTCTAAGGAAGATGAAAGAAATCCTGGTGGCGTAGTGGTTAAGTGCTACGTCTGCTGACCAAAAAGTTCAGCAGTTCAAATCCGCCAGGCACTCCTTGGAAACTCTATGGAGCAGTTCTACTCTGACGTATGGGGTTGCCATGAATAGGAATCGACTTGACGGCAGTGACTTGATTTGAAGGAAGATGATGAGTTAGAATCAATCTGATAGGTTTGGGGGTTTTATGTGTTTTATGGAAGAAGAGATTGAGATTTCAGTCCTCGCCCACAGCAACATTTATTTAGAAAGTTTGCAGTGTTGCCCAGGATTTGTAATAGGCACTTTCAGAGCATCTGATGGAGGTGGCCCAACATGGCACTTTGAGAAATACTAATCTAGTCATCTTTTAAACAGTACGTTTTGGGGTGAGGTTTGTTATTCAGTTGTAAAATGCTTATTTTTTAAGCAAATTTTAACATAACTGGAACACACTTATATATCATGAGAGAAAAAGTCCTTTGTTACACCTTCAGAGATGACTACCTTAAGTCTATAGTACCTTATCTGAAACCTTTTTGATGAGGAATTCAAATTTTTTTTTAAATGATGCTATTTATTTTGTACTTATGGAGAATGTGTCTGTGGTTTGTAACATTATAGATCTGTTACATAAATCATACCTTATATTTTAAAACTTAAGTTGATATTTCATAAAAAATGCTAACTTAACTTTTTTTTTCTATCAGCATTCAAATTCTTCAGGATCCATAAACTCGCTCTAATCTTACCAATATGTTCCTACCCATAGCAGACATAAAATGTTTCAGCACTGCCTCTGAGACCTTTCATGTTTTGCTGAAATTGTTTGCAGATTTAGGTGTGGTTTACCAAGTGTTATTTATATTATATTTCTATTTTTATTAACACCAAGCCTTAACAGTCATGTATACTACAGAACCTTGGTATCAACAAGTTTTTAGATATGCCAGTAGATTTTTGCTCACTATTGCTGCATCTTTTATTCTGTTTGTTCTCCTTGGATTGGTGTTGAATTCTTTCTAAAACACATTCCTGCTTAATTCTTTATAAGAGGCTTGATGGATGATAAGTTTTATGGAAAGCTTTTCTTCTGTTGTCACCCTTAAGGACTGAGTTAGATTAATGAAGACGTCTAGGTCACAGTTTCCCAAGGTCCTACACCCTCTTGAATAATGTATTTCAAATGAGAAGTTGGAAGTCATTCTGATTTTTGTTGTTGTTGCTGAACTTTTTGTTCCCTCTGGGCAATTTAGGATATTATTTTTATACTTGAAAATTTACTTGGACTTTAAAGCTTTACTTAGCAAAAATATCAAAATGTGAAGTTACACTGTTTTTCACTATGTCTTCAATCTAGGTCTCTATGCTTCTGAAAGTATCGTTACCATCCCTCTAACCCCAGTCTTGAACAATTCTGCACTCTTACACTGCATCAGGACACTAGTTTTGGCATCCTCGAGGAACTCAAATCATGTGTCTTTTCAATGTTCTTTGAGTTTGGGTAAGAAAAAGAAGTCTAAAGGGGCAAGATCAACAGGGTGGATGGAGTAAAATTTCCCAAAGAAATTCTCATCTGACAGCCCTTGGGAGCCGTAAAGAATGAGCAGCTGCCTTGTGACAGAAAAAAATTCTTCAGTGAAAATTTTTTTGACCGTTTTCTCACTAATACATTTTTCAGTTTTCTTAACACTTCTTTGTAATAATCCCTCATGATTTTCCTGTGTCCTCCAAGAAAACCTATCAAGATTACCTGTTGGGAATCCCAAGAAACAGTGCTATAACCTTCTGAGCGATCTTCCCTCTCTTGGTTCATCTTTGGGGCCTTCCTGACCTTCCTTACAGGGCCTGATCCATCTAAACACGGTTGTTTTTATGTGGGTTAGCATTCCCACAAACTTGTTGAAAAACTTCCGTGGCTTGGAAAGGTATCCACTTGAGTACTGTTAAAAATTTGGTATTAGCCCTGACCTTAAAATCATTCTTTTTCCATGCCTTTCTTTTGAAGGCACCCTAGTAAGACTAAGCCAAAAAAAAAAAAAAGAGAGAGAGAACAAAAGAACAGGTTCATTCCATCTCATAACAACCCTATAGGACAGAGTAGAACTGTCCCATAGGGTTTCCAAGGAGCAGCTGGTAGATTCAAACTGCCAACCTACTGGTTGACTAAGACATGTGTATTACTGTGGGAACTTTTCTGTAGCCATCCATGATAGGATGATTGCAGAGACTTGTGTAAAACACATTTTGTTTGGAATAAAATTATACATGTGTGAACTGGAACCCTAGTAGCAATATTTTTTAACTTACCCTCATATGTATTTGCCGTTATTGGTCCTACTCACCATTTGTTAAACAGACTCTTCTAAAGTGAATGTTCAAGGCTTTTTATTTTTATTTTTTAGTTGTAATTTGAATGGAGCGTTACACAGCAAAGTAGTTTCTCATTAGAAAATTAATACACACTGTTTTGTGACATTGGTTGCCAACCCCTTGACGTGTCAACACTGTCCCCATCTTGACCTTGAGTTCCTCTCTACCTGCTTTTGTGTCCCCTCCTGCCTTCTTGTCATTACTCCTGGGCTGTTGTACTCATTTAGTCTCATTTTATTTTATGGGCCTGTCTGATCTTTCGCTAGGGTGAGCCTCAGGAGTGACTTCAGTACTGAGATTGTAAGGGTGTCTAGGGCTCATACTTTCGAGGTTTCTCCAGTCTATCAGACCAGTAAGTCTAGTCTGTGTGTGTGTATTTGAGTTAAAATTTTGTTCTACACTTGCCTCCAAGGTTCAGAACCTTCTCTGGGGATCCCTTTCAGAGCAGTCGATGATGGTAGCCAGGAACCATCTAATGATGCTGGACTTGGTCTGGTGGAGGCTGTAGTACTTGTGGTCCATTAGTCCTTTGGTCTGATCTTTCCCTGATGTCTTTGGTTTTCTTCATTCTCCCTTCTTCCAGCCAAGATGAGACCAGTGGAGTGTCTTAGATGGCTCAAGCCTTTTGCTAATGCAGGAAGAATCCTTTTTCTTTGATTCTTTCTTCTATCCATTTTCTTTCTGAAGCTGGACTACTGGAGTCCCAGGAATCTATCCTCTGTGTCCCTTATCTTTTCTCTAACACTTCTTTTTTCTTTGCATGTTCTGCAAGAACAGGCTGGCTTAATATTCCAGCTCATCCGTTGTATTCTGTCTGAAGCTGAGTCTATCCTGCTATTTAGCCTTTTGTTGTGTTTAGTTGTTTATTTCAGGAATTATGTTTTTGATTTTCAAAATTCTTGAGTACCTGTGTTTTACAGCAGACTTTCTTTTTTATTAGCATAACAGATACTGACTAAATTCTTCTTTTGTTTCCTATATTTACTCTGCTTCTATGAGAATTAGTTTTTTTTAGTTTGGAGCCTGTTTAAAATTAATAAGATTAATTTTTTCATTAGTAATTTTCTCTTAACTCCAACTATTTCTGAACATGAGTATATTTCGGGTTCTTATAATAGTCTTTTTATTCATACGAGATTGAGAGCTGCTGAGTGCTTTGGGGTTTTACAGTCAATCTATTCCCTCTCTTTCATATGTTCTAAAAGTCCCTAGTTTGTTTTCTTCATAATGGCATACTGTCAGGGCTACAATACCTGAGCATAGACTTACGATTGTGTATGCTTTAAAAAAAAATTTTGTGTGTTTTAGGTGAAAGCTTACAGTATAAATTAGTTTTTCATTTAAAAATTTTATACACAACTTGTTTTATTATCTTAGTTTGTCCCCACCATGTGTCATCATTCTCCTGTGGCTTTTTTACCCTGAGTTCTGATTGTCCATTTGTCTAGTTTTTCAGTCCCTTCCTGCCTTTTCATCTTTGTTTTTGGACAGGATTTTCCCTTTTGGTCTCTTGCATTTCTCATGTATGTGACTTTTTGATTTATAGGCCTGTCTCATCTTTGTCTAAAAAATGTGCTTTGGAATGGTTTAGTTCTTAGCGGAACATGCGAGGTCCATTGTCTTGGCATTCCTTCAGTCTCTGTCAGACGAGTAAGACTGGTCTGTTTTGTGAATTTGAATCCTGTTCTACATTTCTCTCCCATTCTGTCTGGAACTGTCTGTTGCGATCCTGTCAGAGCAGTTGGTGGTAGTACCTGGATGCCATCTAGTTCTTCCGGGCTTGGGCTGGTGGAGGCTGTGGTTCATGTGCCCCCTTAGTCCTTTAGATTAATATTTTCCTTGTGTCTCTGGTTTTTTCCACTCTCCTTTGCTCCAAACATGTTGGGACTAATTAATGTGTCTTAGATCACTCCTTGAAAGCTTTTAGGACCCTAGATACTACTCACCAGAGTAGAATGTAGAATATTTTCTTTATGAATAATGTTATGCCAGTTGGCCTAGATGTCCCCTGAGGTCATGGTCCCCAGCCCTCAGTCACAGTTACTCAGCCCCTCCAGGTGTGTTTCATTTTCTTGCTGTGAATAAAGGACTGTTTTACTTCCCATTTGGTCCTTTTTTTGCATGTATTTGGTCTGAAATCAGACAAGTAGGAGACGTGAGAGCATTGGAGCTTCCCTGTAGGCAGTAATGCCATCGTAATAGCATACAATGCCCCCGTCTCCCAAAGTCTGTTCATATTGCTCTCCTGTGTGGACTCACATGGGTATCTGCACAAGCAGCAATGTTTGGGGCCAAGTACCTAATAGGGAAGACTGAGACCCTTGGTATAGCTTCAACCACTGGCATTGTAACCTGAGTTAATATTAGTTTATTAGGAAGTGGGTTACTTTTTGTGTCAAAGAATGCTGATTGCAAGATAGGCAGCACTTCAATGTACAGGTTTTTTTAGCTTGTGATATTGTGTTGTGTTGTGTTATTATTGTTTTGTCAATAAAGCTCCTGGCTTCCCTTCACCATATTACTCAGCCTGGACCAAAATTTTAAACTCTAAAAGTCATTTGATTCCTGAAGATTAGAGAACAATAATGTAAGAGCTGTAATGGAGAATTTGAATTCTTAGTGTTTGGAAGTTTGGTAGTTCCAAATCTGACTTCTTTGTACATTATTCTGAAGCATATGAAAGGGAAAGAGAATCACTATGGAGTCAGGCTTGGATTCATGTGGCTTGTCCCTAGGTCCTGGAATTCACTACCCTGGCCCCTTACCATGTCATGGCTTCCTGCCAGTTCTGACTTGCTCATTACATACACTCGATCGTGGATGTGAGCCAAGCCTGTGGATTTCACTGCGGTGGCATGGGGGAGGGAGTTGGCATGAAGGGTGAGTTAATTTAAAACAGTGTACATTTGTGGAGTGCAGTTTTAAATTAACTCACTTATTAGTCAAGTTGATGTACAAGAATAATTCAATGGGATGATTAAAAACCCAAGAGCTGAAAGAAATGTAGAAGCTTTTGCCCAAACACTGTGTGCCTCCAAGACTCATCTCCTCAGCTTTGCTTCAAAACAAAAAGGAGTGTGATCATCTCCAAAAACAAGTGTTGGTCTTATAGTTAGAACAGGAAGAATATGAAACACATTTTCTATTTTCTGTCTCTGTTTTCTTTGTCTGCCCACCTTTCCCAAGAAAACAAATCTCTGCTATATTCTTTGGCTGCCAGCAGCACTGTGGTCTGGATTATATCATATGCCAGGGTCTGGAGAAATAACTTAGCTTGGAAATAAACTGCTCTTAAAACTTGGGATTCACTTGAAATTTGTGAGTGTAGGTTGATCCTTGAATATTCTTACGTGTTCTTCTGATCCTTACAGACTTCAGAAAACCACACCAATGAACTAAGTACAGCTAGGTTAATCCAACTTTGGAAGTATTGAAGGTCTCTGAATGGTGCTAATCATTTTCACTCCACTGCTAACCTAAAGGAGCCCTGGTCGTACAGTAGTTAAGACCTCAGCTGCAACCAAAAGGTCAGCCATTCCAATCCACCAGCCCCTCTTTGGAAACCCTCTAAGACATTTCTACTCAGTCTTATAGTTTGGTCTGAGTTGGAGTCACTCAACGGCAATATACATGTACACGTACATATACATACACATGTACACATACGTATACATATACATATATGTATACATGTACATATATTTTAACCAACCTAGAGGTCAGTGATTTGAACCCACCTAGTGGTACTGTGGAAGAAAGGCCTGGCAGTCTAATTCCATAGAGATTACAGCCAAGAAAACCTTATGGAGCAGTTCCACCCTGTAACACGTGGGATCCCATGAGTGAGAATTGATTGCAGGGCCATTTTCTTTTTTTTTAAGTGATGAGAGAACTCCATGCATCCCAGTAGAAGGTGGCCCAGCCCCCAGCTCTGAAAACTAGTCTTGAAACTCTATGTGAGGGAACCAATTCAGCTGAGAGTGAACAAAAGTAGAAATGAGGATGGCGAGGATAAAGAATTATGATTTATTTCAGATTTTTACTTCAGCAAAGGGAGGGTTTGTGGGACATGAGTTTTCTCTCTAGTGAGTTAAATGCGGGAACATTTGTGTTTTCCAAGTTTGAGGCATTCTTTACTGTCTTATTCAGGCTTATGGTGTGAACTCTGACAAGTCAATCTGAATATCGTGATTGTGCCAAAGGAAAAAAAAAACCCTCTTGCTATAAACTCAATTCTGACTCGTAGGAACCCTGTAGTACAGAGTAGAACCACCCCATGGGGTTTGTAAGGAGCAGCTGGTAGATTTGAACTGCTGACCTTTTGGTTAGTAGCTGTGTGTGCACAGGGGATGGCGAATGGAATGGGAGGTGAATTATTTGCTTTGAGTAACCCGTGTCCTTTAAGTTAACTTAATTCACTGTTGTGGCTCATTTCATGAGATCTCAGGGCGTAATAGCTAAACTAAACATATTCTTGTGGATTTCAAAGGAGAATTCATGAAGTGACTAATACTAGGGGTACTTCTCCAAGGCAGGAAGCTAGACTGTCCTGAAATACTGTCAGTCTCTGATAGGGTAACCTACATGTCCTGATTTTCTGCGACTTTCTTGGTTTTAACAGCACCCTACCTCTCTGCATGAAGGAGTCTGGGTGGTGCAATGGTTAAGCACTTGGCTGCTAATCAAAAGGTTGGTGGTAAGAACCCACCCAGCAGCTCTGCGGGACAAAGACCTGGTAATCTGCTCCTGTAAATGTTATACCCTGGAAAACTCTGTAGGGCAGTTCTAGTCCATCACATGGGATCACTGTGAGTCAAAAATAACTTGACTGCGTCTAACAACAATAATATCAATCCTTATATAAGTGGAGGAATAGCCCACTATCAGGGAAACTTAAAACCTATTTTCTATCTCAGGGGGATAAGAGGTGATCAGAAATGAAAATTAAAGTAGAGGGCACATTCCAGTTGTCTCTGCCCACCTGCTACTAGATCCCTGAGGAGCATAGTAATGGTTAACCATCCTGGTAAGAGCACTGGACGTACACTAATTATTTTATTGGTGGGCAGGATGACTGCCCTGTGAAAGTCACCGTCGTGTAGAGCCTACTATCTTGTCTTCCTGCCTCAGAACAAAGCAAGGTCTGCTTCTCAGGACCAGGCTAGCAATTTGCTTCTTGAGGAGTTCCAGACTGGAGGAGATTTTGTCTCCGCACGCCCACCCAAAGGGAACTATTTGTCAATTTCTGGAGATACATTTGGTTGTCACAACTGGGTGGAGGGGAGGGTCCTACTCGTGTCAAGTAGGTAGAAGCCAGGGATTCTATTAAACACCCTACAATACACATACAGCACTACCCTCAAAGAAAAAAAAATTAGCAGGTCCACAATTTCAGTAAAACCAAGGTTGAGAAACACTGCTCTTCTAGTTTTTCTCGTTTATGCAGTGACATACTGTCCCAGTCATCTAGCACTACTGTAACAGGAACACCACAAGTGGGTGGCTTGGCAGCTTTAACAAACAGAAATTTATTCCCTCACAGTTGTGGTGGTCGGAAGTGTGAATTCAGAATACCAGTTCCGGGTGAAAGCTTTCTTTTTCTGTTGACTCTGAGGGAAGATCTTTGTGATTGATCTTCCCCTGGTCTGGGAGCTTCTCAGCATAGGAACACTGGGTCTAAAGAGTGTTTCAGTCTTGGTACTTCCTTCTTAGCAATACGAGGACCCCCTCTTTCTGCTAACTTCTGTCTCCTTTTATTTCTTATCTCAGGGAAATCCTCCTTACATTGGATCTGGGCTGTAACCTGAGTAAGAGTGTTACATCCCACCCTAATCCTCTTTAAAATAACCTAATCATGCCTCGTTAACCACAGGCAGAGATTAAGATTTACAACACATAGGAAAATCACATCAGATCACAAATCGGAGAAGAGACACACAGTACGGAGAGTCATAGCCTAGTACTGGGAATTGTGGTTCAATCAATAATACACAGGTAGCACCCCACATACAGGTCGTAGTAATTCAAGAGGTGTTTTTCACATTGTGATGGTTATGGTTCTGTGTCAGCTTGACTGGACCATGGTTCTCAGTGGCTTAGTGGTTATGTAATGATGTAGTTTGGGAATTATGCCATGATGTAATTTGGCAGTTTTGTAATGATGTAGTCATTCGGATGTGATCTGATATGATCAACCAATCAGTTGTAAGGGGAGTTTCCTCAAGAGTGTGGCTGAAATCTAGTACAGCTATGGACCGTTTAGCTAATCTTGCTTGCTTGCTGTGGATTCGTCATCTGGCTGGTTGTTATCTCACCTCTGGTTCTTCAGACTTCAACTATCAACCTGCTGTCTTACTTTGAATCATAGATTCATCAGCCTCTGCAGCCTGTGAGCCAGTGACCCGCTATCTGACATGCTAGTCTTGAATTAGTTGGCTGTGCAAACATGTGGTTAGGAGAAGCCTCCAGCCTGATGCCTGACTTGCGGACTTGGGCCTTGCCAGCCTCTACAAATGTGTGAACCATTTCCTTAGGAAAAGTTTCTCTTTTTTTCTGTCTGTATGTGTATGTATTTTACTGGTTTTACTTTTCTAGAGAACCCATCCTAAGACATTTTGTACTGAGAGTGCTTTTGAGAAACAAAATTGTAAAGATGACTTTTCTAAATTGGTTCTCAAAGTCTGAAAGGTGCCAGTGACTCTGCCCACAGTAGTATGTAGAGTACTGCTAATCAATGGTGTGTAATGTGTGGTGGCAATATTAATGTGGACAATATCATCACCAGTAGATCAAGTATTGGTGAGGAGCGGGTGTTACATGTTTGACATTTTTCTAAAATTTTGTCAGAGTGAGAAGTATAGGGAAGCTACAAGGACTCCCAATTAAGTTTGCGAATTCATCCTAGAAAAAGTGCTACATACCTCACTACTGAATGTCACTGTGGTCACCTTTGAAGTACTCCCCTTGGGAAGCTATACACTGATGCCAGCACATAGCCCACCCTTCAATGCAATTTTGGAACTTTTTCTGGAATGGCCATCAGAGCTGTCATCATATTATCCTTAATGTCCTGAATGTCATCCAAATGTCTTCTTTTCAGTATTTTCTTTATCTTTGGGTAAAGAAAGAAGTCATTGGGGGCCAGATCAAGTGAGTAGGGAGGATGTTTCAATACAGTTATTTGTTTACTGGCTAAAAGCTCCCTCACAGACAACTTAACAATTAAGTTTTTGAACCTGGCACTGTGTCACCATGCACAATGTCCATTCCAGAAAGAGTTCCAAAATTGCTCTGAAGGGTGGACTAGGCACTGCATAGCTTCCCAAAGGGAGTATCAAAGGTGACAGTAGTGATATTCAGCAAGGAGGTATGTAGCACTTTAGAACAATTGAGTTTGTAGACTTCATTGTCAGACTCTGTACTTAACTGATCGTACTTCACTAGACCAACTGGTGAAAGAGAAAGATGAACTCGGGCTTCAGAGTCACGGCTCAAGCACCTCATAACAAACCTTGGTGTTGTCACTTGTACCGTGAAAGAAAACCTCATTTCTTGTAGCAACTGATACTGCTGAAAACCTAACTTGAATCACCAGAATAGAGATTCATGGCTTGCCAATCAATTCCTAAACTTGAGCCAGCAAGTTTGTAGATACACAATCCCTTGAGTGAAGGGAAGGCTAGGTCCCCTTGAGGAAGGACACCAGTATACTGCCAAAACTGCACATTGTTAATTTTTCTTCCAGTTTTCCCCCAAAAGAATCTGTGGCCTTTTATGAGAGTGACTGTTCACTGAGGAAAAGGAAATAATCAGACTTTTCAGAGTTTACTGGATACTGGCTCTGAATTTATGCTAATTCCAGGAGACCTAAAATGTCTCTAGGGCCCAGCAGTCAGAGTAGTGGCCTGTGACGGTCAGGTTATTAATGGAGGCTTAGCTCAACTTCATCTCTCATTGGGTCTAGTAGGTCCCTGAACCCATCCTGTAGTTATTTCCTCAGCTCTAGCATGAGTAATTGGAATAGCTGTACTCAGCAACTGGCAGAACCCTCACATTGGATCCCTGACAAGTGGAGTAAGAGATATTATGGTAGGAAAAGCCAAGTGCAAGCCATGAGAACTGCCCCTACCTGGGGAAATGGTAAACTGAAAGCAATACTGCATTCCTAGAGGGATTGCAGAGATCACTGCCAGCGTTAAGGACCTGAAGGATGCAGGAATGCTGATTCCCACCACGTCTTCATTCAAGTCACCTATTTAGAAAACAGATGGATGTTAAAGAATGTTATGGATTGAACTGTGTTCTCCCAAGAATATCTGTCAGTTTAGCTGGGACATGATTCCTGATACTGTGTGATATTTTTCCATGTGATATGTCTCCTGCCTTTGTGATGCTGATGAGGGAGGATGGATGGCAGTTGTGTTGGTGAGGTAGGTCTCAATCTACAAGCTTGGGTGGTGTCTTGAGACAGACTCTTGGGATATAAAAGCAAGAAGTGAGCAGAGAAGGTTGGGGGCATCATACCACCAAGAAAACTGTGCCAGGAGCAGAGCATGTCCTTTGGACCCCGAGCCCCTGCGTGGAGAAGCTCCTAATCCTGGAGAAGAAGGTTGCCTGAGAAAGCCTTCCCCTGAGACTGATGCCCTAAATTTGGACTTTTAGCTTACTTTACTGTGAGGCAGTAAAATTCTGTTTATTAAAGCCATCCATTTATGGTATTTCTGTTATAGCAGCACTCGATGACTAAGACAGAGAGTGATAGTGGATAACTGAAAACTTAACTAGGTGATGACTCCACAGTTGCAGCTGCAGTTCCAGATGTGGTTTCATTGAGAAATTTAACACATCTCTGGGTATCTATTATGCAGCTATTGATCCATCCAATGCTTTTTTTCTCAATACTGGTTTTGAAGGAACACTGGAAGCATTTTGCTTTCAATTGGCAACACTAGCAATACAACTTCACTGTCCTACCTCTGGGGGATATCAGCTCACCAGCCCCATGTCATTGTTTAGTCTACAAGGATGCTGATGTCACCTTTCCCTTCCACATCACTCAGGTCTATTATATTCATGACATTATCCTGATTGGACTTGGTAAGGAAGAAGTGGCAATGACTCCGGACTTATGATGACATTTAGGACATTAAGGGTTAATACTACGACAGCTCTGATGGCCATTGCAGTAAAAGAGTTCCAAAATTGCTTTGAAAGGTAGACTACGTGCTGGTGTCATTGCATAGCCTCCCAGGGGTCGTACTTTGAAGGTGATATTCAGCAATGCGATATGTAGCAGGTTTTCTAGGATGAGTTGATGAACATAATTGTCAGTCCTTGTATTGCAGATCCCAGCATTGTGCCTATTTTTTAATTCTATTATCTTTATTTTGGAGAATTTATATTTAGGTCCTTTATCCGTTTTGAGTAAGTTTTTGTTCATGTTGTGAGGTATGGTTGGGTTTTTTTTTTTTTTTTTTTGTAGATGAATATCCAGTTATGCAACATCATTTGTTAAAGGAACTATCTTTTCCCCAGTTTACCGACTTTGGGACCTTTGTCAGGTATCAGCTGCTCACAGGCAGGTGATGTTATATCTGGATTCTCAGGCCTGTTCCATTGGTCTGTATATCTGTTTTTGTACCAGCACCAGGCTGTTTTGACTACAGTGGCACTGTAGTACGTTCTAAAGTAAGGTAGACTGAGGCCTCCTACTTTGTTCTTCACTCACAAAACTTTTGCTTCCTGTCCCCACAGTCTATGCTCTGTTGGGTATAGTGGTCTTTTTTCTAACGGGTGACATGTCTCCACTTGGAGACAAAAACATACACTTCACTGAACTGGAAGTTAAGAATGACATCTGGCCACTTTAGACCCCTCATGCCTTTGAATCAACAGGCAAAAAAAAAAGGAAGTATCCTATTGGCTGTTGTAACTCACCCTGATTACCAGGAGAAAATTAGATTGATGTTGCATAACAAAGGTAAAAAAGAATATGTTTGGAATATGGATCTCTTAGGTCATCTCTGAGTACTGCCATGCCCTGTGATTATTATATCAGTAGAAAACTACAACAACTCAATTCTAACATGACTACTAGTGGCTCCGACCTATCAGGATGAAGGTTTAAGTCACCCACCAGGCACTAGCTGAAGTACTTTCTGAGATTAAAGGTAATTTGGTATGGGTGATGGAAGAAAATAGTTCTGAATACCATGTGACCCGTTACAGAAATGCAGCTTATAATTACAAGTATTTCTCCCTTGTGTGTGTACGTCACATATTTTTGTTTTCAATCACTTATGTAAGATATAAATAGAGCTAGTGCATTTTTGGTTGAATACATATCAACTGTGTCACATTAGTGACAAGTATAATTTTGTAATTGTCTTTATTTAGGGATTGTGTGTGGTTTATGGATATGCATACAGGTACCATTTGACAAGAGGTGGACTGTGATGGTTATGAATGTCAGCTTGGTTGGGCCATGATTCTCAGTGGTTTGGCAGTTATGTAATGATATAGTTTGGCAGTTATATAAATGAGTAGTCTGGTAGTTATGTAATGATATAGTTGTCCTCCATGATGTATTCTGATATGATCAGCCAATATATATATATAAGTGTGTATATGGACATTCTGGCGACAGTTGCTCACCTGTGCCTGATTCTGCATCTAGTTCATCATTATCTGACCTCCATTTCTTGTGATTTAAGTCAATGTCCAGCCGTGTTGCCTGCCTGCCTTGGTAATTGTCAGTTTCTGCAGCGTCATGATTCAGGAGAAGCCTACATCCTGATGCTTGATCCATGCGCTTGGGACTTGCCAGCCTCTGTAACCACATGAGCTATTTCCGTGAGATAAATCTCTCCCTCTTTATCTAAATACATATATCTACATATTATCCCCACCCCACCCACACTCACATACTGGGTTTGCTTCTCTAGAGAATCCAGCCTAACACATACATCCAGTGATGAAGAAGGGGTGGACTTTGTGGGATAAGCATTGTGGATTTTGTATATCCTCTGGGTCTGGTTCTTCAGCCTTCCTGGGCTTGAAGTGAGGTAGCTAATATTATTCAAAAGATTCTTTTCTGATTAGATTACTCCAAATTGGTTTCTAGGTGTGTGCCACCGAGAATCCTGATTTACTTAGTTGAGCCTTCCTGGCAAAGTGTTTGGTAAACATGGTATAAGGATGACACTGTCAGGCCTTTTGCCCAAAAGGACAGTTACATTAATAAAAATCTGTTGCTGTCAAATCAGTTCTGACTCATTGCTGCTTATCGGTTACAGAGTATAACTGTTCCATGGGATTTTCTTGGCTGAAATCTTAATGGAAGCAGATTGCCAGGCCTTTCTTCTGTGGTGTTATGGGGTGGGTTCAAACTGCCAGCATTTAGGTTAGTAGTTGAGCACAAACCATTTGTGCCACATAGGGACCTATAATACAGCAACAGTATTTTAATCATTAAATTGCATTCCAGCTCTAATTTCCCCTGTTCATTCCCTCCCCTGTTTGTGGCAGTTGTGTCAATTGAACAGGGATGGTGGCCAACAGAATTTTCTTAGAATCAAATCTGTTCACTTCTTGTAAGCAATACATAAGCCTTGGGTATATAATGATAGACAAATAATAATGCAGGGGAGGGATGGTAAAAGGAAATGAGAAAATGAAGGAGAACTGGTAAAAAGTGTGCGCTGTCCAGATTTGGGAGTAGTGTCCTGTCTGTATCCCCTCCACCTTAATTCTTCAGTGCAGCCAGACCCAATTCCACTGCCAGCATCAGCATTTCTCTGTCTGAGGATCTTTCTGTCCCTAAGCTGTGCAGATTGTCATTCCTCAAAGTTTCTTAGTGCATGCCTTCATTTGAATCTGTGAGGATTCTGTAGCCAATAGGATAAAGCATAAATAATTTTATACAGTATCTTGGCCCAAAGCTTAAGACACAGTTTCCACTTCCTATCTCTTAGCAGATTTACTATTAGAACTCTAGCAGCCATGCTGTGAGGAAGTCCATACTGAATGCTGTGGTCTTTGATTTTCCTAAGTATTTCAAGTCCTCTTCACTTGTAGTAACCACACAGTCAATGCCTTTGCATAGTAAATAAAACACAGGTAGACATCTTTCTGGTACTTTCTGCTTTTAGCCAAGATCATCCGATATTAGCAATGATATCCCTGGTTCCACATCATCTTCTGAATCCAGCCTGAATTTCTGGCGATTCTCTACTGATATACTGCTGCAGTGACGTTTGAATGATCTGTAGCAAAATTTCACTTGCATGTGACAGTGTTTTAAAATTTTCTGTATTCAGTTGGATCACCTTTCATGGGAGTAGGCATAAATATAGGTCTTTTCCAGTAGGCTGGCCAGGTATCTATCTTCCAAATTTTTTGGCATAGACAAGTGAGTACTTTCAGTGCTGCTATCTCGTTGTTGAAACATCTCAATAGATATTCCATCAGTTCCCTGTAGCCTTGTTTTTCACCAATGGCTTCAGTGCAGCTTAGACTTCTACTTTCAGTACTGTTGGTTTCTGATTTTATGCTGCCTCCTGGAATGGTTAAATGTCCATCAGTTCTTTTTGATATAATGACTCTCTGTATTCTTTTCCATCTTTTTTTAATGCTTTCTATGTTGTTCAGTATTTTCCCCATAGACTCCTTCAACACTGCAACTTAGGGCCTGACTTTTTCTTCAGTTATTTCAGCTTGAAAAATGCCGAACATGTTCTTCCCATTTGGTTTTCTAACTCCAGCTCCTTGCACATGTCATTCGAATACTTTGCTTTGTCTTCTCGAGTTGCCCTTTGAAATCTTCTGCTCACTTCTTTTACATCATTGTTTCTTCCTTTTGTTTTAGCTACTTGACATTCAAGATGAGCAATTTTCAGAGTCTCTTCTGACAGCCGTTTTGGTCTTTTCTTTCTTTCCTGTCTTTTTGATGACCTCTTCCTTTTTTTATGAATGGTGTCCTTGATATCATTCTGTAACTTGTCTAGTCTTTGGTCATTAAGTGTTCAGCATGTCAAATCTATTCTTGAGATGCTCTCTAAACTCAGTTGGGATATGTTCAAGGTCATGCTTTGGCTCTCATGGACTCGATCTAATTTTCTTCAACTTCAGTTTGAAGTTGCGAAGAAGCCGTTGTTGGTCTGTTGTGCAATCAGCCCCTGCTCTTGTTCTGACTGGTGTTATTGGGCTTTTTCATTCTCTCTTTCATAGATGTACTCAATCGGACATCTGTGTATTCCATCTGGTGAGGTCCATGTGTATAGTCACCATTTATGTTGGTGAAAAGGTATCTACAATGAAGTCGTTGGTCTTACAAAATTCTATCTTGTGATCTCCAGCATTGTTTCTATCACCAAGGCCATGTTTTCCAACTATTGAGTCTTCTTCTTTGTCCCCAACATTCACATTTCAATCAGCAGTAATTATAAGTTCATCCTGATTGCATGTTGGATCAATTACAGGCTACAGAAAATGGTAAAAACCTTCAGTTTCTCATGTTGATAAAAATTTATAGAAACACGTGTTTTTTGGAGATTATGAGGTCTGACAGTTAAGTTTGCAAATTTAATTGTTCTAAGTGTTACATAATTCATTGCTGAATATCACTAAGGTCACCTTGGAAACACTCCCTTTGGGAAGCTGTGCACTGATGCTAGTGCATAGTTCACCCTTCAAAGCAATTTTGGGACTTTCTCTGAAATTGTCGTTGTGCAAGTTGGCATGGCAGCAAGTTCTGAACTTCATTGTATAGTTGTTGTGAAGGAGTTTTTAGCCAGTATACAAATACTGTATTGGAACACCACCCCTACTCACCTGATCTGGCTCCCAGTGACTTCTTTCTTTACCCAAAGATAAACGAAATATTAAAAGAAAGACATTTTGATGACATTCAGGACATCAAGGGTGATATGATGACAGCTCTGATGGCCATTCCAGAAAAACGAGTTCCAAAATTGCTTTGAAGGGCAGACTAGGCAATGGTGTTGGTATATAGCTTTCCAAGGGGAGTACTTTGAAGGTAACCATAATATATTCAAGCATTGAGGTATGTCGCACTTTTTCTAAGATGAGTTTGCAAACTTAGTTGTCAGACCTCGTATTTGTTCTTTTTCAAATGTTTCCTTATAGTTTCTGTTTCTCTGTAATTTGGAAGCTAGTGCAGGAGTATAAAACACAGATTCTAGAATCAAACTGACTGGCTTGAATCCTTCTTGCTTGCTTACTACTGTGGTGTCTAGGCCCATCATTTAACTATCTTTGTACTCGGTTTTCAGATCTGCAAAATAAAATGAGAAAAATAATGATTCCCACCGTATAAGATTGAAGACTGCATAGCACAGGGACTAAAACATGTTAAGCATTCTGAAAATGTCAGTTATTATATTGTAAGTGAATAGTATATGGCCTAACTCATTTTTAAGTAGCTGTATATTATTCCATAGATTACAAATACCAGATTCATTTGGCTGTTCCTAATGATGACTGTGGACGAAAGGTTTGGCGGTCTGCTTGTAAAAATCAGCCACTGAAACCCTGTAGATAACAACAGTCCACTCTCTAGCTTTAAGGGGGTGGCAGCATTTCTTTCTGTTGTGCACGGGGTCGTCATGAGTGAGGGCCAACTTGATGGCAGCTAAGAACAATGGCAACCATTGGTTGTTTCCAGTCTTGTTACTGCTATCAAAATTGCTACAATAAATATTTTTGGACTTGTGTTATAGTGCTTTTGTTTCCTTTGAATAGATTACCAAAGGTGGGATTGTTTCATCAGTTTAATTGAATAGATCTATACTTGGCATGGAAACTCTGGTGGTATAGTGGTTAAGACTCCAGCTGGTAACCAAAAGGTCAGCAGTTCCAATCCATCAGACATTCCCTGAAAGCCCTAAGGGGCAGTTCTGCTGTGTCCCACGGGTTTGCCATGAGTCAGAATTGACTTAACACCAGTGGGTTTGGTTGAATTTTTGTATCTGGCATGGGAGGAGGTGTGTCACCCTCACGCAGCTGGGTATTAGAGGTTAGTTACCCACTCTCAACCTACTCGAGTGACGTGTGTAGAGAATGAGCAGCCACTGTCCATAACTAAAAAGCACATGGTTTGTACATCTGTCATCTTTTTTTTGTTTTTATTTTTTAATTGTGCTTTAGGTGAAGCAATTAATATACCAATTGTTTTGTGACATTGGTTGCCAACCCACTGATGTGTCAGCACTCTCCTCTTCTCCACTTGAGGCTCCCTGTTTCCATTCATCTAGTTTTCCTGTTCTTTCTCGCCTTCTTGTTTTTGATATTGGACTGATGTGTGTATTTAGAGTCCCATGCATGATTGGACTAGGAAGCTTGTTCTTCATAGGCTTATTTGCTTGTTGTCATTTGCTCTGTAGATTGGTTTAATCTTTGCTGAAGTGTGAACCTCCAGGGTGACTTCAGTACTGAGTTAAAAGGGTGTCCAAGGGCCATGATCTTGGGGGGGTCTCTCTAGTCTCTGTCAGACCGGCACGTTTGATCTTTTTCTTGTGTGTGTGTGTGAATTTGGATTTTGTTCTGCATTTTTTCTCTGACTCTGTCTGTTGTGATCTCTGCCACAGCAGCTGATGATGTTAACTGGTCAACATCTGGTTGTTCTGGCCTCAGTCTAGTGAGGTTATGCTAGTTGTGGTCCTTTAGTTCTTTGGCCTAATCTTTCCCTTGTGTTTTTGGTCTTCATTCTTCTTTGCTCCAGCTGGGATGGGGCAATATATGTATCTTAGATGGCAGTTGGCAGGCTTTAAGACCCTAGATGCTTCCCATCACAGTGAAATATTTAATATTGTCTTTATAAAATATGTTATGATAATTGATGTAGATGTTCCCAAGACTATGGTCCTAGTCCTGATTACAGTGAGTTAGTCCCTCAGGGAGTTAGGATGTGTCTGTGAAGCTTCTATGACCTTACCTTGCTCAAGTTTGTGCTGGCTTCCCAGTATTGTGTACTGTCTTACCTTTCACCAGAGTTACCCCTTAGCTTCAATCTGGTTTATGTTTTTCCCTGCCCTTTCCTCTTCCTCTTGTAACCATCAAAGATTGTTTCTGTATGTAAGCATTTTCTTCAGTTTTCATAATAGTAATCTCGCACAGTATTTGTCCTTTTATCATTGACTTTATGTCCGTCAGCATAATGCCCTTCAGATTCACCATGTTGTGAGTTATTCTGAAGATTCATCGTTGCTTTTTATTGTTATGATATTCCATTATGTGTACATACCATATTTTGTTTATTTGTTAGTGATTGTTTCCATTTTTTTTTTTGCTGTTGTGAGTAACAGTGTAGGGAACATTGGTGTGCATATGTCTGTTCATGTGACAGCTCTTATTTCTCTCAGATATATTCCTAGGAGTGGGATTGTTGGATTGTATGGAATTTCTATTTCTGGCTTTTTAAGGAAGCCTCAGATCATCTCCCAAAATGGTTATATCTTTTGCATTCCCACTAGCAATACATAAGAGTTCCAAACTCTCCCTAATCTCCTCTTAAGTGTTTGTTATCATTATTATTATTGATTTGTGGCAGTAATGTCAAGGTGAGATAGTACCTCATTTTAGTTTCAGTTTGCATTTCTCTGATGACTAGTGACTGAGAGCATTTGCTCATGTGTCTGTTAGCTGCCTGAATGTCTTCTTTGATGAAGCATCTGTTCGTATCCTCCGCCCATTTTTAAACTGGATTATTTGTCTTTTTGTTGTTGAGTTGTTGGATTTTCCTACAGATTATAGAGCTTAGACCTTTGTTGGATATGTAACAGCCAGTTTTTTCCCCTAATCTGTAGATTCTCTTTTTACCTTTTTGGTGAAGTCTTTTGATGAGCATAAGTGTTGAATTTTTAGAAGATCCCAGTTATCTAGCTTATCTTCTGATATTTGTGTGTTCTTAGTTATGGTTTGTATCCTATTTATGTCATGTATCAGAGCCTCCAAGATCAACCTTATTTTTTCTTTCACGATCTTTCTAAGTGTTGGTTTTATATTTAGATCTTTGATACACTTTGAATTAGTTTTTGTGTATGTGTGAGGTATGTGTCCTGTTTCATTTTTTTACAGCTGCAATTTCCATTTTGCCAGCACTATTTGTTGAAAAGACTATCTTTTCTCCATTTAATAGATTTTGGACTTTTATCAAAAGATCAGGTGGCCACAGGTAGATGGATTTACATCTAGGTTCTTGATTCTACTCTGTTGGTCAATGTGTCTGTTGTTGTACCACTACCAGACTATTTTGACTACCATAGTTGTAAGTTCTGGGGTGAGGTAGTGTCAGGCTTCCTACTTTGGTCTCCTTCTTTAATAGTACTTTACTTAGCTGGGGCCTCTTTCCTTTCTATATGAAGTTAATGATTAGTTTTTCCATCTCTGTAAAGGATAGTGGTGGTATTTGAATTGGGATTGTATTGTGTTTGTAGATTGTTTGGGGTATAATTGTCATTTCTACAATGCTGAGTCTTCCTATCCATGAGCATGATATGTTTTTCCACGTATATAGGTCTCTTTTGGTTTCAGTAGTGTTTTGTGATTTTCTTTCTGTTGGTTTTTTACATCCCTGGTTAGATTTATTCCTAAGTTGTTTTTTTTTTCTTTTTTTAAAACAGGCTATTAGTAATAGCCTTACTGATTTCCTTTTTGTAGTTCTTTCTATTGGTGTATAGGAATCCAACTGATTTGGTTTTTTTTTTTTTTTTTAATTGTGATTAAAAGAAAGTATACAATCCAAATTAAATTTTCATGCCTGCCTATCTGCAGCTCCTCCTGCTCTCCTTGCCGGTGACAGTACACTCCTCCTTTTCATTCTGTATATGTCATATCCTCTTAAAAATCTCCTGTCCCCTCCTCTCGACCCTCTCCCTTCTGGTAAGAGGCCAGTAGGACAGCATCCTATAGATGCACAGAACCATAAAGTACAACTTGTGTCCCTGAGTCCAGTCCATGCCTGTCTGAAGAGTTGACCTCAGAAATGTTTTCTGGTCAGGGGCAGCAGCAGGTCTAGGGGCCATGCTCCTAGGGGAACCCCAGGCCTTTGGACCATCAAATGTGGCCTTTTTTTTGGAGTTCTTGAGGTACACTCCAGTTTTTCTCATGTTGCCACTGGAACTCAATGTTGCATGCCCCATCATGGCTGCCTTTGGTGGTGGGCGGGCACCATCTGGTTCTTCTGGTCACATATTGATACAGTCATCTGTTCACATGGTCCTTCTGTCTCCTGGGCTCTTTTTCCCTTGTGTCTTTGTTGTTCCTGGTGATCATCTGTTCTGGATGAGTAGGGACTATTTGTTATACCTTGGATGGCAGCTTGCTATCTTTAAAGACACCAGATGCCACTCACCAATATGGGGTGCAGAAGACTCTCTTAGCAATAGGCTAGTAAGGCCAGTTGACTTCGATGTCTCTTGAGAGCATGGACCCCAGACCCCTGCCACTGCTACTCTATCCTTGCAATATTGGGTTAAGATTAGAAGAGTTTTCAGTTCATGTTGAAGTCCAGTTAAGTTGATCTTCTTTCTACTGTGGGCTGTCACTGATTTCACCCAACTAAATTTCTGTTAACTATCTAGTCTATGACCGGCCCTCTCCTTCCCTTCCTTGCAGCTGTCAAAGAGTCTTTTTTTCTGTACATGAGTCTATTTTTAAGTCCTTGTGGTGGGAGTCTCATACAATATTTGTCCTTGTGCCACTGATTGATTTCACTCAGCATAATGTCTTCCAGTTGAAAGCAGGTTATGAGCTGCTTCCTAAAATCATCATTGTTCTTTATCATTGCGTAGTGTTCCATTGAGTATATGGACCATAGCTTGTTTATCCATTTGTCTGTTGTTGGGTATCTGGGTTGATTCCATCTTTTAGCTATTGTGGACTGTGCTGCAGTAAACATTCATGTGTATGTATCTGTTCATATGACAGCCTTTGCTTCTGTAGGATGTAATCTGAGCAGTGGGATTATTGGATCAAATGGTATATCTGTTTCCAGCTTTTTAAGGAAGTGCCAGACTGCTTTCCAAAGAGGTTGTACCATTTTGCAGTCTCCCCAGCAGTGTGAGAGAGTTCTGATCTCTCCACAGCTTCTCCAGCATTTGTTCTTTTGTGTTTTTGGATCATGGCCAACCTTGCTGGGTTGAGATAGTATCTCATTGTAGTTTTGATTTGGATTTCTCTAATAGCTAATTATTGTGAGTGTTTCCTCATGTGTCTTTTGGCTGTCTGGGTGTCCTCTTTGGTGAGGAGCCTGTCCATCTCTTTTACCCATTACTTAATTGGGTTATTTACCTTTTTATTGCTGATATTTTACAGAACCTTATAAATTATGGAGATGAGACATCAGTCTGACATGTTGTTGCCCAATATTTTTTCCCATTCTGTAGGTGGTCTTTTAATTCTTTAGATAAAGTCTTTGTATGAGCGAAAGTGTTTGATCCTTAGTAGTTCCCATTTATCTATTTTCTGTTGATTATGCTTTGTTTGTCAGATTTTTGACCTCTGTCTAAACTGTGCATTAAAGCTTCCATTGTTGACCCTATTTTTTCTTGCATGACCTTTATTGTTTTATGTTTGATATTTAGGTCTTTTATCCAATTTGAGTTAGTTTTGGTATAAGGTGTGTAGTATGGGTCTTGTTTCAGTGTTTTTGCAGCCAAGCCAAGCCAAGTGCCGTCGATGGATATCTAATTTTTCTAGCACATTTATTAAAGAGACTGTTTTTATCCCAGTTTACAATCTTGGGACCTTTGTTGAATATCAATTGTTCATAAGAGGATGGTGGCATCTCTAGGCTCTCCACTCTGTTCCATTGATCTATATGTCTCTTTTTTTTACCAGTACCAGGCTATTTTGACTACTGTGACAGTGTAATAGGTTCCAAGGTCGAGTAGTGTGAGGCCTCCTACTGTGTTCTTCAGTAGTGCTTTGCTTATCTGTGTTTCTTCCCTTTCCAAACAATTAGTGATTTGTTTCTCCATCTTATTAAAAAATGTCACTGGAGTTTGTATTGGGATTGCATTGTGTATGTAGATCACTTTGGTTAAAATAAGCATTTTCACAATGTTAAGTCTTCCTATCCATGAACATGGTAGTTTTCTCCATTTATGTAAGTCTGTCTTGGTTTCTTGCAGTAAAGTCTTGTAGGAATCCAACTGATTTTTGTATGTTTATCTTATATCCTGCTGCTCTGCTGAATCTTTCTATTATTTCAGTAGTCCTCTTGTGGAGTCTTTTGAGTTCTCCTATGCATAGTACCATGTTATCTGTGAACAGAGGTAATTTTACTTCTTCCTTACCGACTCGATGGCACTTGGCTGGCTTACCAATTTGGATGCCTGTTATTTCTTTTTCTCCAGCTAGACTTCCAACGCAATGTTAAGTAGGAGTGGTAATAAAAGATATCCTTGTCTTGTTCTCAGGGGGAGTGTTTTCAGCCTCTCTCCATTGAGAATGATGTTTGTAGTTGATATTAGATAGTTGCTGTCTCAGTTACCTAGTGCTGCTGTAACAGAAATATCACAAATAGGTGGTTTTAACAAACAAACTTCCCTCATAGTCTAGAAGGTCAGAAGTCCAAATTCAGTGTACTAGGTCTAGGGGAAGACTTTCTGTGTCAGCTCCGGAGAAAAATCTTTGTCATCAATCTTCTCCTGGTCTAGGAGCTTTTCAGTACAGGAACTCTAAGTCCAAAGGACCTACTCCTCTGCTGCTTCTTCACCTGTAGCATAAGGGTCCTCTGTCTCTGCTTGCATCTCTTTCTTATACTTCAAAACAGACTGACTCAAGGTATAACTTATTCTTGTAGATTGACTCTTGTATCATTAACATAAGTGCCTCTAATCCTGCCTCATTAACGTCACAAAGGTAGGCTTTCCAACACGTAGAAAAATCACATCAGTTGATAAAATGGTAGACAATCACACAATACTGGGAATAATGGCCTAGCCAAGATGATGCACAGCTTAGGAGGATGCATGTCAATCCATTACAAATTCATTTTATTATGTTGAGGGATTTCCAATCTATTTCTATTTTATCAAGTGTTTTTTATCAGGAATAGGTACTGGACTTTATTAAATGCCTTTTTTGCAATGATTGAGATATGTCATCTTTTTGATTAGAAGTTCAGATGGGTTCTTTTGGAATAGGATTCAACTCCTAGTGGCTCAGAACTTTGTCATTATTAATTAAAATTTTTTCTCAGAGTCAGGCATATGAGAATGTGTAAGAAATTCTGAGTAATGACATCATATTACAGCCACCAGTTTCTTGTTTGATAGAGAATCTGTGTAAAATTAGAGCCACAAAGAAGTCATTGACCAATCTCCTACAGATTGGATATATCCTATATTCTTCAAGTGCCGATGGAGGACTAAGTTCTTAAGTGATCTACTTGGGTACCTATTGGTGGTTAAAACAACACTGTATAACAATGCTTGCAGCCTAGGACAAGATGTTTGTCTAGTGTTTCTTCAGCAGAATAGCCTGTATCTTTTCTAAATTGGGTTCTTCTTGTTCTCTGTTTTCTATTTCCTTTTTCTTTTGTGCTTAGACCTCAGACCCTTGATTAGGCTCATAGCACCACCACTGAGATTTAAAAGTGGATTTCTTTCAATTTGTCATTTCCTTTTAACAAAACCATCTACTATGATTTCTTGGGCACAAACACTTACTTCTAAGACAGAATATGTAGTATTCCTTGACGTGCTAGATGCTTATCTCTGATCTTCCTTCCTAATATTTTCAAAAAATATCTATTGCTCCACTTCTGTGGGAAAGAAATGGTCTAGCATCTCTGTGCTGCTTTATAGTGGAAATGAATACCAGTAAGCCTCCCAAAATAAACAGGCCTCAGGCACCCGTGAACACAAAAAAGCACTCGACCGTGAAGAATTATTTGAATCTGTACCCAGAAGTGATTTTTTTTTTTTTTGTCAGTGTAGAAACAAAACAAAGAAGCCAACCCAGAGTCCTTAAGAGTTACTCCTAGCGGTCTTTTGTGAATCCCGAATTGGAGACTATGGTGCAACAGATACATATAGTGTGTGGGAAAATAGGCGCTTCCAACAAACTGATTTACTGTAGCATTTTCTAGGAGAGGCTTCAAGGACTGGAATATGGCTTTCAGAGGCTTGGAAGGCTATAAAATGGATTGGTATTATTCCATCGTTCTCTCTCACTCTCTCACCCTCTGGAATATCTATATTCTCTTCCTTCATGATTTCTGGGAAGTTTTCTGTCAACAGCTCAGCACCGATACTCTCTGTGTTCTCAGGTGTCTCATCCTGTTCAGGGACTCCAATTAATTGCAGGTTGTTCGTCTTCATAGAGTCCCACATACTTCTTAATGCTTCTTCATTTTTCTTGTTTCTTTTTTCTGATTTCTGCTCATAGATGCTGGTGTCGGTAACTCTGTCTTCCAAGTCAGAAATTCTTTTTTACATTTGTTCCATTCTATTTTCTTGGCTTTGAATGGAAGTTTCTATGTCCTTGATTTTGTTCTTGATCTGTTGGATTTCAGAGTACTGGTGTTCCATCAGATTGAACAGCTTGCTTAATTTTTCCTTTTGTTCTCCCTCATTTTGTATAAGGCCTAGAAGGGCGCTGTATATAATCCTTTTGTATTCACTTTCTGATGATTTCATAAAAGTTTCTTCATCTGGAAAACTCCTTGGTTGTTTTGTTTGTGAGCCTTCTGAAGCTGTGGGTGATTTTTTGTATGCCACAAGTGTCTGTTGCTTTTTGGGTCCCATGTGAGTAAGTAGAGGCCTGGAGAGATACTGAGAGGATGGAACGCAGATGTTTCTTTCAGCCAAGCCAAGTGCCGTCGAGTCGGATCCGACTTTTAGACTGTCTTAAAATGTAAAACAAAAGGTATCTAACCACTTGCCAATTCAGTCAGATTTTCAGGTGTAGAGGTCCCTCTTCCCAACTGGCAAAGTAAACAGTACCTCTATATCCAACCCCAGATGATACAAACTAGTTCAGAATACAGCAATGCTTCTGCCCTGTTCACCTCTGCTGACAGAGCCCAGCCTTAGGCAACACTGTGTAAACTACTGCTTTTCTGTCGGAGAAGCGCTGTCCTGTTTGCAGACACTGGCTCCCAGGCTAAGAATTAGGTCCTGCTAAAATCTCCGTATCCAACATGGCATCACACACACAGTCACTGCAGTTCCGTACAAACCACACTGTGACAGTGATGAAAAGATAGGCCCAAAGTGACTAGATAAACAGAATCCTAAGCCTGGCTCTCAAAATATGGCAATTTCGCCTGCCTATCCCACCAGTAGTGTGTCTGAGGCTAGCCACTAGGCAAGACCCAGCTCCACCTGCTTGCAAAGACAGAGAAAAAAAAAGTCAAAACGGTCAGTTTACCTTCAGTCAGTGAGAGCTAGGGCTAGCCAGGAGCTGAAGTCAGCGAAAGAGAGGAGGTTTTTCACTCAGTGGTATAAAGTCCAAATTAACAGCCCTGTGCTGTATCCTGGAGCCTTACTAGGTGACCAGAAGGCTCCGTTTGATTATCAATTCAGGTCTTGGTTTCCAGAGGGATATAAGGAGATGTGTGCTTAGTCTGCCAACTTGACTCCGCCCCTACTCTCTCACCCTCTTCTTTTCTTGACCTCTTCTCTACTCTTACTCTGACTTCAGGCTGTGACCACATTGTTCAACTGTATTTTTAAGCCATCTATTCTCATTCTGGTTTCCAGCTTTGGAAGCAGAAGGGTGAGAAATTGGGAAGCTCTCAGACTGCTTCCTACAGCCTGAAGTGCACACCCTCTAAGAACAACTAGTCTCAAGGAGAAAAAAGAAAAGAAAAGCTACTTAGATTAGATCTCTTTCCAGAATGCCTTGTTCCAAGGCGGTTGTCCAAAATGTAGTTTGACTTTTATGGACCACTCAAAATCCTTTTCTAATATCTTGTGAAAAAACAAGCCTTTGCTCATGTCAGATTCTATCTTATCTTTTTTCTGGAGTCATGGTGGCATCCTGGTTGAGAGCTTCACTGCTAAACAAAGATTTGGCAGTTTGAATCCATGAGCTGCTCCTTGGAAACCCTATGTGGCAGTTCTACTCTGTGCTTTAAGGTTGCTATGAATCAGAATCAACTTGATGGCAATGGGCTTGGTCTGGTTTTGGTTATCTTTTTCTAATTTTCATGGTTTTCCAGGACAAGTTCTACAGGACTAAAATAGATGCAGCACTTGACACACAGGAGGAACAAAATGTTCATAATAAAAAGCATGACCTTTTGAAAAAGCTTAAAAATGCCCTGTTAGGAACAAAATGAAATGGAAGGGTTAAAAAGAAGATTAAAATTGTATTAGGTAAAGACTAACAAAAATAAAAAGCTTGTAACAATATTTACTCAAAAATACGAGAATTTAAAATTAAAGAATTAAGCTTAAGAAGGGTTTATTGAGAAAAGGAAGAATCCTCAAAGAAGGCAGAAGAATCATAAACCTTTATAATCCTTTCTATAAAACATAAAAGAAATACTGGTAGAAATGCTAAAATGCCAAAACGTTGTAGCAGTGGTAAGTTGTAACGTTATCCTATTTGAACTGGTATATCCAATACACAGAATTTAAATTCGGGATATAAAAACTGCAAATTTGAATATCCCAGTTAGTAAGAATGATTTAGTAGATGTGTTGTTAACTGTGTTCCTAAGAATAGTGATAAAAAATACGTAGCTCTGGGGCAAACATTGGGTCACAAATAAAATCTCAATAAATTCTAGAGAAATGTGTTCTGTTACATTCTTTGACCATAATCAAATAAATACAATTGTAAAATTAATGTTTAAGAGTAGCTATCCATATGTGTTTAAGTCACATATGCAACTGGAATTAAGAAATAGTAGTTAGTGAATCATGGGTTAAACCTGAGATGAAAAAAATAGGGAGGAAATAAAATAGATTATTGGAAGTAAATAATTATGAGATGTCTACATACTACTGAAAGATGTAGTCAAAGATATAGACAGAAATACACTCATTAATAAACAGTAACAATTGGAAAATAGAAACAAAATAAAGGAAGAAGAAAATGACTAATGAAGAACAAGAAGAAATCAGTGAAATATAAAATACAGCTCTTACATAATAAAACCCAATGATACTTCTGTACTGAGCATAGTAAAATAGATAAACTTTACCAAGACTGATAAACAAAAACAGGAGGAAACCCACAAATTAAAAACATTAGAGGAAAAAAATAGGATATAAGTATAAATAAGGAGAAAATCTAAAATTTGAATAGAATATATTCAACTTTATAAAAACAATTGTGATAATTATGATAGAATTGATGGTTGTCTGCCAAGAGCCAAGTGCCGTCGAGTCGAGTGAATATTAATCACCAAAACAGTACCAAAGTTACTATTGCAAAGTAACCAAAGCTCAACCATCCCCATAGTAAAATGCTTTTTAGCTGAATTTAAACAAAGTTTCAGGAAACAGATAATCCATATATTTGTAAACTGTTGCAGAGTCTTTCAAAAAATGCAAAACTCTTTCCAATTTTTCAAAAGGTTAGCATACCCATGATACTAAAGTTGACACAGATAACAGAAAGAATCAAATATATTATAGATAGGCTAGTATCTCTTATGAACATGGAGGTATCAATTCCAAGTAATTTTCTAGCAGATAGAATTCCAGCACTATATATAAAAAATAATTCCAATGGCTACAAACTTTTTTGTTGTTGTTAATACCAAAAATTAAAAAATAGCAATCTAATAATATAATTTATTATGTTTTAGACCAGTGGAGTAAAAACATGTGATTAACTCAGCAGATTCTCTCAAAGTATGTTTTGTAGTTAAATACTATTCCTTTGTTTTTTAAGTTCTAAGCAACCTGGAGAAACAGGGAAGCTTCTGTTGAGTTCAGTGAAATAGGTGCTGAGATGGAGTTCAGCATGCAGGATATTTACTATGGAGGAAGAGACAGTAGGACTGGGCAGAGAGAAGCCTGTAAGAGGTGCTTCCTAGTGATGAAACCTTCTGGCCTTTCTGTTCCTGTCAACCATTGGATGCCAGACACCTCAGGAAAGGTGTATTCTTATATGAGGCAGCTGTCTGTAACTGGGGCAAAATCCAAAGGAACTGAGAGCTACAGTAATAAGTCCTTTTTTGAAAGATCTAGGCAGCGCTTCTCCATGGCCACCACTGCTTGAGTAAAGAAAAAGTGACTTAGAATTGCCTCTAGTAAAGTTAGGTATAGTGATCACTAGTATGACTGGTATTCACCATAGTAAATTGTAGACAGTACAGTGAAATGGGGAAAAAAAATGCCTGGTAAGAGGTGTACATATGGGAAAGTAAGAGACTGAGCTATTATTTGTAAGTAATATGACTATCCATGGAGGCTTGCTGGTGCAGTGGTTAAAAATTCAGCTGCTAACCAAGAGGTCAGCAATTCAAATCCACCAACCACTCCTTGAAAATCCTAACCAAAAGGTCAGCAATTCTACTCTCTCTTACAGGTTTGCCGTGAATTGTAATTGACTTGATGGTAACAGGCCTGCTTTGGGATTTTTATGACTAGCCATAGAGAAAATGTAAGACAATTAACCAGAAAAATTAGGACTAATATTTGTTATGCAAGATACACAGACTTTAAAGCCAACAGATAAAACTGCTAATTTTAATATCTCAATTAGAGTATTTTGATAGATACATTGTTATATATTCTTCTAAACATTTACACGCCAAATTTTATCTAAAATTATATTCAATGTACTAAAATATAACATTAAAAATAATGATATTAAAACATTCTGTTAGCATGGTAAACAACTAATATTGACTCCTCTCCCTCAATTACAAGCTCGTAGGACTGCCAGATATAATATATGGATAAAAATGTAAAATAATTAACAGAACTGACTGCAACAAAAGATAACTCCCAGGAGGGCTCAAATGAAGCATGGTCTCTAAGGATGAAAAACTTGGAATTGAGCACCTACCAGTTTCGAGATTAGAATACAATGCAAATCGTAACTTAAGGACAATACCCACGTGATTGGTATTCTCTAGGGCTGTACAACAAAACAGCCTCACGGAGAATACTGGGTAAACCAGAACTCTGGAAGGATTGCTATGTCTTGAAAAGCAGAACTGAAAAACTGCATCCACTGATCCTGCAAAGCGAGCAGAGCTTAACTCTATAAACCTTGAGGTAGAAATCAAACCTGTCTTTTCTATGAGATACTATAAGATATAAAAGTCCAATGTCTGGACCATGTGTAGGGTGGAATAAAGATATATATTATATATTTAGTGTGGAGTTTCTCATACTGAAATATTAATACAAAAACCAGATTCTATATAAATGAATACCATGGAAATCCCAGCTGAAGCAAACAAATAATAAAACAGTAGACCTCTTTTACAACTCTTGTGTTTATAAAATTCTCACTAGGGAAAAGAGTTCTTACTAAAGATTTCATCATCCTCATCATCAAAAACGCAAACCACATGGGGAAGCAATCAACTCTGAGACAACTAGCAGATAGGTAGTTTATCACCCTAAGCAAGTAACTAATAAAACAGTTTGAACAATTCTCTAAAATAAGTACTTATGTATTAATACTAACTTAATTAAAGAGGTTTTTCTAAAGGAATAGATGCAAGTGACAGAAACCTGTTTACCAAATGGCTATTTACCCGAACTTCTTACTCATTAAAAAAAGAAAATCTCTTTTTGGGATGATTCCAATTCACAGCAATCTTGTAGGACAGAGTAAAACTGCCCCATACGTTTCCAAGACTCTAAATTGTACAGAAGCAGACTGTCACATCTTTCTCCCAAGGAGCAGCTGGTGGGTTTGAACTGCTGACCTTTTGATCAGCAACTGAGCCACTGTGCCACCAGCTCTCCTCCAAAACATCAGCCATTGAAACCCCTATGGAGTACAGTTCAACTCTGACACACATGGAATCGCCATGGATCGGAATCCTTTCCACAGCAGGATTAGTTACATTTATCAAACCGTGCTTGAGAGGGAACCTGGGTTCAGAAGTTGACAGATTGAACTCCATCATTGACTCAACTGGGAGCTAGTTAAGCCTGTACCTGTTGCCGCTTAGTCGAGTGTGACTCATCGTGGACCTATAGGACAGCGTAGAACTCCCCCATAGGATTTCCAAGGAGTGGCTGGTAGTCTTGAACTGCTGACCTTTTGGTTAGCAGTTGAATGTTTTAACCACTCTGCCACCATGGCTCCTGAGTACTAGTTAGGAATGTACATTCTCAGGCCCCACCACTATTCAAACCATTCCTATTGAGTTGATTCTGAGACCTAGAGACCCTACAGGACAGACTAGAACTGCTCCCATAGGGTCCCCAAGGAATGACTGGTGGATTCAAACTGCTAATCTTTTGGTTAGCTGCTGTAGCACTTAACCACTGGACCACAAGGGCTCCTTCTTACTCATAAAGGATCTTAACTTACCAGACTAAGCATGAAAGTCACAACTGGTCTAAGTATTTATAACAAAGTGCTTAATAAAGATTTCATCATCATCATCATCATTATAAAAAACACAAACCACATAGGGAAGCAGTTGACCCTGAGACAGCCAGCAGATAGGGAGTTTATCACTCTAAGCAAGTAACTAATAAGACAGTCTGAACGAGTCTCTAAAATAAGTACTTATGTATTAATACTCACATAATTAAAGAGGTTTTTCTAAAGGAATAGAAGCAAGTGACAGAAACTTGTTTACCACACAGCTGCTAAATTACAAAGGGCAAATGGCACAGTTCTGATCAACAAGACATGAAGAAAAGGCTGCTATGTGGCTCCTGGTAAAGTCTTCTGTACTCATAGGAAAGGATGTATAAAAAGATACTCTCCCTTTTGTCAGTGGACAACTGATGTAAAAGTGAGGTGCTTAGAGCTCCTGCATCCATCTAGTGACCATGAGAGGAAAAGCCTGGTGAAAACAGCCAAGTGCTAAGGATGGAGAGCAGAAAGATGGAAAGATCCTGGGTCATTGCTGATACTGTTGATCCACTGAATTAAACTACTCTGGAGTCACTCTTTTTTTTTTTTTTTTAATTGTTAATTAAGTCAAAGTTTACAGAACAAATTAGTTTTTCTTTAAACAGTTAATATAGAAATTGTTTTGTGACAGTGGTTGCCAACCCAGTGATGTGTCTACGCTTCTCCCTTTCCTACTCTGGGTTCCCTCTTTCCATGTGTCCAGTTTCCCATCCTGTCTTCTCATCTTTGCTTTTGGGCTGGTGTGCTCATTAGTCTTCTATACGTGATTAAACTACAAAGCATAAGCCTCGTATGTGTTATTGTAGACTCTATAGGCCTGTGAGATCTTGACTGAAGGGTGAACCTCAGGAGTGACTAAAGTACTGAGTTAAAAGAGTGTCCTGGGGCCGTAGTCTTGGAATTTATCCTGTCTCTGTCGGATCAGCAAACCTGGTCTCTCTGTCTCTTTCTCTCTTTCTCTGTGTGTTAATTTGAATTTTGTTCTATATTTTTCTCCCATCTATTATTCTGGGCATTGTCTGATAGATACTGTGGTAGTTGTGGTCCATTAGTTTTTTAGAGACTCATCTTTCCCTTGCATCTTTGGTCTTCTTCATTCTACTTTGAAGCCACTCTATGTTTGATATTTTTATTCTATCAGGTGAACCTCTTAGAGTTAAAATAAATTTGCACTTTTTTGGTGGGGGGGGGTCTTACAACTCAGATCCAATTAACTTGTAGGTTGCACCAGGAAAAAGAGAGCACTATTCAAAATAAAATTTAAAAAGTAAAGACATGTTTGAAAAGAACTAAACAATTTTCTAGAAATAGAATATGTAATACTAAAATTACAAACTTGTTGGATGGGTTAAACAGCAGGTTAGGCACAGCTGAAGTGACAATTAGTGAAATGAAGGATAGGTCTGAGAAATCCTGCAAAATACAGCCCAAAATATGAGAAATATGAAAGTGAAATATAGTAATACCTGCCAAGCCAGAACCTGTGTAAGGTGGCAACCTGTCAAAGAAAGAAAACTGGTAAGACTGTGCCCTGTCAAGGGTGGAAAACTTGAGAGACCTGGAAAAACAAAGTAGTCCTGTCAAGTTCTGGTTTTCACTATAATAGACAGAAAGGTAGAATGAAAAGGTCTAATTCACATCTAGGCTTTCCAAAGGGAGAGAATAAATAGAAGGTGAGAGGTAGTATTTGTCTACTTAATAATGAGTAATTTTTAGTAATGGATGAAACTTATCAATTCCCAATATTTAGTTGAACCTGTTGCTCTGCTATATAAAATTGCTTCTATTACAAAGAAAAATGGGAGATGGAGATGTTGGTGGAGACTTCTGGATGTTTACTCAAGTCCAGTGTCCATTTCTTCATTAGTACATAGTTGCTTAGCTAAATGTTGCTTCCCAGCCTTCCTGTGACTAGGTGTGGCCACATGGCTGACTTCCTGGCCATTGGATTGTGATCAGAAGTGACATGTACAATGCCAGCTTCGCTTGGTTGAAAGAAATTGTGAGATTATTCACTTTTCTCCTTCCTATGAACTACAAGATGGGTGTGCCTGAAACCCAGCTTGGACATACCTCTGAGGAAAACCTCTTATGGGACTGAGTAAACCACAAATAAATAAATAAATAAAATTCCCTACCTCATACCATTAATAAACACAAGTGGCAGATGGCTTAAAGACATAAATGTAGAAAAGCAAATTTTCAAAAAACGTGTAAGATGGGCATCTTTATGATCTCAGGATTGGAGGAAGTTTACAAATATGACTCCAAACCAAAAATCACAAATGAAAAGATAGAAAACTTGGAAAATATTAAACTTAGAAACTACTTGATAATAGAAGAAAATACAAGCAAATTTAAAAGACAACATATGCATGTGGCTAATCTTTAATATACAGACAATTTCCATCCACTGACAAGAGAAAGTAAACAATACAGCAGAAATACAGACAAATATATGTGTATCAAATTAGAGAAGAGAAAATTCTAAATGCAAAGGAAGAGAAGAAATTAGCTCAGCCATGCTATTATTAATCAGGGTGATACCAATTAAAACAAGGTATTTTTCTTCCTATTAACTAAAACTGTGAAGATTGGAAATATCTAATGCTGTCACAGAACAAGAAACCAAGCTCACTGTGAAAAGGGAAATGCAGTTATTACAGCTATGATATAACTACATATTTGAAAATTTGTCTCTGATAGTTTTAAATAATAAGCAACTTGTTTCAGAATAGTAAATGTAGTATGATCTTATTTTTTTAACAAGCAAATAGTCGTGTCACTTGTAAGCAAGCAAACAAAAAAAAATTAAACCCTTAAAAATGTATGTAACAGAGAGACATTGGCTGCTATTAAGTGAATCTGCTTGTAAGGGTATGTCTTGCGTTACAACACTTGAAGCTTTCAGAGACTGTGAGCAAGGCACCTTCTGCCATTGGCACCACTGCGCCATTTGCTCGTTGTCCGTTATTTATAAAACCTAATATACAAGTTTCAGCTTTTATGATAATACCACTCCCTAAGGGCAGACTGATAAGGCAGCTGAGGCTTTAGCAAAGAGATAGTCACAGTTTTGAATGTTGACAGGACTGCTTCAGTACCTATCTGGATGTTTCTGGAATCACTCAGCAGTCAGTGGGCAAAAATGTGCTGTCTGGACACATGCGTATCTAGATCTTCACAAGTTGAGTCTGCTGAGAGTTTTGTTCTCACAGTAATTTTGTTCTTATTCTGAGGTTTCAATAAATGTTATTTGGGAAGCTTGCCAAACTCGCTGCAGTCAGGTTGATTCCAAATCATAGCAATGCTATAGAACGGAGTAGAACTGCACTGGTAAGCCTTCCAAGTGAAAGCCTTCATGGACGCAGACTGTCACGTCTTTCTCCCATGGAGTGACCGATGGGTTTGAACTGCAGAACTTTGTGTTAACAGTTGAGTGCTTAAACTGCTGCATCACCAGGATTCCTTTCAGAAAGCTTAAAAAGGCTTTTAATCCAGGAGGCAAAATCTGGCATGTGGCCAAGTCACTTTCTATTAGTGAGTTTGATACTTGGGTGGAAACGTTAACTTGTTCATACCATTACAGCCAGCCAAGTGCCGTCAAGTTCATACCATTAGGATGCTATTATTTAGTGCCCTAGTAATGGGCTTAATGATTTTCCAAGTAACACTTTTTCCCAGGGAGATTCTTAAGAAGAGTAGAGTTCATTATGTTCACTGATGCTGAGATGTTAGTAATCAGCAGAGAAACAGAGCAATTCCAAGAAGATCTGTGGTGCTAAAAGGACAAAGAAATAAGGCAGCATGATGCCATGGAGAATAAACTCTGCTTGGTGTCTAGAGACCTGTGCTGTAAGCCTAGCTGTGTCGTTGGTTGTGTGATTCTGTCAAGTTCTGTCTACTTTCTGTGCCTTTGTCTCTCCACCCAAGAAGTGAGAGACTTGTCCTAGTTCACTGATTTCCTGTGAATGTTTCTCAGATTCTCCATGAACCTTCTGCAGGGGAGCGAGTGGGGACTGACAGATAGGCAGGCTATTAAAGGTGGGTCTCTACTCTTCACAGGCTGGATCAAGTCAGAGCAGCTCTGCCTGTCTCCGCTTTATGTACTAGGGGTTCTGTGTCATATTTTGTTTGAAATAAAGTTTGAAGACCTCTGCACCGATTATTTCCTTGTTTTGGGCAGTTCTTAAAATCATGTAGTTACAACTACAGATCAAGATGTTACAATGAACTTCCTTTAATGTGAGGTTTTCACTTTCTCAGAAGTATTCCCCAAAGTACATTCTGTGAAACTCTGACGTTCATAGAAAAGGGGCGGGGCTGCCGTCAGATGCACACGTTTCATCACATCTTCGTTGCAGGGCCTGTCAAGGCCTTTCATCTCTTTATGTATCTCATGAGCCTCACACAGGATCCAAGAAGCACTCGTCCCCTCTCTTCTTTGTGCTGTATCTCGTGCGACCCAATTCCCAGTGAGCTCCATCTTCCCACACCCTTTTGCAATGATTCCAGGAAGCTCTCAGTCACGTGGCTACTCCTTGCATGTCCTCATCCTTCTCGATTAACGTTCTCTCACCTTTTGACTTCGCCACAGTAAGGCATAAAGGATGGGACCACTGTTCACCTAGCTCCCCAGTGTCATATCTATCTCCACGATGAGTTTAGTGAATAACAACCCATTGTTAGTAGAATGTAATATTATTAATGAGTATTTGATGTTGCATTCCATTGACATAAGACTTGCCCATGTGATTTGTTCTAGGCACTTGAATGGGCACAGAAGCCATGTTTGTCTCATCTGTATGGAAATTTTTGGAGCCAGATTGTAGTTTACCATGTCGTCTCTTTACCTCTGCCGTGAGATTGGCTGTGTAGCTGATACAGGCTCCTCTGTCAGCCTGGGTCCCATGGTGAAAGCATTCTGGAACAGAGTCATGGCCAGCCCACAGTGGACACGTAACATTATCAAGAAACAAAATTTTCTTTCTGCAAGCCACTGAGACTTTCAGGGGCTTATTTGTTTACTATGGCATAATTTAGTCTATCCTAATACTTCATCTGTCTACCTGGAGAAGTCAGTATCTCACACAAATAAATTACTGAGTTCTTTTATATTTACATTTATCGTTTTCATTCTCACAAGCCATCCAAAGGAGCAGCTCTGTGTACCTGATTAATCCCGCCTACCCCTCCAGTCCAATTGCGTTCTCTTTCTCAGGGAAATGGAATTGGAAGACAAGAGTTCTAGAGAGATGCAAATAAATACATGAACTTGATGTAATGGAAATTGTAGACTATGTGCAAATACAACAGAGAAACAGTGTGTTTGAAGGGGGCAGGGGAGGCAGACACAATAAGAAGCCTAAAGGTATGATTTTGTGACCCAGTGGAGCCCTGGTGGTGCAGTGGTTAAGTGCTCAGTCTGCTAACCAAAGAACTGGCAGTTGAAAACCACGAGCCACTCCTTGGAAACTCTATAGGGCAGGTCTGCTCTGCCCTACAGGGTCACTATGAGTCAGAATCAACTCGATGGCAATGGGTTTGGTTTTCTGGATTTGGTGGTGCAGTGGTAGAAGGTAGCCATGCTTGGTAGCTTTGCTGTTCCAGATTTCAATCCTGCCTATACTTCTTTCCGTGCCTCGATGTTTCTGTTCTGATTCTGCTTGTAAAGTTTCTCTTCCTTCTTCGTGTTGTTTTCTGATTCCACTTCTTACTTGTTGGCTAAGGTGTCTGTGTTAATGGCAGAGGGACTCTGCCTTGAAAGTTAGAACTCAATTCTAAAACAGTAGTGTTTCTAGAATTCATTACCAAGTATTAAAAAAAAAAGACTCACTCCTGTCAACTCAGGAAAGTCATGGAAACCCTCATGGTAGAGTGGTTAAGTGCTACAACTGCTAACTGAAATCTGTGAGACACTCCTTGGGGCCTGTATGGGGCAGTTCTACTCTGTCCTTTAGGGTTGCTGTGAGTCAGAATCAATAGCAGTGGGCTATCTCAAGTATACGTACTGCCAAAGAATCTTACGAAAATTTTGCAGAACTGTATTCCATAAAAAGTCACCTACCTACCAGTTGCTGTGGAGTCTTCTCTGACTCCTGGTGACCCCCTGTGTGTCAAAGTAGAACTGTGTTAGATAAAGTTTTCAATGACTGATTTTTTAGAAGATCACCAGGCCTTTCTTCTGAGGCACCTCTGGGTGGGCTTGAACCTCAAACCTTTCAGTTAGCAAACAAGTGTGCTCATCATTGTACCACTCAGGGACTCCCCAGTAAAATGAGGACTCTCCAGAAACTTGCAGCTAAAATCTCTTTCTTGCCAATATTTTGGGGGATCCAGAAATGGGAGATGGCACTTAGTGCAATAATCTGAGTTCCTGAGGAAGTGCTTAGGCCCAAAGCACTTAAGCCTCCCCAGGGCAACTTCTATTTGCTTTGTCAGAGGGCCAGAGGAGACACGGGAGTGCACGTCGAGTGAGAAGGGGCAACCCCGCCAGGCACTTCTGCTTCCCTGGTCTGCAGCACATCCCTCATGCCTGACCTAAGCCGGGGGAAGAGCTTCAGTAACCAGCTGCAGTTCACCCCTGCTCTCCCCTGTCCTCCCGTCCCCTCTTCTCTCTTCTCCTCCCCTCGTCTCCCGGCTCCCAGTGCTACCAACTGGTGCTATGACTGCCCAGGGTCTATATTTTTAAACAAAATTTAATTAAAGATGTTTTGAAAATATCACAAGCCTCAGTAGACAGTTTGGAAATAGAACCACATGGTGACGCACATAGTTAAGCACTGGACTACTAGCCAGAATGTCGGCAGGGGTGCCTTGGAAGGCAGTCATGGGAGTCTGCTTCTGACAGGTCACAGCCTTCGAAAATCCTGTGCAGAAGTCCTACTAGGCACGCATGATGTCACCTTGAATTGGAATCCACTGAACAGCACCCAATGCCAGCAAGATAATGGTGAGGCAGCTTACAGATTTGGACAACGTGCTTGAAAACTGTCTCAGTCATGGTTCCCATAACATTCCTGGGACTGGACCAGGCGTCCTCACTCTTGTTGCTGTTTTTCCTTGTAGTTCTGGCTGTTCTGTTCCTAACTCTGCAGTCCTGACCAGCAACCCTTCTCAGTTTACCAGTTTGGCTCAGTGTGTGTTAGAAAATAGCTTTCCTTTCCCAGCTGACTCCCAACTGTTAATACATTGAGTCAATAAATAGGTCTTCCTCTGTGGGAACTTTCAGACCTCTGGTATACCTTTGCTTTTTTGGCTACTAAAAATGAATTTCATTGGCACAAGCCGAGAAAAAAAAAATGTCTATTTAGTGTAAGTTGTATTACCTTTCAAAAGTTGGCTGAGCAAATTCTATGCCAGCTTTCCAGATAGGGCTCCCAGGTATGCTAACAAGCTATTGCTCTTATGACTATAAGTCAAAACAGAATTCTCACAACCAGCAGGCAACACCAACTTATTCTCTGAAGGAATCTGACCTTGGCATAACATAAGTAAATAGCAGCAACACCTAAAATTAATGCAGCTAGCAAGACTCTTGAAGGAAAGCCAGTAAACTATTAACTATGTTTTTTTTCTGAGAGGTATAACTAGAAATGATTTTTACATGTATATATATATTTACACATTTTTGAATTGCGTAACTCAAAAAAAAAAAAAAAAAAAAACCAAAAAGTTTTACTTTAGAATCAGGCAAATAAGGCACTTTCAAATTACAAAGAAAACTACTGTTACCCAAGCTGATGTGGAGAATGGGTAGCATGCTGATTTAGCCTAGCCAAAAAGAGAATGCCTTAGTTAGCAAGTAAATAAAAACAAAACAGAAAAAGCAAGAGTTAATATGCCCATTTTACTGAGATTGCTTATTACAGTACTGTGCCCATTAAAGTAAACCCTGGTGGCTTAGTGGTTAAGTGCTAACCGGAAGGTTGGCAGTTCGAATCTGCCAGGGGCTCCTTGGAAACTCCATGGGAGCAGTTCTGCTCTGTCCTTTCTGGTCACTATGAGTCGGAATCAACTCAATGGCAGTGGGGTTTTTTGGGTGCCCATTACAAGGATCCCTGGTGGTATAGTGATTAAGTGTGTGGCTGTTAACCAGAAGGTTGGTGGTTTGAACCCACTGGCCATTTTGTGGAAAACATGTGGCGGTCTGCTTCTGTAACGATTACAACCTTACAAACCCTATTGGACAGCTCTATTCTGTACTGTATGGGTACTTTGAGTCATAAAGGGCTCAGTGACAATGGGTTTGATCTTTTTTGGTGTTCATTACAGAACTCCAAAATTTAAGCTTGTCATGGATGTATTGGAAAGATGGTTGCGGTTAAAAAGAACAGAACACCTAAGAGTAGCTGAACTAATAGTGGTTTATTCTTCTCTTGTAAGTATAATTTGTAAATAGGTGGTACAAGGTCCAGTCCCTGGGTGGCACAACTGATTAAGTTCTTGATGGCTAGCCAAAGGTTAGCAGTTCAAGTCATCCAGAGGTGCCTCAGAAGACGGTCCTGGCCATCTGCTTCCAGAAGGTCACAGCCCTAAAAACTGTGGAGCGGTTCTACTCTGCGCACACGGGTTACCGTGAGTTGGAATCAGTTTACCAGCAGCATATGATAGCTCCAGTGCCAGGCGGAGCGTCTCTGTGGTCTTTGGACGTCCTCTCAGGATCACGAGATGGGTAGGGTAGTGCCACGCGTCTGTTGTCCTGTCACAGAAGCAGAAAAGTCAAGTTTTTATCCTGACAGGGAAGAAGAATCTGTCTTAAAGGCTTTCCCTTCTGCATCCAAGGACTTCACCAGCAAAGTTAAGAGACAATCAACAGACTGAGAGAAAACATCTGGGAACTATATATCTGTTAAGGATTTAATTCCTAGAGTACATAAAGAACTCCAAAAATTCAACAAGGAAAAGACAACCTTGTTTAAAAATGGGCAAAGGATTTGAATAAACATTTCTCCAAAGAAGGTACACAAATGGCCACATGAAAACATATTCAATATCATTAAACCAAAAAAACCCAAACCAATTGCTGTCTAATCAATTCCAACTCATGGTAACCCTGTAGGTCAGAGTAGAACTGCCCCCATGTCGTTCATTAGTCATTAGGCAAACACAAATCAAAATGATAATGAAATATTTCACACCAATTAAGATGGCTTTTATGAGAGGAAAAACAAACTGTGCAGTGTTGCTGAAGATGGAGAAATTGGAATCCTTGTGCATTGCTGGTGGGAGTGTAAAATTGTGTAGTCCCTATGGAAGACATTTCTTAGAAAATACTGTGTTTTAGTCAAAGTTTACAATCCAGGTAAACGTGACATATGAAACCCAACACTCACACCATTATGCAGCTCTAGCTGCTCTCTCCACCCTGTGACAGCACACTTCACCCTTCTACCCGGTACTTCCCAGTAACCATTCAGCTAGTTCCTGGCCCCCTTCGCCCTCTCTTCTCATCTCTGGACAGCAGCTGCTCTGACAGCCTCATGTAAGTATTGGAGCCAAGAAACACTTTCTTCACCAGCATCACTCTGTGTCTTATAGTCTAGTCCTCCCTCATCCTCTAACTTTATCTTTTCTCTCTGATTTTCCATTGTGTTGTCATTCTGTTTTAATTTTAGTTATTATTATCTTAATCTCTAGTCATTGCATTGATTTTTACTTACCAACTATTATGTACATTTTTAAAATTCTACTGTGTTTTAAGTGGACAAATTAATTTTTCATTTAAAATTTATACACAAATTGTTTTGTGACATTTGTTACAATCCCACAATATGTCAGCACACTCCCTTTTTCCCTTCCCACCCTCTACTCTCTGTGTCCATTTGTTCAGTTTTCTGTCCTTTCCTACCTCCTTGTCTTTGCTTTGGGGCAGGTGTTGCCCATTTGGTCTCATACTTAATTGAACTAAGAAGCATATTCCTCACGTGCATTATTATTATTATTTGTAATCTTTGGCTGAAAGGTGGACATTGGGAATGGCTTTAGTTCTGAGTTAGCAGAGTCTGGGGGTCATAGTCTCAGGGGGTTTCTTCCAGTCTCTGTCATACTGGTAAGTCCGATCTTTTGTTTGTCTGTATGAATTTGAATTTTGTTCTACATTTTTCTCCCACTCTTCCTGGGACCCTCTACTGTGATATCTGTAAGAACAGCTGGTGTGGTATCAGCACCAACTAGTTCTTTGGGGCTCAGGCCTGCAGAGGCTGTGGTTCATGCGGTCCATTGATCCTTTGGACTAATATTTTCCTTGTGTCTGGTTTTCTTCATTCTCCTTGGCTAGAACCAATGGAAGTATCTTAGATGACCATTTGCAAGCTTTAAGACCCCAGGATGCTACTCACCAAAGTAGGATGTAGAACATTTTCTTTATGAAGTGTATTAGATCAATATATCAATAAAACTAGAGGATCCCCTGCCTGCCTCCCCAGGCACCACATCATGGTCCTTGGCACTTAGCCCCAGTAACTTAATCCCTCAAGGTGTTTGAACATGTCCAGGATGCTTCTGTGACTTCGCCTTGGTCACATTGTGCTGCCTTCCTTTATAGGGTGTGTGTCTTTCCCTTCACCAAAGTTAACTTATCTACCGTTTAGTGGTTTCCCCTCCCTTGCAACCATCAAAGATTTGTTTTGTTTTTTTCTGTGTGTAAACCTTTTCTTGAGTTTTTATAATGGTGGTCTCATACAATATTTATCCTTTGGTGAAAAGGCATAATGCCCTCCAGATTCATCTGTTTAATAAGCTGTTTCGTGAATTCATCATTGTTCTTTGTCATTGCATAGTATTCCATTGTATATATGTACCATAAATTGTTTACTCATTTATCTATTAATAGCAACTTAGGATGTCTCCATTTTTTTGCTATTGTAAATAGTGCTACAGTGAACATGAGTGTACATGTGTCTATTCATGTGACAGCTTTTATTTTTGTAGGATATTTTCCTTGAAGTGGAATTACTGGATTGTGTGATATTTCTCTTTCTAGCTTTCCAAGGAGATGACATGTTAGGTGCTGTATTTTTGATTTCAGTACAGCAGTCTGACCCTTTTCGGATATAATAACTTCTCCCATCTCTCTGATAATGCTAAGGATTATTTAGGAAATTTTCTTCTGGTCTTTGTTATTCACTATTTTCCATGGAGGTTCTCTTATACTTCTATTCTAGTTTCTATACTTAATGTTAGGGATTTTCCTTAAATGATTGGTGGTCTGTGGCTTTCTAAACATACTAGTGATTAAGGATTGCAAAAGCTGGCTGGAGGCTCTGTATGTAAATGGTGTGTTGAACTTCCCTATAAAATAACTTGGCTCTTTTGTTAGAGGTTTCCAGTTGTTCTTATCTGTAGGTCTTTTTTTCCCCCCTTTAAGTCAGAATAAGAGGAAACCAATCTTCAGTCTAGAAATATATACTGTGTGGCAGATGGTACTGTTGGACTAAGTAGGGGGAAACACAGCTTCACATCCCTCTTTTTTGGTTATGCCACTTCCATAATTTATCTGAAAGACTTTGAGTTCCTTGAGCTTAAGTCTCTTGTCAGTAAATCAGTCTTTTGCTAGGTATCGTGTGTTGCCCATGTGAGGACAATAAAGACACCTTTTGTTGTTGTTATGTGCTGTTGATTCCAAATCATAGCAATTCTACTGGGCAGAGTGGAATGACCCCGTAGAGTTATTGACTGGATGATTGACTGGATGACAGTGGGTTTGGTTTTGGTTTTTTAAAAGTCTCTGTAGGATGAGATCCATCATCCTTTTGGTTAGTAGCCCAGCACTTAACCATTGGTCAACCAGGCCTCTTTTAGCAGACCTGGAGAGTTTAAAGGTTTTTGAAAAGGACTTCTAAGCAATTCTGTCCCTCTGCCTTTATAAATAATCAAAATTACAAATTTCTGAACTTTTCAGAGGTTTGGGGACATAACTTGGCTTTCGTATTTGTTTCTTTCTCTCTCTCTAGCTTTCTCTGGTTTTCCAAGTCAGTTATTACCGTATATAAAAGGATGTAAAACTTAAATGGTATTGCTCATCTTCTCGCATTTCTAAACCCATTTTTTTTTTTTACCTTCTGTGTTTATTCTGTTTTATTTTTCTTAATCCTTTATTTTCATTTTACTGTGATTGCAGGAGGGAGCAGGGAACTGTTTGCCTTCAGTTGATAATGTTTAACCAGAAGCAACATCTAATATTCTACATACTTTCAAGTTTCATTTACATAGTTGTGATCATACTGAAAAATACAATTTTACATTCATCTCTTTTCATATATTATCATAAACATTTTCCCAAGATAATATGTCAATATTTTTTGAATACTAGAATAATATTCACACAGTTCCCTCGTATTTCAAGTAGGAAAAAGGCACAAAAAAACCCGTTACTGTGGAGTCAATTCCAGCTCATAGCGACCCTAGAGGACAGAATAGAACTGCCCGATGGAGCTTCCAAGGCGGTAATCTTTGTGTAAGCAGATTGTCACACCTCTGTTCCACGGGTCGGCTGGTGGGTTTAAACCTTTGACCTTTCAGTTAGTGGCTAAGCAATTACCCAAACTGCTGCCAACCCCCCAGGCTTAAAAAGCCATTGTATTTTCATGCTGTTGTGTATGTGTGTCTGTCTGTCTGTTTAACATACGCATATTGGTTCTAGGAAATGCTAACAGAACTGTCTTTGGTTGGGTTCTCCAGAGAAGCAAAACCAGCAAAGTGTACAAATATATAGAGAGAGATTTTTATCAGGGAAATGGCTCATATTTCTCAGAAGTGGTCTGCAGAAGATGGGAAGACTTTGCTCCCAAATCCTAAGGGTTTATGCTGTGATTCACAAATGTGGGCCTGCCAAAGACTCAAACAGCATCTTTATCTACCACTGACACTTTAAGCACCATTAGATTAGCTGAGTCATATGACCCAAATGGCAGAGTCCTTGCACAGCAGCCTGAACCTGTCACAGAGCTTTCCCTTATGCTGAGCTGTACTCAAAACTAGCATCTTTTTGACTTGCTTGATAAATAAGTACACCTAAATATGTTACCTCCAAAATTCAAAAAGGCCCGCTAGGCACCATGCCTCCTTTTTAGTTGTGGGCACAGCCAAATGTAGTAATTTGTACTTCGCTTTACAAGTAATATCTCAACATGCGCCACACCACTGGACCTCCAGAAATTTCATTGAGGTGGCAGATGCCTGAATTTTTGTGGGACTAAGTTTTCACCCTCTAGCACACAAATGTAAGTCCAGAGCTGTTGACGCTTCTTTACTTCTTCACCAGGCCCGATCAGCATGGTATCATCCATGCAATGTAATGTGGGAGGAAAAGGTGATCAAGGTTCCTGTGGACTAAATTATGACACAGAGGTGGAGAGTTGCCACCTGAAAACAAACTGCTTCTGATGATCCCTTAAAACAGGCATGAGAAAAAGGTGTTAACTGGGTCAATAGCTGCATACCAGGTACAAGGAGATGTATTAATTTGCTCAAGCAATGAAATTACATCTGGAGAAGCAGCTGCAATTAGAGTCACCACTTGGTCAAGTTTTTGGTAACATGCTGTCATTCTCCAAGATCCACCTGTCTTTTTGCATAGGACACATAGGCAAGTTTAATGGGGATGTGGTGGGAATCATCACACCAACTTGAACCTGTTGCAGAGTGTTCAAGTCCTTGATGATGGCAGTAATCCCTGAAGTCCCTCTAAAAATGCAGTTCTGCTGGCCTACACTTGGCTTTTCTTACCATAATAGCCCTTACACTATTTGGCAGAGATCCAGTGTGGGGGTTCTGCCAGTTGCTGAGTCTGTCTGTTCCAATTATGCATTCTGGAACTGGGGAAATCACTACAAATTGGGTTTGGGAACCTGCTAGATGTGCTGTGAGATGGACACGAGCCAAGGCTCCGTTAATAACCCCACGTTCACTGTGACTGGTGGGCCACAGTGAAATTTTGGGTCTCCGACGGCACTTGGCTGGCTTGGCTGGGAAGTAGTCTCAACTCAGAGCCAGTATTCAGTAATCCCCCCGAAGTCTGATTATTCCTTTTCCCAAATGAATTGTCACTCTCATAGAAGGCTGTAGATCCTTTTGGGGAAGGCTGGGAGAAAGATTAACAGTAAGAAATTTTGGTAGTGTATTGAAATCCTTCCTGAAGGGGACCCTGCCGCTCCTTCTTCATTCAAGGGGTTTTGGATCTTTAAACTCACTCAAATCTAGGAACTGATTGAGAGACTATGATTCTCTATTCTGGTGACTTGAGTTAGACTACTGTTCCCCGGGCCTAGAATTTATCCGTTTGCACAGATCCAGTAGGTATTTAGTAAATTTCCTATCTATTTCACTCTTATTGATGCCACAGGATCCAGTCAGCCCACTGTAGTGTGATGTCTTAATTCAGTTAGGGCAGTTCCCACTGTCAAATCTGATTTACATAAACTAGCAGTCACAGCAATAGTCAAGGATGCTGGAGCTCCCTTCACAAATTTGGTTCTCATAGATATAGTAAAAAGTGTGTCCTCTGGGCACTCCATGTGTGGGTGGGTCCAACCTGATAAATTTAGTGTAGCATACCAATTTCCCTAAGCTTTTGAGTACGTTTTTCTATAGTGTAGGCCACAGCAGTCCAACCTAATAAACTATTAGATCCTTTCCTAGCTCCTCAAGCTGAAACATTAAATAAAGAATCTGTGCCTAGGGGATCTATGTCAATAAACTCAGACTGATCCATCTTTATGTTCTTTGCCCCATTATCCAACACCCTTAATAGCCATTCCCACACATATGCCCCAGGTTTGTGTTTGTACATACTGGAAAAACTAAGCAGTTCTTTTGAACTCTACTGTATGTCCACATGTTGTACTTCACCTTTGGGGGCTTGCTAGGATTTAAATCTAGTTATAGGTCTAGAAACCAGAATTGGTAGTATGCATTGTTTTGATAACATTCAGCCTTGTCTTGTAAAGCATATATTTCAGGTGATGCCCCAGACAATGATTCGGGCAAGGATTATTTAGAGGCAGGCTAACATTAATCTCATTAGCTGGAAGTGGTGGAGTTAATGGTTTTTCTGGGCAGGATAGTTTATCAGACAAACAACATAATCTCTTCAGACAGGAGTGATTTGCTGGAAAGACTGATTCACTGGAATTTAGGGGCTCAGTGTTTAAAGCTTACTGATTATTTGTCATATGCCCCCAGCCCAAATTTCATTCTGTTTCTTCCCAATCAGACACCACTTGAGGTTGGCATTTGAGCTGGCACTGTAATTGAGCAATTCTTACAATAAGATTCTGGGTTTATTTTTCAGCAATTTCAGCTCTTGCTATACAAAAGAAGACCTTCTTTCAAAGCACAAGTAGAAACCTTGAAGTCATTCATGCATCATTTGAGATTTGACTCTGAAGCTCTGAGTGCATCTCTTTCTTTCACCAGTTTGACTAGCAAACGTAGGACGAACCAACCGGCTTCCTTATAGTTTTCATTCTGTCAGAACTGTAGAAAGCTATCACACGTGTATTCACCTGGAGCCTTACCTTTCACCAAGTCCTGATTTCTTGGTGGTGACATTTTATGTATTTGTGTCACCACCTCATGCCGTGAATTAACAGTGCAATCTTTACTGCTAGAAGCAGAGTTGTCAACATCTTTAAGACTACCCAAACCTGAGAACCAATTTAGAAAAGTCATCCTTACAGTTTTGTTTCTTTAGCACTACTCTCAATGCCAAATGTCTTAGGCTCAGTTCTCCAGAGAAGCAAAACCAGCAGAGTGTACAAATATAGAGAGAGATTTTTATCAAGGAAACAGCTCACTTGATTGTAGAGGCTGGAATGTCCCAAGTCCATGGATCAGGACAGGGACTTCTCTAGATTGACCTAGCTCGCAGGCTGGTTAGCCCAAGATCAACAGGTTGGAGAACAAGGCTCCCACTCTCAGGTTGTTACACCTACAAATATGCTGATAGCCCATGCCCAAAGAGTCAGAGGTTAGATGAATAGGCCAGCGAATATGCAAAACCTAGAGGAAGCAAAAAAGCCAGAACACTGCTTATAAAGAAAGGGATGCACTCAGAGCTTCAGAGTCAAAGCTCAAATGCTGCATAAATGACTTTAAAGCTACAAATGACTACAGGCCATACCACCAACTCCCTTTCAACTGATTGCCAACTCACAACTGATACAATCATAGGAGTGATCTGATGTAAACACTGAGAATCATGGTCTTTCCAAGTTGACACACAGTCTTAACCATCATGATAAGTAACACTTAAATATAGCCATTGATTTCTGGAACTCCAAGGTAACCAAATGTTTCAAATCTGTTCTGTAGTTTTGTGGAAATAATGTTCATACTCCTTGATGAGGGAGAAAATGAAATTCAGTTCATTAGATATTAGGAAAAAGTTGACCTTTTTATCTGTAAAAATCTCACATTAGTGATTATCAGTAAGCTACATTTAATGAACCAGGAGTGGTATGAAGCTTTCCAGTTCCACTATCTTGCTGACAACACAGAGAGCTAGATCTGGGTTTGGAAAAAAAAAGGAGAAGACTAACTGAATACCATGCTTCACTTGTCACATGTTAATATTAATCCTCTAGGATGTTTAGATGGTAATATTAATGTCTGGGTATAAAGACTTCTAGGTTTAGGTACTTTTTAAAAATCTATTTTTGAAGCTACTTTTGTTTTCTCCTCTAAATGCTCTTTGTATACATCAGTGCTCCAATTAGCTTGTCATAGTTGATTCTTTCACATTTACTAATTGGGTCACACACAACATGTAGTTATTTTCGTTCAGGTGTATACATTCCATTTCCATAAATTTTGTATACACTTCCAGAAGGAGCCAATATATGAATGAAGCTACATTATGATAGTCGAAAATACAGCTTTCAAACTTTATTAAGTCTTACAGACCTCTAATCAACAATAGAAGCACAGGCATTATGTATGCAAATTAATTATATATAATAAAAATATATCTACTAACCATATTACCCAATATAATGGATGCACCTGCCCTTACTTCTCCTCTTACACTTCCAAATAACCTTTTTTTTTTTTTTTTTTTTTGAGCCTGAGATCCTTTCCTCCTAACCTAGAGCTTTGGTGGATGTTGGTAATATAGCCTTTATCTTGCTTCTCTATTCCCACTATGCAAAATAATGGATAACTAGAGTTCTGGAAAAAATAATACATAGTCGTTATTCAATGATGTCTATGAGACATTGTTATCTAGGAAATGCTGCATTCCATTAAATCAGTTACACATGTCCACTCTGTCAATAAAATAGATTCAGAGGTCATTTGAATGAAATTAGAGAGAAAAATAGATGAGGTGAGTGTTACAAGTGTCTTCAGAAATGCTTCCCTCATGCAGATTACCCATTTGGCCCAGAGGCAAGGTATAATAAGAGTGAGGAACTTGTCCTGAACAGACAGATATCTGCTCAGAATCTGAAGTCTCATTCCACTAGACACAGAATGCTGGTAAATTCTACCCGTAATCACTTTCACTCACAGTAGGTGGTAGAAGCAGTAAACGGAGCTATAAACTTGAAGCTATTTCTAAAGAAGAAGGAAGGAATTATGATAATGCGGAAACAGTAGAACTCTGAATATTATCAATGTAGAGAGAGTCAGAATGGAGGAAGGGAAAACTGAGAAATAATAATCATGCATATATGCCAGACCATAAGAAACCAGTTTTTAAAAAATATTAAGGATGAGTAAATGAACAAGAATAGGAAATTGTGTACATGAAACTTTCTCTTCAATCAGGAATATTCCAGATGCAGAAGAAAATTCTTAAATATATTTCATGATACAAGAAACCTGTTGTGAGTTCATATTTTTAATGGTTTTGTACAGAAATTATTCTACTTATATATGTGAATTCCAGGAAGCTTAGAGATAGATTTATACATAATTACAGTACCTAAACTTCTAGCTTATTTAAAAGCTAATAATAATTACTACTACTACTAATTACTAAAAGTTACTGTATATTAGAGGAAGAGAAAGCCTGAATCAGTGATTTAAGCTTAAGTTAAAAAAAAATTGATAAAGAAAAGCAAATAAAATCTGAAAAAGAAGTAAGAAATGAATGAAGGGAGGAAATCAATGAAATAGAAGAAAATCAGTCAAGAACTTTAATGGAACCAACACTGGTCTGTAGAAGATCAATAAAATAAACTCTAACCAGATAGAACAAGCAGAGAAAAGACACCATTTTCCAGTATCACAAATGAAAAAGGGGATATGGCTATAGATTCTAGAGAACTAAAAATGATAAAGCAATATTTATGAACAATTTAGTAATAATAAATTCAGCAACTCAGATGAAATGGACAGATTCTTTGAAAGATGCAAATTATTAAAGCTCCCTTAAGAAAAAGTTGATAGCTTGAGTAGTCCAATAATTATTAAAGAGATTAAATTCATAGTTAAAAAAATTATACAAAGAAAACCCCAGGCTTCACTGGTAAATTCTAACTTATATTTCAATAGGAAATCCTATTTACCTGTAATATCAAAAATGTTCAGTGCTTAGAATAAATTTAATAAAATGTGTTAAGACACATGAGGTCTGACAATTAAGTCAGCAAACTTAATTGTTCTAAGGACTACATACCTCATTGCTGATTCTCACTACTGGCACCTTTGAAGTACTCCTCTTGGGGAGCTATGCACTGACACCAGTCTGCAGTCCACCCTTCACAGCGATTTTGGGACTCTTTCTGGAATGGCCGTTGTGCATTGTGGCATGGTAGTCAACTCATAAACTTAATTGTTTAGTTGTTTGTGAGGGAGGTTTTATCCAATAAATAAATAACTATATTGAAATACTCTCTCTTCAGATCTGATCTGGCCCCCAAAGACTTTTTTCTTTCCCTGAAGATAAAGGAAATATTGAAAGGAAGACATTTTGATGTTATTCAGAACATCAAAGGGTAATATGACAACAGCTCTGATAGCCATTACAGGAAAGAGAGTGCTGGAATTGCTTTGAAGGGTGGACCAGACATGGGCATTGGTGCATAGCTTCCCAAGGGGAGTACTTTGAAGGTGATTGTAGTGATACTCAGCAATGAGGTATATAGCACTTTTTCTAGGATGAATTTCTGAACTTAGTTGGCAGTCTTCACGTGTACTAGAACTACTAGCGTCTATTTGTGAGAAAAATAAGAGAACTAATGAAAGAGTCCCTGGTTAGTGCAAATAATTAATGCACTCACAGGAATGGATTACCCAGTAAGCAAGGTAAGCACATGCTTACGGCATCAGCAAAACAGGGATGCCACTTGTCCAAAGACCCATAGGCATCAAGCAGACAGGACACGTGGAAAAGGAGCGTCACGGTGGAAGGAAACTGACAGGGCACTAAGTGAAACAGATACCAGCTCCATATGTGAAAACGTGCCAGCTGGAAATAATGTTCACACAGGGTCCTGATGGCACCCATGCTCAATGTTGTTTAAGTTGTAAGGCCCCTACCACTGCAACACTTTGGTTACATCTGTCTCCTGTGGTCTTCTCCCATGTAATTGAAACTCCTTATCTTGGTGGCTTTTCTTGGGAGTATGTAGTTTCTTCCTAATAAACAAGAAGTATTCAGTCTAATTCTTGTTACATTCATGCCATAGACTGGAAGAAAACCCTTGCAGAGTATGTTTCAGACAGAGGGCTTGTATTCAAAACATATTCAGGACTCTTACTACTTGCTAATAAGAAGAAAAGTAATCCGTTTTTTAAATGGTCGAAATATTTGAACAGACACATTATGAAAGATAACATAAATGGCAGTTGAGCCTATGAAAAGATGCTGAATTTCTCTAGTCATTAGTGAAATGCAAACTGAAACCGTAATTAGATACCATTATGTATTCATTAGAATGACTAAAAATAGACTGATACCACTATTTGTAAGAATGTGCAATTGGAGTTCTCAGAGATTGCTGGTGGGTTTGCAAAATGTATAACTACCTTAGGAAACAGCTTTGTAAATGTTTAATCATACACTTACCACATGACCCAGCAATTCTATTACTAGGTATGTACCCAAGTGAAACAAACTTATATGTCTATACAAAGAAAAATATTCGTAATGGCTTTACTCATAATAGCCCCAAACTGGATTCACTCTGGTTATCCATCATTGCGTAATGGATAATGGTAATCCTGGTGGCAAGGTGGTTAAATGCTGCATCTGCTAACCAAAGGTTGGCAGTTCAAATTTGCCAGGCACTCCTTGGAAGCTCTGTAGAGCAGTTCTGCTCTGACCTATGGGGTCACCATGAGTTAGAATCGACTCGATGGCAGTGTCTTTGGCTTAATGGGTAAACAGGTCATGGTATATCCATACACTGAAATACTACTAAACAACAACAACAAAATAAGAATGAAATATGATACATGCAGTAGCATGGATAAATGTTAAAAACATTATGAGCCGGTCATGAGACTATATGATTCTGTTTCTAGAACGTTCTAGAAAAGGCAAAACTATGATGATACACAGCAAATCAGAGGTTGCCAAAGACTGGAAGTCGGAGAAGGGGACTGTCTCGGTTCTCTAGTGATGCTATAATAGAAATAATACAAATGGATGGCTTTTCACAAAGAAAAATTCATTCTTTCACAGTCTAGTAGGCTGTAAGTCCAAATTTAGGATGTCAGCTCCAGGGGAAGAGTTTTTTCCCTCTGTCATCTCTGGAGGACGGTCCTTGTGATGCTTCAGTCTTCCTCTGGTATGGGGACATCTCCATGTGGGAACCTCAGGTCCAGGGGATGTGCTGTGCTCCTGGCACTGCTTTCTTGGTGGTATGAGAGCCTCCAGTCTTGGCAGCTTGCTTCCCTTCCCTTTTATCTTTTGTAAGCTATAAAGTGATGTGGGCAACTCACTTTTCATTGGATCAGGGGGGTGACCTTGGTAGGGGTGTTACAGTCCTCCCCAGTGCTCCTTAATAAAATCTAATCTTGCCCCATTAGCCACAGGTAGAGATTATGATTTATAACTCTTCTAGTTTGAAGCCACTGAGATTTTGAGATTGTTTACTACCACTTAATAACTTCATCTCTCCTAGAATGATAGGCAGAGCCATCAAAATTAGTAATAATACACATGTGAATACGTACACATATGGATAGATAATACACATGCTTGGGTCATGGGGAATTTTTTATCAGAGCCTGGGAGAGTGTTATCCAAGTTATGTGGTGGTAGAATGTTTGGTAAAACCTGAAAGAACTTGGAAGGTAGAGTATGTCCTTACTGAGTTTGTATGCTTAGAAAAGGGGTTAAAAACCTAGGCTAGTAACATTTGCTGATTATTGTTCAATGCAGTTGAGAAGGTGCTGTAATAAAGAGTATAGTGTATGAGCAAGAAAAAAAGAGAAGCGAGGTCAGAAATTCTTACACATTGGGATTTGCAGATATGGAAGCAGTAAATGCTTCTCATCCTCAAACAGTAAAGGATGAAGCTGATAAGGCCTTTGGCAAAACAGCCAATTAGAATTAAACCTTTTTAAGAGAGAAAATCAAAGATATCAGCGGTACATCTGTGGTTGAAACTGTTGAATGAATTAGGGTGCTCTGGAGGAAAGGTTCAGTTAAAGTCTGCCACTCCTATAATCCCTTTCAAATGAGTGAAATGACACAGATACAAGAGAAACTAAAGGTGTGACTCTTCTACCACAGCTTGGTAAACTGCTTATCCACAAGCAAGCTGAAAGAGAAAAGCATGAGAGTGTGAAAGTCTAGAAATACTGCAAATTTAAGATGTGTGTCTTGAAAGGAACCTGAGTGTGGCTATTGGAATATTGATACTGATGAGAATAAAACAGATCAAAAGTCTACTAAGGTTTGGGGAACATCAGAAAGTAAAAATCTAGGCAGGGAATTTGTCTTCTCATAGGCAGTATGTGAAACAGTGATATAGTGACACTTTGGGGGGTATGCGTGCTGTGACAGTTTTATAATATGACCACAAAATCTTTGATGTTGGGTCTGTGTCCCTTCCTGTTGATTATGGGCTTATATCCACCTCAATCGATAGACTAGCTGCCGTTGAATTGATTCCAGTTCATGACAACCCCATATGTTGCAAAACAGAACTGTACTCCATAGATTTTCTTTTTTTTTTTTTTAATGGCAGCGACCTTTCTTAATCAGATGGCGAAGCATTTCTTCTGGGGTGCCTCTGGGTGACTTTGAACTGCTAGCCTTGATTAGGAGGGAAACACTTAACTATTTCTACCACCTAGGGACTCTCAAACCAATAGAGTATGACAGAAATAATATTATGTTCTTGTTCCTCAGGACACTCATTCTTGGAGGCCTGATCTTCCACATAAGCAATCCATCTTCCCTGAGGAAGCCTACGACACACAGAGACACCAACGTAGGTACTCGGGTGGACAGTACCGTTCCACACGTTATCCATACCCTGAAGCAGAAAACAGGTGAGTTGAAGAAGTCATCTCAGAAGTGAATCCTCCAGCCCCTACTCATTCAGGTCACTGCTGCTGAGGCTGTAGACTCCATGGAGCAGACTAGAGCCATCCCCACTGTGTCCTTTCTGAATTTCTGATCCACAGAATCCATGAGCGTAATAGGTTTTTATTCTTTTTTTACTACTAAGTTTTGAGGGATCAGTCCCTAGAGAAGGACATGAGGCTTGGTAAAGTAGAGGGTCAGTGACAAACAGGCCCTCAGGGAGGTGGACTGACCCCATAGACAATGGGCTCAAGCATGACAAGGATTGTGAGGGCGTTGCAGGTCCAGGCAGGGCTTCATTCTGTTGTGCAGCAGGCCACTGTCAGTTGGAATTGACTCGACAGCACCTAGCAACAGGTTTTGAGGTGATTTTTAGGCAGCAGTAGATGAAAAGAATGCCTGCCAAGCTCGAGAGAAATCTTTTTTCCCTCATCCCCACCTGGCTTTAGCAAGTCCCTGGTGTAAGCTTCCAGCAGATGTTTTGGGCTAAGTAACCCTCATGCTTACCTTTGCATAAACTTCAGGCTTGGGTTTCTGATCAAAGCTAAGAGAATGTGATCCCCTCAAACATAAATTGGTTTGGGGCTTAAGAAGAACTAGGGAATGTTCCCTATGTGGGCTGAAGGACACAAAAAAACAGTCAAGAGGCCAGCAGATAGAGCAGGCACTCCGAAATCAGTGGGTGGAAGAGACAGGGAAGTTTCTAAAGCTTTTCTTTTTCTAGCTGTGATAGAACTTCCTGAAGGCCTGTGGTAGTCTATTGTGAATTATGGCCTAGGATTCTTATCTCTATTTAAAATCAAGCTCTCAGTTTTAAGGTTGCTCAAGCTGGTTTCTATGACTTGCCACCTTAGCACCTAAATAACCCAAGTGCGAAGTCGGACCCACCATCAGTGGCATTAATTGGGGTGGGGGCCTACACAGAGGAATGTAAGAGGGCTGGACTGTGCCTATGCAGCTCCCAGACCTGGGCCCCACATCTGCCACACCCAGAAATAATTGTAGAGGCCTTTGGAGAAGTCAGATGGTCTTACGTGAGTAAGTAGGCAAGATGAGTCAAGAGAAATTTGAGTTATTAGTATAAAAGTGACCTCATTTGTACTGAAAGGCCTGAAGAAATTTGGGCAACAGATAAATCTAGAGTGTTAAATAGACCTGTGACAGTATTGCTGGGCCAGCTGAAACCCAGAAGGAACCAAGGTTTGAAAAAAATGCTAAACAAAAAGCTGCTTTAGAAGGAAGCTGAAGACAAACGGAATTGGCTGGCAGTCTATGAAATGGCCAGAATGAAAACAAAATAGACTGAAACAAAAACAAACAGTTTTTCAGGGAAAAACTGCGTGGTCCAAAAAGCTCAAAGAGAGCCTCTGACCCCACTGCCAACAGGAGAAGACAAGAGGCAGCTCACAGTTGTTCTGTTTGTCAAGCCAGACCTAAGCCTGGTCACAAGCTGGGTCCAGACTCCACGACTGATTGCTTCTCTGATGGGATGGAGGGAAGGAAAAATGTTGGAAAGCTTGGATTAGAGAGGAGCTGAGTGACTGATGCAAAGGTTTAATGCTCAGCTGCTAACCAAAATATCGTCAGTTCAAGTTCATCCAAGACACTTTGGAAGAAAGGTCTGGTGATCTAATTCTGAAAAATCAGCCATTGAAAACCCCACAGAGCAGAGTTCTACTCTAACAAGCACAGTGGTCATCATGAGCGAGGACTGGCTGAACGGCAGTCGGTACTGGTTGGGAGGAACTAGAATGTTTATACCCCAGACATCGATTCTGCTAGCCAATGACCCAGAGGCATTTTATTCCTATGCATGATTGGCATACATATCCTGATAGACAGAGAGCTGTATCCTGATAGGCACAGGTACCCTGGTGAAAGTTGTCTAAAGCCTGATAGCAACAGCACATATGGTAGACTGAATTATTTCTCCTAATGCCTACAGACTATGGGAGGATGCTACTTCCCTCTACCAGTTTGGGAGGACCAGTCCATGAGATTTCCTTTGACAAATTAAGTGTAAGCAGAAGTGACATATGTCATTTCCAGACAGTTGCTTTTAGACCCAGTGTGTGGTTTGCCATGTCTCCTTTTCATCAACTGTGAAACTGGCCACGTTCCAGACAGAAGCTGTTCCATCAGCCTGTGCCGTAGGGTGAATGCACTATGAGCAGAGCTGCCACTGGCTGGTAATGAACGTGAAGTATAGTCAGAAATACATCTTTGTGTTACAAGCTGTTGTGATCTGGGGGTCATTTGTTACTGCTGCCTAACCTACCCTCCTCTGACTCTAACCATCTGCAAGATTGATAGCATTGGGAATGAGAATCGAGCGATTCTTGTCGCCAGGAGGAATTTATAAGCTTTGAGGACAGCAGAGAAAGGTTATTATAGGAAGAACTGGGCAACCTGTCAGAGCTTAGGAGCCAAGATAAATGTGAGAACGTGTTGGGTTGATGAGGTCTGCTAAAGTCTGAAAAGATTTGAAGGGATTTGAAATTGTGTTTGATTTTATTTTGTTGTTTTGTTTTAGGATCTGAACCAAAAGAAGATAAAATAAGGATTAAGCTGACTTCACTGAGGCAGAGGGTCCATTGGATTTGGATCTGGTTTTGGGGATGCAGTACTTGGGACAGTGGACGCAGCTGCTGCCACTTGGCCACAGCCCCCTGGGTGTCATCTCTGCCATACTGCATCTGCCTTCTTTATAAAAGCCAGTTCTAGCCTTCTGTTTATTTCCTCGTTCTCCACCACAGCCTTGCTTTCCTTTACCGTACTCCCTTTCTGGGGACAGGAAGTCTTACCCTGAACCTTTGCTTGGGGTCAAAGCCCTGTGCTGCCAAAATACAAATCACCCTTTTTCTGCCTGTCTGTTTCCTTAGAGTCTGAGTGTCTTACACCAGATTTCCTTCCTGGTTCACCACCCATTTGTGAAGAATTCCTCTTAGAATTTTTTTTCCTTCCCCTCCCTGCTAGCCCTTTGCCTAGACTTGATACAGAGGTTGTTGGGACGCTAGCTTGTCACCAATCTTTGCCTGCCCACCTAAGGTGCTGCCAGTTGCCTCTGTAGTCGGTTGCTGTCCTCTGTGTTGGTCTTGCCTCCGTGGGTAACTCCTGTGCCCAGTTCTTCTCTTCTACCGCAAAGCTGTACTCATCAAACGTGGGGCTCTCACAAACCAGAGTGACAGCTGGTATAAATGAAAGGGAGACTCAGTCTTCAGAATGACCTCAGTTATTTTTAATGAGGGCCCAAACCAACAAGAAAGAATGTGCTAGGAAGGTTTTGTGGGTAAACTCACAAATCGAAATGCAGGACTCCAAGAAGAGGGAGACTAAGCCTGACAAGAGTTCATGTGAAACATGTCTGAATATGGCCTAATCAACCACAGGGACCAGCTGTGTACAGAGAAACCATGAAGGCAGGAACCTGTGTAAGGTGAAATCCTGTCAAAGAAAGAAAATGCAGGTGTTTTCCACTAACAGAGAGTAATAACAAAGTGGTAATGCCAACCTTGTCCAAGGTGGAAAACCTTGTGAGATATGGATAAACAAGGCAGTCCTGTTAAGTTCCAGCTTTCAGAGGCTTCATTGTATTGTGGCTACTAAACAAACTTTCAAAAGAAAGGAGGTATTAATCTTCCTCTAAGCAGTTTTTGCCTGTCTACATCAGGAGCAGGTTGTGGGGTCTGACTTGTCAGGCTGATGTTGATCAGAATTGCTTCATCTCGAGCAATGTCATGACATTCACACAAAGTTGGAGGGACTATTCCAAATAAAACTAATTGCAAAACAGTTAAAAGGCATTATTTGAGTAATTCAGAAATTTTATATGGCCTGCATATTGTTGTTCTTAGCTGCCACTGAATTGGTCCCTGACTCTTGGGATCAGATCATCACAATCCATAGGTTTTCACTGGCTGACTTGCAGAACATCACCAAGCTTTTCTTCTTAGTCCGTCTTAGGCTAGAAGCTCCTCTGAGACTCATTCAGCCTTACAGCAACATACAAGCCCCCACTGACAGAGGAGTGATGGCTATTCTCAAAGCGCATTGGCCAGGAATCATATTATTAAATTGCTGTTAACTTCCTTAAGTGAGACAATAATATTGTTGTTTTGAAGAAACATATACGGTCTTAGGCCGTATATGTTTACGTGCTGAAATGCTTAAGAATGAAATAGCATTATCTCTCAACTTACTTTCAGGTAGTTCACCAAAAATATTTTTAAAAATTTAAAATCCCCAGGAAAGAAAGAAAAGTATATGGTAAGACATAGAAATAAACCAAATGAAGCAAGTGTTAACAGTGATAAATCTAGGCGAAAGGCATGTAAGTGTCCATTACACCAAACTTTTAGCTTTTGTTTAGGTTTGAAAATTTTCAAAATAAACAGATTTCAACTTAATAGACTCGAGACTTTCTGGAGCCATGGAGAATGGATTAGCCCTTGAAACTATTGCGCTGTGACAATCTTTAAACTTTAAACCAAAAATATCCCCTGAAATCATCTTAAAACAATAGATTTACTTCACTGGTTTTTTTTTTTTTTTTTTTAAAAAGGATCATCTTGAGCATTATGCTGTTTGAAGAATTAGCTATAATAGATCAAACTAGCAACAGCAACTTGAAAGGTTATATAGGAATCTTAGGGGTGTGATCATTACGGTTGGGTGTCAAATTGGCTGGGCTGGTATTCTCAGTGTTGGTATTCTGGTATTCTCTTGTTGGTTATGATGTAGTTTGGCAGACATTTAATGATGTAATCACACCCATACTGGTTCACCTCCATGACAGAATATCAATCAGTTAGTTAAAAGGAAGTTTTCTTGTTATGTGGACTGCATCTAACATAGGCAGACTTTTTGGCAATGGTCTTGGCTTTTGCTCACTCTGGATCCTGCAGCTGGCTCCTGTTCATCAGACCTCTGGTTTTTGGCACTTGAGCTAGTAGTTTACCTGCTGACCTTGAGATTCATCACTTTCTGCTGTCTGTGAGCAAGAGCCCTGCTGTCTGACATGTTGATCTTGGGTTTGCCAACACCGATAGCTACATGAATCAGGAGAGGCCTACAGCCTGACCCATGGTCTTGGGACTTTCCAGCCTCTACAGCCACATAACCCATTTCCTTGATACAAATCTGCCCATCTGTCTCTATATATTGATATACCTCACTGGTTTTGCTTCTCTAGAGAACCCAGCCTAGGATATTTGCCACTGAGAGTGGTTTCTAAAGAAACAAAACTGTAATGGTGAGTTTTCTAAATTGGTTCTCAAGTCTGGGTAGCCTTCAAGATGGTGGTGACACTGCTTCCTATAGTAAAGAGAACACTACTAATCCGTGACATGAGATAGCAATAGAAATATGCAAACTATCACCACCAATAGATCTGGTGTCGGGGAAAGTTGAGGCTGTGGGTGATTGCATGTTTGGTATCTGTCTACAATTTTATCATAATGAGAAGTATAAGGAAGCTGGTTGGTTGGTATTAATTTCAGTAGACAAAGTAATGAAAGAAGGAGATGAGATCAGGGCTGTAAAGTCAAATGGCAAGTATCACGTCAATGACCTCAAAGTTTCTCCTTGTTCCTTGAAAGAAAACCTTATTTCTTGCAGTAACAGAGCTGATATTGCCAAAAAACAGACCCAGAGTCTTGTCATAAAACTGGCTGAATTATAATACCAAGTGAATTCCCAGACCTGCTTTCGTATACTGTAGAAGAAGGTATACAATAGCTTTGGGGAGTTGACATACCAGAATGGATTTATGAGGTTCGACCTATACATGGAGTACTTGGAAGACATACCTTTTATCACAATGGGGAGAAACAAATTTGTGAAGGGAGCCTTAGCATCCCTGAAGACCGGTGAGATTGCTATTTTGTCGTGTTTGACAATGGAAAGTACCTTGGCTGAGTTAAGAACCTGACTACAGTGAGGCCGATGGGATCCCATGGTTGTAAAGGCCAAGCAGCAGTACTCAATTGATGAAGATGAGTTGGGTGTGGCTACCGTAATGGACATGAAGTCAAAACAGTAATCAGAATAGTCTGACTCATATGAACTTAAAGGCATTAGCTACTTAGTCATGGTATTCCTTTTAGTGAAATAGATACGAAATTTACTAAATACTTTCTAGATCTGTACAAGCTGACTTCTAGAAGTGAACAGCAGTCTAACTCAGATTGCCAGGATAGAGAATTGTGGCCACTGAATCAATTCCCAGACTTGGGTGAGTTTACAGATCTACAACTTCTTGAATGAAGGGTACACCATGTCCCCTTGAAGACTACTGAAAATATTTGCTCTGTCAAAACATAGATGCTAGGCAGATGTGTTACTTTCTTTGACTTGGTTTGATTTGTTCTAACATGCCTCATTTTACACTTCAGATGAGGATTTTTTCTCTTGTGTTTATTGCTTCACATTCAGTTTACTTCTTCTGCTCTGGTTTAATGACCATAACATCATAAATAGAACTAATTGACCATAAAACAGATCTAAATATACCTCTAAACTGTCCTGCTTGAGATTGTAGCACTCTTGTTCACAATAGAACCAAATTGTCTAGTCTGTAGATCCCTTTTCAAATATCAAGTAGGGCATTTTACCCTTGAGTCAAACATCTCTGTTACCCAGAACAAATCTCTTCCCACTTTGTGCTTCACACCACTGATTCACCATTCAATAATTGATCATAATCTTGATTGTGATCTGAGTGTAGGTGAGTATATTACCTGTTGAAACATTTATGAAAGTAAGTGGCACTTTTGTTTCATTTTTACATTCTTTAAGATACGTAACTTTTATTGCAACCCCTTTCAACACACACACACACACACACACAGGAACACATCTGTGGCCACTTCAAAAACCTAAAAGCTTAGAGAAACACCCTAAGTTACTGTAACAGAATGTATTTATTGTGAATACAAACAATTGAATGGAGCAGCATCACCTGAATATGTTAGAATGTTCAGGAACATGCTGTGAAGAGGAAACACTTAAAGATGTTTATATAGGTCATTGTTATGTTAATTTTCAGAAGATAACATCAAAACACAGGGCATGTTACAGAAACAGTGGCCAAGGACATTCCATACCTCTTAAAACAGCATCTTTTAATAACCAGGAGTTCCTGCTTCTTGAGGTGGTTACATGTAGATAATTTTCTAAAAGAACCCAATGCCTAAGGCCAAACATCTCTGCTAAAATGATTACTAAGCTGTTGTTTGATGTGAGGCTGACTCCAGGGAACCAGTCCCCTAACAGTTCAGAAGGACACCCTAGAGCAGATGACCAACTTTCATGAAAGCCAGAAGTCCAGATTTCAGGAGAATTAAAACTCTTTGATCAGCAGTCTCACAGATTCACCCAAATCTAGATCTCTTCAAATTTAGTAAAGCTTAGTTTACCCAATGGTGGCCATCGAAAAAGAGTATTTAAGAGATTTCTTCAGAACCAAGAAGAGGTGAATAACTCAAGGATTGCTGGAGAAGGGGGACATTTAACTAAAGGGTAAAATGCCTTATTTCCCGTTCTAAGAGGTATCGAATTTGGCCCTGGGCCAAATGAAAGTGCAAACTGAAGAAGCCAAGGGGTTGTTTGGATAGAAAGACAGTTATTTCTGATACTGTCATCTGTGTTGCTTTGTAAGGTTTCAGAGGCCAGGTGTGATGGAATACCCATAAACCTTAAGACTTGGTTGAATGTGACTAAGGGATATTTCAACCTCTTGTATGGCTAAACTCAAATAAGAAGTCTTCCCACAGTTATTTGCTAAAAGTTCTTGCGTAAATAGTTGAACGTGGCTTTTATTCTTTGATATTTATAAGGGTTTTTCTTGGCACTTATGGAATTACATCCTCATTCATCTGTCAAAACTGAAAGAGAAATACTACTCAGAGGGTGTTCACAGGCATGTGTCTAAAGAAATGCAATGTAATGAAAAATGCTTCAGTTACAAACATCCTAGACGTTCTGAGAAGTGTGTATACTATTTTAAACGGGATGCTTTTTTAATTCTCTGTGTATCGTATTCATGGCTTTTTTTTTTCTTTTTTACTGCTTTCTTTGAAGAATTTAGCACATGCAGAAATTGAATCTTAAGTTTCTGAATACTTTGATTACTTCTGATTGACTTTAGTTTTTTCGTGTGTCTCATTTTAATACCACAGAAACTTTTGCAGTCATTCACTCTGGAAACATAAATCTGCAACTTAATCACACATAAGTGAATCACTGGCATCGAGGCTCTCCAGGGATCCTGATCTGGAAGTGTCTTTTCTAAGGTTCAACTGGGAGATTCATCTTCTTGCAGCTGAGCTCAAATCACTTCTCATCTTAGTGGAAATCTTCAGGATGCCCTCACTGCTATAAATTTCCAGCCTGTTATGGAAGTTAATTGGCCCACCTACAGCTAAGAATTCTAGGGAGTGGAAGAAGCTTTTGAGTATATATTTTCTGAAATAACAGAAGTCTCTTAAAAGCCTCAGGTTTCCCACCTGTTCCCATGTCCCCCACCCAGTGACAGTAATAGTATAATATAAAGGCTGTCTGTAAAGTGATGTGCACCTAAGGTATGGTTGGCTTTTAGGTTAAGTCTAATACAAATGTAGTAAAGTGCACGAATTTCAGAATCAGCCAGGGATTCCCATCTGACTTCTCATTTTTAGTTGTGTGTCCTAGGGAAAGTTACTCTCTCTGAGACTCAGTTTCTTCATCTACAAAATGGAAGAAGTAAGCCCTCCCTCATATGGTTCTTACAAGAATCAAACAACACACTTTATATAAAACATAAAGCCCAGTTTCTGGAATATAGTAAGTGCTCATTAAAAGGTAGTTATTGGAATCTTGAGTGGTGCAAATGGCAGTCAACTGCTAACTGAAAGGTTGACAGTTCCAGTCCACCCAGAAGCACTAAGGAAGAAAGGCCTGCGAACTTACTAGTAAAAGATCACAGCCACTGAAAACTCTATGGAGCACATATTCTACTCTGAAACACAAGGGATCACCATGAGTCAGACTGGACACAATGGAAATTAGTTGGGTTTTTTTTTTAAGTTAATGTTACTGATGTGGTTGTGATTATTAATGGCAATCTTTTCTATGACTGAATTCTGTCTATAAATTGTTCTACACTCCAGGCATCAAGGGAAGTAGTTTCATCTTACCAGTAGAAGACAGTTTAAAGATCTTGTTACCCAATCCATTATACTTGCAGATGAAGAAACTGATGTTGTGTTGGCTGAGATGCCACGCATATGTCCAAAGTGAGATGGAACCACTGATCCAGAGTGGCAGTTGTGTTCCTCTGATTTCCAGATCAGAGTTCATTCCCCTAAGCTACATTTCCTGCAATGCATAAGCACTTTGGTTGGTCTTCAGTAAGTGCAGAATTATTTCTCCTTTTTTTTTTAATTGTTCTTAGCACTTAAACACATTTAGTTACAGAGTGCTGTCATGTGAAATCAATAGTCAAATCGATAGTTTCATAAGAAATTTTTTGAAAATGATGCAAAATATGTGTTGTATATGTTAGATGCTATTCAAGCTGGTTGTGACTCATTATGTACAACAGAATGAAACACTGCCTGGTCCTGTACCGTTCTCACAATCATTGACATGTCCGAGCCCATGGTTGCAGCCACTGTGTCAGTCGATCTTTGTGTGATATTGAGTTTTTTCATTGTCCTTTTCCACAGTTGTAGTTGATTTGATTCCTGTGTATCCCATCTGGTGAGGTCCGTTGTACAGTCACCATTTATGCTGGTGGAAAAGAGGTACATGGAATGAAGAAGTCATTGGTCTTGCAAAATTCTTTCACGAGATCTCTGGCTTCATTTCTACGACCAAGGCCGTATTTTCCAACTACCAATCCTTTGTTTCCAACTTTTGCATTCCAATCACAAGTAATTATCAGTGCATCCTGTTGCATGTTCCATCAATTTTGGACTGCAGAATCTGGTAAAAATCTTCAATTTCTTCATCTTTGTCATTAATGGTTGATGCATAAATTTGAATAATAATCATACTGAGTGGTCTTACTTGTAGGCATATGAATATTATCCTGTAACTGACCACAGTGTACTTCAGGATAGATCTTGAAATGTTCTTTTCGACAATGAATACAACACTCTTCCTGAACTTGAAGTTGCCATTCCCAGCGTAGCAGACCACATGATTGTCTGATTCAGAATGGTCAGTACCGGTCCATTTCAAATCACTAATGCCTAGGATATCGATGTTTTCATGTTCTATTTCATGTTTGACGATTTCCAATTTTCCTAGATTCATGCTGCCTACATTCCACATTCTGATTATTAATGAATGTTTGCAACTGTTTCTTCTAATTTTGAGTCATATCACATGAACAAACGAAGGTCCCAAAAGCTTGACTCTACCCATGTCATTTAGATCTACTCTACTTTGAAGAGGCAGCTCTTCCCCAGTTGTCTTTGGAGTAGCTTCCAACCCTCATGTTAGCACAGGTTAGTCCTGCATATTGGAAGCACTATATCTATGCTCTGTTCCAGCACCATATAAATTTTCTCTTGCTATTCATAAGATCTTTGCTGGTTGATTCTCTTCAGAAGCAGTTTGCTGGCTCCTTCTTCCTAGTCTGTCTTAGTGTGGAAGCTCAGCTGTAACCTATCTGCCATGGATGACCCTGCTGGTACCTGAATACCAGTGACATAGCTTTTAGCATAACAGCAAGACGCAAGCTCCTGCAGTATGACAGAGTGACAGATATGTGGAAGTCCAAAGATGTGCTAATTTTAAATTTTCATAGATATTTCTAAATCACCTGCAAAATGTTTATACCAATTTAAACTCTTGAAAACTGTATGAATTGCCAATTTCCATGGATAACACTGATGCCAATATATTGATTTTTAAAAACCTGAGTAGGTAAAAAGTGTATCTTATTGTTTGTTTTTCGTTTCCCTTACTACTTTTGAAATTAAGCATCTGTTTATATTTTATCAGTCATTCGTAATTTCTTTATGAACTATCTCCATAAAATTTTGTGTTTTTTCATTATAATTTTAGAAGCTTTTTATGTATTTTGTATGCTTTGTTTTATGTATGTTGCAAGTATTTTTACTAACATCTATTATATTGATATCTTTGGTCTTATAATTTTTTTTTTTTTTAAATAAGATCTGTCAGTCTCTGTAGTGGCTTCTAGAATTGTCCTTAGAGGGGCCTTCATCACTTCCTAAAAAATTATGTAAATCAGCATGCTATATATTCCTCTGGTACCTTTCTGAACTGTTTGTTTTTAACATTTGGAATTTAATCTATTTGTATTTTGTGTGTATGGTATTAGACAGGGTGCTGTAATTTCCCTAAAGATATACAACCTTCTCAGTATTGTTTTTGAACTGTCCATCCACTCCTTGCTGATTTCAGATGCCATGTCTTGATATTCTAAATGTCTATATGTGATTTTGTTCTTGATTTCTATTTTTTCATCCCTTTTATCTATGTGTTTATTCTGAATCAATACAATATTGTTTAATTAATGTAGCCATAGTATCTTGATAATGGAAAAGTCAGGTTCTCCCTTACTTTCATTTGTTTCTGTATTTTATTGCTTTTTCTTTTCCAAATGAACTCTGAAATCAGCTTCTTGGGTCCGTAAATCTCCTGTTAGGATTTTTATTAGGATTGCATTGAATTTATGGATTAACTTGGAAAGTTGACATCTGTACAGTGTTGAGCCTTTTCATCCATTTATTCAGGTCTTCTTTTGCATCTTTAATAAAATTTTATAGCTTTCTTCATGTGGACCTTGCACAGTTCATTTTGGTTTATTTCTGAGGAATTTCTTCTTTAATATAGTTTAGGTTGCTTTTGGGGAATGGGCTATTTAGATTTCTTTCTCTCCAGATAAAAAGATAAGAGAATGAAAAGAAAGCAGTAGCTGAAAGAAGAGAAGGGAACAGAAAAAGAGAAAGAAAAATAAAAAAGTTAAGGTGAAACAGTATGGAAATGTTATGGATTGAACTATATCATCCGAAAGATGTGTGCAGCAATTTGACTGGTCCATAATTCCCAGTATTGTGCAGCTGTTCTCCATTTTATGATTTTCCTGCATTGTAAATCCTAATCTCTGCCTCTAGTTAATAGGGCAAGATTCGATTATGTTAAAGGGCATTAGGGGAGGGCTGAAACACCCTTACTGAGATCACCTCCCTGATCCAATATGAAGGAAGTTTCCCTGGGTGTGGCTGGCACCACTTTTTATCCTTTTATCTTACAAAAGATATAAGGAAAGGAAAGCAAGCCAACAGTTGAGGACTTCATACCACCAAAAAAGCAGCACCAGGAGCACAGGACACCCTTTGAACCTGAGATTCCTGTGCTGAGATGATTCCAGACCAAAGACAGACTGATTTAACACAGGGACCATCCTCCAGAGCTGACAGAGAGAAAGAGTGCTTCTCCTGCAGCCAACGCCCTGATTGCAGACTTGGAGCTTACTTGGAGACTTATTCTCTGTTAAAAGCTATCCATGTGTGGTATTTCTACTACAGCAGCCCTAAGTGACTGCAACAGGAAAGAAGCAAGAGAGAAGAGAATGTGGTTTGTATTGAGTACTTACTGTGGGACATAGGAGTCCCTGGGTGGTACACATGGTTGGCACACTCAGTTGCGAATTGAAAGGCTGGCAGTTTGACTCCACCTAGAGTAACATGGAAAGAAAGGCCTGGTGATCTGTCTCCGAAAAATTAGTCATTAAAACCCTTTGGAGCCCAGTTCTTTGGTACACATGGGGTCGCTGTGAGTCGGACCTGACTTGACAGCAAATGGATTATTATGGGACATGACCTGTGTTAGGGGCTGTCCTAAGTTCAGTCTTATGGAATCCTCAAACTAGGGGTCTGTTTGAACAAAACTGAGATTTAGAAAGGTCAACAAGGCGTATGGAGATGGACATGGAAAGAGAGCTGGTTGGAGTCAGTGACAGCACCCAACATGGGGTTCCATTCTCACTAGATGTGAGATCTTGCCTAAATTACATGATTATTTTCCTAGTTTGTAAACTTGGATGAAATCTGCTCAGGTGATTATGAGGACCGAGTGGAAGTGCCTGCCTTGGCAACTGCTGTCTGTCAGTGCCGATTCTCACCTGTCACCCTGCTGCCTCTGGCCCCAAGGCCTGCAATAAGCTGCCACAAAAATTGCAGAGTCTTCTCAGGACCGTGCAGAGCCTTCATGTGAATATGCCCCTGGGATGTGTATTCTGTGACTCTATAACCCAGAAACGCATACCTGAAAGCGTTATGAAACACTGTAGGAAAGACAGTGTTTGGGAGCTGTGATCTGGATTCGAAAAATATCAAATAAGCTGGAAGAAAAAAAATCTCCCATCACAAAGAGAGGCATTGTTGAAATACAGATTCTTATTCAAGCCTAAATCCTCTGTGAGAAACACTCTCAATTTCTAGTAGAACAATAGTTTCTTGTCCTGGACACAGTGCTGGCAACATAGTCCTGTAAAGCATCAAATTGCCATGGTAATGGCAATGCTTTCTGCAAAGGGACACAGGAAACAGTGTCTGGAGACATTGCGCCATCTGACCCAGGCCCAGCCATTGCTGGAGGCTTCATTGCCAGTGACAGCAGGATAAAAAAGTGGCCCAGGCTGCTTGTATCTGTTGCAGGGCTTCAACACTCCAAGGAAGTTGTGCTGATGAGGTGAGAATATGAAGTAGGGAGAAAAATAAAGATGAGACTTGCCTGAAGTGCCCCAAAGGAGTGTTCTTCTCTTAGGAGTATCTACACTTGTTCCCAAACTGCTGCCCTTGCTCATCAAGAAGGTGCTGGACTGGCTGGGATTCAAACCCTGCTGTTTCAGTCTGCAGCTGGGAGCTCATGAGAAAACCGTTCACCTCCCTGGGTCTGATTTTCATCATCTGAAAAATAGGATTAATAACATGGACTTCAGCGATTGCAATGGAGATTAAATCATACAAATATAACAAAGTACTCAATAAAACCAGAATTAAGTTTCCATCGCCTAGAGACTGCGTTCAGAGCCTATGACTGTCTGTGGTCATAGACAGAGTTTTGCTTTTCAAGGGAAAATTTGATTTCGGCGATAGCCAAATGTCGTATGATTCTAGGACTAAGCAATAATGTGTGTGATAAAGTTGGGCAACAGGATGTGCTTCCTTTTCTTAGAGGATGGTTTCTGCAAAAGCTGAGATTGATTTGCACAGGGGACTTTGAATACTGACCTTGAAAACTTTTTAGAAACATTCTGAGCAATGATGGTATTATTGAAATAAATATATTGTCTCCCCAGAGGAAGGCTTTGACCATCATTTATTTGTATATCTATTTATCCAACAAATACTTATGGCACTCCCACCATGTACCAGCATTATTTCAGGGGCTACTGCCATGAGCACAACATACACAAATCCCTGCCTTTGTGGAGGGTGCATTTTTGTGGGGCCCATTGGTCAATAAACAAATGGACAAGCACAGTCTAGTCTTTGCCAGATGGTGGTGGGTGAATGGGGAGAAATAATGTGGAGTAAGGGGAAAAAGGAATTCTTGGGGCTACAAACAGTTAACACACTCAGCTAGTGGCCAGAAGATTGGAAGTACGAACTCATCCAGAGGCATGTTGGAAAAAAGATCTGTTGGTCTTCAAAAAATTAGCCATCACAGCCATGATGGGGGACACAAAGTAGAGTCCCCGAGACAACATGAGAAAAAGAGTTATGCAGTTGAAGCACTCTTCTGAAAGGCCAGAATTGGTCTGACAGCCTGGAGGGCCCCCTGGGAACACAGCCCCTAGACTTGCTGCTGGCCCTGACCTGAAACCAGTACTGAGGCTAACTCTTCAGACAAGAATGGGCTGGACTTGGAAACTCAGTGTGAATATATGGTGTGTGTACTTTATGACTATATACGTTTATAGGGGGCTGTCCTGATTTCATTCTAGATGGGAGAGAAGAGGGTGGAGAGGAGGGAACAGGTGCTCATTAAGAGGATACTAGAAGTGTAGAGCACAGAGGAAGAAAGTGCTTTCGTAGGGTCAGGAGAGCAGATAGAGTTGCAGGTAGGGAGGCATGTGGAATTGATTTGGATTGTATGCTTTCACTTAATCATAATTTTAAAAATGCTTAAAAAAATCAGCCACTGGAAACCTACTCTGACATCCATGGAGAAACAATGAGTCAGAATTGACTCAACAGCAACTGGGATTTTTAAGTGGGAAAAGGGGCACAGGGAAGAAGTGAGAAGCAGGCATTTTTATTGTAATTATAGTATTTTTAGGAAAAGCCCTTCTGACAAGCTGACAGTTGAACAGAGATCACAGGAAGAGAGAGGGAGCCTTGTGTTTACGTGGGGTGGGATGGGGCTAAACAAAACAAACAAAGCCCAGTGCTAATGAGTCAATGTCAACTCACAGCAACCCTATTGGACAGAGTAGAACTGCCCCTTAGAGTTTCCAAGGAGCACCTGGCAGATTTGAACTGCCAGGGTTTTGGTTAGCAGCCGTAGCACTTAACCAGTACACGAGCGTGGTTTCTGGGGTGGAGTTAGGGGGAGAGTATTTCAGGCAGAGGGGAACAGCAGACGCAAAGGTCTGTGACAAGAAGGAGGCTAGAATAGTTTGAGCAGAATGATGAAAGAAAGAATGGAGAGAAAAGTGCTTACAAGTGTAGTGGGGATGGGAAAGGGACCGCAGAGTGCCCCGAGAGCCATTGTGAGGACTCAGGACTCTTATTTTGATGAAGTGGAACATCATTGGAGTGTTGAGAAGAAACGTAGGTGTGATCTTTTGTAGATTTTTAAAGGATCATTTTGGCTACTGTGTAGAGCAGTGTTCTCACACCTGAGTGTGCATCAGAGTCAGCTTGGAGAGCTTACTGCAATACAGATAGTTGGATTCCATCCTCAGCATTTCTGATTCAGTAGATCTGTTCTGGGACAGGAGAATCTGCCTTTCTAGCAAGTTCCCATGTGATGGTGATGGTGAGGGTCTGCAGACCACACTTGGAGGACCACCAATTTGTAAAATGGGTCATAGGGGAAATAGACAAATCAGTTAGGAGGCATTTGCAATACTCTGGAAGAAAGATGATGATAATGGCTTTGATTCTGACCCAGATAGTAGAAAAGAAGTGGCAAGAAGTGATTTGATTCTAGACACAATTTGAATATAAATTCAATAAGATTTGCTGAATGATTGAATGTGAGTCGTTATGCAAGAAAGAAATAGGTCAAGATTTGGATTAAGCAACTAGAGGGGTGAAATTGTCATTTTCTGAGATGGGGAGACTGTTGGATACGGCAAAGGGCAGCCATCAGGAGTTTAGAGAGTGTTAAATTTGATATGCCTGTTAGATACCTAAAATGAAGATATAGGTAAGCATCTCTTTTATACCCACTGCTGTCGAGTCGATTCCGACTCACATCAAACCTGTAGGACAGAGTAGAACTGCTCCGTAGAGTTTCCAGGGAGCGCCTGGTGGATTTGCACTGCCTGCCTTCTGGTTAGCAGCTGTAGCATTTAACCAGTATGCCACCAGGGTTTCCTCCCTTTTATAAAAGTCTGGAATTCGGGGGAATAGTGCTGAGTTGGAGCTAGAAACGTGGCATGTAGATTGTGTCATAAAGACTTGCCAAGATTATCTGTGAAATGGATGAAGGTAGAGAGGGGATTCCAGGAGGAACCTCTGCACTAGTCCAGTGCTGAAGAGGCAGGGCAATGAGGGCAGACCAATGATGAGCTGAGAAGCGTCCAGAGAAGTGATAGGAAAACAGGGATAGTGTGGTGCCCTGGATGTCAAGGGAAGCAAGTATATTGATTTCAAATTGTTCCTGTTTACTCTATTAACCCAGAACTAAAACCATTCCTGAAGCCCACTGTTCAGACAAAGATTTGGCTGGAGTATAAAACACAAAATAATACTCAAGAAGAGTATGCTTCTTAGTTCAAGCAGATATACAAGACCAAATGGGCAGCTCGTGTCTGGAGGCAGGATGAGAAGGCAGGAAGGGACAGGAGCTGCTTGGAGGGACACAGGAAACCTGAGTGTAAAGGGATAGTATGCTATCACATTATACGGATTGCAACTAGTGTCACATACCAATATGTATATAAACTTTTGTATGAAATTTTAACTTGAGCTGTAAACTTTCACCTAAAGCACGATTGAAAAAAGTTGTTTTTCTGTCACTCCAAACTAACCCAGTACCCCTTAAAGCAGTAACTACTTACTCCCTCCTCCCGTAGCTGCCTGTCTGCTCCCCAGACAGGTTTTCATCTTCATGCATTTGTCTTTTCTGGGTATTTTATGAGTGGAATTCTACAGTACCAGTCCTTTTGCATCTGATTTACATCCCTTAGCATAACGTTTTCAAGGTTCATCCACATTGTTGCATGTGTTAGAACTTCATTTGTCTTTATAGTTTGAATAGCATTCCATTGTATGAATGACCACATTTTGTTTATTCTTCTGTTGATGGACACTTGAATTGCTTTCACCTTTTGGTTGTTACAAATAATACTGCATTGAGAGTCTATTCGCATTGCTGCTTTCAATTCCTGCGATCATACAAGCTCTGACAATTATGTTCACGAACTCATCCTAGAAGAAGTGCTACATACCTCATAGCTGAATATCATTACAGTCACCGTCAAAGTACTCTCCTTGGGGAGCTATGCACCAACACCAGTGCCTAGTCTACCCTTTAAAGAAATTTTGGAACTCTTTTTTTGGAATGGCCATCAGAAGTGTCCTTGTGTTACCCCTGATGTCCTGAATTGCACCAAATGTCTTCCTTTCAACATTTCCTTTATTGTTAGGTAAAGAAAAGAGTCATTGTTGGTCAGATCAGGTGAACTGGGAGGGTGTTCCAATACAGTTATCTGTTTACTGGCCAAAAACTGCATCACAGACAGCTATACAATTGGTGCCACCATGTGCAATGGCCATTGCAGAAAGAGTTCCAAAATTGTTTTGAAGGGTGAATTAGGTGGTGGCGTTGGTGCATAGCTCCCCAAGGGGAGTACTTTGACGGTGACTGTAATGATATTCAGCAACGATGTATGCAGCATTTAAAACAATTAAGTTTGTAGACTTAATTGTCAGATCTTATATACTGAGAAGTGGAGTTGCTGGATCATGTTGTAGTTCTATGTTTGATTTATTTATTTATATTATGACTGAGTGAAAATGTACATTCCCTTATAAATTTACATGCCCACCTATATGCAACTTCCACTGCTCTCCTTGCCCAGTGACAGCACACTATTTCTCTCTGCTCCATAGATGTCTCATCCTCCCAGCAGTCTCCTTTCTCCTCCTCTCCACCCACTCTCCTTCCTCCAGCCAGAGGTCAGCAGGATGATATCCTATAGATGTGGAACCATAAAGTGCATCCAATATATGGTCACTCTGCATGGCCAAGTCCAATCCATTCATGTCTGAAGAGAGGACCTTCATTATGATTTATGGGTAAGGGCATCATCAGGGCCAGGGGCCATGCTCCCAGGGGAATGTCGAAACCACTAGACCATCAATTGAGGTCTTTTAGTGGAGATCTCAGTGTTCACCCCTTTTTATTCTTGTATTGCTAGTGAGACTCCACTTAGTGAGCTCCATCAAGGCTATCACTCATGGTGGCCGGGCACCATCTGGTTCTTCGAAGTTGATGTAGGCACCCACTCATGTGGGTCTCTCTGTCTCCTGGGTTGTCTTTACCCCATGTCATTTTGGTCCTCAGTGAGCGTCTGTTCCAGCTGAGTTGGGACCGTTTGCTGTGCCCTTGGATGGCAGCTTGGCAGCTTTTAAGAGCCCAGACACCACTCACCAATGTGGGGTGCAAAGAGCCCTCTTAGCAAAATGCTAGTTGTGCCAGTTGGCCTTGATTTCGCCTAAGAGCATGGTCCCTGCCCCTTGCCCCAGCTAGTCTATCCTTACAATATTGGGTTAAGATGAAAGGAGTATTCAAGTTATGCTGAAGCCTACTTAATATTGTTCTTGTTTCTAATGTGTGCTATCACCGATTTCACCCAACCAGATTTCTGGCAACTATCTAATCTAAACCCTCCCCCCACCTTGCGCTTCTTCCCTCCCCTCCCTTGCAGCTGTCAAAGAGTCTTTTCTTCTATACATAAGTCTGTTTTTGAGATCTTATCATAGGGGTCTCATACAATATTTGTTCTTTTGTCACTGACTACTTTCACTCAACATAATGTCTTCCAGTGGAAAGCAGGTCATGAGATGTTTCCTGGAAGCATCATTATTCTTTATCATTGATAGTGCTCCACTGAGTATATATACAGTGGTTTACCTATCCATTTCTCTGTGGTTGAGCATCTGGGTTGATTCCATCTTTCTGCTAATGTGGACTGTGCTGTGATAAACATTCTTGTGCATGTGTCCGTTGGTGTGAAAGGCCTTGAATCTGTAGGATATATTCCAAGTAGTGAAATTACTGGGTCAAATGGTATATCTATATCCATTTTTTTAAGGAAGCACCAGATTGCTTTCCAAAGAGGCTGGACCATTTTGCAACCACACCAACAATGTAGCAGAGTTTTACTTTCTCCACAGCCTCTCCAGTGTTTGTTGTTTTGGGTTTTTTGGATCATGGCCAACCTTGTTGTAGTGAGACGATATCTCATTGTAGTCTTGATTTGAATTTCTTTAATAACTAAACATCATGAACATGACCGCATATTTTGTTTGGCTGCTTGGGTCTCCTCTTTAGAGAAATGTCTGTCCATCTCCTTTGCCCATCACTTAATTGGATGATTTATCTTCTTCTTATTGATATTTTGTAGTATCTTATAGATTATGGAGATCAGGCATCGGTCTGACATAGAGTTTCCAAATATTTTTTCCCATTCTGTGAGTGTTCTTTTAATTCTATTAATAAAGTCTTCAGATGAACAAAAGTGTTTAATTCTTAATAGATGCCATTTATCTATTTTCTGTTCTGATGATTGTAGTTTGTTTGACAGATTTTGAAGTCTGTCTGCATTGTGTATTAAAACTTCCATTGTTGTTCCTACCATTTCTTGGATGAGCTTTATCGTTTTAGGTTTGATATTTAGGTCTTTTATCCAGTTGGAGTTGGTTTGTGTATAAGGTGTAAAATATGGATCTTGTTTCAACTTATTGCAGGTGGATATCCAATTTTGCCAGCACAATTTGTTGAAGATACTGTTTTTACCCCAGTTTAATGTCTTAGGGCCTTTGTCCAATATCAACTGTTCATAGGCAGATGGTATCATCTCTGGGGTCTCAGTTCTGTTCCATTGATCAATCTGTCTGTTCTTGTACCAGTACCAGGCTGTTTTGACCACTGTGGCAGTGTAGTATGTTCTAAGGTTGGATAATGAGAGGCCTCCCAGTGTGTTCTTCTTCTTTAGTAGTACCTTGCTTAACTGGGGCTTCTTCCCTTTCCAAACAAAATGGGTGATTTATTTCTCCATCTCATTAAAAAATGACACTGGAACTTGTATTGAGATTGCATTATATAAGTAGACTGCTTTGGGTAAAATAGACATTTTTCACAATGTCAAGTCTTCCTATCCATGAGCAGGGTAGGTTTCTCCATTTATCTAAGTCATTCTTAGTTTCTTGCAGTAAGGGCTTGTAGTTCTCTTTGTAAAGGTCTGTTATTTCTCTGGTTAGATTAATTCCTAGGTACTTTATCTTCATAGGGCCTATAATAAATGGCATTGATTGATGATTTCTTCATTAACAGTTTCATTGTTGGTATAAAGGAATCCTACTGATTTACTTATGTTTATCTTGTATCCTGAGACTTTGCTGAACTCGTCTATCAGTTTGAGTAGTTTCCTTATAGATTCTTTGGGATTCTCTGCATATACAATCATATCATCTGCAAACAGGGAGATTTTGACTTCTCTTCTTTGCCACTGCAGATGCCCTTTATTTCTTGGTCTTGTCTAAATGCTCTGGCTAGAACTTCTAGTACAATGTTGAATAGGAGAGGTGAGAGTGGGCATCTTTGTCTAGCTCGTGTTCTTAAGGGAAAGTCTTTCAGTCTGTCTCCATTCAGGATGACTTACGCAATTGAGTTTGTATAAATGGCCCTTATTGTGTTGAGGAATTTTCTGTCTATGCCTATTTTTCTAAGAGTTTTTAGCATGAATGGGTGTTAGACTTTATCAAATGCCTTTTCTGCAACCCTAGACAAAATCAGGTGATTCTTGTCTTTTGTGATATTTATGTGCTTAATCACATTAATTGTTTTTCTGATATTGAACCAGCCTTGCATCCCTGATATGAATCGCACTTGGTCATGATGGATTATTTTTTTGATACGTTGTTGTATTCTATTGGCAAGAATTTTGTTGAAGATTTTTCCATTTAGATTCGTGAGTGATATTGGTCTGTAGTTCTCCTTTTTGGTTGGGTCTTTCCCTGGCTTTGGTATCAGGATTATGCTGGCTTCATAGAATGAGTTTGGGAGTACTCCATCCCTTTCTATAATGTTAAATAGTCTCAGTAGTATTTGAGATAACTCTTCCCTAAAAGCTTGATAGAACTCTGCAGTGAAGCCATCTGGGCCCGGACTTTTTTGGTTGGCAGTGTTTTGATGACATTTTCAATCTCTTCCTTTGTGATGGGTTTATTAAGTTGTTCTGCTTCACGTTGTGATAATTTGGGTAGGTGGTATGCAGGAATTTGTCCATTTCCTCTAGGTTTTCAAATTTGTTAGAGTATAGTCTTTCATAGTATTCTGTTATGATATTTTTTATTTCTGTTGGATCTGTTGTAACCACTCCCCTCTCATTTCTAATTTGGATTATTTGTTTCCTTTCCTGTTTTTCTTTAGTAAGTTTAGCCAGTGGTTTGTCAGTTTTGTTGACCTTTTCAAAAAACTGGCTTTTAGTCTTTTCAATTTTTTCAATTGTTTTTTTATTCTCTGCTTCATTAAGCTCTGCTTTAATCTTTATGATCTGGTTTCTTCTCGTGCCCGAGTGGTTCCTCTGTTGTTCTCTCTCTACTTGTTCAAGTTGTAGGGTTAGTTCCTTGATTTGGTTTCTTTCTTCCTTCCAGATGTGTGCATTTATAGAGATAAACAGACCTCTGAACACTGCTTTGGCTGTATCCCATAGGTTCTGGTAGGAAGTGTTTTCATTCTCAATGGAATCCATGAATTTCTTTATGTCATCCTTGCTTTTTTCTATAACCCATGGTTTTTTGGGCAAGATGTTGTTCAGTTTCCAAGAGTTCCGCTTTCTATATTTCGTCCTTGCTTTTTTCTATAACCCATGGTTTTGGGGGCAAGATGTTGTTCAGTTTCCAAGAGTTCCACTTTCTATATTTCATCCTTGCTTTTTTCTATAACCCATGGTTTTGGGGGCAAGATGTTGTTCAGTTTCCAAGAGTTCCACTTTCTATCTGTGTTTTTTCTGCTATTGATTTTGACTTTTATGGCTTTATGATCTGAGAAGATGCTTTACAGTAATTCAGTGGAATGGATTTTGTTGAGAACTGCATTATGTCCTGACACATGGTCAATTCTGGAAAATGTTCCATGTACACTGGAGAAGAAGGTGTAGTTGTCTGCTGATGGGTGGAAAGTTCTATATATGTCGATGAGGTTTAGTTGGTTAATTGTGGCAATGACATCTTCTGTATCTTTACTGAGCTTTTTTCTAGATGATCTGTCCAATATTGAGAGTGGAGTGTTAAATTCTCCCACTATTATTGTGGAGTGATCTCTTTTTTGAGTGTAGTCAATGTTTCTTTGACGTATTTAAGTACTCTGATATTAGGTGCATAAATATTTAATATAGTTAAGTCTTGCTTATGTACTGAACCTTTCAGCAATAAATAGTGTCCATCTTTGTCCATGATGGTGGATTTTACATTAAAATTGATTTTGTCTGAGATTACTATTGCCACACCTGCTCTTCTTTGTTCATTATTAGCTTGATAGATATTCTTCCAACCATTAATTTTGAGTTTGTTCTGTCTTTAGGTCTCAAGTGAGTTTCTTTTAGACAACATATGGATGGGTCATGTCTTTTGATCCAAGACACCACTCGATGTCTCTTTACTGGAGCATTCAGTCCATTCACATTTAGTGTAATTATTGATAGGTATGTGTTCACGGCTGCCATTGTGATATGTTTATTTTTGTGTTGATGTTTTCGCTGTTGTTCTGGGACATTCTTTTCTGTGAGTTGATTTTTCACCTTTTTCAGAGCTGATTTTGTAGTTGTTGAGACTCCTGTGTTACATTTCTTGAAATGGTATGATACATCTTTGTTGTGCTTTACAGCTACCCCTATGATCCCCCTTAAGAAACTATATATAAACCTAATTTTAATTACTAGCAGTCTTGTCATCTCCCTCTCCATCTGGAAGGACTGTAACAACTGTAGTGCATCCGTCTTTTTAATAGGATGGCACCATAGTTTTCATAATAATCACTGGATTGCCTCTTTCAGTATTAAAGCTGTGATTGGCTTTGGAGCCTTCTCTAACTGAGCAGAGTTCTGAGTAATGTGTGATTCTAAAATATGAAGTTAGTGGTTTTGTTCTTCTAAGCCAAAGCCAAGAACTTCTTTCAGTATTTCTTGTAGTTTTGGGTTGGTTTTTACAAAGTCTCTGAGTTTCTGTTTCTCTGGGAATGTCTTAATTTCATTTTCATATTTGAAAGATAGTTTTGCAGGATATATAATTCTTGGTTGGAAGTTCTTCTCCTTCAAGACTTTGAATGTGTCATGCCACTGTCTACATGCCAGCATGATTTCTGCTGAGAAATCTGATGAAAGCCTACAGGCTTTCCCTCTGAATGTTAGCTTTTTTTTTTTGAGTCTTGCTGCCTTTAAGAGTTGCTGCTTATGTTTCATTTTGTTAAGCTTGATTATAATATGTCTTGGAGTCTTTCTTTTGAGATCTGTATTGGGTGGCGTACGATATGCATCTGAGATGTCTGTGTTCTCTTCCATCATGATTTCTGGGAAGTTTTCTGTCAGCAGCTCAGCAACGATACTTTCTATGTTCTCAGGTGTCTCATCCTGTTCAGGGACTCCAATTAATCGAAGGTTATTCCTCTTAATAGAGTTCCACATGCTTCTTAATGCTTCTTAATTTTTCTTGTTTCTTTTTTCTGATTTCTGCTCATAGACGCTGGCGTCAGTAGCTCTGTCTTCCAAGTCAGAAATTCTTTTTTCCATTTGTTCCATTCTGTTTTCTTGGCTTTGCATTGAAGTTTCTATGTCTTTCATTTTGTTCTTGGTCTGTTGGATTTCAGAATACTGGTGTTCCATCAGATCAAACAGGTTGTTTAATTTTTCCTTTTGTTCTGCTGCAGTTTGTATAAGGTCTAGAAGGGGTCTGTATATAATCATTTTGTGTTCACCTTCTGATGCTTTCATAAAAGTTTCTTGATCTGGAAAACTCCTTGGTTGTTTTGTTTGGGAACTTTCTGAAGTCACGTGTGATTTCTTGTATGCCACAATTGTCTGTTGCTTTTTGAGTCCCATGTGAGTAAGTAGAGTCTGAAAGAGATACTGTGAGGATGGAGTGCAGATATTTCTCTAGGCTGTCTTAAAATGTAAAGCAAAAGATATCTGACCACGTCCCAAGTCACTCAGGTTTTCAGGTGTAGAGGTCCTCTTCCCAACACTTTCTATTTTCTGTTTTTCTTATCATAGTCGTCCCAGTGGGAGTTCTTGGCATTGTGGTTTTAATTTGCATTTACCTAATGACTAATGACATTAAGCAGCTTTTCATGTAATTATTGACCACTTATATATCTTCTCTGGAGAAATGTTTATTCAGGTCGTTGTCCCATTTTTTAATTGAGTTGTTTTTGAATTGTAGGAGGTCTTTGTATGTTCTGTATGTTAAACCCTTATCAGAAATATAGTCACCAAGTACTTTTTCCCATTCTGTAGGTAGTTGCTTCACTTCGTTGATGGTGGCTTTTTTTTTTTTAAATACACCACAGTTTGTAATTTTGATGAAGTGTAGTTTATCTTTTTATTGCTTGTGTGTCAAAAACAAGGTCCAAAAGATTTATCTCTGTTATCTTATAGCAGTTATGGTTTTAGTTCTTACATTTAGGCCATTAATACATTTTGAGTTAATTTTTATATGATTTGAAATATAAACCTAAATATTTTTATTTTTTTATTTTTTATTTTTATTTAACATAACTGAGTGAAAATGTACATTCACATATAAATTTACATGCCCCCCCATATGCAGCTTCCACTGCTCTCCCTGTCCGGTCACTGCACACTATTCCTCTCTGCTCCATACATGTCTCATCCTCCCAACAGTCTCCTTTCCCCTCCTCTCCGTCCACTCCCCTTCCTCCAGCCAGAGGTCAGCAAGATGATATCCTATAGATGTGTAGAACCATAAAGTGCTTCCAGTATATGGTTACTCTGCATTGCCAAGTCCAGTCCATTCCTGTCCAAAGAGTGGACCTTTGTTATAATTTATGGGAACGGGCAGCATCAGGGCCGGGGGCCATGCTCTCAGAGGAACCCCAAAACCGCTGCACCATCAATTGAGGTCTTTTAGTGGAGATCTCATGATGCACCTCTTTTTATTCTTGTGTTGCCAGTGAGGCTCCTCTCTGTGAACTCCATCATGGCTATCACTGGTGGTGGCCGGGCACCATCCGATTCTTCCGGTCCCAGATCGATGTAGGCACCCACTCTTGTGGGTCTCTCTGTCTTCTCGTAAACTTAAATATTTTGAGAGCATCTGCCGTGGTGATCAGGGCTCGGGTCTGCAATCTGACTAACCAAGTAGATGACAAGCAGCACATATGACAAGAGTCACCTGCTGCTTGCCCTGGTGACATCCAACTGCAGGCTTTTTAGCTTTATTCTCCAAACTGAGTCCCTGAAGCCCACACTGCAGAGAGCTGCCACTAGCTTCTCTGTGAGAAATACAATTGCTGATAACTCAGGGTGCACCAAGGAGAGTCATTTGCTGCCTTCCTTGTCAAGGTACTTGTGATGGTAAGTCAGCATAACTCAGCAACTAGGCTGCAAGAAATTAGTTTTGCAGAATTTTGCATTGCTTCTTTTTGTGAAATACAACTTCAGGGCACTCATCTTTACACTGCAAATATATATTTAAAAGTATAGTACAGAACTTCCAACTGGAAGGAAAAACACTACTGGAAACTCAGCATTGTTTCCCCTCAGGTAAATGCGGTGAAGTAGACAATGCCCAAATTTGCATACTGCAACTCTGTGTGGGCTATAACTGGTGGGGAGTCATCTTTACTCCAGAAGAGGTGGTTACGCACAGACAGCACATCATGGTCTTTTCCTTCTGGAAGGGAGTTAGGAGTGCAGATTCTCACCTCTGCTCCCTACACAAGCTGCACATACATGGACAGCATGGAGGTGTGTTTTGCTTTTCAAGAAGGAAAGTCACAAAGGTTTATTACATAGATTTACTTCTCAGATGGCTTATTGAGATACTTAAGGCAAGATATACAACTTCCTCAGGTCCTCCTCTCTCAACAAGTATTTTTGTTTATATTTTGGGCACTGATCTATTTTTGGGGGGATTTTTGTAAACAAGACAGACAAAAATCTCTGCCTTCTTGGAGCCTGTGTACTCCATGGAAGAAGAAAAAATAGCTAATAAATACAGTAACTAAATTATGCAATATATTACCAAAAAAACCAAACCCATTGCTGTTGGGTTGATCCCAACACATAGTGACCTGTAAGAGAGACTAGAACCACCCCATGGGGTTTGAATTGCCCCATAGCATCTCAACTGCTGACTTTTTGGTTAGTAGCAAACTCGTAACCACTGTGCTACCAGAGTTTTCATGCAGTATGATAGACTCTCATAAATTGGTGTGTAATAAGAAAATGAATTTGAGAGCTCAGGGGGAAGGACAAGTTGCAACTTTTAACGGAGGGGGCAGGATAAGGCCTCATTGAGAAGATGATATTTATTTATTAGAGGCTTGCTGGAGGGGAAGTAGTGAATTTCGGAGGAAAGAGTACTCCAAGCAGATGAGAGACACAGGGCAAAAGCCTTAAAGCAGAAGCAAGCCAGGCATGTAGAAGAGAAAGCACAGAGATGAATGTGGCTGGAGTAGGGTGAAAGAGAGAGAGAAACGAGAGACCAGCTCAGACAGGGACCTGGGGGCCTGCTTGTCGAGGGAGGGCTTCATTGACCACTTCAAGGATTCTGGCATTTAATCTGAGTGAAAGCAGGAGGCTTTTAGGTAGAAGAAAACTATGGTCTGAGTTATGTTTTAGAAAAATCACTCTGGCTTTTGTATTGGGAAGAGCCTCTTGGAGGCAAGTTTGGAAGCAAGAAGACCACAGAAGAGGCTAGAGCAGTAATCTGAGTGAGAAGCGAGGATGCCTGGGACCATGGTGGCCCCTGTGGAGGTGGAGGGAAGTCAAATTCTGGGTATGTTTTGAAGATGGAACTGACAGGATTTCCTGACAGACTGGATGTAGGATATGAATGAAAGGAGACAAGAAAGTATGAAGGTTTCTGGTATTGCCAGCCACAAAGCCTGAGGCCTCAAAAACGCTACCTATTATTTTTGTTCCCAACTTTTCTGAAAAATCATTTCAACATTGTTACTGTTCATGCTCAAGATGATCCCTAGGGGGCGCGCAAGGCCTTCCCTGCTCCCTGTTAGTACTTAACCTTCCTACTGAAAAACAAAAGACCACAAATTTAGATGTAAGACAAAATGGGTTCCCACTGGCAACTGAGTTCTTGGACTAAAGACAGGAGAACACAGTGCAGGGGTGCTCAGACTTTAATGTGAGTAAGAATTACTGGAGGAGCTTGTTAAAATGCAGACCCGCAGCAAACTGAACCACGAGAAATTCTAATTAAGTAAATCAGGAGGGGGCCTGAAAATCTGTATTTTTCCCTCAACAGAGGTGATTGCACTGTATGTACCTTTTACCACAATTGCAAAACACTGCTCTAGTGAGGGGGAAATTTTAAAATTTAGAATAAATGGCCTGTAGCAAATGTTGTCTTCCCTTTTTCTTCTCTGTGTCTTAGAAGAGTTTTGCTTCCCTTTTTTTCTTTCTCTTCTCAATGAGGTAAGCCCACTCTGGGCTCCCTCCAGACCGGCAGGTCCTAGCAGGCCCAGAGTGGCTCTGTAGAAAGTATGGAGTGAGTGGCTTGTAACCTGTCTACGTCAGAGGACATACCGGGGCAGTGTCTCGGCCACGTCTATGTCCCAGATCTGTTTGTTTGTCCTAAACAGATTTGGCCTATAGCATTTTAATCAAATATAAATTTATTTCCAATATTTAAAACTCAGGAGATTTTCACTTACAAACCCAGATTTCTTCTCCAGAACAATACCCCCAAAACCCAGTGCCACCGAGTCGATTCCAACTCATGGCGACCCTATAGGACAAGGTAGAACTGCCCCATAGAGTTCCCAAAGAGTGCCTGGAAGATTTGAACTGGTGACCTTTTTTGGTTAGCAGCCCAGCACTTAACCACTAGGCTACCCGGGTTTCCAGAACAATGAGAAGATATAAATCCGGTGCCACATTCTCAGTTGCTTCGTTCAGTGGGCTCTGTAATTTGCTGCTGTCTGCTTCATCCTTTCCTGTCCCCACAAAACTAAGGCTATATATCAGTTGCCATTTATCATCATAGTTACATTTTTTCCTTTCCTTAAGATTAGGTTGAAGAAAATGAAATATAACCTTGGAATACAAAGATAGAACAGGAGAGTTTAGTGTTTAAAGAATAAGTTTTCTTACACCAACTCCTTTCTCTTACCTACACTGTCCACCTTCTCTAGGCATTTGAGTTTGCTATCAGTTCGAACAGTGCGAACCCAACAGCCACTCCTTGGAAACTCTATGGAGCAGTTTTACTCTGTCCTATAGGGTCGCTGTGAGTCAGAAGCGACTCAAGAGGAGTGGGTTTGTTTTGTTTTGTTAAAACTATCTTGAAGAGTGAAATCTAGTTTATTATTTTTAATTGCCATAATTAATGACATAATTGCCATAATTAATGACATAATTGCCATAATTAATGACATAATTGCCATAATTAATGGCGGCACTTGGCTTGGCTTTTTAATTGCATCATACGCATATACCACCATTTCTTTATTGTTAGATAAGTAGAATTCATTTTTTTCATTGTGACAGGAGCTATTCTCATGCATGCTCCTTGTGACCGTGTAAGAGTTTCTCTAAGTATGTGACAGGAATTCAGTTACTAGGTACAATGGGATATAACTTTTTACTAAAATGACTGAAGCAATTGATAATCACCCTGTACGACATGATTTGCAGTCTGCAGCTTTACCAGATTATGAAACACTGAAATTGTTGCCAATCAGAAAGGTATGATTTTTTTTAATTTTGCATTTGTCTGACCACTGGCAAGGTTAACCAACCATCCTTTTGTCAGTCATTTTTGAACTGACTTTTTCTGTAAATATCCTCTTCGTGCATGTTCTTAATTTTGATAAGTTGTGTTTATTAATATTTTCTGTACAGTATCAGATTGACAGCACTTGGCTGGCTGGCTGTACAGTATAGAACTTTGTGGAAATCCTGGTGGTGTAGTGGTTAAGTGCTATGGCTGCTAACAGAAAGCTTGGCAGTTCAAATCCACCAAACACTCCTTGGAAATTCTGGGGCAGTTCTACTGTGTCCTACAGAATTGCTGTGAGTCAGCATCAACTCAGCGACAGTGGGCTTCGGTTTGGTTTATAGAATTTTGTGTGTTTCAAGAAATCTATTTTTCACCCTGAGTTCATAGACATTTTTCTGTATTTCTTCTATTTGTTCCTCCACATTTGATTTTTTTCAGATAGATATTTTCCCCACACAAACCAAACTCATTGACGTCGAGTAAGTTCTGACTCATAGCAACCCATAGGACGGAGTAGAACTGCCGGTAGAGTTTCCAAGGGTTGCCTGTAGTGTTGGATTGCTGATCTTTTGGTTACCAGTGCTATCACTTAACCATTATGCCAACAGGGTTTCTGTTTGCCCCACAGGTTATGTTTACTGAGATATATTTATTGTACAGTGAGATGCACAAATCTTAAGTGTATTGCTTGATTGATTTTGACAGATATATCTTCCCGTGTAACCAAAGCCTCAATTACAATATTCTAAAGGAGAAGTGTGCTGTCACCAGGCAAGGAGAGTAGAAAGAGCTGCAGATAGGCGGGCATGCAAATTTAAATTAGACTGTACACTTTCACTCAATCACAATAATATATATATATATACACATACATACACACATGCTCACACAGAATATTTCTATCACCCAAGAAACTTCCCCCTACCGGATAACCTCTTTCACTACAGACACCACTCTTCTACTTTTTTTCTATATAGATTTGCCTAGTTTTGAACTTCATATGAGTGGAATCATGCAGTGTGTAGTTTTTGTGTCTAGTCTGGCTTCTTTCACTCACTCAGCCGCTGAGGTTTCTTCATGCTGTTACACATATGAGTGATGTCGTTCCTTTTTGTGGCTAGTTGTTCCGTTGCCTGGATGCACCCCACTAATGGTGGACATCTGAGTTGATTGTAGTTTCTAGCTGTTATTAATAAATGTGTTATGCACATGTCCACGTAAAGCTTTTTGTGGACTTAGGTTTTTCTTTTCCCTTGGATAAATATCTAGGAATGAAATATCTGGATAGCTGCTTGAGTGTTAAATTCACAGGTGATAGTCACTGGGCAGCTGGTATGGATTGATCTGTTGCATTTGATGAACAGACACAGGGATGCCTTTCTCTTTTTTACTCTTCAGTTTTCTCGGCCCATTCCTTTTCAGCCTTCTCGCCTCTACCTCCATGAAGATCAAAGGCTATACCAGCAGCATGCTTCCAGATTATAAGATATGTACAGTACTGGAGTCTGGGAACACTGCTTCAGCTTGGAAAACACTATTTTATAAGGCAACAGTATTTAAAATTTTGTGGAAGAAGTAGAACTTATTTTTCAGATGAAATCTTCTGTAGAACCTGACCGTAACTACAGGCGCCCCTTGCCCCCACCCTGTTAAGTAAGTCCTTAATGTCTACGCAACATGGTTTGAAACACTTTGGTCTAAGGAAATTGATATTCAGACTATTGTCAGTTTTGTTCTAGGGCTTTAGTTGTGTTGCCTAAATTTCATGCGTATAGATCTGTTGCTGTGTTGAGTTGATACTATGAAATGTGTTCAGCTGAACTTTTGGGAAAGTAGTACACATTGGAGACTTTAAACTGTGATTTTCCAACTCCGGATATTTTGGTAGAGCAACTCAATTCCAACAGAAGCACCGCTGAGTATGGGTGCTCAGGGAATAAGATTGGCCATCTACATGGGATCCCACTGGCTTTTTCAGAACTTGAAGTTGTGATAAAAAAGAAAGAGAAAAAAAAAAAGAACTGTATTCATAGCAGGGTTGATTCATAAAACAATTGTGATCCAAAACAATTTATATATTAACTGTTTAATGAGAAGCTGATTTTCTCAGTAAACATTAACCGAAATCACAAAAAAAAAAAGAATAAAAGAATTAGATTGGTAGTGGAAGGGTGTTTATATTTGAACTGTAATAGTAACAGTAAAGTGTGAGCCATCATAGAACTATAACATATTTTATTAATGTATTGCTATTACCTGGCTTTTGCTATAAAATGCTGTCAGGTGAAGTTTTTTGTTTGCTTTTGGCTAAGACTATTGATGGGAAAGAGACTAGGGTTCTTTGGTGTAGTGCATAATGTGACTTAATGTGAGGTTCTCAGGACACATTTAAAGCATGATTCACATATGAATTTGAAGGTGAGTTACCCATGTCATTGTTCCCAGATACGTAAGGGGACCGACCGTGCAGACTAGAAAAGCTGTTCTCTTCTGACATTCTGCTGACAGTTCTTTGTGTGGGGTAACAACTATGCCAACCAGTCTTGGTCTATAGTCTTAGCTAGGATAATTGAGTTAAGATTAAAATTTAGAGGAATATTAGCCTCAAATCTTTATATGTTCCCTCATCACCTCACTAGCTCACCCGAGGAGAAGACCTCAGATTATGCTGAGAAGAAAATGAACTCCAAAGAGAAATTTAATCTGCTGTATTAGTGAGCCGAGTTCTGGCTGGAGGAGGAAGAGGGTTATAGAGAAAATAAAAGTGAGACAAAAACATGCATGGGTTTCTTTTGAAGTGTTCGGTGCTCTCTCTTTCTCCTTTCTCTCACCTCAACAGGTTAGATGGCCTTTAACCTCCTTCTTCTACTTGAAAGGAGTGCCCCTTACTCTTCACAGTCAAAGTAGCCCACCTTTTTGCCTCTTGATTTATCTCCCTCTTTTTGTCTTTGTCCTCGTTTCTGTTCTTTGTACTTACTCTGTTAGCTTGATTTCCTTGACTGACGCCTCTACAGTCTCTGATGACTTGATGTTGAACTCACACTTCTGGTCCTCTTCTTTCTTTGTCAGTTTCAGGAAGCATCTTCAATTCTGTTAATGTTCCCCTATCCCTGACCCCAAATGCATAAATTCATCTGGAAGGACACTTGACCTTGGCCAAGTCTTCTTGATTTTGGCATTCAACGAGGAAATTTTAAAATGCCAGTGGATACATGGAGCACATTTTGAAAAATAAGCACCATATTTTTACAAATGAAGTTATTATAATAGCAGAACAAAATATATTGAGTGGGACATCAATACAATTATGTAAAGGAAAATTATTCAGGGTAAATCTAAATTGGTTCCCTAATCTGAGGGTTATTTAACTGTGTTTATTGCTCTAGAGTCTTAAGATAATGAAAATTATTTGAAAGTATTCCATTTACATAGAAATTTACATTGTGATAATATTTGTTAGGGAAATAAACAAAACTGTAATGCAAACACGTGTCATTGAAAAGAACTAGATGAGAATTGTAGCTGACAGCAGAAAGGATTATTTGAGAATACTTTTCAGGAAGAGATCATTCTAAAGTTTAGATTTAAATCCGGTCAGAGAAGAATGTGAATCTGACTTCAGTTGTTAATCCAATGAGTAGATAAAGATAATATCATTTATGGTTATTATTATGGGATCAGAAAATGTATCAGATTCATCCCAGTCTAACAAGCTTTGTCAAAGTAAGACTTGAACACAGACCTCTCCCCCCACCAAGAAGAAGTATTATTACTAAGTCTGTAGTGATCGTTTTGTGTACTTCAGTTCAGTATAATGAGAAAAATTTATGTGGAACTAAATTTGTTGATATTTTTAAGATTCTAAGTAGCAAGTTACAGATAATTCCTTCCTTGAGTTTCATCTAAGTTAACATTCATTCTCATTTTTTGATAAAATGGCTTCTTAGGACATTCTGTGGGCCCAACTAAATAATGATAACTAACCCCAAATACGGTATTTAAGATGCAAAATATTTACTCCTAGCACTCTACAAAGAGATAAGAGAGTTGAAGCAGAGACTTGTGTTTAGGTCTTGAAGTTTTTCAGGTCAAAGTACTCTAGTAACCCATCAACCAGGTTCCAACAGGCTTATGTAGATTATCTCTGAAAATCTGCTTTCTGTTCAGTACTGGGTTAGGAAGATTCTTGAGTAGTGTTCAAGTTCAGTTTGGGGAAGGACACAATGATCATCTGGACTGATGTTCAGTTCAAATTCTCACCGGATTCCATTCTCTTCCGCAGATCCTGCAGGGCTTTTATTAGCTTGCCAAATAAACTGTAAGCTGTAAAGCAAGCACTGGATTTCAAGTGTCACAAAAGAGAAATCTGGTGCTTAAAACCAGAGCAATCAATAACTTTTTGCTAACACACAATAAGAAAAAAACAAAAACAGAAAAGTGGTGTCCTTGTTCCTCTGTCCTACGTTGTGTTTTTATTTTTGGTGGTTGTTTTGTTTTGACCAATCAGCTTTACAGTCCATTTCACTATTCATATAGATGTGCTTACTAACTTTGATTCTCATTAGAACAATTTGTCTAATCTTTTTTCTATCTGCAGCATCAACCACACTTAGTTTTTTGACATTTCAAACAGAACATTATAAAAACACTAGCATGTGCCGTCTAATTTCCTGTTATTTCTTACTGTGACATTCTGTCACAATTGAAAATCATAGTTAAATACCAGAATAATGATGCCATTTATTACTTTTCTGTTTAGTGACATGAGGATACAAAGGCTATTTCAGAAATTAAAAAAAAAAATTGTATTTATATAACCTGGTAAAAAAGAATCACATGGTCATAAACTTTTACAGTAAGACAAAGCCTTTCAAAAAGCAGTGAGTCCAACTCTTTCATTTTACAGATAAGGAAATTAACAACAGAAAATGCAAGTGATTAAAGTCCACCAACATTCTTTAACATGTTCTTTATTGTATGCAGTAGAGTGATAGCAGATTTTAAACATATCCCACCTCCTGAGCTTCAGTGGTCCTCCTTCTCCTCATAGCCAACATTTAATTAATCATCAGATCTTATGTGTTTGACTTCACTGAGATGTCTCAAATTCATCTCTTTATTTCCAATATCACTACCACATTTTAGATCATCATTGCCTTTGGAATACCATTTAAACTGCTTAGCTTGATAAGAGCCATTTATGGATTCAACTCTATTGGCCTTGTGTTGTCCTGTTCCGTCTTTCATCTTGTGCCCCAGCAAATGAACAGCCCTTTCTGTTCTAGGAACAGGCCATATTCTTTTTCACTCCTAGATCTTTTCACTTGTTGCTTCTACATAGATATCCTCCTTCCTTCTCCCATGCCAATTTACTTAAGTAATGTTTATCCATTGATTAGACTGTAACTGAGTTATCCCTGCCCTTCCAGTCATTCTAGTTTGGGGCCTTTTTTGTGTGATCTTAGAGTACTCTCTCCATCTCTGGATACTGTATTCTATTGTCAAGTAGCTTATCATGACCCAAGTTTAGACTGTAAGTGTTGTAAGGACAGAGATTGTATCTTTTAAGCTGTTGTGCCTTCAGAACTTAACCTAGTGCCCATCAAAAAAGTAGATACTTAATAAAACATAATAATAACAAGAACATCAACAATAGTAATAGCTAATTTTAATACCGATTTTCTGTGTCAGACATGATGTGGAACTTATTACCTGTATTGTCACTACTCCTTCCAATAGCCTTTTGATGAAGATAATATTACTTTCATTTAGAAATAAGGAAAGATGGCCAAGAATAGGACAATATCTTGTCCAAAAATATAGTTATCCAAAGCCATTTACCTGGTAAGTGGAGAAATTAAGACCTAAATCAAAGCCTATTTGACTATGTTAAATGGGAACCTAATTGGCTGGGTAGGCTTACGCCAAAACATAATAAGGTTTTTTTTTTTTTTTTAAGAAAAATCAAATTGACTATACAATTCATGCTATTACCTGTAGTAGATAGGGAGTGAATGAGTGGTTAAGTGACTGGATCAGCTAACAAATGAGACAAGTTCATTCTCTGTGTAGACATGTAGGTGGTGTCTACCTGGCCCCTGACATACGCCAGCACATGTCCAGTGGATTGAAATGCTGCTTAGTTCTCGTCATCCACCACTGACAGATGCTGGTAGCTTCCCATGAGGTGCATTGGCCAGGTGTCCCATATGGAAGGTGAGAGTTCTACTACTGGGCCACCAGTGCCTCATATGTAGGAATAAAAACTAGTTCAATACATCATATCTGAAAGCTGTAGTAACTCAAGATTAGCTATCTGAAACAGACCCACAAAATGACCCAGTCACTCAATTTATTATTTTATTGATGAGGAAACTGAGGCTATTATATAGTTAGTGAATGACTTTGGACTTCAAATTCAGGTCAATAGGAAATCCTTCTGGCATACTGGTTAAGTGCTATGTCCGCTAACCAAAAAGTTGGCAGTCCAAATCCACCAGGTACTCCTTGAAAACTCTATAGGGCGGTTTTGCTCTGACCTATAAGATCACTATGAGTTGAAAGTGACTTGATGGCAGTGGGTTGGGTTTGGTTTTTGTGAGGGTCAGTACTGGAATCTTCCCATTAAGACAACCCGGCTACTTCCACAATAACACTTGCTCATAGACTGCAACATTCTATGGGCAATAGATAATGTAAGCAAATGTTCTTGGGGTAGAATGTTGGAACAACCATACCACCAACTCCAGTGGACACCACTCCACCTCTCTCCAAAAACTACACAAGCTAGAATGCTAAGATACTATCAAGTGAATTCCGAGGACAGACAATGCAACCATGATATGGTTTAACCATCTGGGGAAAAATCAGTGGGATAAAAGAAAGGAATTTGGTGACATGAGGTTGGATGTTTCATTGAACTCTTCAGGCAGGATTAGTGGCTTCACTCCTGTTTCCATAGCCCTACCAAACCAAATCTATCACCATGGAGTCCTTTAGGACGCATTCTGATCCTATAAAATAGCTCTGTCTCATTTTGTCCATCGCAAAGCCCCTTAATCCTCTGTTGACCATTATGTTAATGGTGCTTAATGGTGCCTGTAGCTTTTCAAATTTCAAACAGTGTACCCGTGCGTGTTTGCCTATTCAAGAATGATGATGGAGCAAGGCTTGAGGCTGATGGAGATTACAGTATGGACCTTAGTGTTATTTTAACTTCACAAATAAGACTTTCCTTTCACAGTGACTCAGTGTGAGGGCCTTGAGGATGCCAAAATATTAATGAGGGCTTGCTACCGAGATATGCTAGGAGGGGCATATTCCCCACTGTCAGAAGAACAAAGTATGGCATTTTCTTCCCCACTCATCCATTGCAGTGTTAGTTTCTATGGTGGAATGAGAATTCAGGTGTTCAGGTGTAAGAGATCAGGTAGGTGCAGAAGGGTGAGCAAGAAGCAATTAAGAGAGGAAAACTTAAAACAGCTTGTATTCTCTGGTGAAGAACAGAATTTATATTGGGGGAACTTCTTTTCTTTCTTTTCGAAAGATGCTTCAGTGTGCTTATTGGTGCTATAAAGAGGACCCAGTGTGGCATGGATGAAAGTTGTTGTTGGCTACCGATGGGTCCTATCCCACCTCATGGCACAATGGAGCAAAATGCCACTGGATCTTGCACCGTACCCATGACAGATTGTAGATCCGATTGTTGTGATCTGTAGAGTTTTCCCTGGCTGATTTTTGAAAGTAGATCACCAGGCCTTTCTTTCTAGTCTATCTTAGTCTGTAAATATCTCTGGAATGTATTTAGCATCGTAGTAACACACTGCCTGAAACTCCTGCATGAAAGGTGAGAATGTTACCACTGAACTACCACTGCCCCTGTGGCTGAAAAGAATTGAATAAAAAGAGAGTTGAACTCCTGTGCATGGTAACAGTGGTATTTAGGGTGGCCCCTGGCATCTTAAGGAACAACTGAGGCAAAGATCTGCACAGTGATGGTAGACCCGCCATCATGACGAGTTAGGAAAAGTGGCAGTTGTAAATTAGACTGTCTATGGCAGAGAAGGGTAGGGATATTAAAGACCATTGATGTGTACTTGCAATTTTTATTGTTTCTTGTTGTGAGCTATATAATTCATCTCCATTAACCTTGCCCTTAGTAAAATCTGAAACGTGCAACAGTTTTGTCATAGTATTGCCATAGAGAATGCAGGAGAGCAAATGAGAAAGCAGGCAAAGCTATGAGCTTTCTGGAGGATATGAAGGAGAGGCCACATCAGCAGTTTAGAAGTACTCACAGTTCAAATGTGAGTACTCTGCCCTGGGAGTATGGAGCTTCTTGCTGTCACTCAAAATAACTGAGAGTTACAGCGATGCCTAGACAACCTGGGGATATTCTGTTTAAATAAAAATGCAAAGAAAATAAGCACAAAGTCTCAGTTAAGATGACTGTAGTACTTTAAGTCAGAATGCTGGGTAACCGTAGACTTATCTCCTTCAACAGCTTTACAAAAGCTAAACAAACCAACAAAAAATGCCTCCAGCTCAGAGAGAGACAAAGAGAGCTGACCTTCAATAGCAGGACAGATTCTTTTCTGCTTATGACCTGACTCCCTGCTTGAGTGACCAGAAAACTTTTCTAGTCTTTCTCTTCTGTAATAAGGGGATAATAATACCTACATTACAAGGTTGTTGAAAGAATTAGAGCTAAAATGCTTTTCATTGTTTTTAGCATATATTAGGCACTCAGTGAGTGGTACTTGATGTGTTAACTAACACCATTTTTTTTATTATGATTGAAAATGTACATTCCCATATAAATTTGTGTGCCCACCTATATGCAGCTCCCACTGCTCTCCATGCCCAGTGACAGCACACTCTTCCTCTCTGCTCCATACATGTCCCATCCTCCCAACAGTCTCCTTTCTGCTCCTCTCCACCCACTCCCTGACTCCAGTAAATGGTCAGCAGGATGACATCCCATAGATGTTTAGAACCATAAAGTGCACACATGATATGGTCACTCTGTGTCCAGGCCCAATCTATTCCTGTCTGAAGAGTTGACCTCCATTATGGTTTATGGAAAGGGACAGCATCAGGGCCAGGGGCCATGCTTCCAGGGGAACTCTGAGGCCTCTGGACTATCAATTGCAGTCTTTCAGTGGAGATCTCAGGGTGCACCCCTTTTTATTCTTGTGTGGCCAGTGAGATTCAACTTTTGTGATTACCATCACTGCTAACACTGGTGGTGGCCGGGCACCATCTGGTTCTTCCGGTCACAAGTCAGTGTAGTCACCCACTCACATAGGTCTCTTTGTCTTGTCGGTTCTCTTTCCCCGTGTCGTTTTGGTCCTTGGTAATCATCTGTTCTGCTGAGTTGGGACCGTTTGCTGTATCCTCAGATGGTAGCTGGGCAGCTTTGAAGACTCCAGATGCCACTCACCAATGTGGGGTGCAGAAGGCTCTCTTAGCAAAACGCTAGTTGTGCCAATTGGCCTCAATTTCTCCTGAGAACATGGTCCCGGGCTCCGCAACCCATCTACTCTGTCCTGGCAATATTGGATTAAGATGAGAGGAGTAATCATGTTATGTTGAAGTCCAGTTAAAGTTGATCTTCATTCTAATGTGTGCTGTCACAGATTTCACCTACCCAAATTTCTATCAACTATCTAAGCTAAACCCTATCCCTCTCGCCTTCCTCCCTCTCCTCCCTTGCAGCCATCAAAGAGTCTTGTCTTCTATGCATGAATCTGTTTTTAAGTTCTTATTGTAGGGGTCTCGTACAATATTTGTCCTTTTGTCGCTGACTACTTTCTCTCAGCATAATTTCCTCCAACTGAAACCAGGCTATGAGATGTTTCCTAAAATCATAGTTGTTCTTTATCATGCATAGTGTTCCACTGAGTGTATATACCATAGTTTACCTATCCATTCCTCTGTTGTTGGGCATCTGGGTTGATTCCATCTTTTTGCTATTGTGGACTGTGCTGCGATAAACATTCGTGTGCATGTATCAGTTGGTGTGAATGGCCTTCATTCTGTAAGATATATTCCAAGCAGTGGAATTACTGGGTCAAATGGTGTATCTATGTCCAGCTTTTTAAGAAAACACCAGATTGCTTTTCAAAGAGCTTACACCATTTTGCAATCCCACCAGCAGTGTAGGAGAGTTCCAATTTCTCCGCAGCCTCTCCAGCATTTGTTGTTTTGTGTTTTTTGTATCATGGCCAACCTTGTTGGAGTGAGATGGTATCTCACGGTAGTTTTGATTTGCATTTCTTTAATAGCTAGTGATTGTGAGCATGTCCACATGTGAGTTTTGGCTGCCTGGATCTCCTCTTTAGAGAAGTGTCTGTCCATCTCCTTTGCCCATTGCTTAATTGGATGATTTATCTTTTTCTTACTAATATTTTGTAATACCTTATAGATTATGGAGATCAGATGTCAGTCTGACATATAGTTGCCAAATATTTTTTCCCATTGTGTCAGTGGCCTTTTAATTCTATTAATGAAGTCTTTGGATGAGCAAAAGTGTTTGATTCTTAGTAGTTTCCATTTATCTATTTTCTCTTCTGTTGTTTGTGGTGTGTTTGACAGATTTTGAAGTCTGTCTACGTTGTGTGTTAAAACTTCCATTGTTGTTCCTACTTTTTCTTGGATGAGCTTTATATCATTCTTAAAATAATAACAGCAACCAGGCCTCCTGAGAATGGAGGAGTTGAAGGAATAAAATCTTTCTGTAGTTTCTCTTGGAGCCTCTCTTTTCACTCTTTTGCACAATTAACTAAAATAATGAAAAAACAAGGGAACTGCCTTTGAGTATCAGATGAGAGTGAGTTTAGGTTCTGGTTTCTCTATGTCACTGTTCAGTGCTGTGTCCTGGCCATCAGCCTCGTATTTTCTGGGCCAGACTGTCTCAGTTTACACATGCCTTTTCCTTTTGTGTTTCTGCTTCACTTCCCTCCCTCTTTGTGACTGTGAAGTTGGCCAATTTTTTCAATTACTTCAAACAGCTATTAAAACTCATCCACTGAAATTCAGTTCCCCACAGAGCTAAAGAGTAATTTTCTGCATAAACCTCTTAGTATTGTTGTAAGGATCAAATTAAAGACAGTGTGAAGAAGCATTTTCCTGACTAATTTGCTGGGAAGGCAGAGAAGTAGATGGAGACAAGGCATTCAGGATCAAAACTTCTTTACTCAGTCTTCCAACAGCTTCCTTTGCACTTTGAGCCTTGGTTTCCTCACTTATAAGATAATAATTTCAACTACCATTTACTGTATAGCATGTATCACATTGATTAAATCCTGATAATGGTACATGGTTTGTGCATGTCATTTAACCCTCACAACCATACTAAGAAGCATGTTCCTATTATTTTTCTCTAGTTTGCAAATGAGGGCACTGAGGTCAGCTAGATTAAGTAATCCAATTAAATCACACAGCTATCAAGTGATACAGCCAAGATTCTGACCTATCTCAGTTGGACTCTTAAAGTGATACAACCTAGTAGGTTGTTGTTGTGAAGACTGGGCAAAATATTATATGTGAAAAGCCGTTGTAAACTGCAAGACTTTATGGTATTATTAGCAATTATTTTTTTATTATAGTTAATTCAAAGTATACAATCCAAATTAAATCTACATGCCTGTCTTTCTGTAGCTCCGTCTGTTCCCCTTGCCCCATGACAGCACACCCCTGCTTATCGTTCTGTACTTGTTGTATCATCTTAGCAATCTATGGTCCCCTTCTCTCCACCCTCTCCTCTCCCACTTAGAAAGAGACCAGAAGGACAGCATCCTATATACACACCATATGGTCACACTGTTTCCCTGAGTCTAGTCCATTCTTGTCTGAAGAGTTGACCTCAGTAGTATTTTCTGGACTGAGACAGTAGCAGGTGTAGGGGCCACACTCACACAGGATCCCCCAGGCCATCAGATCATCAGTTATGATGTTTTAGTAGAGTTCTTGAGCTGCACCCCTCTTTTTCTCTTGTTGCCATAGGAAGTCAACGTTGTGCGCTGCATAATGGCTGTCTGTGGTGGTGGCCAGGTACCATCTGGTTCTTCTGCTCACATGCTGATACAGTCTCCCATTCATGCGAGTCCTTGTGTCTCCTGGGCTTTTTTTTCCTCGTGTCTTTGTTGTTCTAGGTGATCATCTGTTCCCGATGAGTTGGGACCATTTGGTGTACCTTGGATGGCAGCTGACTAGCTTTTAAGACCCTAGACAGCACTCACTAATATGGAATGTAGAAGACTCTCTTAATAATAGGTTAGTTCTGCCAACTTGTCCTGATGTTCCCCAAGAGCGTGGTCCCCAGACCCCACCCCTGCTGCTGCAATTATTACTGTAATGTAAACTGTGGCTTATCCTTATGTGACATAAGGACTGACAAGTTTGTGAACTCATCCTAGAGAAAGTACTACATACCTCATAGCTGAATATCACTGTGGTCACCTTTGAAGTACTCCCTTTAGGAAGCTATGCACTGATGCCAGGGCCTAGTCTACCCTTCAAAGCAATTTTGGAACTCTTTTTCTGGAATGGCCATTAGAGCTGCCATATTACCTTTGATGTCCTGAATGTCATCCGTATGTCTTCCTTTGAATATTTCCTTATCATCAGGTAAAGAAAAAAGTCATTGGGGTCCAGATCAGGTAGTAGGGAGGTTGTTCCAATACAGTTATTTGTTTGCTGGCTAAAAACTCCCTCATGGACAACTGTATAACTAATTTTGTGAACTTGCCACCGTACCGTCGTGCACACTGGCCATTCCAGAAAGAGTTCCAGAATTGCTTGGAGGAGTGGACTAGGTGTTGGGATCGGTGCATAGCTTCCCAAGAGGAGTACTTCGAAGGTGTCTGTGGTGATATTCAGCAGTGAGGCATGTAGCACTTAGAACAATTAAGTTTGCATACTTTATTGTCAGACCTCATATTAATTGCTGAAGTTGTATCGTGGGAGGAGAAATTCTGGAAGACTTTAAATAAAGAAAGCTCGATGTGCTCACAAAGTGGAGTCTCACTGGCCACACAAGAATAAAAAGGGGTGCACCCTGAGATCTCCACTAAAAGACTGCAACTGATGGTCCAGGGGCTTTGGGGTTCCCCTGGGAGCATGGCCCCTGGCCCTGATGCTGCCCCTGCCCATAAATCATAATGAAGTTCCACTCCTCAGATAGGAATGGAATGGAGCTGGTGACGCAGAGTGACTATATCTTGGGTACACTTTATGGTTCTATGCATCTATAGGATATCATCCTGCTGACCTCTTACTGGAGGAAGGGGAGTGGGTAGAGAGGAGGGGAAAGGAGACTGTTGGGAGGATGAGACATGTATGGAGCAGAGAGGAAGAGTGTGCTGTCACCGGGCAGGGACAGCTGTGGAAGCTGCATATAGGTGGGCATGTGAATTTATATGGGAGTGCACACTTTCATTCAATCATAATAAAAAAAAATTAAAATCATGAATAGAAGTAATTTGACAAATTAAAAAAAAAAGAAAAAGAAAGCTCAATGTGAGAACCAGCGGCCAGGTATTCAGGTACCTAAAAGATCTGTGTCTCAGCAGCAAGGAGGTAAAAGGAGGGAAGAAGACAGCTGTGATGTGGTAGGTTGTTTTAGTCATCTAGTGCTGCTCTAAAAGAAGTACCACAAGTGGATTACTTTACAATAGAGAAGTTTTATCACAGTCCGGTAAGTTAAAAGTCCAAATGTGGGGTGTCAGCTCTAGGCAAAAGCTTTCTCTGGTGACACTGGAGTAAGGTGCTTGTCATCAGTCTTTCCCTGGGTGGAAGCTTCTGAGGAGCAGGGACCCCAGTCCATTTCAGAGGACGTGCTCGGTTCCTGGCACTGCTTCTCAGTTGTCATGAAGTCTCCAAATGCCTCTGCCAGCCTCTCTCCTTTGTATCCCAAGAAGCTGCCTCAAGGCACGAAACAAACTTACATATTGAATCTTGTTCTACCAACACAATAGCACCCACCCACCCTCATTAACATAATGGAGAGGGGAATTCCAACACGGAGGAACCTCGCACAATACCAGGTATTATGGCCTAGGCAAATTGCTACAGACTATTGAGGGAATACAAGTGAATTCATGACCTAGGTATTGTAACATTTACATTATAGTATCTTATTTATTCTTTGTGACAATTCATGAGATAAATATGTTCATTGATTCATCTACTTTTCTCAATAATTGTCTGTTAAATGTCTATTGTGTTCCAGGCTTTGTATGAGGTACCAGAATATATGGCATGAATAATAAACAGTCAAATGCAAGAGATAGAGTATCCAAACGCATAGGTTTTTCTTTTTCTTTCTTTTTGTCCTCATTTTGAGGAAACTGAGATTCAGAGAATTTGCATAATTTGCCCACATTCAGCCAATATTTTGTTGACTGAGCTAGGACTAGATACCAAAGCCAAACCAACTTGTCACCATCAAGTCAATTCCAATTCACAGCAACCTCATAGGACAGAGTAGAACTGCCCCATAGAGTTTCCAAGGAGCATCTGGTGGATTCAAACTACTAACCTTTTGCTTAGCAGCCGTAGCACTTAACCACTATGCTACCAGGGTTTCTAGGACTAGATATACAGGTCTTATTATTCCAAATTAGGGCAATTTTCACTATGCCATGTTTCCCTAATGCTAACACCTTGACTTTTTATTTCTGTAGTCACGGTACTTATAAAGTATTTCTACAGTGGTGAAAAGTGAGATGCATTCCATTTGCTTCGTGTGACATAATGTAAAGATGTTCCTGTACTCAGTGATAGTGACACAAGTTTCCCTTATGTTATTCTCAGTAATTTTGCTGTTAAATGTTTTATAGTGAAGAACATACTTTTAATATTCCACTTGCTTCATCTGGTATTATTAGTAATCTTAAGTACTGTGTGGAAATACTGCCTTAATATTATGGGCCGAGTGAGTTAATAACATCAAGGATCTGATTTTTTAAATAAAGCAAGCTTGTAATTTCTTTTTCTGAGAGAGTATGTAGTACTATAAAGCTTTAAATGGACTAGACTTGAAGCAGTTTGCAGAGAAATTAAAAGTTTGCAATTATGGGCTCTGTGGTAATCAGAGTTCCTTTGGATACAAGTGACAGAAATTCATTTCAAGCTAGATTAACCAAAAATTGAGAAGTTACTTGCACACATCACTGGGACATCAGAGGTAAATCTTGGGTCTCAAGTACATTTCATCTGCAACATGAGATCTGGCAATTTAGTTCGCAAACTTAATTACTGTAAGCGCTACGTACATCGTTGCTGAATATCACTATGATCACCTTCATAGTACTACTCTTGGGAAGCTATGCATCGAAACCAGCACCTAGTCCACCTTTCAAAACAATTTTGGAACTCCTTCTGGAGTGGCCATTGCGCATGATAACATGATGGCAAGTAACACAAACTGAATTGTATAGTTGTCTGTAAGGGACATTTTAGCTAGTAAGCAAAAAAATTGTGTTGGAATATCCTCCCTACTCACCTGACCTGGCCCCCAGTGACTTTTTTCTTTACCTGAAGATAAAGGAACTCTTGAAAGGAAGACATTTTGATGCCATTCAGGACATCAAAGGCAATACAACAACAGCTCAGATGGCCAATCCACAAAAAGAGTTCCAAAATTGCTTTGAAGGGTGGACTATGTACTCGCATCAGAGCATAGCTTCCCAAGGGGAGTACTTTGAAGGTGACCATAGTGACACTCAGCAATGAGGTACGTAGCATTTTTTCTAGGATGAGTTCTTGAACGTAGTTGTCAGACCTCTTTTGACAGCTCTGACAGACATCCCAGAAAGAGTTCTAAAATTGCTTTGAAGGGTGGACTAGGCACTGACATCAGTGCACAGCTTCCCAAGGGGAGTACTTCGAAGGTGACCATAGTGATATTCAGCAATGAGCTCTGTAGCACTTTTTCTAGGATGAGTTTGTGAATGTGTTTGGCAGTCCTTGTATTTTGCTCTACCACTTATCATTTTTATTCTATTTTGTTTACTTGACTTTAATTTCTCAATCTACGTTTATGTAGCAGGGATGATGGTTAATATTATGTGTCAACTTGGCAAAGATGTGATTCTCAGTGGTTTTGTAAACATTGGACTAATTGCTAGTCTGTAATGCAATGTAACTATCTTTGTGTTGTGATCTGATGTGATCAGCCGGTCAACTGAAAGGGGATTTTCCTTGGAGGTGTATCCTGCCTTCAGTATATAAATGGATGTTCCAACAAGACTGCCTCTCCGTCCTGCACTCTTCTCTTCACCTGACTTCCAATTCTTGTGATTAAGCCCAGATGTTGTATTCACAGCCCCCGTGAAGAAGAGGCCTCCAGCCTGCCACCGGAGCAGCATATTCGGGGTTTGTCAGCCCCTGCAACCATGTGAGCCAGCAGAAGTGTTCAGCCTGCCACCTGATCAGTGGATATGGGACCTGCCAGCCTCCACAATTGTGTCAGCCATTTCCTTGCAGGAAACTAAATGTATTTATAAAAATGACTGTCAGTATTTTCAGGCTTACATCATCATAGCTCTATATCCATGTATCATATCTCATCGAAGAACTCTGATTGGCCTGCTAGAATATTTGATTACCCTTTGCCTTTGTCATCTAGTGCTGCTATAACAGAAATATAACAAGGGAATGGCTTTAAGAAAGAGAAGTTTATTCCGTTACTGTAAAAGCCAAAGCCACTGCTGTCAAGTTGATTGTGACTCATAGCGACCTCATAGGTCAGAGTAGAACTGCCCCCATAAAGTTTCCAAGGAGCTCCTGGTGGACTTAAACTGCCAGTATTTTGATTAGCAGATGTAGCACTTAACTACTATGTCACCAAGTTTCCTTCTTACAGTAAAGGAGGCAAAAAGTCCAAATTCAGGTCCTTAGTTCAACAGGAAGGATTTCCTTCTTGACTGGCCTTCTCGTCCATTGTCTCCTGGACTAGGAACTTCTGTGTACGGGGACCTCAGGTCCCAGCGCTGCTTTCTCCATGGTAAGAAGTCCCACGTGTGTCTCTGCTTGCTTCTCTCTTTCATATCTCCCAAGAGATTACGTCAAGACACAATCGAGTCTTGCAGAGCCAGTCCTCCCTAACGTAACTGCCACCCATCCTCCTTCATTAACATCATAGAGGCAGCATTTACAGTATACAAGAAAATCACACAACACTAAGAATTATGGCCCAGACAAACTGATACACACATTTTGGGGAAACATAATTCAATCCATGACACCCTTGAATCAGTCACTCTTATCCAGGTAATGTGGTATCATGATTTGATGCGCCTAGATACCGTGCCCACCACTGTAATGACTGGTTAATGGCACTTCATTAAAACTGCATAGAATGGGAAAAGGTCTATTTCCCAAAGAAGGGAATGCTGCAGAGGAAAGTAAAGCAAAGGGAAACAAAACACAAGATCTCAGTATCAAAACATGCTGTGGCCCTTTGAAAGTCTAATTTAGCTAGTAGAAGAAAGATGGTAGTGAATTCAATTTGTTAATGTATATTTTCCATGTTGTAACCTATTATAAACTCTAGCAGGTAAACTATGCTATACACTATACAACTATGCAACTCAAAGGATGTACCATTCATGCTCTCTTCAGTGAGCTAGCGAATGGTGCCAGTAAGGCTATGCAATGTGGTAGCTTGAACTGGAGTACAAGTGCTTAGAAATTGGTACAATTGCATATATGTATAGATTAAAAATACCGAGGATGTAAAGCTTCAGTGTATTTGGTCGCTAGAAACTGTTTGCACCAAGAGCTCTGAAGAACATGTTGCCTAAGTTACTGTCATGCCTAGGTTGTCAAATCCGTAGAGTTTTCTGTTGACCAAAAAAATGTTGCTTGTTCTATTCACCTTCTGCTTGATGAAACATATCTCCAGACAGAAAAGAAGCAGAGAAGAATTCCTTTTCTTCCTTCTAGAAAAGATGAGTGTCTTCTAGAACATAAATACTCTACAAATGTATATGTACAGCCCTTGTGGTGCACTAGTTAAATATTCGGCTGCTAGTTACAAGGTTGACGGTTTGAATCCACCAGCTGCTCCTTGGAAGATCTATGGGGTGGTTGTACTCTGTCCAGTACAGTTGCTATGAGTCAGAATGGACTTGGCAGCAACAGGTTTTTGTTTTTGTTTTTAGTGTATATGTAAATCTGCCCAGAGAGATTTACTCATGAAGATATTTATTTAATTAAATTAGAGGAACAATAGGGTAGCCATTAGTTTCCTGGATTTCTAGCACAGATCTTTTTGGCCACATCAAGCTCAGAACCAATGAAGAGGCTATCCATTTTCTTGAACTTATTTCTCAAACAATGTGGTAAAAAAAAAGTCAAAAGAAAAAGAAAATATTTTGCATAAAATCCTTAAATGAAATGGTGTGCAGGACATGGAGCACACGGCAGGTTTTATGCTTTTACCAATGTAATGAATTAAACATAGGTTTACTTAGGGGAAAAAAAGAAGTCGTAACCATCAATCCACTGTTTTTTATGTGTAAGTAATTATTGAATATGTGTTGTGATAACATTACATAGAAGAAAAATACTGTGACCTTTTACAGTAAATTTGATACCTCATGAAAACATGGAATTGAAAAAGGTTTGAGGACAATTGAATTTCTCAGGTTTGGCACCCAAACAGCTGTCATTATTCTCTAATGCTTCCTCAGTAGGTGGCTGTCAGACCAAAGTTTGTATATTACTGCCAGGAGCATTTCTCAACCTCAGTTGGCATCTGGCACATGATTTTAAAACTCTTACAAGTTTTCTTCTCTCTGGATTGAAAATTTCTTGCATTAGTTCTTATGTAATCTTTCTTTTTCAGTTGCCACTGTAGGAAATTTTCAGACCTCTCTGCATCAAATTTTATTTGTTGATAATGTCTCTTATAAAATCAGAACCAAAAAAAACCCTCAAACCTATTGCTGTCTAGTTGATTCCAGTTCATAGCAACCCTATAGAATGGAGTAGAACTGGCCAGTAGGGTTTCCGAGACTAATCTTTAGGGAAGGAGACCTGGTAGTGCAATGGTTAAGCTCTGGGCCGTTAACTAAAAGGTGGATGGTTCTAACCCACCAACAGCTCAGTGGAAGAGAGGTGTAACAATCTGCTTCTGTAAAGATTACTGCCTCTGAAGCTCTATGGGGGTACTTCTTTGCTGGAACTGACTCCTTGGCAATGAGCTTGGTTTTGCTTAATCTATAAGGAAGCAGACTGCCATATCAAGTAGTTAACCACTGCACTACCAGGGCTCCTTACCACCTCATATTTAAAAATAACCCAACCAAACCCACCGCTGTCAAGCCAATGCTGACTCACAGTGACCCTAGGGGACAGTATAGAATTGCCTCATCAGGTTTCCAGGGAGTGGCTGGTGGATTTGAACTGCAGACCTTTTTGGTCAGCACCTGAACTCTTAACCACTGCACCACGAGAGTTCCACCATCTCATATCCCACCGCCTTTGAGACATAGCGACCCTGTAGGACAGAATAGAACAGCCCCAAGGAGCGCCTGGTAGAGTTGAACTGCGGACGTTTTGGTTGGTAGCCTTAGCATTTAACTCCTACGCCACCAGGGTTTCACTATCTGATGTAGTGTGCACTTAGTTTAGAATGTCATCTTTTCTTTGCAAGCTTCCTTTAAATATTTTAGTGAAGGGATTTACGCACAGATACAAGAAAACAAACCAACCCATAGAAACCATAGCTCTTAACCACAACACTACCAGGATTTTCTACCCACAGATACTCAAAAACCAAACCTTTTGCCACACGGTTTCATTTTTGGTTCCAACTTACAGCAATCCTCCTACTCAAATCTGATTTACTTGTTGAAATGCAGTGTGCAGTATGCAAACCTGGCCTTGAATGTTGACTTGTTTTTTAAAAAGAATGTTTTTTCAGTTGTTTCACATTCCTCAACTCTGCACCCCACTATCTGCTTCTGTAGACATGTGGATTGGCACACACATTGCACATAGCACTTATTCTGCAGCCAATCCAGTTGCTGTTGATATGACCCCATGCATGCAAGCGTAGAACTGTGCTCCATAGGGTTTTCATGGCTGTGACCTTTTGGAAGTAGGTCACCAGGCTTTTCTTGCAACACACCTCCAGATGGACTCACACCTTTCAGTTAGCAGCCCAGCCTGCTAACCTTTGGCACTACCCAGGGACAGCTTCATTCTTGGATAAAATTTCGAGTTAGAACCTGCTTCCTTGCTTTGTGAAGTAGATGAGCATAAAGTTTAGAGCCACCAACCATCAGCACTGATAGCAACTGATGGAAAGCTGAGGCTCAGAGCTGTCACCCTATATGCCCAAGGACATGCTGTAGTTCATGGCAGAAGTTGGATTAAACTTCTTGTGGATCCTGGTTTCTAAATTGCTGTGTTGCTGGTAGGTGCCATCAAATCTGTTGTGACTCATAGTGACCGTAAGTACAAGAGAATGAAATTCTGCCCAGTCCTGTGTCCATAGTTGCAGCCACTGTGACAACCCGTCTACTGAAAGGTCTTCCTCTTTTACGTTGGCCCTCTCTCAAGCATGATGTCTTTCTCCAGGGGCTGTCCCTCCTGGAAATATGTCCAAAATCCATAAGAAAATATGTCCACAATACATACTCTTTCATGCATGGGGTCATAGCTCTACTTCCAAGGAGCATTCTGACTATGCTAGCTACTTCCAAGACACATCTGTTCATTCTTCTCGCAGTGCATTTTATGTTCAGTATTCTTCACCAGCATCATAATTCAAATGCATCAATTCTTCTTCAGTCTTCGTTTATCTAGTTTTCACATATATATGAGACAATTTAAAATTCGACGGCTTATTCAGCTGTACTTCAAAGCGACATCTTTGCTTTTAAACATTTTAAAGAGGTCTTTTATAGCAGTTTTGCCCAAGGCAGTATGTCACTGGATTTCTTGACTGCTGCTTCCAGGGGTATCGATTGTGGATCCAAGTAAAATGAAATACTTCATGACTTCTAGGTTGGTGCTCAGTTTTTCTGCACTCCCTGCTATTTGTTTGTCTTTGAAAAAGTTTCTCATTGTATAATTAATACACGTATTGTTTTGAGACATTGGTTGTGAACCCATAGCATGTAAGCACTCTTCCCCTCTCAGCCTTGGGTTCCCTATTCCCAGGCTATCTGTCCCCTCCTGCCTTCTTGTCCTTGCCCCTGGCCAGCTGTGCCCTTTCGGCTTGCCTTATCTCTGGCAGAAGGGTGAATCCCGAGGTGTCCAGGGACCACATTTTGTAGGTTTCTACAGTCTTTATCAGACCAGGTAGTCTTTTGTTGTTGTTGTTGTTGACTGTACTTCAGTTGAAGGTTTACAGAACAAACTAGCTTATCATTAAACAGTTAGTACACTTACTGTTTTATGATATGGGTTACCAGTGCCACAACATGTCAACACTCTGCCCTTCTCCTGTGCCCTCCTGCTTTCTACTCTTTGCCTCTGGGCTGGCATGCCCTTTTAGTCTGTCCAGTCTTTGGATGAAGGGTGAACCTCAGAGTTACTTGTTACTAGGCTAAGAGGATGCCCTGGGGCCGTGCTCTCAGGGTTTCTGCAGTCTCCCTCAAGCCAGTACATTTGGTCTTTCTTTGTGAGTTAGAATTTTGTTCTATATTTCTCTCCAGCTGTGTCTGGGACTCTATTGTGAACCCTGTCAAAACAGTTGGTAGTGATAGCCAGAAACCATCTAGTTGTACAGGACATAATCTGGAGACACTGTTAATAGCTATGGTTCATTAGTCCTTTGAACTAATCTTTCCCTTGCTTCTTTGGCTTTCTTAGTTCTTCCTTGCTCCTGAAGGAGTGAGACCACTGGAGTATCTTAGATGGCTGCTCACCAGATTTTAGGACCCCAGACGCTACTCACCAAAGTACAATGTAGGACACTTTCGTTATGAACGATGTTATGCCAACTGAACTAGGTGTTCCTGGATACCATCGTCCCCAACACCCTCAGTCCAGCTAGTGTGACCCTCAGGAAGTCTGGATGTCTTTGGACCTTCTGTGACCTTGCCTTGGACAAGTTGTACTGACTGTCACAGTATTGTACACTGCCTTGCCGTCTACCAAAGTTACCGTTTATCTATTATCTATTTAGTGTTTTTCCCTCCCACCCATCCCCTCTCTCATAGCCATCAAAAAGATTTTCTTTTTTGTGTGTAAACTTTTTCATGAGTTTTTATAATACTGGTCTCATACAATATTTGTCCTATTGCTATTGACTTATTTCACATAACACGGTGCCCTCCAGATTCATGCATACTGTGAAATGGTTCACAGATTCATCATTGTTCTTTATTCTTACATAGTATTCCACTGTATTTAGGCACCATAGTTTGATTATCCATTCCTCTGTTGATGGACACTAGATTGTTTCCATTTTTTGGTATTGTGAATAATGTGGTAAACATGGGTTCCATGTCTGTTTGTGTGACAGCAGTTATTTCTCTAGGATATATTCCTAGGAGTGGGATTGTTGAGTCATCTATATGGGTATTTCTATTTCTAGCTTTTTAAGGAAGTTCTGTATTGTTTTGCAAAATGCTTCTTCCAATTTGCATTCCCATTAGCAGTGTGTAAAAATTCCAGTCTCTCTGCAGCTTCTCCAACATTTGTTATTTATTTATTTATTTTTTTTTTAATTTGTGCCTGTAATGTCAGGGTGAGATGGTGTCTCATTGTGATTTTGATTTTATTTCTTTAATGGCTGGTGATTGTGAGCATTTCTGCATATATCCATTAGTCATTTGAATGTCTTCTTTGATACAGCGTCTGTTCATATCCTTGCCCATTTTTTAATTGGACTGTTTGTCTTTTTGTTGTAAAGATATCAGATTTTCCTATAGATTTTAGAGATTAGACATTTGTCAGACTTGTCATAGCCAAAAAAATTTTCCCAATCTGTGCTTTCTCTGTTTACTCTTTTGGTGAAGTCTTTTTGAAAAGCATTTAAGTGTTACTTTTTAGAAGACCTCAATTATCTAGCTTATTTTCTGCTGTTTGTGTGTGGTTAGTTATGATTTATATCCTATTAATGCCATGTATTAGGCCTCTAGTGTTGACCTTATTTTTTTCTCCTATGACCTTTATAGTTTTTGATTTTATATTTTGGTCTTTGACCCACTTTGAATTAGTTTTTGTGTATGGTGTGAAGTATGGATCCTGTTTCATTTTTGTTGCAGGAGGACATCCTGTTTTGCCAGCACCATTTGTTAAAAAGACTATATTTTCCTCATTTGATGGACTTTCAGCCTTTGTCAAAGATCAGGTAACCTTAGGTAGACACATTTATATCTGGGTTCTCTGTTCTGTTTCATTGGTCAATGTGTTTGTCGTTTTACCAGTACCAGGCTGTTTTGACTACTGTAGCTATATAGCAGTTTCTGAGGTCAGATAGTACAAGGTCTCCTACTTTATTCTTCTTCTTCAGTAGTACTTTACTTATCTAGGGCCAGGTTTCTCTCTGTATACACTCAATGATTAGTTTTTCTATCTTTTTAAAGAATCCTCTTGGTAGTTGGATCAGGATAGCACTGTATTTGTAGATTGCTTTGGGTAAAACTGTCATTTTCATAGTGTTGAGTCTACCTATCTATGAGAATCATATGTTTTTGTATTTATGTACATCTCATGGTTTCTTGCAGTAGTGTTTTGTAGTTTTCTCTGTATAGGCCCTTCACATACCTGGTTAGGTTTATTCCTTAAGAATTTTATTTCATTATGGGCTATTATAAGCCCTTTGTTTCTTCTTCTTGCCTTGTTGCTCTAGGTAGGACTTCCAGGACAATATTAAATAGGAGTGATGATAAAGGGTGTCCTTGTCTTGTTCCTGATCTCAAGGCAAGTGATTTCAGCCTCTCCCAATACAAATGATATTGGCTGTGGATTTTTATAGATGCCCTTTATCATGTTAAGGAAGTTCCTTTCTATATATATTTTATTGAGAGTTGGTATCAGAAATGAGTGTTAGATTTTGTCAAATGCTTTTTTGTGTCAGTTGAGATGATGGACTTATGTGGTAGATTATGTTCATTGATTTTCTAATGTTCAACCATTCTTGTACACTTGGTATGAATCCTACTTGGTCATGTTGTATTAATTTTTTTACTTGATACTGAATTTTATTGGATGGAATTTTGTTGAGAGTTTTTGCATCTATAGTCATGAAAGATATTGATCTGTAATTATCTTTTTTTGTTGCTGTTTCTTTGTCTGGTTTTGGTATTAGGGTTGTGCTGGTTTTATAGACTGAGTTTAGAAATATCCCTTCCATTCTGTGTTCTGAAATAGTTTGAGTAGTACTAATGTAAGCTCCTCTCCTGAATGTTTGGTAACATTTTCCAGTGAAGCCAGCTCTTCCAGGGCTTTGTTTTTCTTGGGAGCTTTTTTAGTTTTTTAATTACCTTTTAATCTCTTGTTACAACTCTGTTCAAATTTTCAACTTCAGTTTGTATTAGTTTGAGTAGGTTGTGTGTTTCTTGACATTTGTCCATTTCCTCTAGATATTCATATTTGTTGGAGTTTAGTTTTCACAGTGTTGTTAAGATTTTTTTTATTACAGTTGGGTCAGTTATAATGGCTCCCATTTCATTTCTTATTTGAGTTATTTGCTTCCTCTCCTGTTTTTCTTTCATCAGTTTGACCAATGATTTGTTGATCTTGCTAATCCTTTCAAAGAACCAACTTTTGCTTTTGTCGATTCTTTCTATTGTTTTTTCTATTCTCTATTTCACTTATTTCTATTCTAATCTTTATTATTTCCTGTCTTCTGGTAACTGTGAGCTTCTTTTGCTGTTGTCTTTCTATTTGTCCACCTTGTATAGTTAAAGTTTTGATTTTGTTCATATTTTTCTTTTTTGGTATGTACACCGATTGCTATAAATTGACCTCTGAGCACTGCCTTTGTTGTGTCTTTGGTATGATTTGTTTTCATTCTCATTTGACTCTTGGAATTTTTTTGTTCCATCTTTGATTTCTTTTGTTACCCAGTGGTTTTTAAGCAGGGTGCTAATAAGTTTCCATGTTTCAATTTTTTTTCCCAGTGCTTCCTGTAATTAATTTCTACATGATGACATTGTAATTAGACATAAGACTTTGAATTGTCTCAATGTTTTGGATTTGTTGAGGGTTATTCCATGGTCTAAGATGATCTGTGGAGACTATTCCATGTGCATTATAAAAGAACGTGTACTCTGTATGTTCTATATATGTCCATGAGGTCAAGTAGGTTGGTTGTGGCCTTTAGACATTCTGTATCTTTGAGTTTCTTTCTAGATGTTCTGTCCCGTACTGAGAGTACTGTGTTGAAGTCTCCTACTATAATTGTGGAGCTACCAGTGTCTCTTTTTAGTGCTGTTAGAGTTTTAAATGTATACATATACATATGTATTTATATATGTTGGTACCCTGTGATTAGGAAAGTAGACATTTATTATGATTGTGTGATCATGATGGATTGTCCTTTTAATAATTATATAATGCCCTTCTGTGTCTTTTATGATGGATTTTGTTTTGAAGTCTATTTTATTTGAGATTAGTGTTACCACTCCTGCTTTGTTTGGTAACTGTTTCCTTGATACATTTTTTCCATGCTTTGATTTTTTAAATAAATCTACATCTTTGTTTCTAAGGTGTGTCTCATAGATAGCAGATTGATGGATCCTGTTTTTTTTTTTTTTTTTTTTTTTTTTGTCCATTCTGTGGCCGTCTGTCTCTCTATAGGTGCATTTAAGCCATTTTCATTCCATGTGATTCTTGATAGGTGTGGGTTTATTGCTGTCATTTTGTAGTGCTAATGCTTTCTTTGTTCTTCTGACTCTTCTATGCTGAATTCCTTTTGTTTGTGGGTTATTTTTTTCACTTTTGTAGATTTTGTGTTTACTGAGACTTTAACCCTGGTGGTGCAGTGGTTAAACACTACAGCTGCTAACCAAAAGGTCAGCAGTTTAAAGTCACCAGGCATTCCGTGAAAACTCTATGGGGCAATTCTACCATGTCCTATAGGGTCACTATGAGTCCGAATCAACGCTATGGCAATGAGTTTGGTTTTCAGGGTTTCATAGAAGTAATAAGGATTAGGAGTGGAAAAGTGTGTATTCATGACTACTGAGTGGTCTGTCTCCCTCTGGGAGCTCCGTAGAATTACCTTCCATACTCCTTGTCTGGAGTTCTTTGGCAACTGTATCCCAAGATGGCAAATCTGGGTGGCAGTGAGCTGGTGTCTCTCTGGTCAAGCACCTGTGACCTTGGCTGGCAGTAGAGACCTGTATATAGGGAAGAAAGGTAGGTGGTGGAAAATTGTGGGGTCCTTGTTTACCAATGCTCTCTCTCCTGTTGGAGAGCTCGTGGAGCTTCATAAAGTTGCCTTCAAGTACCTCCTGTCTGAATTCTTTAGTGGCTGTAGCCCAAGGTGGCAAATCTGGTCTTGATAGCTGGTAGGCAACCTCCACTTCGTAACTCTCCTCATTCTCTGTTTTCTTTCAGTTTTGTATTCAATTTAATGGTTGATCAAGTTTTTGACTCCTTCACTTGGTACTTAGGGTTTCAGGATTGACATTTTTAGCTGTTTTATGGGTCTTTGCTGAAGAGAGACAGCATGGTGTTGTCTGCCCCTCTTATCTTCTATGTGAATTTAATCTTGAAAATTAAATATGTGTAATTCAACTCTATAAAATAGACATGGGATGACTAAAGTTTATTATGGTTTAGCTCTTAAATTTTGTCAGTTATTGGTCGGTATTCTTATACTGACCTGGTGGCACAGAGGTTAAAAGGTCAGGATCGAAGGTCAGGAGCTCAGACCCACTAGCTGCTTCTTAGAAAGTCTGCTTTGTCCTGTAGGGTCACTATGAGTTGAAATCAACTGGATGGCAGCAGGTTTTTTGTTTTGTTTATTCCCATAAGATAAATACTTACTTCTTAGTTTACCTTCTCATAAAATATATTCAAAATAGTTTTAGATCAACAGAATTATTTTGAAGATAGTACAGTGTTTGTATACCACACATCCAGTCTCCACCACTTGTAACATTTTACTTTGGTATGATACATTTGTTGCAATGGATGGATCAGTACTGATACATTAGAAAACTCTGTTGGCTTAGTGGTTAAGTGCTATAGCCACTAACCGAGAGGGCAGCTGCTCTAATCTACCAGCTACCCCTTGGAACCTCTGGGACAGTTCTACTCTGTCTTGTAGGGTTCCTATGACTCAAAATAAATTTGCAAGGAGAGCAGAAGGAACTGAAGATAGGCAAGCATGCAAATTTAGTTTGGATTGTATACTTTCACAATCACAATAAAAAAAGTCAATTTGATGGCAACAGGTTTGATTTTATTGATACATTATCATAATTTCATCTTTCGTTCTTTTAATGTTGCAATATTCTCTTTTTAATCATATGATATCAACAATTGAGTTCTCCCTTTTTAAAAAATTATACTTTAGGAGAAAGTTTACAGCTCAAGTTAATCCTTCATGCAAAATTTTACATACACATTGTCATATGACACTAGTTGCAGTCCATACAATGTGACAGCAGATACTCCCCTTTAACCTCAGGTTTCCTGTGTCCATTCATCCAGCTCCTGTCCCTTCCTGCCTTCTCATCCTGCCTCCAGACTGGAAACAATCATTTGGTCTCATGTATCTTCTTCCTAAGTATCATTTTATGTTTTATAGTCCAGTGTAATCTTTGTCTGAAGAGTGCACTTTGAGAATGGTTTTAGCTCTGGGTAACATAGCCTCTGGGGGCCATGGTTTGCAGGGTTCTGCCACTCTCAGTAAGACCATTAACTCTGGTCTTTTTATGTGAATTAGAATTTTGTTGCACACTTCCCTCGTGTTCCATCAGGAACTGTCTGTTGTGCCCCCTATCAGAGTGATCATTGGTGATAACTCAGCACCATCTAGTTCTTCTGGTGTCAGGCTCCCTGAGTCTCTGGATCATGTGGCTATTTTGTCTCTTGGGCCAATATTTTCCTTATGTCTTTGGTGTTCATTCTCTTTTACACCAGGTAGGTTGGGACCAGTTAATGCACCTTAGATGGTTTCTCGCTGGCTTTTAAGACCCCAGATGCCACTCATCAAAGTGGGATGCAGAACATTTTTTAATAAACTTTGTTATGCTAGTTGACCTAGATGCCTACCACAACCGTGGTCCTCAAACCCCACCGCAGCCACGGTGTTCAGGAAACTTCTTAGCTCTTGGTTTAGCCTAGTTGCACTGAGATCCTCTGTATTATGTGCTGTCCTTCCCTTCACCCAAGATGATTCTTGTCTACTATCTAGTTAGTAAGTTCCCCTCTCCCTCCCTCCATCGCCTTTTTTTAACATTATAGTTTAGATTTCATTAAGAGAAGTCATCCAAAGTTTTGAAAGAAACGCATTTACGTTTATTTGAAGTGTTAAAATTATAACCAAATCATTATTGTTTAAAATTATTCTTCATATTTCTACCACATGGTCTCTTTTCTAGTGAACTAAGTTCCAGTTTACTTGTTTAACAAATATTCGTGTTGTGTTTACTGTGTGCCAGGCATGGCTCTAAGACGTTTATAAATATTAAATATGTTAATCACAACATCCTGCAAGATACATATTTTTATTATTGACTAGTACAATATCTGACTCGACGGCACTTGGCTTGGCAGTACAATATCAATATACAGATATTTGGCACTGAAAAGCAGCAACCAAGCACATTTGTCATTTTTTCCTGTAAGTTTTTTATAAACACTTCATAGTGAGATTAAACCATTGATTTATTTACCATTGCTTTAAATCGTCTTTATACTGTCGTTTTAAGCAATTTGCCTTTATACTTGGGATCATAGATGGTGATTTATTTATTATCTTTTTTATGAGCCATCATTAAACTTCAAGAGTAATCAATTGTAAACAAGGGAAATATGTAAAGTGTAATATGTCATCTTTCCTCATTTTCTTTACCCCATCTTTGTTAAGCTCCATCCCCTAAAGTAACCGCTATTAACAATTCAGTTGATATTCTTCCAGATTTTTTCTATCCATGTGTAGATAGTTGGATGTATGCATGCATGGCTGAATAAATGGATAAATATGCTGTGTGGTTTTGTTTTGCATCTTATTTTTAAAAATGGCCAATCTTAAAGTTTATTAGTGTTTACCAGGACTAGGAGGAGGAAGAAATGGGGAGTTCTTGATGAAGGAGTTTTGAGAATAAGTGTCAGTGATGGTTGCACAACCTTCTGGGTGTAATGAATGCCGTTGAACTGTATAGCTGAAAATGGTTAAAAAGGAAAATATTTTGTTAGATATATAGTTTACTACAATAAAATGAAAGGATCTTAGAAACTGATGTTTCTGCAGTCTTAGAACCTCAGTGAGATAAGATGATACAATAACCAAAACACTCAAACGTACCACCAATTGTGAAGACGGTGCAGGATTGGGCGGTGTTTCATTCTGTTATACTTAAGGTCTCTGTGAGTCAAAGCTGACTCTGTGACACCTAGTAAATATCCAGTCATAGCAACAACAATCTTAAAATAAAATCAGATTGCTTTGTTCTGCTCTTCAATACTTCCTCCAAGTTTTCCACGTATTTGATTATTTGTGTTATATGTGCAGAGGCATATACTTAGGCCTCCCTTGCTTCAGGTATGATTTTTTATTCATATGAATGTTATTATGAAGTTTGTTCCCCTCTGTTACTGAAACCAGGACGATCCCAGATTCCCGGGCGATCCCACCTCCTGCACTGTGGACCACCATGTGAGGAGGTGAAATACACAGCAGTAAGAGCCAAAAAAGCAGTCATCACAGGGGTATCCCCCTAAATTTGATTGCTGCAGGGCTGTCAAAGAATCTGCGTGGAGAATGAGGACTCAGCTTTGCATTCATAAAAGCAGAAGACATCAACAGATCATGGCATCTTTCTCTGCTTAACAGTCACACACAGTCATTTAGCTGACACAGCCAACCATTTCCTCCCAATTCCTCTGTCTCCCCTGGGCCTGCCTGCTCACAAAATCCCCGTCTTGTGGAAGTGCAGATGTAGAGCAGGTTCACCAAAGAGGTACTGAACAATAGAGATCAAAGTGGAAGCCGCCAAAAAAGCATCAAATTGCAGTCAATTTCGAAGAAGTTTATGAACTGCTCATTTTGTGAGTTACTAAATTACATGAATGTATGCCAGTGGGGTCATATGAAGCCCCAACACACTTTTGAGTGATTCCTCCCTCTCTGTTAAGCTATATTTCATCTTATGTTGTTCTTAGCTGCCTCTGAGTTGACCCCCAACTCATAGCAATGCCATGAGTTACAGAGTAAAACTATGATCCTCTGAATTTTCTTGACTGTAATATTTATGAAACCAGTTCACCCGGCCTTTCTTCCACGGCACTGATGGGTGAGGTCGAACCACTAACCTTAGCCACCAATATGGATCCCGGACCAATAAGCACTGTGTTTACTTTTCCTGCGACTCCTTCTCACATGTGTCAATTTTCACATTTGTTTCTCTGCTCAAGTCCCACTGCTTCCTGTCTACGTCATTCCACAAGGTTATCTTCCTTTGCTAAACTCATAGCATAAATTATCTATAGCAAGTTCTTGACAAATATTTAAGAAATTTTTGGATATTTCTTATATTGTTGTCTTGTACTGTGATTTCATTTCACCAGTTTTACATCTTGATTTGCTAACTATGATATAAACTGTCTTTAAGCATTACACTGTGTGTTTGGAAATTTCTGACAGTTTCCAGCAGGCTTCCTCAAGGACTGGCACGAAAAGTTCGGTTTCTCTTCCCAGTTTCTTTATGGTTCAAAAACTATGTGAGTTTAGAAATGCAGATGTAAATGCAGATATTTGTGTGCATATATATACATATATGTATGTGTATGTGTGTATGGAAAGACTGGTGGCATGGTGATTAAGTGTTACAGCTGCTAACCAAAAGGTTGGCAGTTTGAATCTACCACGTACTCCTTCAAAATCCTATGGGGCAGTTCTACTGTGTCCTATAGGGTGGCTGTGAGTCGGAATTGACTTGAGGGCAGTGGGTGGATTCTATATATGTGTGTGTGTGTGCACACGTGTGAGTGTGTGCATGCATACGTGTGTGTGTGTGTGTGTGTGTGTGTGTGTAAACCCTGGGGGCACAGTGATTAAGTGCTATGTCTTCAGTTCTAATCTGGCCTCTGCGGTCGCCCTGAGTCAGATCTGACTTGATGGCGCTGGGTTTATATATTTTTGCTGTTACTTGTCATCAAGTTGGCTCTGACCCATGGTGACCTTGTTTATAATAGAATGAAATGTTGACTCGTCCTACACCATCTTAATGATTGTCAGTGTATGGGGGTTCATTGTTTCTTATGTCCAGGGTCTCTTATGTCAATCTCTCTCATTGATGGTTTCCTGTCCTTATGCTGACTCTCTGCCAAACAGGATGGCCATTTTTAATGATTCATCTTTCTTGGTTGTATGTTTTCAGAGACAAATTTGCTTGTTCTTCGGTAGTCCACGCTATATTGTCTACCAGCACCACGATATGAATGCATCAATTCTTCTGTCTTCCTTTTTTTCATTTTCCAGCTTTCACATGTGTATAAGGAAACTGAAAAGACTGTGGCTTCGGTCAGATGACCCTTAGTCATCAAAGTGACACGTTTGCTTTTGAAAACTTGAAAGCAGTGTTTTGTGGCAGAGTTGACCACTGCAGTACAGCATTTGATTTCTTGACTGCTGCTTCCATGGAAATTGTTATTCTAAGTAGAGTGAAATTGTTGATAATTGCATTTTTTTTCTCCACTTACACTGATGTTGTTTATTTGTCCAATTGTGAGGATTTTCATTTTCATGATGAGGTGTGATCTGTACCAAAGGCTGTAGTGTTTGACCTTCATCAGTAAGTGCTTCAAGTCATCCTCATTTTATGTAAGCAAGGTTGTGTAATTTGCATATCACAGGTTGTTAATGAGTCTTTTTCTGATCCCGATGCTGCATTCTTTCTCGTATAGTCCAGCTCACAGATTATTTGCTCAGCAGATGATACATATAAAAATGAAATACAAGTAATTCATATACATATATACATGTTTTTGTATATGTAGTTTTAAGTGGTTATTGTGTGATTTAATCAACTTCACATAGAGTTTCTGTCATAATAGTCCCTTTGTACACCAAAAGTGTGTTCATTTAACTATTAACTTCATATTCTACTAAGTCATTTTCTCCCACTGTTTTACAGTTTACCTTATTTCTTGGTTACATGATTTCAGTGTTTTTGTTTTATCACTATAAGTAAGAACAATTTTAAAACTTTTTATTATGTCGTTGTCTTAGTTATCTAATAACTGTTCTAACAGAGGAAACCCTGGTGGCATAGTGGTTAAGTGTTAACTGAAAGGTCGGCAGCTCAGATCTGCCAGGTGCTCCTTGGAAACTCTGTGGGGCAGTTCTACTCTGTCATATAGGGTCGCTATGAGTCAGAATCAGCTCGACAGCAGTGGGTTTGGTTTTTGGTTTTTTTACTCTAACAGCAATACTGCAAGTGAATGACTTTAAAAAGAGAAATTTTATTTTGGCCTGTCCAGTATGCTACAGGTCCAAATTCAAGTTTTCAGCTCCAGAGGAAGTCTTTCTTCCTTAGCTCTGGAGGAAACTCCTTATCATCAGTGTAGCCCTGGACTGGGAGCTTCAGAGGTACAGGGACCCCAGGATCCTTTCCAAAGGACATGCTGTCCTCCAGTGCTGCTTTCTTGATGATATGAGGTCCCCAACTTTGTTTGCTTATCTTTCCTTCATACCCCAAAAGATTGCCTCAAGGCACAATGCAATCCTACACCTTGAGTCCTGCCCCACCAACACAACTGCTGCCCCTCCTCCCTCACGAACATCATAGATGGCAGGATTTACAGCACGTAGGAACATCACGCAATACCAGGAATCATGGCCTAGCCAAGTGGCTACACACATTTTGGGGAGGAACACAATTCAATCTATGATAGTAGTTTTCATATAGAATAATTCTGTGTATATGTTGATGCTTTATAAAAATTTTCTAATTTCCTCTTCAAATCAAATTTTTGACATCTTAACAAATCTTGCGCACACACAATCATTCCTTCTATGCCACCATAGCACTATATATATCTTTATTGATTTATAGTTTGCAGGATTTAGTAGACCCTCAGTATTCAAGAGTTCTTTTGTGTGTGTGGTTCTAAGTATTTGGTAGTGATCCTTGAATGTTTGTGACCCATAAATATTTATCATTTTATCAGACATGCAACTTTGGTCTCTGAGAGGTATGATGCTTGCATCCAGAATCAAGCCATTTAGCCAATAAGTGGGTTAGCTAATGTGCAGCACTTAATGTTCAAGCATAACCTTATGATTCTCCACTTTTGACAATTGCTCTGTGTGCTGAGTTCTATTCAGTAGTTTAGTAATACTTTCAAAGTCTAGGGGATGGACTTTAGGGCTTTCTTCTTTTTTTTCTTGTTACTAGAAGGTGAGTTCCTTTAGTGCAAACAAATCAGGTCTTAGCTTATTCATAACCCAGGTGTGTTTAGGTAAACCCTGGCGGCATAGTAGTTAAATGTTATGGCTGCTAACCAAAAGATCAACATTTCAAATCCACCAGGCACTCCTTGAAAACTCAATGGGGCAATTCTGCTCAGTCCCGTAGGGTCACTATGAGTTGGAATAGACTTGATGGCAATGGTTTTGCTGTTGTTGTTGTAGTTTTTTAGTGTGCCTGGCACATTGTCTGTCATATACATGTTGTAAAACTAATCTTCTGCCTCCAAAATGCACACCCAGTGGTGCTCATGTGCACACTTGTGTGCATTAACTAAAACCGAACCCTTTGCCGTTGGATTAATTCTGACTCGTGACCCTACCCAAGAGCACACATCTTTACAGGAATAGACTACCACATCTTTCTCCTGTGGGTTAAATTGCTAGTGGATTCAAACCTCCAACCCTTGCTCTGTAGCCTAGTGTGCCACCTGAGTTCCTTCTGATCATTCCTGCTCAGTGTGGTGGTGTATAGCAGTGGTTCTCAGACTTGGCGGTACATTAGAATCACCTAGAAAGTTTTGTAAACATTCCGATGCCTAGGCTGCCTCCCAGCCCAAATAATCAGCATCTCTGGGAACACATCAGTATTTTTTAATGTTTCCCAAGTGATTCTAACGTGCTGGCAAATTTAAGAACCTTGCTGGAGACATTCTCTCATAATACCAAGTGAAAAGAAACATAAACACCCTAGATAAAAAGGCAACATTTGGTGTGATGGAAAAATGCTGAGGTAAGAACCAGAAAACTTGGAGCTAAATTCCAGCTCTACTACTTACAAGCTGTGTGACATTAGGCAAGATTCCAGCTACCTATTGATGTGTTAACAAACTACCCCAGAAATCAGTAGAGTAAAACAACAAACATTACATTATACTCAGAATGTCTGTGGTTAGGGGTTCAAACAGGGCACAGGGGACAGGGCTTCTTTCTGCCTCACAAAGTCTGAGGACTTGGACTGGGATGAGAGACTTGAATGGCTGGGATGTGGAAGCACCGAGAGATTTCTTTACTTATGTGCTGGTGGTGTCTGAGCTCAACTGGGACTATGGACTGAAGTGCCTTCATAAGACCTCTCCACATGGCTGGGCCTTCCTCGCAGCACGGCAGCCTCAGGAGAGATAGACTTCATACATAGCTGCTGAGGGCTTCAAGAGTGAATGCTTCCATACGCAAAGTAGAAGTTGAAATACCTCCTATGAGTCCACTTTGGAAGTCATAGAAACTGAAACCCACTGCTATTGAGTCACTTCTGACTTACAACAGCCCTACAGGACAGAGTAGAACTGCCCTGTAGGATTTCCAAGGACTGCCTGGTGGATTTGCACGGTGATCCTTGGGGTTAGCAGCCATAGTTTTCAACCACTATGCCACCAGAGTTTCCACTGGAAGTCACATAACATCGTTTTTTATGTATGCTGTTGATGGAAGCTATTGGAGCCTGCCTGGGTGCAAGTAGAGGGAACACAGAACTCACATCTGGATGGGAGCAGAGTCAAAGAAGTTGTGGTCATACTAATTATCTCCACAGGTAGTTCATCTGTAGCCTTAGTTTACTGTTGGTGTTATCTATTCCTCTCTAACGTGTTGCCACAAAACAGCAGCTTAATAAATATTTCATAGATTTTTGTCATAGATTGAATTGCATTCCCCCCAAAATGTGTGTAGCCCTTTGGCTAGGCCCTGAGTCTCAGTATTGTGTGATATTCCCATATGCTGCAAAACTTGCTTCTATGATGTTAATGAGGGAGGATGGGCTGTTGTCGCGTTGTGTTGGTGGGGCAGGACCCAGTGTGTAAGACTGCACTGTGGCTTGAGGTAGCCTCTTGAGATATAAAGAAAGAAGCTAGCAGAGAAATTTGAGGACATCATACTGACAGGAAAGAAACAGTGATGGGAGCAGAACACATCCTTTGTCAAGGACCCAGGTATATGACTGTGCAAGCTTCCAGTTCACAGGAAGATTGATGACAATGACCCAGAGCCAACAGAGAGAGACTTCCCTTCAAGCTGATGCCCTGAATTTGGACTTGTAGCCTACTGGGCTGGAACAGGATAAAATTTCTCTTTTCAAATCCATTCATGTGTAGCATTTCTGTTACAGCAGCACTAGATGACTGCGAGATTTCATGAGTCAGGCTTCTGAGCGTGGCTTAGCTGGTTTCTGTCTTTCAGAGCCTCTCAAAAACTGCCTTAAAGGAGTTGGCTGACGTGAGCTGTAGGTCTGAGATGTAGGTCTCAGCTGTAGGCTGAGATGGAGAAAGCTTCACCTCCACACTGACGTGGTTGTTGGCAGGATTCGGTTCTTGCCTCCTGGGCTTCTCCAACATGGCAGTTGGCTCCACCGAAGCGTGCAAGCCACGAAGCAACAGAGAGAATCAGCTCCTAAGGCAGACATCGCAGGCTTTTCTAACAGTCACAGAAGTACAGTCCCATCAGCTCTTCTGTGTCCTGTTCATTAGGAGCAACCATTACTCACAGGAAGGGCGTTACACAAGGGTATGTTTACCAAGGGGAGACGACCATTGCAGGGCATCTTAGAAGTCTACCTACCACCAACTAACCAACAAACACCCCTACCAGTGGCTGTCGAGTCAGTTTTGACTGACTGTGACCCCGTGTATGTCAGAGTAGAACTGTGTTCTATGTATCTGTCCAGAGTGTCACTTTTTGGAAGCAAATCAGTGTCTCTGGGTGTCAAACTACCACCTTCCAGTTGGTGGCTGATCACTTAACCATTTGTGCTACCCAGAGACTTCCTCTACAGAATGAAGTATTAATCCCTGCCCTGCCCAATTTCAAAGGATTATTAAGAGAATGCCATCTGCTGGTACGTTTGACAGTATTATTCAAGATGTGTATGACCGTACAAACACAAGAAACTTTCAACAGAAAATATATGGTGGCTGACTCAAAACAGCCTTTCCTCTGGGGGTGGCCCCTCACATTTTAAACTGGTACATCAGGGAAGGAGAAGTTAAGTTCTTTTAATAAGTGTCTTCTCTGTGATTTTTCTTTTTCACTTGCTATTACCTAATACAGTTCAAATAAAGAGTTTGACCACTCGCTCCCAGCAGAAATGGAATTTGTTTTTTATTAAAAGTTTTTACTAATGCTTATATCCAGCATATCTTGTACATTTCCAAAGAAAACTGAGCAAAAGGTCAACATAAACATTCTTTTGAATCAAATCCTAAAACACTCACATCCTAAAAGGCCAGGCTTTAGATGAAACTGCCTAGAGATTCTTACTTTAAAACCTGCTGCTTTCCAGTGCTTGAGCTAGAAAGAATTTTGGGTGGCTAGAAAATGTTGCCTGATGTGTTTATATTTGTGTGACTGTGTGTATCTGGTATTTAAAAAATTAACCAATGCTTCATTTTTTTAACATTTGCAGAATGTCACTTAACATTAGTAAAACTTTAAACTGAAATCTTCAAAATTAGTGCTTAAGGAAAAAAAAAATCCCTTTCTGGTACAAATGATGAACATGCTTGGCTGCTAACTGAAAGGCTGATGGTTTAAGTCCACCCCAAGGAACCTCACAAGAAAGGCCTGGTGGTCTACTTCCAAAACTTCAACAACTGAAAACCCAGGGGAGCGCAGTTCTACTCTGACACATGTGGAGTCAGAACTGACTTGTAGCAACTGGCGTGTGTGTCTTCTCTTCTTGAACAAGTGAACCTATCTATCTGCCATCGTTAGTACATATATACTTTACACACTAACTTCATAATCCTCACAATAACTCTTGAAATAGGTATTTTTATTATCCTCATTTTACACAGGAGGAAATTGAGGCACAAAGTGGTTAATGATTTTTCTAAAACCATATTGCAAAGGAGTGATTAAGCCTGGATTTCAGATGTGACAGTCTGTATTCTGTCTCCCCTTTTTTTTTCTTTTCTTTTCAGTAACACAGCATGAAAGTTTTTGTGTGATGGTGCTTATTATGTGCTAGGCATTGGGTGGTTTGTGTGTGTGTGTGTGCTTTTGGTGAAGATTTAGACAACAAGTTCGTTTCTCATTAAATAGTTAATACTCGAATTGTTTGGTGACGTTGGTTGCCAGCCAGCACCTAGAGTTCCTAGTTTCCATTTGTCCAGTTTTCCTGCTCCTGTTGCCTTCTCTTCTCTGCTTTGGGGCAGGTGAGCCCATTAGTGTCATTAGTCTTGTATATGTGATTGAGCTATGAAACACATTCCTCACGTTTTTGTGGGCCATATTTAAAAAAAAAATTACTGTTGACATGATTCTGACTCATAGCAACCCTATAGGACAGAGCAGAACTACTACATAGGGTTTTCAAGAAGTGGGTGTTAGATTGAAACTGCTGACCTTTTGGCTAGTAGTTGAGTGTTTAAACACTGAGCCATCAAGGCTTCTATGAACTAAACCAAATCCAGTGCCATCGAGTTGACGCCAACTCATAGCAACCCTATAGGACAGAATAGAACTGCCCCATAGAGTTTCCAAGGAGCACCTGACGGATTTAAATTGCTGACCTTTTGGTAAGCAGCTGTAACACTTAACCACTAAGCCATCAGGGTTTCCCGGTCTTCTATAGACCTGTCTAATCTAATCTTTGACTGAAGGGTGAACCTCAGTAATGATTTCAGTACTGAGTTAAAAGGGTACCCAGAGGCCATATTCTTGAGGTTTCTCTAGTCTCTGTCAGACCAGCATGCCTGGTCCTCTTTTTTTTCATAGGTGTGTGAATTTGACTGCTATACTACTTTTTGTTTTCCTGCTCTGCCCAGGACCCTCTATTGTGACCTCTGCCGCAGCATTTGATGGTGGTAACTGGGTAGTGTCTACGGGCTCAGTCTCGTGAAGGTGGTAGTAGTTGTAGGCATTTGACCAAAGCTTACGCCTTTGGTTTTCTTCATTCTCCTGTGCTCCAGACAGGATGGGGAAAGTAGCTGCATCTTAGGTGGCTATTTGCAGGCTTTTAAGACCCCAGGCACTACTCACCACAGTTAGAACATTTTCTTTATAGACTATGTCATGCCAGCTGAGCTAGATGTTTCCCGAGACCGTGGTCCCCAGCCCCCAGCTCAGTAGCTCAGTCCATCAGAACATTTGGGCAGTCTATATTCTTTTATTTATTAATTTTATTATTGTGATTAAGTCAAAATGCACAATCCAAATCAATTTTGCAAGCCCACCTATCTTCAGCTCCTCTGATCTCCTCTTCCTTTTCATTCTATACTTCTAGTATCCTCTTAACAAGCTCCTGTCCCCTCCTCCCCACCCTCTTCTCTCCCATCTAGAAAGAGACCAGTAGGACAGCATCCTACAAATGCATAGAACCATAAAGTATATACACCATATGGTCACACTGTGTCCCTGAGTCTAGTCCATTCTTTCCTGAAGAGCTGACCTCAGTAGTGTTTTCTGGTCAGGGCCAGCAGCAGGTCTAGGGATCATGCTCCCAGGAGACCCTCCGGGCTGTTGGACCATCAGTTGTGGTGTTCTGGTAGAGTTCTTGAGCTGCACCTCTCTTTTTCTCATGTTTCCACAGGGACTCTACATCGTGTGCTGCATAACAGCTGTCTTTGGAGGTGGCCAAACACCATCTGGTTCTTCTGGTCACATGTTGATACAGTCACCCATTCACATGGGTCCTCTGTCTCTTGGGCTCTTTTCTCCTCGTGTCTTCGTTGTTCTCAGTGATACTCTGTTCTGGATGAGTCGTGAAAATTTGGTGTACCTCAGATGGCAGCTTTCTAGCTTTTAAGACCTGAGACAACACTCACCAGTATGGGGTGTAGAAGACTTTCTTAGTCATAGCTAGTTATGCCAGTTGACCTCGATGTCCCCTGAAAGCATCACTTACAGTCCCCTGCCCCTGCCCCTGCTACTCTATCCTTGCAATATTGGGTTGAGATTAGAAGAGCTTTCAGTTTATGGTGAAGTCTGGTTAAGTTGCTCTACTTTCTGATGTGTGTTGTCACTGATTTCACCCAACCAAATTTCTATCAACTGTCTAATCTATGACTAACCCTCTCCATCCCTCTCCACCCTTGTAGCCATCAAAGGGTCTTTTCTTGTATACATTAATCTGTTTATAAGTCCTTATAGCAGAGGTCTCATACAATATTTGTCCTTTTGACACTGACAAATTTCACTCCGCATAATGTCTTCCAATTGAAACCAGGTTATGAACCGCTTCCCAAAAGCATGATTGTTCTTTTATTATTGCATTGTGTTCCATTGAGTATATGTACCATAGTTTGTTTATCCATTCATCTGTTGATAGACATCTAGGTTGATTCCATCTTTTTGCTATTGTGGACTGTGCTGCAATAAACATTTGTGTGCATGTATCTGTTTGTGTGACAGCCTTTGTATCTATAGGATCTGTTCCGAGCAGTGGGATTCCTGGATCAGATGGCATATCTATTCCACCTTTTTAAGGAAGTGCCAAATTGCTTTCCAAAGAGGTTGCACACCAGCAGTGTAGGAGAGTTCCAGTTTCTCCACAGCTTCTCCAGCATTTGTTGTTTTATGTTTTTGGATCATGATGGTATCTCATTGTAGTTTCGATTTGGATTTCTTTAATAGCTAATGATCATGAGCATTTTCTCATGTGTATTTTGGTGGGCAGTCTATATTCTTAAACACCGGAGAGCAGGCATGGCTAATACTGTTACTTTCATCAGTAGTTATGAAAAAGTGTTTTAAAGAGGTTGAACAATCTGAGGATTATGAAAGGAGCACTGTAGTGAGAGTCTAGAGAAAAGATTATAAATATAAAGGATGCAATATGATGAAGGTGGGAAGAAGACAAACTCTTTTTATAAAAAATAATGTTTTATTATGGTTAAGTGAAAATTTATGAAGTCGATTTGCTGTATCAAATCCCATATAGAGACCTCTATGTGAGTCTATCTGCTGTCCCAGCCCTGTGATAGCATACTGGTCTCTTCCACTCTGCATTTTACAAGTTCATTCAGCCTAGTCCTATCCCCTCCTCTCCACCCTCTCCTCTTGTTACTAGTGGGGAGCTGCTCCAACAGCCTCGTGTCTTACAGTCCAATCCAATTTTAGAAGACAATCTCTTCATCAGTATGAAGGGGGTAAAGGGAAAATAAGTGACTAAACCCCAAACCAAGCCAAAACCAATGCAGTCAGGTTGATCTTGACTTATAGGACAGAGTAGAGCTGCCCTATAGAGTTTCCAAGGAGCACTATCTCCCCTTTGGAAACTGTCTCAGATATACAAATACAAGGCCCATATGTATTTAGCACTTGGCTGCTCACCAAAGGACAAGAGTAACCTATAATATGGTCACTGTGAGTTGGAATTGACTGGACAGCAGTGAGTTTTTTGTATTTAATCCCTATACATTCCAACTCTATCGGACCTGACTTGACGGCAGTGGGTTTTGGTTTTCTTCCAACTCTAATGGTTTTGTGTCCCCTAAATATGTTCAAGTCTCAGCCCCTGCACCTCCCTACCCCTTCACATGCATTCCTTCTCATGAATGTGATCTTAGTTGGAAGTAAAGTCTTTGCATATGTAATTATTTATATTAGCATAAAGCTGCACTGGAGGAGGGGGTTATCCAATATGACTGGCGTTCTTACAAAAAGAGGAAAAGAGACACAGCAAAGGCAGCCATATGAAGATGGAGACAGGGAACGGAGTCATGTTGTCACAAGTCATGGAACACCTAGGACCACTGGGGCTGCAAGAGGCAATGAAGGGGTCTTCCCTTATGAGCTCATGGCCCTGCTGACTCCTTAATTTTAGACTCTCAGATTGTAGCCTTAGAGTTGTGGCTGCAAACCAAAAGGTCAGTGTTTTGAATCTACCAGTTGGTCCTTGGAAACCCTATAGGTCAGTTCTACCGTGCCCTATGGGGTCGATGGGAATCCCGGTGGCTTAGTAGTTATGTGCTACATTTGCTAACCTAAAAGGTCTACAGTTCAGATCCTCCAGGTGCTCTTCAGAAACTCTATGGAACAGTTCTACTCTGTCCTGTAGGGTTGCTATGCATCAGAATCAACTGGACAGCAGTAGGCTTTTTAACAGAGTTACTATGAGTTGGATTCAACTTGACAACAATGAGTTTGGCTTAGTTTTAGGAAACTGATATGCTAACTCATGCGTTTAATTGTAAGCTCCTTTTACTTCACCATGGTGGCATTGTGGTTAAGTGCCACACCAGGTAACCAAAAAATTGGCAGTTCAGATCTACCAGGCACTCCTTGCAAACCCTATAGGACAGTTCTTCATTGTCCTATAGGATCAGTATGAGTCAGAATTGGCTCAACAGTAACAGGTTTGTTTGGGATTTGTTACTCTTGTCCTGAGGATTTCTTCTGGCTTCAGGAACAAACTGAGCCTCTGCCACACCTACAGTATGGTTAAAAATCCAGGAACTGATGCCCCTGGATGCAGTCCTCAGTCAGTAACAGATGGTGGTCAGATGAATGAATACTCTAGTACTGTCATCTCTTCTTGGGGATAGCTATAAGGTTCATATTCTACACTGCTGCTCAGAGTAGAATTGAGCTTCAGGTGGCTGCAGTTATAACCTGGTTGATAATGCACTCCTTTCTGTGCTTCCTGCCCTTTTCTGTCTCATTTCCTCACTCTCTTACAGGTGTATCCTGGGCTCACCTCTCAGACGGATTACCTCAACTCACCATCTTTGTGTCAGGGATTTTTCTGGGGAACAGAATGTAAAAGAGAAACCTAATAGAATAAAGCATCCCAACCAAATGTGTTTGGTAGTAGTGTTCTAGGGAAACTAGACAAAAGAAGTGCTTCTTAGAAAAATTTTGCAGAAATTGCTGGAAAGTCAATTTAACATTACATAGATTCTTCCAGAACTGATGTGGCTGCCTGTTGCTCAGTTGCTGCTGTAACATTTAAAAAAATTGTTTAAATAAAAAATTGTTGCACAAGAGTAAGGTAGAGAACAGTAAAGGAAACAAGATAAGCGAAAGTTATGTGGGTTTTTGTGAGACAAAGCAGGCAGAAGAAATCTTTGAAAGGAAGATTCAAAGAATGATTCATATCTTGAACTTAAGTAGATTGCGCAGTTCCTGGCAAGTGCCTTCCATTTAGAGCAGCTCTGCAAATGCTTGCTGAGTGAGTGAACGAGTGGGGGATGAATGAATGAATAAATAAGCAAACTCATTATGGATTGTGTCTCCCCAAAAATGTGTGCAGTAATTTGGCTATTGTGTAGTGTTCCTATATGTTGTGTATTCTGCCTCCAGTATGTTAATAAGGAGGATGGGCCGTGGTTGTATTGGTGGGGCAGGACTCAACGTGAAGACTGCGTCGTGCCTTAAAGCAATCTCTTGGGATATAAAGGGAAGGGAAGCAAACAGAGAGCTGGGAACCTCAAACCATCAGGAAAGAAGTAGTGCTGGGAGCAGAGTGCATCCTTTGGACTCAGTGTTCCTGCACCTCCGAAGCTCCCCGTCCAGGGTAAGGCTGTTAACAAGGACATTCCTCCAAAGCCAGCAGAGAAAGTCTTCTCCTGGAACTAATGCCCTAAATTTGGACTTTTAGCCAACTTTTCTGTGAGAAAATAAATTTCTCTCTGTTAAAACTTGCTGATATTTCTGTTACAGCAACACTACATGACCAAGACACCACTCCTGAAGTAAACCTTCATAATCTTAATTATGAAGGGAATGATGTAGACTTTATGATGTAACTCAGGGCAAGGAGGGTTTGGAACTTCTCATCATGATAAGGTTGTTGCTAGGTGGCATCTATGAGACCACAGATCCACTGAAGTTTTTGCCCCTCACTGATCAAGAATGAAGAGATAAGGCACACAGAATCTTTCCCTACCAGCAAAACTTTATTAGAAAAGAACTTTCAAGTGGAGATGGGGAGAGCCTAAGCAATACTAACCTCTATCTCCCTGAAGAAATGTTTTGTTAGGACTTAGGAATGATTTTGGAAAGTATGGCGTCTTGTTTTATTCATTTTGGAGGCGGAGATTTCCAAAAAGTGATGGGACTAGAGAAATTAAATGTGTACACAAACATAGTTCATTATGGTTTCCACAGAGAAGGCTTCCACCAAAAACCAAGCCAAACCCACTGCCTTTGAGTGGACTATGAATCATAGTGACCCCATAGGGCAGAGTAAAACTGCTCCGCAAAGTTTCCAAAGAGCTCCTCGCAGATTCGACCTGCTGACCTTTTGATTAGCAGACATAGCAATTAACCACTATGCCAACAAGATTTCCTCTGTGACTCTTAGCAGTACTTACTATGGGGTATTGGGTCTGTGCAGTTTATTGCTCTTAGTTCAGTTCCCAGGTTCTGATTATAGCTCTCTGGTGCCCTGTTGAAAGGACACATAGCAGTCACCTCTGTCTCATCTGCGCACGTCTCTGAATTTGGTTTAAACTGGCTTTTCTGAAAAACAACTTTAGGGATAATTTAAGCAACTCATTCCCGGGCGTGGATGATAAAATAAATTGCTTATCATTCTGGAATGTTCTAAGGTGTGGTTAGGCTGGCGCTTCATATCTGTGTCTTAAGACCAGGGTTAAAGTTCAGAGGGAGAAAAGTCAAAGCTATGATCATAAAAAAAGGCTTGTCAGGGAAGACTGACTGAGGTTTAGGAACAAGTTGGAAGGAAATACTGAGGAGGTTAAATGAGAATGATTTCCGGTGTTCGACTGTTGTCGATTCAGACTCTGGTGATCTCACGTAGAGCAGGGCTGCAGAGGGTTTTCAAGGCTGTGACCTTTCAGCTGTGCCTGTCTTCTGAGGCACCTCTCCAGGGATTTGAACTGCAGCCCTTTGGCTGATTATCAAAGGCTTAACCATTTGTACTGCCCAGGGACTTCTTCAGATGTTCTGGAGGATATCTTATGGACTCTGGGAGAGTAAGGAACTATATAACTGGAGAAACAATATTTTTGATCCTCTAACTTTACTCACTTCAGAGAAGCCAGCCGTAGAGATTGCATTCGTAATAGTCTTTATCCTCCAATCTCAATAATTTCTTTCCCTTTAGATTCTCTCCTTCCTTTCTTCCTTTCTTTTCTCCTTCTGTTTTCCTTTCAAGCTTGCCTCCCACTGTCTTTCCATACTTCCTTCCTTCCTGTTAGAGGCAGCTAACTGGATTGCATTTGAGGAAGTGATAATGGACTTAAGGAGGAGCTCAGAAGAAGAAACTGTACTTTTGAGAGGGGTGATAGATCAGGAAAGACAATGTTGTAGAAAAGCTGTATGACTTCAAAATGACTCTGAGCAGATTACCAAAGAAAAGTTCTGGGAAATAGGTGAAATGGGGAAGGGAGTTACAAGTGCAAAATGCCAATGATGTGCAAAGGGATGAATTTATTATCCCACAGGACACAAGTCAGTGACAACAGTGACAGTATGCGATGCCCACGAGTGGTGGAGAGGATGACACTGGTAAGTTAATAGGGGCCCTATTTTGAAAGGCTTGTACGTCATGCTATCAAGAGCAGCTCCCAAATGTGGACCCCCCCCCTCGTGAGGGTGCAAACACATGGACCAACATACCCTTGTTTCAATCTGGCGTAAATTTGTATGTTTCTGATGTCTAAATGACCTTGCATTATGCTGTGTAGGATGACTGAGGTACCCAGCCATTGAGTCACACACCACATCTGACTTAATCAAACTAATGGGGATCTCAGTCAAGTTTCACAGCAAATTCCAAAATCAAAACTGTGCCCTCTGGGTCATGTGTTTGTAAGTGGGGGAGAAAAAGCCATAGAATGTCTCCACTGCGGATGGGAGTTGTTTCTAGATACATCTTTCATGATAACATCAAAGACCAGAAACTCAGTCTATGGAAGGGATTTATATAGGAGTGTGATGTAATCAGATTTGCATTCTAGAGCGAAAGGAAATTCAGGACCGTTGAGAGAGTAGGGATTTTAGTTTACTTTATGCAAAGGCAATAGAACTGAATCCCCTCAAAGGATATGACCCCTCATCCTGTCATCTTACACCAGGAAAGGAAAATCTCTTAGCATGCATTAAAGTTACAGAGGCTTACTGCTAATGAAACCACAACACTTGGGAATTCTCCACCCATCTACCATCAACACAAGTCATTTTAAAGATAACCTGGTTTGACCCCTCAGACATCTGAGCTTTTTTTTTCTTCTTTCTTTGATGTTAGCTCAATTCTATCTTTCATGTGCATGCATTTAGTTAAACTGTAAACAAAACCATATATACTGTGCTTTGCGGGAAATTTTAAAGAGTCATTGGGACTCTGAGACCTTTAATTTATGTACTGCCTCTGGATACTAATTCCAGTTTAAGATTCCCATATCTAGCCTTGTGCACCAGTTCGGGAGAGATACGGAGTATAGGACCAAAGGCTGTGGCAGTGAGAATGGAGAAAAGAAGGTAGAGAGGAAAACATCTATCTAGGAGACGGAAGATTTCCTCCCTAGTTTTGCCTTCTGTCTCTTGCCCCCTGTCGCCTCATGACTCCCAGCTCTTGCTTTTGACTCGTCATCTCTGTGTTTCTAGTCTTCTCGAGGGTCGCTAGCTGTTCAGTTAGGCAGCGAGCCCCCAGGACGTGCAGCTATAGTGGTGCTGACCTTGTACTATTGGGGGCATGATAACCAGCCAAACAGTAAGTTCTTAGTACATGTTAGCTACTTTTTCCATCCAAATGTCCATGAATTTTTATAGAATAATCACTTCACATTTACATTTATGCAGAAGAAGAATATTTTCAGATATAAAATTACTAAGGATGCACTTATGTTGCCATACAGCTATTCCCCAAAATCTGCTCTTTAGCTCTGGCTTTAGTATGTGCCTTTGGAAGGCTAAAAAGCTGAATGCCTATTTCTCTCTAATTTCTCATATGATTGAGTTTATCCATGATTGAAGATCATGTATTCAGGTAGGTCAGCGTCACACATCATCAGTGTAACGGCTTCGGTTGTTCCAATAGATTCTGTCCCAATTTTTGTGAATACTGTACCTAAGTACTTTCTTTGTAAATGTAACTTAAAAAAAAAAAGCCTTCTGCACCAGGAAACCCTGGTGGCATAGTGGCTAAGTGCTACAGATGCTACTCAAAGAGTCTGCAGTTCAAATCCATGAGGTGCTCTTTGGAAACTCTGTGGGGGAGCTCTGCTGTGTCCTATACGGTTGCTGTAAATTGGAAGTGACTGAGTGGCAATGGGCTTTTTGGACACTATATAAAGAAATGTTGTCAGTCAATTGAAATAAATGTAAGTTAAAATGATGTGATAAATAGTGAAAACTATAGCTTTATGGGAAGCCCTGGTGGTGTGGTGCTTAACTGCTACACCTGCTAACCAAAAGGTCAGTGGTTCAAATCCACCAGGCACTTCTTGGAAACTCTGTAGAACAGTTCACCTCCATCCTATAGGGTCACTGTGAGTTGGAATCAGTTTGAGAGCAGTGTATTTTATAGCATTATGTACAAACACAAGCAAAAACTTTCAAATAGTTTCATAAACCAGAAAATAAATAAATTTTTAATAAAATTACTGAGCAAGTACATTAGCTGGAAACATTTAGGAAAAGGATCACATCCTTTTGAGATAACAAATCTTACAAAAGTTTCAGTAATGAGAATATTTAAGATAAGAACATATCATAATTCTAATACCTGTAAAATTATTTGGCATACTAGCATTTATAACTTTATGCAAAATAACCTTAAATTATTATCTTCTAGAAACTTCAGGAATTATATTTAATTGTATCTGTTTCCACTTGGGTCATGAATATTTCAAGACATTTATTATTAATGAATTCTCTTAGAGGGGAAGCTAAAAGCAGAATACTGACTTTACCCTTCAGAATTTCACAAGGAAGAATTTTAAGTTAATATGTAAAAATTTCCATGATTAATCAATTTTAATCCATAAATAAGGAATAATGCAAAGATAGGAAAAAGCAACAGAGAAAAGTGAGTGTGGAAGGGACTTACATATGATTGGCAATACCTAAAATTTTGCAGTGAACAATTTATGCAACTGTATATATTGGCCCTACATACATTGTGTTAGCAGTGTACAGAACGGTGACCATGGCAACACCTGTAGGAGCTGGCACAGCTCAGACATTGTCATTTCAGCCCTATAATATCAAACATTTTAATATGACCATAAAATTTTAAGGAAAAAATTCATAATAATGGTTTTTATGTAAATATTTTAATGTTTATTCTTGTCGGTCAGAAGTTGTTTCTGACGTGTAATGACTGTCTTCCTCAAAATGTTCATTTTAACATATAGTCACTTGGCAATGAGCCCAAATATGTATTAATTACATTTCTAAACACAAGAGTATTTTCTTGTCCATATTGTTTTCTTTATTATGACAAAGGTAATCATACCGCATATTAATGAAATACTGAAATTTGCAAAAAATGCTGCTTTTCTGTAATTAAACTAATGGGCTCTGGGAGCCATCAGAGAAAATATGGCTCTCTCATTCATATGACCACTCATTTCTTCTAATAGCAGAAAACATAATCTGGTAAATTCAAGAGAAACACAGCCCCTTCTGGATTAAAACCTCATCTTATGGGTAAGTACTTAGTCCAGCTCCAGGCTCCCTGCTTTTCTTCTGAGGAGTGGAATGAGATCCAGAGCATCATTCCTGTCTACTGACCTGTAACAACCACTGCTCATTTCTAGTCGATGGTCAGCAGTGGGACTCAGGGCTGCCAGATCATCTCAGATGATGGGGGAGGATGGAAATCCAAAATTTATGTAACAAAATCTTCCACTTGGCCAACATTGACAAGTGTTTGCCCCCTGAATCCATTCTGTGTCCCTCTTGACTGCACTAAGCCAGCCTTAGGGACCACATCAACAGGTGTGCTGGCCTCTGGCTTCTTGTTGGTCTCATTCTGTGGGAAGGCTGAGCCAGCGAGTAAGAGGGGGAGAGATGACAGGTGGAAGGAGCATGACCTCTCCGTCTCCCTCTCTGCAAGATGTCACCTTGGGGTGGCCATGGCTGCTGTTCTCCACCAAAGGCCCCTATCTTGAAGTCCCTGCCCCTCCAGCCACAGGAATTGTAATGACTTCCTACCTCAGCATGTCTTGGTATTCTTTGTTTCTTTCTTTTATGCTGCCCATACCTTTATAAAGAGCTCATTTGAGAGTGCCATCTGTTTCTCGTGGAAATGCAGATTGATAGAGCAATACCTAAAATTTGTTAATGCAACTTTTTCTTTTTTTAACTACATGAGCCAAAGAAAACATAAAAAATCATGTGGGCCAGATAAAATGACGTCTGTGGGCCAGATTTGGCCCATAGACTGTGAGTTGGCAGCCCTAGGTAAGAAAGAATTGCAATTATTTCTACAATGATTGGCTTTTTAAAATACTTTATTTACAACACCTTCTGTGAAATACTGTAGCCTGAAAAATTAATCCAAGTTTAATCCAGTTTTTCTGTATGTGTTTTCCAGTTTAGGGGAAACAAGGGAGGTGGAAGAACAGCCAAGCCAAGTGCCGTCGAGTCAAGATAAATGATACGATCTATAGTGTAGGACATTGCTCTGTAGGGCAAATGAGCCAGTCTCTCCAACAAATCAGTGAGAAGGAAGAAGGCGACAGTTGGGCAAGGGGGACCACTGTAGAGTACAGAAAACAAAGAGACAAAACAACCAAAATCGGTACGTGGATCTTGTTTAAATCCAAATCTAAACTCCTGGACTATACAAAGGCACTTTTGGTATAAAAAGGGAAATTTTAAAATAAACTGACATTATATTAGACATATTGTTCATTTTGAAATCTCCCTAGTGGTTGGAGATGCTTTGTGAAGTACCATTTAGAGACACATCATGGAGAGTATGAAATGCATAATGTCTTGGATGTTCTTTAAAGCACCTCAGCAAAAAATAGTAAACGAATTAGTGGAGGAAGGATAAATGAAAAAATACTGACAAAATGGTGGCAGTTGTTGAAGTGGAGTAATGGTACATGAGGGTTTGTCATTCTCCTCTCTACAACTGTAAATGTTTGAAATTTTCCACAAGAAAATGTTTAAAACGTGGGAAAAAATGATTTCTGTATTTGCACTCAAGCATAATTCCATTATAGGCCAATGTCATGACCCACACTCAATACCAACAGTTTTTTCACTTCCTAAAAAAGATCTCCTGAGTACTCTGCTCCCTGAAAGAAGTTCCTCCCCCTTCCAGGATGGCTCAAGCGCAGACCATCTGTCCAAAATGCACTTGCTCAGTTCTAGAGTCCCGGCTGCTATTCCTTTGTTAGCTACCTTGCTTTCGCTTCTCTGTCCAATCCATTTGATTGATCTTACTCTCGGTCTGGCCTGAGTCTGGTCTTAGCCCTGGGCTCTTGCCTTTGGGTTTCCCTGAAGGCCACTTCTCCACCTCGTTTCCATTGCTGGACCACACCAGTTTCAATGGAGTAGATTCTTGCTTCTGGTGACCCTGTGCATGTCAGAGTACAGCTATGCTTCCTAGGGTTTTCAATGGCTGGCTTTTCAGAGGTAGATCACCAGGCCTTTCTTCCAAGCTGCCTGTGGTAGCTACCTTTCGGGTAGCAGTTGAGCACATTAATCATTCGCACCACCCAGGGGCTCCATTCTCAAAATAATGAATACAGATGGCCTAACATCGTTACGATTTCTGTTTTCTTTCTTGCTCTTTTCTACACTCACTAGACATAGGTTTGCACTAAATCAGTGATAATACTTTTAGGTAGAAGCCTCAGGGAACTAACAAGGCTGGAGATTATTGCACCCCCAAAAATGCTTACATTGCCTCAACACAAGAGATCAGTCCAGCTCTGAGAAGAAATCTCATTCCTAATTCTAAATCCTCAGGATGGAATCCTGATTGTCCTAGGAGCTGTTGCTGATCCAGTCCGCAACAGCTAGGGAAACGACATCACATTCTATGGAAATGACCTTAGATACTCACCTCTAGAACCTGTGGATGAGAAAGAGGAGGCACACTCAGAAAAGGGAAAATCATTTTTTGAGAGACTGACACACAAAATATGTCTGTGAGAGAATATTCTTTGAAAAAAAATCATATACGCTAATGAGGATATGCCCCTTTACTATGCAGGAAGCATCGATGGGATTCAGAAGAGTGACTGGCAAGGATACTGCTAGCATTTCTCCTCCGTTTGGCTAAGGAAGTCTTCAGGCTGTGAGTTGGCCTGGGAGAGGAAGCAATTTGCCATCCCCAGGAAGGCAGCCAATTCACTGGCCAAAGAAAGCTGAATGCTAAAGAGACAGGGAAACATGAACTTGAAGAGGAAATCCGTACTTTCTACTCAGGGGACCTGTAAATACTCCATCCAGCTTATACAGCTGCCCTTTACTGCAGTGACCAGTTATTAACAAATAGAAATAGGTGACACATTATTTTCTACCTAATCAGGGACAAAATAATATAAAACAGAAACCTCCTTTCTTTTCCAAACCCTAGCTTTCCTTCAGTAAACTTTTTATTTTAGAATAGTTTTAGGGTTATAGCAAAGCTGTCAAGTAGAGACTTCCCATATAATCTGTATCCAGTTTTTATTGTTATTTAGTCTCTTACATCAGTACGATGCATTGGTTACAATCATCAGGAAATCAAGAATGATGCATCCAGTTTAACTGAAGTCTGTATTTTATTCCCATTTCTTAGTTTTTATTTAAGGTTCTTTTTCTGACCCAGGATCCTACCAAAGAATCCACATTGTCTTTCATTTTGATGTCTCAGGAGGAGCCTCAGCACTGACTGTTTCCCAGACTTCCCCTGTTTTTGATGACCCTGACAAACCAAGGACTGCTTATGTATTCTGTAGACTCTCCCCTTATTCGACCTTTGTGGTGTTTTTTTCATGATCATAACGAGATAAGAGTTTTGAGGAGGAAGACCACAGAGGAAGTGCCATTCCTGTGACATCATATCAGGAGGATACGCTGTCAATAGTGGTGATGATGACAACATGGTCAACATAATCAGGGTCACTGAATCACGCATGTAAAAACTACTGAGCTGTCAACTGTTTTGTTATATTTTGACCACGCACACACACAACTACAGGCTATCAACATGACTTATCAGCGACGGTATGAAGTCTGACACTTGGTTCAGGTAGTCTCGTGAAATGAATTGTGTCCCTCCAAAAATATGTGTAGCGATTTGCTTAGTTCATGATTCCCAGTATTGCATGGTGTTCTTAGGTGTTGTAAATCCTGCCTCTGTGATGTTAATGGAAACCCTTAGGGCATAGTGGTTAAGTGCTACAGCTGCTAACCAAAAGGCTGACAGCTCAACTCTGCCAGGGACTTCTTGGAACTCGATGGGGCAGTTCTGTTGTGTCTGTGGTGTCACTATGAACCAGAATTGACTTGACAGCATTGGGTTTGAGGTTGGTTTGTTTGTTTTTCTTTTTGGTTTATTATCTTAATGAGGCAAGGTGGACAGTGGTTGTATTAGTGAGGCAGGGGTCAATCTCTTAGATTATATTGTGTCTTGAACCAGTCTCTGGGGATATAAAGGAAAGGGAAGCAACCAGACAGTGGGGGACCTCATATTACCTACCAAGAAGCAGTGTCAGGAACAGAGCATGCCCTTTGCACCCTGATCCCTGTACCTCAGAAGCTCCCAATCCAGGAGAAGACTGATGACAGGCACCTTCCCCCAGCAACAACAAAGAAAGCCTTTCTCTGGAGCTGATGTCCTGAATTTGGACTCTTCACCTACTTTACTATGAGGAAATAAACAGCTCTTTGTTAAGGCCAACCACTTGTGGTATTTCTGTTATAGGAGCACTAAATGACTAAGGTAATGTTTGCCTGGTTTCTCCGCTGTAAAGTTACTCTCCTCCCTTCCCGTACTTTCCGTGTTTTACTCTTTGGAAAGCAGTTTCTAGGTGCAGCCCACACTAGACGCGTCGGGAGATAGGCTTTCCCTCTTTGAGGAGGCAGTACCTATGTAAATTATTTGTAATTCTTCTGTACAAGACTTGATTGTTTTCCCCATTTTTTATTTATTCAAGCGTTTATATGAATATGGATACTTGGATATTTATTTTACCTTTTGAGTTATAGCTCTATACTAAATTGTATTGCTTAGATTGTTCCAGCTTTGGCTGTTGGGAGCTCTTTCAGTTTGCTCTTGTGTCTCTTTGACCTCCTCCATCATTGCTATTGGTTCTGTTTTGCTTCTGAGCATTTCCTAACTTTCTGGCACTGTAAGATACTCCAGGCTTATTTTGTATGTTTCCTGCCCCACTTCTAGAATCAATTATTTCTTCAAAGACCCCTCATTCTTTTCATTGTTGTTGTTAGCTCTTGTTGAACCAGCCCCTGACTCATGGCTTAGAAACAAGATCTGAGTGATGGGTGTGCTTGTTGCTACCAGGATGTTGTTGCTTGTAGGCCTTTTTGTTAGCCAGAGCTTGGAAATATATGTCTGGATACTAACTTGTGTGTATAGACATGTCTGTAGGTACCCCTGTGTTTAACCATCTGTATTTCTTATTAAGCTATACATGAGTTTATAGTGGTTTATTCTAGTCTTCTGTCTTGCTTGTCTGTAACCTCCCACTCCAGGAGCGAGCTGCACGGCTCCTGCATCTGCCAGCCGTTTGCTTACTATCCAATCACAGGCTTGCTTTTTTTTTTTTTTTAAAAAAAAAAGGATAAGTAAACACACCCCCAGTTGAGAAGATGGGGATGATAGATTTTGGCCTAAACAGACTTCACAAAAGTCTAATGTGAAGAAGAAAATTTGGCAGTTCTCATTTTTATTGTTTAACTAAAAATGTTTATAGTTTGTGGGCTGTTAAAATATTTTATGGGAACAAATACTTAAAAGGAAGATAAGTGGTCATCTAATGACTCTCCAGTTTTTAACTGTGAATAGAGTTAAAACTGAGCATATTTACTTTAAATTGGACCTCCCAGGGCCATTCTCTGAGTCAGAAGACACGGATGTTAGAGACAGCCCTGTCACTAGTGATAGGGCTCTGATGGTCACTTTGTAGGCTTTAGTTTCTGCATCTGTAAGTCATACGGTCAACAGACATGTGGCAGACAACTCTTGTTTGTCAGTCACAGTGCTGAAAACCCTGCAGGGAAATGTAAGGTAGTGCCACATGAGAGTTTAAGCCAGGGAGTCACCATTTTAAAGTTGTTAGCAAAAAAGTTGAAGAAGTGATATCCCATGAGTCCAGCAGTGTCTCTTCAAGGGGTCTGCCCTAAAGAAACACTTCACAGATATTCATCGCAGAATGTGTGGTAAAAGCTAAAACAAGAAGAAAAAAACATAAAGTAGCCTAATTATTTGCTATTACAGGACTGGATAAACAGAGGTTTAATCACACAATGGAAAGCCATGCAGGAGGTAAAGTGAATGAAATAGGTGTACCTGTGTGAACACACAGACACGTGAACAGGGACTATAGCTTGGAAACAAAGTGGAAATCAAAACTGCTGCTGCTGAGTCATTTCCGACTTATAGCAGTGCTATAAAAGAGAGTAGAACTGCCTCATAGAGTTTCTAAGGAGCACTTGGTGGTTTTGAAGTGCCAGCCTTTTGGTTAGCAGACATACACCTAGCCCACTATGCCACCAGGGTTTCCAAAGTTGAAAGGAGAAAGAAATTTTCCAGAAAAAACACAGCGTGATACTATTTCTAAAAATGTTCAACACATGTAACACCACTACTGATGGCTTATAAAATCATGCATTTATAGTCACTATTGATGCCTTATAAAAATCATACATTTATAGTAAATGTGTAAAACTATGGTCAGGGAGAATATACACCAAGACCAGTTCAGTGGTTATTTTCAGGAGGGAGGAAGATGAGCTCAGAAAGGGATTCCAAATATATCTGTCACAGCTTACTTACTTGAAGACACTAAGGTCTGAGGAAAATATGACTTGATACTGACAGTTGTTAATTTGGGGTTATGGACATATGTGTATACTTGATATCATTGTCTATACTTTCCTGAGTCTGGTATGTTGAAGTAGTATTTTTCAAAATGCAGCTCACAGTTTGCTTCAGTCCACAGAGACTTCAAGTCACCCCAGAGGTGATTTTTATGAACAACAGAAGTCAGCTCCTCCACCACCTTATTACTGTCCCTTCATCTCGAAAAGCACCAAAAAGCCACCTGGCTGACTCTTCTCTCTTCGCTTTCCTGTTTGCCTCCTCTCAAGACTGACAACAACTTTTCTCTCCTTTTTCGTCCATACAGCTTAGCCGTCTCTTCTGTGGGCTTGGTCCCTGCCCTCAGAGATTCACCATTCTCCAACCCAGATTATCATGGAATGCTTCCAATGACAATTTCTTTCCTAAGGGGGATTGTGGTATGAGTTGTAAAAATAACAGAAAGTTCACCCTCTTAGTATTTCCATAAGGCAAGTCACCAGATGAGCCTTTTTAGTAATGCAATGTATGTGGCCAGTCTATGCTCTGGGGGAAGGAGTAACTGAGACATGTTTTCCCATAGCAAGGACCACATAGCGTAGCACTGCAGGTAGAGAGGGAGCTGTGGTGGGCATGACGATGCTCTGTGCTGCCTCCTTTAAGGGTAGACTTGTTGCCCCAACTGCTGGGAGAGCTGTTGTCAGTCAGTGTTCAGCTGTCAGCCCTCTGAGGGATCACACCAGCTGCAGAGAGCCATCTCACCTGTGGTGACACCCATCCTGGGACAGCCCTCACACAATGACTGACAGTGGCAGCTATGTAAAGGCCTGGCCATTTGGTCAAATGTGGGAGATGTCTGATGGTCCATTTGATCTCCAGAGCTCTTGTGGGATCACCTTAGGCTGTTTTTAGGCTTGCATTGCAGCTTGACTTCTCATTGTGCCCAATCTTAATTCTTTCCCTCCCATCCACAGGTGCTGATCCCAAGGGGAGTCCCTAATAAACATTCTGCACAATAGACTTCATCTCGGAGTCTGCTTTTGAAGACCTCAATATGCAACAGGTGTCCTGCCTTCTGGTTTTATACCAATAAATAAACAAATAGAAGAAAAAAGAAAATCCAAACCCATTGTTGTCAAGTTGATTCCAACTCATAGCAACCCAATAGGAAAGTGAAGAAAGTAGAGAATTGGAGACCTCATACCACCAAGAAAGCAATGTCGGGAGCACAGCACATCCTGGGATCCCTGCGCCTCAGAAGCTCCCAGTCCAGGGGAAGATTGAAAGCAAGGACCTTCCTCCAGAGCCAACAAAGAAAGCCTTCTCCTGGAGCTGATGCTCTGAATTTGAACTTGGAGCCTACTGAACTGTGACGAAATAAAATTTCTCTTTGTTAAAACTGTGCACGTGTCGTATTTCTGTTATAGCAGTACTAGATGACTAAGATGGGGAGTATACTCTCCCCACAAAGAAGATATGGGAAAAGAAGGAAGGAAACAAAGAACTGTGAAGAGATAATGCTGCCTACCCCAGGAAGACTGAGACATGAGCACATTTTCCTAGGGTCAAGAAGTCTTCTAGGTAAAAGAAGAATGGGACTCAGATTTATGCTTCAGAATTATTAAATCCTTATTGGAGTGTACTGGACTAGTACTAACCAAGGCAAGGCAGCAAGGAATGGCACAACCCCCCTGACATTAAAACAAATAAAAATATTCATCATCAGGATAGAAATAGGTAGCATTGGTAGAGAGATGATTCTATGCACACAGTGGCAAATACAAGAACACTTCCTGAAGTCCTTGAGGGACAATGATTATTTTCACAGGTATAAAGTAAGAGAAATGTGGCCCTAAAAGAGCCTTGGTATTAAGAGCCCTGTCCCATCTCTGTTCCATCTCTGCATTCCAGCACCTGCTCAAGGCCAGGTAAACTTGTGTGACAGACAGTGACACAACTGGACAACCATTTTGCCTCTGCTTTTTGAACTAGGAGTAAGGAAGATTATCCCTATAGACATCATAAGCACTCCAGGGGTTCTTGACCTCAGGATGAGGGACTCAAGAGACAAAGACACACTTGTGATCAACAGTGGTTTCTTTCCTTGAGGAGCTGTAATGTTGTTAGTGGCTGTCCAGTTGGAGTGAAACACTGCCTGGTCCTCTACCATCCCACGATCTGCTGAGGACAGGACTGCCATTGTGTTTCATAGAGATTCATTGTTTGATTTTCAGAAGTAAATCACCAGGGCTTTCTTAGTCTAACTTAGTCAGGAAGCTCTACTGAAACCTGTTCAGTATAGCAACACGCAAGCCTCACCTGACAGCCGAATGGTAGCTGTGCGTGAGGTGCCTGGCCGGGAGCTGAGCACGGGTATCTCACATGGAAGGCAAGACTGCCACCCTCAAACCACCAATGTTGTCAAGGTTGTAATGTAAGTAACCTAAATTCTTTTCCATACTAAGTACATGGAAGCAGGTCATGTTGATTAAGCAGAGATAAATAAGACTTTGTCCCTGCCATCCAGGATTTCTGTCTTTTGGGGTCCCTGTTGCCATCAAGCCAATTCCAACTCATCGTAACCCTACAGGACACTGCAGAACCACCCATAGGGTTTCCAAGGCTGTAAATCTTTATCAATGTAGATGGTCACATCTTTCTGCTATGAAGTAGCTGATGGGTTCCAATGGCTGGGCTTTTGGTTAGCAACTGAGCACTGAAGCACTGTGCCACCAAGGCTCCTTTTTGAGGATAGACATGTAAAATAAGAGTGTGAGGTTTCATGTTTAGTATCTCTTCCAGTTCTACTATTCTGTAGGTTTAAGACCTAATGGACTTCCTGGAAACCCTGGCAGCATAGTGGTTAAGTGGTGAAGTGCTTACAGAAAGGCTGGCAGTTCAAATCTGCCAGGTCCTCCTTGGAAACTCTATGAAGCAATTCTACTCTGTCCTATGGGGTCACCATGAGTCGCAATCAACTTGATGGTGGTGGGTTTGGTTAATGCATTTCCCGTTGTCTGATACTTGCTTAGTAGGTATAACGTGCATTGAAGACTGCCAGATTTAACAAGCCATTTCATGCCAATGGCAACACTCCCTGTGGGATAGAGATTTGAGTATCTACTGATCTATAACATCAGCTACCTGATTGCAACATCAGACAGGAAGTTGAAAGACTTGCCAACTTATATGAGAAAGAGTCTGACATTTCAAAATGCCTAGCTCCAGGCAAGGCTGAATCCTGAGGAATGGCAGCTAATAGGAATAATTGCTCTCATGACAGTTCGCAAGTCACTGTTTGACTCAGTGGACTCAGTTAATATTTTAACAGCAGTCCAAGAGAGAGATATGAAAATAAAATTAACTTTAGTGTCAGTCCCTGGCTTCTTGAAGTTGTTAAGACCCAGACAGCCAAGGCTCATGCTGGCCCTAAATTATTTGGAGCCAGAGTAGTGAATTCTCCGGAACGTCTATACACACTATTAATGCGACTCTGAGCTAGTGTGTTTGCTCTCCAGAAGGGACAGGCTTTCTACTTTGGTTCCTGGAGTGCACTCAAGGTTCTCTGATCAGATGGCCGTCTTAGGCTCAGTTCCAAGCCATTTGCTAGGATCATCCCAGACTACCCAGGTCTGTCCAGCCCCTCCCCCGACAAGTTAACCCTGAATATCATTACTTCCAGCTGATGAATAATGCTGTATTAAAACTCAGAAACTATTCGAGCTGTTGTATTTCTGTGTAATGATACCACCAGGAAACTGTCTCAGTTATCTAATGCTGCTGTAACAAAAATACTGTAAGCAGGTGACTTTAACAAACAGGAATTTATTTTCTCAGTTTATGGAGCTAGAAGTTCTAATTCAAGATGCCAGCTCTAGGGGAAGTCTTCGTCTGTCTGCTGGCTCTAGAGGAAAGTCCTTGTGTCTCTGAGTTTTTGCTCCTGAGTGATGGTCATGTAGCATGACATGTCACTTCCCACCTCTCTACTAGCTCACTTGCTTGTTTAATCTTTTATATCTCGAAAGAGATTGACTTAAGACACACTGTACATTACCCCTACCTCATTAACATAACAAAGACAATCCATTCCCAAATGGGATTATACCCACAAGCATAAACCAAACCTAAACCCCCTGCTGCTGAATGGATTCCAACTCATAGTAAACCTGTAGGACAGGGTAGAACTTTTCCAAAGGGTTTCCAAGGAGCAGCTGGTGGATTCAAGCTGCTGACATTTTGGTTAGCAGCCTGAGCTCCCACCCACTGTACTACCAGGGCTCCATCACAGGCATAGACGTTAGGAATTGCAACACATGTTTTGGGGGGACACAGTCTGATCTATAACAAGTCCCCTTCATTTAAGTTCTACCCCAGCAAAATCTGCTTGGAATGAATGAGTCTAAATGAAGACTTCATAAGCCATATCCCTCTTGACACTGCTGTGTCTACTGTTTACCTCTATTATTGAATTTATTGTTGTAAGGTGCTGGCAAGTCAGGTATGACTTATAGCAACCCTGTTACGACAGAATGAAACACTGCCTGGTCCTGCACCATCCTCATAATCAGTGCTATGTTGGAGCCACTGTGTCAATCTGTATTGTTGAGGGTCTTCCTCTTTTCGGTTGACCCTCAACTTTACCAAGCTTAATAGAAGAGACTTTTTCAGTTCTAGTATACTTGCCACTGAAATCCCAACATGCTTCTGAGCTGAGTGCGTCCAAGTTATGATGACTACACCTGTGTCTTCACAGAGAAATATCAATATATTTATGCTAGATCAATACCATTGGTATGTTTCATTTTCCTTAATGCCTCATTTTCATCAGAAATAACAGAACTCTTAAACTTTATGCATATAAGTGTTCTGCCTCTGGCTTCTACTGAAACATTTATTACTATCTTGAAAACTTAGATTCCCAAACTGCACAGAGATTATTTATTCAAAACAGTGAAATTATTTAATCAAAATGTAAAAATGATAGGGCTTGGGACTCTCACTGAATCAGTGATCAAATCACTGTTACATAATATGAAAATTATCTGCTGAGAAAATTCTGGAGATTGCTGTCAGACACCATAAATTACCACAAAGCATTAAGTGCCAAGGGATAATCATGGAAAGGAATATTTTAAAATAAAAAATGTGACTGGAAATCCTATTGTCAGTTGCTGTAGAGTGAGTTCTGACTGACAGTGGCATTATGCACAATAGAACGACAAACTGCGCAGTCCTGCGCCCTCCTGACAATCATGGCGATGTTGAATCATGGTTGCAGCCACCGTGTCAGTTCATCTTGATGATTCTCTTTTTGTTGGCTCTCTACCTTACCAAATATGAAGTCTTTCTCCACAGACTGGTCTCTCCTGACAACATACCCAAAGAAGATGAGACAAAGTCTCTTCATCTTGGCTTCCAACGATCACTGTGGATGTACTTCTTCCAAGACAGGCCTGTTTATTCTTCTGGGAGTCACAGTATATTCGGTATTCTTCACCAACCCCATAATTCACAGGTATCAATTCTTCTTTGGTCTTCCCTAGTCATTGTCCAACTTTTACATGCACGTGAGGCAATGGAAAGCACCATGGCTTGGGTCAGGCATGTTTTAGATCTCAAAGTGACTAATTGGCTCCTCAACACTTTAAAGAGGTGTTTTGCAGCAGATTTGCCCAATGTAATGTATTGTCTGATTTCTTGACTGCTGCTTCCATGGATGTTGATTGTAGATCTGAGTAAAACGAAATCCTTGACTGCTTCAGTCTTTTCTCCACACCATCACCAATGCTTGATGTTAAATAAAAGAGAAAAATGAATTCTCTACCAGACAACATGTATCAATACAGTTTGCAAATTGCCTGGGGGAGGGGGAGAAGGAATTGAAGAAGGTTGCAACCGGTAACCTTAAAACTTCTTCCAACCTGAAGACAAAAATTAAAATGGTCACCCTTTGAAAGCACCACAAAAGGAAGAAATTACAAAGCTCAGCTGAGAATATGAGCAAAAAAGACCATCTTTTTAAATAGTAATTTATACTCTCAAAGAAATCCCTATTCCATTATTCTGTTCAAAGTATTCAAACTTGCTGACCACATACGAAAATTAACTAAAAATGCATTAAGGACCTAAATACAATGACTAAAACCATAAAGTTCCAAAAGGTGGAAATAACTCAAATATTCATCAACAGATGTGCAGACAAACAAGATGGGATATATCTGTACAGTGGAATATTATTCGTACATAAAGAGAATGAAGCTCTAATGAATACTGCCACCTGGATGAACCTTGAAAACACAGTGCTGAGTGAACTCAGTCCGATCCCGAAGTACAAATATTGTGTGACCCCACTTCTATGATTGATAACTCTTCTAAATACACAGAGATGAAAGCAGGTGAGTGTTTACCAGGAAGGGGGGAAAGAAGGATGGGGAATTATTATGTAGGGGGCAGTGAGTCTGTGGGGATGAAAAACTTTCAGAAACACAGGATGGTGCTGGTTTTACAGCATGGCTAGTGTAATCAATGTCGCTGAATTCTATACTTAAAAAATGGTTAAAATGGCAAACACTTTGTTATGTGTATTTTACTGCCCAAAAGAATTTCCAAGGAGTGCCTGGCAGATTCAAACTGCTAACCTTTTGGTTAGCAGATGTAGAGCTACCACTCTGCCACCAGTGTTTCCACCATAATAAAATTTTAAAGTATATTTTAAAAAGTAATAAACAGATTATAATAAAAAACAGCACTCAAGATTGGCTTTCTTAGTTGGAATTAATCCATATTTCAAAAATTCCACTGTTTTAAGTTATCGTTTTTCCTCCAAACGAATGAGGTGTTCAAGTACAGAGCCCCGTGAAATTTTAGTTTCTGCCTTTCTGACTTGTTGAAGACCCTCACTGTAATATCATATCCTCTCTAAGAATCAGATAAGGACACAGAGAACAAGAGTTGACTGCCTTCCTCACCTGTGATGGGGGACACAATATAGAGTCCATGAGGCAACATGAGAAAAAGAGGTGTGCAGCTCAAAAACTCCTAACGGACTAGACCTGATGGTCTGACAGCCCGGAGGGTCCCCTGGGAACATGGCCCCTAAACATGCCGCTGGCCCTGACCGGAAACCACCACTGAAGTCAGCTCTTCAGACAAGAGTGGACTGGCCTCGGCGACACAGTGTGAGCATGTGGGGTGAGTACATTACGGTTTTATACCTTTATAGAAGGCTGTCCTGCTGGTTCTAGATGGGAGAGAAGAGAGTGGAGGGGAGAGGGCAGGTGCTCATTAAGAGGATACTAGAAGTGTAGAGTGAGAAGGAGCAATGTGCTGTCGCAGGAGGAGGAGAGCAGATGGAGCTGCAGATAGGCGGGCATGTGGAATTGATTTGGATTGTATACTCTCACTTAATCATAATAAAAAAAAGATTTTACTGCCTTCAGTTTACAGCTATTATGGGATGGCTGTATTATTTTCAGTCCCTCCGTGAATCTTTTTTAAATGAAGATGTTATTTGTCTATATGAAGAATATTTGTCACAGGAAAGTTGAATACATTGCCAAAGTAAATTGTGAACTGGAAGACTTCCTACTTTAGGTTAAATTAATTGAATTGACTACCAACAGGTAGAAGATTGCCTCTCAGGGCCTTTTTTTTCTGTTTGTGAAGACTTCCAAAGCTTTGCAAGAAGTTAATCAAAGTATTTACCTAGAAATACATTTCATTAGCTTTTAAAACTTTCTATAAATGTCAAGGAAACCCTGGCGGTGTGGTGGTTAAGTGCTATGGCTGCTAATCAAAAGATTGGCAGTTTCCAAAATGGCATGCGGTAAAGACAACCCAGAAGACAGAGAGACCCACAAGAGTGGGTGCCTACATCGACTTGGGACCGGAAGAACCGGATGGTGCCCAGCCACCACCAGTGATAGTCACCACAGAGCTCACAGAGAGGAGCCTCAATGGCAACACAAGAATAAAAAGAGGTGCATCATGAGATCTCCACTAAAAGACCTCAGTTGACGGTCCAGTGGTTTGGGGGTTCCTCTGAGAGCATGCCCCCCTGCCCTGATGCTGCCCTTTCCCATAAATTATAACAAAGGTCCACTCTTTGGACAGGAATGGAGTGGACTTGGCAATGCAGAGTGACCATATATTGGAAGCACTTTATGGTTCTATACATCTACAGGATATCATCTTGCTGACCTCTGGCTGGAGGAAGGGGAGTGGATGGAGAGGAGGGGAAAGGAGACTGTTGGGAGGATGAGACATGTATGGAGCAGAGAGGAATAGTGTGCAGTCACCGGACAGGGAGAGCAGTGGAAGCTGCATATAGGGGGGCATGTAAATTTATATGTGAATGTACATTTTCACTCAGTTATGTTAAATAAAAATAAAAATTAAATAAAAAAAAAAAGGTTGGCAGTTTGACTGTGCCAGGTGCTCCTTGGGTAATCTGTGGGGCTCCTTGGACAGTCTATAAGGTCACTATGAGTCAGAATCACCTCAGTGACTGTGGATTTGCTTTTTGGGCATTATAAATGTCAAATATTTTATTTATCGTACTTATTATTTTGAAAGGGGAGAATTCATAATGGTAATCATGGTTGAATTTTTTTTTTCCTAAGGAAACCTATATAAAGAATCTAGGTGAAGTTCTAGGGATCCTCATTTTCACACACATTTATTACTTGGCTCACAGCTGTTTAAGTGATCCTAAATAATAACCACTGCCACTGAGTTGACTCTGACTCATAGTGACCCTATGGGACAGAGTAGAACTGCCCCATAATTTCCAAGGAGCACCTGGTGGATTTGAACTGCTGAACTTTTGGTTAGAAGATGTAGCACTTAATCACTATGCAACCAGGGTTTCCTCAACAGACAGAAGCTGAACCACGTGCTTGCTCAGGTCATGTACTTCATCCAACTCCATACAATAAATAAGCCTGAAGTTAACTGTGAAGCATGTTTGATAACACTAAACTTTTGCAAATCAGTTAGGAAGCTTGACTTGTAGACAGTACACTGCTAATTAGCAGAAATGTATCCTGCTTTGGACAATGTTTATAGCTCACACTTTCTGTTTACACTGACATGGCATTTACATGGTGCTATCAGAAAATACATTATTTCCGTCAAATGTACTTAATGATTCCCTTCTCCCCACTTTAGACTGGACCAACTACATCTAACTCAGAAGTCTTTTCATGGGTCAGTCTCTTCATGTAGAAAATCTTAGTATGAAGGAAAAAAAAATCACCTTTTTTTTCCTTCTTAACCAGAATGTGAAATGAAAGCTTCCCTGAAGCTTCATAAGATCCTTCAGAAGTGGAGCGCTGTTTGATATGAATACCTTGGGAAGCGAACACCTACTTTCTCCTATCAGCTGACTGCCCCAAAGACATGAATGCTGAAGGTCATGAGCTGCACTCTGTAGTCTCAAGGGCACAGCAGATGTTCTAGAAATTCATGTAGGTTCTAAGCACCTCCAGAGACTAGGGTCACCAAGATGAGATGACTGTGTAGGGCTTTCTTTACTTTACTTGAAATTAATTTCCCCAAACGTATCTGAGATAAACACACCATACAATGTCAGTCAGCTTTTTGACATTTACTACTACATATTTGGCTGCACACACTTTTTTTTTTTTTTTTTTTACCTTTCTGTTGGTTTTGTTGTCCCTCAAGAGCTCAATTATGACAGCCCTGGTTAACGAGTGTCAGTTTACCAACCAGTAGCTGAAAATACAAATTAGAGGAATAGGTAAGATGGTTATCCTGAAAACCTAGTGTTTTAGTCAGAGTTCTCTAGAGAAACTGAACCAATGAAATGTGTGTGTGTGTGTGCACACGTGTGCACACACACATACGTATAAAGCCAAAGCCGCTGCCACTGAGTTGATTCGGACACATAGGGACCGTATAAGTCAGAATAGAATTGCCCCATACAGTATCCAAAGAGCACCTGGTAAATTGGGACTGCCCCCTTTTTGTTAGTACATGTAGTGCTTAACCACTACACCACCAGAGTTTCCATACAAATATACGCGTATGTGGAGTGTTTATACATATATATGTAGATATACCCCCAACCCCCCCCAAAAAACCAATGCCTTCAAGTCAATTCTGACTCATAGCAATTCCATAGTACAGAGTAGGACTATCCCCATAAAGTTTCCAAGGAGTGCCTGACAGATTTGAATTGCTGACCATTTGGTTACCAGCTGTAGCACTTAGCCATTCTGCCCAGTTTCCAGAGAGAGGGAGAGAGGCAGAGAGAGAGAAGTGTTTACTTCAAGGAATTTGTTCTAGAAATTTTAGGGCTCAGTAAGTTCAAAGTCTGTAGGTCATGCAATAGGCTGGAGGTTTCTGCAGGCTTGCATCCTAAGCAGGTAGGTCAGGTGACAGAGGGCCAAAGGAAGAGAGAGACAGAGAGTTCTGGCCAAAGATCTATGTAGAGTCTGGAGGCAGAGCATACCCTAAGGAAACTCCTTTTTCAACCAATTGATTATATTACCTTAGATTACATTATGGGAAGTGATTACATTAGATCACTGAAACCAGACCCACTCTGGGTGGATCGTTTATGTAACTCCTTCCTACCCAGTCCCTCAGCAGTACTCGTTTTGGATTCTATACGGCTGACTCCCACCATTTGTTCCAGCATGGCTGTCTTCCATTGTCTCTCCTTCCTTTCTGGATACCTGAGTCAAGTTACAAACCCTACCTGTCTTTGTAGATGCTGTATCCGATTACAGACTGTGCCTTCATGGTCAGCTCTAAGGTTTGGCCCATCTCCAGTTCCCAAACTCCATCTAAGACATCTTGACTTTGTCCTTACTTTCTGGGGATCAGCATTAGGTTCCCCTGAGAGGGACTTGCTTCTGACGCAGAGTACCTGATTCAGTCCCTACCCCTGAGCTCTGTTCTGTTCACCTTTCTTGAACCTAATCCCCTGCTGGACCCAGCAGGTTCCAGGCACTAGAGCTGGGTTCCCACCTTCCTGATGCTGACTGAAGTGCTTCCAATAGCAGATTCCTTCCTTTCCCTGCATTCTGCATTGTTGTAAACTGGGAGTTAGAAGAATAATGGAATGAATACAAATGACTAAATGATGGAGTTATTTGAAATCTGACTATGAGGTCTGACAATCAGTCCATGAACTTAATTGTTCTAAGTGCTACATACCTCATTGCTGAATATCATACGGTCACCTTTGAGGTACTCCCCTTGCGAAGCTATGCACTGATGCCAGTGCCTAGTCCACCATTCAAAGCAATTTTGGAACTCTTTCTGGAATGGCGATTGCACACAGTGGCAAAGTGGCAAGTTCTTGAACTTAATTGTACAGTTGTCTGTGAGGGATTTTTTAGCCACTGAAAAAGTAACTGTATGGAAACATCCTACTCACCTGATCTGACCTATGGTGACTTTTTTCTTTATTAGAAGATAAAAGAAACCCTGAAAGGAAGACATTTTGATGACATTCAGGATATCAAGGGTAATACGTGGACAGCTCTGATGGCCAGAAAGAGCGTTCCAAAACTGCTTCGAAAGCTGGACTGGGCTCTGGCATTTGGTGCACTGCTTCCCACAGAGAGTACTGTGAAGGTGACCATAGTGATATTCAGCATTGAGGTGTGAGGCACTTTGTCTAAGCTGAGTGTGTGAATTTCATTGGCAGTCCTGTCTAACGCTTGCTGTTGTTAGTTGGCCCTGGTTGACTCTGACTGCTAGTAACCTTGTGGACAGCAGAGCTGAGTGTGGCCCAGTTCTGCGTCCTCCTCACAATCTTTTATATGTGAACCCGTCACTGCAGTCACTGTGTCAGTCTGTCTCTTGGAGAGTTTTCTTTGTTTTTGCTGGCCCACTACTTTACTGTACAGGATGTCTTTTTCTTTCTTTCCAAAATACTTTATTGTGCTTTTGATGAAGATTTACGCAGCGGTTTAGGTTCCTATGCTACAATTTCTACAGATACTTTTCAGTGACGTTGGTTACATTCCTCACAATGCCTGAACGGTCTCATTATTTCCTTCTGGTTGTTGTGTTTTCATTAATCTAATTGCCCTTCCCTCTTACATTCTCATCTTTGCTTTAAAGTAATTACTGGCTGTTTGGTCTCATAAAGGTGATTGTTTGAAAGGAGGACAGTACTTACGGATGAGAGTCATTATTTTGTGAGTCCATGAAGTTCTTTTCTAGTCATTAGTCTTTCCTGATGACACTTTCCTGGGACACCGTGTAATACGGACCTACTTCAGACAGGCCTGTGGCAGGATGTATCTTGTCAGCCCTCAGGGAGTAACTGGTATGTCTGCCCCTCCCTCCTGACCAACGCTACTACGTCTATCACCTTAATATAATGCTGCCTAGTCTAATCCCAAGATAGGTCGGCAGTAGTCCACTTAGTCCAAAGCGTTTGAGGTGAAGTCATTCGGTGATGTTAACAGCAGCCTTTGCAATAAATGTCTCTTTTATTACATTGACAAATATGGCCTGAGAAAGGGTAAAATTAGTGCATTTGAATACAATGTGTTGAGGAGACACAACTCATTTCTCTGCCCTTTTACCAAAATTGTGTCATCCACATAGTCAGGCTTGCTACACCACCCTGGGTCAAAGGAAAATTGAAGTATACCTCATGAGGAAGAGAAGAGAAAGGGTCTGGCATCCTCAGAGAATTGATTTTTATTTTTTTTCTATCTTGCCTTGGAGTTGTTTAGAGTCCATGGCCCTGGAATTACAGTCAGTGGAACCAGCCTGTGTCCATCCCTGCCAAAAGATGTACTCTGAAATAAATGCCTTTGGCACAGTGACATGACTTCTGTGACTTTTCAGAGTTAATAAGCAGCATCTGAGTGATCAGCCTTCTAATTGACCTTAAATACTGTGTGCTTCAAAATTCTCCCGGCAGGCCTTACTAAAAAATCTTGTGAGGCATGTACTTCAGGTAAATTCTAACTGTAATCTAGGTGCAGTTAACTGACTCCAGACTTTCAGATATTAACCACTTGGCAGGACACAGAGTCCATAGGAAATGGTGTATGATGAATTTAAAAAGATTTGAGCCTTGAGTGGTCGGAGAGGGTTCCGGGAAATTGCTTTACCCTTATTTAATCTGGCTTTCAGTTTTTAAAATCAATTCAAATGTACTATATTTGGAGATTTTCCCTACAAGGACAGGAGCAAAAGCAGAGCATGTAACTAGCCTGTGGCTTGACAAGGTAGTTATTAAATAGGACTCCATCTCTTCCTGGGGAGCAATTATTTTTCCTAAGTAATTGGTCACATCCTTCTCCTGATCTTTGCAGAATGTCACTGCTGGGTTCTAAGCCTCACGAAGCTGAACAAAAAATGATCTTTCTCTTGAATTTCCTATGACTGAAAGTTTTGCCAGTAGAATTTTTAGTTACATTGGAAAAGCTGTACACCTAGATGCAAAAGCCTAAAAGGGTGAAATTTTGGAAATACACACCAAAAAAGTTCAAGGTGTTTGCCAACTAGGAATCTGACGGATTTGTGTGAAAGAGGGTCTGGGGTATTTTAGATGTACTACCAAGAAGACTTTGTACTAAATTATGGGTGTTATTTGAACTTTTTTAATCATGAATTGATAACAATTTTATGATCTATGTCATGTTACTATATAACACCCCAAACTGTCACCTTTATTCTATTCTAGCTGCCCTGCCCCGTCCTTCCCCCATTAACTTCTTAAAAGAAAATGATTTTTAGCTTTTTAAAATTTAGCTGAAAACATACAGCTTGTTACTCAGGTAGCGTTTAAAATGATTTGTAGATCAATATGTAGGTTTATGAAGTGTCTGAAATTATTAATGCCTCAGAGCAGTTTATAATGATGAAGAAAAATTCAAGAGTACAATTTATTTAAAAAATCAGAAAAATTGTTTTGACTTAAAACCAATCCCACAGTTTTTAAATCAGTACCTGTGGTTTGCAAAGATGGGGGTGGGCAGATGAGCCCTTTCATCGTTTACTGATAGGAGTGCAAACTGTTACCAACTTTCTGGAGAAAAATTTTTCTTTTTTTAAATTTTTAAAGTACTTCATTGTGCTTTAAGTAAAAATTTACAGTCCAAGTCAATCTCTCATATAACAACTTACACAAACATTGCTATGTAACTCTAGCTGCTCTTTCCACCCTGTGACAGCACACTCATCCTCTCCACCCTGTATTTTCCATATCCATTCAACCTGCTCCTGTCCCCCTCTGCCCTCTCATCTCACCTCCAAACAAGAGCTGCCCAGTTAGCCTCATGTATCTGCTCAAGCCAAGGAGCACACTCCTTGCCAGTATCACTTTATGTCGTACAGTCCAGTCCAATCTTCATGTAGAGAGTCGGCTTTGGGAGTGGTTTCAAGTCCAGGTTAACAGTGAGTCTGGGGCCACATCTTTCAGGGACCATCCAGGGAGGGAGATGTATTTCTTATTTGCATGTTCACTTGTTCTATTTGAGCATTTTTCTCATATGCCTGTACAACTAAAAAATAAATACTAATACACATACAATGATTTAAAATTTGTAACTAATTTTATACCTACCCATCTGAATAGGAAAGACTCCAAGTCAAATGAAAAAAATGGTAACGGAACAAAATGATCCAGTCTGTTGGACCATAAAGTTTGCTCTTTTTAATAGGGTTTGAGTTCTGTACCCCATTTTCTCTGAAGAACAGTTTTGCATTACATATCAGCAGCCTTAAAAATACACGTCATTTGACCCAGCATTCCTACTTTGTGGAATTTACTCTAGGGACATCAAGAGACACATAAATATTTACATACAAGGATTATTCATTCTACACAATGATAAAAAACTGGAAACACCATAAAAGTCTATCAATGCAGTATTGTTTAAACAGGTTATTCTAAATCCTTACAATAGAAGGGGAAGGAGCCACTAACAGCATTCTAAACCTGTTTAATAAATGAAAAAAAATTCACGGAAAGCACAAATATCTAAATACATAAATATTTATTGTAAAAGTAGCACAACCATGGAAACAACTATCCATCAGTGGTAGACTGGTTAAGAAATTGTGGATTATCTGAAATGGAATACTATACAGTGTCAAAAATAGGGAGCATTATGATATGGACCCATCTCTGAGATATATTGTCTCTAGGGAAATCAAATTACAGGACAGATTGTATAGTATGCAAACATTTGTGCAACTAAAAGAGATGCATAGGTTTATATACAAGCAAAGAAAATTTCTGGAAGTCTGCCAAGGAAACTATTAATACTGGTTGCCTCAGGGGGAGGAGAGAAATGGATCAGGAATGGGAGGGAGATGTATTTCTTATGTGAATAGCACTTGTTCTATTTGAGCATTTTTCCTATATGCCTGTATAACTAAAAAATAAATACTAATCTGCATACAGTGCTTTAAAATTTGTAACTAATTTTCTACCTGCCTATCTGAATAGGAAAGCCCCCAAATTAAATGAGAAAAAAAAAAGAAAATGGCAACAGGAGTGATGTTTAGTAGGGATATACTCAAAAGCATTGAAAGCTGGAATGCAAACAAAAGCTTGTACACCAGTGTTCATTGCAATGCTGTTTCTACTAGGCAAAAGTAGCAACAGCCCAAACAGTCATCTATAGGTGAAAAGACAAACAAAATATGATATATCCATACAAGGGAGTATATTACTCAGCCATAAAGAAAAATGAAGTCCTGATGCATGCTAAACATGGATAAACATGATAAACATGGATAAACTTTGAGGACATTATGTTCAATGAAATAAGTCAGACACAAAAGCACAAACATTGTATAATCCCACTTATATAAAATAGGCAAATATATAGAGACTAAGTTTATTAGTAGCGGCCAGCAGGAGTAGAAGGGAGAGAGGAAAGGGGAGTCTTTGATCAGGGGGCACAGAATTTCTATTCCTGGTGTGGTGGCATAAGCTGGAAATGGAGTGTGGTGCCAGCTGCATAATGTGACAAACACAATGCCGTAGAATTGTTTATGCAAAAATTGTTGAGTTGGCAAATGTTTTGTTACATGTATTTCTGCCACAATAAAACAATTTTTACCAAGTGAAAGAAAAAAAGAGTTATCTTTGGATAGTAGGTTCATGGATATTCATTTTCTTCTATGTGCTGCTTTCTTATGTTTTGTGTGTGTGTGGAGTACAGTAAACATTGAAATAAGTGAATAAAACAATGAGAGGGATTTTAAAAATGTCTAGAGGCCTAATGGGACAGCAGGTGGGGAAAACAACCATCTGGATTCTGGTCAGCATTGACCCTAAGTGCCACCCAGGTGTTAGGTGGGCAGGGCTTTGCTTCCCAGTGAAGTAAGTAATTACTGTAAATTGTCGTCCAACTGGCTTACTGAGGCTCCGCATGCATCTAATTAGTTTTCTTACTATGCCAAGCCAACCCAGCTATAGGTTGTTCTCAATTTTGCCTGCTTACTTGAGTACCTGGGGGCATACAGTACAACAAGCCCCACCCCAAGCCAATTAAATCCAAATACTTGGGCATCTTGGATCCAGTACTGTTTATTATTCAAAGGCTGCCAGGTGGTTCTTCTGTGCAGCCAGGAGAAGAACCACTACTTTAACTTGGGCTTTAATAGGAGTGAAAATACCAACACTCCTAGAAGGATACTTTGAATTGTTATCGGTAGGTTCTGGGCTTCCCGAGAATAGTTCAAAGATTAAATGAACGTTGACCCTTTCCAGAAAAATGGCGACAAATTCTGAGACCAAGAAATCTGGAGACCAAATGTAACTTTCCCCAAATTCGTGTTCACTTTAAAAGAAGGCACCATCAAGAACAGGAAATCAAAGTGAGGAAACTCACTTCCAGTCCTACCTCTGCCATTGCAAAAACCAAACCTGTTGCTGTCGGCCCCCACTCATAGAGACCCCTATAGGACACAGCAGAACTGTCCTATTGGGGGTTCCAGGGAGCAGCTGGTGGATTTGAACTGCCAACATTTTGTTGAGCGTCGTAACTCTCAACCACTGTGGCATTTCGGACACAACCTGCCTGTAGAACCTGGATCAACTTAAAGGCCCTTCAGCTATTACCTTCCCTGTAAAATTTGGCAGTGGATTACCTCTGAGATTTTGAAAACCACCAGAGGGAAGGGGAAGGGGGAAGAGGTGTAGGGATTCCTTGTCCTCTCTCCTGGAACCAGTATATCCGTGCCTTTACCCTTTTACAGACTGACTTTCCAGTAGGCTCTATCATAAGGAAATGATTCCTGGATTTAGCAGAAATCTACTAGACAGCTTCTCGGGCCTATTTACTCTACAATCTTTGATTTTTAGAATAGGCCAAATTTTGAGTCTAAAAATATCATATTTTCCACTTTTTCTTATCATTTGTTATTTTTAGAGAGGCTGTGGAAGCTTCCATTTGGACAATCGTGGCTTTTCAACTCAGTTCTTTTGTTCCAGTTCCACGGATGGCAATAATATGTATTCTTAAGAATTACATTTGGTCTCTCTAATAGAGAAGCCTCCACAGTTCATTTCTTCCCTAAGTGACAGAAGCTCCACCGTATGCCAACTCATGCATGACTTTTATTCATGCCCTGGATACTTAATGAACTTTTTGGCAACCCCTTAAATTTTGCAACTAAGGTAAGTGCCGCAAGTGTGAAATTTAAGACTGCACCAAAAAGTTCAGTAATCAAAATGAATATTTTACCACTATTATCTTAGAATCAAAATTAATGCAATGTGGCTCAAATAGATTAGGGGTTCTGTCTTGTCAGGTTGGAACCCTGGTGTCCTTGTAGTTAAGAGTGACTGCTAACCAAAAAGTTGACAATTCAAATCTATCAGTCATTCCTTGGAAACACTATAGGGGCAGTTCGGCTCTGTCCTACAGGGTTGCTATGAGTCGAAATCAACTCGAAAGCAATGGGTTGGTTTTTTTTGGTTTTCTTATAGGGTTGCTATGAGTTGGAATTGACTTAATGGCAATGGGTAAGACAGCTTGGTGGTGCAGTGGTTAAATACTGGGCTGCTAACTGAAAGATCATGATTGAGCCTACCAATGACTCTGTGGGAGAAAGGACCTGGTAATGACCTCCTGTAAAGATTTCAGCCTAGGAAATCTCACGAAGCAGTTTTCCAGTCCATCATATAGGGTTGCTAGGCATTGGGATAAAGTCGATGGCACACGACAATGATGATAGGACTAAGAGACAGGAAAGGACCCCGGGTAGCACAATGATCAATGTCTGGTCTGCTGGCCAAAACATTGGTGGTTCAAACTCAGCCCCTGACTCTCTGAGAGAAAGACCTGGTAATCTCCTCCTATAGAGACTGAAGCCTAAAAAATCCGTGGGACAGTTCTCTGTCACACAGGATCATTTTTGAGTTGAAATTGACTCCGAGCACCTAACAACAACAAGAGATAAGAAAGGAGAGGAAAAAAGAGCGAGATACCTTTATATTTAATTCTGAGTTAAGAAAGAGGTATTTGATATTCTTATTTAAAAATGAAAAGTTATTCATTAAGTGGACTTCAGCATAACTTGAGGACTCCTTCCATCGTAACTCAATACTGCAAGGATAGAGTAGCTGGGGCAGGGGGCGGGGGACCATGCTCTTAGACGAATTCCAGGCCATTTGGCACAACTAGCGTTTTGCTAAGAGAGCTCTCTGCACCCCACATTGGTGAGTGGCGTCTGGGGTCTTAAAAGCTGCCAAGCTGCCATCCGAGGACACAGCAGATGGTCCCAACTCAGCAGGAACAGATGCTCACCGAGGACCAAAATGGCATGTGGTAAAGACAACCGAGAAGACAGAGAGACCCACAAGAGTGGGTGCCTACATCGACTTGGGACCGAAAGAACCGGATGGTGCCCGGCCACCACCAGTGATAGCCACGATGGAGCTCACAGAGAGGAGTCTCACAGGCAACACAAGAATAAAGAGGTGCATCATGAGATCTCCACTAAAAGACCTCAATTGATGGTCCAGCGGTTTGGGGGTTCCTCTGAGAGCATGGCCCCCTGCCCTGATGCTGCCCTTTCCCATAAATTATAACAAAGGTCCACTCTTTGGACAGGAATGGATTGGACTTGGCAATGCAGAGTGACCATATGTTGGAAGCACTTTATGGTTCTATACATCTATAGGATATCATCTTGCTGACCTCTGGCTGGAGGAAGGGGAGTGGACGGACAGGAGGGGAAAGGAGGCTGTTGGGAGGATGAGACATGTATGGAGCAGAGAGGAATAGTGTGCTGTCACCGGACAGTGAGAGCAGTGGAAGCTGCATATAGGGGGGGCATGTAAATTTATATGTGAATGTACATTTTCACTCAGTTATGTTAAATAAAAATAAAAATTAAAAAAAAGAAAAGTTATTAACTTTTTTCATCTTAATAAAATTTAGAATGGCAAGCTAAAAAATTCATAAGGATTATAACTAATTGAAAGGTTAACATTAAGACATTTTAATCACTGAGAAGGCAGCATAACAGATATTTCAATTCTGTATTTTCAGTCAACATGTACTGTTTCTCATTAATCTATCACACACTGAGCAATTAACAACTTTGGCCATATATCAAGATACAATCACCAGTATATAGAAAGCACATGACTTGAAATGCATTCATGAGAGGACTATCAACTTTTCCCTAAATTGATTTAGGTGGGATTAATATATGTTTCAATCTAGGTTTTGAAAAAACCGTTGCATTCCCAGCTTCTTAATATCCTAATGATGACTTAATTTCCCTTGGTTGATGGCCTCATTGGAAGGAACAAGTTGAAACACAGCACAAAACAATATTTTACAGAAGGAGCCAGATTTAGTGGATACCAGCTGATTATGAGAAAATGTAAGGCAGACATCCATGTGGCCAGTATGTGGCTTCTTTTATAGGCAAATCTAATTTTCATTCATTCAACACATGTTTAGGAAGCAGCTGTGTTATCTCGGGCACTGTTATAGGCACTGCGTTAAGATGTGAACAAAACAGAAAAAATCTGCACTATTATTCAGCTTTGTATGTGAAATCATCTAAGGGAGATTAATCATAATGTGATACATGATCATTTGATTTAGAAACATGGAAACTAAGCACGGGTAAGAAACCCATTGCCTTGACCAACCTGGTTTGGTTAATGACAAAATCCCAACCCCATCCTGCTAAATGCTTTCGGCAGCATCACACCTTGAATGCCTGCGGGTAAAGAAGTGGTACCAAGAGGGGAGTACAGATAGCTCCCCACTTACAGGGTCCTCCAGTTACCACAACCATACTTAGTATCATCCATTTTTTTCTGTACATCTTACTGTTAGTAATATGCACCACATACAATGTTGTAGCATATAATTTGCTAATGTTTTCCTTCTTGGCTGCCTACCTGCATGTGTTCAGTGTTATGATTTACTGATCAAAACACTGCCATATAGCAGGCTGTGGCCTGGTCTATGATGAAGTCGGTGTCAGTGTAGAAATCATAAGAGATAGAAAGCCAGGTAATGTTCTACTCCAAAGACAGACAACAATTGAAATCGAACTGTGTGCATGCCTGAAATTCATTACAACTCCAGCTTTGGTGTTACAATGCTGACTTTGACAAATAAAGATTGGATTTATAAAAACATTATTAATAAAGGACAGTAATAGTGAAAGCTAAAAAACAAACAAAAATTGGGTGCGCAGTATGGAGCCCCTGACATAGCAGGAGAAGGATAAGTGTGTATAACTAGAACTCTACCAAATGACCACACTTGGTGGTCCACTGGAAACATGGCCCCTGGACTTTGTAACCCCAAACTGCATCCAGCACTGAAACCAGCTCTCCAAAGAAGTGGACGGGACTCTGTGAGACATGGAATGTGGCTGGTGACCAACAAACCTGTGGACTGAAACATATACACTGGGTTGTGCATGAAGCTCATCACTGGAGGTGAGATGATGGGGTGAGGGGGTACAGATCTTGGTCCAATGAGCATGGGAAGGTCTAGATGGAAAGTGGGAGTGTGATGTCCTGGGGAGAAGAGGGGAATGCAGTTAGAGTAGAATATTGTTCGTGATATGGCAAATTGATATGGATTGTAAACTTGACCTTAAATCACAGTAACATTTATTAAAGACAAACAAACAAACAGGTATTCAACTTGTATCAGAACTGCTTTAGGACAGAATTGTTGGGATGGAGCCCTATTCTGGGTTGGGGACTACCTGCATGAGATATGAAGAGTACAGCAGGCAGGAGGGAACTGTACTTATATGGGAAGAAAGACCAGGAGTTGCCAGGTCTTGAACAGCAACTGAAAGTCAGATTTTTTACATGAATTTCTTGATGTTTAAGTTTGGGAAGCTACTACAAAATTTTCAAAAGCACCATGTGAGTCAAAAGGAATACACACATCGGCTGGCATCAGTGGTCTTAGTTTTGAGTCCAGCAAAGCCAGAGACTCTTGGGAGATAGTTGACTCCAACACCCAGGAACTCCAGGGCAGAAAGGAAGCTCATAACCTCAGCAGAGTCATCCTTGATTCTTCAGTCCCCAAAAGATGTCGATTATGATTTTGGGTGACTTGCTCAATCATTGTTTATCCACTCCTTCCGTAAACAATGATAACTGGCTTCTCTGGCTGAAACACTGGTCTACTCGTCTTCCAAAGAGCTCCGGTTTGGCCAGCCTTTGAGGGTCTTTCATCAAAGGGCGTTTGGATGACCTTGAAATTGTCATGTCCTGTGATAATGCCAACCTTGCATAATCACACAATGCATTCACTTGACTAGTCAGATGCATTTTCTGAGGGCGACCAAGGAAAAATGTGATTGCAGTATCCTGCTTCTTCCAGAACTTCTGTTTAGTGCTTTGTGATGTACGTATTTTCTCTGTCAGAAGAAAACAAAAGACAGCTCCTCCCTCCAACTGTTTCTTGCAACTTCGCTTTGATTTTTCGGCTGTTGTAAACACAGCCCTCTAGGTGGCGCCATTCGCAGCTCTCAGAGGTCTCCTGGGCCCGCTTCACTTCCTTCGCCCAAGCAACCCACCGCAGTCGAGTAGATTCCAACTCATAGTGACCTGTAGGCCACGATATTGGCCAGGCAGCTGTGCCAGCAAGCTCTGCACACTGCAGCTCTGGTACGGTCTGCAACAGTTTAGACTGATTTCGAACTGGTCTTTGGGGTGACCATTGCATGCCGACCAATTCTCCTTCCCGTTGCTCTGAATAATGGCTAAGAGAACTGCTCCTTCTTCAGAATTCCTCCAGCAACACATTCCCTACACCGTGGCTTAGCAGGAAATGCTCTGCACCTTGTGTTGTTGTTCCTTCGTTAACGCATGTGACTGCCTGCCCCCCAAAATCAAAAAGCCCTGCTCCCGGCCTCGTCAGGGTAGATTATTTCTTCATCAGCTGCTAAAGCATTGACAGCAGTTACGGAAGACAGGGTCCTGCTCTAAAGCAGCTCTGAATCCCTGGGAGAGAGTTGTTAGTGGGCATCAAGTTGATCCTATGCGACGCAGAGTAGAGCTACTGTATACACAGTGTTTTCAAGGCTGTGACCTTTTGGAAGCAGGTTGCCAGGACGGGCGGTCGAGGCACCTCTGGATGGATTTGAATGTCAGGATGTTTAATGGTCCAGTGCTTAACCATTTGCTTCACCCAAGGAAGGACCTGTGAGAGACAGTAAAACAAGTAGACGATTACAGCGGTGTGGTGCAGGCTATGAAGCATCCATGCTGCCTCAGCTGTCACAGAGTAACAAGCTTTCCCCTCCCCAAAAGTTCCTTTTACAAGAAGTAGTCCTTTTCAATGAGTCCAGGATCACTGCCCTAATACTGAACTATGACCTGTACTGTTTGTCACCCTTCCCCCCCAGAATCCACAGAACAGGTGATGTGATTGTGGAGACACGTATCCATCTTAGGGTACCAAAGAAGATGTGACAGATGTCCCATTTTCCTCTGGAGTTGACTGCTCCTTGTATTTTGTGGTTTATTTTTCAGCTGTTGAGTACGTGCCCTTGAGTTCTCAAAATGGTTTGTTATCTTACAATCAGAAAATCTGGTGGGGTAGTGGTTAAGTGTTATGTCTGCTAACCAAAAATTTGGCTGTTCCAAATCCTCCAGGCACTCTTTGGAAACCCTGGTATGGCAGTTCTCCTCTGCCTATAGGGTCGCTATGAGTCGGCATCAACTGTGTGCGTATCTACCTGGGGTGATTTGGAACTGCTGTAGGTGGGCATTTTTTGAAAACCTTTCTATTCTCCACCTTCCTTAAGAAGTCTTCAGTTCTCCTTAACAGAAAGAATTATTCCTTTCTTTTGGATACGTTTACGTTGTTGCTTCTGTACCTACTTTAATAAAATTCTTTGCAGTTTGTCTTTTATCAAAACTCTTCAGAGCCTCATATCTTATCAGTCTCTTGAGGGCAAGACCATACTTTATTCACCCCAGTAGCTCTCTCTTCCTGCACTTTGGTCCTTGTTATTGATGCAGAGTGAGCAATGAATAAAGTTTCCTGATTTGATAAACTGAGATATTGTAACATGATCCATGTTTAGTTACATATTTTAGAGTATATGCTTATAGAACAATAACATTAATAGTTCCGGCAAGGATTTTTTTGTTTGACTCATGTTGTATAAATATTTGTTTGATAAATACTTTTCAGATACATATGTAAAAGTTTCTGGATAATTCTCTGTTCAGACTTGGAACAGTCTGTTCCTGTTTCCTTCTTGTCACCTATATACGGCTCCACTATTGTGCTGGTTTTCTTTACTTTCTGGTTTGTTCCCAGTACTTGAGGAAACATCTGACGTGCTGTATTTATTCAAATATCTGTTAAGAACTGGGAAATGTCATTGACACTAGGCATACAAGCATTACAAACTAGATTTTCTATGTATCTGCAACGTTCAAACCCATCCATAGGTGCCTCTGACTTAAGGCCTGGTGATCTGCTTCTGGAAGGTCACAGCCTTGACAACTTAACGACCATATGCAACAGTTGCACTCTGCACACACAGGATCATTCACTCTGCACACATGGGATCACCATGAATTGGAATGGACTGGGCAGCAGCTAACCAACAGCAAACAATCTGCTGAAGCAGTCTAATTCCTTCCATCAAGTAACAGGTCCGTTCAGTCAAAATGAATTATCTGATCTCTCAATGGCACCGTTTGAAGGACATTTTCAAAAGACTCAGCTAATCCTTGGTAAGGAAACTAGAAGTCACTGTCATTTGTTTCTCTGTGTTTTTTTCTTCTCTGAAACTGAAGTATATGTATATATATATGTATATATATATATATGTCAGAGAATGCAAACTCATCACTAAATGTTTCCTCAGAAGCCATTCTTAATTTCTGCATATTCAATTTTAATCTTTAATTTCATTAGTCACTTAATTTGAAATTTTAATTTGGCAGTAAGTCTAGTGGCTTTTTTGCAGGCTTTTGCATAACAGGGGTAATAAGATTTGCCCTGTCTGCTTTCCTGGTCAAGGTGAAATGCAGTCATCCCCTGGGCTGAATATTCTTTTAAAAACCAAATCAAACAATACAAATTCCACGCCATCAATTCTGACTCACAGTGACCCTGTAAAACAGAGTAGAACTGTTCTATACAGTGGAGTCAAACTGTCAACCTTTTAGTTTGCAGCTATAGCTCTTACCCACCAGACCACCAAAGCTCCGTTCTTTTAAAAATGGAACTAAAACAGTGGATTTTATACCTTGATGACTTGATTCATCCAAATCCTGGCCTACAGAGTGTGTGTGTATGAGCTGGGGTGCTGTGCGGAGTAATGACAAATGAAAGAAGGAAGCCACACAGCTGTCATCAAAGAGCTCTATGTGCACTGACCTACAGCAACAGTACTGGTGACCTCACCTGATATTCTGGATCAGTACATTGTATCAGAGACATGTCAGAGAAAATATTAAATAGGAAAAAGACTCTGCTCATAAAATATAAATGTCAGGTTCTACCTGAGCAGGAAGCAATGTGGGTTTTACCAGTTGTAGCTATTAGGCCAAATGGCAAGGAAAAAAAAAATTTTTTTTTTTTTCATTTATAAGTGGTATGTCAAAGCAAAATAGGCGAACAGCATTTTCAAGTAAACAGCCTCAATCAAAAGCGGAAAACAAACAATCAGAATGAGATTTTGCTAGGACAATGTTGGTTTCCTCATTTTTATATTTTATTTTTCCTTTTCCTTTATCCCACATGATTTTGCATTTCCCCATACATCATCCATAATTGAATCTCTGTCTAGGAAAATAAGTTTGATTATTTATTAAACATCAACATCACGTGCCTTCACAAAAACCAGACGTGATCTTGTAAGAAACAAAGCCAACGTCAATGACATGAAAAATTGGAACCCATCAGGAAGCTCTTGGAAACTTGGGCAGCTTCATTTTTCTGCTCACCATTTACATTTCTATCTCAAGCAACAATGTAGACTGTTTTGCCTGTTAATCTTCCTCCTGACCCCTCCAAGAACCACTGACAATTTGTTCTCTTCCCTAGGCCCACCTCACAATTCAGATGACCTTTATTATTTAAGACTGAAGTGGGGCCGGAGGTGATACGAGACATTTTCTGACTGAATGATGTTTTACACATAGGGATAGGACTGCAAGACATCAAAAGAGACCTACATGATAAGTAGAAAAACCTACTTTACTCATGGATAGGAAGCCTTAACATTGTGAAAATGTCTATTCCACCCAAAATGTAATCCCAAGACAAATTTCAATGGCATTTTTTAATGAGATAGAGAAATAAATCACCAACCAAGTTCATACAGAAAAGGCAGAAGCCCTGGAGAAGTAAAACATCACTGAAGAAGAAGAACAAAGTGGGAGGCTTCACATTTCCTGACTTTAGAAACTATTACACTGCCACAGTAGTCAAAACAGCTTAATACTGGTAGAAAAACAGATACACAGATCAAGGGAACAGAATAGAGAACCCAGATATAACATCATCCACCTATGAGCAGCTGATGTTGGACCAAGATTCAAAGTCTGTAAACTGGGGAAAAGACAGGTTCTTTAATAAATGGTCTTGACATAACTGGATATCCATCTGCAAAAAAAATGAAAACCAACAAGACCGATATCTCACATCATGCACAAAAACTAACTCAAAGTGGATCAAAGGCCTAAATGTCAAATCTAAAACAATAAAGACCATGGACATAAAAATAGGAACAACACTGGGGGCCTTAATATATTGCATAAACAGACTACAAAACATTACTAGCAATCAACAAACACCAGAAGAGAAAATAGATAACTCTTAAAAATCAAACACTTAGGCTCATCTAAAGACTTCACGGAAAGAGTAAAAAGGCTATTTACAGACTGGGAAAGAATTTTTGGCAACCACATATCCAACTGGTGTCTCACCTCCATAATCTACAAAGTACTGCAAAACCAAAACAAGACAAATAACTCAGTTAAACAATGGGCAAAGGATATGAGTAGGCACTTCACCAAAGAAGACATCCAAGTGGCTAAAAGATCCAAGAGGAAATGCTCACAATAACTAGCTATTAGAGAAACCCAAATGAAATCTACAGTGAGATACAGTCTGACCCCACCAAGGCTGGCATTAATCTAGAAACCACAAAATAATAAATGTTGGAGAGGTTATGGAGAGACCAGAACTCTTCTACATTGCTGGTAGGAATATAAAATGGTATAACCACTTTGGAAATTGATTTGGCTCTTTCTTAAAAAGCTACAGATAGAACTACCACATGATCCAGTAATCTCACTTCTTGGAGTACATCACAGAGGAATAAAGGCTTTCACATAAATACATATATATGCACACCAATGTTTATTGCAGCACTGTCTACAATGGCAAAAAGATGGATTCAACCTAGGTGTCCATCAACTGATGAATAAACTATGGTATATTCACATGATGGAATACTATGCAATGATAAAGAATAACAATGATTTTTAGGAAATATCTGATATCATGGAGTTATCTAGAAGGCATTATGCTGAGTATAATTAGTCAGTTGCAAAAGGACAAATATTGTTTGAGACCTCTATTATAAGGACTTAAAAGTTTTAAACACAGAAGAAAATAATTTTTGATGGTCACAAGTGTGAGGAGGAGGGAGACAGGTCTTCATAGATTAAATAGTAGGTAGGAATTGAGTATAGGTGAATGGAGTGACAGCACACAGTAGAAAGGAGGTTAGTACAACTGGATTGCCCGGAAAGCTAAAAGGTTTTCTAAATACAACCCAACATTTTGCGGCACAAAGTAGTAGTGACAGGGGTCTAGGGACCATAGTTTCAGGGGACACCTACTTTAATTGGCATAATTAATTTTTTTTAAAAAGAAAATGTTTTGCATAACACTTTGGTCTTAATAGCTAGCAAGTGGCCATCGAAAGTACCATAAAATGGTCGCGGTCCACCTGAAGCAGAGGGGAACGAACCATATCAAAGACATGAGAAAAATATGAGCCCAGTAGACAGAAAGTAGCATATAATCGCCAGCCTACATCAGCATGACACCAGAACTAGATGGTGCCCAGCCACCACCAATGACTGCCCTTACAGGGAACACAAGGTAAAGTCCCTGAGGTAGGGAGAGAAAAATGAGTGCAGAACTAGAACACTATTAAAACACCAGACTTGATGATCCAACAGACTACTATCTGTTGGCCTCGAGCTGAAACCAGTATGGAAGCCCCTCTTCAAAGACTGGACCCGACTGTAGGTCATAGAGTAATGCTGACTTAAATATAAACAGGAGGCGGGCTGAGCAGCTCTTGGGCAGAGGCAAACCGAGAGGGTGGAGGGGGACAGGAGTTGGTTGAACGGATACGGGAGGTACAGGGTGGAAAGTAGGAGTGTGTTGTCAAAGGGTGGAGAGAGCAGCTCAAGTTTTCAAAGCGGTGTGGGTGCGGGGGTTTTCCATGGCAAATTGATTTGGGTTGTAAACTTTCACTTAAAGCACAATAAAGTACTTTAAAAAGTAAGAATAGGAAAGAATACACATATGGGCTTAGGGCTGCCCGGGGAGCAGAGGCGCTGTCCCGAATAGTGGGCGCGGACGCGAGCGCCACTGCCGCCTGCAGGCACCGGGCAGGGTGTGCGCGGAGCCAGGCTGTTCGGGGGTCTCGCCGGTCCGAATCTTGCGACTGGCAGCAGGGCCGAGGCCGCGTTCCCAGGCTGGTGGGCAGGAATTCCCGGCCGGCGCAGGCCGCCATATTCCTGCTTTACCACGCCCGGGCGGCCGGCCCGGCAGCAGCAGGTTGGCGGCCGCCCCAGAACACGGCAGCGGCCGCGGGTTGGAGCGTCGCGGCAGCGCGCCAGGGAAACCCAGTCCCCCGCCTCGCCCCCTGCCGGGGGCGGCTGTGACCGCCGTGCCAGCGGACCCCGCCAAGCTGGCGGGAGCGGGGGGCTCCCGCAGAGCCCGAAGGGGGCAGGTCCAGGGCCGAGCGCGGCGCGGGCGAGGCCACAGCCACACGGGGAGGCGCAGCGCCGCGGCTGCGAACCCAGGAAAGCCTTCCAGGAGGGGCCGGGCGGCACCGCCTCCCGGCTCCCCTCCTCCCGCGTCCATTCCCTGCCTCCCTCTCTCCCCCCTCCTCCAGCCGCCACCGCCTCCCTCCCGGATCTGTGCTCCAGTTCAGAGAAAGAAGAAAATGTGTGTGTGTGGCGAGGGGGAGGGCGAGCACTGAGCAGCAGCTCCGCGCCTGGCAATCCGGGCCGGGGGTGGGCGTCTGGCAGAGGCGGAGACCGAGGAGGAGGAAGGAGTACGCGGCGGCGGCGGCGGGCGGGCCGGCCGGCAAGCGGTGTTTGCGCGCGAGCCGGGCGGTGGGCGCGGGCAGGGCCAAGGGCGCCTGGGAGCCGTGTCAGGCGGCGGCGAGCAGCGGGCGCGCCGGGCGCGGGGAGCCGTCGGCAGCTGCTCGCTGCGCGGACGCCCCGGTGCATGTGCTGTCGCCGCCGGGCGCACAGTTTAGGGGAGTCTCCGCGGCAGCGGCGGCGCGGGGGGCGAGGCGGGCTCCCGGTTCCCGGGAAGGAGGCGCGGGCGTCTGAGCGAGGCCGGGCGCGGCGGCCTTCCTTCGCGCGCCCCCCGAGCCAGCGCCCGCGGCCGCCTCCCGCGCCCGCCTCGTTGCTCCCGCGGGCCAGGCGGCCACTCCGGGCTGCTCGCACCCGCCGCGCCCCCAGCCCACCTGGTCGCCCGGCCCTGGCCGCGGCCCCCGCGGCGGTTCCCGGCAGCGCGCCCGGGCGGCGGGGGCTCAGTGGCCACCGCTGCCTCCGGGGAGCGAGGGCGGGAGGGTGTGTGTGCGCGCGTGGGAGCAGGGGGTGCCTGCGAGGCTGCAGTGGAGGCACTTTGGAAGAATGACTCTGGAGTCCATCATGGCGTGCTGCCTGAGCGAGGAGGCCAAGGAAGCCCGGCGGATCAACGACGAGATCGAGAGGCAGCTCCGCAGGGACAAGCGGGACGCCCGCCGGGAGCTCAAGCTGCTGCTGCTCGGTGAGTACGGCCCCAGGCCTTCTAGCGGGCCTCCGCGTCCCCGCCCGCAGTCCCTGGCACCTCGTGGTAGCTGTCCTTGGCGACCCCCGCCCCCGGCGCGGATGGCTCACCCTGTCCTCCCCGGGCACGCGGGCGCGTCCCTGGCCACCACCCGCACCCGCACTCGCGCGGGCGCGCGAGCGGGTACACACAAGCGCGCGCGCGCGGACAGACACACAGAGACACACACATATCGCACTGTCCTGCCCAGTGCCTCGGTGTTTGCTTTTTGGTATTCCTGAAGGCTGTGCACTCGAGGTGCTCGTTATCTGCTGTGCATCTCCTGAACGGAAAATCACTTCTTTGGAGAGCCTCGGGGCACGGGGGTGGGAAGGTGGGCAGAGGGTTGAACTTAAAGTATGGTAGCGCGGCGCCCCGTGGGATGGTACTGTGGGGAGCTGTGTGTGTGTGTGGCCCCGAGCGTGGCGAGCTGAGCCAGGACACGCTAGAAGATCGTGTGCGGTGGAGTGGCGGGTGCATTCATTATCTGTGCGTTCTGGGGTCGGGAGTGAATAGGAGAACGGTGGGCAGACTTGCGACAGGGTCACCAAGGAGTGCTGATGAGGGAACAGAGTGCCTGGCCCCCTAAAGAAAGGGGGCTTATGTACTGGGGATAGGGGTATCCCCGGATATCACAAAAGTGCTATTATTTAGCCATCACACCACCGAAAAGAAGGACCCTAGAGGAGTTTCTTGGCCAGGAGTAGTGACTGGCGTGTTTCTTATCTGCTCCCTTCCTTCCGATAAAAATGAGGGATGGAAGAGCGTTGTGCTGTGTGGTCGTTGACAGCGAAGGCTATCTTCTGTTTAAATGAGGCAACCCCAGATGTAGGCCTGAATTCACAATAGTTACTACTGAAAACCCGTGCACCCTCCCCATTACTCCCGTGGAAACAAATAGAAACCTTTTGTTAGATTAAAAAGGACATCGTTTTAGTATCGTTGGAATCTGGGCTAGAAGGAAAACGGGAAGTCGAGCAAAAATTTCTTTTTAATTACTAAACAGCCCAACATTCTGCTTTAACACTAAATTATCAAGAAAATGCCTATTCTCAAATAGGAATTCTATTGATTGTGATCTCTGAGAGAATGTTCAGTATCAAGTCATCAGGGTTCACATACAAGCCAGCATGACATAACTCTGAGCTATTGTAGTAGGAAGTGCAAACAGCTTTGCAGTAACAGGCCTGAAAAATGTCTGCACTTGTGTTCTGGTTTTTTGCTTGTATAATAAATATGTTTCTCCAACGTTTCTGTAAGAAAAGAATATTGCATTGTCAGGGTTGGAGAAGCTGGTGTTCTTTATCTTGAGCGTTCTGTCTTCTGGCTCAAGGAAACGGTTGCCTTTGGGACTGCACTGCTGTGTGTTGGATCATTTATAAGAGGGAACAAAATACAATGATCCCACAAAGTTACAAATGGTTAATTGACATGTCATGCTTTATGTCTTCCTTTTGAAGCTGGATTCCATAAGTGTGCACATGTTTATAGGAAACAAAAGGCAAAACCCTGGATGAAAAGAGGTGGGCTTAGGGGAATGAACTGAGAGAAGGGGCAAACTGCAATTGGGAAGTGATGAGTGTGTGTGTGTGTTAATTCTCGTTTGGGGGCTGCTGTTAATGTGCAGTTGAATGTTGAAAATGTGCAGTTGAAAATGTGCAGTTGAATGTTTCTTGAATTCTCAAGATGAGAAGAAAGCAGGGCAAGAAAAAATTGTAGAGTACTTAGGGGCTCGAATAGGAAAAAAGCATGCATTTTAGAGTGATTCAAAGGATTTGTTTTGGAGTGGTTTGGTTTCTATTTTTCCCTGTTAACAGTCTTGAGTTCTTTCTGCTCATCTGCAAACAGGGTGTTGGAGGTCTCTCAAGCCAACTCTATTGCCTGACATTAACAGGAGCTCAGGGTTTCCCAGCAGCTGAGTTAGAGCCTGGGGGTTTGTCCCAGGGATGATGTCTGAATGTTTAGGAGAACTTCAGGGGGAAATAAACATATATACATGCCTAATTACATACTGTACATTTAAATAACAGTCTGTGCTTTCAAAACTGAACTTGGAGATAATTTTCTGAGGGGAAAAATAGAGTCAGACAGTTTTCCTGCTAAAGTGGTGTCAGTGTGGAGAACTGCCTCCTATGCCACAAAATATTTGAGTAGGGCTTCGTACACCAGCCCCATATGAGCTATTAGAAGTGGTAGGGAAATATGAGATTAATTTAAAACCGATCTTTATGAATAAGGTTCAGAAATTATACCAGCTGTCTATCAGAAACACTGTTCCTAGACATCATCCTGTAAGAACTGTGACAGCTTTGTGTTCTAGGTGTACTGTATCTGTAACGTATCTGTGCTATTGCTCTAGTCATAATGCCAAGCCAAGCCAAGTGCCGTCGAGTCGGATATACGCTAAATATAGCTATGTGTGTGAGTATGGGTGGGTGACTTCACAGTCTTTGGAGTCCGAGAGGGAAATGGTGGTTGTCTTGCAGAACAGGGGGAGGTGCTGGGGCGGGCTCCCGATTGAGGAACTCCTGCTGTGTGGTGCTGATGAGTGGATTGAATCTTTGGGTTCCTCCATTCATTTGGTCCCTCCTTACCCAGGGAGGGTGACAGAATATGTTCTTTCACAATTTAGAGATTTACTCACGTTCGTAACTGGCCTTTTTAAATTGAAGAATCATCTACGTATTGGTAATTCAGTGTACAGTTATTTTCAAAGTAAATTTTGGTTTAAGGAATGATGCCATTTTAATGAACTTGTTTTGAGGGATGTAAGTGTGGACTTTAGAATTTGTTGACACCATTTATGAATATTATTTAGTTTTTCCATTAGGGATATTGAGAAGCTAGAAAAGGAAAATGGTGGGTACAGACCCACATCAAAGTGTAGCAGTAAAATTTGGACTGTTTTGATTAATATCCAGCAGTTGTGCCAGTATGTACCAGATTTGTTCTACAGTATTTAAATATTTTGATTTTTGTTCTTTTTTATTGTTGTTTATTGAATCCTGGAATCTAACACCATGAGAGCATCATAGTAACTTCTGAATTCTTGTTCTCTTTAATTTATTCAGTTTCCAAATTCACGTGTCTCAGTGCTCACTTTCTTTTGATTTCTCAAAGAAAAGTTTGTTTGTGTTCTACGTAGATGTACACGGGACTATTTTATTTCACTTGGTTGATGTGTTTATATACTTCATAAGAGTTAAGACCTTTATATTTCCTTAAGCTGATCAGTATTCGTGTATAACTGAAAAACCAAACCAACAGCCATCGAGTCAATTTCGACTCATCGCAACCCTGTAGGACAGAGTAGAACTGCTCCACAGAGTTTCCAAGGAGTGCCTGGTGGATTTGAACTGCTGACTTTTTGTTTAGGCACTAAATATTTCCGTTGGTGTGACATAGGTCGTCCTTCTTAATATTGTCTTTAAAAAAACAACCTGATTACTGTCAAGTCGATTCTGACCCACAAGACTCAGAGTAAAACTACCCCATGGGGCTTCCAAGGAGCAGCTGGCGCATTCAAACTGCAACGTTTTGGTTAGCAACTGAGCTCTTAATATTGTGTTTAAGTCTGTATACGAAGCAAGTGCCTGTGAATGCCTGCTTCCAGACATGTATGTTTATCCTGAAAAATTTTCTCTTTCAGTTTACTGAGTAGACAGTTTTCCTCCTATTAACCTGTTCATATTTTACATGTATTTACAGTCAGTACTCCACAGAGTTTAAGCATCAAATAGGAAGATATAGCAAATCTTTTTGGTCAGATTCCACTGAGTAAGAGCAGGCAAGGTATAGGCCAGTCTTAAACAGAAGAATGTATGTTCTTGTTCTTCTGAACTGAATTGTGTATGTGATCGTAGATTTCTTCCTATTCTAGATTGCAAATGTGTGAGGGGAGAGATTGTGTCAGTTTCATTCATTGCTGAATCCCAGCATCTAGCATAACATCTAATTCATAGAGTGCTCTCAGTGCATATTTGTTGAATGAAATAAATTTATTTGTGACTTTTCTGATAGAAACTGGGGCAATAAAATTATGAGTAAATTATGGAGACATAGGGATGTGTGATGTTTTTAATCTGTGAAAGATAACATTATGTTCTTCCTTAAAAAATTGTGTGGAACTCTTTGAACCCATTGATTGCAAATGCATTTCAGGACAGAAAGTGTTAAAGCAAGAGGTAACACCATGTATCAAACAGTTCTGTCTGAATGCATTAGGAAATGATGATAGTCATACTTAAAAGTATGAATGTCTAAAAGAGAAGAAACCCTTCCATGTCTTGATTGCTTTTTATTGTGCAGTATTTGTTTAGCCCTGTCATCTTGTCATCTTTTTGCCGTACATTTTTCTCCATGGCGTGGTGATCAGAGTGAATTTTTAAAATTCTCTAGAGCATAGATGGTGGCTGGGTACATTTTTATGATTTCCTTATACAATTACATGAGGATAACCACAGTGATTAAATATGGGCCTTTAGAAACTGCAGATAGGATATTTTTAATTTGAGGGCTATACATTTGTAAGGGATGCTGTGCAGTTGTAGAGCAAGAAGGGGCTTGGAAAGCAGGCCGTGCTCTGGTGACTTCAGACTGCATGGAGAATTCATTCACACTTCCTACCCCACCCCATCCCACCTCAGGTAGGTTAACTGGAGAAGAGTGGGTTTGTGCTGGAGGAAGAATGGATATGTTAGTTAGATTCCCTGAATTAACTTGGAAGATGGTTACTATGTAGGGGTTGTTGGGGGCTATTCAGAACCATACAATGAAAACATCCCTCTAAACAGAACTCCTAATAGCATCTCCCTCACTGTACCAAAATCCAGTGTTTATGAGGCTATTTTTAAGGATAAGCCAGTTTTAATTTTTACTGCTCCTCTAGCTTCCAAGTGTTGAATATTTCTAAATGTTGGAATTTTATTTACATGTATCTCCTTTCTTGTTTCTGTTTTTTTTTTTTATAGTTATAGTTTATATATAAAGAGTGAAGTGTTAACTTCTCTCATAAAAAGGAGAACTGTGGCCTTATCCTGAAACCTGCAGAGTAAGATTTTGATTGAGCCTTGTAGATTCATTGTGTAGATCGGCCCATGTAATTGTCAGTCATCTACTTCCATGTTACTGCTTCTTGTGGGATCCTTGGCACAAATTAAAACCTTTCCGGGCATTGAAATTACCTCTGTGTACCTATTCAGATATTTTTAGGTGAGTTTATAAAGGAGAATCAGAACAGCCATTTAGTATCCATTTTATTTATTGGAAATAAATTTGTTCTCCTCTTTGCCATTTAAAAACAATGGTGCCAGTCAGTAAGAGACGTCTTATGTTCAGTTTGCAGAGATTCCTGTTACATGTAGTTACGGTTTTTATTACAGATGCATTTTTAAGGACCTGCGGTAGCTTTCACAGTTGTGACGCTGTGTGCTATGCTATGCTAAACTTAGCAGAAGAAAGGAACAAATTTCTCTTCATGATCCAAGCCAACTGTACACTTAAAAAGAAGTTAACAGGGTTTTCCCAGTGATGGTTTTGATTCTGGCATTTATATTTAATTTAGGCTTTGTGTGGAGCTGTTGGTGGGAATGTTGACTGGGTGTTGTAAAGGGGTTGTAGGGAGATCAAAGAATACGTCTTGGGAGAGAGAAGCCCTTTTAAGAAGGCTAGGATTGCTTTCTCTCTAAGAAGGTAGAAGGAATCTGCTTCTTTTCGACTCTGTTGCTTTAGGGGGAATACAAATATCTGTAGCAACAAATTTAAAGTCTAATTTTCTGGTCGAAGGAGGAGGGCTGACTGTGACATTTTCTAAAGGGAAAGTTTTATAATGGCCTTTGAGCAGGGTTAAGATCGCCACAAAATTAATCCCTGGGAAGTACGAAACAGCAATAGACAGAAAAATGTGTGATTGTTGGTAATTAAATCTGTGGCAGTCACAGAATACAGGAAACAGTGAATGTTTTCTCTTATTCTTCCGAATGGAGCAACGCTGAAGACAGAGCTATTCTCAGACACAAATTGTGTTTTTTGTGAACAGCTGTTACTAATGAAATTATATTAGTTGTTCAACAGTTGCCTTTGATTTGTTATATTACTGATATGTAAAAATCTGTGGGATCTCTTATCTAATTTGTAGCAGAAAGGAGCAAAAAGACCTGAACATGCAGTTGCAAATAAGTTCATGTATCCTAGGTGGTCGTGAATCTGGGCTTTACAAACAAAAATAAACATCCGAAAAGGAAATTCTGAGACCTGAAAACAGAACTTGTTAAATAGCTCTGGTGTTGAGCTAGCATTAATTTCTGAAATCAGTGCAGACGATTTTGCTTTAAAGATTTTCATATCTAAAAATTTATGAACAAATTAATATTAAAAAGAAGATTATGAAAATATTTCAGGTTCACTTACTCAACAAACACTTGTCAGTTACTGGAAATTAAGCATTTCTTCCAAATTTTTTATGAAGCGTACTAAAAGGAAGGAAGTTGCATTCAGAGTGCTGGTCAAATGAATAAATATTAAGCACCTACTGTGTGTAAAACAGAAACCTTGGTGGTGTGGTGTGTTAAGTGGTACGTCTGCTAACCAAAAGGTTGGCAGTTCATACTCGGCCAGGTGCTCCTTGGAAACTCCATGGAGTGGTTCTGCTGTGACCTCTAGGGTCACCATGAGTGGGACCTGACTTGAAGGCAGTAGGTTTTTTTAGGTTTAGGTGTGTAAAACAGGAGCCCTGTTAGCACAGTGGTTAAATGTTTGGCTGCTAACGGTTTGAATCCACCAGCTGCTTCTTGGAAACCCCGTGGGGCAGTTCTACTCTGTGATATGGAATCAACTCGATGGCACTGGGTTACATGCAAAATAGTGTGCTATGTGAGACACTCCTTGTTTTTTATTTGCCAAAAGGAAATAGCTACAGCCGCATTTCATAGCTCTTTTTGTTTCATAGTTGACACCCTGGTACTGGCATGTACTTGTGACTCTTACTTCCTGGCTTTGGCTTTTCTATTGGCTGCTAATACAAAGAAAAACTAAACGAAATGAAGTAATCTCAAGACCATTCATTATAGGAGCTTTATGGGGATTATACAACTGGGGAAGCAGATGATCTTAATAATTTGAACTCCTGACTTACATACAGTGCTTTACGTGTTAGTAACTATCTGTGACCAGGTATTAGAGATTGGTTCCCTGTTTCCAGCGGGGAGATTGGAAGCTCCCTAAGGGCAAAGACAGATGCTTCTTTGTATCATCACACTGGTGATGTCCTGCTCAATTCCAGGTGATTCCATTGGCAGTGAGTGGTGCATGTGGGGTTAGGATAGTAGAGGTGGGAGTAGGGTGAGTGATGGACTCCCTAAAGAAGTAGAGAATTTGGAGAAAGTGAATTGATACACTCTTACTTTGTTGTAATGGATATTATCCACATGCTTTCCGTTTTCCACTCTGCTGTTTTATGGGCCACCTGGGGGCACAGTGAAAGAAATTCTGCTTTGGAGATGGGATCATCTTAGTCTCCGTGCTTGGCGTTCATTCATTCTCTAGTGAGAATGATTCACTTGAATATTCTCTTAATTGTTTCAAGCTGAAAAGGCAGTACCAGTTTATCTAGAAGTTTGAAAGGAAAGTTGTTACACACACAAGTGCTTTCAGAAGTGCTTTATTACAGGATTAATCCTGGATCGTGAGCTTTAGAAGCAAGGTGGTTGTTTCAAAGAAGCATATAATTGATTGCAGTGCATTTGGGAGCTAAGATGTTAGTAATGCCATTACCGTCCTGAAAGCTCACAGAAGGGGGACAATAATTGATCCACAAATTAAAGATCAATAGAACAAGACTTTTCGGCTGTTTTCTAGAAAGTGATAGTAATGATAAACATATTCATGTGTATTTCTAAGAGGTAGGAGATAATCTCAAGGCTTCTCCTTGCATTTGGAAAACTGAAATCATGCCCCCTCCAAAGAATTTGACTTTTTTTTTTCCTTGATCACCATAACTTGCGGAAACATTGAAATGAGATGTCTTTTTTTCTTTACCCCAAAGTTTTTTCACCTATTTTATTTTTAACCTTTTATTTGTTTTCTGTGTTTCTTTTTGCTGTAAGGGTAGGAGAGTGATTGGTGGCTTCTTCTCCTACCATATGTTTACTGGTGACTGCAGCTGTCTAGCTGTTTCCACAGAGAAGTGCTTGCCCACCTATTATTCTCTCCTCCAGCTGTTTGTTGAAAAACCAGTTGCTGTTGGATTGGTACTGATTCTTGGTGACACCATATGTGTCAGAGTTGAACTGTGCTCCAGTCGGGTTTTAGTAGCTTATTTTTTGGAAATAGATCATCAGATCTTTCTTTTAAGGTACTGGTGAGTGGACCCAAACGTCTAACCTTTCAGTTAGCAGCTGCTGAGTATATTAACAATTTGTCCCACCCACGGGCTCCTGTTTTGCACAAACCCCTTGCCGTTGAGTTGATTCCGACTCACAGCAGCTCTGTGGGACAGAACAGAACTGTTGCATAGAGTTTCACGGGCTGTAATCCTTGTGGAAGCAGACCATCACAGATTTTGTCCATAGAGAGGCAGGTGAGTTCAAACTTACCCACTGCCCCACCAAGGTTCCTTCCTGTTTGCTGAACGCTCCTCAAAAGACCCTTCTTGTGTGAATACCAGCAAAGCATTTACTCTCGTTTTCCTTAAACAAATGCTTAGAAGTTCTTTAGATTTTCTGGCTTGTACATTTCCTTAAGATTTAGGGAACTTCCAAGTTAGTGGTCCTGTCAAATGTCATGTGGCTGTGAGCTGGTAGGAGGGGAAGTTGGATGTTTTACAACATTAAAAGAAAGAGGTCTGTGAATGTGCCTTCAGGAGATACTAACTTTCTTTAATAACACTGCTTTGGTCTTCAGAATGGAGTACTGTGTTACTGAACGAACTGTGAAGTTCACGTTCCTCTTCTGGCCAAAAAAGAAAAGAGCCAAAGCCACTGCCATCAAGTCGATTGCAACTCACAGTGACCCTGTAGTTTAGGGTGGAAATGTGCCATGGAGGTTTTCCAGGGATCGCCTGGCAGATTTGAACTGCCGACCTTTTGGTTAGCAGACATAGCACTTAACTACTAAGCCACCGGTGTTTCTTGTTGCCCAGAGGGAGAGGTATTTGAGATTGGTTCACTGTTTCCAGCTGGGAGTTACTTGAGCAAGTTACTGGATAATCTGTCGTGGGTTGCTGGGTGTCCAGATAGGCTGCGGTGTGGGAGAAGGGGGTGCAGGCATGTGTTGAATGGCAGTGCCTCTTCCTCATTTAATGATTTGTATGCTGTCACCTCAGCTACTTGAGAGCCTTCAGAATACCTCTTTCTAATTGTATTCCCACTCAGGTAGGGAGGAGGACGTTAGCCATGGCTTTGGCTTTTTTTGCACCCAGTCAGTACTGCGTGTTGGTTTATTTGTTTGTTTTTTAAGATAAAGAACAATTTTTTTTTCTTCCCACATGAATTCATATTTTAGGATGTCTGCTTCTCAGAGGTCTTTCACGATACTGTACATGATTTCTTTAGGTGCTAAATGCAGTTTTCCTTTTGCCTTAGATAGATGACCTGTTTTCTGTTGTGTGTCCTAATAATACGGGGTGATTTTAATTCTCTTCTCCTTGAAAGAGTGCTAGAATCTGTTGTCTGTAACTGTTTTGTCTCTCTAACAGTTGTGATACATTTTTGAAAATTGATAAATTATGCAAAAGGAAAAAAAGGCAGATTGACTTTGGGAATGAACGTTAATTTGGCTACATTAGGAAGTATTTCTTGTAGATGTGCAAATTGGATTGTGTGTGTATAAAAATCAGTTGCTGTCGAGTTGAGCCCGACTCATGATGACCCCATGTATGTCAGTGCAGAACTGCACTCCCAGGCATTTGTATTAACAGCTGATTCTTCAGGAGTAGATTGCCAGGTCTTTCTCAGTTGCTTGTGGGTGGACTCAAACTTCCAGCCTTTCATTTGGTGTCTTTTTTTCTACAGCTTCTGCTGGAAGACAGCCAGGTATTTCTGTCCCACCTTCCTAATTCCTGCCTCCCCCCTGAATTAGCTTTAGGGTCTTTGGTTTGTTTCTTTACTTTTTCAGGAAACATCTGATGAATGAGGAGACTGGCCTAATGGTCTTTCAGGCCCTTAGAACTCTGCAGCCTTGGCATCTCTGCCAGTTGCTCCCTGAAGACAACTGTGGATGAAGATATCCCCAGCTTGCCCCAGCAGGGATGGGCTACACAAGGAAGCATTTGCTGTGCATGTGTACCGTGGCAATGCTGTCCAACAGGCTGTTGACCTTCTGAACTCTTCCTAAGTGACCTCCCTCTTCTCTTTTCCTTTGTAGTGACTCTCAGGGCCTGCAGGCAGCCCAGCCAGTTCCTGGGGACAGAGCTGTGAGGACAGCCTGTGAGTGAGGCTTTCATGTGTCTGTCCAGAGCTCTCCTCCCGCTGCCTGGCATGCTGCTGATAGTTTTCACCATCTCCGCAGGCAATGGTATCAAAACCTTCCTGTTATATCAGCATGAGTCTGTTGCTTCCTGCAGGAAGGGTGATATCCTGGGAGGCACAGAGGTGGAGCCCCAGAGGTGGAGCTCCAGAGGAGCAGAGCTCCAGCTTGCTCTGCCCAGCCTGGGTGTTTTCTTAGATACCCTGAAGGCAGCTTCCTTTGACTCACTACTTTTTTTTTTTTCCTTGAGCTTTAAGCATTGTTTTTCATTTGCTTACAAATAATCTCTGCTGCTCAAGCCCATTCTTGCTATTTTGAGTGAGGGCAGGTTGACCATCTGAGCCAGGGTATAGGGAGTGCCTTATATAACAAACTGGAGCACATTTTTGTTGGCTGTTTTGTAGTTGAACCTTGGGTGGTGCATCTGGTTAAAGCACTCAAAGATTGGATGTTAAAGGCCACTTTGAGGTGTCTGACAAGCAAGGCCTGGCAACATCCTTCAGAAAAATCGGCCATTGAAAACTCTCTGGAGCACAGTCCTTCTCTGCACACTTGGGGTTGCCATGAGTTGGGAGTCAGCTCACTAGCAGCTGGTTACTTGTTTGTATTTTTTAACTATGATGCTGTGGCCTCTGAATTTCCCTTAGTCACACATGGCCGTGATAACAGAAACCTTAATAAAGCAACTTCATTTATCCCTTGTCTGGTTCCTGTGGGAAGGGCTGGATGACCAAAGACACACTAGGTAACTCTTATCCAAGGTGAGAACTTGATTTCACTGGAGTTGCCAGGCAGACTTTTGCCATTTCTGAGCCCCTGTCCTTCTCCTTGCCCAGGTCTTTATTTTCATGATTTGTATCACCTTCAGGCTGGCTTGTCTTGATCACAGATTTGGAGTTGGGCAGGTACAGGAAGAGAAGGAGGAGAGCCCCAGGATAAGCCAGAGGAGCTAGTGGGGTTTAGAAGAGGGTTGGTGTTACAGTAGGGTAGTTGCTACTGTGCCTTTGTCAGACATGGGAGGGAAGGAAGGGAGGAGCCCAGGAGAGCTCTCTGTGCCTCAGCGTGGTATCCTGGGTGTGGAAGAGGTGGGCAGGGCTGCTTCCTCTTGCCAGCTTCACTGCCCTGCCACATTGCTTCATGTTCATTTGAGATGTCCTGTCTGCCCTTTCTCTTTCAGTGTGTGGATTTAGAGAGAAGCAAGCGCAGAAGTCTAGATGGTATGTGGGAAGTCGTCTTTGTGTGCAGTCTCTCCCTTTGCTCTGAGAGGTAGTTAGATGAGTATGCCTAGAGTTTGTAAGAGCTTGTCTCTTGGGCAACAATCAACACATTAAAAGGAAAATTTACAGCATGGCCCTGCCATGTTTTTGTTTCTGTTAGCTGTTAAAGGTGATAGAAATGCATCTGTTATGGCATTGTGGACTCTGCTAATCTAATGATCAATTATTGAAGTATCTCTTGGGAGAATCTTGTGTAGGAAATCTGCTTTCTCCTGGCTTGCGTCTCCTATAGTGGAGCTCCTTTCTGCTGCCGAAGACGATGATTAGATATGTAATATGAAACATTCTTGCCGGGTAAATTCATACGTGTTCAGATGGAGGTGTATAATAAGGAAGTAACTTTGTCATTTTTATCTGAGAAAAGCCATTTATCATTGGTGGGTTGTCTTGCTTGTTCACATTCTAGGCTATCGTGGTGACTATTCACACCCAAGGGTGCAGACAGTTTTTTAAGGTTACTGAAGTAAAGCCTATTTCCGGTTATGACCATTGAACAATCGCCATATGTTTATCCATGATAGAATTGATTTAAGAGAATTTCTTGACTCAGAATATATTTATTCAAAATAGGTCTTGAATGAGCAGGACAAGGTAGTGCTGAAATCAAAACTAAAATTAAAGCCCTTGCCATCACATTGATTCCTACTCATGAGTCCTGATAGGACAGAGTGGAAATGCCCTGTAAGATCTCCAAGGCTGTAATCTTTACAGAAGCAGCGTGCTGTGTCTCTCTCCGTCCCATGGCCAGCTGGTGGGTTCGAACCACTGAACTTTTGGTTAGGAGCCAAGTAAGTAAAGCACTGCACCACCAGGCCTTCCTGGTGAAACAAAAGATGCTTGAATTCTACCTCTGTTGTCATTACTAATCACTTCCTAATGGTTTGAGAATTACTCAATTGTCGCATAGTGGCTCTGACCTGCAGGCTGGAAGTGGAAGCGCCTTGTTGTAGTCAATGACTAATAGGATGTCCTTTGAAATTGTAGTGTCTCCTATTGTGTGTTGGCTTACCTTCAAAGATGGTAACCAAAGCACAGAAGAAACAACTGAAAAATGGTAGACAAAATTCACGAGTCCTGCAGCTGCCTGTCTCAGGCTAGAGAGCTATATCAGACTGCCAGTTAAGTTCTCGCACTCGTCTTAGAAAAAGTTCTGCGAACCTTGTTGCTGAATATCACTATGGTCACTTTCAGAGTACCCCCCTTGGGAAGCTGTACACTGATGCTAATGCCTAGTCCGCCCTTCAGAGCAATTTTGGAACTGTTCCTGGAATGGCCACCAGAGCTGTTGTCATTATTACCCTGGATGTCCTGAATGTCATCACAATGTCTTCCTTTCAATATTTCCTGTATCTTCAGGTAAAGAAAAAAGTCACTGGGAGCCAGATCAGGTGAGTAGGGATGATATTCTAATACAGTTATTTGTTTACTGGCTAAAAAGTCCCTCACCGACAACTACACAGTTAAGTTTGTGAACTTGCTACCTCATCACCGTGCACAATGGCTATTCCAGAAAGAGTTCCAAAATTGGTTTGAACGGTGGACTGCGTGCTGGCATTGGTGCATAGCTTCCCAGGGTTGTGTCTTGAAGGTGACATAGTGATATTCAGCAGTGAGGTATGTAGCACTTATAACAATTAAATTTGCAGACTTAATTGCCAGACCTGGTATTTCTCCGTTAGAATAGTTTCTGATAAACAGTTTGTATTTACTCTATCCATACAATTCTTGGCAAACAGTTGCATTTTAATTGGGCCATTATAGGAGTTCATTAACATTACTTTAGGAAATCTTGACTCCACATATATTTTCATGAAAATCACCAGTTGTGTCCTTAGGGAAACACATTTTCTCTAGCACTTTCCACTCCATGCCATCCTTATGGAAGAGAGATTCTGCTGTAGAGCTTTCTTAAATCCATAGTCTTTCTGCTACTAAAATTACAGTGCATCCTTTCCAGAATTGATACATTGTGCATCCCTCGTACTAAAACACCATACTGTACAATGATTTATTTTTTATATGTTAAAAGTAGGCGTCATTTTTTTGTTGTCTAATGTATCTTTATATTGTGGTTTACTCTCTTTTTGGAATGGAGGTCCTCTAGTGATATTGCTTCTAAATTAATAAGAGAGTTTATAATGAAACTGTTTAATAGACAGTACAGGTTTGAGTCCAGAAGAACTTCCATTGTTCCACTTAAGAATTTTCTTGAGTTCTTAAGAAATTCTGTGTGTTGTTTTTATGTTGGCCCTTGAAAGAATGGCAGCGCATTGTTATTTAATTAGATTATTTTTTCATATTTTGTCAGTGATTTTGAAATTTTGAAATAATGCAATAGTTTTTTAAAAGTAAAAATTGAAAAAGTATTTTAAGATTTACTTATAAATTTATCCCAAATATATCCAGAATGTACCAATTTAATATAAGGACCATGATTTTTTTCGTAATTGCTTTCTAGTTTTTATTTTTGTTTCTTGGATAGGTATATTATACATTTAACATATTATAAGCATTTTCTATGTGTCCATATTGAATATTTGAAATGGCTGTACAATATTCTGATGAAAGGAAGCTTAATTAATTTGCTGGGATACTCTCCTTTTTTTGGACTTTGAGGTTTCTTCCAGATTTTCCATTGTAAAAATAGTGCTGTGATAAAGTTCTTTGAAGGTAGCTTTTTAAAACTCACACACACACACGCATGATTTTATTAGAATAGATTCATAGAAGTGCTATTCCTAGACCAGAAGATACACAAAATTTTAAGACTGTTGATTACAAACACCAAAAACACATTCCAAAATAATTGTATGTAATTTGGAACAGAATTGACAGCCAGTGACAATGGCAAAATAAGCAATATGATGAGAGTACCAGTGAGTTAGGAGGCCAAAAATGGCATGTAATTTTAATTTGCATGTATTCAGTCACTAGTGAGGTTGATGATTTCCCATATATTTGTTTGTGGTTGAGTTTCTTATCTTGCAAGTTGTTTTTTCATTTCCTTTGCCTTTTCATATGCTCTAAACATACCAATGAAATTTGCGTTTTGTCATATTTATTGCAGATAATCTAACCTTAGTCTGTTCTTTTTCTTTGTTTTATATTATTTAAAGCAGAAGTTTTTAGTTATAGTGAAACCAAATGTGTTGATCTTTTGCTCTTCTTCCTTGCAATAAAAATCTCGGTTTGGTTTGGATACTCCTTGAAAGCCAGCTTCACTGCTGTTGTTATGGTTGACACCAGATGGTATGCAGCGTGCTTACATAGCGCTGTTTTATGGCTCTTTGTCTTTCTAAGTGAAAATGAAATACACGTATGTGAGTTCATGTGATCACACTGTTATATAGTCTGAACTGAGATCATATGGTGTAAGCTGTTCTCTGTGTGTAACTGGGTTTTTTCCATTCACTAATATGTAATGGATATCTTTCTATGTTAATATGAATCTTTTGCTTCATATGCATGGCTGTTGAGTGTAGCACTGTATGTTGTAATCACACAGTAATGTATTGTAGCCACCTGGCAGCTGCTTGCAAAAGCCAGTCACGAACATTTCTTCTTGACTGAGTGTTTAGTGACTTCACTTACTGGTAGCTTGACATCAGCTGTGGTTGGAGCATTTACACCACAGGGATTGACAGATGCTACAAATCAAGGGTCGCCCACTCTGAGGGGGCAGTTATTAAAGATTTACCAGACACCAGTATTATGTCTCACCCCTATTGATGAAATTTTAGCTTGATTCCATTAAACACGCTGTCATCAGTACTACAGTGAACACTGTAGGGGATACATATTTGTGCACTTGCCTCCTTCAGAGAAATCACGTAGACTTTGATCATCAGCCAAATGATAGACCTATTTTGAACTTTGAGACACACTACTACACTGTCTTTCAGAAAAGGATATTGGTTTGTCGTCTCATCTCTGGTTTGTGCTAGTGGCTATTTTGACACATCTCATCTGTCATTGGCTGCAACAGTGGGCTTAAGCATAACAATGATTGTGGACATGGTGCCGGACTGGGCAGTGTTCCCGTTGTGCTGTGCATAGGGGTGCTGGGACTCAGAACTGACTCGGCAGCAACTAACAACAGCAACATCCATTATTGGATTTTGTCATTCTGATGAAAAGAAGCTGATCTTCTTGTTGTCTTTCTTTCTTTCTTTTGTTTTTAATAGTATTCGGATGTGTTTTAGGTGAAAGTTTACACGAAAAATAAGATTCCCATTTAACAGCTTTCACAGAGATTGTTCTGTGACATTGGTTACATTTTTTCACAGGTGTCAGCGTTCTTGTTATTTGGCTTCCGTTTGTTCTGTTTCCGGTGATCTACCTTCCCTGGCACTCCTCCTGTGATCTCACGTAGTTGATTGTTTAAGGGAGTACTGTATTTACAGCCAAGCCAAGTGCCATCAAGTCGGATCACAGGTGATACTCTTTACTTTTCAGGACAGTCTATTGCTTGGATGAAAGGTGACCTCTGAGAGTGGCTTTAGTTCCACATTCAGAGGGTTTATGAGAGGAATAGTCTCAGAGGTTCCTCTGTTCTCTTGTCAGGCCAGTAAGTCAGGCCTTCTTTTTAGGAATTTCAGTTTTGTTCTGTTTATCTCTCCCATTCTGTCTGGGACTTTCTATTGTGTCCTTGGTCAGGTAGTGCTGTATGTTCATTTCTAAAATTTACAAAACTTACACATGGCTTCAGTTTACTAAATTAGTTTAAGCAGGCTTTCCATCACTTTGTGAAACCCTGGTAGTGTAGTGCTCAGTGCCACATCTGCTAACCAGAATGTCAACAGTTTGAATCCTCCAGGTGCTCCTTAGAAAGTTCTACTGTGTCCTATAGGATCGCTGTGGGTCGGCATTGACGCGCTGGTGGCAGGCTGGGTGTGGTTTTATCACTTCAGGAGCCCTGGTGGCGTAGTGGTCGGGAACTGGTTCGTTTACCCCAAGATCGGCCGTTGGAATCCATCACCTGCTCACTGGAAAGCCTCAGCACCAGCTCTGCTCTACCCTGTAGCATAGCTCTGAGTCAGAATCCATTTGACTACACTGGGTTTGCTTTGTGGAGCCCTAGTGGTGTGTCACTATGGTGTCTACTGGGGTAACTTATTTCCAGAAGATTGTCCACTATATATAGCTTTTGAGTTATAAGAACTTGTATAAAGTATTATAATTCTTTTTGATTTGTGTGTAATTACTTCCTTGTTCTTTTTTTCATTTCATGAATGTATTAGTTTTCTATTGTTAATCTGACAAATTATAACAGATTTAGTGCTTTAAAACAATGTAAGTTTATTATGTTACAATTTTGTAAGTCAGAAGTCTCAAATAGGTCTCACTAGTCTGAAATCAAGATGTTAAAAATAATATATGTGCATATTATATAATTAAAATACAAACATGTATATTATTGTAATATTTAATTTTGTTACCTGTGTTCAAGTAACTTGTGTTGTGAGTCTGCTAAGTAAGGAGAGTTGTGTTAATGTATTTCATTACACTCAGGGGTTTATGGCAAGTTCTTTTATTTCCAGAAGGTTTTACTTTGTATATGTAAGTACTGTGTTTTGAAGTACATAAAAATATCTATGAGAATTAAATTTTCATCATTAAATGCATTACCTTTTTACATAAGTTAATGTTTTATTTTGGATTAACTGTTGGGTATGTATTTTTCTTTTGCTTCCATTTGCTTGGGAAATTTCTCCATTTATTTTCAGTTATTCTTAATGTCTTTATTGTTTCTAGTTTTGTAGTTTGTTATTTGTCTTTAAGTTAACATGAGAGTCTTTTTGTTTATATAAGTATACCTGTTTTATTTATGCTTTTTGATGTAATAGATACCTGTTAGCATCTGATTTATGTTTTCTGATTCTTGTTATATTTTCTCACAGTGTCTTTCCTCCCTTCCTTTTTTGCTGTTCGATTTGTACTGTGTTTGTTGTTTTTCTACCTTATAATTGAGAATATTATGTAAGTTGAATAATAATATGTAACAAGTAAGTTGGAGTTCTCATGGTGCGTTTGTTAAGAGCTAGGCTGCTAACCAAAAGGTTGATGGTTTGAATACACCAAATGTCCTCAGAAAACCTATGGGGCAGTTCTGCTGTATCCTATAGGATTGCTATGAGTTGGAACTGGTTTGATGACTGGGTTTTTCTTTTTTTTTTTTATACTGGAGATGGAGGTTTGGAGGCACAGTGGTTAAGAACTTGTGAAGGTGGAGGTCTGGTGGCGCAGTGGTTAAGAGCTTGGCTGCTAACCAAATGAAGGTCTGCAGTTCAGATTCATCAGGCCCTTCTTGGAAACTCTATGGGGCAGTTCTTCTCTGTTCTGCAGGGTCACCAAGAGTCAGAATTGAGTCAACAGTAAGGAGTTTTTATGTCAAGGATGAGAGTGAGATTGTCAATATTTCTGACTTTGTGGACAGTATGGTCTCTATGGCAACTATTCAACTGTCATGTAAACAATTTGTAAATCAGTGGGTGTGGCTATGATAAAATTCTGTTTACAAGAACAGACAGTAAGCCGCATGTGGCTCTTGGGCTCTCATTTACCAAACTTGCTTCCATTCCCTGTTTTTCCTGGTATTTTGCTAGTATGTTCTGAATTTTTTATTCTTGTGCATTATGGACAAGTTAACTCCATGTTGGAAACAGTTCTCTAAAACTTAAAGGTTAGTAGTGATGTGCCTTTGCCAGCCAAATGCCATCGAGACGGAGCTGACTCAGTATTCTTTTATGACAATATAAAACAATATATTAAAGGCATGTCAGAGATAACACCAAACGTATCCAACAATAAGACTCTTGTAGGAAACAGCATAAAATTGTCCGTGACTGAGGACATGTTTCTGAAGATGTAAATAGGTTTTGTTGACTCTGTCCCTTTAATTTGTTGATGGTCACTGAAACACTGACATATAGAAAACTGAAATGATCTTAGTTTGAATATAAAAAGTATATTTATGTTAGGTGGAATGATAGGGGTACACAGTATTCAAGATCATTCCAGTCTTATCGTTTTAATCTACATTTCCTCCCTTCCTATGTTTGCTTCGATTACAGCTGTCTGACTTTGCAGATTCAGTACATTTCCTCTCTTACGCCTGTAGTGCTTTGCTTTTCTGCTTTTTATTTGCTCTTCCTGTCTTCAGTGTTTTCTGCCCATCTTCGCAGGCATGGAGCTTACTTTCGATCTTGCAGCCTGTGTGAGCTTGAGCATTTTATAAATGCTGCTGTGAAGCACTTCTGTTTTCTCCAAGTTCACTTATTTTCCCACTTTCTCAAGCTTTTAACCTTTGATTTCATATTCCGTACCTGTGATGATCACAAGGAATCGTTTGTAGTTAAGCCCAAAGAAAATTGTCAAGCATTTTGCTTTGTGTTGCTGAAGTTGTCTTTTAAAAATTTTAGTAATTATGTTTGTGTCTGCAATGAAAACATTGTACTGTAAACTTTCACTTAAACGGCAATAACACACACATTTAATAATAGTTCTGTTTTTAAATAGGTGTTTACCCACTTCACCACCCCTGAGTTAACTCCGATTCATAGTGACCCTGTAGATAGAGTAGAACTGCTGCATAGCCTTCCAGGGAGAACCTGGTGGACTTGAACTGCCAGCCTTCTGGTTAGCCGCTGTAGTGCTTAACCACTATGCCATCAGGGTTTCCAGATAGGTATTTATCACCAGATATTTTTTCTTTCAGTTTTCTAAATCATATGCTTTTATTTATTTCTGTTCACTTGTTAATGGCCTTGATTATGCCTTTCTGATAGATTTTTCACAAAATGTCCTGTGGTATATATTTGTTGTGTATGTGAGAATGTCTTTCTGTGGCATTCACATCCTGACAACTTGGACATCTTGAATTACACCTCTGTTGTGTTCATAATTGTTTGCCACACCTGGATATTGTTCCATTGTTTTCTGGCTTCTGCATTTGACTACTCTGTAGTCAGCCTGAATATTTTTTTCCTTTGTGATTTGCTTTTTTAACTTAGTGTTTATTTTTTTTTCCTTATCATAGAAGCTTAATAATGTCACCACATTATTCTTTAGTTTTTTTTTTTTTTAATAATTATTATTTATCCTGGAACTCTGAGCTCATTTCATATATATATTTAGTCTTTCATTTCAAGAACTTTCTTTCTCCATTTATCATTGAATATTTTTTCTTTCTTCTTTCTCTTTAGGCATGTTAATCATTCATGTATTAGATTCCTGTTATTCCTCTACCAAAGCTATCAACTTCCCTCTAATTGCTTCATTTCTCCATTCTTTTCATTATATGATTTAATCAACTCTATTAGTATTCTTTTCATCTTGTTCGGTTTTTTAACATTGTGTTTCAGACACTGTGTTTTCTAAATTTCTGTGATAGCATAAAGCAAGTATGGTCTCTTTTTACCTTTAGTTTCCAGAGTAAATCTTCCAAAGTGTTCTCTTTCCTTTTCTTTCACATGTTCTGTGTCTTCTTCATTTTTACTTAGGAATGTCTGGGCCTACTGTTTGTCCAAAAATAGTGTTGGTGGAATCTCATTGACTCTCTTCCTTGTTTGTCTTGGATTTCTTTGTATCTTTCTCTTAGCATTTGAGCTGAAGGGCTGGAAGATGATGGTATATATTTAGTTTGTAGTTGTTTAGTAGGGTGGTAGGAAGTGCATTGCAGCAGTGGGCAGCTTCAGTCTGAGTTTTGCTTCCTCTTGTTGCATTTTCTAACCGGTTTCATTTATTCATTTTCTTTAGTGTGCCACAGCCACTTTAATGAGAAATTGTTCAGAACAGTGTCTTGCTGTTAATGCCATTTCTCCTCTATAAGTCTTTTGGACTTTTTCCTTTGTGTTCCTAGACCACTTTGCAAAATGGGCTTGCTTCCAGCCCTCAACACTTCCAGCTAGTGAGCCAGGCCAAAGGGAACAATGGGTCAGTAGAGTTTACACTTCAACCATTCTACTGCTCGTATATAAATACGAGATCCAATGAAATGTTCTTATTCTTCTAAGCTGGAGCAGACTAGGGTGTCTTTCAGAACCTTTGGCAATTGCTTTCCTCCACAGTGCATTATATTCACAAGGAGAAGAGCAGTGTGCATTCTCTAAGCAGGCTTTTTCTACTTGCTCCACTTTTTATACTGCTTCTTGTTGGTAGCTCCTTCTTCCATTACTAATGTAGATGAGATTTTTCTCTCTACTTTTTATCTTTTCGTTTTGAGTAGCAGAAAAGTTATTGTTGTTATTTTTTTGGAGCACTTTGCTATCTTTCCAGGAATTCTGCTTTATGAGTCTTGATGACTATAATTAACACGTGAACTCTTTCACAGAGAATTAGAACTACTGAATCTCAGTTAAGAGTATAAAGTCCAAGCTTGCACCTCATAATTGAATTACCCATCTAACATCCACCAATTTGTTGTTAGTTTGTTCCCCGTGTGTTCAGTGACGGGGTAATCATCTTCCAAAAGGGGAATTGATTCTGTCTTTGATCACCTATATTAGAAATTTCTCATATATTGAGTTGAAATCTGTCCTTTAACTAGCTTCGGGTTTCATCCTTTGGGGAAATGGGAATGCTGGCACCCATTGAAATAAATGTAGCTACTTTTCCAAATATTTGGAGTTAGTCTCATGGCATTCCTGGGGTATTCTTTGTTCTTGATGTGAAGCATCATGAATTTCATCAGTTCTTGTAAGACAAGAATAAAATCTTGTCCCTTGTCCTCCTGGTTCTTCTCCTTTTAAAAGCAGAAAGGAAAGGAAAAACAAAAAAACAAAGAACAAACCATAATTGGGATCAACACTGAAATTTGATGGAGGTAATCTCCTCAAACCAAACACATTGCCATTGAGTCAGTTTCCATTCAAAGCAACCTATAGGACAGAGTAGAACTGCCCTGTAGCATTTCCTAGGCTGTAATTTTTTTTTTTTTTAATTGAACTCAAGATGAAGGTTTACAGAGCAAACTGTTTTCTCCATAAGCAACACAATACTGTTTGATGACATTGGTTGCCAGCCCCTCGACGTGTCAGCACTCTCCTCGACCTAGAGTTCTCCACTACCAGCTTTCCTGTCCCCTCACCTTTAACCTGAACTAGTGTGCCCATTTAGTGTTGCTTTGCTTTATGGGCCTGTCTAATCTGCAGCTGAAGGATGAACCTCAGGAGTGACTTCATTACTGAGCTAAGAAGGTATCCTAGGGCCATACTCTCAGGCTTTTACCCATCTGTGTGAGAGACTAGTAAGTCTGGTCTTCTCTGTGTGTGCGCGTTCATTTTTCTCTAGCTCTGTCTGGGACTCTGTTGTCATCCCTGTTGGGGCAGTTGTTGTTGGTAGCTGGACACCATCTGCTTCTGCTGGACTCACCCTGGCGGGTGCCCTGCTCACTATGATCTCTTAGTCCTTTGGACTGATCTTTCCCTTGTGTCTTTGGTTTGCTTTGTTCTCCTTTGCTCCTGATGGGGTGAGACCATCTTAGATGGCTGCTTACAAACTTGCAGGACCCCAGACCCTACTCACCAAAGTAGAATACAAAACATTTTCTTTATAAACTAATACGCTATAAATCTTTATAGAATCAGATTGCCAAATCCTTTGCCCATGAAGCTGCTGGTAGGTTTCCAGCCACCAGCCTTATTTCGGTTAGCGACCGAGTGTTTTAGCAACTGTGCCACCATGCTAAACTAATGGAGATACAGTGTATAATATTTCTGTGTTTTCTACTAAACTTAGATATTTTTGACTGTCGAAATCTATCTAAATAAACATCCCAAGAAATATAGCAATTTTGAGTGCAAAGGACTCTCCCCAACTCTGTCCATCAGTTCTCTGATTGTTCTTATTTATTTTATTTTTCTCAGTAAGCAGTACATTGCTCACACTGTTGTTGATTTATGGTCATCTGTGCTCTGCACACATTCTTCTGCTTTGTGAATTTCTTTTTATCATGTATGTGCGTGAAGTTCCAGAGACTACTTCTAATTTCATCCTAATTCTGTGGGAACATCTTTCTAAGGTCAAGATCATTTAAACTTCATTCCAACTTTTAGCAATTGCAATCTTACCCACTTCACTCTCAAAGTGAAATAGACAAACCTACTGTAATGAGATTCATACAGAATTACATCAGGAAGAAATAGATAAAGATATGGGAGGAATTAAATTTCAGGACAGATCCACATAGTCTGTCATTCAATATGAATTTCCAGATCTTTGGTTTTTATTTTGTTCTGTACAGTAATATGTACAAAGCCAGAAATGTTCTACCTGAATTTAACTTCCGTATTTAATTGGTGTTGATATGAGAGAGATTAGAGAAATCAAGAGAGGGTACATCTGCTTTTCTTTCCTTGATTGTGGCATGGTCTTCTGTGGTAGTGGGATATCATTTGGGCCACCCTCAGTGTGCTTCTCAGGGCCTTGTGTAGTGCTGGAATGCTGACATTGTACATTGTTGGTGACCTGTTTTAATATTTCCTTACCCACTGAAGTCTGTCCAGTTCATATTCATCATGACTGTAAAAGAGGGAAAAAGCATTTTCTTTTTTCTTATCCTCTGAAATCTTGCTTTCATGCTGGGAGGAAAAAGCAAGGATATTTTTTAAAAAGTGAATTGGATTTGTTATCTCTGGGCCTTACAACCAGATTGATTTAATAGGTCTTTTTCCTCCCTTAAACAATTGATCTTAAGGACAGAAAACCAGGTTACAAGTTGTATGCTTCCTTTTACAAAATCTGATGTTATACCTACCATGTTTACAGGATTTACAGGATTTCATGTTTAAATTTTCTCGTTTGGGATGCTGGATAATGTACATGTTATGTTAGTTGCCATCAAGGGGGTTCCTTTTCCTGGCAACCCTGTGCGCAGCAGAACAAAGCGTGGTCTGGTCCTGTGCCGGCTTCAAGATTGTTCCAGTCCATTGTTTGTTGTGATCACTGTATTTTGAGTGGCTTCCATGTAGGAAGTTCCACTTTGTTCTGTATTGGGTAGTATTGTTTGATCCATAAGGTTTTCATTTGCTAATTTTCAGAAGTAAATCAGCAGACCCTTCTTCCTGGATAGCTAAGGGAAAGTTGTATTATTCCGTACATTTATGTGATTCAGGAGTCCTGGTGCTGCAGTGGTTAAAGCGCTCAGCTACAAACCAAAAGATTGATGGCCTGAACCTAGCAGCTGCTCTCTGAGAGAAAGATGTGGCAAGCTGCTTCTGTCAAGATTTACGGCCTTGGAAAGCCTGTGGGGCAGTTCAGTTCTTTCCTGTGGGGTTCCCTGTGAGTTGGAATCTATTGAACGACAGTTGCTTTTGTTATGTTATTGTTTGATAGGAAAGAAACTGAGTTGTTGCAGTCGGATGGTGGTAGTGTTGAGGTCGAGGGATGAGTTTGTAGTAAATAATTACGGTTCTTCAGCAAAATGAAAAGGAGAAGGATCTTGCCCCGCCCTGCCTCATGTCATTTAGACGAGTCTGGCTAGTGCCCATGTAGCTGTTAGTTACTGGTGGGAGGCCCTTCTTCATAGGTGGTCCACGCTGGCTTCTGGACAGTGGTCAGCTCAGAATATTGCCACTTTCTAGAACTTTTAACAGAAAAGCTAACTGTGTGAGGAGGGGTGATTATTTTTTCTCCCCCTGTTTATGTGAGGAAGGCACAGTCTTCTGGCTGCTGTGTAGATGTGTTTGAATCTTACTTTGTTGGAAAAACAGGCTTATTGCTTATAAGCAGTGCTGTCACTGGGTAAGTTTATTTCTTCGTTAATTTGCTGATTATTATAGTATGTTGAAGTATGTGAAATGATTTTTGTTTCCTTCTCTGTCACCATAAGAAGTATTTTCAAAAGAGGTTTGGCAAATGTTTTAAAATTGTTCTTAGTCTGGATTTGCAACAAGGTGCACCATCCTAAATCCAGTTATATTCAACAAGATTTTGTATACTTTTGTGGAGGTTTTAGCCTTAGAAGCCAAACCAGACTTTTTGTAAATGGGCTGACTGCGGATGGATTAATGGTGGCAGTGTTCCAAGGTGGGTAGAATTTTGGGAGGTAAGGATTGGAAGTAGAAATACCTTGATTGTCCAAAGTTCTGCTTTAGGAGCTGTCCTCACTGTAATGTTCTTTCTTAGGTCATTTTAATGATCAGAATTCCTTTTAAGAAAAATATGTGGTTGTGCTGACATTTACTTTGAGTGCACAAAATCTAGTTCTTATCTATTGAAATGGAAATTAATAATGCATTGCTACGAGAGTTTTCTCCCAACCTTCTTTGCATGTTCTTGCATATAAATTTTTAGAACCCATGGTAAGTCAGATGGTGCAGAGGCTGTTTGATTTTCCTCCTCCCCCCATCTTCCCTGTTTTCCAGTGAGTGGCTTGCTTGAGCCAGGGAATGTAGTGAATAAATTTACCAGCACTTGAATCTGTGTTTATAAAATTACATTATTTTTTTTTATTGACATTGAAATATTTGGGGCAAAAGGTTTTCATTTTCATGAGTGTCTTTTGTTTGCAAAAAAAAGAAAGAAATCTTTTGCATTGCACTCTACTGTGCTGTTAAGTATTCTTTCCTAGCTGAGGCACAAATACTAGTCCTAATTCTTTTATTAGCATGCTTTTCCCCCATACCATTGTTCCTTGACTCTTAGCGTCTGCATGATGAATAGGTTAGAGGCAGACTTCTTGAAACCAGCAAGTAAGAGTTTTAGTCCCAGTGCTTCTTATTAGGTACAAGTGTAACCTGCCCTTGGAATGAGTAACAGTCAGTCATTGGAACAGTTCTGGACTGCACAGCAGGAGGAATCTGCATTGGCTGAGTACTCTGGGGAAGTTAACAGTTACAGGTCGCAATACATGTTTGGCTCTTGGTTTTCTTGAGAACAACATCACACACAGAGCTAAACCTGACTTGCTAGCAAGGAGCTGAAATTTACTCCTGACCAGTCAAGAAGTGCATCGTGTAACCTTAAATGATCTTTTACCCCAGCAAACCAAGGCCCTATCTCTGAGGTTAAGATAATTATGCATTGCATTGCAAAATCTTTTACTTGTGAGTTTAGAGGGAAGTGGCAAATATGACTTTATTTGTTGAAAATATGTATTTTCCTCTGCTGAAGATAGTTTTCAGTTAGCTCAAACATTTCAACTTCTGTCATAATTTTTCAGTCAATTTATAAAAAACAGATTTCAGTAGACCTTAAGATAAGCATTGTTTCTGAAAACATGCTGGAATGAAGAGGAAAAGCACTTTCCTTATTTAAGGTTTGGAATTTTTTAGTTCTGGAATTTCAGATGATTGAATTTTTGTCATGCTAAATTAGACACAGGTGGACTGCACAGGAGGAAAGCGGTGTTACATTTACTTTTTGGGGGGTCAGTTTCAGTATTTTCTCTTAAGACTTTGTGCTTAAAAAGCATATGTATACATATATATATTTTGTTTTGCATGGTTCCATATCTCAGTAGAGGAAGACATTGAATTGAGATCTTGTGGGGAAGACGTCAGTGCATTTTTTTCCTACTGACATAATTTAGGCCAAATGGAAGTGTGTAATTACGTTTCTTGCTGTAGACACATAATGGATTTGTTTTAAATTCTACCACTTCTTGAAATTAGCTGACAGGTTAGAACAAATGTATTAGAGTAGAACTGGCAAATGCACCTCTATCTTTGTATTTTGTACACCCCGCACCAAACCTAACCTGATTCTGACTTAAACCAACCCTGTAAAGCAGAGTAGAACTGCCCTATAGAGTTCCCAGAGAGTGGCTGGTGGATTTGAACTGCCAGCTTTTCTCAAGCGGTGTACCACCAGGACTTTTTCACATACCCACCATGCCCCAAGTATTTCTTATATAATTTTCCACCGGTTAGTAGTCAGGGCATTTAAACTGATAGCATTAGAACTCAATTTCAGTAGTCCTTGTGTGATTGTCACCCTGTACGGAACAGCATTAACATAGCAGGCCTGAGACTGCAGTCCTTAGGCCTGCTTGCAAGGTTGACCTTTGGCTGGCATCTGGAATCTTAGATTTTAGAAAAGTTTCCACTATGCCCTGATAAGGATGGTTTATATTGCCTAAACTGTTGGTATGAGCAATATGGTTTCTGCTGAATGCTTACTTTCCTCTGGAGCCTGGAATTTTGGTAGGTGCTAGGCAGAGGATGCCTAGTGCCAGTCCCCTCCTGGTAAAAACTCTGGACTCCCGTGATCAGGTGCGCTTCTGTGGTAGATGGCATTTCACATGTGTTGTCACAGTTTCTTGCTTGGGGGGTTAAGTGTATCCATGTGACTCTATTGGGAGAGGGTGCTTGGAAGCTTGTGCAACTTTTTCCTTTGCTTTGGTGGTTTTGCTTTGTATCCCTTTGCTGTAATAAGTCATAGCTGTGAGTGTATGGTGCAGTGGTTCAAGAGCATGGCTGCTAACCAAAGGTCTGCAGTTCAGATCTACCAGCCATTCCTTGAAAGCCACCTGGGGCGTTTCTGCTCAATCATGTAGGATCCCTTTGAGTTGGAATCGACTCAGCAGCAGTGGGTTTGTTTTTTGGGTGAGTGTGGCTGTATATTCAATCCTGTACATCCTTCTAATGAATCATCCAACTTGGTGGTGGTCTTAGGAACCCCAACACAAACCCCATTAGCAGCTCCTGAAGGTTCCAGCCTGGTTAGTACTTTAGAGCAGCTACACACTGTAGCTTGTCCAGTGTAAGATTGCGCTGGGGTTGTTGGCAGGAGCACATGGCTTGATAATTGGTGCAACTCTGTGAGCAGAAACTATCCAGATGTGCACAGATACTGTTATTTTGCTTCTACTATGTTTTGATTTGTGCCGTGAATCCGACATTATTACATACACATGGAACACTCAGTTATTTTCCCTTCAGGGAGTGTTAGGTCCCCTCGCAATCCAGCCAGACAAATTCCAGTTCCCTAGTGGTCTAAGCTGACAAGAGTGGCAGAACTTGGGGGACCAATCTAGACTAACTCCCACCATCCTCACATTTTTCACAATCCTGTCAGGATACTTTTCTTAGTTTATACTGATCACATTTCACTTTTATTCAGACTGTTAATTGCTCTCCGTTAGTTGCAAAATGAAACCCTGGTGGTACAGTGGTTAAGAGCCTGGCTGCCAACCAAACCATCTGCAGTTTGAATCCACCAGCTACTCCTTGGAAACCCTGTGGGGCAGTTCTGCTCTTTCCTGTAGGGTTACTGTGAATCTGAATTGACCTGATGGCAGTAGATTGGTTTTTTAGTTGCAGAATAAAAGCTGGGTATCTTCACCTGTCACTGAACTTCCACTGATCCCACCCTCCATCCTGGCCTTAATTCTTATTGCTTGTCTTTTAAGCCTGTGATACTCTGGCTAAATCTTTTTCTTCCTTTCCCGTGCTGCATGTCTTTGGTGTTTCCTACTCCCTTGCCCAGCATACCTTCTCTTCCACCTCCACCGGAGAAAATCCTACCTGCTGTTCAGAGTGAGTCTCAGGAGTGACCACTTCCTCAAATTATACTCAGATGTGTGCACCAGGAGTGGCCCTTGAGCCCCGTGATGTTTTATCTTTGTTGTGCATGCGTGTGCATTGTATATGTGTAGGAAGCCTTGGGAGGGGAGTGGAGAAGGCAAATCGCAAAGGGAAACCTCCGCCTAGACCAAACCCTGCCATTGAGTTGCTCAGCCAGTAAAGGTGAAGTGTTAAACCAGCTACTGCAGTGGAGAGTTGCAGCTCAGTCCTGAGGTGAAGTTCTGGGAAGTGGTGTGGAGCAGTGCTGCTTGTCTGAGTGAGACCTGGGAAGTCTGTATTTCTCACAAGCTCCTTGGTGATGGTGATGCTGTTGGTGCTGGTCCATAGAACACATGGTTTGTGAGCAATAATGTTATAAAGTTACACACCCTGAAGGATGCAGAAACTGGGGTATTTATATACGTACTCTGGTTAGTTATTGGTTTGGGACCTTTTGGGCAGTGTTGATTTTTTGTGCCTTTGTCCTATCATGTCGCATCTCTGGCTTGGAAGAAAAGCCCACAGACAAAGAGATACAATTTTCTTCAGCTTGTTAAAAATCTATGTTATTTTGAATTACCTGATTCCTAGATTTCATTTTTCCTTTGACTCATAAAAGGTCCCATAGTAGAAACTTTCTATGATACGGAAATATCTTTTGACATTGTAGATGAGATAACTGCTAAGTATTTAGGTGTAGGAATCCCTATGTGGTGGAATAGTTAAAATGCTTGGCTGCTGTCTAAAAAGTTGGAGGTTTGAATCCACCCAGAGGTTCATCAAAAGGAAGGTCTGGTGATCAAGGTCTGGTGATCTGGTTCTGGGAAATCAGCCCCTGAAAATCCTGTGCTACACAGTTCTACTCTGACACACATGAGGTCACCATGAGTTGGAGTGATTCAATGACAACTGTTTTTTTGTTTTGAAAGACCTCCTGTATAGCTACTTTTGTAGTAGATGCTGCAGTTGATTGAAAGGAAATGTTAAGAGTTTTTTTTTAAGCCCTGAAAGAGTAATCATTTAGATGGGAAGAAAAAAATCAGCCAACATGAGAAAGGAAACCAATTGTAAGTGTTAAGGGGTGTTCAAGGCAACTGGATGCCTTAGATCTTTCCCTTTAGTCTGAATTTCAGGTGCTCCTCCTTGCTGTCAGGTTGTATAAGCTGCGGGTTAAAAATTCTTCATTGAAAAGATACAATCATTCTCACATGTAGGAATCCATCTACAAGGATGATTTTGGGCTGGCATGATTAGGGAAAATTCTAAAAAACATACAGTATTCAAGCTGGGACCTCAGAAGATAGGTAAGCTTACCAAGAGACAGAGCCACATAATCCAGAGCCTACATCAGCATGAGAGCAGAAGAACAGTGCCCAGCCACCACCAGTGACCGCCCTAACAGGGAACACAGCCAAAAGTCCTTGATGTAGCCGGAGAAAAATGGGTGCGCAGAACTCAAACTCTATTAAAAAGAGCAGACTTGATGGTCCAACACACTGGAGGGTCTGAGGACATGGCCCCTGGACTCTCTTGTTAGTCCAGAACTGAAACTGTTCTCAAAGCCAACTCTTCAGACAAAGATTAGACTGGACCATAAGACATAGAATGAGACTGAAGAAGAATGTGCTTCTTGGTTTAGATAGGTACATGAGACTAATGGGGCAGGCCCTGTCCAGAGGCAAGATGACAGGGTTGAGGGGGACAGGAGTTGGTTGAATGGACATGGAAGATACATGGTGGAAAGGAGGAATGTGCTGTCCCGGGATGGGGAAAGCAGCTAGTCACATAGCAACATGTGAGTGTAAGTTTTTGTATGACATATTGGCTTGGATTGTAAACTTTCACATAAAGCACAATAGCGTATTAAAAAGAAGCAAAAAGGGAGTAGGCATTTTAGAAAAGGCTATCAGAAGATCAGAGACTTTGCAGCAGTTGTCTACCCCAATACCCAAGGTCAGGTTTGGTGTCCAAATGGGACCTAAAGTTAATGGAAGATGGTTCTGTCTGCCCATGAAAGCAGCAACCAAATAAGGATTCTAGATTCCCCTTGGGATGCCTTCTCCCTCTTGTTCTTCTCTTTGAGTATGTAAATATTTTAAATTCTTATTGCACAGTCTTGCTGATTTTGCTTCCCGTTGGCAGTTGATAACTGATAAATCTTTTTTGTCTGTAGACTTTTCTCTCCAGTGGAGTGTTGGTGGCATAGTAATTAAGAGCTACGGCTGCTAACTAAAGGTCGGCCTTTTGAATTCGACAGACACTCCTGGGGAACTCTATGGGGCAGTTCTACTCTGCTGTATAGGGTCACCATGAGTTGTACTGAACTCGATGGTAGTGTTTTTTTTTTTAATCTGAGGTGGCTCAGGGGAGTCAGTGATAGGGGGGTTGTTTGTCCATGAGCTAGCATATCTGGGGAGGAAATGTACCTTTCACAGATTCATTCTCACTGCTTACTGAATGGTAGTATATGGATCCGTTGACTGCAAAAATAAAACGACTGCAAAGAAAACAGTGAAAATTCTTCTGGATGAATTCGTAAACTTTTTACTTGGTGATGTCCTTGCATTTTTGGATTTTATTTCCAAAATAGAGAATTGTGATGCAATAAGTAGCCAGTTGGGTCTAGACTGGCCCGGAGAGGTTGTATGACCCTGTGGAGTACAGTGGTCCTCCAGGTTTGAATTTTAGGTTTGCTGTTTGCTAGCCCCGTGGCCTTGGTTAAGTTTTTAAGGACTTAGAGCTGTGAATCCTTTGTTTGTAAACAGTATCTTCCTTTATGGGTTGCTGAGAAAAGTAAATAAATGAGTCCAATCACGTGCCAAAGCCACTGCCACAGAGTCGATTCCAACTCACAGCGACCCCATAGGTCAGAATAGAACTGTACTATCAAGTTTCCAAGGGACGCCTGGCAGATATGGGGACCTTTTAGTTAACCGCTATGCCACCAGGGTTTCCAGGGCACACGAGGAACTCTCAATAAATGTTTGCTTCTTCTGTAGTCTAGGGTTCTAATGGATAGAAGCCAGGGCCAGAGGGAAATTTAAGTCTTCTGACTCAATCCGTGGCTTCTGGGGGGTGGGGCAGAAAGTACCAAGAGGTATTAAAAATTCATGCTGACATCTATTTTTGTAGTTTTAACTGATTGAGGTTGGTTCATGCTCATAACAGTTCTGCTTACTGCCTTCTAATAATCTACTGTTTGGGGATATTTCTTGGTGCTGGAGTAAACAGATGGAGACACTGCCTGATTCTCACCTAACGTGAAGACACTCAGTTTTTTTTTAGGATACTTTGTTTTTATAGAAATCATTGACAGAATATGAATACCTTGATTACATTTTTATTTCATTTGAGTGCATTCAGAGAATGTTATATATTGGTATTGTGCTGTATTTAGCCAGATACAAGATTAACTGCAGCGTTGTTTGGTTGCCTTTTGTTTTGTAACTCTGTGTATATTCTGATTGGTTGATACATTTGTTCTGTCGGTTGGTGTATACTGCTTGTTTATTAAAAATTTTGGATCTCACTGGAGATTACATGCTCTTAAATTTTTTTTTTCCCTGTATAGAGTTTTAAAATGTGTCTTTGAAGAAGAAAGGCTATTTTAGTAAGTTCTACCAAATTAGCCGATGAATAGTAAGGATATGCTGGTAGCTCTTTATGGTTCTATCTAAGCTAGGGCTTGCAGTTATTTTCTAAAATACTCTTAAGTTAATGCTAATGCAACTGTGTATTATCCACATTGGAAGACTAATTATTGGTATGTAAGCTTAGCAGAATTTCTATGCCTGTTGGTGTAATCCATGTCAGCCAAGGTGGCACACTGTAATTATATATTCATTTTCTCTTACTCTGCATCTTCTGCATTTATCATCAAACAAGCTTTCTTTATTACAGTTGTGGTTATTTCAGCATCAACTGCTTTCACGTGAAATGGCAGAAAAACCATCCCTTATCTCTGGGCCACAGGGTCTTTCCTGAGACATAAATGTGGTAGAGCATGTGTTGCAGAATCTTTTGTATTCACATGCTGCTAGATACCTTAATGCTCCTTTTTGTTTCTTTGTAACTGTTGGATCCTTGGCAGAACGGTAAGTGGACTACTGTGTTTCTCCAAGTTCTGCTGACACAAAATTGTGTATCTGTTTTTGACTGGACTCCTTGGTAATGCAAACAATATGCTTGTCTATTAACTGAAAAGTTTAAGCCCATCCAGAGGTTACTTGTAAGAAAGGCCTGGTGATCTTTTTCAGAAAATCAGCCATCAAAAACTCAGTGGCACACAGCTTTAGATGGGGTTGCTATGATTTGCAATTTTTTGATGGCACTGGTTGGCTGGTACTGGTTATTTTTGATTGCCTTGGAAATTATTCCTTAATTTTCAGTTCAGGAAGAAGAAATTATTATTAATGTTACTTGCTCCTTTTTTACCTCTTTCATTGGTAATTTAAAGTGATATGTTGGATTTTGGTCATTAATAGTTTCTCTTTCTAACATTCAAGTCTTTCTTAGGTGATTTTGTGAAACAAAAGTGTCTCATTTTACTTGTTCAACAAGTAGATTTCGCCACTGTTTTCTACTTTCACTGTTTTCTGAAGTTATGATCTTAGGAGGCAGGATTAATTGGTCTTGCCTCAGTGAAGCCTCCGTACTCTGCTGTTATAGAAAGTCAGCAGTTTCAACCTATCAGCGACTCCACAGGACAAGGCTGTGGCAGTCTGCTTCTGTAAAGATTTACAGCCTTGGAAACTCTGTGGAGCAGTTCTACTCTGACCTATAGGGCTGCATGCTGTGAGTTGGCATTGATTCCGTGGCAATGGGTTTAGTTTTTTGGTAGCTTGTAATAGAACTTTAATAACATTCTTGCACCCTACCCATTTCCATTAGGAAACTAACTCACTTTTATGAGAATTTGTTCTTTCATCATTTTATTGACTTCCGGTTTTCCATGTCTGATGGTTTTCTGTAGGGCAATGTATGAAATTTGATTGTATTGTTGGCTTAGAGATTCAGCTAGAACAAATGATTTGTTATTTCATTTTATCTGTGTATCCTCAGCTCCTAGAACAGGGCTAGGCCCAGTGTAGTTGGTCAATAAGTATTTGTTAAAATGATTAGTTCTCGAAAGGCTTGCTTGAATCTTTTTTTTTTGTCCAGTCACCTGGCAAGAGAGTGAGATCTTTAGACTGATTTTGTCTTTGGAGGCCTAATTACTTAATTCTTATGCAGATGGGTATTATGTAATCTTTCCACTATTGGACAACATTTTCTGTGACAGCAGACTCTTCTGGGTGAATGAATTTCTCTGTCAGCTGTTGATGTTCTGAGCTTGGATTTAGAAAAATGCAGACACATTTGTCCATCAAGGCTAAAGAAATCAGTTAGCAAAAAAAAGAGGAAGTATTTAAATCAGAAAAATTTGCTTTCCGTATGAGATCTTCCTGGCCATCTAGGCAGGCCGTAACTTCCTGGATAGCGTAACTTCTTTTGTTAGATGACTGGAATTGAATCTCGTAAATCAAAATTATCCTGCTTGTTGATTCTGCCTGTTGATTCTGCTTGCATTTTCGGAGAGGAGATGATTCTAAACATCTGTAGGTAGTCTACAGATGTGCCAGATTGATGACCTTTTCATTTTCATCTTTTTCTTCAAGTCTTTTTCCAATGAGTCTTAGAGATAGCCAGTGAACACTTTTTTCCTTTGGTTTCTTACACTACAAAATAGTACTGACAATTTCAGTGTGCAGCAGTTCTATGAACCACACTTCTATATTGCTTTATCTTACATGGTGTGCAGTTTCTGTTGGTACAGTGGTTAAGAGTCACAACATCTAACCAAAAAGCTGACAGTTCAGATCTACCGGGTGTTCCTTGGAAATCCCATGGAACCATTCTACTGTGTCCTATAGGGTCACTATGATTTGGAATGAACTTGATGGCATTTAATTTGGTTAGGGGTACTTTCTGTTTTTTATGTTACTGCAGTAAAAAATAATTGCTGTGTAATTATATCCATCAGAGTTTGAGGGCCTTTCCATAAAGAAAGTAGTGTGTGTCTACTTTCTGTAACGGCAAGTTCAAACCTATATTCTGGGCTTATGTATCAGAGATCTGCTTTCAGTGAGAGTCCAGATGTGAAAAGTAAAGGGAAGTATGGAAAACGGGGGGGTTGCCATTACCTTTTACTTGGACACTGGCTGCCACATGAATTTGCAGTGGATCAAGCAAGTGCTGTTTAGTGTTAGGCCATGGTTTAATCGAACTTTGTTTTGGGAATTGCATAAAAGCAAATTCCTCAAATCTGATTTGAAGGTAGTATGGTATAAATTACTAAAAAAAAAAAAAAAAAATTACTGCAGACAAAAAGTCAGCTTTCCTTCTTGTGGCTGCTGGGCTTGTGAGCTGTGAGTGCTTTCTGATTGTCAGTTGGTGGGAACGCCTGAGGCAGCGCACCCCTGGAAGCAGAGTGGCTTGACCCTGCCCTTCCTGCTTAGCAGATGGCCTACTTGCTCTTCTGCAGGCTTTGGAAGTCTTAGTGTTCTCATCCTGGGTCCTAGCCAATGTTGTTTAGTGTGTATGTGTTTAAGAAAGCACAGAGAAACTGATTGATTCAGTCTGCTATTGTTGATGCCTGCAGTTAAGGAAACAGCATTTCTTCCCTTTAGCTAGTTGCTTGCCATAAGTCACCTGCTGTGGTTCGTCCTCTATCCCAGGAAGTCACTGACCACATTTGTTGCTGGCGATGATGATCTTTCACCCCAGACTCTCCAGGCTTCTCTTGAGATGGTGCCCTTTGGGATGATGAGGTGTGTTGGTGGTGCCTGGGGATTGCCCGTGCCAAGGGTATCCGTGATGAGTGGCTTGGTGGTGGGGTGATAGTGTGTGTCTGGGTCCTGAGTAGAGATGTAGGCCAGTTCCAGCCTGAACTTGCCATCTCCTCCGTCCATCAGGTCATGTAGTTACTGATTTGGCAGAATAGCCTCTGGCAGGAGACCTTTGTTGAGGGAATTGCTAGGCTGGTGCAACACTCCACCACAGGATGGAGATCCTGTGTGTAGCCCCGTTCCTTATGGTCGGACACAGACACCTGGCCCTGATGGGGAAAGAGCACGGGAGACACAAGGCAAGGTGCGCCCTGGGGAATGATAATTCAGTGGTGGGAGAAAGTAAGAGCTAGAGATCATTGAGTGACTGACCAAGGTGTTAAGAATCTTTGCAGGTATGGGGGATTACAGGTGAGTGTGGTTGTTAAAAGCAGGAAGGGGCTCAAGTCCTTTTAATTTACATTTTATAGAAAACAATGACCCCCTAATTCCAGAGGCCCTGGGGATACCTAAATAGGTGACACATAATTTAAGGCATTATGTAATTTGATGACCTAAACGCTGAATTTTAGATGAGCAAAATACGGCAGCTAAAGACCTGGGCTCCAGCACTACTCAGCCTGGGTTTGAGTATTGATCCAGCACTTGCTATCTGTATGATAAATGATGAAAGTCACTTTATCTTTTTAAGTCTAAGGTGCTTCATCTGTAAATTGAGGATAATTGTTGTGATTGTTATGAAGACTTAAGTAAAATCATAGGTTAAGTAATTTGCACAGGGTGTGGCAATAATAAATACTCAATAAAACTTAACTGTCATTATTATTGTATAGTTTTGTGGATCTTTAATACATGTGTCTGATCATTCTCCAAAGAAGGGAAGAACCATTAACGATTCTGAAAAACATTACTTATTTGCTACTTTAATGAGGTAAGAACAAAATGGAGGCTTTAGTCTTGATTTTGTCTGTGAGTAAGGGATACAAATGAAATGTTACGTGTATGAGCACAGTCACCATAAGATCTTAATTGAGTGACTCTGACCATTGCTTATTTCTGATAGCTGAGTGCAAATGACTTCATTGACAGTATTTGTTCTGGTCCTGATGTTTGCAGTGACCACCAGTGCATTTGTGTTGTTACTATACTTGCATATTTGTAAGGATATCCAAAAAAAAAAAACCAAAAAAACAAATCTGTAAACTACTACAAGTTCCATTTCATTTTAGAGAAGTAGAGAAGATGGAATCCTGGAGAAGAGATTCTTCATGGAGTGACTCTCTCATTGTCAAGGCTGTAGCTTCCCAGGCCTCCATACTGTATTCCTCTTCTCTGAAGGATGCCTTTTTTTACGGATTCCTGACCATGTGATGTAGACAGATTATTGGATAATAACAGAGTGATAGAAACCCTGGTAGCATAGAGGTTACGTGCTACGGCTGCTAACTGAAAGGTTTGTAGTGTGAATCCACCACAGTGTCCTTGGAAATTTTCTAGGGCAGGTCTGTGCTGTCCTACAGGGTCAATGTGAGTAGGAATCAACTTGATAGCAAGGGATTTGGTTTGAGTTTTTTTTTTTTTTTTTTTTTTTAATGGAGTGACATCTTTATGGATAAGAAATATTTATTCATGGAACGTGCATATTCTTTCTATATGCAGATAGAAGTTGTATCAAGGACTAGTCTCACTGAATTCTTATGTTTTTACTTCCAGGGAATTAAATTTATCAAACCATGCCTTCTAGATGAAAACAAACTTTTTTTTTGAGAAGGTACGGTCTCTAATGAATTCTAGAAATGAAAATTCTTCATAGCGTGACAAGTTTAAATCTTTATTTAAAAATACTGTTAGGGATATCCTTATGCTTCTGTGCTCTTACCTTAATTTTGTACCCTGAAGATTTCGTAGAAATGCTTTTCTCCTTTATCTGCCACCTCCAATCATACCATTACTCATCATATTAACACTCCTTCAGATTATAAAAATTAAGAGAAGCAGTATAGCTTCTAAAATTCTAGAGACAGAGAACCAGAATGTGAATCTAGGTTGCGTGTAATAGGTGTACCATCTTGAACAGGCTGAAAAACTTTTTTCTGCCTCAGTTTCTTCATCTATCAAATAGAGGTGTTAATAGTACTGTCTCGTTGGTACTACCATTGCTATGAGAATTAAATTGTAAGTTCATATGTATAGAGTGGGAAGTAGTGGTTAAGTTGGTTAAGTGTTACAGCTGCTAACAGAAAGGTTGGCAGTTTGAATCTACAAAGTGCTTTTTGGAAACTCAATGGGCCAGTTCTGCGCTGTCTTACAGTAACCTATAGAGACCCCTGTAGGGTCGCTGTGAGTCAGAATCTACTCAGTGGCAATGAGTTTGGTTTTTTTTTCTAGAGAGAGAGAATTTAGAGTTTACTTGCCACACATTAAGCACTGTGTAACTGTTAACTTTTTTTTTTAGAGCATCATGTTAGGATAATAGGTGTTTTAACAAACAAATTCCATATGTCTCTGGTATAATTCAGCAGATGCTTATTTATTTAAAGCCCCAAATAGGTTTTCTGATAGGTAGACATCTGCCAGGCGAAATGGTACTTAGGGCTAGTAAGAATATTCAAAGGCTTAGATACCTGTCCTGAAAGAGAAATTTCAGCTAATCCTTTAATGAATTCATTATGTATAGTCCTAGAACCTATTATAGTTTTTCTTTTAATAATCTAGAAATGCCTTGGATTTTTCAGGTGGAATTTTGTAAAAGTTCTTACAAGTAGTGAGCAAATGACCTAAAAAGCTTTAGAAAAAAGAGGGGCAAAAAAGGAAAAGCTTGAATGCAGCAAAACATGGAATTCCTAGGAGTCCTAGCAAAGCTCAGACCACAAGGGAATGGAGCATGGTGGTTTATATTGAATTAAAAGATAAAGAAAACATTTGCTTGTGGCGTGCTGTGAATGGCTGGCTTCTATCATAAGTGGATGTACTGCAGGCAAACCCAGTGCTCTTGAGTTGATTTCGACTCATCATAGATACAGAAATAGGAACTGGTAAAATGAAATTACTCTGAGTGCTGGAAACCAGTAACCTGTCATGAACCATGAATCTGAGAACAGCCTGGTAGAAAGGATGGGTGAAGTGTTCCAGTAAGTTCTGAAAGGATAGTAGGAGAATATCTGCTTCTTATCATAAAGAGAAAGCAAGCAGTGTGATGGGGCTAATCTAGTCCTTAGAGTATTAGTGGGTTCCTGGGTCCACAAACCGTGGTGGCGTAGTGGATGAGTGTTACATCTGCTGAACAAAAAGTTGGCAGTTCCAGTTTACCACGCAGTACTTGGAAACTCTATGGGGCAGTTCTGCCCTGTCCTGTATGGTCATTATGAGTCAGAATTGATGACAGTGAGTTTTATTTTTGTTTGTTTGGGTCCAGAGACAATTACAGATAGATCTTATTTAAAACAAATTGAACATATTTGGATTTACAGAACAGCTTCATTAAAAACCACCCACTGCCAATGAGTTGAGTCTGACTCATAGTGACCCTAGAGGTCAGGGTAGAACTGCTGCATAGTTCCAAAGGAGTGCCGGGTGGATCTGAACCACAAAGCTTTTGATTAGCAGATGTAGCACTTAACCTGCTATGCCACTAGGGTGTTCCAGAAGATCTAAAATAGTTCTTCACTTTATAAGGATTTCAACATAGACTTTTTCATGCTTTAGTAGTTTAAAACATGCTTTTAGTAACCATTTTTAGTTCTACATACATGAATTGTTTTGATGTGTCCGTGTAGCGTAGGGCGGTTTGCAGTGTCATGTTTATTTCTTCTTTAGGTTGAAAGATTCCAAAGCAATGTTATAAAGATAAATAAATTATAAATTGATCTCTACTTCTATATATATTTTTCTCCTTAGATCTGTACAAACATAAATTGACAGCCTGTTTATATTCCACTTGTTATTTGCTTTGCTTTGCTGATACTGACTTGGCACTTGGCTTGCTGATACTGAAGATAAGTGCTGGACTATCTGTCACAGTCTATTTTTATTATATATTGTTAGTGTTTTCTAACAACTATTTAAAACATTCAATATCAAAGTACATTTCTCTGTTAGAGAGAAAACAAACCATAAATCTTGATATTTAGACCTTTGGACCACACCAAAAACCAAACCAAACTCACTGCTGTTGTGTCGATTCTGACTTTTCGTAATCCTATACTTCCAGTTAAATTAAGTTGCCTTGCCAAGGAGCCAAGTGCCGTCGAGTCGGATAAGTTGCCTTACATTATACTTAATGAGCATCTGACCCCAAAGGCACACTATGTTTTATATAGGAGGTTGTTATTAAGATAGCTGGATGTGTAAACTAACAGTGTGTTTCGTAGAGGTGAAGGGAGCTGTTTTCAAAATAGGATAGGAAGATAACAAAAATTTCATCTAAAATCTGTGTAAGTCTTTCCTTTCGAATAATTTGCTAGCTTGTGCAAAGATAATGGAGACAGAATAAGTTGCATCCGTACCTTTCATAGAAGTTACTTGAATCAAAAATTTTGATTTTGTTTTTAGGGATTTTTCTTATATTTTGAGCCTTTGGCCAGATCATTGCCTTTCCATCATTCAGAAGTGCAACAGGATCTTCTACCCTCTTAGTATATTCTGTCTGTCATAGAATTAGGATTTAAAAAAGTGACTTGATGAAAAAAGTACAACAGGAATAGGCTAAGTTTGGGTATATTTCCCTAGAAGTGACCAGTTTGGCTTGAAGAGGCACAGAAGCCTCTTCCAAACTCCACTTATAATAGTGCTGTTTATTTCCATGGGATCTTTGGACAAGTGGCATGGCCACTGTGAATACCACTGTGAACAGAAAAATATTCTCAAGCTGGTGTAATGACAGTTTTGCCATCAAGATTTATTATTTCACTTTGTGCAGCTTCTATTGTGGATACTTGAAAGCAATTGCCGTAGTTTGAGTGAGTAAGCTGCTTTGAAATTTAAAATCAATGGGACTCTGTTAAATAATTTTGAAGCATTTGTCTGGCATTCATACAAGTGACTTCAGTAGAGATTTGTTTTATGTATATACAAAGGTCAGTGTGGAGTTACACAAGGATGTGGTCGTGTATGCACAGGAAAGCAGGCAAGTAAGGAAACGTCTCTATGTACTGCAAGGGAGGAAACTTTTATTGGCATACAGTAACTACACTCAACTGTCATGAGTCCATTTTATAGGAAAGCTGTTTAATGAAATGATTGGGAAATTTCAGCACTCTTGTATACTTAAAATATTGTCTCCAAGGACCCAGCTTCTGATAGCATCAGGTTCACAAACATGCACATGAGAACTGCCAATTAAGTTCTGAACTCATTCTAGAAAAAGTGTGACATACCTCATTGCTGATACCACTATGGTCATGTCTGAAGTACTCACCTTGGGAAGCTATGCACTGACGCCAGTGCCTAGTCCACCCTTCAAAGCAATTTTTGAACTCTTTCTGGAACAGCCACCAGAGCTGTTGTTGTAATACTCTTGATGTCCTGAATGTCATGCACATTTCCTCGTTTAAATATTTCCTTTATCTTCAGATAAAGAAAAAAAGTCATTGGGAGTAAGATCAGGTGAATAATGATGGTGTTCCAATACAGTTATTTGTTTATTGGTTAAATACTGCCGCACAGACAACTAAACAATGAAGTTCACAAACGTCCTACCATGTGCAATGGCCATTCCAGAAAGAGTTCCAAAGTTGCTTTGAAGGGTGGACTAGGTGCTGGTGTTGGTGCATAGCTTCCCAAGGGGAGTACCTTGAAGGTGACCGTAGTGATATTCAGGATTGAGGTATGTAGTACTTAGAATAACTAAGTTCGCAGATTTAATTGTCGAATCTCATATGTACGCTAGTGTGTGTGCACGTGCATGTACGTATATTCCCATGTATGGAAACACATGCGTGCATACAAACACTCATGTGACTATCCATCCATCCATCCGTACACCCGTGGACATTCACTCACGTATGTGCAGTACACGTATGCACGTACATACACATGTGTACCCCACAAGATTCTTTAGAAATCAGTGAACAAATGTTTGAAAAGCCTGAGGCCTTTGGGAAAGTTTAGAAAAAGGCTTCAGAAACTTCTGTCATTCCACCAGGCACTGGGTGCCTGGAGAAGGAAAGCACAGCTCAGGGATTGCAGTGAATCTTTCCAACTGTCTAGTTATCAAAATATCACAAGTTTATGTGGACACAGACGTTTCGTTAGCATTTGTCAGTTAAATAACTGCCATACCAGTCAGTGTACATGTAAGGTCAAAAACATGAAGGCTTCCTTCAACCTCCCACTTTACTCTCATTTCCTTTATGAAATTTAAAAGTGGTTTTCTGAAGCCAAGCCAAGGAATACACATTTAGGATGTGTGTGATGAACAAGTAAGTAAGAGGGGAAAGGTCTGGTCATTTGTGCAGGTGGCTTTTATCAAAATGCATTTTCAGCTGTAGTCATGGATTGAGAGAAAATTAGTAGTCATTTATTACAACAATGTTTTTAGTCTGCTGCTGGTAGCAGAAACACCCAGTTCTGATGGGCTGCAGCAAGGCGGAAATGAATTCTTTCACCTAATGAACCATCCAGCAGCAGGGATAGCTCCAGATGTCCCAGTTCAGGGCTCTGCTGCCAGCTTCTCTGGATTCCTTTGCTTTAGGCACTTAGCATGCTGGCCACAGGGCTTCCAACTCCTCATCCAGATGCAGCACACCTGGAGGTGGAAAGATCTCTCTTCTTGTGGTTCTTAGGAGCAGGGACAGCACAAAGCCTCTGTCAGGAGGAGTAGTCATGTCTTCCTTGTGTGTCTCAGTCTGAACTGCTTCTAATGCTCAGCCCACCACAGGGGGAATGGGACTACTGTGATGATTTCTGAACAGACAGGATTCATGCCCCGATAGGACACAGGGCCACCATCTCTTGTATCACATGAGAGAGGGATGGATGGGTGTCTTAACAGAGTTGAGACTTTGCTAGCAAGGGTTAAGGGGGAATAGATATTGGGTAACCAACCAATGAAATCTGCATTTATAAACAGAAAATTGATGGGCAAGAATGGGTTAAAAATGATTAAATATGCCTGTCAAATAAGATCTTTGGTTTTCTAGGTTAATTAAAAAAAGAAAAGAATGTGCTGTATATTTTTAAAGAGAAGGGACATTTTGCTACAACATACAGGTTTATAGAAATATGTCTCTAATAGAGGAATTATGCAGGCATCTGACTCAGGGCCAGGGTTGAACAGTGTTGTATCTTTCTCACTGAGAATAATGGACGTCTCAGCCGGTAGCTGACACTCATCTTTGATCTTTGCTGGATAACTACTACCATTCTTGCTAAACCTCATGGAGTAATATCCTGAGGAAATACGAATATTTAGACTTGCACCAGCTTTCGAAAAAGTCCCCAGTATTGTGCTTTAACAGAGTACTTCCTGTGGAGGGTTCGGCCGTTAAGATTAGTAAATGAGGGAGGTGGCTACTCTGGTCTTCTTAGACTTTTTTACAGCATACGAATTTTTGAAAAAATCTTGGGGTCTCCAGTCACTGTCGCTAATAAGAATAGTGAAAGCCACTATCTGCTTGTCACCTGGGCTCTCTGACAGGCCTCATGCTATATAGAGAGTTTATCACTATTTATTTTATTTGTAAGTGGAAGCCAGAATTTATCATGTTTCCACATGTGGAACCAGTGGGATTTGAATCAGGTCTGTCTGTCCTTGAAGCCTGTGTTTCTGGTATGTCATACTTCTTCCAAAGAAGGAAGATGAGAGCAGCAATTCTGCCCTCTGTTGATGGAAAGATGCTGAATCAGATCCTTCCTGTAACCTAAAATGCTTTTAGGGCTCAGCAGAGAGCAAAAACTAAACTCTACAGTGTGTGTGTGTGTGTGTTTTATTTCCCTCCCTGTTTGTGGTGGAGCTGATTCAGATTCATGAAAACCTCATGTGTGCCCATAGGGTTTTCCAAGGCTGATTTTGTTTTTAAGAAATAGATTGCCAGGCCTTTCTTCTAAGGTGCCTCTGGGTAGACTCATACCTCGAGCCTTTTGGTTAGCAGCTAAAGTACCTGAACTGTTTGAACCATCTAGGGAATCCATCAGTATTGAACATCCCATCTCTTTTAGTTACTTATTTGTGTAATGTTTCTCAGACGCTCCAGGAAAATTTTTGTCTGTTCTTTTTGTGTGTATTGCTGGAGCCTAACTAAGTACTTAGAACAGGGCTCAGCCCAGTGTAGAGGCTTAGTCAATATTTGTGGACTGGCTAAACGAGTGAATGATTCATACATGGATTAAAACTCTGGCTGTGATCACGCAGGTGGACTGCTGAGAGATACTCACAAGGACTTGGTGTTATTAGTTATAAAACCTCCTTTCTGTATCAGGTTTGTGGTGTGGACTTCAGCCACTGTCTAGCACTAAAAGAGTGAGTCAGAGTATCTGGTTTTATTCAGCAGATCTTCTTCTGCTAGATTTTGAAACATGGGACACGGATAAAATTCTCAACTGCAACACCATTTTTCCAGCCTAACTGATTCAAGCACTTCTGATGTCCTTTAGGCAGTCGTCTGAAAGATTCCATGTGCCAGTGAGTCTGCAGACTCCGGGAGGCACACAGATAATATGGACACCTTTTTAGTCTGTAAGGCGCTGCTTGCTGATGATAAGCCCAGGTGCTGTGAACACAGAACTTCCTGTAGAATTAGTATTGTTCCTTGGTGGTATGAAGCAGACCAGGACCACTTGCTGTTGAGTCAGTTCCAACTCGTGGTGAACCCACGTGAATTAAACTGTAGGATTTTCGCTGTTGATTTTTGGGAAGTAGATTGGCAGTTTTTTCCCCAAGGTGCCTAAAATGGGTGGACTGGAACCTTGGATCTTTGGTGTAACAGCTGAGTGGGTTAACTGTTGTTGCCACCCAGGGACTTCTGAACAGTTCGTCTATTTTGCTACCTGTACAGCATGATGACTGACAAAGAATAGAAAACCAGTGCAGGCTAACCAACACATGTGGCAGGAAAGGAGTACAAACACCATTTAAGTCCAGACCAGACTGAAGATGCAGACAGTGGGAGTAGTTAGCCAGTTTTGAAAAACTTAGACATTTGCACCTGGGATATCTTCCCTCTTCCTTCGTTTAAGAAGTCCATCTGAAGTATCTGCGATGGGCTGGGCACTGTGCTAGGTGCTAGGGATACAGTGCCAAATAAAAGAGTAAGGTCCCTGCCTCCCTGGAGCTTGCATATCAACAGGGAAACAGATGCTTACCTAGTTTACACATCAATAAATATAGAATGAAAAATCATGAAGAAAAAGGAGAAATGAAACAAAGCAGGCCGTGTGGGGAAAAGACCATAGTAGGTGGGGTCAGGCAGACTTCTCTCAGAGATTTGTGTCTTGGATTTGGCCTTTGAGTAGGCATGAGGGTCCCTGCTTTCACAGTTTGTTGTGGAGTTTCATTGACTGTCACCGTCTCAAATGTTAAATTCAGATCACTATAGCAGAATACACATATCAGATAGTTCAGAAAGATTCAAAGGTTACTTAGATGGAGGATGGCTGTTTATATTAGACTAACAGTGTTGCCTAGAGCAACAGGGTGGTGTTGAATGGGGAGTCTGTATGCAAACAATGCCTGGGACCTGGATATATAGGTGCAGCTTGGTGACCAGGTGAAGGGTGGTGGTGGCCAGCATCTACATGGCCAAAGAATAAGCAAATATTAATGTGGGAGTTTAAACTATGATCGTGCTAGGACATTCTAGGCCACGTTAGCAGCAGTAGAGGTGGGTTGCACGTTTGGGGTAAAGGTGTTATTCTGAGTGTGTTTCAAGTAAACTCATCAACTGCTGAGTTGATTCGGACGTATAGCTACCCTAAAGGACAGAGTAGAATTGCCCTGTACAGTTTCCAGGGAGCAGCTGGTGGATTCAAACTGCTGACATTTCGGTTAGCAGTCAACCTCTCAACCATTGTTTCAAAGTAAGGTTAATCTTTAAAGTAAGCTGCCCAGCAAAAAAAAGAAACAGCCTTCATATTCAGAGTCCGTTTAAATTTGTATTGAGTGACAGATGTTTTTTGTTTGTTTAAGAAAATCATACTTTCAGGGATCTAGCAAAATCCAGTTGATTACAGAATTTTATGTCATGAAGGTTAACAGCTTGAACTTGAACAGTATGCAATGATTTTTAAAATAGTATCTAACTATCTTTTATTCTGTGGAATACAAGTTTCTGCAAACTGACTGCTCACAATGTCTTCAGCTTGCTTCACTGTGTAATGTGATACGGGTTTCCGTTAAGAGGGAAAACGAAGTAAAATTCCACAGACTCCTAAACTCCTGAACTCTTTCATCTTGGAGGAAGTTGTGTATGCCTGTGCCATAGAGTGGCCTTTGCTCGGCTGTATCTTTGAGGTCGCTCAATGGTAGTATTGTTGTTGGGTGCCATTGAATCGGTTCTGACTCGTAGAGACCTGATGTACAGCAGAACAAAATGCTGCCTGGCCGTGTCCCACCCTCACCATTGTCATCATGCCCGAGCTCATTGTTGCAGCCCCTGTGTCCGGGTCCGTCCATCTTGTCAAGGAGCCTTCTTTTTCACTATCCTTCTGCTTTACCAAGCATGATGTTCTTCCCCAGGGACTTGTCTTACTTGTTAACAGATCAGAAGTCTACTTTAAGTTTGTTGATTCTGACTTGTGCCCTTAGCTCTTTGAATACCTACCTGAATATATGTTTGAGGATTGCTTCATTTGTGACTTGGGAATCTGATCACTTTATCAATGACTGTAGTAAATGTAGGAGTTTTTCCTTCCTGGCCCTGCGCCGTGCCCTGTAAAGCAGTTTCTCAGTTTGTAGAATGCACTCCCACCTCAGAGCATGTATATACCACAACCCCCTGGGATATTTCTTTGGATACTGTGGGTTCCTGGGGCCCGGCCCAGAGCTTCTGAATAAGAAACTCGGGCATCCAAAAGAGTAAGTCTTTGTGGTTCAGCAGTTAAGCAGTTGGCTACTGAAGGGTTGATGGTTTGAAGTTAGTTTGAATTTACTCAGTTGCTGTTTGGCGGAAAGACTTAGTGATCTGATCCTATAAAGGTTACAACCTAGAAAACCCTGTGGGGCAGTTCTGCTCTGTCACATGGGGATGTAATGAGATCAAGACTCAGTGGCACAACCAACCACAAACATAGGATCCAAATAGGGATGAACATTGCAGCTTGGTTCCCGTAAGTCCCCAGCTCCTTCCCCCCCTTCCCATGCCCAGGGTAATTGTAGTGACTCCATCCCATTCATCTGGTCATTATTGTGATAATTCTGTGGTGGCAAAGAGCCTCCGAACCTTAAATAAGCCCATTCTGTTGCTATACCTGATACTTATAATTGTTACCTAAAAGATTCTCAGCGGCTGGGTTTCTGTAAATTTTGACTCAATTTTTTCAAGAGTGAGAAATAGAAACCTATTGCTATCAGAGTACATTCTGACTCATAATAACCCTAGGTGATGATTTACCTGTCTGCTCTCCATGGGCCAAGTTGCTGGGTGGAGATGTGATGTGTATTTGTGAAGGGAATTTTTGTCCCCAAGATGTTTATAAAAGGTGTTTTAAGACAATAAGTGTCTTTTTAAAAAAAGCTCTAAAGAAAATAAAAATGAATTTGTCTTTTGTAGACCTTATCTATTTTCAGGAGCTGTGGTAATGTAGCAGGTAAGAGCTTGGCTGCTAACCAGAAAGTCGGCAGTTCAAATCTACCAGCCTGTCTTTGAAAACTGTGTGAGGGAGCTCTACTCTTGTCTTTTATGGCCACTATGAGTCAGAATAGGCTCAATGACAAAAGGATTGTTTGTTTGTTTGTTTTTATTTCCAAGGACTTTTAAAATTATATCCTTATCTCTGTAGGATACTTTGTAATAATTATATTTGTACAGGTAATTCCAGGAGCCCTGGTGACACAATATTTAAACTGTCAGCTGCTAACCAAAAATGGTTTGTGGTTTGAACGTACCAGCTGACTTCCATGGACACTTGGTGATCTATTCCCTTAAAAGAGCACAGCCAAAGAAATGTTTTAGGGCAGTTCTTCTCTGTCATGTAGGGGATTGACTAGATGACACACAACAACACCCTGTAGGTAGTTCAGCGGAGATCCTACACTGGCTAACTTACCAACTTGGTTGAGCTGGTTTTATTTTTGGTTCTCCAAAAGTCTTTTTGTATTCACTAAAGATCCAGGATGAGTTTTGACCAGAGGGGGATAGTCTGTGGATAAATGAGTAAAAGGCTAGATCTTTTATTTCTGGGTCCCCTAAAGCTGAACCCAGTGGCTGACACATAGCAGAAACTCACTTTAGGCAACGTGCTAAGGTGGCCTGGAGTGGACTTCCTCCAGGAGACTGTCAGTTCAGGCTGTGACTTCCCAGAAGAGGATCCACCTGACTAGGAGAGCCACTGAATTCTCCTGTTGGCGTTTCCAAAGCGAAGGCTAGGCCTGCCAGTAATGTCCATTTCAAGTGCACAGATCGCTGATAGGTCTGTCATATTTTCAGACACACACAGATGAGCACAGACCTTTGCTTACGACTCAGTCACGTGCAGTGCTGCAGGCAGAGGGCCCTTGAGGAAAAGCAGCGGAGGGCGCAGATCAGCATTAGGAGTTAGGTGAGAGAGACCCAGTGGCACCCTGGTTCTCTCAGGGCCTCCGGAAGGGAAGGAGTATCCCCACAGTGTGTGGGCTGGCCGGCGATGGCGCTGGATCCTGCGAACCAAAAGATTGTAGAGATACGGTGAGGTTGCCCCTGGAGGAAGTTTGGAGAGAGTAAACAACCACATCCACTTGGTCTCCTCAGAAGCTTTACAGCAGTGTGAACTGGCTGCTCAGAGGTCAGCCGTCTTTATTTCTTCTCTGCTCCCTTATTTAAGAATCTTTAAACAATATAGTTGCTTTCTGTGAAAGTGTAATATTGATGTCCAGAATTCTGTAGATACATGCTATGCAGATATTATTACCATACAGAAATTCGTGCTGTTATGGAGAACTAGCTGCATAACTGTGATTGTGAGGGTGGCCCAGGACCAAGCGGGGTTCTGTTCTGTCGGAACCAGTTCGATGGCAGCTGATGAGAACTGCTACAACAGCTGCTTTGGTTAAAAACCTAGGTGCGTGTTTCTGTGCGGGATATGTGGTCAGTTTACTTCCACTTTTCTGCAGGGCGATAGATAGTATCAGTATGTGAAGGAGTGAAGCGTTTGTACAGTTAGAGACCTATTTTTGTATTTTCCCTATGATATTCCTTCTAAAAAGTATTCATGCTAACGTTTGTACTGGTTTTGCCTTTTCTTGGTGCTGCGGTAGTTAAGTGTTTGGCTGCTAGCAGAAAGGTTGGTGGTTAGAATCCACTAACTGCTCCTTGGAAAGCCTGTGGGGTAATTCTACTCTGTTTTATAGGGTTGTGATGAGTCGAAATTGACTTAACAGCAGTGGTGGCTTTTTTTAGAGGGTTTTCTGGTGATTCTGCTAACAAGTTTCATCATGGCTAGCATTTGCTTTAGTTTTGACTTTTGTTTTTAAAACATAATAAAAAATTAGATATGGAAGATTTATAAATAGGAATATATTTTCACTACTGTATAGGGAGCATTTGGTGGTGTTTTTGTTGCCTTGAAACCTTAAGGTGCTGTAAATATTTTCTAAAAGGCTTCAAAAAGTTCACAGTACTTTCAGAAAAGATTGATATTGTCTATATGATAATTCTAATACGTGACTGTAGTTTTTATGATTTTTTACAGCACACATGCCTGTGTGTAACGTTCCGGTCTCTATATTCTGCCAATCCCAAGATAAGATGTGGAAATGGTGGTGGGGTTTCAGTAGCCCATAGCCATTACCGTAATTAGTTGGTCTCTAGGGGGCAGTTCTACTCTCACCTCTAGGGTAGCTATGAGTCGGACCTGACTCAATGGCAGTGGGTTTTAACCTTCTCACTTGAAACCCAAACCCCACCCACTGCTTTTGAGTTCCTTCCAGCTCATAGCCACCCTATAGGACAGACCAGAACTGTTCCATAGAATTTCCAAGGAATGCCTGGAGGATTTGAACTGCTGACCTTTTGGTAGGCAGACATTAGCACTTAACCATTATGGCACCAGGATTTCCCCTCTTCACTTAGGTAAGAGGATTTTTTTTTCTTTTGTTTTGCCAACATGCACAGTCAAACAGTTCCCTTTTTAAAAACAAAGAAACAAACAACGAAAACCACTCTGTCAGAAGTGGAATTTGAGCCTATGCCTCTTCATAGAGACCAGGATCATTTCCTTTTTATAAAACTCTTCCTGAGTATCATAATACTACTTTGCTAAAAATATGCACTAGAAAAGACTTCCCATAAGCACGTAGACTGATATGATGAGTATATTTGAAATGCCCACTAGAAATGGTAGTTGCCCTTTGCAGAGGTTGTGTGATCTCTCTCTGCCTGTTGGTGACAATAGGCTCGCTATTCATTAGCCCTGCAGCGACTTAGATATTGTCCAGCCTCCAAGCAGGAAACTGAATCTAATACCAGGAGACTTGCCTACCTGAGTGGGCTAAATATAGAAGCATAACGCTCTTCTTCAAGTCAGTTAATTGTTAGACTCATCATTCCACAATTTGTCATCACTTGTTTGGATGGTTAGGCATTTAACTAGCCATATCAAAGTGATGTGGGATTTTAATTAAGGTACAGTTGATCAGTAGAGTAAAAATTGAGTGGATTTCTATTTTCTGTGCCATGGGAAAAAGAGTTCTGGAGCTACAGTGAACTCTTGTTTAATAAGGTCTTCGGAAGTGCCTAGAAGCTTTCTGTAACTGGGGATATGAAATGTAACTGAAATAATGAAAGGAGAAAGATTTAAAGTAAGAATGGCAAACACCAGCCAGTTGTCAGCAAATCAATTACTACTCATGACAAATCTATGTGTGTCAGAATAGAGAGGGGTCTGAATAGCCACCGTTTTTCTTGTCTTGACGGATACTTCCAAAGCAAATACTGTTACATGACACACTATTGGCAGTGAATAGAAATACAATTCAAGTATAACATTAACCTTGTGGAGATACAGTCAAAAGGCAATTAAGTAATGAAAGAAAAGGCTTACTAATAACATGGTATTCTAAGGTAACTAAGTAAATATGGAAAATTCCAAGCATCTAAATATGGTCTAGATCTTATCAGGGTACCACTCACTTTCAAATGGAAGATAATTTTGTATGTAGGAGTCTAGTGATATCAGCTCAGTTAGAAATCATCGTAAGTTTGAATCACTGCTATATTACGGAGTAAGCAGGTGAAAGAAAGCCAATTAAAGAAGAGAATGGCTGGATTCCAGAGAGGAAAATCCATCAAACTGAGGGATGGAGCTTGAAATGTTACAGTTGTGAGGAAGAAGTTTTAGTGACAGCATGCTTCTCGGTATGATTCTTACATATGTACAAGGGGTGGGAGTATTTATCTTCCCAGAATTCTAGAAGTCATGATTTTATAATCTGTGGAGTGATTCACACAAAGCTTTTTTTTTCCTTTTGTTAAAAAAAAACACAAATTTGAATAATGTATGAATTATCAATGTTTTTACTAGTAAGTGCTACCTCTTTGAATTACTTCTTAATTGTCCATGATAAGATCTGTGTTGCTAGACAAACCATGTTAATATACTAAGATCTAGTTCAGAAATTTAATCACAGAAAGCTTCCTGTCTTTTTTTTTTTTTTTTTTTTTTAAAAAAACAACTCAGAATCTAATTATAAAAAACTTACAATATTATCCTTGACCCAGTTTTTTGCCTAGTGGTGATTCTTAATAATAATGTCCACTTCCCCGTCACCCCAACCCTATGCCCTCTTTATGGTTGTTAGTGGCCATCAGGTTGGTACCCAACTCATGGTGACTCTGTGCACAGCAGGATTGGACACCTGTGGCTGATTTTTCCCCAGTCGATCACCAGGCTCTGCTTCCTAGTGTGTCTTAGTCTGCAAGTTCTGCTGACACCTGTTCAGCCTTATAGCAGTGTCCAGGCCTTTATGTATAGAGATGTGCTGCTGTTCTGGTGGTGCGTTGACTGGGAATCATACTTGATTCTCCCGCATGGATGGTAAGAATGCCACCACTGAGTAACGACCAACTGGCATGACTTCCTAGGACTTGAATAAATGCCGCTTTCTACTTGTGTCCCGCGTTTTCATTTATTATAGCTCGTTTGAGAGATACTTGATTCTGGACATGTGAGAGCTACTTTTCCTAAGCACTGATTCTAACTGTGCCAGAACTGTGCTGAATGCTTTCTCCATGTCATCTTCTTTAGTCTTCAGAGTACTGCTGCAAAGGGGAGGCTGTTATTCTGTTTCAGATTGGGAAGTGGATTCAGAGAGGTGCATTAACTGTGCTTGACCAAGGTCACACTGCCAAGAAAGCTGTTTAGCCAGAATTTAAACTCAGTTTTGTTGTACTGCAAACGTGTTGCTCTCCTTCCTGTGAAGCGTTGTTTCATCTGTAACTTGACCTGTTTCATCAATTAATTTATCTCCCATGAACATGCGCTTTTTTCTCTGCAAGGTGAGAAGGCTTGTTTTCTGTTTTACGACATCGTCAAGTACATAGTTTAAATGATGTGTATTTTTTAATTGTCTTGTGAAAAACAAAAACTAGAGAGCTAGGAAGCATAATCATACAGCCAACCTAACCCTTAGGGTACAAAAAAGAAAAAACTGGTCATGCTAAGTGAATCTTCTCAATTGGTGTCATCTTCCCCCTTGGGCACATGCATTGGAGGCTTTGGGCCTCAGGGGTTCTTTTTATTGGCTTAATTGTTTAACTCAATAACCAGTCCCTTAAGTTCTCACAGTACATGCACTTCTCTATTGGAAAAGGATGAACACTGGACAGTGTTGAGGTCATATGAATGTAGTTTTAATTAAAGAAGAAAAACAACTTGGATACAGATATTGACTGGGACAGGGAGATAAATAAGGCAAACTATACTGTGATATAATTTTGAACACTTAATGGAGTGTAAAGAAAAGAGAACCCATTTAACCCCACGGCTTAGCTAAGTTCAACTCGTGAGTTGAGCTGTGTTATTGGTTCTGCAGACAGTAATATTTACATAATTATACTGTTGGAAAGGTAGCTAAATTGTTTATTGATTAGTCTCTGCACAGACAAGGAAGATGCAATCATAACTCAGGAGAAAAAAAAATGTAGAGTTTTAAAACCTGGCAATGTGAAGGGAGTGGAAGAACTGATAAAAGTCAGTGTGGCTGAGTGACAGGAAAGAGGAGAGAGAGGGTCACGTGATCCTGCTCATATCTGTCTCACATGTGGTGCGACATCAGGAAACACTGTAATGCTGATGAAACAAGAAGCAGAGATAGCCAGCTGAAGAGTGAAAAATTGCATAATCAAGAAAGCTAGGAAAGAACTAGAGGTGAGTGTGAATGAGTTAGACACCGGGAGGCAGTGAGTCAATAGACTGTCTAAATTTGATAAATTAACCTGAGATAAAAGCATATTATTTAAATTGATAACCACAGTAAGGACAGTAAAAGTATTAGCAATGGAAGGGAAAACAAACAAGGGATATGGGCCCAGAGATACTTTCTGTTTATTACTATCTAGTCCTTTTTTGTAGTGGTTAAGTGCTGAAACTCGTTAACCACAAAGTCAGCAGTTCAAATTCACCAGGTTCTCTTTGGGAACCCTATGGTGCAGCTCTGTTCTGTCCTGTATGGTCACTGTGAGTCAGAATTGACTTGATGGCAATGGGTTTGAAAACCCCGGTGGCGTAGTGTTTAAGAACTATGACCATTAAGCAAAGAAGTTAACAGTTTGGATCTGCCAAGCATCCCTTGGAAGCCCTAAAGGTCAGTGCTGGCCTGTTCTATAGAGTCACTATGAGTCAGAATCATCTTGATGGCGGTGGTTTTGGGGTTTTTTTGATTTAGTCCTTTTTAGAAAAAAATTTTAACTGTGCACATGTTACTTTTAAAATAAGAAAAAAAGAAGAATCACAACAGTGTCAGAAATAACTTTCCATGTGACTGCTGCATCGCTGCTGTCACTAGGCTACCCAGGGCTGCTGCTGCCAGCGGTGGAGGGCGCTCATCCCAAAGAATCAGACAGTGGGTAGCTGGGGCAGAGTTACAAGTAACTTGCATCCATAATCTCGTTCCAGTGTTCAGCTGGTTTTGTGAGTTACATCTTGATCAAAATGTGGCAAAGGCTGATGGTAATATGAAAGTAAAGGTAAAAACACCACTGTTCCTTAAAACATGGTAAGCGAAGTTCTCCTGCTTGTAGAAGCTGGTGCAGAAGGCCCAGATCAGTGCCAGTGCACTGCCTCCCTCTGGATCCTGCTTCCTCTTCTGGGATGGGCTAGATGCATGCACTGCCTTTGTTTTCTCTGGTCTGAGGAGTGGTCATGCTTCAAGGCACTGACTTCCTTCCAGGAACTTCCTGAAGGGGAAATTTTGACTTTCCTACATGGACTCTATAAATGAATGCCTGTGGATTGAACAATGGCTGCAACAGTTGTTTTTCAAGAAGAGGCTTAGTTTTGTTCTGGTCTTGTGAAGAGTAAATTACTGTGTTCATGGCACCTCCAGGTAGGCAGTCAATGAAGAGACTCTTCAGATTGCTAGTTATAAAGGAGTAGTCAGCTGGGAAAGAGAGCCAAACCGGTTGCCATGAAGTTGATTCTGACTCGTAGTGACTCTGCAGGACAGAGAAGAACTGCTCTGTAGAGTTTCCAAGGAGCACCTGGTAGATTCAAACTGCTGACCTTTTGTTAGCAGAGGTGGCAAGAACCACTAAACCACCAGGGTTTCTAGGGAGCGAGAGAGTAGCGCTTAATCATCCAAAGAATGAAAATTCCAAGTACTAAAGTTGTTCTGGTCCAGCTGTGGTAAATACTTGGTGGGTGAGGAGGAGGAGGCTAGAAGGGAATGGTTAGGGCTCTTTGAAGAGGGGACTCGGGGTTGTGGTTGAGAGTGAACCCCTGTAAATGATGAATTGATTGTGCCATTTTGGTTCTGTCCTTACTTGACCTGGTCATGCTGGAGAGAGCAGTGCAGTGTAGACTTAGGGTTACGGGAGGAACTAACGAGGGAGTTAGTTGAGGAAGTACCTTGAACTCGTAGAACAGCTCCGGAAGCACCACTATTTAGTAAGTTTAATAAGAAGATCTCTTAGCAACTGTGTCTCTTTCTAACCTAATTTTAACTGCATTTCCCTTTTCTAAGAAATTACACCTCTTGAAATGGAGGTAAAATGTGACACTCTCAGCTGCTGGAAAATCCTGCCCAAGGTTTGCAGCTGCAGTTTATCAGGAATTGATTTGCTGCTGATTGTAGTCCAAGGCTTGCCTAGAGTGAAATGTTTCTGGGATTCAAGTGGATGATTGAAATGAGTGACACCATCTGGGTGGCGGACCGTGACAAATGAACACCTAGTGGCTTATCGAAGCTGCTCTTCAGCTTCAAATGTTAACCGTGTATAGAGAGCAGGCTTAGGGTGACCAGAGCTTCCAGTTTTTCAAGTTAAACAAGAAGTCTGGATTTTTATGTGGAATCCCTTGAGTTTTAAATGTTGACAACTAGTTAAAAAACTTAAAAACTACTGCCCAGACTTTAAAAACAAGCCTGTTGGTTAGATAAAGTCCCTGGACCACCGTTATTGTTTGTTTACTTATTTATTTTTTAAACCGTTAGTTAGAATTCTAATTCTTATCTCCTAATTGTTGCTTTGCCTACTAGGTACTTTATTCGTATGCCGTCTTGTCCCTAAAGCAAGTAAAGGTGTTCTCATTTATATAATACAGTATAAAATAAATTAGAAGTAAAAAAGAAGTCTAAACAATTATAGGGTAACCAACAGAAAACCCCTAAACCCAAACTCACTGACATCGAGTTCTTTCCAGCTTATAGTGACCCTATAGGACAGAGAGTTTCCAAGGAGCGCCTAGTAGCTTCAAACTGCTGACCTTTTGGTTAGCAGATGCAGCATGTAACCACTATGCTACCAGGGTTTCCAACAGATGGAAACCAGAATGAAATTATCTATTCATGTATTAAGGTTTCAGTGGAACTCAGATTGGGTAGACATTGAGCCTTCTGTAACTTTCATAACACGGAAACCCTACCACGTACATAGTTTGTAGTATCTTTAAAAAACCAATTGTTTAACAGAGGCACAGCTCTTTTTGATGCCAAAATCAGAGGCCACATCCCTCAGAAGGATCTTCCAAAGTGCACATTGAGTTCTATGAAGGGCAATGCCTTCATCACAATGTCAGTTTCACAGGACTGTTCTCTCTGTTGTCCCTCATCAAAAGGCTGATGCCATTGTACTCATGTGCAGTTTAGGAATGAGATTGCGTGTCAGGGGAAGGAGGGCTGGTTGGATAAGCTGCAGGGTGCGGTAGCTTTTTTTCTGGTTGAGTTAAACTCATGGGGAGGTGGGCACAGGTGGGACTGGAGGAGGTGGGGAGACAAGCAGCTAAACTAGTCCCTAGAAGCAGAGGGTCTGGGTTTGATTCATAGCACCCTCTCTTACTTGTGGTGAGAATTTGGGTGAATTGCTTTATGTTTTTAAATCTCAGTTTCGTCATCTGTAAAATCAGGGTGCTTGTGTAATAGTCTCCCTTTCATAGGTTGATTGTGCAACAGGTGTGATTCAAATAAAGCACTTATCACAATTCCTAGTACCTCATAAATATTCAGTAAATAATGGCCATGGTGAATTTGGAGGAATTGTTTGAAATGCTAGTGGCATAGTGATTAAGCATGATGGCTGCTAACCAAAAAGTTGGCAGTTTGAATCCACCAAGTGCTCCTTGGAATCTTTGGGACAGTTCTGCTCTGTCCTGTGGACTCGTTATGAGTCAGAATTAATTCAACAGCAATGTTTTTTTTTTTTTTTGGATAATGGTGAGCACTTAGTTGTCAAGAAGATTAAAACCAAGGTTTATTTGGAGGGCTTAAGTGTGTCTATTTGCCTCAATAGAATATTTCATTTGTAATAATTATTGCACTGAATCACTTGTCAGCAAAAATCTGTTGAGTACCTGTATGCAAAGTACTTTGCGAGGTTCTGTGGGATGGTTCCTGAGTCAGGAAGTGTATAGTTTGGTAAACAAGCTATCTAGGCACAAATAGGAGACAAGGAGCACCAGGTACCTCTGAGCAAGGCTGACTCAGAGAGGGCTTGTTCATGGTGTGCTGATACCAAGCAGTGATTCTCAGGTGATGGTTGACTTTATTTGGGGGCTAAGTTTTTATAGTTTGGGTAATTCCAAATATGGTACAAGAATATTTTAAGCTACAGAAACAGAGTACAATGAGAATTTTACTATTTTAAAGTGAATCATCATAGGAGAGAGTGGAACAGCAGTGATTAGCTGTGCTTTGCAATTGGTATTAATTAAACCTTATCCTGAGTTATTTAGGTTGGGTCATCTTACGTGCATTTTATTATTTCAGGGCAACTTCTTAGCTGGCATTGGGTTATACAGGGAGGTAGAATGCTGTACCTGTAGGCCTGGGGCTGCTGCACACTTTTCTGGAAGTTAGGGGGCCTCTTTATGCCTCTGTTTCATCATCTTAAATTGGAGAGTGGTTCTACTAGTGATTTCTGGAAAGGAGTGCTGTAAAGATTACATGAGTGAAAATCTTTAAAGACTTTAAGACAGTGTCTGGCACACGGCAAGCATTGCATGTGTTAGTTATTATCAGTGGTCTCTCTTGAAACAATCAGTATTAGAATTTTAAAGACAGCTGTCTGGTCAGACTTGGGCAAAAGAGAACACAGTTAACTGTGCATATGGGAATAGAATCTTGTAACTTGACAGTGACACTCTGGACCTCGTTAGTCTGTGACTCTGGGAATGTAGTGGGGGCAGCTTGGGGATACACTGCTAATGCTGCAGCCCACATGCTCTGTGATGAACTTCAAGTTCCTCTTTCTCTTTTAGAGTTTCTTTATCTGTGTCTGTAAAATAGGTTTTGCCTTTCATTCTGGATGTGTGGTGAATTTTCATCAACTTGGAAAGCATCTGGTGGAGAAAATGGCTGGGTGAATAGGTTATTTTCTAAAATGCTATTAAAAATTAATGGAGATGCAGTTGTAATTGTGAAATAGTATTGATTTGATTTCCAGGTTTTCCCAGGAATCCAATTATATAGTATACATCATATGAGAAAATCAAATTTTACCTTATTTTCATACAATAGCACAACAGACTTTCAATTGCTTTGTTTTTGTGTTTCCTGTAAATCTTTTTAGCTGAGCATGAAGACTCAGAAAATGCCTTCGTTAGATACCCTGCTTCATTTCTGTCAAAGAATCAACTTGAATCTTAATGCAGTTTTGAAAATTTCGTAATAAATTTGTGAACTTAGTGCTGACAATGGTTTATCACAATGGGAATGTGTATTTGACTTCCAAGGCATCCATTTGTTTTTGGTGGGTGTTGCTCTGAAGTGTGAGTGGTTATAAAACTGTTTAAGTACGCACGCTGGCTGCATTTAGAAATATGCTCCTGCTCTTAGAGCTGCAACCCTGGTGCCGTAATAGTTAAAGAACCTAGCTGTTAACCGAAAGGTCGGCAATTCCAATCCACAGGCAGCTCCTTGGCAACCATAGGGGGCAGATCTAGTCTGTCCTGTGAGGTCACTGGGAGCTAGAACCTACTGGATGGCAGCTCATTTAGTTTTTTGGTTTTTTTAGAGCTGCAGCCCTGGGTGGGAATCAGTTAGAGGATAAAGAGAGGATATCTTGCAGTGAATCCAGGCTCTCAGCCCACTCATATCTGAAAATGTGTGGATGATATCATGAGTTCTCTTTGGGAGCAGTTTATTTCATGTCTCCCTTAAAGAAGAATTCTTGGCCTTTCTTGCACATTTATTCTCCAAATGGAATTTAAAATCATTTTATCAGCTTCTAAAAAAAGACTCTCATTTTGAATCACATATTTTGAATGTGATTGTGTTAAATACATAGATTAATTTTGGGAAAATGTACGCTTTTACCATCCAGGAACATGGAATGCTTTTAAAAGAAATTTTTTTTAACACATTCTCTTTTTTTCACCTCAGTGAATGAAATCTTGTAGTTTTATTTATGCAGGCCCTACACATTTCCTGTTGAGTTTATTTCTAGATGTTTTATATTTTATTTGTGATTGCTATAGTGAATAGGCTGCTCTTAAAATGTCTCATATCTGGTTTTTGCTGAGTGTGGAAAGGCAGATGATTTTTGTATGTTTATGAGTGAGCTTTTGAAGTCTTGTTCCTGAATACTTGAAAATGGGATTTGTTGTCACCTATACTTGTTGTCTTTATGAATCCGGCGAAGAAGTGTATGAGAAACATGTTTTTACTTTCTCTTTTGTGGGATCTTCAAATGAACCTGAGTTACTTTTTATTCACTGATGGATTCCCAGCCCCTACCTCGGGAATTATCAATATACTTGGTACATGTTACTGGAATATTTCTTAGCTTTCTTATTTATGTAATATTTTTTAAAACTCTTTCTCTGTCTTTGCAATTGTATCATCTCAGAATAATACATTTTGTTTCTTTTTTAGCATCTGTCCATTTAATTTTAGTTTTTTTATCTGATCATTTTGGCTAGACTATCTAGCACAGTGTTCAATAATAATCTTAATAACAGGCATCCTTATTTTGGACCTAAATTAAATGAGAGTGTCTTCAGTGTTTTGAGAAAGATTTTTTAAAAAATTGTATTAAAGTCAGTTCCTTCTGTTTCTGGTTTATTAGAGTTTATTTTGTGTTAAAATCAAGAATACAGTTAATACTAGTTTCTCAGTTTTGACTTAATTTACATGTAATTTGTTATCATATATATTCCAGCATTAAAATATTTTTGAATTTCTAGAATAAGCCCTGTTACTCTAATAATAGGTTGCTGAATTTAATTTGCCATTTTAAAAAAAGATTTTCTGTCTATTTTCATGAATTAGATTTTTCTTTAGTTTTTGTTATGCTAATGTGATAAAATGAAGAAAAGTTTTCCATATTTTTTCTGTGTTGGGAAAGAGTTTAAGTTGTGTAGAAAGTAACCTGAAGGTTTGGGCAGAATTCATCTCTGAAATGATTAACACCAGTGACAGCCTTTCATTTGTGCTTTTTAAATACTGTACAAAAATTATAGGCAGAAAATTAAGAATGGAATGATGACCAGCAAGACTGTATGTCTCCTGAATTCCAACTCTGTAGTCACTATCAACATTTAGTTTACTTCCTTTAAAATATTTTTCTTAGGTATATGTAGATGTTTTTCTTAGGTATAAACATCTACATATATATGTTACATGAATTGCATTAGCAAATGTTATTTTATTCTACATGCTATTTTGTAATTTAAAAAAATTGTGGTAAAATACATATAACAAAAAGTTTGCCATCTTGGAGTATACAGTTCAGTGACTTTGGGGTCCCAAGGTGGCACAATAGTTAGTGAGTTCCACTACAAGCCAAAAGATTGGAGGTTCAAGTACACCCAGAAGCATTCAGAAGAAAGCCTTGACTATCTACATCTGAAAACCTCACATAGTTCTACTCTGACACACACAGAGCTGCTGTGAGTTGGAGTCAGCTTGTGGGCAGTTTTTTAAAATTCCATTTACCATGATGTGCTATCTTCCCTACTACTATTTTCTAAAAGTTTTGTGTTACCCCAGATGGAACATTTTGTAACATTTTGAAACTCCTTGTACATCAGTAAGAGTAAATCTACCAGGTCTGACAGTGAAGTCTGTGAACTTAATTGTTCCAACTGCTACATAGCTCGCTGAATATCACTACAATCACTTTCAAAGTACTCTCCTTGGGAAGCTATGGACCAATGCTAGCACCTAGTCTACCCTTTAAAGCAATTTTGGAACTCTTTATGGAATGGCCACTGTGTACGGTTGCAAGGTGACAAGTTCACAAACTTAACTGTATGGTCATTATGTGAGGGAGTTTTTAGCCAATAAACAAATCTTTATTGCAACACCTTTCCTATTCACCTTATGTAGCCCTCAGTGACTTCTTTCTTTACCCACAGATAAAGGAAATATTGAAAAGAAGGTATTTTGATGACATTTAGAACATCAAGGGTAATATGACGACAGCTCTTATGGCCATTTCAGAAAAAGAGTTCCAAAATTGCATTGAAAGGTGGACTGGGTGCTGGCATCGGTGCATAGCTTTCCAGCATGATAGTCATCAGTGAGGTATATAGCTTTTTTCTAGGATGAGTTCGCAAACCTAATTCCCAGACCTTGTATATCATTTCTTGATTATGTAATATTTCATTTTATGAACGTACCATAAATTGTTTAACCAGTTAAACTCTCTTCAAATAGATATTTAGGTTGTTTCCAGTTTTCTTTACTGTGTAACATATTGAGTGATCACTTCCTATATAGATATTTTTACTTAATTATCTGATTTTTTCCACTGTGGGTAAGTTCCTGCAAATATAGTTTCTGCAAGTCCTTAGATAATGAATATTTTTAAGTACACATTTTGTCAGATGGCCTTCCACAAGTGTTATTCAGTTTGTAGTAGGTGAGAATATCATTTACGTGTAACCATCACTGATAAACTTGCTTTTAAAAAAAAATTTACCCAATGATGATAATTTAGCTTATGACCACAAAGGAGCTCATTCACCCCACCCCCTGCCCCGCCCAGGATAGAATAGGAAAGCTCTGAGCATTGTAGGCACTAATGTTAACTTGGTTAATCTAATTAACTGCATTGCATTTTGGGACCTTGGACATTCAGGGTATTTACTGTGCTGGCACTGAGCACAGTGGTTTATTGAAAACAAAACAAAAAAATGGTACTGTGGAGCTGATTCTTATCTATGGGGACCCTGTAAAACCTGTTGCTGTCAAGTTGATTCTGACCCGTAGCAACCCTACAGGATAGAATACAACTGCCTGCACTGTGGAGTTTCCAAGCAGTGTCAAGTAGATTTGAACTGCTGACGTTTTGGTTAGCAGGTGTAGCACTTAACCATGACACCACCAGGGTTTCCATGGTGACCCTATAGAACAGAAAGCAACTACCCCATAGGGTTTCCAAGGCTGTAATCATCACAGACACAAACTGCCACTTGTCTCTTCCATGGAGCAAGTGGTGAGTTCCGACTTGCAACTTTTCAGTGAACATCTGAGTGCTTAACCATTGTACCACCAGGGCTCCTTAGAGGTTCACAGACTGACTGCCAATTTCACTTTCCTGTCCCTTTTGCTTTCTCAGTGGCTGAAGCCAACACTTACTGTGTCTGTTTTGTCACCCTCCATGACTTGTTATTAGGTGCTGTGGAGGCAATTCCAGGTCGTGGTGAACCTGTCCACAAACAGAATGAAACACTGCCTGGTCCTACACCATCCTCACAGTCTGTACTGTGTGGGAGCCTGTTGTTGTAACCACTGTGACAGTCCGTCTCTTTGGAGGTCTTCCTCTTTTTGGCTGACTGTCTACTGAGCATGTTGTCCTCCAGGGACTGGTCCCTCCTGATAACATGTACAAAGTATGTGAGATGGAATCTAGTCATCCTCTCTTCTATGGAGCATTCTGGCTGTACTTCTTTCAAGACAGATTTGTTCATTCTTCTCCAATACTAATTCAAAGGCATTATTCTGCTTCAGCTTTTCTTATTTATGGTTTAGCTTTCATGTTCATATGAGGTGACTGAAATTACCATGGCTTGGATCAGGCTCACCTTAGTTCCCTAGTTGACATCTTTGCTTTTTAATCCCTGCCTTGGGATTTGAACCCGAGTCTGCTTCCTGGATTCTTTTTTCCCTGTTTCAGGATCCTTTCAGTCTAAACCTGTGCTGGCCCGTGATATGGCCACTAGCCACATGTTACAGTTTAAATTTTAAATTAATTGAAATTAAATGTAATTACAAATCTTGTAAAGCCAAAACTTTGGAGCAGCACTCTGTCAATTTTGTTTTTTTAATCAAAATAAGATATAAGGAAAAACAAAACAAAAGGAGTACAAAGGTATATGGGCTAAACAGAAATGGAAAATTTCTGCTGCTTTTCCAAAACACGGCATTTACAGTTTGGTACCCACTGTCCCAGGCTTTGGGACAGCAAAATTGGGACAGGTGTCGTCTTCATCTTCTGACCTTTGTTACTACTGACAGCAGGGAAATGAACAGATGGAAGGGGGCTTTGCTTACTTCACTGTACTTAATTTCATAACATTGCTCCCAGCAACATGCTGTTTTTATACTTGGGGAAATATGAGAGGGTTTGAATAGCTTGCACAAGGTCGGTAGGTATTAAATGGTGGAGCTTGGGATTTGAACCTGAGTCTGTTTCCTGGATTCTCTTTTCCCTGTTTCAGGATCCTTTCAGTCTAAACCTGTACTGGCCCGTGATATGGCCACTAGCCACATGTTAACAGTTTAAATTTTAAATTAATTAAAATTAAATGTAATTACAAATCTTGTTCTTCAGTACCACTTTGTTTCAAATACCCAGGGTGGACATATGGATAATGGCTATTTAAGAACCAAGATAAAGAACAGACAGATTAAGAACATTTACATAATGTTTAACAAAGATGAAACCACTGAAATATAAAAATGCGTGGATTAAAGACTTTTATTTTCTAAGTTTTATTATGCTCTAGGTGAAAGTTGACAGCATACATTCAGTTTTTCATTAAAATTTTTATGCAAAAATTGCTTTATGACATTAGTTTGCAGCCCCTGAAATATGTCAGTACTCTTCTTTTGCCTTTTGAAGTCTTTTTTTTTTTAAAGTCTATGCTGGCACATTTAACAGATGGTAAGTTCTAGATTTTGAAAGATATAAAAATCTACTTGTTCAAGAAAGGGTGCAAACTTGCTATGCCTAAAATTTGAAAATGATGTATTGATCACCTTAAGGTCTTCAGAAGACCTGGCAATCTGTTTCTGAAAAAATCAGCCCTTGATGAACTTCACGGAGCACAGTTCAACTCTGATACACGGAGAGTTGCCCGAGTTGAGTTGCTTTGATAGTAAATGGTTTAGTTATACTTTTAGCTCTTTGCTGGGATTGGGTTACAGATGTTCTAGGTAATGAACTCCCAGAAAGATTTGAATATATTTGAAAGTGGAACAGCTGGAACAAAAAAATGCCTCCCTTCTGCCTTTTTCTCCCCTCTTAAAAAAGTGAGGTAATATATTTCTCTTCCTACGCGTATTTAACATTTCTTTAACTAAACAGTAGTCAGTGTATTTAGAGGTTCTGTTTCAAGGGTATGTTAGCAGGGGAGTTTTTTTTAAAAAGTTTTAGGTGAAAGTTTACACAGCAAATTAGGTTTCCATTGAACGATTGTTATACGCCTTGTTTTCTGACATTGTTTAAAATTTTTGAAACTGCCAGCATTCTGATTATTTCCATTCTGCTTGTTCTATTTCCATTGATCCAGCTGCCCTGCCCCTCCTCCTTGCCTTCTCATCTTTGCTTTTGGGGAAATGTTGGCCATTTCGTCTTGAATAGTTGATTGTTTAAGGGAGCATGTTCCTTACTGGTGATAACTGTTTATAAGCCAATCTATTATTTGACTGAAAGGTGACCTCTGGGAGTGTCATCAGTTTCTTGTACTCTGGTCTTATCTTTTTAGGAATTTGAGTTTTGTTCCACATTTTTCTCTTTTCTATCTGCAACTTTCTATTTAAATATGAAAGGTTTTATTTTTATTTTTTTACATTTATGTTCTTCTACCTGGAGTTAATTTTTATAGTGTGAGTCAGGAATCAGGAGAGTTTTCATTTTGGCCTTCACCAGTGCCCTGCGGAGTCTCTAAGCGCATCTCTGCTGGTTTGGGTGTTCTTGAGGAACTTCATGGTAACTGCATAGTGACTAATAACACTGGCAAGGAAAACTTTCGTCCAGGGCACTGATGATGCGTGTTACCAGTGTCTAACTGAGGAAAGGGCAGAGTTGGAGGAGGGTGGTTGAAAGTGGTTCAGTGATGGAATTTTCCCTTTCTGGGTGGGATGCATGAGTTAGCTTCTCAGCCAGTGTCCCTCACTTACAGCAGCCACCCACCAGTCACTGGAGGCTTGCATGTTGCTAGGGTGCTGAGCGGGTTTCAGCAGAGCATCCAGACTCAAACAGACTGGGAAGAAAGGCTTGACAGTCACAAGCTGTCCTCGGGTTGTCAATGAGCTCTGCCTTTAAGTAAGATTTGTACGTCAGTCAAAACAGGTACATACGGTTCCCATTTAGCATCAGTCAGTCAGTTTTAATATATAGTATATATTTTGCCTTTCTTGGCTCGACGGCACTTGGCTTGGCTTCTTGGCTTATGCGTATAAAACACTTAAACACTTCGAAGTGGTGCAGTGTTTTCATGAGTATCATAAAGTAGTGTATTTGGTTTTGCAAGTCATTGTATTTAACTCAATTTTTTAATATAATAGGCTTTATGGCAGTCCATTCTTAAGTGCAAGCTGTCCATAAGTCCAATGTTTATAACCTGTCTGTACTTCTGAAAACCAGCCAGCAGAAGGTGTGTGGATCCCAACGGTTTGATTGCATTGTGCTGTGGGGTCCCAAAGATTTTGGGGGAGGGAGTGACTTGATGGCACCTAATAGCTAACAGAGCAGAGTCCAGAGGAGGGCTTTTGGGCTGTCAGTTCTCATAACAAGATACAGACATGAGCAGTCCAGTTGCTCGTGAAGAACTTGATAGTGAGTTGAGATATCAAGGGTGTTGGTTTTCTGTGTCAGTGAAAAACCTGCTGCTTGAGACTCTTCACCTTACGTTTAGGAAGCGTGCATTACTGTGTCAGATAAGTAAATGAGTACAGTGCCTTTGCATATGGCAGGAAAGAATTGCCTTGGATTTTCAGGAAACGCCATAGGGCTGGATGGTTCCAGAATGCTTTCCAGTGCTGCTGAAACTGCACTGAAAAATATTTTGCTGTGTGACCTGGAAAACTCACTATTACTGTTATGGCATAGTCTCTCTTGTACCGCTTTTGTCCTTTACTGAATGAAGGATTGGACATCTCATTTATTGTCTTATATGGACATTTATGTTTTATGACTTTTCTGTTTACCAGCTTGTCTTAATTTTATTCTCTGGTGTTGGGAAACACTAACGTGGTCCCTCAGACTGATTGTATAGGGAGACAAGCTCTTGAGTGGTAAACAAGCTAATTCCTGAGTTTAAATGGGAAACTTGGATGGTTGCATTAACTTCCATGCTAGCAGAAATTCTTAAATTGCTGCTTTAGGGCCCTGAATGGTAATTCGAGTGTGTTAGGAAATTACAGGGAATCATAGGTGTGTGAAATCAGTAAGAGAGCCATGGTGGTATTAACCCACCTGCAGGTGGTAAGGCCCAGGGCAGTATTTGGAGTCGGGAGGGCTCAGTGAGATGAATGAGCTGCTTGGTTGCATTTTTAAAGATTTACTTACTGTATGGCCCAGCTCTCTGAAATAAGAGGGGGTGCATGTGCAGATGAAGGGTGTGCCTCAAAATGCTGAAGATACTAATTTCTTCAGGGAAAAGATGTTGTCCTACCATGATTTGTCGGAAATATTTTTATTTGGAGTGAACTCCTGTACTCTGCAATCATCCTCATGGGAAGAATGACTCTGCCCATTATTGAGTCCTTAGGGAGGTGCCTGATGCCTGGAAGATGCGTCTCTTCCTGCAGGTTCTGCAGAAAGGGAATAAACCTGCCCACAAGAGGTGATTTCCCATAAAATCCTGCACTTAGGAATTACTCACCCCTTGCAAAGCTGGCTCTGGTGTTTTCCCTAGTTCTCTTTAAGAGTGTTTTTGCTCTGTTATTGTCTCACTTTGGCAAACAGCATCATCTTTCCTTTGGTACACATGGAAAGATTGATTTGGAATGAAATATAATTGAAGGCCAATTATATCTGATGGCCAGATCTATTAGAACAGAGCAGTTGTTGTTGATTGGGAAATGGAAAGCATTTGAGATAGTGTCTGGGAAATACATTAAATACATGGAATGTCACTGCCTTGTCTAATGGTCTAATTAAAATTACTTTTTCCTTTGTTGTTACATCAGATTGTTTCCAGATAGACTTTGAGCCCAAAAGAAAGAAAACTGTGTGGTAAATGAACATTTAGGCATCTTGGTGCGTTCATCTTCCTTTGTAAGACTTGGAAAACATTTGAAGGGCATCTTTAATTTTTGTTTCTTCTGCATAGAAAAGAAGGAAGTAATTCACCTCTTGAATTTAATGGTTCATTTAGCTTCCAGTGACTTGAGTTTATCCAAAAACCAGAATAGAATACCCATTGCCATTGAGTCAATCCTGATGCATCATGACCCTGTGGGACAGAGTAGAACTGCCCCCTAGAGTTTACAAGGAGCGCCTGGTGGATTTGCACTGCTGACCTTTTGGATAGCAGCTGTAGCTCTTAACCACTGCGCTACCAGCATTTCCAATTTTATCCAAAGTTGACTCTAAAATACTTTATAGTAAACAAACCATGTTCTTAGTATTTTCATTTCTGCTTTTTTGTAATTGAGTGGTTTTTAGTGTATTCACTAGGCTTTTAGTATATTCACTGTGTTGTGCAGACTGTCTGTGTGATCTATTCAGGAATATTTCTGTCATCCCCAAGAAGAAATCCTGTGTCTGTCCCCAGTTCTCTCCTCCCTAGCCTCTGATAACCATGAATCTACTTTCGGTCATTGTATTTCCTTGTTCTGGAAAGTGGAATTATCCAACATGTGTCCCTTGTGTCTGGCTTCTTCCACTGCTTTCAGGTGTTGTCCGTATTGTATCATGCATCTGTCCTTCATTCCTTCTTATGAGTGAATAACATTCTATCGTATAGCTGTGCCACCTGTATGTGTCCACTGGTTGATGGTTTGGGTTGTATCAGTAGCTTAATATATTCAAGTATCATATGGCCTTTCAAATATTTTACAGTGTAAACTCATGTGCTCCAGTGTGGATCTTTGCACAGAGTTGTTCCTGATAGTGAACACAGCTCAAGTGAAAGAAATAATTGAGCTGGTAGAAAGGAATAGTAGGCTTTTCATCTTGGTCAGATGTACATCTGGGAAGTGTAAGATATATGGAAATAATACCAACTAGCAATAGAATTTTGGGGAGCAGAAGCTGCCCAGAATACCCCTAGCCTGTCCCTCCAGCCCCTATCTCTTATTCTGTCCTCTGCTGACAACCCTAGAGGATCTCTTTCTGAGAATTGTCTTTGGCTGTAGAGCCCCAAGTCAGGCCCCATTCCCAGGGTGGCACACATCTCTGGGATACAAAGTGTCAGCCCTTTGCTTCTATTTGAGACTGAAGGACCTTCCCTGTGGGACAGGCTGAGGCCTTTGTTAAGACTGAACTGCAGTGCCTTTCAGTTCTTTTCTGCCCAGCCCTGCTGACCTCACTCCCACACAGCTGTTATCCTGAGGCTGTTTGTCATTCCTGAATTTCTGCACACACATTTCTACTTCACAGTCAGCTTTCCTGGGAAGCCAAGTTGTGACAATAGTGTCTACATTTGTAAGGATAAAAGGGACAAGTTGTGGGCTCAGTAACATTCTACCCCTGCTGTCAGCAGCTGAGAGCCTGAGACCTAATTTGCAAAACAACCAGAATCTTCAGTTGCAGAAAAGGGCTGGAGAATCTGTTCCCTTCTAAGAATTAACCTTGTTATAAATTCTCTGTGACTTTACATTGTCTGCACAGGACTAAGAGAGGCTAAGAAAGTGTAACAAGGGGGAAGTCTCTTTCATCTCCCGGTAATACTAGAACCAAGATTTTTTTTAATGATTGAATGAAAATGTACATTCCTATATAAATTTGCATGCTGACCTACATGCAGCTTCCACTGCTCTCCTTGCACAGTGACAGCACACTCTTCCTCTCTGCTCCATACATGTCTTACCTTCCCAACAGTGTACTATTTTCTCCTCTTCGCTCATTCCCCTTCCTCCAGTATGAGGTCAGCAGGATGACCTCCTATAGATGCCTAGAACCATAAAGCGCTCACACAATATGGTCACTCCGTGTCACCAAGTCCAATCCTTTGCTGTCCGAAAAGTTGACCTTCATTATGATTTATGGACAGGGGCGGCATCAGGGCCAGGGGACCCACTCCCAGGAGAACTCCGAGGCCCCTAGACCATTAATTGTGGTCTTTTAGTGGAGATCTCAGGGTGCACCCATATTTATACTTGTGTTGCCAGTGAGACTTAACTTTGTGAGCTCCATTGTGGCTATCACTGGTGGTACCTGGGGACCATCTGATTCTCCCAGTCACAAGTCGATGTAGACATTCACTCACATAGTTTCTCTGTCTTCTGGATTCTCTTTTCCCCGTGTCATTATGGAGCTTGGTGATCATCCACTGGAACTGAGATTTTAATGTACCGGGCTGGTTTTAGTCCTAGCAGGTGGCTGAAAGCTAGTGGTTATGTGAGGGATGCTCAAGTATAGGAAGAGGTGGCATTGGAACAGGAAGTCCCCGGGTGGTGCAAAAGCTTAAGGAAGTGCTTGACTACTAACTGGATGGTTTACTGTTTGAACCTACCCAGAGAAGTGCTTCTCAAGACAGCCTTGGTGATTTGTTCCCATGAGGTCACAGCTTTAAAAACCACGTGGAGCAGTTCTACTCTGCATACATGGGATTGCTGTAAGCTGGAATGGATTTGATGGCAACCAAGAACAACAGCAGCACAGGAACGCAGGCCTTTGGTGCTGTGGGGTGACCACGGTTGAATCTTCCAGCCTGAGAAGCTGCCGTTGCACTACCAGGGCATGTCATTGACCTGGGGCTGGGGCTGGCTTCCCACTCTGCAACATCCACATAGCTTCCCCTTTGCTGTGAAGCATTCAGTCTTTCAAAAAAAAAAAAGGTTGTTCAGTGTGACTTTTCATTTCCCATGAAGGTGAAAGTCCAAGTTGAGAAGGGCAGGCAGAATAATGAAACAAAAGGAGAAACAAAACAGAAAAGCCTTTGGGGAGAAGGAGGAGGAAGGAGATTGTGAGAGAGACTGTGGAAGTGGCAGCTGATGGGCTGATCAAACCAGGCTAGTGGAGAACTGGGGGCGGGAAGCCGTGCTGAGCCAGGCAGGAGGCAGTGGAGGAGTCTCCCTCTGGTGAGAAAGCATCCCTGGACACTGAGAAAGAACATCGGGTGTTAGAAAATGCTTGGGGTCTGCAGTCACTTTCCTTTGCCAAGGATTGGGATTGTACAGCTGAAATGTCAAGAATCAGTTTGGCAGTGACAGTCTGAATATCATTGTTTTCCACAAATTCATTAGCTCTTTCCCCTTGTGACTATCCTAGCTTTGGATTTCCTGACTTGATGGTGAATAAACTTCATTTGAATGTTGATGAATGCACTATTTACTTTCCCTTGGGTAAAGTTCTTGCTAGTAACAGGATTCATGTCTGTGCTGTGGTAAGGCACTGTCAGAGTAAAACAAGCCCGAGGAAAATGAATTTCTTTTGGTAACTGTAATTACCTTTCAAAAGTTTAAAGTGTGCTTTCCAACCTAGTAAAAGCCCATTATAAGGAAGCAGATACATAGCAGAATATTCTTCTTGCATGTAATGAGGAAAACATAATTGAGGCAGGCCCTGAGAGTATGTTGGAAACCCTGATGGCAGTTCAGAGCTTTGGCTGCTAACCACAAAGGTCGACAGTTCGAATCCCTCTGACACTTCTTAGAAGCCCTGTAGGGCAGTTCTCCGCTGTCCTGCAGGATTGCCGTGAGTTAGAATCAACTCACAGCAATTTTTTTTATAACATTTTGTAAAAACAGTTTCATTAAGATGTAATTGATAACATAGAAAGCATCACATATTTAAATTGTAGAATTAAGTAAGTTTTGTCACTTATTTGATAGGTGGTGTCTACAAAACAGACACCACCTTCAAGACAACAAACTCATTTGTGGAACTTAAAGTTTCTCTGTGCTACTCTGTAACCCCTCCTTCCAACCTCCTGTTCCCCTGGGGCAACCATTGATCTGCTTTCTGTTACCCTGCACTGGTTTGTATTTAGTCAAATTTTGTTTAATTGGAATCATACAGTGTATACTTTTCTGTCTGGCTTCTTCCACTCAGTAAACTTATTTTCTGATCCATCTATGTTGTGTGTATAATAATAGTTTATTCCTTTTTTTTTTTTCAGAGACATATTCTGTAGTATTGATGTGTCACATTTTTTATTGGATATTTAGGTTGCGTCCACTTTTTGGCTACTACAGATAAAACTGCAGGGAACGTGTATGCACAGTTGTTCATATGGCTTATACTTCCTTTTCACTTGGATGAATACCTTAGAGTAGAAAGGCTAGCTGTATATTTATGAGAAACTGCCAAATTGTTTTCCAAAGCAACTGTAGTGTTTTTTTATTCCCAGCTGCCCTGTATGAGAGTTCCCATGACTTCACATCCTTGCCAGCACTGGGTGTAGTCAGCCCTTTCAATTTTGCTGTTTTGATAGGTGTGAAATGGTATCTCGAAGTGATTTTAAATTGCATTTCCGTGATGACTCATGTTGTCAAGGGTCTTCTCATGTACTTATTTGCCAGCAATAAACCTTTGGTGAGGTGTCCAATCCTTTCACTCATTTTTTTTCCCCTTTGGATTACATTTTTTCTTTTCTTGAGTTTTGAGAGGTCTTAATATTTTCTGGATAGAAGTCTAGGTAGATGCTTGGCAGATATTTTCTATGTGTCAGTGGCCTTTTTTATTATTCCTGTAACAGAGTCTTTTGAAAACCAGTTTTTAATTTTTATGGAATTCATTATTTTAAATTGGTGGCCTGTGCTATAAATGACATGCGTAAGAAATTTTTGCCTAACCCAAGGTCACAAAGATTTTGTCCTGTCTTCTCTCTTTGATCTAATGTAAAATTTAAAACTATGGAACTTTTATAAAAATATACAGGAAAAAATTTTGAGTTAATTTTTGTAGGTGTTTTCTTTGTGGGAAGGTTTTCAACTACATATTCAGTTTTTCAATAGATAGAAGGCTATTTATTCAGTTTATCGATGTCTTAAGTAGTCCTTTATTAGTCTGTATTTTTCAAAAATTTATCTAGTACATCTAAGCTGTCAAATTTAATTTTGTAAGGTTTTTCTTGATGTTTCCTTGTTAGGCTTTTAACATTTGTATAAGATATTGGGATAACACCTTTCTCATGCCTGATATTGCTAAATTATGACTTTGCTTTTTCCCCTACTAATCAACTTGGTTAGATTAATTAACTTGATTAGATTTGCCCAGTGCAGTAGGCTGCCTGATTTCTTAACTGCTGCCTGCATAGATGGTCACTGAAGATCGAAATAAAATGAAATCCCTAACAACTTGAATATTTTCTCCCTTTATCATGTTGTTCATTGTTCCAGCTGTGCAGATCCTTTGTTTTTTTTGTGCGTGTTAAGATGCAATCCATACTGAAGGCAGAAGTCATTGATAGTCATCAGCAAGTGCTCTAAGTCCTCTTGCTTTCAGTGAGCAAAGTTGTGTGTTCTGTGTACTGCTGGTTGCTAACTAGTCGTCTTCCAGTCTTGATGCCATATTCTTCTTAATACAGTCTAGCTTCTTGGATTATTTGCTCAGCATACAGCTTGGATAAGCATGGTGAAATTGTAGAATGTATTCTGATGCACACCTTTCCTGTATTCAAACCAGGAAGTTGGTTAATAGTGTTACTTGAAATTTTTTTGTCTACTTTTTATCAGTTATTGAGAAAGAGTGAGTTTGAAATATCCAGCTATAATCGTGAGTCTATTTCTTTCTGCACCTCTTTCATTGCTTGCTCTTAGGTTTTGAAGTTCTATTAGGTACGTAGATAGTAGGATTGTTAGGTCATTCTGATAAATTGACCCTTTTATCGCTGTGGAAGGATCTTTATTCCTGTAGTACTATTTGCTGTGAAAACTGCTTTGTCTCATATTGTTAGTATATCTTCTAGCTTGTGTTAGAGTGATAAAACTTTTCCCAACCTTTAAACCGCTTGTGTAATTATATTTAAGGCGTTTCTTGTAAGCAACATGTAATTGAGTTTGCTTTTTTTTTGTCCAGCCTGATGACAATCTGTGCCTTTTACTTGGAAGTATTTAAAACGTTTGCATTTAGTGTGATGATTAATATGGTTATGCTAAAGACTGTCATCTTTATTTTCTGCTTGTAATGTCTATTCTTTGTTCTGATTTTGTCTTCTTTTGGATTAATTGAGCATATTTGTATGATTGTATTTGATATCCACTCGATGGCAATGACTTTAAGGTTTAGGGGTTATAGCTGTAAACTTTGGTGTTATTTTTTTTAAACTTGCTGCGGTAGGGCTTATATGGTACATTTTTATCTTATGACTCTGTACCTTCAAATAATATTATGCCATTTTACATGTAGTGTGAGAATCTCAATATGCTTCCATTTCCTGCTTCCTTTTTGTGCCCTTCTTATCATTATGTTTTACTTCTGTATTTGTTCTAAACCATACAATATAGTGTTATTGTTTTGCTTTAAGGAGTTGATGATTTTGTTCAGAAATTTTATAAAATAAGGAATAATTATTATATTTCCTCTATCAGTTATCACTTTTACCTGTCTTCATTTAATTGAGAGGTTTTGGACACCCTTTGCTGTCCTTCTGACCTGCAGTACTTCTTTTAATATTTTTCTGTTTTACAAATCTGCTGACAGTGAATTCTTTCACCTTTTTTCTGTCTGAAAAAAAGTCTTTATGTTGTTTTCATTTTTTGGAGTTTTCGTTTTTTGGAATATAGTTTAGTTGGGTGAAGTGTTCTAGACTGTCTTTTTTTCACAACTTTGGAGACATTGCTTTGTATAGTTTTGAATTAGAAGTCTACTGTTACCCTTATCTTTCCTTCTATTGTGTAATGTGTCTTGCTTCCTCTGGCTGCTTTTAAGATTTTCTCTTTAAGCCTGGTTTTCAGCCATTTGATGATGAACTGCCTTGTATGGTTTTCTTTATCTTTCTTTTGCTTGGCATTTGTTGAGATTCTTCAATTGGTGGTAGTGTAGTTTTCATCAAATTTGGTAGATTTGTGACCAGTATTTCTTCAGATACACCCACACCCACCCACCCTCCCCCGTCCCCCCCCCATAAATGTCAGCAATTTGAGCTCACCGTCCGCTACGTGGGAAAAAAGATGTGGCAGTCTGCTTCCGTAAAGATTACCGTCTTGGGAACTCTATGGGGGTAGTTCTTCTCTGTCCTCCAGGGTTGCTAGGAGCTGGATGCAACTTGATGGCAATGGGTTTTTGATGACGGGCATGTCCTTGACTGTTTGACCCAGGCACTGTGTACTATCCTTTCTCTGTTCTGGCTAGTGGGAACATGAAATGTCACTAGCTCTGTATTAACTTTGGGAATTGTTTAGCTGATGCTTTCCAGTGTTTCTTTTCCAAGTTCTGTGAAATTTCACTCCACTTGTAGGTCATTATTCAGACAAACATTCAAGGACACCGCTCTGAAAATCACCAGAGGTCTTTCTCAGTGCAGCTCACCCTTCTCCTGACATGCAAATTCTGGCCTTCTCAGCCTCCCTGAAGTCTGAGCTCTGTCTTCTCAATTCAGGGAGAACTTGGACTTTGATTTAGTGTCTTCCTCACCATGCTAGTGTGTAGAAGCTGTTTCCAGGTAGTAATCTAGTGGCAGTTACAGGGTTTACTTTACTTGGGTCCCTGTGCTGCGTGTTGTCCAGTATGTTAAAACAATTTTTTCATGTATTTTATTTGGTTTTCTGGTTGTTGCCCATTGTTTGCTGTAAGTGAGGGAGTATTTTAAATTTATACACAGTGAAGTCTCTGAAAGGTAGAACCCATATAAGAGACAAACTTGTCAGAGAAGGAAAACGCAGTATTTTCTGCTAAAACAAGTGACAGAAAAGTGGTATAAGTGCACCAGCAAAGGCAGAAAACTAACAAAACCTGGAAGAACACAGCAGTCTTCCTTGATTCTGCCTGTCACAGGTTTCGCTGTGTAAGACTCTTAAGGAAACCACTTTTAAAGGGAAGAGTATTTTAAACTATCATGTGTATTAGATCCTGAACTATGTGTTTCTAATAATAAAATTTATTAAAGCAAGAATGTTTAGTACAAAGAATGGTCTCATACTATCTCATGTGATGGTTGCTTATAAAAATCATTCCAGGCTTTTTGTGCTCATTAGCACTTCATTTAAAAGATAGGCATGAAAAACAAATTAAAGCAAATGAACTCTTAAGTTTATTTTTCTACTTGTTCTGCTCTTAGTGAAGGCTAAAATGATGCTTGAGATTATCTGCTGCACTCTTAATATATTTAACTGGCATGGGGGTTAAGAGCTGTAGGTGCTAACCAAAACACTGAAATCTACCAGGTGTTTCTTGGAAACCTTCTAGGGCAGTTCTTCTCTGTCCTTGGGGTCACTATAAGTTGGCATCGACTCAGTGGCAATGGGTTTTTTGTTTTGTTCTACGTTTCACAATGTTTATGTTCACCCAAACCCAAAAGCAAACCCAGTGCCATCCAGTCAATGCCAATTCATAGTGACCTTTTAGGACAGAATAGAGCTGCCCCATAGAGTTTTCAAGAAGCACCTGGTGTATTTGAACTACTGAGCCTTGGTTAGCAGCTGTAGCACTTAACCACTACAGCCACCAGGGTTTCCAAGTTATGTTTAGAAGTATTAAAGTTACTTTCTTAGAATAACCAAACCAAATGTATTAAGAGAAAGTGAGAAATGGATGTAGAAAAAGAAAGGGACATCTGTCATAGCCAACCTTTATCAGTCTTTCACTAGTGTCCTGCCGTTGAGAGTACTGGAAGAGAAATTCAAGATTAGGGGAAAAAAGTGATAGAGACTGGGATGATTCTGTAGAACATGTTAAGCAGAACTGAGGTGGATTGACACAATGGGTGCAGCAGGGGGCTCAAGCATAACCACCATTGTGAGGGTGGCACAGGACTGGGCCGTGTTCTGTTCTGTTGTGTATAGAGTTGCCATTAAGTCAGAAACGACTGGAGGGAACCTAACAGCAAGGACTTGAAGCTTCCTTGCCCTTAACAAAACAAAAGTACATACCCATTCCGATCTCTAGTACACAGAAGATTAAAGATAGTGATTACAATCTGACTGAGTTAATAAGTTCGTTGTTACTCCTACATGAGTGAGAAAGGAAATAATAATAGCAATAAACCAAACCTGCTGCTGCCAAGTCAGTTCCAACTCACGGCAACCCTATAGGACAGAGTGGGACTTCCCCACAGGGTAACCAAGGAGCACCTAGTGGGTTCGAAGTGCTCACCTCTTGGTTAGCAACCATAGCACTTAAGCACCGTACCACCAGGGTTTCCAAAAAGGAAATAAGTAGCTATTAAATGAAAACAAAACAAAACTAAACCCAGTGCCGTGGAGTTGATTCCGACTCCTAGCCAGCAGAGCTCCTTAATCATCACCTTTGCTGGCCTCTGGTGGGTGGAGGGAATACAACAGATCCCATTCAGTTTCTACTTTTCAGGCTTTACAAGCATGAGGGGTGAGGCCTGGGCTGAAGGTATGGGGTTCCCAGAATTGTGACATCACCTTTCTTTAAGTCTGAATTTTAGAATCCTCCTTAATTTCCGCTACTGGAAATTTGAATGGAAAATAATGGAATTTATCATCAGATATTTGGAGAGATTCCGCTGACTTTGTTTTTTGGACCTGTGAAATAATTAAATAATTGTGGGTAGCAGAAAAAGAGAAGGAAAATGAATAATTCTTACTAATTATAGAAATAAGTGACAGGCATAAAGCAGCCAGGGAAGGAAATACCTAGGGCTATATTTGGGGGAGATTAAGATTTGCAAGTGACAGTAAAAAAGTTTATTTGTGGAGTTATTTCATTAAAGTTCTGACTTGTGACAGCAGTTTATAGTTAAAGATGGGTTTAAGTTTTGTGGAGATTTTAAATGAGACACATTTAATGGTTACAAATTTTATATTATCTCCAAGTAAAAAGAATGTAGTAAAACTGATTTTAAAAAAAAATGTACACAGCAAGTGGAGTAAAACACATGATTGCAAACAAATGATTCCTTGGATTAGAATATATCAAAAGAAGGTTAAGGATTTTTTTTTTTTTACAGAGTGACAATTAGAAATATAAATGAAGAGATTTTGGAGTGGTAGAACCCAACTAACATTGTAAGTAGAACAAAGAAAAATTTCATAAATGAATCATTATAGGGAGAAGAGGGTTTTCAAGGATGTGTGAAGAACTGCCTGGGAATCCCATTCAGTACTGAACTCCCTGGGACCTTTGCGTAATTGTGTTCCAGGTGTTTGTGCACCCCGTTTTTGAAAAGCAGTGAAATTTGACTTACTGTACATGTACAACGAAGTGCTCTGTTGCTTCCTTCTGTAGTTTTCTTTCAGTCAACTGTCTTAAGTCTTGTTAGCAACGTGGAGGGTCTCTGAGGTGGATAAAGGGAGACACTTCAAAGAACGGGAGTTATCAAGGGTAGCAAGCGCTATGAGTTGAAATTAGCCTGCAGGTGGTTTTTTATTTCGTATACGTGGTTTGCTTTTTTTTTTTTCCATTGCATTTGAGTGCCTTTAGACAGGCTAAACTGTCCTCTGGTCCCATTCTCTACCGTTCCGTGTTACCTTGCACACCCGGCTTGTTTTTTCTTCACTTGCCTGGTCATTAATGGCATTGGATTGTGACTGACCCCGGTAACATCTTGGTCAAGAAATGATGACTCAGTTAAAAAACACATCTCAGACTTTAACGAGTAATGTAAATTGGTTGCTAAAAATATGTATATTGATATTAGGTTTTGTCTATTCCATAGTTTCCAAAACCAGTCAAGTTGTGAGAAGAACAAAGAAAAATTTTATAAATGAATTGTTATAGGGAGAAGAGGGTTCTCAAGGATACACGAAGAACTGCCTGGGAATCTCATTCAGTGTTGAACTCCCTGGGACCTTTGCTTTGTGTAATAGTGTTACAGGTGTTTGTGCACTCCGTTTTTGTAGTCAAGTTGCTTTTGACTCATACCAACCCTATAGGACAGAGTGGAACTACCGCATAGAGTTTCCAAGAAGCAGCTGGTGTATTTGAACTGCCGTCTTTTTCGTTAACAGCCATAGCTGTCACCCACTGCACCACAGGGCTCTTTTAATTTCCCACATTAGTGAATAAGCTAGGCATTCAAAGATGTAACACATAATCTGTAAGTCGTTTATTGTTGTTTTAGCAGTATATTTTATAGATTGAGGCTGTAAATGTATTTTTCTAATGACATTTTGTTTGGTTAATTGTTAAAGCTAATGTTTATTCCCTTTGTATGGGCAGAAGGCTGCAGTGGGGAAGCAGCTCATAACTAACCGTGGAAAAACAGGTGTACATGTAGAGTTTAAATTCAGGTCGTTAAAAGGCATCTTGAAAAATAAGTCACGGGCAGAATTTACTGAAAATTTACTGTGCTCCAAGGACCAGGCTTAATATAATAATTGTGCTTTTAACCTGCCCAACAATCGTATCAGTTAATAGCTACTCTGCTACTCCTGTATGTTGAAACTGATGCTTAGAAGTTCAAGTAATTGCCCATATCTTTATAAAGACAAAGACTAATAGTATAGTGTTCAGTTTAGTAAGAACATGCCAACCATTTACCGTGAGGCTTTACTTTAGGACACTATGTGACCTACGATGCCACAGACTGATATATTACTTAGGTAACATGACTAATGTGTTTAGGTGACACCCTCCCTTGCCACACGTCTTCCACAGTTAGCTTTGTCTTATAGGGACAAGGACACATGTCTCTTCCCCATTCGTCATCTCATATGAAGGGTCAGCCTTAACGCCCTGTTAAATAAGGTGGGTGCTTGGATGCCTGTGACATCTCCCTCTGCTCTTCATCTTGCAGCTGTGTGACCTTTCTTTCACTCCAGCTACTCATGAAATCCCATTGCCTGTGTGAATCTGACCTAGTTGGAAAAGAACAAGCAAATTCCCCATGCTCTCTCCGCTCTCACTGTGAGAGCATTCGCCTCTCATTAAATTGCTTATCATGCAATCGTTGACTCTGCCTCTTCCTGTGTGTAGTCCTAATAGTTATATAATGCATGCCGCGGGGACGTGGGCTGTATTGGCTGTGAATATCATTATTAATTTCTTTTTACACGGCCTGCCTTTGTATCATCCTGTTCCAGCTATACTGGGGTTAAACTGTAAAACAAGGTTACTTTATCAGCTGTGGTCCTCATTCAGACTGCTGCCTCAGAGTATTATCGTATGTGGGCGTGGGTGTCACCCCTGCTTTTACCTTTGCCTGGAAGGCCCGTGCCACCCAAGTGCTTTAGAAAAAGGCTACTCCTATTTCAAAACCCAGAATAAAGAATGCCACCTCTGAGTATGACTCTTTGCATCCATCTCCAGTTTTATTCAAATTCCTGTAACCCAATGTAGATGTTACATAACTCTGTCACCTGCTTTCTTTGAGGAAGAGGCTATATATCTCTGGTGCCCAGCAGTGGGCACAAAGGGGTTCACATTGAATGGTGAATATAGTTCAATACTGTTACAAATTTAATTATGTCCTCCCAACAGATGGGTCGAAGTCCTAACTTGCTGTAGCTGTAAATTTGACCTTGACTGGAAACAGGGTCTTTGAAGTTGAGTCAGTTATCATGAGGTCATACAGGAGCAGGATCTTAACCCCAAATGACTGATGCCCTGTCAAGGAGAAAAGACACAGACGTAGAAGGAAGACAGTGATGTCACAACTAGAGGCTGGAGTTGTGTGGTCACAAGCCAGGGAATTTCCGGGGCTACCGTAAGCTCTAAGAGGCAAGTCAGAAGTTTTCTCTAGAACCTTTAGAAAAAGCCTGATCCTGCTAATGCGTTGTTTCACATTTCTCATCTCCAAACTGTCCGATGAGAAGTTTCTGTTGTTTTAGGCACCTAGTTGATGAAACTTTTGTTATGCAGCCCTAGTAAATGAATACAGTCCTCTCTTTTTTTTAACCATGTTGTCTTTTGCATTATTTGTTACTAATAATAACAACAGTGTGAGTATTCAACATTTTCTATTTACCATGCTTTGTTCTAAAGTACTTTGTAGATGTGCTCATTTAAACTTCTCAATAACCTTATAGAAGTTAATGTTATCATTTAGTGTAGAAATCAATCTAGAATCTTAAATTTATTAGACCAGAAATGGAAGTAGAAATGTATAGCCCCTTCCCAAAACACAGGGAATTTGAAGGCAGTCACTAGGGGAAAAAAAAAATATCTTAATACCTATGCTCCGAAGATCCTGTCACAGTCTTATCACACACAGGTTTCTCTTGCTATCTGAAAATAGAACGTTTCTAGGAAACCTTCATAAGCTGAAACAGCATACAGTGAAGAAGCAATTACTGTTAATTTATATGGGAAAAAATTGAGCACTCTCAAACCCTTTGCCATTGAGTTCATTTCAACTCACAGCTACCCTGTAGAACAGAGTAGAATTGCCCCCTGTGGTTTCCAAGGAGTGCCTGGTGGATTTGAACAGCCAGCCCATCGATTAGTAGTTGTGGCTCTTAACCATTATGCCTCCACCGTTTCTCGAGCTCTGCTAGACTCCAGAAATAACCTACCAAGTCATCTTAGGCTCTTCTGTACCTTAGGACACATCTTGTTAACGGATGCACAGAATAAATCTAGATAAAGCACAGATGCTCACAGACATAGTTCAGAGGCGTGACTGATGGTGAGAAGCTGAGTGTGGATCTGGGAGAAGGAGCTTGGCACTGCCACTCTGGCTGCTTGGGATGCGCACTGCCTCTTTAACGACTTGCTGCAAAATAAAGGCTGAATGCTATTTCTGCTTTTTGCCTTGTTTCATAAAAGTGAAAATCCTCTTTGGATTTCTTTCACTTTAGCAAAAACTGGTACTAATGTCGGTCTTGCGTAGAAGTGAAGCAGTGGAAATCAAACTTTCAAACAAGCATGAGGATGCCTGCACTGCAAAGACTTGATTTCCGTCTTCATGTCTTTAGAACTCAGGAAGATGTAAGCAAATGCCTGGAAACCCACATAAGTTGTATAGAAGGTGTCAACCATGCTGTGCTTCGTCAGCCTTTAGTGAAGGGTCCTTCCTTCTCTCTCCTACATCTTGGTAGCCCCAGGCATTCTTTAACTCATGTTAGCAGGAGCCTTATTTCTGCCTCGTGTTTGCATAACTGTCTTCTCTCTGTGTCTGTGTCTCCGTGTCTCTTGTCATTTTATCAAAGAGTACAAGTTATATTGGATTAAGTCTCTTCGAGTCTGGTGGAACTCTGGTGGTGTAGTGGTTAAGTGCTACGGCTGCTAACCAAAAAGTCAGCCATTGAAATTTGGCTTGTGCAGAAACTCTGTGGAGCAGTTCTGCTCTGTCCTGCGGGGTCACTGTGAGTTGGAATTGACTTGATGGTGATGGGTGTGGTTTTGTATGGGTTTTCAACTCCACTGTGACCTAATTTTACTTTAACTAATTACACCTACAGTGACCCTATTTCCAAATAAAGCCCTGTTCTGAGATTCTGAGAACATGAATGTGGGGGAGGGTTGGACTATCCAATCCTCCAGTTTCTCCATGGGAGACAAGACCTAGCCATCTGCTAACCTGACCCCATAAAGATTACAGCTGTGGGGCAGTTCTGCCCTATCCTGTAGGGCTGCAATGAGTTGGAGTTGACTCGACAGCACACAACAAAGCGGCAACAGTACCCAGCCTGATATAACCAAAAAAAGCAAACCTGCTGCCGTCAAGTCAGGTCTGACTCATAGCAACCCTGTAGGTCAGAGTAGAACTGCCCCATAGAGTTTCCAAGGAGCACTGGGTGCATTTGAACTGCTGATTTTTTGGTTAACAGATGTAGCACTTAACTATTACATCACTAGGGTTTCCATCCAGCCCGGTACAGGGATCAGAAAAGTTTCACATGAGACACTGTTTAGCATGGGTATGCTCTATTCACAGTCCCACTTAAGGTAGCTGAGAAACCATTGTGGCTGAGATTGTTATCAGAGGAGACGATGATGGTTTTGAACAAGCTAAATCTAAAAAGATCTAGAGATCTTTTAGGTCTAAAAGGATCTAAATCTGAAAAGATCTTAAGTCCTGCAAATCTTAAGGTTTAGATTTAATATCCCTGTAAATTTAAAGCTTCTTATGTGTAAAAAGATTTTAGTCTAATCCATAGAACTTGTCAGGTAAATGATTTGAAGTAGGCAAATTAAGTATGTTTGAGGCTTTTTATATTTATACTGGTTGTATTGTTTAATGGATTGATGTAAGCTTTTTGAGAACTATGGAGCCCAATTCTTGAACTATGTGCCAGATTTTGTGTCTCTAGAACTTAGTGCTGCTCACAATCACATGCTGTTGTTGTTGCGTGTTGTCAGGTCACTCCAACGCAGAGCCCCGTGTGACGGTAGGATTGCCCATCAGGTTTTGTAGGCCGTAATCTTTATGGGGACCAGATTGCCTGGTCTGCTGAGCTGCAGGGCGCTTATGTTTGTTGGGAGACAAACAACCATTCTGCCACCACTATTACTCGGTTTTCCTTTGTATGCAGACAATGTATAACATTATAGGTAAAAAGTAATTAAATAGTTGCATACCTTTCCTTTTTTTTTTTTCTTTTTCATGACTTAATAAGGACCAAAGATTCTAGAAAGCCTCCCTCCCCCGACTTTCACCTCGTTGGGACTTTCTCAGTGGCACCAGTGTAAAGTGTGCCAGGTCTGTGTCGCAGACTATTTTAGGCTTGTTCTCTGGCCAGCGATGACTCTGTGGTTACGCAGTAGAGACCTGATTTAGTAGAAATCACGCAATGATCAGGAGCAAATTTAGTGAAAGTTGAGCATGTTGTCTAGAGTGCTAGTGTGGAGTTTGATCAGGTTGTTAACTCTTGCTTTCCTCAGCAGGGTTCTGTTACTGTGTTGGTGGTTGACACATGCATGACCAGGGACATTTTGTCAGCTTCCTAACACTGTGACAGGAACCAAGAGACCTTGTTGCCAGGCCTGGTTTTGTCATTAACAGCTATGTGGACTTAGTCTGGTCTCTGAACAGCCGGAGCATTAGTTTTTATGTTTGCAGTAAGTGAAGGGCTTGAAGGTTAGAGGATTTTGAAGGCTCTTTCTTTGTGTCCTTTTAGCTCTAGCGCTATTTGAAAGATGATGAGCTTTCTTGAGTGCTGATCTGAGTTAATTAGGATTTGATGTTAAACCATCTAGGAAATTCTGAGGCATCGAGATGTGATGTGCTCAGCAGTGTTACTCAGCCTGACTATTGGTTTTTGTCTTATCTAGTGCTGCTGTAACAGAAATACCACTGGTGCATGGCCTTAACAAAGAAAAGTTTATTCTCTCACAGTTCAGTAGGCTAGAAGTCTTAATTGGGGGTGCCATCTCCAGGGGAAGGCTTTCTCTGGTGGCTGTGGTGGAGTGTCCTTGTGATACATCAGTCTTCCGTGGGTCGGGGGGCATCCCAGCACAGGAATCTCAGGTCCAATAGACATGCTCTGCTCCCAATACTGCTTTCTTGGTGGTATGAAGTCCGCCTGTTTCTCTACTCACTTTTCATATTTCAAAAGAGATTGACTTAGGGCACTGTCTAATCTTGTGTGTCTCATCAGTATAGCTGCTGATAATCCATCTTCTTCACATCATGGTTATAGAATTTACAACACACAGGGAAATCACAGCTGATTGCAAGATGGTAGAAAATCAGACAATACTGACCTAACTAAATTGACAGATATTTTGGGAAGGACACAGTTCAATTTATGACAGTATTATTCTTCTGTTGTATCAAGTGTGTTTCTGAAACGCACATCTGTGAATTTTAGTGCGCTCTATTTTTCTGCTTCTTTCACCCACTGCTGTGGCAATGTGGGCAGACTAACATTGTGCTTGACACAACCTTCTTTTCCTTGATCCTTTCTCAATGAAAGGAAGATGACTTCCCCTTAACTAGTAGTCTCTTAAACACCATATTGCCTGAGGCTGAGCTTCTTGGGAGGATGGATGTCTAGTTGTGGTGCCTCTGTTAATGAAATCCAGCTGGCTCCTTCTGGGCTGACAGTACCATTTCCTGTTACCAAGTGAGAGCAAAGGATGGCACTAGACTTTTCAAGATCGTATGGTTAACTAAGGTGGTAAGGAAATGACACCTTTTCAAGTATGTAGATTCGAAGTGGACCCTTGGTGGTGCAGTGGGTAAGAGCTGGCTGCTAACCAAAAGGTGGGTAATTTGAATCCTCAGGCCACTCCTGGGTCACCCTATGGGGACAGTTCTACTCTGTTTTATAGGGTCACTGTGAGTTAGAATTGACTGGATGGCAGTGGGTTTGGTATTTTTTCTTGTTTGGTTAGATTCAGAGATATCTTAAACCAATTCTACAGGCAGCTGCCATGAAGTTGATTTCGACTCATGGTAATACCATGTGTGTGAGAGTAGAACTGTGCCCCATAACGTTTTCAGGGGCTGGACCTTTGTTCTGAGGTGCCTCTGGCTGGTTGTGAACCTCCAGCCTTTTGCTTAGCAGTTGAGTGTGTTTACTGTTTGCACTGCAGTTGCACCGTGGACTCGTTGTATGCCTTTAAGTGGGATACAAAGAACTTGTGAGCAGGTTTTTTATTCTGAAAGGGATATAGAATTAGACAAGCATCTGTAACACTGAGTGAAGATAATGATTTAATAGATTCTTCCTTAACAGTTAATATATATCTGGGGAAGATAAACTCCAAAGGCCAAATTGGGTTTTAAGTGAAAGTGCGTGCCAGTATTAGGCTGGGTGGCCAGGGCAGGATGCACTGTAATTGTTACTTGGTTCTGTCTCATTCCTGGCCAGCTGTATGCAATTGACTTCCTTCGTTTTGATAGCCACAGCATTTACTATCTGTTCAAACATAGGCGGATGAATACCATAAGAGGATTACCTGAATTCACAAGGCAGTCACAGGTGAACTCTATTCATATTTTGTTTTTGTTTTAATTAAGAAAAGAAGCCCTGAGGTGGGGTTTGGGTGTACAAGGATTTACTGCATAGTAGCACTTGCTGGGAGACCTCTCCCCACCCTTAGAATAGGTCTCAGTCCCTCCTGTTCCTCTGAGACATGTTATACTGCAAGGCTAGCCTATATTAGATTCAGTTCTGGGACAGGTCAAAAGGGCCATTCCTTCATGCCGTTTTCTAGTCCAGTTTACACCAATCTTTGCATGTTGCCTTAAAACCACAGTCATTTTCAAAGCCTGCAAGTCATTTTCCTTGTATTATGCACATGGACATAGCACTAAACATCCAGAGATGATTTTGCTAGGAGACCTGTAAAAACCCTTTGCTGTTGAGTTGGTTCTGACTCATGGCAACCCCGTGTGTTTCCGAGTAGAAATAGCATGACTTTCAACAGGTGTATTCTTTACAGAGTTCCAATTACCACAGTGTAAGTCTTTACAGAGTTAGATCACCAGGCCTTTCCTCTGTGGTGCTGCTGGGTGAATTTAAATGACTCATTTTTAAATTAGTAGTCAACTGCTGAGCACTTTGTGCTACCCAAAGGATGTTTGTTGGGAGACCAAACCCCAAACCAAACCCACTGCAGGCAAGTTGGTTTTGGCTTCTAATGACCCTACAGGGCAGAGTAGAACTGCCCCCATAGAGTTTCCAAGGATTATGTGGTGAATTCAAGCTGCCAACCTTTTGGTAGCAGCCAGGTTCTTTACCACTGCACCACCAGGGAGATAGAAGGAAATAATTAGGTTTTTTTTTTTGGCGTATTTATACGCATCAGAATCATCTCAGGAATATGTGAAGATGTATCTGGATCCCCTTCTAGGAGTGGATCTTGTTGAAACCATTGTAGACAAGCTGGAGGTGGTCCCAAGGAGGCTCGTGGCTAAGCGCCTGGGCGCTGACTGACAATCAGCAGTTCTAACCTACCAGCTTCTTGGAAGAAAGGTGTGGCTGTAAAGCTTCCTTAGAGGTCATAGCCTTGGAAACCCTGTGGGGCAGTTCTTGTCCATTAGGGTTCCTATAAATTAAAATTCAACGTGCTGACAGTGGTTTTGGTTTTTTGATTTGGGAGTGACTCCCAGAGTGACCCCTTAAGAGTGCTGTGACTTCTCTAATTTCCCAGAGATCAATTTCTTTACATCCATACTGTGAGCAATGCTTTCTATCTGGTAACTCTGGCTGAGATAATAGTGTACACAGTATGCAGGAACTCAGAATGAAACAGCTATTAGTGGAGTGTACTCTTTTGTCCATTAATCTAATTTAAAATCAATAATTTCATGTTTATTAGAACCTCACTCTAGTGCATTACAGAGCAAAATTGCTCATTTTGATAATGTTCTCGAAAATACACTTAGTATTTCCCCAATTTCCCCTGGAAGTGTTTTTCATGTTTTTTCATTCTCATTTGTGTCTTTTGATATGAGTTGGTAGCATGAAATCTGATATTTTGTTTTTGTTTATTATTTTTTAATGACTCACTTAGACATTGACGTATGTATGAATTATTAAGCAATATAAGAAGCAGAACAAACCATTGGAATTAGTAGTCAAATGACATGTCTGTTTTGACATGAGAAACAATTTGAAAGAAGTTATGTAAATACATAACAGCTATTTTTGTAGCTATTTTTAATTGAAATTTGATTAATATTCTTAAACAATAACTTTATAAGCTAAAGAAAAAGTCACTGGTGTTGAGTTGATTCTGACTTATAGTGACCCTATAGGACAGAGAAGAACTGCCCCATGGAGTTTCTAGAGAGCGTCTGGTAGATTTGAACTGCTGACTTTTTGAATACCGTAGCACTTAACCTCTGTGCCACCAGGGTTGATGACAGGCAGTGGGATATAAGCTAAGTATGAGTTCATAATTTTTCATCTGCTATTCTAAGTAAATCATTTAGAAATCATATTGTTGGCTAGATTTCACCTGGTTCCTGTGGCCGTTATGATTCCTAGGTAGTGTAAATAGTTTTCACTAAAAAAATTAAGCCAAAAGTTGGTGGTTCAAATCCGGTGAGCAGTTCTGTGGATTAAAGGCCTGGTGACCTGCTCCTGGAAAGAAAACCTATTTGTACGATTCTGTTCTGTAATGCTTCTGAAACCCTGGTGGTATAGTGGTTAAGTGCTATGTCTGCTAACCAGAAGGTTGGCAGTTTGAATCTACCAGGTGCTTCTTGGAAACTGTATGAGGCAGTTCTACTCTGTCCTATAGGGTTGCTATGAGTCAGAATCAACTCAACAGCAGTGAGTTTTGGTTTAGTTTATACCTATAATTTTGTATCCTTACATCTTCCTAGCCTTGAGAACCTTGTAAAATTATCCTTATGCATATATCTTTTCATGCTAGGTAGCTGGTTCCTTTATAAAAAATATTTATCATGAAAAATAAATATAATAGATGTATATGATAAAATATTTCAAATATCCCAGAGATGCATAAAATGAAAAACAAAAGCCTCTCTTCCTTTTATCCCTAGAAACAAATACTTTAAACATTTTCTTGTTTGTTTGTACAGACCTTTCTGTTTTTAATACACAAGAAGATAGCTATTGAAATAATGGAGAATTGGACTTGTTGAGCAATAGGGTGCAGCAGTGAGCCTGGCAGGGTAGCTGTGTGCCTTATCTGGAAGGCTTGCTGGAGTAAATGGCTGCTGATGGGAATTTCACGGATGAGCTATACCCATGTTATGATGTGTTTTCCTGAGTCAGGTAGCACAGCCATCGATGTATGGAAACAAATCAAGAAAGAGGCAGCATAGGGAAGAAGGGAGCAGGTTTTTTCACCAACTGAAGGTAGGAAATGATACAGTTCTCTAAAATGGAAAATCCCCTTTGTAGGGAATTGAAAATTTGTTGACCAGCTCATGGATCTGAGCATATTGGAATCATTCATAATTGCCTACCGGGGGCAAAGTTTCAAGAATGGAGCCTCATGACAACATTACAGTATGTATTTTAAACCAGACAAAATGAAAAAAAAAAAAAATTCTTTTTAATAAGAAAAAAATCAGGATAAATAGGAAGCTACATCTGCAAGAAATAAAGTACAGGAAGAAGCACTTTGGGTTGGGGTTGCTCCAGATGGGGTAAGACTTGGCCACATGAAGCAGAAATCTTTTATGAAAGTGGTTTCTTTCAAGGTTCATGACAAAACCTAGATTGCAAGGAATTCAGGAGGGAATTGGAGAAGAGAATTCTGAGCCAAGGTATAGATAGCTTCCTTTGTATTGAATATGAATAAAGGTACAGAAAATGTGGAAGAGTTTTCTGCCCCAGAGGAAAATTTGCATACAAGTCTTTTATTTTTCTTTAAAAATACAGTGAAGCTCCCAGCTATGTTGGACCAGGGATGATATTCATGGGTGTTTCCAACACCCATTCAGATTTGAGAAGCACTGCTCTAAACCATTGTGCCATGACAACTTCATAGTGAAATGGGGTAAATACGTGGACATTTAAACAATTATAACCCAGTAGAGCACGTGGAAACTCTATGTCCTTCTGACATTTAGGTAAAATGGAGCCAGAACATCAATGTAGTGCTTCAGGCATTTCAGATCCCTTCTTGTACGTTCTCAACTCACAAATCTTAGTCTCTTCTCCTTTTAGAGTTGCATACACATGCACAGACATGTACATACACATACCTCATCACACTTGGCATTTTGTGACGTTTAGTAACTCCCAGAAGACACATGGAGGTAACCAGCACAGAGCAAAGTCACATCTCATGCATGTGGCTTTTTGTTACCCGTGGTCTCTTTCCTCTACATAAAGAATACGAAAATTGCCACAAGTGGTCCAATAAGCAGCATCATGATAACAGAGAAGATAGCAAAGTTGTCAAGGATTTCAGACTCAAACCCCTGGTATTTTCAATCACCTCATGTGCGCGTGAGAACTAGATAATGAATAATTAAGATCCAGGAAGAATAAATGCCTTTGATTTGTGGTGTTGGTGAAGAATATTGCTTCCTGGACTGTTGGAGAACCAACAAATTGGTCTTGAAAGAAGTACAGCCAGAATGCTCTTTAGACTCAGGGATGACGAGACCTCATTTCATGTATTTTGGGTGTGTCATCTGGAGGGAACAGTCTCTGGAGAAGGACTTCAGACTTGGTAAAGTAAATGGTCAGCGCAAAAGCGGAAGATGTTGACAAGATAGACTGACAGCAGGCAAGGGCTCAAACGGGCTGCCACAGAGGGCCCAGCCACGCAAAGACTGGGAGGATGACACCGATCCAGGCAGTATTTGGTTCTGTTGCACACAGTTTGGTTATAAGTCAAAACTGACTCATTGGCACCTGTGAACAAGTTTCTTTCCTGCAGGTTGTGCCCTCTGAGAGCCTGGACCCCTAGCGCCACTGCTGGCCTCGTGGGAATAGCTCGTAAGTTTTGGTCCTCAGCCTCTTCCCCAGCTCTTCTAATTCCAGTAAATAAAAAATAAACCCCCTTCTCAGTATTGACAGACATCCATACAAACAAAGAACTCAAACCCTCTGACACCGAGTTGATTCTGACTCAGAGGTACCATGTGGGGTAGTTCAGTGTCCTGTAGGTGCAGGATGAGTTCTCGTTCTGTAAGTAATCACATAATAGAGATGGAAGGGGTAGTCAGTTGGCCTCAGGGGAGTGGGCTGAGTTAACAAGAATGAGGGAGGTGCTGGCCCCAGAAAGGCTTGTGGGAAAACAGAAGAGGGTGTACAAAAGCTTGGTGGCCTGAAGGAGCTTGGCTTGTTCCTGAGAGGGGAGCTAAGTATAGCCTGGAGCAGGGCAAGCGTGTAGGTAGCACTGGGTGAGGTGGCTATGTCATCAGTAGGTGGCAGGCACTGTGCTAAGTGCCTTATATGCATTTCATCTGCAGAAACTCTTCGAAATAGGCCTTAATGTCTCCACTCTGCAGATGAGGAAACCAGAGTGAACAGTTAGATGGTATGCCCAAAGACACACAGCTAGTTAGTAGTATCTTTAGTACCACTTTAAATACTTAAAAAGGTACTTTTAGTACCTTAAAGTCAGACTGGAGACTTGAGCCACTGTGTCTCCTAATGTGGTACCAGCCATCTGTTTAGCAAATGATTCAAAAAGTGACTGTAAGTATTCTGTTGATAGTTAAAGTGAGCACAAAAAAATGAAACCAGTTGCTTTCCAGTCAGCCCAAACTCATGACAACCCCATGTGTGTTGGAGTAGAACTGGGCTCCATAGGGTTTTCAGTGGATGATTTTTGGGGGAATAGATTGCCTTTCTTCTGAGATAGCTTTCGATTGACTTCAACCTCCACCTTCTCAGCAGTCGGGTGCTTAACCACATATACGATCCAGCCAAAAAAAGCCAAGTGCCGTCGGGAACTGCTTAAAAGGAACACAGTCAATACCAGTAGGGAGCTGGTCTTATTTTTTATTTTATTCGGAGCCATCTCTTACCCTTGTGGTTTTTCCACTAGTTCAGGAGTGAAATGGGGATGCCCAGTGTTTGAACACTGGGATTAAGGTATTTACTGGCAGTATAAAGTTGTGAAGAGGATCTGAAGTACTTACTGATGAAAATCAAAGACCACAGCCTTCACTATGGACTGCACCTCAACATCAAGAAAACAAATGTCCTCACAACTGGACCATTAAGGACCATCATGATGAAGGGAGAAAAGACTGAGGCTGTCAAGGATTTGATTTTACTTTGTTCCGTAATCAATGCCCTTGGAAGCAACAGTCAAGAAATCAAAAGACACATTGCATTGGGAAAATCTCCCGCAAAAGACCTCTTTAAAGTGCTGAAAAGTAAAGATGGCACCTTGAAGGCTGAGCTGTGCCTGACCCAAGCCATTGGTATTTTCAGTGCCATCATATGCATGTGAAAGCCGGACAGTGAATAAGGAAGACAGAAGAAGAATTGATGCCTTTGAATTGTGGTGTTGGAGAAGAATATTGACTGTACACCATGGACCACCAGAAGAATAAACAGCTCTGTTCTGGAAGAAGTATAACCAGAGTGCTCCTTGGAAGCCAAAGATGGAAAGACTGCGTCTTACATACTTTGGACATGTTGTCCAAAGTAAGAGAACAACCGTGGAGGGCATCATGCTTAGTAAAGTAGAAGTCAGCAAAAAAGGGGAAGACCCTCTACAAGACAGACTGACACAGTGGCAGCAACAATGGGCTTAAGCATAAAACCAGTTGTGGGCAGGACTGAGCGGAGTTTCATTCTGTTGTTCATAGGGTTGCCGTGAGTTGGACCGGCACCTCACAAAAACAACAGCAATAACAGCATCAAGTTTTGTCTTGGGTGAGGTTTTCCTTTGCTGAAATATGGTTTAGGCTTCCTTAAAAGGTGGAATCTTAAAAAGAAAACACATGATTCGTAGAGATTGCTGAAAAAGATGCTCGTTCTGTTTATTGTAAATCCTCTCTTGACCTGGGACTCCTTGGGGCAGTGTACACAATTACTGTGCATGATTGATAACTGACGGCTTGGAGCTTTGAGTCCACCCGTAAATGCCTTAGATGAAAAGCCTGGTGATCTACTTTCAAAAGATCACTGAAAACGCACTGACACATACTTTTACTGAGAGTAGAAGTGGGTCATCCAAGAGTTGGAGTGGATGGCAACTGGTTTTACTGGTTTACTGGTCTCAGGATTAGTTGCCCTGCTGTCTTGGTTACTGGTGTGATGTATCTTGTTTTAAGAGAAAATTTCTTTCTGTCAACAGGCAGCGTAGTAATAAGGATATTTTATTCACCTTGAAGCTCAGTTTTTTTCTGGACATGTCAGAATTAAGAACAATTTTCAATTTTCTTTAGTTTCACCTGCAGTATCAACTACGGGCATGGTTATGATTCAGTAGTTGGTGATATTATCATCTCACTGTTTATTCCTTGTTCTTCTTCATTGATAAGGAGCCTTGTTATCATGTTGGCTAAGCCCTCAACTACTAACTAAAAGGTTGACAGTTAACTCACCCAGGAACTCTATGGGAGAAAGACTGGGCAAACTGCTTGTATAAAGATTATAGCCAAGAAAACCCTATGGGGCAATTCTGTTCTGTCACATGGGGTCTCTGAGTTGAAACTAACTCCACAGCCTCTGCATCAGTTAACTTTCTTCTAATAGTTTGTGTCCTTTCAGTTGTTGTAGGATTCCTAACCCCTCTGGGCTCAGATAGCAGCAGCAAGGCATTTCAGGAAGTGTGGTAACAGTGTAAGTGGTGGGAAAATTAAGAGCTGTAAACTTAGGTGGGTCACTTATTCGGTAGACCTCAGTTTCCTCATTTATCAATGAAGAGGTACATGCAGCCTTGACATGAGGTCTCAAGTTCATGTGTTACGTCTTGTGGAACTTTATCACCAGTTCTTGGCTGTCTTTCTGTGTATGGTATGTGTTAGCACTCCTGTAAATTTAAGTGTAGTATCTTACTTCTCTCATTTGCAATTTATTAATAACATTAATGAATTGTGAGTGGCAGTTTAATTAGATCATCCATGTGTAATTAGGGCAACCTTTTTATTTTTCCCTTAAGAGGATGTATTAATATTTTTTATTCTCCAAGATGTAGTTTACCTCTAACCTAGGTAATTATGTATTTTGTAAAATAGGAAGGCTTTTTTCTGTTTTTCATAACCACAAAAATCATCTTTCTCTTTCTTGAAAAGACATGCATAAAATATGGAAGGTAACTGTAGCTTAGATTTTGCATGTAATCATGACCCAGACAAATATGACCTAAGGCAGGAAATTTAGTTTACTGCTAACAAGGAAGTGTGGAATTTAAGAAAATCTGTTTTCTGTTTGCTACTTATTTTCTTACTTTTTGAGTAAAGCAACTTTATAGCCATTTCATATCTGTTTTCGGTGCTGTGCTTTCAGAGCTGGCAAGTAAATTGTCATTAAAATGTTCTTATCTCTTTTGTGAAGGTGCCACATTAAACATGTGAAAGAAATCAAGCTTATCTGATGAATGGTCCCTCAATTAATGGCCTAGAAATCATTTGCATTTGGGTTTGCAGTGTGTTTTGGGCCTTACATTTGAGTAAGGGTGTGTCTTATATTCTGGGAATTTCCAGTTCTTTGAACAAATACGGAAGTCTCACTGTGAAGACCGACTCAGAAGGAACTGGAAAGCAGACAGACTTGGGTTGTCCTCCAGCTGCCTGGAGCGATCTGTGCTGTAATGAGGGACCCTCATGGTTTTGGAGAGTCGCCTCCCTCTATTCTTCTGCTGTCTTTTGGTTTACATCCTCTCAGGAACTGGATGGAATCCTGGTGGCACAGAGGTTGTCAGCACTCAACCACTACCGAAAGGTCAGCAGTTGCAGCCCAGCAACCACTCCACAGGAGAAGGTGCGGCAGTCTACTTGTGTAAAAGATTGCAGCCGTGGAAACACTGTGGGGCTACTCTACTCTGTTCTTAAGGGTTGCAATGCGTCAAAATGAATTAGACAGCAAAGAATGTTAGGAACTGGATGTATAATACCTGAATTCTTTGGGTGTCCCTGTCAAACCAGTCAAAAGCAGGTAATCATAGCTTGTCATATTATGTTAATTGCGTGACTGAACTTCACAGCTGATCCCGCTTTGGACAAGCTAAGTTGGTATCAAAAGAACAAAACACATTTCTCCTGGTATTACAAGGAGAGAGAGGTAGAAGCCAGGCCTCAGTTGAAGAGATAACAGTCAATCTGGGTTGTATAGGGGGCCCCACGAAGCATTATATGCCCCAAGCATCTTCCCTACTGACCTGACCAGAGGGGCTTCGGGTCATGAGTTGATGAATGGAAAGTTTGTGGAGGGAAGGTGGACGGGGGAAGAGGAATGGCTTGGTGTCTGAGCTAGAGAAGCTAGTAGATGGGATGAGGCAGCATCTTGAAACCAGGAGGATACGTGCCTTGGGAGAATGGGCTAGGAGACAATGTGTGTCTTAAACACAGCTTCATAGAACAGCCTCTGTAGTGTGCCATTATATCTGTCTGACTTAACAGAGACTGATGTAGTAGAGTAGAACTGCCCCATAGAATTTTCTAGGCTGGTGGCACAGTGGTTAAGAGCTGGCACATAACCAAAAGGTTGGTGGTTCAAATCTACCAAGCATTCCTTGGAAACTGTGTAGGGCAGTTCTGCTCAGTCCTATAGGATTGCTGTCAGAATTGACTTCACTGCAGTGGGTTTGGTGGGGTTTTTTTGTTTTTAATTTTTATTTTTTTTATTGATTACAGTAAAAGAATAAAATTTCTAACATCTATCAGTTATCTCATCTATGATAAGTCCTCAGCCCCCTACCCACGCATGTGGCCGACGGTCATTTTCTTCTGTGTATTAATTCTCTTGTTCAGTCCGTGTAACAGGGGTCTCATACAAAATTTGTCCTTTTGACACTGATTGATTTCACTCAGCATGATCTCTTCCACATTAGAACATGTTATGAGATGTTTTTTAAAATTGTCATTGTTTATCATAGCATAGTGTTCCATTGAGTATATGTACCATAATTTGCTTATCCATTCATCTGTTGATGGGCATCGGGATTGATTCCAACTTTTTTCTATCGTGGACTGTGCTGCAACAAACATTCGTGTACATGTGTCTGTTCGTGTGACAACCTTTGTTTCTGAAGGATAAATTCCAAGCAGTGGAATTACAGGATCAAATGGCGTATCTATTTCCAGCTTTTCAAGGAAGCGCCAGATTGTTTCCCAGAGAGGTTGTACCATTTCACAGTCCCACCAGCAGTGTAGGAGAGTTCTAATCTCTCCACAGCCTCTCCAGCATTTGTTGTTTGGTGTTTTTTGGATCATGGCCAACCTTGTTGCAATGAGATGGTATCTCGTAGTTTTGATTTGAATTTCTTTAATAGCTAATGGTCATGAGCAATTCTGTATGTGTCTTTTGGTTGCCTGGATATCCTCTTTAGAGAAATGTCTGTTTATCTCCTTTGCCCATTTCTTAATTGGATTATTTATCCTTTTCTTGTTGATATTTTGTAATACTTTATAGATTATGGAGATTAGACATCGCTGTGACAAGAGTTGCCAAATGTTTTTTCCCATTCTGCAGGTGGTCTTTTAATTCTTTTTATGAAGTCTTTGGATGAGCAAAAGTGTTTGATTCTTAGTAGTTCCCATTTATTTTCTCTTCTGTTGATAGTGCTTTGTTTGTCAGATTTTGAAGTCTGTCAGCACTGTGTATTAAAACTTCCATTGTTGATCCTATTTTATCTTGGGTGAGCTTTGTCATTTTAGATTTTATATTTAGGCCTTTTATCCACTTTGAGTTGGTTTTTGTATAAGGTGTGAGATGCGGGTCCTGTGTCAATTTTTTTGTAGATGGATATCCAATTCTGCCAGCACCATTTGTTACAGAGACCGTTCTTACCCCAGTTTAAAATCTTGGGGCCTTCGTCGAATATCAGCTGTTCATAGGAGGATGGTGGCATCTCTGGGGTCACAACTCTGCTCCGTTGATCTATATGTCTCTTCTTGTACCAGTCCAGGCTGTTTTGACTATTGTGGCAGTGTAAAAGTTCTAAAGTCAAGTAGTGAGAGGCCTTCCAATGTGGTGTTCTTCTTCAGTAGTGCTTTCCTTATCTGGGGCTTCTTCCCTTTCCAAAAAATGTCACTGGAATTTGTATTGGGATTGCATTGTATGTGTAGACTGCTTTGAGTAAAATGGACATTTTCATGTTGTTAAGTCTTCCTATCAATAAGCAGGGTAGATTACTCCATTTATGTTAAGTCTCTCCTAGTTTCTTGTAGTAAGGTCTTGTAGTTCTCTTTGTAAAGATCTCTTATTTCTCTAGTTAGATTTATTTCTAGGTATTTTATCTTCTTGGGGGCTATAGTAAATGGATTGATTGGTGATTTCTTCTCTAATAATCTCACTGTTGGTATAAAGGAATCCTTTATGTTTATCTTGTATCCCGTTACTTTGCTAAACTCCTCTGTTAGTTCCAATAGTCTACTTATGGATTCCTCTGGATTCTCTGTATAAACAATCATCTGCAAATAGGGAGATTTTTACTTCTTCATTGCTGATACAGATGCCCTTTATTTTTTTGTCTTGTCTAATTGCTCTGGCTAGAACTTCTAGCACAATGCTGAACAGAAGTGATAAGAGTGGGCATCCTTGTCTAGTTCCTGTTCTCAAAGGGAATTCTTTCAGTCTTTCACTATTCAGGATGATGTAGGCAGTTGGGTTTACATAGATGCTGCTGATTGTGTTGAGGAACTTCCCTTCTGTTCTTATTTTTCTGAGAGTTTTAAACATGGATGGATGTTGAACTTTGTCAAATGCCTTTTCTGCATCAATTGACAAAATCAGGTGATTCTTATCTTTTGTGTTATTAATGTGGTTGATTACATTAATTGTTTTTCTGATGGTGAACCAACCTTGCCTCTCTGGAATGAAACCAACTTGATGATGATGAATGATTTTTTTTTTTTTTATATGCTGTTGAATTCTGTTGGCTAGAATTTTGTTGAAGATTTTTGCATCCAGGTAGATGAGTGACATTGTTCTGTAATTTTCTTTTTTTATGGGATCTTTTCCTGGCTTTGGTATCAGCATTATGCTGGCTTCATAGAATTAATTTGGGAATATTTCATCCATTTCTATGGTGTGAAATATCCTCGATAGTATCGGAGTTAACTCTTCTCTAAAAATTTTGTAGACTTCTCCAGTGAAGCCATCTGGGCCAGGACTTTTTTCGGTTGGTAGATTTTTGATAATTTTTTTCACTGTCTTCATTTGTAATAGATTTATTAAGTTGATCTACTTCTCCTTGCGATAATCTTGGTGAAGGATGTGAATCTAGAAATTTGTCCATTTCCCCTAAGTTTTCAAACCTGTTAGAGTACAGCCTTTCATAATATTCTGTTATGATATTTTTGATTTCAACTTGGTCTGTTGTAACAACTCCTGTTTCATTTCTTAATTGAGTTATTTGTATCTTTTGCTGTTTGTCTTTTGTACATTTAGCCAACGGTTTATCAATTTTGTTGATTTATTTCAAGGAACCAGCTTTTGGTTTTGTTAATTTTTTCAATTGTTTTTCTATTCTCTAATTCATTTAGTTCTGCTCTAATCCTTATAATCTGTTTTCTTCTGGTGCCTCAGGGATTCTTCTGTTGCTCTCTTTCTACTTGTTCAAGCTGTAAGGTTAATTCTTTAATTTGGACCCTTCTTTCTGGATGTGTGCAGTTACAGAGATAAACTGACCTCTGAGCACTGCTTTTGCTGTATCTTACAGATTCTGGTAGGATGTGTTTTCATTCTCATTTGAGTCCATAAATTTCTTCATTTTGTCCTTGATTTTTTTAATAACCCAAGGCTTTTTGAGCAAAGTGTTGTTCAGTTTCTGTAAGTTTGAATTTCTGCCTATGAATTTTCTGTTACTGATTTCAACTTTTATCGCTCTATGATCTGAGAAAATACTTTGCAGTAAATCAGTGGTTTGGATTTTATAAAGAACTGCTTTATGACCTAACGTGGTCTGTTCTGGAGAATGTTTCACGTGCATTGGAGAAGAAGGTGTACTTATCCATTGATGGATGAAAAGATCTGTATATGTCGATAAGGTCTAGTTGGTTGATTGTTGCAATACGATCTTCTGCATCTTTACTGAGCTTTTTTTCTGGATGATCTATCCATAACTGAAAGGGTAGTGTTGAAGACTGCAACTACTATTGTGGAATGATCTATCTCATTTTTCAGGGTTGTCAATATTTGTTCAATGTATTTAGGTACTCTGGTCTTGAGTGTGTAAATATTTAATATTGTTAAGTCTTGCTTGAGTATTGAAGCTTTCAGCAATCAATAGTGACCATCCTTGTCTGCAACAGTGCATTTTACATTAAATTTTACATTAAAATCTATTTTATCTGAGATTAGTATTGCCACACCTGCTCTTCTTTGTATATTGCTAGCTTGGTATATATTATTCCATCCTTTAATTTTCAATTTGTTCATATCTTTTAAGTCTAAGATGTGTTTCTTGTAAGCAACATATAGAGGGGTTGTGTCTTCTGATCCAGGATGTCACTTGCTGTTTCTTTACCAGAGTGTTCAGTCCATTTACGTTCAGTGTAATTATTGATAGGTATGTGCTTAGGGCTATCATTTTCATGTAATTACTTTTATGTTGACGTTTCCTGTATTGCTCTTAATGTTCTGTTCTGGGGTGTTGTTCTTTATGGGTTGTTGTTTCAGTGTTTGCTTTATGGCTACATGTATTATCTCCCTTAACATTCTAAGATTAAACCCAGTTTTAACTACTGCATAACTCTTAAACTTCATCTGCATCTGAAATGACTGTAACTACTGTAGTGTATCCCTCTTTTATTATGATGGTATTATAGTTGTCATTATATGAGCACAGAGTCCCTCATTTTAATACTGTATCTTTGATTAAGTTTTGTGACTTCCCCAAATGTCTTGAATTGTCACCTTAAATATACATTTAATGGTTCTGTGTTTCAAAGCGAAGAGCTTCTTTCAATATTCCATGTGATTTTGATTTAGTTTTTACAAAGTCTTTAAACTTCTCTTTATCTTCAAAAGTCTTAATTTCACCATTATATTTGGTAGACAGTCTTGCAGGATAAGTAATTTTTGGATAGAAGTTTTTCTCCATCAGGGCTTTCAATGTGTCTGCCCACTGTTTTCTAGCCAGCATAGTTTCTGCAGAGAAGTCAAACAAAAGCCTACAGGGTTTCCCTTGGAGTGTTAGCTTTGCTTTGAACTTTGCTGACTTCAGAAGAATCTGTTTATGTTTCATGTTATGTTTGGTATTTTATAAAAGCTTTATGGAAGCAGATCATCAGATCTTTGTCCTGCAGAGCCACTGTGTTTGAACCATCAACTTTCAGTTAGCAGGTAAACACTTAAACCATTTTGCCATTCTCCCATCCCCCACAAAAGCCCAAATCCATTGCTGTTGCATCGACTGCAACTCATAGCAATGTCATAGGACATGTGGAACTACTCCATAGCGTTTTCAGGGAGCAGCTGGTTGTTTTGAACTGCCAGCCTTTTGGTTAGTGCCTAACTCTTAACCATGGAACCACCAAGACTCCTTAAGCAGCCTCTACTGGGTGATATATTTGCTTTTTGGATGAAATTACAATGAAAGGGAGTAGAGCCAGATAACCTTGTATGACTGGTGACTGGTGAGCCCTAGTAGAATAATTCTAATATGTTCTTTGTTATTTTGATTTTTGCTTATAGAAGTAATATATGTTCAGTGAAACCAATTTAGAAAATACAGAAAAGAATAAGAGAAGTATCACTAGTATTGCCACCAACCAGATATTGTAGTGTTGATGCCAAGCCAAGTGCCGTCGAGTTGGATCCGACTCATGGTGACCCTAGGGGCCAGAGTAGAACTGACCCCTGTAGTGTTGATACTGTGTGTGTATTTTATAGACATAAATGTATTTTGTGCAGTTATTACTTGTTTATGCTTCCTGCTTTCCCTGTAGTAAGTAGTGATGAACATATTTGCTCATATTAAACATTATTCTAAAGCATTCCTGATAGTTGCCTAATACTATAGGACAGTATTTTCTCTACATTCATTTTTACTTTCCTGATTATTTTCTCGATCTCGATGAAGGTTTACAGAACAAAGTTGTTTCTCATGAAATGGTACACGTTTTATGACGTTATTTAACAACCCCACAACATGTCAACATCAACACTATTCCTTCTCAACCTTGGGTTCCCTGTTACCAGATGTCCTGTCACCTTCTGCCTTCTAGTCCTTGTCCCTAGATTGGCATGTCCATTTAATTTCATTTTGTTTTATAGATGTGTCCAATCTTTGGCTGAAGGGTTAGCCTCAGAAGTGCCTTCATTACTGAGCTGAAAGGGTGTCATACCCTTAGGATTTCTTCAGTCTCTATCGGGCTAGCAAGTCTTGTCTTTCTTTTTGAGTTGGAATTTTGTTCTAGATTTTAAGACACAGTTTTACAGTAAGAAATTTGTCACTCCCATGACAATAGTAGAGCCACTGGTGGCACAGTGATTAAGAACTTGGCTGCCAGCCAAAAGGTCAGCAGTTCAGATGCATCAGCCAGTCCTTCGAAACTCTATGGGGCAATTCTACTCTGTTTTGTGGAACCGTGGTGGCAAAGTGGGTAAGTAATTGCTGCTAACCAGAAAGCCAGCAGTTTGAATCTACCAGGCACTCCTTGGAAACCCTATGGAGCAGTTCTACTCTGCCCTATAGGGTCACTGTAAGTTAGAATCAACTTGGTAGCGGGTTTGGTTTCTTTTTTAAAATTGAGTTGTTACGAGTCATAATCAACTTAATGGCAGTGGCTTTGGTTTTTGGTCTGTAACAATAATAGCTGATTTCCACCCGCCTCCCCCCGCCCCAGATGCATAGCAGAAGAAACGAAGGTTCCATTAGAGGAAACCTCTTAAGAATACTGAAGACTCCTAGTTAAGGACTTGACTGCTAACTGAAAAATCAGTGACTTGAACCTACTAGCTGCTCTGTGGGAGAACTATGTGACAGTCTGCTCTTGTAAGATTGACAGCCTTGAAACCTTACTGGGCACTTCTGTGCTGCCCTATAGGATCACGGTGAGAACATACTTGATGGCAATGGATTTTTGGGTCTGTGAACATAGAAACCTGGTTTTAGAGCTTTGTATAATGGGAGAAATACATGGCACTTTAGAGTGCAGTTAGTCTGACTCTCTTGCTGTTTACATGAGAGAATTTGGCCCACTTTCGTGACTTGATCTAAGTCAGGTATTTAGTGGCAGAGTGGGACAAGAATTCCTAATGTCCTTTGCTGATCATATTTTTTCTCTTACTTTTTGTTGTGGTTAAGTGAAAGTTTATAATTCAAGTCAATTTGCCATACAAAACTCTGAACTCATGCCTCTGTGCCACTATGTCTGCTGTCCTCACCCTGTGACAGCATACCACTCCTTTCCACTCTGTACCTCTGGTATTCATTCAGCCAATACCTGTCCCCTCACCTCTAGATAGGAGCTGGTGAGACAGCCTCATATATATATTTAAACCAGGTACACACACCACCTGCATCACTTTGTGTCCCCAAGTCCTGTCCAGTTTTTGTCGGAAGAGTTGGCTTCAGTACTGGTTTCACTACTGGGCTAGCAGCAAGTCCAGGGGCCATGTTCTCAGGGGACTCGCTAAGATGTCAGACCATCAGATAGGGTCTTTTTTTAATTTTTGTTTGTTTTTATTATGACTGAGTGAAGGTCTTTTTTTATTTATTTTTATTTTTTATTATAACTGAGTGAAAATGTACATTCCTGTATAAATTTATATGCCCACCTATATGCAACTTCCACTGCTCTCCCTGCCCAGTGACAGCACACTCTTCCTGTCTGCTCCATACATGTCTCATCCTCCCAACAGTCTTTGTTCCTCTCCACCCACTCTCCTTCCTCCAGCCAGAGGTCAGCAGGATGATATCCTATAGATGTATAGAACCATGAACTGTGTCCAATATATGGTCGCTCTGCATTGCCAAGTCCAGTCCATTCATGTCCGAAGAGTGGACCTTTGTTATGATTTATGGGCAAGGGCAGCATCAGAGCCAGGGGCCATGCTCCCAGGGGAACCTCGAAACTGCTGGACCGTCAATTGAAGTCTTTTAGTGGAGATCTCAGGGTGCACCCGTTTTTATTCTTGTGTTGCCAGTGAGACTCAACTGAGTGAGCTCCATCGCGGCTGTCACTGGTGGTGGCCAGGCACCATCTGGTTCTTCTGGTTCCAAGTCAAAGTAGACACCCACTCATATGGGTCTCTCTGTCAGATAGGGTCTTTTAATAGAGTTCTAGATCTGGACTTTCCTTTTTCTCGTGCTTCACCAGGAACTCTACACTGTGTTCCCTGTCAGGGTAGTCTTTGGTGACGGCTGGGCACCATCTAGTTCTTCAGGTCTCGTGTTGATGTAGTCACCTAATCACATGGGTCCTCTGTCTCCTGGGCTCGTATTTTCATCCTGGTTTTGGTGTTCTTGGTTTTTATCTGCTCCAGGTGAGTTGGGACCAATTGATGTTCCTTAAATGGTAGCTTGCTGGCTGTTAAGACCTCAGGTGTCACTCACCAATATGGGATGTAGAACATTTTCTTAGGAAAAAAACTAGTTATGCCTGATGACCTCTATGTCTCTTGAAACCAGGGTCCCCAGACCACTGTCTCTGCTGCCCTGTCCTTTAACATGTTGGGTTATATTTAAAAAACCTTTTAGCCTGTGGTATAGTCCACTTGTGGTGACGTCCCTTCTACAGTGTGCTGTCATTCCCTTCACCTAACCAAATTCTTGTTGACTAGCTAATCTATGAATAACCCTCTTCCTCTGTCCCCTCCCTTGTAGCTGTGAAAGATGATTTTCTTCTGGGCATAAACCTTTTCTTAAGTCCTTATAATAGTGGTCTCATACAATATGTGTCCTTTTGCAGCTGGCAGATTTGACTCAGCATAACATCTTCTAGACCATTGTATCATATTTGATGGATGTATCGTATTTGTCCTTTTCTCAAGACACATTGAACATGTGACAATATTTGGTTAATATCTCTGGGTTTTTTTTTTTTTTTTTTTTTTTTTGTAGTTTGTAGCTTGCCTTTAAAATGATCTTGAAGCTGAAATTTCCCTCGTGAACCAAAATCCCTGGAGAGAGCCCTTTTGTGGTTCCACAGCTTGGAATCTTCAGATATATGTGGAATTGAAAGCTTTTGAAATTAAAAAATGGGTTTTGTAATGCTGTTTGCCTCTGTAGATTATTAGCCTTGTGTGCTAACTGGAACTAGTGGGAATACTAAGACAAAACAAGAAAACATGTTGTGAAGTCAATTCTGACTCATAGCGACTCTTAAGGGACAGAGTAGAACTGCCCTACAGGATTCCCAAGGAGTGACTGGTGTTTTCAAATTGTCCGATGTTTTGTTTAGCAACTCAGCTTTTAACCAACCACTGGGCCACCAGAGATCTGGTGAAAGTACTACTCAGATTTTATTCATAAACATTGTTCTTATCTGTTTTTTTTTTCTTTTTAAAAGAGTCATCCTCTTAAAGAACTATTGTGTTCCTCAAGACCCACTGCCGCAGAGTCAGTTCTGACTGATAGCAACCCTATAGGACAGAGTAGAACTGCTCCATGGAGTTTCCATGGAGTGCCTGGTGGATTCCAACTGCTGACCTCTTGGTTAGCAGATGTAGCACTTAACCTGTATGCCACCAAGGTTTCCACTATCGTGTTAGACATTTGAAATGTCTATCTCAGCAGTCCTATGTTCCAGCCCTTCCCTTGATTTGTTGGCAGAACTGAGAGCCAGGTACGTGCGCTGACTAGTTCATGGTCATGTAACCATCTGCTTGTGATGGGGTACAAGTTCAACAGATGCTGGGATTTGCAACGAGTACTTAAGAATAAATGCTTAGTAAAGAAATTTGTGAAACAGAAAAAAAAAATACTCCTTGTTAGCTCACAACCAAAATGCAGTTATTGATTTTGGTAAATTTCTTTTCATAGTTTTTAATTCATTTTTGAAAAAATTGTGTACATGATTTTTTATTTAAAAAAAATAAAGTAAAAGACCAGCCCTTTTTCCTTTTATGCTTTACTGTGTTCAAAGTCTAAGATCAATGGCTGTTAGTAGTGCGTTTAGTAAGAATGGGTTAGTTTCCTACGTTTTGGTGAGTTTCTCAGGAAACCTTTTGAAAATGCCTTTTTAAAATTTTTTTATTTCTTTCATTGGCCCAGGAACTGATGAATTGAGGGTTAAAGTTTTAATCTAGCATGCCATCGTGTTTTATATTCTGCCCAGCCAACCATTTTGCAAATACGTCCTGGTACTCATAAAGGTGAGTGATGGATTGCTGAAGAACAAACAAGAAAAACAACTCAAAGTACATCTTTTGCAAAATACATGTCTGGTGGGCTGGTAGTAAGACATGTATGTGTCTTACATGTAGCTGGTTGGCTAACTAAAAACAACAACAGCAAAACAAAACACCATTGCCATTGAGTCAGTTCCTCCTCGTAGGGGCTCCTTAGGGCAGAGCAGAGCTACCCCATAGAGTTTCCAAGGAGCATGTGGTCGATTTGAACGGATGACCATTATCGTTAGCAGCTGTAGCACTTAACTGCTATACCACCAAGGGCTGGCTAACTAGCTGTCTTGAAAAACAACTCAAAGGACATGTTCAGTGGGCCAGTGGTAGTGTTGTACATGTTACCTACTAGTAATTTTGTATATAATAACTGAGCACTCTTTGGGACTTTTCTCATGAATTTTATTTCATTTTTATCCTTAGAAGACTGGGTCTTGGGAAAGTCCAGACAGAAGCCTAAACCATAGCATCTTTAACATATTCTGACTTCAAGACAAGTGCTCTTTCAGCTCCTCCACAGTGTAATGTTTGTGACATGAAGTCCTTTGCAAGAAGGGTAGGATGTGCTCTTTCACCATTTTTGTTTTTGCTTTTTTGTTGCTGTTGTTGTGTTTTAGGTGAAAGCTTACAGCTCAAGTTAATTTCTCATTAACAAATTTATGCACGGATTAATTTATGACATCTGTTACAATCCGCATAATGTGGCGGCACCTTGTCTGTTCCACCTTGGGTTCCTTGTGTCTGTTTGACCAGTTTCTGCCCATTCCTGAAGTCTGATCCTGCTTTTGGACAGGAGCTACCTGTTTGGTCTTATATGTGGGTGTCCTCTCTTAACAAAGCTCACAGCTTTTTTTTTTTAACAAAGTAACTTTTCAGTTGGTTACAATGAAAAGTTACTCATTTTCCTACTCACCAGTGGTCTATTTTTATTTTAATATTTTAAGTCTTTCTGTTCTTTCATTTTCAAGGTGTGTGTGTGTGTGTGTGTTTAAGAAGTGGTATGATGTTTACATATTGATTTGTAATGTACTTTTTCCATTTAGTAATATATCCTGAAGGTTTTTGTATTTAATGAAATGTAACGAAATACAATTTTTCATCTCCTGCCATGTGGTTAGACCATCATTGTATGTTTCCTGTTGTGGGATTTTATTTTTGTTGTTGTTGATATTGCAGCCGATTATGAGATGCATATCCTGTTGATCGTATTTGCATTAACCAGTTATTATCAAGTTGATTGTGACTCACGGCAGCACTTTGTGTTTCGGGGTAGAACTGCCCTCCATTGGATTTTCATGGCTGTGACCTTTTGGAAGCAAATAGCCAGGCAGGCCTTTCTTCCAAAGTCCCTCTGGGTAGGTTCTAACTGCTATCTTTTTTGTTAATAGCCCAGTAGCTAACCCTTTATACCACCAGGGGATACCAACTATTTTATAGAAATCATAGTTACTTCTTTAGGAAGCACAATCACTGGGATAGGAGTATATATGACCTTTTAAAGACATAATAACTATTGCTGAATTTCCTAAGAAACTGTAGCTGTTTGCATTTCTCCCATTGGTTTATGGGATGCTAGTTTTTTCCCTAGAGTTGTGAGTCCTGGATATGATCATTTAAAAACAATCTTTGCTAATTTTTAATAAGTGAAAAATATTAGGTCTTTTCCATTTGTATTTATAATTATTTTAATACTAGTGAGGTTAAATCATGTTTTAATCGGTTATTAAGTTTCTTAAATAATTACTCATTTTTTAGTTGAGAGATATTTGTCTTTTAAAATATAACTTAGAAATATTTAAAATATATTTTTACAATTAATCCTTTGCAGTATATTTTGCAAATATTTTTTCCCAGTGTGTTAAGTTGTATTTTGTGTTAGATTTTACAATGTCTTGTTTCTTGTAGCAGTCGTATATGGTTTAGAATTTCTTCCACTGCATGAGCTGACACAAAGCTAGCTTACCAAATGTTCCATTTTGGTGGGACTATCTTAATTGTTGGAACCCTAGTGAAGCAGTGATTAAGAGCTTTCTTTGCCAACCAAAAGGCCAGAGTTTGGATCCATCAGTCACTCTTTAGAAACCTATAGGGAGGGCAGTTCTACTCTGTCCTATAGGGTTGTGATGAGTTAGGAAAAAGATGGCAATGGGTTTGATTGTTTTTTTAAACTTAGTTGCTAATGTACTAGTTGTGAGTTACCATCAAGTTGATTCCAACTCGTAGTGACCCTGTGTACAATAGAACAAAACACTGGCTAGTCCTGCACCATCTTCACAGTCTTGTTCTCTTTGAGCCTTTTGTTGCAGCCACTTCGTAAAATGACCTGACCAGCTGTCCACTATGAAATTAGGTGTTTCGTTTAGGCATTCCGTGAAAACAAAAACAAAAACACACACCAGTCTTATGAAAACTGTTTTCCATATTTTCTCATTATTAGTACAGGGACTGAAGACCCTAGTGCAGGGTCTGGGGATTTTGCCTCTAGTTCTTGACTCTGTGACCTGCATCGTAAGGGATATTGAGACTAGACGGTAGCCTGGTATTCATTTGTATTCCTGGTCCTATATCCTTCATCTTGATGTAGTTTCTCTTCAGCTTTTTAATGTTCTCTTATAACCCGTCCATTCTAGGATTCCATTAGTAAGATGACCACATGCTCTGCTAAGTGTAGAACTGCTGTGGTTTACGTATATTGTCCAGTCTTAATTTTTGGTAGTACCTATTCACTCACAAAAGTTGCATTTTGGGGATGATGTATGATTGCCCTAAAACCAAACCCACTACCTCAAGTTGGTTTCAATTCATAGCAACCCAATAGGACAAAGTAGAATTGTGTCATAGATATTCCAAGGAGGATCTGGTGGATTTAACTGCTGGCCTTTTGATTAGCAACCATAACACTCAGCCACTATGCTACCAGGGTTTTCATAGTCACACAGATCTCTAATTATTAGGACATCAGTGAGTAACTAAGGGTAAGGTAACCCAATCAGAAAGCGGTTTAAAAAAACAAAATGAGACTTAGCACATGGTCTTATGTTCTAAATATGCAAAGGAGGTCTGTGGCCAGTACCTCAGGATCACTGAGGTACCTCAGATTCACTGCTGTCAAGTTGATTCCTGCTTGTAGCAACTTCATAGGACAGAGTAGAACTGCCTTATCATTCTCCTGCTGATGGGTTCTAATAAGCTGACCTTCTGGTTAATACATGAATACTTAACCATTGAACTTCCAGGCTCCTTACTGAAACAACCAACCAGAAACCAAACCAAACTTGTTGCTGTCAAGTTGATTTTAACTCACAGTGACCCTGTGGGACAGAAAATAGATCGTCCCATAGGATTTCCAAGGAGTACTGGTAGATTTGAACTGACAACCTTTTGGTAAGCAGTCATACCTCTTAACTACTATGTCACCAGGGTTTCCATTGAAATAGCTAGCATGTTATAATTATAAAATATTATTTTTATGCTATTAGATTCTGAAGAGTTACTAATTCTAGTTAGACAGAATAACTGTTCACTTTAGGTTGAAATTGAAGTTCCAGAATAATTTTTCCCTTTAGGTAATTTTCGGTTATGACTAAGGATTTGTAGCTTTGTTATGGTTTCTGATGTCTGTCAGTGATGTAGATTATTGGTTTCTGGGGATGAGTTAGAAAAAATGAAGCCAAACCCAAACCCATTGCTGTTGAGTCAATTCTGATCCAGAGCAACCCTACAGGACAGAGTAGAACAGCCCCCATAAGATTTTAAACACTGTATATTTTTGTGACAGTAAACTGCCACATTTTTTTTCTCCCATGGAACCACTGGTGGGTTTGAACCAACCACCTTTCCATTTTGAAGCTCAAACCAAACCAGTTGATTCTGACTCATAGTGACCCTATGAGACAGAGTAGAGTTGCTTCATAGGGTTTCCAAGGAGAAACTGGTGGGTTTGAAATGCCGACCTTTTGGTTAACAACCGAGCTCTTAATCACTCACCACCAAGGCTTCTCTTTCAGGTTCCAAACCCACTGCTGCTGAGTCAATTTTGACTCACAGCAACCGTATACCACAGAGTAGAACTGCCCCATAGAATTTCTAAGGAATGCCTGGTGGATTTGAACTGCCGACCTGTTGGTTAGCAGATGTAGCACTTAACTACTGTACCACCAGGGTTTCTGTCTCTTTCAGGTTAGGATGGTCATATTTAATATTTTGTAATGACTCATACTTTATCCTTCCTCAACAGTGTTAAAATATATAAGACTTTATACTCAGCAGTAGTTTGGAACATCAGATTGCACTCTTAGAAAATCGTTAACTTTAGGGAATATAAATGAACTTTGAATAAAGTGACTGAGATATTCATGGGAAGGTTTAAAGAAACATGCTGCGTTCTTTGTCCTTTGGGATCACAAGTTTCTAATCAAACTGAAGGTGCATGGCTCCAGCCTAGCCTGTGGGCATTAGTGTAATTTAGAAATTGACTCCTGGCCCATTGGAGCTTGTGATGTGAGTGCAGTGGATGGACATGGCTGTAAATGCTGGGTGTGTTATGTTCAGTGTTCCTAGAGAGAAATCTTCCTCATCCCTCATTCCTTACACTGCAGTAGGGAGACAGGGCTATACATCTGATGCAGGAGCAACAGCAGGAAAGAGGCAAGTAACACTGCCAGGTACTGTGCGTACCCTTGTTTCTCCCAAGTAGCCTAACCACATGCAGACCTCGGTAGGCGGCCTGCGCTTTCTTCATGCAGCTCTTTGTATGTACAGGGAAGGGAGGCCAGCCCAGTCTCATCTCTGTGGTCCCCACTGGACTGTCCACCACATTTTGAAGCCTTCTTGCTTCAACTTGTGTCTGCCGATGCTCTTGTCTGCTGCTGTGAATATTTGCTTGTGCATATTTTGCATCATTTCCCATCCACAGCTTGAGAAGAAGGGTTTGTAGAGGAACAGTTCCATACTCTGGAAAATTTCCAGCCTAACATACCCAGAAGTGGCTCTTTGGCTTTGCCTATACTGTATAAAATTCCAGCAACATGTGTTCTAGTATATCAAACAAATCTACTGCTGTCAAGTCGATTCTGATTCATAGTGATCCTATAGGTTAGAGTAGAACTGATGCATAGGGTTTCCAAGGAGTCCCTGATAGATTCGAACTGCCATTGCTTTATTTAGGAGCTGTAGCACTTAACCACTAAGCCACCAGAGGTTTGGTTATGGTATCATACAAACAATAATTACTGGCTTAGTCACCATCAGCAATAATATTTATTAAGAATACATGACGAGAAGTCCCTGCACTTCCTTATTCTCAGTTTTTGTGTGTATATGTTTGTGTGTAAGATACAGAATATTGTAGTAGTTCTATTTAATGTATAGTACTTTTAGGCATTTTAAAAATCTTAATAAGAATGTGTTTTTGAGTGAACATGTTTGGGAAATCCAAAGGTAGACAATAAGATAAACAAGTTGTTACGCTGGGGTGAGCATTAGGCTAAAGCTTTTGGCTTTCAAGTTCTTGTCTCTGCCCCAACTCCGTCTTTCTGTCTCTCCTTTTCTGTCTGTGACTCTGCATGTGTGTATATAGTTTTATAAATGATTGGAGATTGGAGGTATATTCTTGGGAATGTTACTCCTCTTAACAAAGACTAGCGATTGAATATCCCCTCCTTTTTTGTTTGTTCATTTAATATTTTGCATTCAAACACAAGAATATAAAGGGGTGCATCATGAGATCTCCACTAAAAGACCTCAATTGATGGTCCAGCGGTTTTGGGGTACCTCTGAGAGCATGGCCCCTGGCCCTGATGCTGCCCTTTCCCATAAATTAATAACAAAGGTCCACTCTTTGGACAGGAATGAATTGGACTTGGCAATGCAGAGTGACCATATATTGGAAGCACTTTATGGTTCTATACATCTATAGGATTATCATCTTGCTGACCTCTGGCTGGAGGAAGGGGAGTGGATGGAGAGGAGGGGAAGGGAGGATGAGACATGTATGGAGCAGAGAAGAATAGTGTGCAGTCACCGGACAGGGAGAGCAGTGGAAGCTGCATATAGATGGGCATGTAAATTTATACGTGAATGTACATTTTCACTCAGTTATGTTAAATAAAAAAAAAATATATATTTTGCATTCAGTTAATTTAACTTCCATGTACTTCTTTACTGGTTTGGGTAAGAGGGCCCAGTCTGTGTTATGCACCACTTTCATTAGCTGCCTTAATGGCTTTCTACCTCTCTTAAGGTGAAATGTTTTAAGGGTGCCCACAAAGTGGTTTGTTTCTGGTCGTTTTGTTTTTAACTTTTTTTTTTTCTTTTCTTTGAATAGTTCCATGGACTGTAGAGCAAGATGAGAGGCTCAGTTTAAATTAAGAGGGTAATTGGTATAGCTTCCTTTTTTATCAGTCACATGGTAGGAAGTCATTGTGATGGGAGCCTTATGAGACATTAATAAAATACATTTATGTGCTTTTCCCTTATTGTATTTCCCCAAAGAGTAAGTCTGGTTGTGAGACTGTCCTGTCTTATTTTCCACCCATTGATTATAGATTTCTAGGTGTGATCCTTCTAAGCAGAGGAAGAAAGCATATTTCCATGTGCAGCTTACTTAAGAGTAAGAAAAAGACACATTTCATTTATTTGAGGCTCAAGTTGATCACTGCTGTTTCTGAAAAAATGCATGTCTGTTACTGCCGTTGGCTTGGATATTGGAGAAACATATGGCCATTAGGCAAACTAAATTACAGAACACAATTTCAATTACCAAAACAAATCATAGGGCAGCTCTTCAAGTGGCTGAGAAACTTGCCTTGACATCAGTTGATGGGGCCAGATGTTGACTTCCTCTCTTGGACTGTGCTTAGGAATGTACAAGAGGCCCCACCGGCTCACTTTAGAGTCATCCAAATAGAAAAGAACATATATGCCTACCTTCAGAGTTCCCTAAATATTAAACACAAAGAGGCCACTTCCTCTCCCTCTTGCCCCAGTGGTAAATGATAGTACTTTTCAAAAAGCTGAATCTTAAAAAATTGTTTTTGCAATATGCTTCCAGGGGAAGTGAGAACCCAAATGATTTCTTAATGTATTTCTCCATGGCATAGTTGTTGAATCCTCCTAAATTAGTCATTTGGAAAATGATTAGTTTCAAGAATCCTTGCTGGGTGGTATCAGTGCTAATAATGAGACACCCCGCCCCCCCCACCCCCCCGTAGGTACTAAGGTTTTAGTTCAGCATTAACATTGTCCTCCAAGAGAAAAAATTTAAAATGAGTACAACACGCAGGCTTGGCTTGCTTGCTTATCTGTATTTGTGTCTTAATCATGCTTTCTCTTCCTTTAAGAAAAGGGGAATTATTTCTCTTAGTTTTCATTTTAACTAAATCTCAGATGCTACAGGAATAATAGACTTCTAAAAGTGCCTACTAGGTCAGTGCCCACATCATGTGAGCAGACTCAGTAACCTTGTTTCCCATAATGTATTGGGTCTCCTGGATCCTTTTCATAGTTCCACATTCACTAAACTCAAAACCAAACCGCTATCACCAGGTGGATTCTAGCTCAGAGCGACCTTAGGGGACAGGTAGAACTGTTCCATGGGATTTTGAAGGCTGCGTATCTTTATGGAAGTAGACTACTTCATATTTCTCTGGTGGAGAGGTTGATGGAGTTGAACGCCAACCTTTTGGTTAGCAGCCAAGGGCTGAACCAGTGTGCCACCATGGCTCCCAAGTAAAGGGTCATAAAAAAGGGGAAGACCCCAAATGAGGTGGATTGACACAGTAGCTGTAACAGTGGGCTCAAAGACAGCAGCAATTGTGAGGATGGTCCAGGACTGTTTTGTTCTGTTGTAAGGAAGGTAGCTGTGAGTTGGAATCGACTTGACAACACAGAACTACAACAAAAAAGGCAATCTTGGAACACACACCAAGTCCATCTAGGTATTCTCAGTGCCATGATTTGAAATACTGCCATTATTTGAAAGTGATAAATCAGCTCACAAAGCATGCAGTGTTCTGCAGTCTGACAGCCAGTGTGTTTTGTGAGGCATCCTAGATCTGCAGCTCTCAGAACTGGAGCAGGACTTGGTCCCTCCTGCTGGCACTTTAATTCCCCTACCTCACGAGATAATTAATTTCAGAGGCTTGTGGTGAAGGGCCACATGAGTAAAAGCAAAAAAAAAATCCTGATATATTCACCTTGAAGGAAGACTACTATAGTTTTTAGTCAACATCTTTGAATTAATATTTTAATGCATAGTAAGTAATAGGTAAAATTGTTTCCTTCTGCCTCCTGAGTGGTACAATTACTGGCTTTAATTGCAGCCTCAGTAACATACTGCCTGGGTTACATACCGGATTCAGTCTCTGGTCTTTAAGTTGTTTTTGTAGGTAAGTCGCAACAGATTTTTAGATTTTTAGCCTTAGTTTGATACAGAAAGAGCCTTGGTGGTGCAATGGTAGAGGTAGTCAGTCGGCTGCTAACTGAAAGGTAAACAGTTTGAACCCTCCAGCCGTCTGCTGGAGATGGATGTCGCTGTCAGTTTCCATAAAGATTTACAACCCTGGAAATCCCAGGGGGCAGTTTACTCCCTCCCCTAGGATCACTGTGAGTCGGAATTGACAACAGTGGGTTTAGTGCATGAAAGGACTTGAAACCTGAGGTGTATGGTAGCAATTGAAGGTGATTGTGATAAAGAATTGGTTGTGAGAAGTACTTGGTTCAGTCCTTTCAAAAATCTGAAAGCTAAAGGGAACCCCTGAGGTTATCTAGGCCAATTCCTTCTTCTTCAGCCCTCACAGGCCAAGAGGCCAATTGACCATGTGGGGACCTTTGTCCCCCTGAGCTTTGGGGAAAGGAGGACCCCCTGATTCCGCTGGTGCTCTTTCTGCCTCCCACAGCTGGCTTCAGGTGATCTCTTGACAAATATGCAATGAGATGGAAAATGATATTTCCGTCTGTCTTGGGTAGCCTTCTCCTTGGCGACAGTTTAAATTACTGCTCTCCTGTAGTGAGGGCCACGAGGCCATGCTATCCTGAGGAAGTATTTACTGGTTTAATGAGGACCTCTATGTGCTTTTCAAAAGTGCAGCCTGTCCTGTTGCACCCACCGTATTCTTAAGTATTCCATTTACTTGCGTGTGACCTGAAAATTCTGGATTGTGTATGATCAAATTTTTTTTATTATATGAGATAATCAGTGTAAAATTCTTTGGGAGGCTGTTCAGTCAAAATGCTTCCCACTTAATACGTTGTTATTATGACTTGATGTTTTAGTGATATTATCATGCATTCCAGATAATGTTCAGCAAAGCCCCACTTTTCTCTAAAGAAGTGTGCATGCAGCAGTGTCTAAATATAAGCAATGTCTAAGTATAAATGAATAAATTGATGTGTGTGTGCACAAGTATATAACTGAGAAACTAAAGAGTTTGAAGTCTCCTATAAGGAGACTCAAAGGAAGTGAAATTATAACCCACGCTTTTCAGTCTCCTCTGACTTCTATGTCATGGTTTGTGTCTTTGCCATTCTTTGCTCCATATCATTGCAGTGAACCTTGTAAGTCTGCAAAAAGTGCTTTTGATGGAATGAATGAGCATCGCAAGCCAAATGTGTTCAGCTCTCCCTAAACCTTTTCCATAGCACTTCCATCTACCTACTTAGCCAGCAATCTGGGAGTTATCCTTAAGACATCTCTTTCCCTTATCACCCACATTTCATCCATCTCTAGAATATATCCTGAATCATTCCCCTTCTGCCTACCACTACTCCTGTCATCCTGGTCCAAACCACTATCATCTTTTGCTTGGATTCCCAGAATAACCTACTAATTTTTCTCTATAATGTAGTCTTCGTAGCACAAATCAAACCATGCCAGTTTCCTGGTTAAAATCCTCCACAGCTGTTTGGTTCTCTTAAAGTAAAATCTGAAGGCTTTCCCACAGTACTGTGCTGTATCCGACACCGTGTAAGTCTTACATGATTGGCTGCCTCTCTCTCCTGTCACCTGCTGTGCTCCTGCCAGTGTGATTTAACTCTCTTCTTGTAATCTCCAGCACTCTTCTGAAGATTGTTCCCATCTTGACCTCTGTGTCAGCCAGTCCGCTTCCTGGAGTGCTGTTTCCTTTTTAATTTTTCTAATGGCTGTGTCTTGAATATCAGCTTAACTGTACCTTCTTGAAAGGCTCTCCCTAAGTTAAAGTAGCTACTAACTGCTGTGTCTTTCATCATCCTTCCTTAATTCTTGAATAGATAGCAGCATCTCCATCTGACACTTTGTTACTCAGCTCTCAGCATTCAGTAGTAGCATTTTCACCTTCCATGAGGGAGACCTGGGTTCCATTCCCGGCCCATGCTCCTCATCTGTAGCCACCACCCCTCCATCAGGAGACACTGTTGCTGTAATGTTGATTGTTCAGAAGTAGACCACAGACATTTTCTGGGTTGCCTCTGGGTAGGTTCGAACTACAGACTTTTTGCTAAGTGGTCAAGCCCTTAACTCTTGTTAATGCTACCCAGGGACTCTTCTGGAGTCCCTGGGTAGAAGAAATACAGATGGACAAGCCAAACGTGTTGCTGTTGAGTTGTTTCTGACTCAGTGATTCTGTAGGAGAGGAGAACTGCCCGATGGGGTTTTGAAGGCTGTGACCTTTGTGGAACCAGAGTACGACATCTTAACTCCTGTGGAATGGCTCTGGGTTTGAATTATCGACCAACAGATTACCATGAGTGCTTAGCCGCTATACCATCAGGGCTTCGCAAGTGGACAGGCAAGTTAGAAAACCTGTTTTTTTTCTTCTCACAAGTAATTAAATCTATAAATTGAAGTAAGGATGTTGTCTCTCAAATTTTAGGTATTAAAAAAATACAGCATTGGCACAAGTCTGTTGAGAGCAGGATCTGATGGCTGTGTCAACCGGTGAAAGAGTAAGGATGGCCTGAGCCTCTACAAAAGTTTATTCCCTGTGGCCTAATTGTATTTCTGTGATGCTATATTCAGGAAGGAAACCCTCGTGGCATAGTGGGTTAAGTGCTGTGTCTGCTAACCAGGAGGTCGGCAGTTCGGATCTACCAGGAACTCCTTGGAAACTCTATGGGACAGTCCTGCTCTGACCTCTAGGGTGGCTCTGAGTTGGAATCGACTCGACAGCAGTGTGTTTGGTTTAACCTAAGGAAATAAGTAGGAATTCCAGCAAAAAAATGTTCGCTCAGGGATGTTTGTCAGATTATTCTTTATAAAAGTGAAAACTTAGAAATAGTCAAAATGTGACAGTGGGAGAATTGTTAAATTATCACACATCCTCACAGTGCCCTTTCAGACCACTGTTAGGTGCCATCTAGTTGGTTTTAACTCCTAGCGACCCAGTGCACATCAGAATGAAACTACTTGATCCTGTGCTGTGCCCACAGTTGTTTTATACTGCTTCAGTCCGTCGTTGCTGCCACTGTGGCAGGGCATCTTGTCAACGGTCTTCCATGTCTTTCACTGATGCTCCACTCTACCAAGCATGATGTCTTTTTCCAGGGGTTGATTCCTCCCGACAGCATGTCCAGAGTATGTCAGACTCAGTCTCCATCCTTGCTTCCAAGGAGCCCTGTGGTTGTACGTCTTCGAGGACAGATCTGTTCGTTCTTTCGGCAGTCCACGGCACCTTGAATATTCCTCTTCAACACCAGAATTCAAAGGCATCAGCTCTTTTTCTGTCTTCCTTATTCATTGTACAGCTTTCACAAGCGTATGGTGCAATTGAAAATACCATGGCTTGGGTCAGGTGCACTGTAGTCTTCAAGGTGACATGTTTGCTTTTCAACACTTTCAAGAAGTCTCTTGCAGCAGATTTTCACAATGCACTGTGTCTTGTTATTTAGTGACTGTTATTTTCATGGGCACTGATTGTGGAACCAAGTAAAATGAAATCCTTGATGACCTCAATCTTTTCTCCATTTATGATGATGCTTCTTACTGCTCCAGTTGTGAGGAATTTTGTTTTCTTGATCTTGAGGTACAATCCATACTGAAGGCTGAGGTCTTTGATCTTCATCTGTGTTTCACATCCTCTTCACTTCCAGCAAGCAAGGTTGTATCATCTGCATAATGCATAGTCAGTAAGACATAGGTAAATACCTTTATTAATGTTTTATTACAAAAATTAGTCTCATGGAATACTTTTCCTAATTTGTTAAGTGAAAAATAACAATGCAGTATTATTTCAGTTTTAGGAAAAGCAACAAATACAGAAAAAGCATATTTGTCTAAAATAGGCTACTAGAGAAAAATATTCTAAAAATCTTTAAATTTTGTCAGTTTTTAAAACTCTCTTTTTCTTTCCAAATTTTCTGTAATGCGTAGTTACAACTGTAAGAAATAGGAAAAACATTTTATAAAAAAGGAAGACTATAAGGACATAGGCTTGGGGCCAATAGGCAGAGAGGAGACCTTGGTAGATTCTAGTTTGTCTCCTTCCTAATTTGTCATCAGCCAGCGAGTCCTTGAGTGAATCAGTTCCCTCTTTTGTAAATTAGTGAGTTCAGGCATTCTCAAACTTTTCTTCTGAAATGCGTGCAGAGGCAGGAGAAGAGTGTCATCATGTCTTCCCAAGGGGTGGGAAGTGTGGGGGTAGCTGGACAGGCTGACTCCAAGCAACCTCCTGAAAATAATGTAGCATGAAAATGCATATGTTTTGTATCTTTTGCATCTATTGATGTAAGTTAAAAAAATTTTTTTAAAGGAGATATAATTCACATACCATAAAATTTAACCAGTTTAGATTATACATTTTGAATTTTTTTTTAAGGTTCTTAAGATTGCTTAATCAACTGAGGTTAGTTTTTAGTAGTAATGCTCACCGTAGACCAATAAGCAAGAAAAAGCTCTGGCAGTTTGGAATAACTCTGAAGCGTTACCAGGTACCCCTCCCAGGAGCTCTCTGCCACCTTGAGGAGCTCAGGGCTACAGCATCTTTCAAGTATTTTCAATCAGTCATAACATTTTCAAAAGATAATTGGATTTTCAATGTGTTTTGTTTCTCTTTCTCATAAAAACAATTTAATTCAGTGAGTTACTGTACATAGTCTTGGTTATTTCAAGCTTAAGACTTGATAGTGAATTCACTTAATTTCTTTGACACAGTGTTAAGCTATTCAATACTTTCTGACAGATCCTCTTGGGGGTTAAGCCTACCCAACCCTTGCTTTCAAGGGACACAGTCTTTTAAACTGAGGAATTGTGATGACTTTCATATTAAACTGTTATGTTATAAACTCAGATTTCCAATCTGAATGGAGCAAAATATGCAGAAGGCAAAATATATGTATGTTAAAACATATTGTAGCCTGGAATGTGGGCAACGCATGGGTTGCATTTTAATTCAGCATTGTTAAATCACTTTTATCTCGGGGCTATTAATTCTTTGCAGGTGTGGCTTGATGATGTGCTTGTGGGTTAAAAAAAATTCCTCCGGAAGATTTCTGCTTCTACTGTTTCCAAGCTTACATGGAAGTAGCCAAGGTTCAGCTGTGGTGGCGTTGAGTTCCCGTCTTTTACAAACTCTGGGCCTGCAAAAATGGACCTTCAGTGCAGTCGCTTGAATTATAAGTCACCTCAGGGAGGACAGGGATGTTGTTCTTAGCTCTGCTTTCTCTGGGCGCTGGCCAGTCAGGACGGGCAGGGCTGGGGCACTGGGCTTGAGCCTCCACATTCATTAAGGGTTTTGCATGCAGGCTCCTGATGGCTTGACAGCACCCCAAAATACAGACGGGAAAGGCACTGGCAGGCCAGAACAAATGTACTTATTCTCCCACTTACAACACTGCAATTTTTGTAACTCTGTTTTTGACATTTCTTCATTTTCCTAAGAGCCTAAAAAAAGTGCAGGTGTTGTGGGCTTTCTTTAGCCTGTGAATGACCCTGCAAAGGTGCATTTCTGGATTGGTTTGTTTTTTTCCAGCTAAAGGGAAGGAACTGTGTGGATCCTTGAAGCTCATGACAGTGCAATGTTGGGTGATTGTTTCCCAGGACCCTTGTATGAGAATTAGGGCCACCGACATTCTCAGGGCAGTAACAATAGTAACAGACATTTTTATGGCACTTACAGTACTTTTGTATGTAGGGTATTGTACTTCGCAGCTGTTTTGGTGAGAGGATAGTCTTGGAATTCAGTTTAAGTGTGAAAAAAGAAATGAGTTCCTGACTGCTTTCAGCCATACGCAGTAACCCATTACCATTAAGAAGTCTATGTGTTAATTGGATTTAAAACTGATATTGCAGGTGGGGCATGAGAGAAGGAAAACTAGCCTGACTTTAGAGATTAGTTGCTCAGTTAGTAGTAGATTGCATTGTACAGGTGGGCAAAACAGTCTGTAAAGGTATAGATGCTTAGTGGGAATAGGATATGTAGACTAAATATGAATTTGTTGCAGAACCTATCGTGGAAATCCTGTTGTGTCAAAAAGATCCTGGCAAAGCCTCAGATAGAAGCTTCAGATATGTGTTTAATATGCCCTATTCTAACAGTTTATAAAGTGATGCACTCTGTAACAGGGGGTTGCATTTCTATTTTATGTTTGTTCTGACAGAAAGAATCCAACTTGACGGCACTTGGCTTTTGGCGACAGAAAGATATGTGAAAAGACTAGGGATTGCACTCTGGGCTTTATCCTGATCCAGTCAGTGGGTAGACATGCTTAAAAGCCAAGTAAACATGCTGGATGAAGTAACCTTTTTAATACCACGACTCTTACAAAGTCTCATTTCTGGATGCTTTGATGAGCTTGGATAAGAAAAGGCAGAATATTTGCCTAAATACAGACAACCTGTCTGGGGAAATGTTTTTAAACAGAGTAGCCATGGGTTTTTGGTGTGCTTATTAAAGTTGTTAAATGGTTGGAGATACATTCAAAATACTGAAAGTAAGAGCCCTTCCACGTCACTGGCATTTTGTGTAAGGGCTGGTTTCTAGATTTTATCTTACCAGTAGTCGTGGAAACAGTCCATCAGTATTTCTTTAGGTAGGACAGAGTTATCTGTATTTTTCATTGCCCTGTGCTGTGGAAGGAGATTAGCCATCCCTGGCTCCACAAAGCAATCTACTGGACAAACATGCCTGCTTTCTTTTAATCTGAGATCAAGTATTATGAACTCCTTTTCATATGCTCTTACTTAGGAGACAACCTCATTATGTGACTTGGAAACAGCTGCTTTTTTTCTTTTAATTGTACCAAATATATTTTCATACTGATCATGATTAGATTGTTAAAATGCTTATTTCAGACTCTGAGAATATTGTATAATTATACAGAAGTAGGACAGCACAGGGAACTTGGCTTTCACACTTAGTGACAATAGTCTATTTGTCTCTCTGGCACAACTCTTTTTAATGGAGAACAGAGATTGTTTGTTGCTTGGTTGATGTGTCCGTATATTTTCCTTTTGGCTAAATTCAACTTCAGTACAGGGGAATACTTTCATTTACTGTTTTATCTCATTGTACCTGTAGCATTGCACAGATGTTCTTTTACATGAAGCTTTGCTTTCACTTTGAATTTGCTGCATTTATATAATGAAATCAGAGCGTGAACATTGAGTTCACAGGTGTGATTTACTTGGCAGGGATGACAGAGCAGTTGGCACTTAACCCTACGATTCAAAATGGTCCCTAAAATTGAAGTAGTATTCAGAAATCTCCGATGAGATTACATGGATGAAAAGTCATGTTGAAGCAGTTTGAAGTTGTGGGCATTCAGGAGTTAATTATCCCATGTATGGGACAACTGTGGAATTGTGAATGTCAGGACAGGTCAGAGTGAGGCATCTGAAGACCTGGGCTTGAACCCTGTTTTTGCTTCTTAATAACTGTGTATTCTGGGCATCTTGCCCCCCCGCCCCCCCGCAACCTCCCTTTCTTTTACTGTGGAATAAGGAAAAATAAATGTACTCGACAGATTTTTGAGAGGATAAAATGACAGCATGCTCTAGACTGCTTTGCAAAGCATAAAGGATTGAATGCTAATTTATTTCTGTTTCCTTGACACAAGCAGGGGATAATCAGGGGTAGATACTGCTGTTTCCCACATCTGTATTGGAGACTGGGCTTCAGGTGTGCGTGTGCGCCTGTACTGTGCGGAATGAGTACAGTATTTGTTAGGAGTTTGGCGGAGAGTCAGGAGACCTGGATTCTGTCTTGGACCCTGCCATTCATTTCTTACCTGGATGATGCCTGTTTCCTCATTGTGATTGGCCTCCAGGGAAGTGTTATGAGAGTGAGTTACTGAATAGACAGCACATTGTAAAATAGAGAGCACCTTATAAATAACATTTATAGAGAAAGGAACAGAGGAAGCAGAGCAGGTACCCTTTATTCCCTTGCTCTTCCTGTTCTCCTGCTTATTAAATGCCCCCTGCTTTCCCCGTGGAATTTATACCCATCGAAGTCACATCAGGAAACATGACACACTAGAACTAGGTGACTGAGGAGAACTTTATAAAGGAATTGTTTATGAAGGATGGGCCAGGTGTATGTAACTGGTATGGGCCCGTGTGGTAACCAGGGACCACCAACAGCTGGGCAGTGGGAGGGAGCAGCTCCTGTATGGAGGAGGCCACCCAGAAGGAGCTATGGCCTTTAGTAGGGGCTGCAGCACATCTGTGGTGCCCCTGCAAGAAGGAACTGGGGATAAACACTTTCGTTCTCCTGCTTGCTGGTCAGCTTCTGGTGTCTGCTACTGTGCAAACCCAAGCAAAGGACAAAGGAGAAGAGAGCTGCTGACAAAACCCTTACTGACCAGCCTCCTTAGGGAAAAATGGTCTTTCAGTAGGGTGCGGCAAGAGGAAAGTACTGTGGAGTAGACTTCTGGATTTTGTTTTTCTTTCCTCCCAGCTTGTCTCAGTCATTCCTCAGTCACGTGTCCTGCTACTATAGGGAGTCTGCGTTAGCTGTGAGGTCCAGCATGTAGAAAGTGCCAGTAAGAACTTGTTGACTAGACCCAATGTCAATGCCAAGAGTTTGAGTACTCTTACCTAACAGGACTTGAATGAAACACAAACCATCATGGTTTATAGCACATCTGCTATTTGTTTTTTTAACACTGGGGTTGAGTATATAAAATCTCAGATGACCAAGAAAAAGAGGACCGTGCTGCCGAGTTCTCTTCCCTTGTCTTCTCATACCACGGTCTTTACCTGTTAAGATTGTGTCTATTTTGATTTTGGGAAGAACTGGCAGAGATGACCATTTGATATGTCTGTGGTTGGACTCAGCGAGCAAGCTGCTGGCTCCGGATAAGAGTAATAAACAAAGAAACCATCTGGATTTGTTTTCTTACATATAATTGCTTAGGAGAGTAATGCTGGTTTTATTGTGTACTTTGTTGACAAGAGACAATTTCATAGCCCCCAAATGCCATTAGAGATGCTACTTTTTAGGTACCTTACAGGCTTTTCTAACCCTGGTGGCAGTAGTGGCTTAAGTGCTACGTCTGCTAACCAAAAGGTCGGCAGTTCAGATCCACCAGGCGCTCCTTGGAAACTCTGTGGGGCTGTTCTACTCTGACCTCTAGAGTCGGACACGACTCGATGGCAGTGGGTTTTTTTGTTTTTTGTAGGCTCCTCTGGTGTTCACGGTTAGGGTTATAAAATACTAATTTCACACTCTTTGCAGTGTTAAATTTGTACTTCAAGAAATTCCTGGTCACCTTATTAAAAGTAATAGAAACAAATGAAAGGAATTGGCTATTACAAAGCTGTGAGGCTAAAAACCATCTTTCCTTATAAACTGTGTGAGTTCTATATTTACCAAGATATCTGTGGTCATCTAAGAGTGCTTCCATGAAAACTATAAAACTTATTTCACATTTGGGTAGTTGTTTATGAAGATAATAATGAAATCTCACCACCAGAAAAACAAAATGAAATTAGGATAGTTACATTCTTAGCTTTTAGGTTCCCCCCTCCCACCTTTTTTTCCCAGCTTGTAGAAAGGAAACAGCGATAGGGACACTGATGATAAATGAGTTTTCTGTTTCACTCTGTTCTCCAATATTTAAAATACAGATGAACAAACAAACAAACAAACAAAAAACCTGCTGCCATTGAGTCAAATCTGATTCATAGTGACCCTTTAGGACAGAGCAGAACGTCCCCGTAGAGTTTCTAGGGAGGGCCTGACAGACTTGAACTGTTAACCTTTTGATCAGCAGCTGTAGCTCTTAACTGCTGTACCACCAGGATATAGGTACTTTTATTTATCTACATGGTTAGGGGAAGACAAAGGCACTTACTGTTTTAGAAATTTAAAAATGAACAAGAAATAGCATTTAGCACTGAAGTGACAAGAAAAAAGCCACTTACATTTAGAAACAGAGTTTTTTTTTCCTTCAGAGTGTTAGAGCCTAAAATGACAAATTTTGGATTCTGTGTAGAAGAAATCTGTTGTCATTTAGTGAAATTATCTCATGTTTCCATCTTCCCATGGACATCCGTAGCTACCCGTTCGGAATTATCTTCAGGCGTATGATGATAGAAAAAGACTGTAAGATGCAAAAAGTGAGATAGCACTGAAGAAAAGAACCAACAGAAATAAATTCCTGTATCATGTTATTAGTCATGATTGGACACTGTCCCTTTCCTGAGTTAGGTGATTCCTTGGAGTAAACTTCGCCGAACAAATGCCTCTAGTAATTACAGTTGATACTGTCAAGAAAAATGATCCTGATTCTCGTCTGATCAGGATGCTGTGCTCTCTTTACACCCTGTGAAAGAAAATGTCTTCTTGAAAGATTCTGTAAGCTTTCTTCTCATATGTCTCTCTGAACAGCATTTGGGTACATGAAATGTCATTTGTAGATCCAAATCCTGGTCAAACAACGCAGCCTTCTGGAAATGTTTCACATATTCTCCTGGGAAGAGAGCCTTATCAAATTTTTATTATGCTCAAAACATGCTGTTTTTGTTGTGTTTCTTGTAAGATACATGATTGCAAATCACTGTCAAAATTCTATGCTGAATGTCTTCCAAAGAGGTGACAGGATTTTTTTTTTTTTAAGTACATCTCCCTTTGAAGTGGAATCTTGTCTTCGTAACTATATTCATCATAGGTAGGGTTTCCACATCCAGGGTTTCTGCTCCTCTCAGCAGGCTGTGCAGAGGTAGCTTGGGGTGCCCCCTTTCTGGTTGAGTTATCTGGGAGACTGTGAGAAGCATTGTGGTCTGATGAACTTCTGTTGTCCATCTTTCAGGGACAGGAGAGAGTGGCAAGAGCACATTTATCAAGCAGATGAGGATCATCCACGGGTCAGGATACTCGGATGAAGACAAAAGAGGCTTCACCAAGCTGGTGTATCAGAACATCTTCACAGCCATGCAGGCCATGATCAGAGCCATGGACACGCTCAAGATCCCTTACAAGTATGAACACAATAAGGTGGGTGTGGCTCTTCCCTGGAGCTGTCGGCCAAGCAGTCCGTAATACAAATGATCTCTGAAAGTGTGTAGACGCTATAGTGGGTTTTGGAAATATGTGTATATTTTAAATCTCATTCTGAGTGGCACTTGGAGGAACCGCAGTTGTTTATTAATGTTTTTTCCCCAGATCTTTAAAGTCACATATATGACAAATGATAGCCATGAGAGACATATCTGGTGTTCCTCTCTAGATATGTATGGGTTTAAAATTTTGGGGAACAGATTATGTTAAATAGACAGGTGGTTGGTCAAATACAAATTGACCAAAGTGAAGAAATTCAGAGAAGAGGTGGCAGCCTCTCTTCAGTCTCCCACGGTTTGTACTCTGTTGAGAAGGAAACAAAAACAGATTTAGGACCATAACGTCCAGTTTAATTTTGGATTCTGTGACTTCCTTTCAGTAGTACCACAGGCATAATTTGATTTCAGAGGAGTCCCGTCTGTCACTTCTGATAACCTTTCGAACACGTTTCCTTGTAATTGTGGAAAGTAATGGAAACTTCTAACTTCCATTGAAAAACAGGAGAAAATGGTCCATTTCAGCCTTTTAATAAGGAAACTTTTTCAGTATCCAGCCATGTATCTCTGGATTGAAGTAGCAACCTGCTATATATTTTTGTTCAGCTTAATGCAAGTGCTGTCATTGCCCATCCTGCAAATGGAGCAGGGACGTGATGGCAGGCAAGGGTGGAACATCAGAGGGTGGTGGCTTCCTGTGAGCCCCTCAAAGGCACAGGCCCTGCAGAGGCACCATCCTGAAGGAAGAGAAGTCTGCTCGAAACTGGATGCCGTGTCTTTATGATCTGTCTTCATCCCTTCTTGTTAATAAGGAAGTCTGCTGATGGATGTGGTTTTGTTCCTTAGGGCTTCTAAGTGCTGGTCTTATATTACACCACTCCATTTACACCACAGCCATTTTTGGATCTTTAGTTAGAGCTTTCCTTATGAGTACTTTCAATAATCTGCTGTGAAAGATAATTCCACTCAACAGGCCTATAGGAAATAAGAAGTTGGCGCACCCAGTGTGATTCATAAACTGAGATTTAACTCACAGACATGCAGTGGTAGATAAGGTAGTTCTGTGTGTCTCTGCTTCTGTTACCAAAAATGGTTTCTAAATATATTCACAAAAAGCAAACCTGAACCACTTGCCCTCAAGTGGATTCAAGCTCTGGAGTCAATTCTGGCTCCTGGAGGCCTTGTGTGTCAGAGAAGAACTGAGCCCTGTAGGGTTTTCAGCAGCTGGTCTTTCAGAAATAGATCACCTGACCTTCTTTCTAATGTGCCTTTGGGTCGACTTAAACTGTCAACCTTTTGGTTAGTAGTGGAGAACTTAAATATATAAATACACTAATCATACTAAAATCACATATTTCTTTTTCTTTGCTAGTTCTTGACATTAACTGTCTATTTCTTAATGCAGTTGATAACTCTTACAGTTCATTTTCTGATAGCAGCGAGATACTCCCTCCAGAAATAGTAGAGAACCTCTTTACAAGTAATCCTTCCTACTTTAACTCTCAGGATATAAATGAGCCAGGCAGGCATATGAGCCCTGGATCATGGTACCCAAACCAGATGAGGCTGGTAGTTAAGGACTCCAAATTGAAAAAGATCAGGGCTTTTTATTTCCCTAAGAAATCTCAGTGTTATGAGTTTCCAAAATAGGTGGCTTGTTTATTTCATGGCAGTTATGAAAAAGCTCTATTGAAAGATTTTCCAGTCTACTGTCAGTTGATAATAAAATGGTCTGATTATTTTAGTTGAGCTACCAGGATTTGTTATACACATAAAAATTATTTGCATTATGCGAGGACTGCCAATTAGGTTTGCGAGCTCCATCTAGCAGTGCTACATATCTCGTTGCTGAATATCACTACGGTCACCAGCGACATACTTCAAAGCTATGTATTGATGCCAGTGCCTAGTCCACCCTTCGAAACACTTTTGGAAGTCTTTTTCAGGAATGGCCATTAGAGCTATTGTTGTATTACCCTTGATGTCCTGAATGTCATCCAAATGTCATCCTTTCAATATTTCCTTTATCTTTGGGTAAAGGAAAAAGTCGCTGAAGGCCAGAGCAGGTGAGTACGGAGAGTGTTCCAATACAGTTATTTGTTTACTGGCTAAGAACTACTTCACAGACAGCTACGCTGTTAAGTTCGCAAACTTGCCACTGTGCTACTGTGTGCAATAGCCACTCCAGAAAGAGTTTCAAAATTGCTTTGAAGGGTGAACTAGGCACTGGCCTTGGTGCATAACTTCCCAAGGGGAGTACTTTGAAGGAGAGTGTAGTGATATTCAGCAGAGAGGTAAGCAGCACTTTAGAACAATTGGACCTAATTGTCAGACCTCATAATGTCATGTTAACAATTTATATTTTCCTAAGAAATCACATTTTTTGGTTAATTCAGAAGAATCCTTCAGAATTTTGTCTTGATGTTCAGTTTGCATAGAATGATCACTTATTACACAGTCACACAGATGACTTATGTATACAATGCATTGAAGACTATTTAACAGTGTGATGATTTGAACTCTGCGTATAAATTCTAGTTTAATAGTTATAAATGGATAGATTACCAAAAATTGAAGCAATATGAGTTTTCCCCAGCTATTTCTATCATGTGATTTCTTCCCATATCTGTTTGTGAATTCAGAGACTGCCTTATATGGTGACATTAGATCCCAGAATTCCTCATTGTGTTTAATCTCCTTTAACTTAATGGTATATTTAATGTAATGGTATTCACTTTTTGGGGATTTTATGTACAACATACACATGTTCAGCGGCACCACTCTCGCCTGTGTCATCTGTGAACTTCCCAAGTTCTCCCATTTCTTGCTGGAGCCACTGTGTGGGTTTAAACCACCATCCTTTTGGTTAGCAGCCAAGTACTTCACTGTCCTTTTGCCTTTGCTAGTGCTTATCAGTGAAATAATGTTTTCCTCTTTCCTGTTCAACTCAACTGCCACTTACTCCAAGTTCATCATTAATCCCGCCCATTAAAAAAAAAAGTAGCCATCAAGTCAATTCAGATTCCTAATGATCCTATAGGACAGAGTAGACTTGCTTCATAGAATTTCCAAGGAGTGCCTGGTGGATTCACACTGCCAGTCTTTTGGATAGCAGCTGTAGCACTTAACCACTATACCACCAGGGATTCTAATCTCATAAACCCAAAATACTAAACCCAGTGCTACTGAGTCGTTTTTGATTCGTAGCGACCCTATAGGACAGAGTGGAACTGCCCCATGGAGTTTCCACAAAATACCTGGAGGATTTGAACTGCCAACCTTTTGGTTAACAGCTGTAACACTTAACCACTACACCACAAGAGAGCATAACCCATAGTAGAGGTACTTGCTCTTAACTGCTAGCTGAAGGGTTGGTGGTTCAGTGCCCTCACCCCAGACAAGGCTTGAAAGACAGACCTACTGATCAGCCTCCAGAAGGTCACAGTCTTGAAAACCCTAGCCAAGCCAAGTGCCGTCGAATAGGTTTTACCCTGCACATATGGGGCTGTCATGAGTTGGAGTCAACTCAGTGGCACCTGACAGCAGCAGCTTATATTATGGTGATCTGGGTGCTGATCTTCTTTCTGTGACTAAACTCCAAGTTCCTTGGAAGTAAATCTTGTATTAGGTCTATCTTCATATTCATTATTGTCCCTGGCATTATATGTGGTACATGGCAAACTCCCTGCCCCCCAAAGGAAAACCTTGCCTTGGAGTTGATAGCAACTCATAGTGACCCTATAGGACAGAGTAGAACTGTCCTGTAGAGTTTCCAGGAAGCTGCTGGTAGATTCAAACTGCTGACCCTTTGGTTAGTAGCCAGGCTCTAAACCACTGTGTCACCAGGGCTCCTGTACGCACTCAGTGCTGTCGAGTCGATTCTGACTCTTAAGAGACCCCATAGGGTTTCCCAGGTGGTAAATCTCTATGGAAGCAGACTGCCACCTCCCCCCACCTCCCCACCCCCAGCTGCTGGTGGTTTGAAATCATTGACCTTTCAGTTAGTAGTTGATTGCTTTTAAACGTTGTGTCACCTGTACATAATAGGTGTTAAGCAAAAAAAAACATGTTTTACAAATAGGTGAACCACATATAAACTGAAACATTGCAACTCCTCTTCTCCCCTCAAAGTTGTTGAAATGATTATTCCAAACAGCAAAGAAGTGGCTACTGGAATTTCTCTGTATTAATAAGGAAATAAATGTGATGTGCTGTACGAATGCAAAGGAAATTTAATCACCTGGGCAGGAATTTACAGTCAGGAAAGAGGGTGGGGATGCCTGGTTGAAGAGCACTTTGGGAAAGAGGAATTTCTGGAATAAACTCTCGGAAGAAGAAAGAGGTGTGTGGTGGAGAACTGTAAACTGGTGAGCTAGCTGTTAATCTTGGTGATGATCAGTCAGCTGCTAACTGAAGGGCTGGAGCATTGAATTCACCCAGAGGTGCCTCGGAAAGAAGATCTGGTGAACCACATCTGAACCATCAGCTGTTGAAACAACTCTCTGGGGCAGAGTTCTGCTCTGGATGACACACATGGGGTCTTCATGAGTTGGAATTGGCTAGACAGTAGCTAGTATGTTGTTTTTTCAGGGGCACCTTGGCTGCAGCTGTCTTTGATTAACTATTTAAGAGATGAAAAGCGTTTTCAGACCTGACATTTGTGTTCCCGTGGTGGAGGGGCCCCAATAACTCTTGCCCTCCCCATACATTTTCTAAAAAGGCCTTATCACAAAGATAGTACCTCATAAAACAATTTACAATGTTACGAATTTTCTCTAGTTCCTGAAAAACTCAAGATCTTCAGAGCTATTTACATTTTTCAAAAGAAAAAATGTAGCTAGGATTCTGGAGAACATGCTAGCTTGTTCCTTTGATCAGATGAACAAGAAATTACTCCTTTTTCCAACATGAGGGCATTTTCTTAGTTTACAGTATGCCAAGGGACTGATTTTACTGTAATGTTTCCCACCTGTATATTAAACACACAATAAAAGCAGAACTAATGAGCATATACTTCTGCCTACCCCTCAAAAGAGTTGTATCAGTGAAGGTCTTTCTCTTGTGACAGAAGCCAACTGAAGCAGAAAAACAACTTAAGAGAATATGGGATATCTTGGAGAATTGAGAGGAAATTGAAGGACTAGTTTTTGAAAACCGCAGCAGGTCTGGGGAACTCATCTGTGAGATAGATGAAATATGGAGATGTCTAATTTTCTTTAACTCGCAATTCAAATTCCTGGGAAAATGTGACTGATCTAGCCTGAGTTGTGTGCCGACTCTTTGGACAGGGGAAGGCTGCCCAATGACGGATTGTCCCTGAGGGAACTCTGGGTATAATTAGTGAAAAAAAGGGGAATGATGCTGGCACAAATGACAGATATCCATTGCAAATGCACACAGTCCACTTAGAAAATAAAATGATAAACATGAATCCTGTGTAGAAGCAAGTTGTCTTATTTTACTTAGCATTTGCTAAGCCCATCCGAATGTGCATTTTCTTATTCTGGACTTGACCATGAAGAAAAGTGGGAATTAGTTAACTGGGAGAAAGGAGGGTTAGTGCCTTTGTTAGAATTTTATGTGAAGTCGGTAGCTGAGCTTGAGCCTAAGCATTTAATAGCGGGGTAAACTTGGGATTGTCTTGTTTCTTCCTAAGCCTGAATTTCTTTATTCTGTATGTATTTCTTCATTTATAATAGCTATCTAATAATGTTGGAAACCCTGGTGGTATAGGGGTTAAGTGCTATGGCTGCTAACCAAAAGGTAAGCAGTTTAAATTCACCAGGTGCTCTTTGGAAACCCTGTAGGGCATTGCTCCCCTATGCTTTGGGGTTGCTACGAGTTGGAATTGACTTGACGGTAACAATTTTTTAGGGGGGGAAGCATGATATGGTAATATTACAAACTGTAAATAATATAGTTCCTTATAGTAATGAAGGATTGTTTCAAAAGTTAAATAGATAATTGATGTGCAGATGTTTTGTAAATGAGAAAAACAGAGTTTGGAAATTATTATAAAATGAATTGTTATCATGGAGAGAATGAATACCACAAACTTTCCACCTTTATTAAGAATAAGACAAGATAATTCAAATGGTATGACAAGATTTAGGAGATAGCTAAGGAAAAATTTCCTCAGAGTGACAGTCATTGAAATGGGATACCAAGGGAAGTAGAGAAATCTCCTTATCTGGATGTGTTCAGAAATAGAATGTATTTTTAACATGTGAAATTCTTTAAGGCAGTATTGCTGAAATAAGGCAAGGAATGGACTAGACAACCTCTGAAATGCCTGCCAACACTATTTTTCCCTTGTGCTGATTCTCTGATTCTAAAACCCTGACAGTGATATCAGGCTATTGTTAAAGTTATTTTGATGTAATCTGAAGCCCCTACCCTTCTTAAAGTTTGTCCCTTCTAGAACACCGTAGAGGAGGGCAGCACAATGGACAGTGTCCTTTCGATGATGTTTTCCAGTCCAGTGTAGAGCTTGTCTTTCTTTGTGAAGTATCTAAGTCACTTAGATGCTTGTATTTACATCTATGTGGTTTAAAAAAAAAACAAAAAAAAAAAACCTTTTTTTAAAACAGATTTCAAAGTTCAACATGAGCGGCAGGATTTGTGGTTAGTGATGGTAGTAGTGATTTTAATTGAATTTTTCGCTACTGGGCACCCAAGGCAATTTGCAGTTTTTCAGAGGGAAACTTAACTTTGTATTCTTGCTTCTGATCTCTTCTGTCCAGTGACTGAAGGGGCCTGGGGACCTTTCATGGTGAACCTGATGCATCAACCACCTCTTCTTCTGAGATTGGTTTACCACTTTCTCCCTTTTTTTAGGGCTTGGGTTAGGACTCATAGCACCACAGACTCCTTAGTAATTATTTGAATTTTCAGAACCCCTTTCTGTAATCTCTTTTCTCTCATGATACCTTGTAAAAACCTCCTAACCGCTTTTTCTTATCCTCACTCAGGTCATGTTCCTTTGCAGTTTGTTCATTTTGTACTCATGACAGCCATGCAAAAATAGGCAATCAATATGGGATAATTTGATCCCCTTTTCTTGGCTAAAATCAATCCAGAATCTCAGGGCATGTTGTATCACTTACCTGCAGTGACTCGGAGTCCTGTTTTGTTAGTGAAGGACTTGAAGCAAAGAAAAACTTCAGCCATCCACTGAGGATTTTCTCTTTTTGCATGATTTTTGATGAAGTGTAACTTACACAGGCAAAGTACACACATCATCACTGTGGGACAGTTCTCCTCTGTTTTAGGGCATTGCTAGGAATTAGAATCAACTCACCAGCAGCAGGTTTGGTTTGGATGCTTGTGAAATTATCTATACTGTTGCTTGTAATTTTAGTTCATTCTTATTACCTTATAATAGCAATGCCTTGTAGAACTTTCTGTGGCTATGAAAATGCCTTTTGTGTGTGCTGTACTGTGTGGTAGCCACTAGTCACATGTGATGATTGAGGCTTTGAGATGTGGCTAGTGTGGCTAAAGAACTGAATTCACTTTAATCTTAGTTAATTTAGATGTATGTGTTGATAGGGGCTACTGAATTGGTTGGCACAATTGTGTGACATTCCATCTTAGGAATATACCATAATTTATTTATGTATTGTTAGATGTTACTAGCTGTTACAAGGAGGTCTGGTGGCAGAGTAGTCAGCAGAACTACCTCTGCTAATCAGAAGGTCAGCAGTTCAAGTCCAGCAGCTGCCTTGGAAACCCTATAGGCAGTTGAACTCTGTTCAGTATCAAAAAGCTGAACATATTTCCATCGAGTTGACCCTGACTCAGCATACCTATCAGGGCAGGGTAGAACTACCCCGTAGGGTTTCTAAGTAGCACTGAGCTCCTAACCATTAAGCTGACAAGGCTCCACTCTGTTCTGTAGGGTTGCTATAAGTTGTAATCGACTAGTGGCAGCAGATTTGGTGTTTTGGAGTCATTACAAATAATGCCATTGTAAAAACTCCTGTACCTGTAAATATTCTTCTGCCTATATTTTTGTGAATACAAAGCATGCATTTCTCTGGGATATGTAACTAGGATTTGGAATTACTGGGTTACATTAGAGTGTGCACATGTTCAGTTTCAATAGGTGTGTGAGTATATGACTGAAGAATTTTACAGGATGTTTATACCAGTTGATATTTTTGCCACTTGTGTATGAGAGTTCCAGTTACTCCATATCCTTGATAACACTTGATATTAGTGGTCTTTTTGTTTTAGCTGTTGTGTTGACTGGATAGTGGCATCGTATTTTTTTATTTTCGTGTCCTTGTAAATGAGTTCAGCACCTTTTCATATGTTTGTTGGTCATTTGGGTATGTTTAAAAAATACACATTTCTAGTCTCCCCGTCCCCCTTTTTTCTGTTCGGTGTCTGATTTCTTCTTGTAAGAGGTTTTTTTTGTAAAGATACAAGTGTTTGTGGAGTAAATGTAGATATCTTCTCATTTTGTAGCTTGGCTATTTGTTTTCTCAGTGGTTCTGTCAGTGAAAGGAAATCCTTAATTATAATATAATCCATTTTATCATTATTTCCTTTCTGATTAGTTAGTAATTTTTGTGTCCTTTTAATCTTTGTCTATTTTAAGGTCCAAAAGATCTTTTTCCGTATTTTATTCTAAGTTTATTATTGCTTTGTTTTTTACCCTTAGATCTAAAATCTTTTCAGATGGATAACAGAGAATGGTAAAATAAGGGGTGACGCTTTATTATTTTTCATATGAGTAGCTAATTGGTCACTCACTGTGCTTATTGGCAAATCATCTTTTATCCAGGGAAATTCAGTGTCACCTTTATCCCCAATCAAATGAATACGTGTAGTTTGTTTCTAGACTCTATAGTCTGATATACTGGTCTATTTTGCACATGTTTGGCTAATACTACCCTCTATTAATGACTAAGAAACCCTGGGGCATAGTGGATTAAGTGGTACCTCTGCTAACCAAAAGGTCAGCAATTCAAATGCACCAAGCACTCACTGGAAACTCTAGGGGCAGTTCTACTCTGACCTCTAGGTTGCCATGCGTTGGACCCGAATTGACGGTAATGAGATTTTTTTTTATTAATGACTAAGTTTTGTGATAGGTTTTAATGTTGGACAATGTAAGTCATTCACTTTTGTGCTTCTGTAGGAGTATGCAAGAGCTGAATTTATTCCCTTGTAATCAAATTTCTGTAACTAATGGATTGATTTCCTAGGGTGAGTCCTAGTATTACAATTGTTCTCTGTGACACAAATATCCTTCCCTTCCCTGTAGCCTCCATTTTAATTAATTAATTTATTTTTCCTTTTTCTTTTTGAGCCCATGTTCATTGCATAGCTGAATACGAGGGCTTCTGTTTTTCCCAATTTCGTAGCATGGCATTTTTACTATCAGTTACTTCATTTGGTAGGGTGATGGAGCCACTAAGTGGCTTTGTCGGTAATCATTGTAGTCATATTTCCTGTTCTTACTTGAACGATTCCTTTAATAAACATGGGACTAATGATGAATGCAGTGGGATTCTACCAAGTTCTTTTTCCACTAATCCTTTTTGGGCACCAGAATCATTTAATATTTTATATCTTCGTTATCCATGGCATGTTAAAAGAATTAAACAAAATTACCTTGATTTTCTTTCTTTATAATCTCTAGCTATTGTGGCTTAATGTCAGAGCTATACTCAGCAGACTGGTATTGGCCCTTTTGTTATAGCATTTTAGCCATATTATAGGAAATTTTCATTTATTTATGCCTAATGGGGAATGGGGAGCAGCTCATTTTGGCAAAGTAGTCGGGTGAAGCACAGGCAGACTTGGAGATGTAAGTATCCACACATACATGCTATGCACACACTCATGCAGTTGCTATCTTGTGCACTAGAAATGACCTTTAGGCACTAGTTGTATATGTGGGGGAAAAGCTGCTAGATGACCAATATCCTCTCTCTACTGTACGCATATAAGGACTATCTTCAGAAAGGAAACCTTGTTTGCATAGTGGTTAAGTGCCGTACCTGCTAATCCAAAGATCAGCAGGTCACATCCACCTTAGAAACTCTTTGGGGCTGTTCTGCTCTGATCTTTAGGGTTGCTGTGGGGTCAGAGTTGACTCAGCAGCAATCTTTTTTCACTTTACAAGCAATCCAGTTTGCTTTTAGCTTAGAAAGACGCATCCATCTGAAATTAACTCATCTCTGGTGTTTGTCTTTGGCTAATCTAAAGGGAATGAAGGGAAGAAAGTTAACACTGTATGGCAGAGATTGGACCTTAAGGATCTCAAACTTGTCTCAGTGTTTTGCACCTAGTTCTGATTTGTTTGTTGAGTGAATAAACAAACGAACACGTATTTCCTCTTGAGGGGCTAGGATGATGTTGGGTACTAGGTAGGAATGTGATTGTTAGATCCAAGCACACCTGATTTGAAACCTAGCTGACAACAGAATTACTCTTTGTTATTGAGTAAATTAACTCAGAATTCCTGTTTCCTTATCAGTAAAATAATGGTGATTATAATGCCTATTTCACAATGTCTTCACTGTGAGAATTAAGTTATATAGTTTGTGAAAAAGTTGAAAATATTGTCCGTTGTCACATGGAGATGATGTTTTCCCACTTCATCATTCGACAGATATTTATTAAATACCTCCTAAGCACCCAGTCACCCTGATGGCGTAGTGGTTAAGTGCTGTGTCTGCTAACCATGAGGCTAGCAGTTTGAATCCACCAGGCACTCTTTGGAAACTCTGTGGAGCGATTCTGCTCTGTTCTTTAAGATCGCTAAGAGGCAGAAGCAACTTGATGGCAGTGGGTCGTTTTTGGTTTAAGTGCCAGGAACCCTGGTGGCACAGTGGTTAAAGAGCTTGGCTGCTAACCAAAAGGTCAGTGGTTCAGATTCACTAACTGCTTCTTGGAAACCTTGTAGGGCAGTTCTACTGTGTCTGGTGGGGTCTGGCAACAGGCTTGGTTTTGGTTTTTAAATGCCAGTCAATATAAACAAATTCAGTTTCTTTAGAAAAAGATGTAATAAGTGCTCTAGGGAACATTTCTTACTTGTCCAAACACGTAGCCTCTCACTAAACCTCTCTTAGCTTCTCAGGCTGACCTTGAATGTCCAGAAATTGACAGCCACTGCATCAAATACATGTGGCACAGTTGAGCACATTTTAGTAGGAAGTTGTGAAGTTGGTCGTTTGGCTGTTCCTGGTTAACTCCTGGCAAAGCATCAGATAAATTCTTTCCTTGTTCTCTTAAACCAATTAATGTGTGATTTTTCTCCCTTAATTTAAAACAATGCATGTGTTTTCAACTACAGAGGCAGAGGATGTTTGTTGGATCCCAGGAAAATGAATGCTTAATGAAGTTAGAGGCTTCAAGTGAGAGTACTGAAAATGCTAGGGCATTTACCATGAAGTGCTCACTGCTAGCCTGGCCCCTAGGGTTGCCATGAGTCGGATCCGACTCGAAGGCACTTGGCTGGCTGGCTAACCTGAAAGGTTGGTAATTCAAATCCACCAGCTGCTCTGCTTGCAAACCTTGATGGCATAATGGTTAAGTGCTACAACTGCTAACTGAAAGGTCAGCAATTCAGATCCGCCAGGTGCTTCTTGGCTGCTGTGCTGGAGAAAGATGTGGCTGTCAGCTTGCATAAATATTATGGATGTAGAAACTCTGCGGGTCAATTCTTCTCTGTCTTGTAGGATCACTGTGAGTCAAAACTGACTTGATGGCAAAAGATAGTACTTTTACTGTTTACCATTTTCACCCCATTGAAGAAATAATTTTAGTTATGCACATAGTTTTTGCTGTTGTGGGAATTAAGGTAAGGTGTGTTATTTGGCAAAGCATTAATTTCACTCATAAAAATCATGTATACTAAGCCTAAAATCTTGCTATTTCCAAGAAACTGTACTCTTATTCTTTACTGGAAACCCTGGTGGTGTAGTGGGTTAAGTGCTTTGTCTGCTAACCCAAAGATTGGCGGTTCAAATCCACCAGTTGCTCCTTGGAACCTCTATGGGGCAGTTCTCTATTCTGACCTCTGCGGTCACTGTGAGTTGCACCCGACTCAATGGCAGTGGGTTTGAGTATTTGATTTTATTCTTTACTAGATTCTTCACCCTAAAACAGTTATACATCTGCTGTATAATTGTGCCTAAAAGATGCACATGTATCCAGACATGAGTATCAGCAAAGAAGTGTCTGTCCTTAGGAAGACACATTTTGTGTCATATTGTGATGCTTTACTTTCAAGGGATGAAGAAGTGCGTTATTAAAAGCTATAGTAACTAATTTTGATGGGTACATTGTAGATCTATACATTGAACGATTTCATTTTTCTAATTGTGTATATCTTGACGTTAACTTGCCAAGATTACCTTTGGGTTGTTTCCACTACTCCTCTGTGATGATGCTGTTCTCTTAAAAACTTCTGTTATTTGTTTAAAGTGAAAACTGACTTAGAGATATGGAATTATTGGCATATCTCAAGAAACTTGATAGCACTCCTCAGATAGGCAGAAGTATGAGATTAGTTCATAGACTGCTTCTTACACATGTGGGTACTTTGTTTGGGGTAATAAGTATAACAGTTTTGAGCTAACGAGAAAGTTCTGCTGAATGTAGGAAACACGGACATGTCTGGGAGATAGTGAAAAGCTCTAGAGGCACAGATTCTATATAAGAATTTGGTTATTTAGATGATTGTTTTCTTTGTGAGTCCTTGAAGATACTAGCTTAGTCTTAACTGTCTTGACATCTTTTAACCATTTTATTTCCTGCTAGTCTGTGCTGTTTGGAGAGGGAGATGAGTGTGAAGCTGTTGGGTTGTAGAGTACTGCGGCCAAACCCTGATTAGAGTTGAGTGGTAAAATACATTCATTTAGTTAATCTTTCAGTTGACCTTGAACCTATAGTTCATAGTGCAATGGAAAATCTGGTGTTAGCCGTACTGTTTTAAGGATTTAAAGAATTTAAATTTTGTAATTCTTAGCCTTGACAGGACCAAGTCAATGTCAGTGTGAAGGTACCACTTCACTTCAAAGTATATGTAGTACGTGTGTGTGTGTGTTTGTGGTCAGTATATGACATAAAATAGCTGATATACCACATTTCAGTAGCCATTATCACATGCTTTGGAGCCCTGGTGGCACAGTGGTTAAGAGCTGTTACTGCCACCCAAATGATGAGAGTTCACATCCACCAGCTGCTCCTTGGAAACCCTGTTGGGCAGTTCTACTCTGTTCTGTAGGATCACTGTGAGTCAGAATCACCTCAGTGGCAACAGATGTGTGGTTTCTTTTTTGGTTACCATATAGCTTGTAGATGGCCTGTGAGGATGTTGTACGGTTAGTGCCTGGTCCTGGGTAAGAACATTGGCCTCAAGGAAGGGGATACCATTTTCTTTGTGTAGTGACATTCACTATCCTTTTGCCAAGTCTTGTATGCAGATTAGGCACCTTTTTCTAATTTGCAGAAAGTACGTCATATACTCTATTGGTAACTTTGGGTCATTGTAACTGAAAAATGAAGCCAGGAGCAGTGACTCTGTGTTCTAGATCACTTGTGCACCCCTTTTTTGCTGTTGTAGGATTACGGTGGGGCTTATTATTTAGCAAAGCATCAGTTTCACTCATAAAAATCATGTGTATTAAACCTAAAGTCTTGCTGTTTCTAAGAAACAGTACTCTTATTCTCTCCTAGACTCTTTACGGTAAAACGGTTACACCTGCTGTATAGTTGTGCCTTTAAGGATGGTTTATTGTTAATAAACTCATAAAGGTGCACATGTATCCAGACATGAATATCAGCAGGGAAGTGTCCTTGTTAAAAACAAAGACATTTTGTGTCACATTATATTATGATGCTTTACTTTCAAGGGATGAAGAAGTGTATAGTTTAAAGCTATGGTTACTGATATTGATGACCGCATTGTAAATTTACACTTTGAAAGATTTTCTTTTTCTGATTAAAGGTTTCTCGAAAGTTTTCTTCTTGAATTTTAATGTACACGCACATCACATAGGAATTCTGTTAAAATGTAGGCTCTGTTTCAATGAGTCTAGGGTGGGCCCAGGATTCTGCTTTTCTAAAAAGTTCCCAGGGGATGCTGAAGCTGCTTAGAGTAGATTTGTCTTTGAAATAACAGACTCTCTGCCACTAGAGGCAATATGAAGTCACCCGTGGGCTAATCTTTGGAAAAAGATCTCAAACCTCGTTACTTCAATAGGATACCAGGCAAAGGGCATTCACACCAAAAAACTCAAACCCTTTGCCATCAAGTTGATTCTCACTCATAGTGACCAAATAGACAGAGTAGAGCTGCCCTTCGAGTTTCCAAAGAGTGCCTGACAGACAGATTATTTCCTTGTGAAACAGGAGGGTAATCATGGTACCAACTTCATATAATTGATGTGAATATGAGTGAGAAAATGTATTTGCAAAACCTTTCAGGTAATGACATCAACACAGTCAATGTTCACTAAGTGATTGTTGCCGAATTCTTCCTTGAAAGTGATGGGTCAGGAGAAATGTATCGGCCTTTGGGTCAAGTGCAGAAAATTTGAGGAGGAACTGCTGATTGTTTAAAGATATGGAGGAGGCTGCACGCCGCAAATAGACACAGGTTTCTATCATCACGTACCTTGTTAAGTAATTGTCAGGACTATTAACAGCAGTGGTTTCCAGGAAGCAGTGGCCGGACCTCTGGTAGACACTTAGACAGCTGCTGGTATACAGTGTAACTGACTCTGGGGACACTGAGAAGCCCCTGGGTTTTTGTTGCTGCTGAGATAAAGGGACGATGAGTTTTTTTCCATGTGAAGAATTTTCTTCAACGGAGATGAAACTCACATAAGGTAAAATCAACCCCTTTAAAGTGTTGAGTTCAGTGACATTTTATTCATGTGTCGTACTGTGCCACTATCACCTCTTTCAAGTTCCAAGACATATTTATCACCCCTAAATGAGCCTCCATATCTGTCAAGTGGTCCCTGTCATTCTTTCTGCCCAGTCTTCTGTCAACTGCCATTCGGCTTTCTGTCTTTGGGTTTGTCTATTCTGGATGTTTCATACACATGGACTGTTGTGTCTGAGGTGTGACTTGTTGTGTTTGAGGTTTTTCACTTGACAATGTTTTTGAGGTTCATCCATGTTGTAACATATATTGGCACTCCATTTCTTTTATGACCAAATAATATTCCATGGTACATATATACCATATTTTATTTATCTACACATCTGTTGATGAACATTTGGTTCATTTTTACCTTTGGGCTGGTGTACGTAGTGTTGCTATGAACATTTGTGTACAAGGATTTGGGTTTCTGGTTTCCAGTTCTTTTAGATATATACCTGGGAGTGGAATTCCTGTGTCGTGTAATAATGCTAGAGCGTTGAGTGTTTCCAGATAGTAAAATAACCTGCTATCCAGACCCCAGAGTTCTTACAAGTCAGGAGGCAGCAGCCAGTCCAGTAGTCAAAAAGGGAGGGTAGGGAAGGAAAAAGTAGAGAAATAACTTCTAGAGAGTGTTTGTTGGCCTCACCTAGTCTTGAATATTTCATTTAACATGCTGAAAAGTGTGAGGATAGTAATGGTGTTCTAATTTTATAGATAAGGCAACTCTATTTTATACCACAGATCACTCAGTTTTTTAAGCTTATGTTGCTGGTTTTAGAACTACATTTCAGTGTGATAATTTGTAATAGGCAACCCATGTTCAGTGCCATAAACACATTTGGTCCTGGAACATACATACTGGATTTCCTTGTGTGAAAGGGAAAGTGGCATTCTCTGTGGCCTCTGTCATTTGAGCCAGCTACGTCTCCTGGCAGAGGGGACTGCCCTGTTAAGGCCAGAGCTAAGACTGGCCCGTTAACCACTGGGTCTCAGCACCCAACACAGTGCCTGACCCACCGTGGCTTCAGTGAATATTAAGAGTGAGTGAATCAAAGTTTGACCAGACAGAGCTGACGTGTGGCACCCAACAGTTACTATGGTTCTTTTCCACTTAATTCTTACAGCCTTCCATTTGACTTCTGTTTCCTGACTATACACTGTTTTTATTTCTTTGTTACTCTTCTATAAATCCACATACAGCTATTTATTTCACATTTCACGTCTTGCGTGTGGTAAGCAGTTTTCATTTCTCTTTCGGCCACAGAAAGGATAAAACATGTGCTTTTGTTTATGCAGTCTTATTGGAGAGGCAAAATGACACAACAGAATCGTTTACTTTGCAGTCAAGACAAAGTTTCCTATACATGAAAGTATATATATTCTTTCTTTCTTTCATAATTTGCCTTTCTTTGTCTGCCTGTCTGCCACTCTGAGTCGTGCATGTAGCATGTGCACTGTTACGGCATCTAGCTGTTAGTTTACTTACACATTGCCTTGGGAGAGATCTTTGTTGGGAGTTACGGACTGTGTCTGAGCTACTACTGTACACTTGGGCTGCCACTGGGTCTCGACCTAGATTGCTGTGAAAGATGAAATGACCCAACTGTATGAAAAGTTCAGTCACAAATCAAGAAAGTGACTGGAAATCTTATTCAGCAGAAACATACCTTGACTATGAATTGTGAAGCATAGCTATAATATATGAAATGAAGACATTTGGTTGGGTCTTTACCCAACAGCTAGCTGCTGTCTTGTCTCCCCCACCCCCACCATGATAATATGTCGGTTTTTATATTACGGGTAAACATATTCATTGTCAGAAGAAAATTCAGACAGTGTAGCAAAATAAAAGAGGAAGGTGAAAATCGTTTTAGTCTTACCATGCGAGCTAAGCACTGTGAACATTCTGATGTAAGTTTATATGCAGAGTAAGATTTAACTCTGTACAGACACATGCAGCTCCGATATCCTGTATCCAAAATTCCTTGAACCAGTTATCTTTCTGAATTCAGATTTTTATTTCTTTGTTTTTAGAAAGAATGGATGACTAATATACTGTATATTTTGTAAGACTCCCATTGAGATTTGGGGTAGTACCCTGTAATCAGATACATCCACATTTCAGCATCAAAATATATTAATATTTGCAGTTAGTGGAATATGGATATAGACTGCCAGTAGCTTGACAGTATGTTTTCTTTTATTCCATAAGCCAAAGCCAAGTGCCGGAATTACAGAAAAAATTTCAGTTCTTGGAACATTTGGGCTATCAGATGACAGATGAGGGAAGGTAGACCTGTATATTAACAGTTTGTTTTTATTAAGTATATTCCATAAATACTTTTTCTGCCTTGCTTTCTGAACTTCTGCCATAATGAACTTCCTTCCAGGGTACATTCATAAAAGCAGAATTGCTGGGTCAAATGTTATTAACATTTTTAAGGCTTTGATAAAAATTGCTAAGTTGACAGCCATAAAGGTCATGCCAATTTATAATGCAGAGTTGAAGCATGCCTGTTTTTTCACTGTATCCTTGCCAACTCCAAGTCTCATTAATCCTTTGAATTTTGCGAATCTAATAGGTGAAAATGGTGCTTTAATTTGCATTTTTGAATACTAATGATTTAGTTCTTTTCATAAGTATTTGGCCATAAAATGTCTTCTTGATTCATTTTTGAGATTGTGACATTTTCAAATCATTAAACCTGGGGCTGTTTCCTTCGGTTTTCCTGGAGACATTAATTACATGGCAGGTATGATAATTTATATTGGTTATTTCATTTATACAGTGAGTTGCAGTGAAAAGGAAACGCTCCGTAGGTGTCAGCAAGCTCCAGGCCAGATATGTGTGTGTTTAATTCCTGGCAGGCATGTCTTCCTCATTCTCAGGCATGACTCACCACAGTGCCTCCTTGGTTCTTTTGTCACTGACAATTCCTGCGACACATACTGTGCATGGCACTTTTAAGAATCATTTGGGCAGAAATTCTCTGAATGTGAAAGGGTCTTTAATGATGTTCGGACTCAGAGGTTTCAGGTTGAATTCTCTCCCAATGCATCATCAACCTTTAGCTGAGAAAAAACAAGTTTATGCCCTCTGGCCCTGTACAGAGGAATTTTGAAGTTGTATCCTTTCTTTCTATAGGGTCTGAAAAAAATTCTACTAAGCCTGGAGCAGTGGTTTTGAAACTTGAGTAAGCCTTGGAATCACCTGGGAGCTTCATTACCTGTCACACAACTGTGCTGAGTCACCACAGTGACCGTAATCCAGAAGGTTTTAGACTGCCTTTTTTCCTAATTAATTTTCTTTTTTTTAGTTCTGGTTTTGGTGAAAGTTTGGGAAAATAGGTTCCTGTTTAGCAATTTCTGTATGTATTGAAGTAACCCTGGTGGCATAGTGGTTAAGCGTCAGGGCTGCTAACCAGAAGGAGAGCAGTTCAAATCCACTAGGTGCTCTTTGGAAACTATGGGGCAGTTCTACTCTGTCCCGTAGGGTTGCTATGAGTCAGAATCAAGATGACCACAGTAAGTGGGTTGTTTTTGGTTTATATGTATTGTTTAGAGACATTGGTTATGTTTTTCCCAGTATGTCAGCATTCTCATTATTTCCATTCTGCTTGTTCTGTTTTCCTTATTCTAGCTTCCTTGTTCTTCCTTGTCTCATCTTTGATCAAGAGAAAATGCTTACTGTTTCGTTTCATTTGGATGATTATTTAGAGAAGCCCAGTAATCATGAATGATATTATTTATTTTATGGGCTATTTGCCCGAAGGGTGACTTCTGGGAGTAGTTTGAGCTCCAAGTTTAAAGGATATCCCAGGGCAGTAATCTTGAGGGTTCATCTGGTGTCTCTCAGTCTGACCTTTTTTTAGGAGTTTGAGTTATGTTCTGTGTTTTTCTCTTGGACTGGCTTTTTCTTTTTCTTCTTCTAAACTGTGATTAAGCGAAAGCTTGTAATCCCAGTCAATTTGCCATGCAAAACCCCAAACACACACCTCTATGCAATTCTGTCTGCTCTCCTCACCCGGTGACAGGCACTCCTCCTTTCCACCCTGTACTTCTAGTATCCACTCAACCAGCACCTGTCCCCTCCTCTCCATTCTCCCCTCTCACCTCTAGAGAGGAACCGTTTGGACAGCCTCATATGTATATTATGCCAAGAAGTACACACACCACTTGTATCAGTCTATGTCCTGTACTCCTGTCCAATCTTTTTCTGAAGAGTTGGCTTCAGTATGTGTTTCAGTTCTGGGCTGTCAGTAACTCCAGGGGTCATATTCTCAGGAGATCCCCCAAGATTTTTTTACTCCCTTTTGCAGCCTAGCTCTTAATTTTAATCTGCAAATTTATTAGTACACAACAGTAATAGTAATGATAGAATCAATTTTTTAGTTGTAAATATATCCATTTTGATTATAATAGCAAAGAAGATAATCATAAAAATCATTGTTAATGGTAATGTTTTGAATGTTTTAAGCTTATCTGATAATGCTTATGTTTAGTCAAAAGTTCCATGTTCCAAGACTGAAGAAGTTTTAAATTTGTCATCTTTAGTCTGTAGTCAGATTTTGTTTTTTGGTAACAAGAGTGAGTTCTTGAAACAAAAGCTATTCTTAACTTTAGAAGATGAAGGAAAAAATACATACAGCATTTTTTTTTTTTTTGTTAAATGATAAATCATTTTAGGAAAAAGGTTTGTGTTGTTTAGTTGAACAATAGAATACCAAACTAGAGTGTTTCCTGCTGACGGTATTTATATTAGAGTATTTCCTGCGTACTATCCTCCATTTTATTGTATTCTCTATTTTATTTCCTTACAGTTTGTATGTGTGTGGATACGTATTTGTGTGTCTCTGTAAAAAAATGAGTCTGTGTAGATTCTAACTGCTACTTTGGTGATCCTGTCACAGACATTATGCTGAAAAGTTTACGCAAGCAAGTCACACAACTATTCTGTTTTAAATATGTTGTAAGGGCACTCTGGAGTCAAAGAAACTGTAAAAGAATGTTAGGATAGTCAAACTTGAATTTGAGTCAACTCAAGAAGAGTTGTTATTTGGGCTAAGTAGTAATTATTTGCAAACCTTGTTCTTAAAACATAAGAAGGTATAAACTCTGCTGTCAGGTCCCTTTGTGATCTAGAAATTTATTTTTTTAATTGCACTTTAAGTCAGTTTCTCATACAGAATTTATACATACATTGTTAATGTGACCCTAGTTACTCTCCCTGTACTGTGACAGCACACTCTTCCTTCCATCCTGTGTTTCTTGTGTCCATTCAACCAGCACCTGTCCCTTTCTGCCTTCTCATCTTGCCTCTGGACAGGAGCTACCCTTTTAATCACATGTGTTTATTTGAGCTAAGAAGTACTGTCTTCACCAGTATCATCTTGTGTCTGACAGTCCAGTCTGATGTTTGTCTGAAGAGTTGACTTTGAGAATGGCTTTAGTTTTAGGCTAACAAAGAGTCTGTTGGCCATGTCTTCTGGAATCCTTCTAGTCTCAATCAAACCATTAAATCCGTTTTTTTTTTTACTAGAATTTGAGTTCTGCACCCTACTTCTCTCCTCTGTTTGGGACTGTTTGTTGTATCCTGAGACAGGGTGGTCACTGGTGGTGTTTGGGACACTGTCTAGTTTTTCTGGTCTCAGACTGGCGGGATCTCTGGTTTATGCTTCCCAAAATTCTTTCTCTTGGGCTGGTGTTTTCCTTGTGTCTTTGGTGTTCTTCATTAGCCTTTGCTCCAGGTGAGTTGAGCCGAGTAGATGCATCTTAGATGGCCACTTGCTACTTTTTTTTTTTTAATTTTTATTTTTATTTAACATAACTGAGTGAAAATGTACATTCACATATAAATTTACATGCCCACCTATATGCAGCTTCCACTGCTCTCCCTGTCCGGTGACTGCACACTATTCCTCTCTGCTCTATACATGTCTCATCCTCCCAACAGCCTCCTTTCCCCTCCTCTCCGTCCACTCCCCTTCCTCCAGCCAGAGGTCAGCAAGATGATATCCTATAGATGTATAGAACCATAAAGTGCTTCCAATATATGGTTACTCTGCATTGCCAAGTCCAATCCATTCCTGTCCAAAGAGTGGACCTTTGTTATAATTTATGGGTAAGGGCAGCATCAGGGCCGGGGGCCATGCTCTCAGAGGAACCCCAAAACCGCTGGACCATCAATTGAGGTCTTTTAGTGGAGATCTCAGGATGCACCCCTTTTTATTCTTGTGTTGCCAGTGAGACTCCTCTCTGTGAGCTCCATCGTGGCTATCGCTGGTGGTGGCCGGGCACCATCCAGTTCTTCTGGTCCCAAGTCGATGTAGGCACCCACTCTTGTGGGTCTCTCTGTCTTCTCAGTTGTCTTTACCACATGTCATTTTGGTCCTCGGTGAGCATCCGTTCCTGCTGAGTTGGGACCATTTGCTGTGTCCTCGGATGGCAGCTTTTAAGACCCCAGACGTCACTCACCAATGTTGGGTGCAGAGAGCTCTGTTAGCAAAATGCTAGTTGTGCCAATTAGCCTGGAATTTGCCTAAGAGCATGGTCCCCCACCCCCCACCCCAGCTACTCTATCCTTGTAGTATTAAGATGGAAGGAGTACTCAGGTTATGCTGAAGTCCACTTAATGTTGTTCTTGTTTCTAATGTGTGCTATCACCGCTTTCTCCCAACTAGATTTCTAGTAACTATCTAAATTAAACCGTCCCCCCCTCACCCTCCCTTCCTCCCCTCCCTTGCAGCTGTCAAAGAGTCTTTTCTTCTATACACAAGTCTGTTTTTGAGATCTTATCATAGAGGTCTCATACAGTATTTGTCCTTTTGTCGCTGACTACTTTCACTCAACATAATGTCTTCCAGTTGAAACCACTTTAGGAGATGTTTCCTGGAATCATTGTTATTCTTTATCATTGCGTAGTGCTCCACTGAGTATATGTACCATAGTTTACCTATCCATTCTTCTATTGTTGGGCATCTGGGTTGATTCCATCTTTTTGCTATCGTGGACTGTGCTGCAATAAACATTCTGGTGCATGTGTCCGTTGGTGTGAAAGGCCTTGATTCTGTAGGATATATTCCAAGTAGTGGAATTACTGGGTCAAATGATATATCAATATCCATTTTTTTAAGGAAGCACCAGATTGCCTTCCAAAGAGGCTTGACCATTTTGCAACCCCACCAACAGTGTAGGAGGGTTCCACTTTCTCCACAGCCTCTCCAGCATTTGTTGTTTTGTGTTTTCTGGATCATGGCCAATCTTGTTGGGGTGAGATGGTATCTCATTGTTGTCTTGATTTGAATTTCTTTAATAACTAAAGATCGTGAACATGTCCGCATGTGTTTTTTGGCTGCATGGATCTCCTCTTTAGTGAAGTGTCTGTCCATCTCCTTTGCCCATCGCTTAATTGGATGGTTTATCTTCTTCTTATTGATATTTTGTAGTATCTTATAGATTATGGAGATCAGGCATCACTTGCTGCTTTTTAAGACCCAGACACTACTCAGCTAAGTAGGATGTAGAACAGTTTCTTTAATAAACTTCGTTATGCCAGAAATTGGTTATGTGATGATCTTTGTAGTTAACCGTTTACCTAAACTAAAAGCACAGATATGTCAGAATGGTGTGGGAGAGCCCAAGCTTTCAGCCCAAGTGGAAACAGGATGTATCATTAATCTTCCACAAACTTGCTCCAGCAAAGTGTTCAACCTACCAGGCAAGAGGCAGGCTTGGCTTTATCTTAGATTATTAAATCTGATGGAGATTGCTGAAAAGCACCTTATTCACACAGATTTCAAAAGTAAGGAAGTAATCCCATTCCTGTTCTTGTAACAGTATTTTTATTTTGTTTTCAACTTGAAAATGATTTGACAGGGCTTGTTTCATTTGGTGTTTACCTTTCCCTGAAACGTGGAAGGTAGATTTAATCTGGCTGTCATGAGCAGGAAGCGGAAGTACCGCTTTTTAGGTGACTTCCTAGATGCCAAATGACCCCAGAGCTGCAGTTAGAAAAATGACAATCCACTTTTGGACTTTTCCCCACCTCAATTTAGAAGTAACATATGTGTATTTAAACTTTAGTGACAGGCTCAGACTAGAAAGATCAGTGTCAGAGATTATCTTACTTCCCACCTTTTTCACTCGTAACTTTTCACAGAGTGTGTTACTTGCTTACCTGTAAACCAGGTAAAGTCTGAGTGAGGAAGTTACTCTTACAGCCTTTTGATTACTTTTGTGTGTGGCCTTTCCAGCTTTGGTCTTTTAACTCGCACCTGAGTCTTGATGGAAGAACTATATGCTGAATGTTCTTGAGCCTGAATTGTAATTTCTGCCTCCTCCAATAAACCCCATAATCGTGAGTATGGTCTGTCAGTTCTGTGTGAGCATTGTAATGAATTATCAAACTTAGTAGAGAGTGCTTTGGGAGGGGTGGTTGACAGAGAGAGGAAACTTGTCTAGCCTGTAGGAGTCAGACTTGCACTGTTGATCTTGGTTCTCCTTCCCCTTGTCAGGTAGGAGGAGGTCAGACACAACCCTTATTCTGTTTTTATAACTTGCTGGGCTATTTGTATTCATTAACCAAAACCAAACACTTTGCCGTCAAGTTGATTTCCAATGCATGATGACCCTATAGGACAGAGTAGAATTGTCCCCATAGACTATCCAAGAAGTGGCTGGTGGATTTATGTCGCCAGCCTTTCGGTTCGCAGCCATAGCACTTAACTGCTATTACCACTAGGGTTTCTTTTGTACCCTTTACCCCAAACCAAACCAAAACTCTTGCCGTTGAGTCTATTCTGACTCATAGCAACCCTGCAGACAGAATAGCACTACACCACAGAGTCAAGGAGCACCTGGCAGATTTAAACTGCCATCGTTCTGGTAATAGCCATAGCTCATAACCACTACACTATCAGGGTTTCCTTGTGCCCATGAGTTCCCAAGTGTTTTAGGAGCTTCTGTAAGTATTGCATTTTACCTCTCATACTTCCTGCTACTAACCTCTGCTCCATAAATGAGGAAACTTAAGGGGGAAAGGTGGAATCTCTAAACTCTTCAGAACCCAGGCTCATTGGCTATAGGATACAGGCTTTGTTGAGGTCCTTAAATCCCGTTCTTCCACCCAGTCTTGCATCTATTTCTAAACCCACTTTCATCAAATTGGACCTGGTTCCTCAAACTGTCACCATTCATGTCCAGGCTAAGTGTCAGCCTGGAGTGCCTGATCCTGTCAGCCTGAGCTGACCTCTGTCCTGATGAGCCCTGACCTGCGTTGCTCGTAGCGCCTTCCAGCCCTGTGCTGACGAGCTGAGATACCGGCCCCTCCTTTCTGGCCTTGCTAGTATCTCCACCTAGCAGACCACAATGTCCGCCTGGAGATTGATGACAGCTGTGAATTTTACTTCCTCTTATGGTTATGAGCTGTCCATGATACTGAGGTCTGGGCCAAATTGCACAATTTTTAAAGCAGAAATTCCAAGATTGCATTTTGAGGTGGTGAGTTAAGTGAAAGAAAGCTGTGGAATAAGAAAACTTGGTTATCAGGGCTCAGGTTTAGTGTAGTTCAGTATAGTTCATAGCTGGCTGATTTGAATGCTTTTGTCTACCTTCAAGTGCTAAGACCAAACTTAGATGAAATGTTAGTCTCTGTTCAAATGTATCCTGTTTTGCATTCAAGTTGGTATTTGTTTATAGACCTCATTCTTTAGTCTGAGATCACAACACATCATGGATAACATTTTGTGATTATTTAAAGACAGTATATGTCTAGATCCTTTTTATTTTTATTCTTAACTTTTTTTTTTTTTCATCCTTAGCAGTTTAACATTTTAGCTGATGTACTATGTTAGACTAGGTGCCTCACCTTTTATGCTTATAACCTGTCAGGTGTTCCTCTCAACCTGTTTACACAACAACATTTTCATTAGGTGGGTCAGCAACAAGGGAGGAGTTTTAGGATAAGGAGTGTCTTAGTCATTTAGTGCTGCTGTAACAGAAATTCCACAAGTGAATGGCTTTAACAGAGAAGACTGTGTTCTCTCACAGTCAAGGACCGTTCAATCCATGACATTCTATGCTTCAACTCCTAGCAAATTCATTTCCTTCCCACATGCAAATCACTTGTATCCCATCATATTATCCCAAAAGTCTTAAATCAATTCCAAGTCCAAATTCCATCCTAGAGCAAAATTCCTCTTCATCTGTGAAATCTAGAATACAAGTTTTCTGCTTATGATGGAACGAAGAAGCACAAGAAGACAGATGTGTCCATCATAAATGGGAGAAATTGGAGGAAAAGAAGGGATAACTGGCACCAAGCAACTCAGCAGAGCATATTACATTGGCTCTGAAGACTTGAAAATAATCATCTATTCTCTGAGGTCCTTTAGACAAAGGCCTTACCCTCCAGACTCTGGGTGTAGGTCACATTCTGCGGCTTTTGGGTGGAGTCCACTTAGCTCTGGGCGTCGAGTGTGCCTGCCAGGCCTACTGGAGCAGCAAGCCCACACCCTCAGATTTGGGTGGTTCCATTCTCTTAGTCTGAGTGGCAACCCTACCCCCTTGGCCCCTGCAAGGCAGCCTCCTTCTGCCCCGTAGTCATGGCAGCCCCCTCCCTCAGCGTTGGTCAGCGAATCTGGCCCCAGCCCCAGGCACCCATGAATGGCAGCACCGCGCTCCGGAACTGAGCTGGTGGAGCTCTGACTTTTGGAAACCTGGAGGGTCATGGTCCCACCTTTCAAGACCCAGCAGGTCACATTTGCCACCCTTTGAGAACCCAGAGTCATGGTCCCACATTGTGAGACTGAGGTAGCTGTGCTTCCTGTGCTCTTTGTGTTTCAGCATCTGTTTCCTGGTTCTTGTCCTCTCAGCTTCTTGGGCCTCTTGGGTTGGCCTGGCCTCTGCCAAGCTCAGGCAAGTGTTATAGAGCTCTTTAGCTCTACCAATAAGTGCCTAACTAAGTTGACAGACGCACTACAGATAAGGATGGGCCATAGTTCAATCCATGAGAAGAAGGCTGCTAATGGTAACAGCCAAAGTGATGCTATTAAAAAGCATGCTTGTTGAAACTTAGGTTTGTATCACAGGTATGAGAAAGAAGATGTTTTCATCAGGTAACATAATATTGTTTGGAAACTAATTGTGATGAGAATTATGAAAAAGAAAATACCCTAAAAACCAGTTCATAGAGGTGTAGACTGGAATATATTTTAGATCCTAAAAATCTGTGAGAAGAGTTTATTTTGCTTTGTTCAATGAATTTTAAACTTAATCCTGAGAAATAGATATTATGAGCCCAATTTATAGACAAGCAAACTGAGTTTAGGCAAGTTAGGTTAACTAGGCTGAGACTGCAAAATTGCTGTAGATGTACACAAAATCAGGACTTCTAGTCTAGCCTAAGGGAGAATATAGCAGTTTGCATAAGGTATACCCTATGTCTCTAGAGGTATACTGAAACACAAACTGCTGCCAGAGCTGAGGAGTCCGTGGGTGGTACTAACAGTTAAGCTTAGCTGGTAGGTAAAAGGTTGGATGTTCAAGCCTACCCAGAGGTGCTTCAGAAGAAAGGACTGGTGATCTACTTTCAAAAAATCAGCCATTGAAAACCCTGTGAAACACAGTTTTCTCTTGGAATTGACTCACTAGTGACTGGTACCAGTGGGGGCGGATGAGACAAAAGTTGCTCTGCCTGGGGAGGGGAAGCTGGGACAGACATCATCCCCCAGCTGATGTTTGTGTTGGTTTCTGAGGCTGGGAAGCATTCTGACTGATGAGTGGGAGTTGGGGGTGGGTGATGGACCAAGGTACAGAATAAGAAAACACACGGCATTTTGGAAGAAAGTTGAGCCTTCGGTGGCTACCAGAGACAGCAGTGGAAGGGTTGGATTGTGCAGTGGGCGGTTAGGCTGGAAAAGTGCAGGAAGAGGAGATGGTCAAGAGCCTTGAATTCTACACTGCCCTGGGACCCTGATGAGGGTCCGTGTTTTCACAGTACAGGCTGGGTGGGAGCGTGAGGGCCAATGACACTGGAGGCGAGATGCACCCCGGGAAACGACAGGTGATGAGGCTCCGCCCTGGGACTGAGAAAGGAGGGAATGGACAAAGTGAGACCTGGCTGCTGGATGGGGAAGCTAAAAACGGGACTCAAACAACTTCTGTGTTTGTTTTGTTCTTGAACTTGAGAAGAGACCTCTGTGTGTTCTAGGTCAGTAGAAATTTGCTGGTGAGGAAAATTGTTGACAGTGTGAGAGAACATAAAACAAAGTTCTGGAGAAGAACAATGCTTATTCTTTTGAAACTGCTGGCAGTGAAAAGGGAACTGGTGAAGTCAAACATTTTGAGGCAGAGAAGAAAAAAAAAAAAACAAAACACTTGCTGTTAAGTCGAGCTGGACTCATGACGACCCTTGTGTCCCAGAGCCGAACTGTGCTCCGTGGGATTTTCAGTAGCTGATGTTTCAGAAGTACATCACCAGATCTTCTTCTGAGACACCTCTGGGTGGACTCCAACTGCCAACCTGTCAGTTAGCAGCCCAGTGCTGTAATTGTCTATGCCCACCCGGGGTCTCCAGTGGAGAATAAGGCAGTCCTAAGCACCTGGGCCCAGTTAGTTTTCTGAACTTGTAGGCAGGATTGTTTGCGCAGGGCCAGGGAAGTAAATGAGGCATGAGGGCTTCTGGGTTGTGATAAAAATGACAGAACTGACTACTTAGGGCACAGATAATTGGGAATTTGTGAAAGGGGGTGCACCAGAGATGAATAAAAGAATTGTTGAGCAGGTCTGTGCACCCAGGTAGGTATTATCAGCCTGTCTTCCTGTGTAGTGAGATTCCATGTAGCCATTGCTTTCCATGACAACTGAGAACAGGGATAGGATGAATAATTAAAATCTCCAGATAGGCCCCAAATCTCATTTTAGCAATAAGCATCTATTGCAGTAAAATCTCTTAATGGCTCCTGCTAGTGTACAGAAGCATCACAGTTGACTGTGCCACTTGTACATGTGGTTCTGTCTCAGCGTGGATTAGATTTTTCTCTGGCTCACAACAGCTTGGCTTTGCACAGCTCAGAGACCACCAGGACCACTGAGTTGACCACGTAAAGACCTGTATTGACCAAAGAACGTGATTCAGTGCAGAACTAGCGTAAAAGGGTCTGCCTACTCTGTGGACCACAGAACCCTGGAGGGCTGAACAAACTCTGAAGTGGGCAGTATGGCAGGCATGAAATACAGTTTAAAACATGTTTTTAAAAGTTGAAATATATTTAAAACTTGTGTTCTCTTTCAGCTAGCAGTTCTACTTGGCAAAAGTTGCTCTGCTGGAAAGAAAACTCTCAGATAGCAGGGATCGTATCTGGCAGCACTTAGCCAGTTTCATGCATGTACTGGGAACTTAATACATGTTTTTTAAATGAATGACCAAAATATCATAAAACTGTGCAAAGACACAGTTCTTCAGCTGTGTTCTGTAAGGTCCAGCCAGAGACGATCTCTCACTTTTTATTTCTGCCGTGTTCCTTCCCACATCAGGCCTTTGTTTGTGGTGCCTACCACCTCATTCTTCCAGATCCTGTTTGGTGCTGTTTTCTCATGCTTGTCTTTCTTTTCTTCTGAGGGTTTATCCCATTTTGCAATTTTGTATTTGTTAATGTGATAGTTTGAGTAATGCCCAGCAAACTCTGACCTCCCTGGGAGCATAATGTTAGCTGTGCACCCTCGTGTCGGGGGCCTAGTGCAGTGCTTCAGACACATACACACACACGCCTGCATGCACTCGCATACAAATAGTGAATGAGGTTCAGCAGAGCATTGTTTATAACAGTAAAACTTGGAAATGACCGGAATCTCTGCCGATAAAGAAATAGTTAAATGATGATGTAATCATTCTGTCTTTAGAATTGTACGCAGCTGAAATAAACAATGAAGTAGCACTATATACTCATCAGGAAAGGCACGCGTGATATATTTATTATTGTGGTTTTAAAAATGTGAGTTACGTACTACTGTGTACAGTGTAATCTCGTTCTTATAAAAAATACATAAAAGCACCAAAATGTTCATGTTGTATATAGCGTACTAAATAGAAAAAATGCTAGATGAATGTGCAGCAAACGCTTCCCAGTACCAGTTTCCATCAAATCAGTTCCGGCTCATCATGACCTCATGGTGTTGGAGTGTGACAGTGCTCCATAAGGTTTTCAGTGGCTGTTTTTTTACAGATTGCCAGCCCTTTCTTCTGAGGCACCTCTGGGTGGACTGGAACCTTCAATCTTTCACTTGGTAGCCAAGCACCAACTAAAGCTGTTTATACCACCTGAGGCTATCAGTCAACTTTCAGTAGTGGTTTATTTCTGAATTATGGAATCAAGGCTCAACTTTTTTCGCTATTTATGGGGGGGGGGCGGGAAACACAGGTTTTTTGGGGGGGGCTGTAAATTTAATTCTGTATTGTTCATGCCTTCCTTCAAACATTTGTTCATTCTTACATGCACTCGATGAAGGCATTTAATAAGCACCTACCTGTGTGCAAGACCCTGCTAAGCATTACGCACACAACTAATAAATAAGATGGAGTCATTACACATGGTAGCTAAACTGCTAGCTGGGTGCACAGGTGAGCACCTGGACAATTACACTGTAATAAGTGTTACCAGGAGATACAGCATACACTGAATGGGCCACAGCCTGGATGGGGAGGGCAGAAGGCTCCCTAGGACTTTTTCTTATAAAGCTTTTGTGTGCGCACTGTGTCTTGGAAGAAGTGCAGCCAGAATGCTCTTTAGAAGCGAGGGTCGTGAGACTGTCTCACATACTTTGGACATGTTGTGAGGAGGCAGCAGCTCCAGGAGCAAAACATTGCACTTGGTAAAGGGTCAACAAAAGAGAAGAAGACCCTCACAGGATGGGTGGACACAGTGGCCATAAAAATAGGCTCACATGGCAACGGTTATGTGGGTGGCACAGGATGGAGGTGTATTTTGTTCTGTTTTACATGGGGTCACTATGAGTTGGAACTGACTCAGTGGCACCTAACAAGGGCAGTGACTGTGCAGAGCTCTGGGCTGATCGTGCTCTGTCCCCCAAGAGCATGGTCTGTTGGAAGGAGAGATACGTAACAAATACGTATTATGCCCTTCATTAGCCTTAACAGGAATGCTCCGTGTGAAGTAATGATCTCAGTTTAGAGTGAAACAAACAGAAAGGACTGGATTATCCAGTGACAGAATGGTTGACCACTGCGTAATTTAGAGTGGCTCTATTGCTCCTAGGGTCGCCGTAAGTCGGATCCGACTCAATGGCACTTGGCTTGGCTTGGCTATTGCCCTTGAGAATGCCAGTCTATCATAGATTAAGGGTAAGTAAGAATTCTGAATAAATTCTCCCAGCCCACCTTTTAACCTTTTCCCATTTTTTCTTTTTATCAAGAAAGTCTTTAAGTTGTTCACTGAGTTTGGAAAATCATGGCCATTTCGGAAATAAAAGAATAAGTTTGAATGAGTGACTGTGGAGTTAGGGCTCGGTGCATTCTCTTTTCACATCGAGTACCCAGCCATCGTGGACCCTGGGAGCAGCTCTCCAGATCCAGGGCAGACTCACTCTGGCTTGCTTAGGCCTTTTTTTGGCATATTGATCATAGAATGTAAACCATGAGTGTTAAAAGTAGATAATCTTAATGAGAATCTTGGAGGACACATCTACTGAGCTTTGCTCCAGGGCCTCAGTCAAGGCATATCAAACCTTTGGCCCACAGCCCAGGGGCAGAACAACAAGCTGAGCAAGGGCACATGCAGGAGAAGCTGCATCTCCTGGAAGCAGAAAAGCTATCCTTCTTGAGTTGCTTTTGCCACTGGTGGCATCATTGACAAAGCTGTCATTGACCCTTTGTTGCTGGTCAGTTCTCTATTTTTTTTTAGTCTAGAGATCTGACAGTTTTTACTGGTCACAAAAAGTCACTGAAAAGCCCTGGCTCCCTTGCCCCTGCACACAGCAAAGCTTTAACAGCTGTTCTCTGCTGTAATGGAGTTTTGCATTTAGTAAGTCTTCGTTATTATTGCAGAACAGGCGTTGGAGCTTCATCATAAATAATTAAAATCCTCTGACAAAGAAAAAGAGCTGAGCACAGTCTGTGATAACAGCAAACTGTTGTCTCCCTGCCTCCCTGTCGTCTGTGAGCCCCCTGATTCCCCAGGCTCTCTAATTAACGATGGGCAGCTCTGTTCGTGAGAGAATTACCCAGGTCTGGTGCTGGTGCCTCCTTTGTCATGGAGCAAAGAGGTGGATTGGCTGGGTTCCTACCAGTCTCTCAAATAGGACTTCAGTGTGCTTCCCATTGTAATTAAGTCTCATTGGACTAACAGACATGTTTCGTTCCTAGTAGCGTAGATAAATTCTGGAAGACAAACACAGCTGCTGGTGTGATGTGTCATGTGTTGTTTCTTTCTTCAAAGATAAAATGTAAGGGAACTAAAAAACTTATTCTGAAGCTCGAAGGTGTCATTCAGGCCCATTAAATTCTGATGGGTGTAGTAAATATTTGTGAGCATGAAACAAATAAAAACGGCCTATGTGATTAAGCTGATTTCTTTATTAAGTCAGTGTGGTGAGTAGCAGGGGGAGGTTGAGGAGGGGCATCTCTAGATTAAAAAGGACTGAAGAATATAAAAAGGAGCCCTGGTGATGCAGTGGTTAAGTGCTTGTCTGTTAACTGAAAACTCAGCAGTTCAAATCTTTCAGCTGTTTCTTGGGAGAACTGTGTTGCCGTCTGCTTCCATAAAGATCACAGTCTTGGAAACCCTATGAGGCAGTTCTCCTCCTTCCTGTGAGGTTGCTAAGAGTGAGAATCCACTTGATGGTAAGAAGGTTGACTTCTGGAGACATGTAACAGCCAAATGCAATTGGTTTCTTTTGTATGAATTTTAATATGAACAAACCAACTGCAATAATAATAATAAAAAGATAATTTTTAGCTCATCAGTGAAATTTGAACATGGACCAGGCATTACTGTCAGTTTTGTCAGGCATGACAAGTAACATTGTGGTTGTATAAAGAATTATTCTCTTTTTTTAAAAAAAAAAAATATTGTGCTTTAAGTAGAAGTCTACAATCCATGTCAATTTGCTCTATAAAACCCGGCATCCACACTGATGTGCAGCTCTAGCTGTTCTCTCTGTCCAGTGGCAACCCACTCCTACTTTCCACCCGGTAATTCCTGTATCCCTTCAACCAGCTCCTGTACCCCTTCACCCTTTTTTCTTGCCTCTGGATAGGAGCTGCTCAGACGGCCTCGTGTATATATATATATATATATATATATATATATATACACTTAAGCCAAGAAACACATTCTTTGCCAGCATCACTCTGTGTCTTATAATCCAGTCCAATCTTGGTCTAAAGAGTTGGCTTCAGTACTGGTTTCAGAGAATCCAGGGGCCATGTCCTCAAGAGATCCTATAGTCTGATGGACCATCATGTGTGGTCTTTTAATAGAGTTCTAGTTCTGCATGCCCATTTTTCTCCTGCTACTTCAGGGGAACTACATTGTCTCGTAGTCATTGGCGGGGAGCCAGGCACCATCTAGTTCTTGTGATGATGGAGTTTCCAGATCATGTGACCCCTTCTGTCTCCTGAGCTCTTATTTTCCCTGTGTCTTTGATTTCCTTCATTCTCTTCTGCTCCAAGTGGATTGGGACAGATTGATGCTACTTAGATGGCTACTTGCTAGCTTTTAAGATGCCAGGAATTGTCCATGTGTTTCAGAGATACATGTTACAGCATTCAGAGATAGATGACAGTTTTAGAATACATAGGATTTTCTCTGAAATAACTGAACATAAAATTTTAAAGGGTAGGATAAATAAAGGAAATAATATATTGTAGCAGCATCTTGATGACTGTTGAAGAGTAAACAGGGGTTCGTTTTACCATTCTCTGAACTTTTATATATTTTTGATTTTTTCACTGCTAGTACTTTATACTGACTGAGTTGAGTTCTTTAGGCAGAGATAGTACTGAGTTTTATTAAATATATACAGATGGCCTCATGTAGCTTATTGGGTTACAAATTTTTCTTTTAAAATGTGGATAATAGATTAATTAAATAAACTTGAATACTACCCCCTCAATGATTTGTATATAAAAGCTGTAGGTAGGTATCTACCTAACATGCCTTATAACTACTTTCTGTAATTAAATGCACAAACTTAGATATGTTGTAATTTAGGTGTTTTCTGTATTTGTTCTACCCATCCTCTTTGCTTCTTGACATCTCCTGAGGAGGAAGAGCCCTACTCCCATCAAAAACAGAGTATATGAGAAAGACTACTGAACCCTACCTTAAGTTAAGGGCCTGAGCATATTGGGAGACCCAGGAGCCCACAACCTCATGTGTGTCAGAGTGGAACTGCACTTCACAGGGTTTTCAATGGCTGATTTTCTCAAAGTTGATTGCAGGCTTTTCTTCCAGGGCATCTTCAGTTGGGCTTGAACCTCAGCCTTCTGGTTAGCAGCCAGGCATGTTACATGTTTGCACCACACAGGAACTCTGCCATCCATGTAAACACCATAGTTAATTCTCAGAATTCCAAATAGCATCAGGACAGTCCAGCAATTAAGAGTGCAGTCAGATCGCCAATATTTGGACGTCAACTTCGCTACTTTCTAGCTATGATCTTGAGCAACACAATGAAGTTCTTTGTGCTTCAGCTTCCTTCTCTGTTAAAGACTCAATGGTGATGATAATAGCTAACTTAAAGAGTGACAGTTAAATGAACTAATTATTTATCAGGCAACTATCAGAGGGCCTTGCCCAGAGTAAGAATGTGTAAATGTTTGCTGCCATACTTTTTAAGTGTATTGCATAGAAATATTTTTGGAATATAATGAAACCAAAACCCATTGCTGTTGAGTCAGTTTTGACTCATAGTGACCCTATAATGTGTATATGAATAATGACAAAGGTATCTGCTACTTAACCTTCAGCACCAAATCATGAAATTAAAGTATATTCATAATAATGATAGTAAGCCCAGTGCTGCTAAGTTGATGCTGACTCACAGAGAGTGACCCTATAGGACAGAGTAGAACTGCCCCATTGCGTTTCCAAGGAGCTCCTGGAGGATTTGAACTGCTGGCCTTTTGGTTAGCAGCTGTAGCACTTAACCACTACACCACTAGAGTTTCCAGTTCAGAGTAACAGTGTACTGTTAGCCATGCCACTTTTTCTGTTTGTTTTTAAATGAGTCCTTTTAAAATTTAATTGGTATCTTAAGGATACATGAACACTCTGATCTAACTGTGGCATGAGTGAAAAAGCATGAGTAGCATGACATTCTGGAAAGAATTTGGAAAGTAGACATACCTGGATTGAAATGCTAGAGATGTTACTGAGTTACTGATAATTTCTGTAGGTTAGCTTTTTTTCAACTCTGAAATGGGGGATAACAGTATCTACTTAAAAGGCTGTTGGAAGGATGAGGAGAGATCTGGTATGTAGTACCCATTGCTGTCAAGTAGATTCCAGCTCTGACCTTACAGGACAGGGTAAAACTGCCCTATAGGTTTCTAAGGAGCGGCTAGTGGGTTTGAACTGCTGACATTTGATTAGCAGCCATGTCTCCTGACCACTGCACCACCAGGGCCCCAGTATGTAGGAACCGCTTGCCCTTTGCTTGATTGCATCATGCTCTGGAGACACCTCTGACATTAGCACAGTTTAGTACAACATACTGCAGTGCTACTGGGGAGAAGGTGCCCAGCAAGGGTGGGAGCCCCTGCCTGGAGACGAGACTCCAATTCTGATGAATACAGAGGCTGCTTAAGATAATGACTCCACTTGGAAGGACTGCTTTTCCTGAAATCTCCTCAAGTTGCTGAAAAGGCAAGAACCCATAAAATTGTTTAAAGCTTGTAGTTTAAGTACTTCTCTGACTTTATTGAGTGATTTTCTTCATGGCCCAGCTGGGGCAGGCTGAGGGTTCATAGCCTCATAGATTGTCCATAAAGTAGGCAAGTTATCCCACATAGTTAGAAGTTGTGTGGAACAGTAAACCTATTGACATTTCAGTGAAATTCTCTTGTATGCTCCATTCAGTTAACGCATATATTCTATCCACTTTTCCTTAATTTTACTCCTGTTTGAGAGAGTTAAGAAAAAACTTGGAGTAGCTGTTCCTTTATGAAGTATGACAAGAGGTTATCGTATTTTTTAAAAATCTCTGTTACTCACTGGCTTCCAAAGGCACTTGTTAAATGATTTTAAGCCACTCGTAGATTCTTGTCTATGTTTTATAAATGACGTGTTATTCAAGTAAGAATGGCTAGCATATGTTTGATTTCCATATCAGTAATGCTGCAGAATAAAACTCAGGACATGCTGACACTCAGTAATCTTACTCAGTTTTGGTTTTTAACAAAACATTACTTATGACTATTGTTAAAAAAAATCTTTGTAACACTGTAGGACTTCACATTGCTGAGTGGATTGTGATTATGAAATGCACTCCTCTAAGATAGAACATCCTATTCTAAGAACTGCCTGTGAAAATGGGTATTGACCTTAAAAAAAACCAGTGTGGACATAATAGAAACCCACACAGAACTTATGAGAAATCCAGTAATGGTATTGTTCTGTTTATCTTGTTTCAGTGGTCAGTCATAGTCAGTATGGGAAAAAGGGTACCTTGAGCCTGTTTAATGTGGATCCTGAGCCCCTTCATGACCTCCAGAGTGGTAGATGGTGGGCATTTGAAGAGTGGAGTACAGCAGAGGGGTGGGGACAGACCACACAGTCCCTTGCCGTTGAGCTGACTCCTGCCTCACGGTGACCCCTTATGTGCCAGATTGCAGCTGTACTCCATAGGGTTTTCAAGAGCTGGGTTTCAGACCATTCTTTCAAGGCACCTGGGGTAGAATCAGGAAACCCTGCTGGTGTGGTGGTGTAGTGTTCCATCTGCAACCGAAAGGTCAGCAGTTTGAATCTACTGGGAACCCCTTGCAAACTCTGTGGAACAGTTCTCTCTTACAGGCTTGCTATGAGTCAGAGTTGATGGCAGGGTGTTTGGACTGGTTTTGGGGTAGAGTCACACCTCTAACCTTCCACTTAGCAGCTGAGCATCTGTGAACTGTTTGCAGCGCCTGAGGGTGGAAGACCTATGAAAATGAGGTGATCACAGAGTCACTGTAAAAGTGGTATGTGGGTAGTGACTGACTTCCTGCAACCCTACAAAGGGAGAATGAGAACCGAGATTAACAGCACAGGGTTGAACCCCATAAGGCAGAGGCCAGACAAGCCTCCTCTCTCTACCTTCTCCACCAGTTCTAACTGCAGCGATCCCACCCGCAGCATACTCTGCTGGGATTTATAATTCACTACAGTGTCCATGTGGAGATCACAGATCATACTCATGATTGTGGGATTTATTAGGGAAGTAACAGTTATAGTTCATGCTTCGGACCACTCAAGATGCAGTTCTTTTATCAGGATAGTCTCTTCCCAGCTGTGCTCAAAGGCGTGCCACTCTTTGGCCCTCAGTCTCTGCCCAGAGTCACTCAGCTTTCTTTTTTCATTCCATCTGCTCAGGAAAACCCACTGCACCCCTCTCCTGCTGCCAAGTCTCTGCTGTTGGGTCCTGTGTGTTTTTGTAGCGGGCTACTCCTCTCTGATCTGTAGTTGGCTCTGTTTTAGAGCAAAACTGGCCCAAATTACCCTATCACATAGTCACCTGGGAGAGAGTTACAAGACCAAGGCTAGAAAAGCCACACTAGAGGTAATTAATGCACCGCAGTCATTGGGCATGACAATGTTTTAGAGAGCCCAGTGGATTCAGAGTCTCTTTACAAGGTCACTTTTAAGGTTCTCAGGATGCCAAAGAAGGCAAGTGAAGTTAGAATCCAGTAAGTCTTTAAATAATAGTAGAATTTGATACTCAGTATGAATTAGAAGTAAAAAAAGAGGGGCCTTTCAGAGTACAGAACCATGGCTTCTGAAAAGGGCAGAGTTTGGTGAAATTAGTAATTAAGTGACTTATTTCTCATCTTGTTTCATGCCTGGATGGAATGATCTGGCTTCAAAGCTTTAGTTCAGAAGAGCTTATCTGCAGGGATCAGTTGCTCAGAGTCTAAAATGTGCTTGAAGAAAACAAAAAACTGAGAAACAAGGGAGAGAGAATTTTGGGGTATGCTTTAATCCAATTACAGTGCAGGAGTGAACAGCATTGCACTTATTAGGGTGACTGGCATAGAAGCTTCACTTGTAAGATCCAGTGTGCTTTTCAAACCTCTGACCTCATGTCTCCAATGAGGGGAAAGAAAGAGGACACTCTTTTGTCTCTGCACTGGTGGCTGTGAGAGGGCCGCATAGAGGGGCAAAGGCAGAGCCCTAAGGCTGGAGCACTGGTGAACACATGTATGCCTCCTTCTCTGGTCAAGACAGCAGTGGCCTTGTGCATTGAGGTTTGCAAACTGAACTGACACACTAAATTTTCTCCAGGTGTATGTGTCATCAAGGTGAATGAATTCTTAGATGTTGAAGGTTTATGATGAAAATGACCGTTTCTCTACCCCTTACCCCAACCAATTAACTGTTGAGTTGATTCCGACTCAACGGTGACTTCATGTGTGTCAAAGTACAACTGTGCTCCATCAGGTTTTTAAGTGGCTGATGTTTGAATAGATCATCAGATCTTTCTTTCTAGGTACTAGCGGGTGGCTTGCAATCTCAAACCTTTTAGTTAATAAGGGAGCACATTTGCACCACCCAGGGGCTATCCATTCTTTACTGCCCAAGACAAACAGCCTATGTTGAATAAGGGAAAGAATCCAACAAAAATACATACAGTATCTGAACTTTGAGGAGAAGAGATAAGAACTGCAGCTACAAATGAGTGAGAGAGAACATGTCATAAGGTTGGCCGGTGGGGCAGGATCATAATGTAGTTGAGAATGTGTACGGAAGTGGAAAATGGCAAAAATTGTTACTGTCAGTATCAAAATTAGAAAAATTAAAATGGGTCTTTTCTTTTTTGCAGAAGTGCTGACTTAGGTGTGTTTTTTTTCTTTGAACATAATGTTAATGAGTTAGAAAGTTGAAGAGCTCTGAAACCATGGTAAATAAAGTAAGAAACACGTGGGAAAGTTAAAACATTATCTTCTTATGACCTTTAAATGAATGAGATATTCCCATTCTACCACTGTTTGGGCACATGGTTCTAGCATGAGGAAGATATCTCTTTTGAAAATTGAGTAAGGATCCTGATCATTTCTTTTGAATGCTTTTTTTTGTTGGAATTTTTATAACTAGAGCAGTGCTGTCTTTTGACATGTTTCTCCTGCTCGTATTTCTCTGCCCCCTCTGTTTTCAGGCTGAAATGAGAACATTTAGGAAATGACTGCTACTCAGGCATTCTTAGGGCACAGCTTAATGCTGAGTGACTTGGGTGAATCTATAAAGTCTCTGACAGCCAAAATCTATTTCTTAAGAATTTGATGGAAGGGCTATGGAGGACACTAGAAAGAGTGTGATATTCTGCCTACAAAAATAACCGGTGCCAAGATCAGTGGCAAATGAGCAGTTACAGTGAAACCTCTGAGCACCAGAACTTGATGGGACCACCTTTTCTTCTCCAGGTCTCACAATTGTCAGACTTTGACTGTAGTCTTAGCACTTTTCTTTCACTTGCTATTAGTGGAAAACACTTGAGTTTTCATTCTCTGATAGATTTCTGCCATACATATGTTCCAGCTTTAACGGCGTTTCCTGTATATTGGGAATCAAATTAAGATACAGTATTTCTTTGAAAATATTGTATGTGTTTGAAAGGGAAAAAAAGCATTTTAAATATCATTTTCAATAAAAAAAATAAAGTGTGAAGTCCAAAACTTTACTACATAGTATTTTGTTTGGAGGATTAGTTTTTGTATGTTTTGTAAGCACATAGATAAAAAGAAAAAAATAATTTGTAGTTTTGCTTATTCTAATTCAGCATTTATGACTTGGTACATTGTAGAATTTATGCATATGAAATTAATATAAATTGTCTTTGACAGAAACACTCCCATAACTGGAGAATTGTTCTGAAAAATCAAAGAGAAAAGCTCTAAAACAGGATGAAATCATGATTTACTGAAATTTTGGGGGCATGGTAATGGTAATTTAGGATTGTGGAAAACAGTGACAAAAGAATAGACAGAGATAGTCATGCATTGAGGAAGAAATAAACTATGATTTGTTTTGACAAAGAAAAGCAAATCAATACAGCAAGCAGAGCTCATCAAGACAGTGACAATAAAGGGGAGAGGAAAAAGCAGGAGACATTTCTGCTTGGCTTGGTGGCACGGTGGTTAAATCAGTCAACTGCTAACAGAAAGGTGAGCATTTGAAAACCACCAAAGGCACCTTGGGAGAAAGATGTGGCAGTCAGCTTGTGTCTTTGGTTTATTAAAGGGTCTAACTAGTGTGAAAAACAAATTGGATGTGAATTCTCAGTGTATGACATGGCATCTGGAAAGATCAACATTATGTCAGTAATCTTTGGGAGCAATTATCCCTCTTTGAAAACACTCTGAAAATACCTGGAATGCCACATTTATAGGCAAGGACAAGATGCCGGAAACAAATCTGAAATGAACAACCATCCTTGTTAAAGAATGGATAGGATTAAGTACTTTTTTGAAATGTTCAATATGGTGGTTCTACTGTGACTGACGGAAGAGGAAGACATTGAAAAGATGCATAGTTTAAAAGATGTTGTGTGGTGGTGCTTCAGTGGGAACCATGGGTGTGAAGGATGTAGAATCATGAAAGGAGGTTAGGCATATGGGCAGAATAGAACATTTTCTGATGACCTGATTTGTGAATTCTGTACCCCATGCTGGAAATTGAATCTCTTCTCTGACTCCTTCATTCTCTGCTCCATCTGAGGAAGCCAGTGACTTTAGTGCTTTGCTGCCTAACACACTTAAGGGATTTTGCTACTCTAACTGTTGCTTGAATAACCTGGAGACTCCCACCTTCTCTGATTTATAGAAATCATCATTACCATCATCGTTCTTGTAAACCCAGCTAAAGTCTTCCTTCCAAAAGCTGGCTTTTTCCTCAGCCAGTATCTTTTGGGTAGAATATAGAGACTCAGTATTGGTTTTCCTAGATTAAGATATCTATGTATCTACATATAGATATATATACATAGATATCTCTCTCTCTCTCTCTATTTTTTTTGACATCTCTGAGTGGTGCAAATGGTTAATGCCCTCACCTGCTAACTAGAAGGTTGCATTTGGAGTCTACCCAGAGGTGTCACAGAAGAAAGGCCTGCTGATCTGCTTTTGAAAGAAATCAGCCATTGAAAACCCTGTGGAGCAGACTTCTACTCTGACACACATGCAGTCACTGTGAATGAGAATTGACTCAACAGCAAGTAGTATAACAAGGATAGTTGTTGTGTGCCGTCAGGTCTACTGAGCAACTCATAGTGACCCTATTGGACAGGATAAAACTGCTCCATAGGGTTTCCAAGGCTGTAATCTTTATGGAAGCAAATTCCCTCATCTTCCTCCTGAGGAGCAGCTGGTAGGTTAGAGCTGCTGATCATTAGGTGACCAGTTGATCATTTACCTGCTGTGCCATGGTGGTCCTTATAACTGGTATAAAACATGTATAATAAAATGTCTGGCATGTCAACATTTTCTATGTGTGCAAATTCATTGATATGTGAAATACCCTTTTTTTTAAAGGCAGGTGAAAAGCAGGATCCTGGCAACAAGATAACCTGGAATAACTTTTTCAGGTTTATACTGTAGAGACTGATCTTATACTGGGGGCAGGAGAGGACTGGTAACATTTAAAATGTTTTCACTCTTCTAGCTGGTATCCGCATGTGCTTCCTGTTGGTGATCCACCACACCCAGTGACGGTGTCTAGCTGAGCTATTGTCGTTACACTTAATTAGATGTCTTCTTCAGGAGTGCTAATTGTGAAAGATAAGCCTTCCAGAACTGCTCACTGCCCTGTCGATTGGATTCTAGTTCATAACAACCCTATAAAACGAAAAACCCATTGCCATCAAGTTGTGTCCGACTCATAGCAACCCTACAGGTCAGGGTGGAGCTGCCCTGTAGAGTTTCCAAGGAGCACCTGGCAAATTTGAGCTCCTGATCTTTGGTTAGCAGACGTAGCACTTAACCTACTATGCCACCAGACTGAGCAAAACTGCCCCATAGAGTTTCCAAGGAGTACCTGGTAGATTTAAACTGCTAGCCTTTTGGTTAGCAGTTGTAGCACTTAAACACTATGCCACCAGGGTTTCCAGCCTTCTAGAAGTCACCCAAACATGGGTATTCTGAGCGTGTAATGGGAGGAATTAATTGCCAGTGAGCTAGAATGGTAGTTCTCAAACTTTCTGGTCTTAGCACTAGATTATTTTTCTTGTTAGTTGCTGTAGAATGAGCCTTTGACTCGTGGAAGCCCAGTAAAGAATGGGATGAAATGCTGCCTGGACCTGCGCCATCCCGATGAGAGATCCAGCTGTTGTGATCCATAGGCTTTTCTCTGGCTGATTTTTGCAAGTAGATTGCCAGAGCTTTCTTCCTAGTCTCTCTTAGTCTGGAAGCTTTGCCCCAAACCTCTTCAGCATCCTAGCTATACACAAGCCTCCACTGACAGACAGGGGGCAGCTGTGCATCAGATACATTGGCCAGGAACCTGGGTCTCCTGCATGAAAGAGGAGAAAATTATGTGGATCCCAAAGAGATTTTGTTTGTGTGGGTTATATCTATTGATACTTACTGTTTTAGTCACTTGGTACTGCTCTAACAGAAATGCCCGAAGTGGATGGCTTTAGCAAAGAAAAGTTTACTCTTACGGAGTCCAGTAAGTTACAAGTCTGAATTCTCTCCAGGGGAAGGCTTTTCCCCTTCGTCAGCTCTGGAGGAAAGTCCTTGTGTTGTGTCAGTGTTTGGTCAGGGAGCATCTTGGTGCAGGAACCTCAGGTCTGAAGGACGTGCTGTGCTCCCGGTGCTGCTTTCTTGATGGTATGAGGTTCCCAACTCTCTGCTTGCTTCTGTTTTATCTGTTGTAGGAGAAAAGGTTAGAAGGTGGTAGAAGCCACACTCTGGGGAAACTGCCTTCACAGTGTAGCAGGGAAGTAACCTTAGGAAGGGATTTACAGTCCTACCCTAATCTTCTTTAACATACAGCATAGGAAAATAACAAAATGGTGGGAAATCACACAATACTGGTAATCACAACCCAGCTAAATTTCTGTGCATATTTTTAGGGAGACAGAATTCAATCCATGATACTTACCTTATCAGCAGTTAAAATTTAGACACTTTTAGAGCACAAGCATCCATGCGGCAATCATTCCATAAGCTGTCAGAGTGATAATATCACCTAGTGTCTAAAAACCCCACTGTGCAGTCATGTGAGAGTGTGAGTGATATAGGCATACAATGTCATATAGTATCATCATGAAAGCAGTTAGACCACCTAGAACCCCTGCAAGGGTCTTGGCAACCCCTCCGGGTTCTTAGATCCTATTTTGAGAGCTACCCCAATCTGTCACTGTTAGAGAAATAGGATTATTCCATGAGCCCATGTTTGGCTCACAGCCAGTCTTTAGTTTAAATGCTTCTGAAAGTGTATGGATGAAGTCATCATAATGGTGGCTTCTAAGATTCAACAAAAGCACAGCAGAAGCCCTGAAGACTAATATTATAATGTGAACATTTCTCTTCAACTGTTATCATGGGGTAGGAGTCTCTTATTGGGTTAAGATGCCCTGAATCTCTAACAATGACTGCTAGGAACTGACCTGTGGTACTCTCTAGTACGGTGTCCCTGACTGAGCTGGCATTTTCCATCCTGTCTTTGTTCATGGGCAAAGAGAAGCTACATCTGGAACTGCAAAACTTTTGTTTGAGGTAGATAGAATTCTAGAGAGCCAGTAATAAGCAGATAAACAATCTGAGGATTTAATTCCAGTCTAGCAGTCTATGACTGAGCCCTAAAAACCATTTCTTTGATAAATAAAGGGATATTAAATCCATTTTGACTCTAAATTATAGATAAAAGAATAAACACATTGCTTAAAAGTTCTCAACTTACAGTGTAGGGAATGTTTTCCCAGTTTTAGTAACATGAGTGTATCTGATAAGTGTTGTGGAATTGTTACAGTTCACTTATTTGTTAAATCCTCAAAGCAAGCATGAACTTCTTTCCCAAAAGTGGGACACTGATCTCAGCCTTTCTAGGCAATGGCTTCTTTTATTTTATTTTTTGGATGATGTTCAGTGGTAGCTTTAGCAGACTTTGTCTATAGCTTCAGTGATGCAGCTAAAAACTTCACAGAATAGTAGCTTCTCTAGAGAGTGTGTGTGTGTGTGTGTATGTGTGTGAGAGAGATTATGCAGCCACAGATAATATTCAGTTCACAATAAAGCAAACACTCCCTTGGCTTATAAACACTGTTATCATGTGGTAGGAGTCTCTGAGTTGTGCAAATTTGTAACACACTTGTCTGCTAACCAAAGTTTGGAGATTTGACCATTGCAGAAGCCAACTCTTCAGACAAAGATTGGGACTAGACTATAAGATAGAAAATGATACTTGTGAAGAAGGTGCTTCTTGGCTTAAGTAGATACATGAGGCTGACCCGGGTAACTCCTGTCCAGGGGTGAGATGAGAGGGCAGAGACAGATAGGAGCTGGTTGAGTAGACACAGGAAATACAGGGTGGAGAGGAGGGTGCTGCTGTCACAGTGTGGGGAGGCCAGTTAGAGTTGCATAGCAGTGTGTCTAAGTTTTTGACAAATCGACTTGGATTGTAAACTTTCACTTAAAGTGCGTGTGTGTGTGCACGTCTATGTGTGTGCACGTGCACACAGACACAGACACACACACAGTTGAAGGTTGGAGCCCTCCTGGAGGTACATGGGAAGAAAGACCTAGTAATCTCCTTCCAGCAGTTGGCCACTGAAAATCTCATAAATTGATGTGACCTGAGGACAGCTTTTTTGGTCAGATGATACACATTTCGTCACCAACGAAAATGTTTTCTGCTAACTAGCCTTCTTTGTTTAAGCCAACAAGTTTAAGTTTTAAAAGAATGCAAAACTGATTCCAGAAGCCTATGGGACATTGTTTTCCCCTGAACTGTGCAATTCATAATGCTTCTATTTTTTGAGAGATATGGTTGGGATATTAGAAATTAGCCACTAAGATTTTTTTTACCCCTCTCAGGAGGATAGTTACTGTTGAAATACTCAATTTAATCAGGCCATGTAAATATGTTTTTCTGCAAATTTCTCCAAATTAATTTTACAAATCAAAGATTATACTGCATTATCAAATCATTGATTTACAAATCAAAGATTATACAGCGTGGGGTCAATGCTTTAGAGCATTTTAATAGGTCAGCTAAATCATAGTAAAAGTTCAAACCTTAAGGGGAAGAATTTTATTTTTTTTTTAATGTCACATGAATTTGAATCTGGTTTCAACAAAGACTTATTATCTAGATGATAGCACTTTTTTTGTGCTTGTCTATTTATTTTTGTCTCTCTTCTACTTTCATTTTCTTAAAGCTAACTTGAAGGAAGCCTAAGTCCCAAATCATGAATGAGTTTAGTGAGTCTGAAAGGAAGCTTTTCCTTTTTGTCCCTGGTGAGACAGTAACCTCAGATTTGGGAATTGATATCTTAAAAATAAAAAAAAAAGACTCATTTTAGGCTTCACGTGAAGTAGAATATTGTAGCTATAACCAAAACAGAAACAAAACTTGTTGAGTTTGGAAAGAGAAATACCATAAAAATTATCAATTAGACTTTTGCATATTTACCTTCCCTATAGCTACGGTGGAAAACCCTGATGACATAGTGGTTAAGAGCTACTACGGCTGCTAACAAAAAGGTTAGCAGTTCACATCCACCAGGTGCTCCTTGGAAATCCCATGGAACAGTTCTTTTCTGTCCAGTAGTGTTGCTAAGAGCGAGAATCAACTCAGCAGCAGTGGGTTTGATTTTGGAATGGGTAGAAAAGTCCACTACCCTGGTGCTTTGTTTCTTCTCTGCAAGCCAGGCCATGAGAATTTGGATGAGGGAGGTATCCTGGTGTGTTAGATGCTGCTGAACAGGGCTCTGAGACTCCCCTCCATAGCACAGGTAGCTGGAGGCATGTCTGTGGAGGGCAGTGACTGTGTTTACCCAGAGACATAGATATATGGAGATTCTAATTGCCTTTCTCTTAACTGGTAGTCTTCAGCTAGGAAAAAATGTGTTGCGTTGGAAACCCTGGTGGCGTAGGGTTAAGTATTACATCTACTAACCAAAAGGTCAGTAGATCAGATCGGCCAGGCACTCCTTGGAAACTCTATGGAGCAGTTTTGCTCTGCCCTGTAGGGTCACTGTGAGTTGGAATCAACTCAATGGCAGTGGGTTTTGTTTTGTTTTCAGATACTGTATCATCACAGCCACTGAAACATTATAATTTATTTTACTAATCATTTAGGTGCTCTTCTAGCTTCTTGGGTTAATGAAGCTGTGAACTAAGGGGTTTGCATTTTGTTTTGAGAACTGGCTTTTCTCTCAGAAGGGCCTTAACTGTTGAGTGTGCCTTTGAAAGCTGTGTATGGTAATAACAGTAGGCTTATTTGTGTGAAAATCATTATATTAGATTACATGTTCAGACAGGTCACTCAGACTCAAGATCATTTCATATTCGTATGCATGTTATCTACATAAGAGTACTTTAATAATGGCTTTGCTTTATTACAAAGTTTTTTGGGAAAATACAGACAAAGAAATTTCCCTGAAGTGTCACTTTCCAGTAGACTCATCTTGAGTGGGAAAATAAAAAAAAATCAAGCCTGTTGCCGTCAAGTCAGTTCTAGCTCTTAGCGACCCTGTAGGACCGAGTAGAGTTGTGCCATGGGGATTCCAAAGCTGTCATCTTTCCTGAAGCTGACTCTACCACGTCTTTCTCCCGTGGAGTGACTGGTAGATTCAAACCCAGTGACATTTCCGTTAGCAGATGAGTTCTTAACCACCGTGCCACTGGGGCTGCCATCACGAGCACATCTGGGTGACAGCCTTCTGTCTTTTCTCCTATCCTTTGCCTTTGTCATGTCTCTCTCTTCCCCCAAATTGGATCTCAACAGATTATTTTAGTGGCCCTGATGGTGAATACCTTCTTGGGTCGCTCAGCCGTTTTCTCCAGCCCTGTGTTTAGTGGCTGTGTATTCTCCCTTTGTATGGCTGTAATTGGTTTGTTTAATCAACACACATTGCTAGCTGTTTAAGTTGCTTTTGGTTGTTTGCTAATGTAACCAGCACCACAATGAAATTCTTGAAAACCTTTTATACCTGCTTGATTGCAATCTTAGGTAAATTTCTAGAAGTGTTGTTACTTGCTGGATCAGAAGCTTTTGATTGTCTACGATGGCTCCCCACCTCTCACCCCAGGATGTTGGAGTCTGATCTTGATTCTTTAAATAAGAGGTCTCAAACAATAATTCTGTTCTTTCATCTTCCCTATATTCGAGGAAAGGGAAAAGAGCCTCCAAACCAACTTACATAGCAGCAGGATCTATTTTTCCTAAAATTATGTATAAAGACATGAAAGTAAACTCACAGTACCATTTGAAATAACTCTTAGTTGATTCTTGGTGTATAAATTCTCTATATAGGATCTCTCTATCAAGAGATGATAATGGAGCAGAAAACAGGCTGTGACTAAAACGGTCAAACAACTGTTTCATCTGTTAAAGAATTATCCGTCAAAACAGTACCATTTGTTTATTCACTACAGAGTTTTTAAGTCTCTACTGGGAGGCCCCTGACCTTGTGAAGGCAGCATTCTGTTATGTGTCTCTGTAGGTATGCCTGTATGTCTGTGTGTAAGGGCTGGTGTATGCAGAATATCACAATAAACACAGTCATTTATGTAGTATGTTAGAAGATGATCAATGCATGTATACAAAACAGTCATTAGTGTAAGGTAGCTGCAGAGGTAATGTAAGGTGGTTGCACAGGTTGGAGTAAGATGAGCCATGTTGGCCTCACGGAGAAGCTAACCTTGGAGCCAAGACCTGCAGGTGGTGAGGGAGTGAGCATGCTGATCCATTTTGCCAGCTAGGCAGAGACGCAGCTCACAGAGGTGGGACATGCTGTGATCCAGGACTTCTTGCTGACTTCCCTGGCCTTCCACTTGTTATTGCATGAGCACAGACTCAGAACATGTTCAGCCTCAGTTCTGGTCTTGCTCATGGCCCTTCAAAGTACTTTCTTTGTTGTGCAGGGCAAAGCTTGGGGAAGCATGTCCTTTACATGCAACTGGAAGACAAAAACACATTCCATGTACACTTCGCCTCAGCAGGTATGAGCAAAAGGAGTTGGTGACAGAAGGAACAGAAAGTTGTCCATGTTAAATGCCCATTTCTTTTTTTGTAATCAGCTAAATAAAATTGAGGGTCCTATGAACTTAATGAAGTAGACTTACCAGAATGAAAATATAGTTCCCTGAAATATCTAGATTTATTGGGGTAATATACGAAACTATAAGGACCCACGCTAGCGCAGTGTTTATGTGCTCAGCTGCTAACTGAATGCCCGGTGGTTCAAACTCACCAACTGCTCTGCAAGAGAAGGAAACTGCAGTCTGTTTCCTAAGGATTATAGCACTGCCCTGCAAGGTCATTGTGAGTCAGGATCAGCTAGAGGGCAGTGGGTTGGTTTGTTTAAATTATGTGGGAAAAGATGCAGTCATTTCATGTGGAGCTTTACAGATGGTTGATGAGTTCCCAAATGCTAAAAAATGGGCAGGGACAGCTTTCTCAGCTTGTCTTTTTTATGGTGGACAAAACTGAGGCATGGAGAATTTGGTGACTTTTTCCCTGGCTAGTATAAGCCAGTCAATGAATTGCAATAACCATTGTTTCTGGGTTCACAAAGATCTGTTCTCCTTCACAGCAGGTCGTCTCCTGTGGCCACTGGTTTTCCATCAAGCTTCCTTGTTCATTAGGCTGGCTGATGCCCTCAGTTGCTAGATAATTTCCTGTCGTCTTTCCTTGAGGTGATAGTCAATTTTGTACTTATTCTTGTGCTGCATGGCACATTTGGGCCCTAAATCAATGACCAAACGTGATAGATTCCCTGAAAGAAAATGTCACAGACTTCTCGAGAAAACCAGGTATGGGGACTGTAGGCTACAACTGATTGGCAGTTTTTAAGTCCAGTGACATATCATAACCCAAAGAGGAGAATTTAGGTACAGTCTCAGTAAACTGATTGTATTTTTTAGTACATATTACCTAAATTTTTCTGTTTAGTGTCATTCCATCGTTATCAACTCCTCTAATGGCTACTTTATATATATATATATATATATATATATATATATATGTGATCAATAGACGTGTCATGTATAATTTAAAAAATGAATTTTTGGCCTTGTCTGCAAATATCTGTTAGATGTCAAGTGGTTGGTTGTCAAGAAAATCATCATCAAAGCTAGAATTTGCCCATCTAGTAAGTCTGAACTGATAATGAATCAAGGACATATATGTACACTCAGTGAGAATGACCTAATGCTGACTTGACACAGAAGTCATATTTAGAGTTATAGTTAAAGTTGCATTCTTTTCTATATCTCTTATCTAGAATTCACAGATGCTATTACGTGGTTATTACTTTCCAGCCTTATGAGTTTATTCTCTTAAAATAAAAATGTTACGTGAAATTTCTTCTATGTATATTACTGAAAAGTGTACATCTCAGCTATTTTGCTTCATAGCATGGGAATAAGTTTGAAGTATTACCGTTATGTTCCAGGAGCTTTTGTACCATGATTTCTTTAAATCGGATAACCGGCAGTTGAAAAGGGACTCTGGGAAAGGCAAGGAAGCAAACACATCAGGTGCATTTTATGACCCAGCCAGCATGTGTGCTAATGTTTTACATGTTGCTGCTGTTGTGGTTTGCTGCCCTCTAGCAGGCCCCTGGTGGCATAGTGGTTAAGTGCTATGTGTGCTAACCAAAAGGTTGGCAGTTTGAGTTGGCCAGGTGCTCCTTGGAAACAATGGAGCACTTCTCTGTCCTGTAGGGTTGCTGTGAGTAGGTATTGACTCAATGGCAATGCATTTGATTTGGCTTGTTTTTTTAGCAGGCCCCTGACTCGTGATGACCTCTTCTGTAATGGGATACAGCAGTCCACTGTGATCCATAGTGTTTTCACTGGCTGACTTTTGGAAGTAGATTGCTACACCATTCTTTCAAGTTTTGTCATAGTCTAGAAGCTTCACCAGAACGTGTTCAGCGTCACAGCAGCACACAAGCCTCCACTGACAAACAGGTGGTGGCTGCATTTGAGGGACATTGACTGGGACCTGAACCCAGGCCTGCTGCGTGGAAGGCAAGAGTTCTAACCTGAACCACCATAGCCCCAGTATTTTATATGGGATGCATTTAAATCTCAAAAAATCATATGCAGTAAGTGTTATGATCTCCATGTTACTAATGATGAAACCAGCACAAGAAGATGAAATTGCTGAAATTATAGTGTGTCAGGCACAGAGGTGGCATTCAAAATAGACTCTTGAATCAAAAGCATATAATTTTCCACTTCTCTTTTTCCCATTTCTGCCATTACCCTGGGCCATTTTCCCTAGGTTCCTTTTTATGTTTTTGAGTTGCATTGTAGTCTTTCCATGTGCATAAGGGTTTCAAAGAAACAAACAAACTAAAAACAACCCAAGATTCCTCTACTCGTTTGCATATTTCCAGCTACTCCTGGGAATTGGCAGTAAAGGCAGAGACAAAGCAAAATTAGTTGTTCATTTAATGTATATTTCTTGGGCAGAACACCACGTTCCAAAATTTGTACTAAGTGTTAGGGTTCCATGGGAGTATGAGATCTTTTCTGCTCCCGTCCTCATGGAAACATGTGAGGGACTGGAAAGGGAAGCGGATGGCGTGTGCAGTGGGTCAGAGGTGTAACTTTAGTCAGGGCAGCAGACCCCAATGCCTTGAGCATTCCAGGATGGGAGTTGTGGAATGTAATAGAGTTTGAGCTGCAGGACAGTAAATACAGAATTAGGATTACAAAGAGAAGTATGCTTTACAGGTGGGTTGTATTGTTTGCTGTGCAGTTTAAGCTCATTTTCTCTTACCTTTCTTTCAATAAAAATGGATTATTCATACTTACTAAACCTAGTAAGAGAACATACTAGTCATATGTATTTTAAGATAAAAGTGAGATCAAAACAATTTTTGATGAAAATTACTAACTAAATTAGGCTATCCTAATTATTGTTGTACACCTCCTGAAATAACAAGCTTCATCTAGGAGAAATACACATTTATTACTAAAAATTACCCTCTGTATTTTTTTGTCACTTAACAGAGTTCCCTAATTTGAAAAGTATTCCAGTAGCCTCTCAACAAATGCATAGAATTATGCTTGAAAATATGTTAACTTGTGTGTCAGTTGATAGTTCAGCTCTGGATTTCCAATGTCCCTTGAGAAGAACTGATTAGCGTTTTAACCATTTTCAATTTCACTGATATTCATTTCAAATTCACTGATATTTCACTGATACTGAGACTATTGTACTTTGTGTTCATGATACTAAAACAAATTTTGTGGGGGAAAAAAGAGGTAATAATAACCTTCATTATAGCCGTCTTGGAAACCCTGATGACAGTGTTTAAGAGCTATGGTTGCAACGCAAAAGTTCAAGTCCACCAGGCTGTCTTTGGAAACTCCGTGGGGCAGTTCTACTCTGTCCTATAGGATCAATAGGTATAAGAATCAACTCGACGGCAGTGGTTTTTTTTTTAATGGGCTAGCCATCTCTGAAATGGAATATAGGGTATAAACAAATTATAAGAGAGTACAAAATACTTAAATAGCTACTACTGAATATTGGCAAGAGTTTGTCTACAAGGCAGTCATTAAATGTGGTATTAAGTATAGAAAAATAGTATAAAGTATGTCTGCAAATATTCATTAATAGGACTTTCTGCTCATTTTTTGGAGTATCTATATTGAAAATGATTAATCTCAAGTATGTGAGTCTTCTGGCCACTATGTTGATAATAAATTTATTTGAAAGGACTTATTACATTTAAGTAATTTAATAGATGTGAAAATCTATTTAATTGATTTTTCCTCAGTTACTCTATGTGGGGTATTTTGGCCTTTTAAGGTTATGTTTTGTGGTTGGGAGATGAGGAAATTCCAGCTGAGGGTATTGCTGTTGAAGACAGCCCCAGCTTTTACAGCTCACCGCAGTTTTTAATTGCCTTCACCGTGATTGGAATTGAAGCCAGCCCACTGATTTATAGCCAGATGACCTGGGGCAGGTCCCACTTGCTTCTTCTGTAAATCAGGGCCAGCAATTATACTTACCTTATAGGGTTATTGGGAGGCTCAGAAGAGATAAGGATCAAATAAGCATTAATGTCTAGTGCTTAACATAATGCCTGGCACCAAGTAAGCAAATCCCTTAATAAACATTAGCTGGAGAACAATGGGTTTAGGACAGTCCTGGAAACGAGACAGGTTTGCCTCTCCTCATTTTTAGAGTTGTAGCAACAAAAGCAGTAACAACAATAACACCACTTAACAGCTGCTGTCCGGTGGACTCTGACTCGTGGGGATTGGCCTGTGTGTATATGTCAGAGTAGAATTAGGCTCCATAGGGTTTTCAGTGGCTCATTTTTCAGACACAGACCAGCAGATCAAGTCTTTCTTTCTGACTAGGCTGTGGGTGGACCTGAACCTCCAGTCGTATGGCCAACAGCCGCATATGTTAACCATTTACACCATCCCAGGAAAGGGTCGCCATGAGTCGGATCCGAATTCTGTTTTTAGTCAGCTAGGGCTGCTCTAACAGAAATACCACAGAGTGGATGGCTTTAACAAAGAAAGATTTATTCTTACACAGGCCGGTAGGTTGCAAGTCCATATTCAGGGTGTCCGCTCCAGGGAAAGACTTTCCCCTTGACGGCTCTGGAGGAAAGTCCGGTATTGCATCAGTCATTGTCCAGGGAGTGTCCTAACGCAAGAACCTCTGGTCTGAATGACGCGCTCTGCTCCCGGTGCTGCTTGCTTGATGGTAGCGAGGTTCTCAAATTGTCCTTGGTTCTTTTTCCTTTTATTCCTCGCAAGCTAAAAGCATTAAGGGTGGGGCAAGCCATACTCCAAGGAAACTTCCCCCATAGCAGGAATTCACAGCCCCACCCTAACCTTTAACATACAGGTTAGCAAAACCACACAATGGAGGACAGTCCCAAGATACTGGGAACCATATCCCAGCCACGTGGCTGCACACATTTTTGGGGGGACACAATTCAAACCATGACATCCCACCCTTTGACAACCCAAAAATCACATCACAAAAACATTTAACACATTCATCTCACCATAGCAAAATTATGTCCATCCATATAACAGAAGTCTTAAATCAGCTCCAAGTCCAAAATACAAAAACTCTTCTACGTCTGTGAAACTTAGAAGGCATTAACAGGCAACAGGCAAGTCAACAGAACACATTACATTAGCCCTCAAAGCTTTGGAAATACTCTTACATTTTCTGAGACATTCTACACAACAGCAATGCTCTCCAGACTCTAGGTATCGGCCACACTTTCAGGTTTCTGAGTTGAGACCTCCAGCCCCGTGCTACAACTTTGCCTTCAAGGCCCACTTGGACAGAAACTCTGTCCCATTGGCTTTAGGAGCACCCTAAGCCCAACTGAGTGGCAATTCCACCCTTACGAACACAGCACGCCATGGTTCCACCCTTTCAAACCCCTAAGGTCATGGCCATACCTCTTGAGACTGAGGCAGCTCAGCTTCTCACGCTATTTGTCTCTTCAGCTTCAGCTTCCTATGGCCGCATGGCCCGGCCTCAGGCCCACATCTGCCCTGCCGGGCAAGTGTTCCAAAGCTCTGTAGCTCCACTGGTTTAAGTGCCCGGAGGCACCCCACTCTTGCTGGAAAGCGTCCTGCCCAAAGGCACTCAACTCTCTCACTCCGTGGGTCAGCAAGGCCAGCTCACCGATTCAAGTGCCCAGAGGCACCCCGTTCCGCGAGGAAAACTCTGCGCAGGCACTGACCTCTCTCGCTCCACGGGTCGGCTCCAGCGCTGCCTCTGGTTCTGCTGCTGCCGCTGCCGCTGCTGCCGCTGCCGCTGCTGCCGGTCCTCTGTTGTTTCTCACCATCTGTGCCTTCTTCGTTCCTTCTGAATCTTCTATCCATTCGCAGTTTCAAAGTGGCTTCCACATTTTAGGTATTTGCTAGAGCAGCACCCCACTCCCACGGTACCAATTCTGTTTTTAGTCAGCTAGGGCTGCTCTAACAGAAATACCACAGAGTGGATGGCTTTAACAAAGAAAGATTTATTCTTACACAGGCCGGTAGGTTGCAAGTCCATATTCAGGGTGTCCGCTCCAGGGAAAGACTTTCCCCTTGACGGCTCTGGAGGAAAGTCCGGTATTGCATCAGTCATTGTCCAGGGAGTGTCCTAACGCAAGAACCTCTGGTCTGAATGACGCGCTCTGCTCCCGGTGCTGCTTGCTTGATGGTAGCGAGGTTCTCAAATTGTCCTTGGTTCTTTTTCCTTTTATTCCTCGCAAGCTAAAAGCATTAAGGGTGGGGCAAGCCATACTCCAAGGAAACTTCCCCCATAGCAGGAATTCACAGCCCCACCCTAACCTTTAACATACAGGTTAGCAAAACCACACAATGGAGGACAGTCCCAAGATACTGGGAACCATATCCCAGCCACGTGGCTGCACACATTTTTGGGGGGACACAATTCAAACCATGACAGTCGCCATGAGTCGGATCCGAATCAACAGCACTTGGCTTGGCTTTGGCTTATAGGTGATAAAACCAAACCCATTGACACTGAGTCGATTCCACTTCATAGCAACGCTATAAGACAGAATAGAACTCGCCCACAAGGTTTCCAAGGAGCTCCTAGTGGGTTTAAACTGCTGAACTTTACGTTAGCAGCCATAGCACTTAAAACCATGATGCCACTAGGGTTTCTGCTATAGGTAATGAGTACCTTTGACTGAGCTGGCAAAGTGCTCAGTGCTTTATATACATTTTCTCATTTGATTCCTACAATCACTTTGAAAGGGTTTGTTGCTATCTTGTGAAATAGGCTGGTTCAGTAATTTGCACATGCCAAAAAAAGCTCACCTGGATACTTGTGATGGTTGGTGCTTGGAAGCTAATCCAGGCCTGTCTGTAGACCATTTATGTCAACTAATAGATCATTCTGCAGCAATCTTAGCAGGATCTCAGGATCCTGCCTTCTTCTGCAACAGACAGGACAGACCAAGGGCTTGTGTTCTGAACCTTAGCTCATTGGGGCCCTGATGTGTGGACCCTCTTCTTTTTCTACTTCAGTGGCTGAGTATTAAAACAAAAAACAAAAAAACAGCTCTACAGTTGTTATCTTGTTGACTCTGACTCAGGCAGCCCCATCTGTGGCAGAGTAGAACTGTGTTCCATAGGGTTTTCAATTCTGACTTTTGGAAGTCGATTGCCAGGCCTTTCTTTTGGCAGACCTGCAGGTAGACCCAAGCCTCCGTTGTTTTGGTTGACAGCTGAGCATGTTAATGTTACTGGAAGGCATTTAGGCATTTATGAATAGCAGCCAAACATTGTCAGATACGGTACTGGAAAGTGAGCCCCCCAGGTTGGAAGGCACTCGGAAGATGACTGGGGAAGAGCTGACTCCTCACAGTAAAGTCGAGCTTAACGACATGGATGGAGTAAGGCCTCCGGGATCTTCTTTCACTGGTATGGCACAACTCAAAATGAGAGGAAACAGCTGCAAACATCGACTAGTAATCGGAACATGGAATGTACGAACCATGAATCTAAGAAAACTGGAAATTGTCAAAACTGAAATGGAACACAAATATTAACATCCTAGGCATTAGTGAACTGAAATGGACCAGTTTTGGTCATTTTGAGTCTGACAATCATATGGTCTACTATGCTCAGAATGAAAACTTGAAGAGGAATGGTGTTGCATTCATCATCAAAAAGAACACTGTCCTGAGGTACAGTGCTGTCAGTGATAGGATAATATCCATACGCCTACAAGGACAGCCAGTTAATACAACTATTATTCAGATTTATGTACCAACCACTCAGGCCAAAGGTAAAGAGGTTGAAGATTTTTACCAGCTTCTGCAGTCTGAAATTGATTGAACGTGAAGTCAGGATTCATTGATAACTACTGGTGACTGAAATGCAAAAGTTGGAAACAAAGAAGAAGGATCGGTAGTTGGAAAATAGGGCCTTGGTGATAGAAATAATGTCGGAGATCGCGTGATAGAATTTTGCAAGACTAATGACTTTTTCATTGCAAGTACCTTTTTTTGACCAGCACAAACAATGACTGTACGCATGGATCTCACCAGATGTCATACACAGGAACCAAATTGACTACATCTGTGGAAAAAAATGATCTAAAAGCTCCATATCAGCTGTCTGAACAAGACCAGGTGCTGACTGTGGCACAGATCATCAGTTGCTTATATGCAAATTCAAATTGAAAATGAAGAAAATTAGAACAAGTCCACGAGAACCCAAGTAGGACCTTGAGTACATCTGCTCTGAGTTTAAGCACCATCTCAAGAACAGATTTGATGTATTGATTGCTAATGATCAAGGACCAGATGAATTGTGGAATGATATCATCCATGAAGAGAGTAAGAGTTCACTATTGGATGTTTGAGGACACTTTGAAACTTGCTCTTGAACATTGAACAGCTAAAGCAAAAGGAAGGAATGCCGAAGTAAAATTATGACCTAAAACAGAAGATTTCAGAGAGCAGCTCGAGAAGACAAAAGAGAGTATTACAATGACATGTGCAAAGAGCTAAAAGTGGAAAACCAGAAGGGAAGAACACGTTCTGCATTTCTCAAGCTGAAAGAACTGAAGAAAAAAATTTAAGCCTCGAGTTGCAATAGTGAAGGATTCTGCATGGAAACTATTCTACAACTCAGAAAGCATCGAAAGAAGATGGAAGGAATACAGAGAGTCCTTATACCTGAAAGAACTGGTCAATGTTCAGCCATTTGAAGAGGTAGCATATGATCAGGAACCAATGGTACTTAAGGAAGAAGTCAAAGCTGCATTGAAGGCACTGGCAAAAAACAAGGCTCCTGGAATTGATGGAATATCAAGTGAGATATTTCAGCAAACAGATGCAGCGCTGGAAGTACTCACTCATCTATGCCAAGAAATTTGGATGACAGCTACCTGGCCAACTGATTGGAAGAGATCCATATTTATGCCCATTCCAAAGAAAGGTGATCCAAACGAATGTGGAAATTACCAAAAAATATCGTGGATATCACATGCAAGTGAAATTCTGCTCAGGATCATTCAGAAGCTACTACAACAATATATTGACAAGGAACTGCCAGAAATTAAAGCTGGATTCAGAAGAGGATGTGGAACCAGGTATATCATTGCTGATGTCAGATGGATCTTGGCTGAAAGCAAAGAATACCACAAGATGTTTACTTGTATTTCATTGAGTACGCAAGAGCATTCGACTGCGTGGATTGTACTAAGCTGTGGCAGATGTTACAGAGAATGGGAATCCCAGAACACCTAATTGTGCTCCTGAGGAATCTGTATATGGATCAAGAGGCAGTTGTGCGAACAGAACAAGGGGACACTGCATGGTTTAAAGTCAGGAAAGGTATGCATCAGTGTTGCATCCTTTCACCATACCTTTTCAATATGCATGCCAAGCAAATAGTCCAAGAAGCCGGCTTATACGAAGAAGAACGAGGCATCTGGATTGGAGGATGAATCATTACGAACCTGTGTTATGCAGATGACACGACCTTACTTGCTGGAAATGAAGAAGATTTGAGACATCTACTGATGAAGATCAAGGACCACAGCCTTCACTATGGATTTCACCTCAACATCAGGAACACAAAAGTCCTCACAACTGGACCAGTAAGCAACATTGTCATAAATGTAGAAAGGATTGAGGTTGTCAAAGATTTCATTTTACTTAGGTCCACAATCAGTGCCCTTGGAAGCAGCAGTCAAGAAATCAAAAGATGCATTCCACTGGGAAAATCTGCTGCAAAGGACCTCTTCAAAGTATTCAAAAGTAAGCAGGTCAACTTGAAGACTAAAATCCACCAGACCCAAGCCATGGTATTTTCGGTCGCTTCAAATGCATGCGAAAGCCAGACTATAAGCAAAGAAGGCAGAAGAAGAATTGATGCCTTTGACTTGTGGTGTTGGAGAAGAATGTTGAATGTACGATGAACCGCCAAAAGAACACAGAGATCTGTTCTGGAAGAAGTACAGCCAGAGTGCTCCTTGGAAGCAAAGATGGCAAGACTGTGTCTTACATACTTTGGACATGTTGTCGGGAAAGAGTAGTCCCTGAAGAAGGGCATCATGCCTCGTAGAGTAGAGGGTCAGTGAAAAAGAGGAAGATGCTCAATGAGATGGATTGATACAGCGGCCACAAAAGTAGGCTTCAGCACAAAAACAGTTGTGGACATGGCAGAAGACCGAGCAGTGTTTTGTTCTGTTGTTCATAGGGTCACTGTGAGTCAGAACAGTCTCGACTGTCCCAACAACAACAACCAACAACGTTTCATTTTCGTTTGTAGCAGTGGTGGAAAAAAAATACTAGTGGTAGTTCAGAGATCAGACAAAAATGGTGGAAAGTGGCATGTGAGTGACTGGATTTTGAGAAACTGTCAAATATCATGCACCTCCTTCTAATTTAGATTCTTGTGTTCATTTTACCCCTTACTTTTAGCCAAATTATCTTTTGCCTTTTGCTGAAAAGTGGCATAGGTGAGTTAAGCCACTCAACTGTGGTGTGGGCAGATAGGGTAGGTAGTTTGGAGCATAGGATTTTTAGTTTTTATTTTGCTTCTGTGAATGTCTGCTGCATGGCATGGCCTTTAAGTTACATCATTCTCCATTGTGTACATGACTGAAGTATCAAATGGTGCCTTCAGCATTGTGGTTTCTTGATTCTCCTAACTTTCAGGAAAGGGCAGCTGATTTGTGAGCTCAGCCACTGAGGTCCTTTATTGGCATTAAATATGGCTCTGATCTATGATTGTGGACCGTTTCCAGGGTGCTCCCCATTCCCAAGAGTTCCATGGATATCATATTTGCCGGGAAACAAAGCCATAAAGTAATTAGCAGATTAGCTGATGGACCTGCCTGTGGCAAATGCTCAGACTCTCAACCTGTTAGCATGTCTGCCTGGCTGATGGCGTCTACGCTCTCTGGGGATGGTTAGTGCATCTGATTATTGATGTAAGCTTAGTAAACAGTTAAATTACGTTTATGTGTAGACTTATTCTAAAGGCAGAGATTTAGGTGAATGTAACCACTGACTGAGGAGCCCTGGTGAAGAACAATGATTAAGTGCTCAGTGGCTAACTAAAAGGTCAGTGGTGCAAATCCACCAGTTGCTCCATGGTAGAAAAGAGCTGACCATCTGCTCCCATAGAAATTAAAGCCCCAAAGCAAACCCACTGCCATCGAGTCAATTCCAACTCATAGCAACCCTAGAGGACAGAGCAGAACTGCCCCAGGGTTTCCAACTTGCTCCTGGGGGATTTGAACTGCTGACTTTTTGGTTACCAGCCGTAGCATTTAACCACTATGCCACTGGGGTTTCCACGTAAAGACTAAAACCCAAAAACTAAACGCACTGCTTTGGGGTCAGCTCTGACTCATAGCAGTCCTATAGGTCACAGTAGAACTGCTCCATAGTTTCTGGGGAGCGCCTGGTGGATGTGAACTGCCAGATTTTTGGTCAGAAGCTGTAGCACTTATGCCCTACACCACCAGGGTTTCCCCATAAAGATTACAGCCTAGGAAACCCCGTGGGACAGTTCTTCTCTGTCCTGTAGGGTTGCTAGGAGTTGGAACTGACTTGATGTCACACAGCAACAATAGTCCCTTGCCCTTTGAATAAAGAGGTTCATTAGGCTATTCAGAGGGTTTAATTTCTAATGGGCTTTAAGCCAGTTCATTCCTCTTTGAACCCCTGCTGAGAATTTGCCTTTCTAACAAGGTCCCTGCAGAGAATTTGCATTTCTAAGAATTTCTGGATAAATTACACATAAGAATAATCTGAGAAACCTGTTAAAATGTTGATTCTGATTTAGTATATCTGGGGGCTGGAAATACAGATTTTCAGGAGGGACTTCTTAGAAAGGCAGCTCTCAGCAGGGGTTCAAATCAGACTGCCAGTTCAAAATCCTGATTTTTCACATAAAATGCAAACAGTTCTAAGATGTAGGGTTAACCAGCTAACCATATTTAGATGTGAGGGGTGCGAGAGAAGTTACTGAGTTGGAGTTGAGGTCCTCCCCTATTTTCCACTCTGCAGTTTGCTTACAGCTCACTGAAACCAAGTCAAACCCACTGCTGTCAAGTCTGTTCCATAAAGAGAGATCCTTAAGGATACAGTAAAGCTGCCCCATCGGGTGGCCAAGGCCATAAATCTTGATGGAAGTAGACTGCCACATCTTTCTACCACAGAGTGGCTGATGGATTTGAAACACTAACCTTTTGGGTATCAGCTTTAACCACTGTACCACCCAGCATCCTTTCTGAAGTCTAACCAGATAAATTGGTTTTCAGCAATCTCCATGGGTAAAGATTGTTGCTGTCAGTTGCCATGCAGTCAGCTGTGGCTGCCTGGTCCTGTACCATCTTTATAATCATTGTGTCTATTGTGTCAGTCTGCTTTGTTGATGGTTTCCCTCTTTTTCAGTTACCCGCTATCAAACATGGTACATTTTTCTAACGATTCACGATATGCCCAAATGACCCATTTGAGTTCTTACCATCCTCACTTCTAATGCATGCTTTCCTTCTTTCTTTCTTTTTTTTTTTTTTTTGGATAATGAAAAAGGGTTAAGATACATCACATTGCACCAGATTCAAAAAAGAAACACCAAAGCTACTGCTATCGAGTTAGGTCTCACTCGTAGCTACCCTATACATCACAGTAGAACTGCCCCATAGAGTTTCTAAGGAGCACCTGGTAGATCTGAACTACCTTTTGTTTAGCAGACCTAGTGCTTAACCTACTATGCCACCTGGGTTTCCCCAGATTGAAAAGTGGGTGGAATTCCTCATTATCTCATCCTTTTCTGCTTCCTTTTGGTCAAGAACTTCCTTCATTTCAAGAAGGTTATTGTAAACTCTAGCTGATGACAGCCCAGCCACCCTTAATGTAATGTAGAAGTGGCAATTGCCAGAGTCCCAGAGGCTTTGAAGGACAAGAGCAAAGACCCTTTACCCAAAAGCTCTCTCTACATGCCTTAAAATGATCACTTCCCTTTTGTTTGAGGTTCCTGGTATTTTATTTGAGAATCCCTCTAGAAGGCTCTGGGTCAAAATGGAATACATTTAGATTGCGAGAGAGACAGGAGGGATGGAAGGAAGTGTATCTTGGAACCTGCAGTGCTGCCCCAGAGTTTATATCTAGACTTTCAATAGTGAGAAAGTTTCCTAGAAGGGACACCAGGGCTCTAAAGAAAGACTGGTTTTGCCTCCTTCATGAGCTTTCTGTCAGCCTAATACTGACCTGATGGTAACAGGTTTGGTTGATTTTAGTAATATACTGTGCAGAGGCCTTGATGGTGTCAGCAGTTAACCGTCAGAGGTCCACCCAGACATGCCTTGAAAGAAAAGCCTGGCAAGCCATTTCTGAAAAATGAGACCCTGAAAGTCTTGCAGAGCGTGGTTTTACTCTGATGCAGATTGGGTTGCCATTATTTGGGATTAAAGATGCCATGGTAGCTGATGAGGTACTGTGAAGAGTACCCACTGACAGCCTGGAGGTTTTCCCCACCTGAAGGAAAGGAATGACTTCATATACATTAGTGAGAACCACCCATGATCGTGGAATTTAAGCACAAATGCAATAGATGTTTCATTTATATTCTTAAGTTATGTAGTACGTAGGCAAGTATCTGCTTTTGACATCTTGCATCTTCGTGCTGCCTGAGTCCAGAAGTCATGTTTATAGGTGACTTTCGTTGTTTTCCTTTGGGCATCATTTTTTCTTCCCAGCTTCCTCCTGCTAGCCCTTCCCACTTCATCTTTCCTCTTTATGTCTCAGGAAATGCCACAGAGACAAAAACATCTGCCAGCCAGTTCCTAAATGCATTATTTGCAAGAAGAGAAGAGCAGCTTAGTGAGTTGATTCATACATATGCATTCATTTGGGGTGAAATTTTCAACTCCTAGGAGCTCTGAGAATAAATATAAAATAAATGGGCATCTCAGCCATTAGCCCTGTTAGAGAATACATAAGCATGCATTTCTCTCAGCAGAAGTCAAGTTTCAAAAAGGATAATAGATATAATAAAGTTTATTTCCTGTTTGTACCCAACCACCAAGTAGGCATCTGCTGCTATACCTTGTGTGTGAAAACAGATAAAGATATTTCTTTGTGCCAGCAAGCATCTGCTCACCACCATTGTCTCAATTCAGTTTTTGTTCAGCTAGCTGCAGCTCAATGGGGTGTTTGAGTATTGTAGCATCCTCAAGATGAGACCCCAGGGGATGAATACAAAACACTTATTCTATTGTGCTTCCCAGTACCGTCTTCCTTCCACCAGAGCAGATTCGCTTACTAGCCTCTCCCTCCAGTGCCTTTGTGGGAGCATTCTCGTGACCTGGAATATCCTTTTTATCTTCTCCAAGCCAGATCCTCCTTCTGCCAGGCTCCACCTTGGACTTTCTGTTCTTTTTCTTGCCTTAGTCTGTACCCCTGGGAGAGTGCACATCAGTTTACAAAACCTGCAGGTGTGTTGCATGGCTTCCCATGTGTATGTAAGCCCCTCGCATGCACGCACAGTGTGCCTGTTGCAGAAGTGAGTGTACTGTGGAAGGTACACACCAGGAGGCAGTAACTCGTAGAGCCATTGTGTGCGACCTTTGCCTTCATCCCTGTTTCTCTGTGCTTCAGCATCCGTGTCTGGGAAATGGAAAATAATTTCTTCCACGCCTGCCATACATGTTGTAGTCAAGAACTAAATGTGCTCAAGTGTGTTAAAATATGCTTTGTCATCTGTACCTCATTATGAAATACGTGTTTGTATTACTATTTTGCTGAAGTTGGAAACAGTCTTTTACACAATACAGCTGTGTTATAGACACATTTAGCCTAACAGATTCAACTCAACCTTGGACTTCTCTTGTTCCAGGGGAAGGAAGGATGTAGCAGAACTGCTAATGGAGACAAAAGAAATTATTTTTTGCCCTTAAACTGCCAGGAACTCAGATCCTCGCAGTTTAAGATTGATTTCAGAGTGATTTTTGTAATTTCCAGAGGTAATTCTGACCATATTTAACTTTTGCTGGAAGTGTTGACTTTGCACCTAACCCACCATGAATCTGAGTTTTATTTCACCTGGTTGTAACTTCGTAGTTCAGTGCTCAGTGACTCTTCAAGAAATATTGAGTAATATATAATACAGCAACTAGTTACCATGTTTTGACAAAGAAGTTATTTGCCTGTGTGTGGTGCACACACACATAGAAGGAGAGAGAGAGAATCTTGGAAAAGTCGAAATGTTCCTCAGATAGATTATCAGAAAATCTTAAGTGGCCCTGCAAAAGGTCCTTTCTCTTGGGGCAGTTGGTCTGTGATATTAAAGAACTGTGGTTTAATATATTTGTTCATGCAGGTTCTGCAGTTTTTTTGTAGGTCAGAAAAGAGTGATACTTTCATAGCATGTTTTCCACAACTGACATATCTTGATCACCATAGAGTCAGAACTGGGAGCAAACCCAGGTGAAGGTCTGTAGAGAGAAGCCACCAAGAAGCATCGTTAAACAACAGTACCTTGGAAGAAGATGTTAAAAAGGATTAGAACAGGAAAAGCTCAGGGATGCTGAAGAGCCCTCCAAGATCACATAACACGTCTCATCCTCCTTCCCCTTGTCCCTACTCCCACACATAAAAATGCTGTTGGTGCTTTAGAGAAGCAAGGGGAAACTTAAGCCAGTCCTTGTGTTTTGGAAGGGAGTCCTGGTAGCACAGTGGTCAGAACAGCTGGCTACTGACCAAAAGGTCAGTGGTTCAAACCCACCAGCTCCTCCGTAGTGGAAACATGTGGCTGTCTGCTTCTGTAGAGATGGGCAGCTTTGGAAATCCTGTGGTGCAGTTTTGTCCTGTTCTTAATGGTTACAGTGCATTGGAATCAACTCAGGGGCCACTGGGTTTGGCTTTTGGAGTGTGTTTTGGAAATGGCTCTTCTCAGCTGTACTTTCAACCCATCTCACTTAAGTAGACCATTTTGCAGGCTATTACCTGTCCCTAGTTTCTAAGCATAATACTGGTAATGAGTAGTGGAGATTCAGGAAGTATATGGTCAATGCTGGGTAACATGCTTGTGATTCTTTTCTGGGGTGCCCAGTGGGCTCTGCCTTAAGACAACAGAACAGAAACAAAGTTGTCATTTTGTCAGCAGATTTTTAGTTCATCAACTTTTGCATACAATCTGTAGTATGACATATGTTGTAGTCAGGGGCATAACTAAGCTTTTAGATTTTTTTAAAAATTACTTTGAGGTGTAATTTACAGTCAAGAAATGAACTCACTTCATCTGTCTGACGTGTTATGACAGGTGACACTGTGCAGCCACCAGAGCAGTCAGGATGTAGAACATTTCTGTCCTCCTGGAAGTGTCCCTGTGTTCTTGGTGCTCAGCCCGTCTATCCCAGGCAACTCTATATTCTACTGTCTATCACTGTAGATTAGTTTTGAATACTTTTGAATCCCTCACAAGTGGAATCATAAAGTATGTATCAATTGTTTCTGGCACCTTTTGGCCAACATGATGTTTTTGAGGTTTGTGTGTATCGGTAGCTTATTTTCATTTCTTTAATCACTTATTATTCCATTTAGAATGGGCCACAGTTTATCTGCTCACCCCTTGATGGATATCAGAGTTGTGTGTAGTTTGTGAGATAGCAAAGTATTTACCTCCATGGGAGCATGCTTAGGGTTAAGGCCATTGCCACTGATTGGTAAAATAGCAGGGACATAAAAAAGCTATCATACTTTCTCAGAGGTTTCCAGCATGCGTTTCAGTCTGTTTTCCTCTAAACGCATTTATATGTAACAAACATGTTTATGAATATCCAGTAACTAAATTATCCACAGAGGAATTACTCAATTTTAAGCTTCCATAGTCTTTTTGACCCAGAAGAGCATTTTTTATCCTATAGTCTTAAAAAATAGTCATGTCAAATGACTAAAGAGTTGTTGAAAAGATTCAAGTGTTAAAAGGGAAGCAGTATTGATCCTGTTTTTCCTGGCTGTGTTTCGGGTGATAGATGATTCAAAGACCTTAGAGACAGAGTTCCTTTTTTTTTTTTTAACTTAGAAGAGAATCTTTTTATCTGCCTGTGTATCTGTTAAGCTATAAATTTTACATATGCACATACATACAATCAAGAATTCCAGTTATCAGTCAGTGTTCACTGTAGACTTGAGCAGTCAGAAAAGATTTAATGACAAAGAAGGGAGCTTTTGAGGCCTTGAGCCATGGGGAGTGAGTGGTCTTTCCAGGGCAGTGATGTCCTTAAATTAGCATCGAAGAAAACTCCTTTCTTATCTTAATGTCTACATTTATATGCGGCAACCATAGTTGTTTACCAATTTAGGTAAATAAGGACTTTAAGGGAGAGTAATTGAAAGTGTTCCATTAACTCCAAAGATTGTTTCTGCACATCACACAAGTCTTCTTTTATAAATATTTCATATATTCCCCTGCAATCCTGTGGTAAACACAGGAAACTCTAAGCTGTTAATTTTTCTACTGTGCCCCTGATGGTTTTCCTTAAGCACTTGTGGGGGGGGGGCTGGAAGGGGGGGGCTGGCTATTCCCACGGTGAAAGAAAATGGCTTAATGTTGAAGAAGTCTAGGAAATAGAATTTTCTGACTTCATTTAAGCAAGCATGCCCTCCAAATTATACAGCTAAATTTCCTCTTCAGAATTCAATTGTTTGTGTTTTTTTCCTGTCAAAATAATGATAGAATGAGTAATTATGTATATCGTTTATTCAGAAATAAAGTTGTATTAATAAATATTGACAAAGACAGTTGGGAGATAGTTGAGAGTTAAGTTGTGTGTAATATGAAATATATGAACTAAGTGAGAAAACAGCTTGTCTTTGGTTATTTAGCGTTTATATTTTTTATAGTAAAATTGTTTAAATCTAATTTTGGGAAATGCGATCATTTGAGAAGAAATTTAATAAATTCTTTCCTTATTAAAGTTAAGTCCGTTGATCAAATTATGCTACAAATCATTAAATATTCTCTTGTTCATAATGCATATAGTGTGGCTTACCTCAAGTAGGTTTGACTTTTTGTTTGAAAATCTTTTTTGTAGATACACAAAATAAATCACCACCAAAATTGAATACAATGAACATTTGGCTTGGGTGGAATGGTTTGTTTTGAAAGGTGTATATCCTTAGAGCTGTCCTGAAATAGAGTTGGTCTAGTACTATAATTTTCTGTGTTTTTATTACTAAGTGTACATCTGTTATTTAATATAGACACATGTGTTGTGTATTCGTATACTATATTCTATGGCAAAAACTTAACAAAGACTACAGTATGTCCTTATATGTGTGTACGGGTCTTCCATCTGTGGAAGGGAAGAAGTCTCGGTATCAGTTGAGTAACCTTGAGGAAAATAAGCTTTTTTGAGACCCCAGACAGCTAATGTTTATGCTTATGGGCTATAAATCTTTTTTACATAGATTTATATTGCAAAGGAAAATTATTGGGCAAAGTTGGTAAGTGATTTGTGCCTATAACATGAGCCCTTATAGTGGGGTTTAATGATGGTGGGACATTTGAAAGGCTTTATTTCTGCATATTTTTTTAGGCCTGTCTGCTCTCCTCTTCCGTAGTATTGTAGTTAGGAATAATGCAGTTTGAAGAGCCAGTTTTCAATGGCATACAGTTTTGTCTCATGGAAAGGACTACAGATTAGAATCAGGATTGCTTTCCTTAATGCACAGTCCTGCGTGTGATGCTGCCTGCTGTCCTTCCATTCATAAAGGAAGACTGCCTTTGTCCTACACAAGGTGACCTGGAAACATGCCTAGTCACATCAGATGCTCTGTTCCTGCTGGACTTTCCTCCTCTGGCATGCTTTCAGAGGCATGCATCATCTTAATAAAGAATAGTTTGACTCTACCATGTTAATTCATTTAATAAATCTTTAGTAAGATCCCACATATATGGCGCAGTCTGATTCTTACTGGTGATCCTCTGTTTCTTTATGTTTATCCTTGATCCAGAGAGGGTTTTAAGTGGGCTATAAGGAGCAAAACAATATGAACTGGTAGTTTTCAAAAGAATATTTGTAATACAGGAAATTGTGAGATCTGGTGTTGGCTTCTGTGTAATTTTCCAGTTCGTTGGGGGAATACAAATGATTGATTAAACCAACAAAAAGTTAAACCCTTTACATGTTCAGGGACCAAAACAGGTAGCAGAGACAGGCTGTCCGTACTAGTGCAGAGACGAGTGCACAGAGGGTCAGGATGTTTCCCTGATTATGGAGTGGTTAAGAGCGGTGGCTGCTAAGGTTGACAGTCTGAATCCAACAGCCACTTAGGAAATTCTGTGGCGTAGTTGTACTCTGTCCTGTAGGGTCTCTGAATCTGAATCAACATGATAGCAATGATTTTGGGTTTGACAAGGTTTTAGAGAAGAGGGGGAGTTTGAGCTGGCTGGTGAAGGGAAGGAGTAGGAAAAACAGTAAAAGCTATGTTTCCATAGGTGAAAGATACAAAAAAAAAGATTTTTATAACCCAGTTCTGGTTAAAGGAGCTCTATTTTCTACCTGTCCAGTGTTCCAGCTCAGTGGTCACCTCTTTTAAAATTCAATATGGATAGTATCTCTTTAAATCTCACTGTAAGAAGCAAAGCATGAATATATTTCTTTAAAGGCAGTGCATTAAATTTACAAAATATTTACAAAATTTACAAAATTTACAAAAATTTACTGCCATCTTTTATTGAAAGGGCAACTTTAGAATCGTGAGTGGAAGGACATTTCTTCTGAAATATATGCTTCCATTTTTAAAGTTGTTAATTTAGACAAAAATTTGACTAAATTTTATCAGTTAATTTCTAGGCTTATATTAATTTTTAACTCAAGGCAGTGTTGCTAAATTTACATTTTAGAAGCTCCTCGGTTTTTCTTTTTATAACTCCTTGTCATATGCAATTATGAAGTTACTTCTGTGAAATTTCTAGAGCGGTTCTCCTACTGTGAGTATTTTCACCCTCAAAATAGTCCAAAAAATAACCCACAGCCTTCAAATTACTTCTGACTCATAGCAACCCTATAGGACAGAGTAGAACTGCCCTGTAGAGTTTCCAAGGAGCACCTGGCAAATTTGAATGGCCAGCCCTTTGGTTAGCCGCTGTAACAACCACTATGCCACAAGGAATAGTATACACTGATAATTGTGTAACTTTCTCAGCCATGGCAGTCATTAAAGATGTTACAAGTAACCGTCTTGGCTGTGATGTCCTAGTTTTGCTGTAGTTTTATCACTGCCTAACGTTGCTTTCGCAGCTCATAGTAAATAATTATTATGAAGCAGCATTTGCTAAGCATTATTGGTTCTAAAATCAAGGTGTTGGTCAGAATGCCTCTTCTAACTTCTGATGGTCCTGGGTATGTTATTGGCTTGTGGCAGCCAAACTTGAGTTTCTACTTCAGTTACCACATGGCAGTGTCTACCCTCTAGGTCTCTCCTCGTCTCTTTCTCTTCTTGGAAAGACCATATTTCTAAATAAGGTCGCATGTAAGATAACAGGGGTTAGAATTGTGGCATATCCTTTCAGGTGTCGTCATTGAAACCAAACGCTGCTGAACCGAGCTGTTACCCCAGACACAGCCAGCCTGCAGACTCCCCAGATAGGGATGGGCTATGCTATTGAAAAATTATCAATTTGCTTCCAGGGCTCTGGAGCCTGCATGTAAAATCTCAGCCTAGAAATATTTTACAGTTTCTGTTGAATGTGGGAGAAAATTAGCCTCCTTGGAAAATTTTTGTGTGAAGCCACATTAACGTGATCCTTCATTTCCTGCCCTTTCTAAAGTAAACTCCTCCTGACAGACCGCAACCCATTGCTGCTGAGTTGATTCTGACTCATAGCAACCCTATGGGGTAAACTAGAAGTGTCTTACAGGGTTTCCAAGGAATGGCTGATGGATCTGACCTGCTGGTTAAGAGGTGATTAGCAATCAGCCTTTGAACCATGGTGCCACTAGGGTTCCTAAGGTAGAAGATAAATCATAAATGCCTTTCTGAGCACTTATTCATGTTTTTTTTTGTTATTGTTGTTTTTCTTAAGCAGTTAAATGTTTTTATCACTCTATATGTTACTGAATCTAGCATAAGAATTTATAATTTTGCTATCTCACATGGTGGTTTGGCGAAGCTTGTAAAAGTTTTGTTCTTGACTCAGAACAGAGCTGTGAGGTAGTTTCATGCAATTAGTCTTCATGCTGCCTAGCCAGCCTTGTACTTCGTGGCACTCTGTGCAGCTCGCACAAACCTAAAGGCACTCTGAAAAGCCATTTTTAGAATCTCGCCTTCCATTGAAAAAGTGCTATTTTATAGTTGTTCAAGTCAATAAACAAAATGAACATCCTGAATAGAGCTGTATTTCCTACATTTTAGATCTTATTATGACTCCGAGTGATGTGATCACCAAGGCTTAGAAGGGATGTCTTTAAGTTTAAAGGCAACCATCACTTCTGCACTTTAGAGCCAAACATCCAAGTCACAGAAATGGAGATGATTTTTAAATCATGTTTTCAGATTTCCTATTATGGGCTTATTGAACGTGGTGTGCTTTTTGCTCTACACAGTGCAGCTAGCTAGCTAGGTGGATCAAAGTGTGGGCCTGATTTAGTGACATCCTTTAATGTATTCTTGTTTCACTTCTACTATCTTCTATAGTAAAAGCCAAACAGGACAACTCTTTTGAATGTACTATGAGGATACACCTGTACTAGCTCTTAGAGCCTAGGTTTCCTTTTGTCACATGGTAAGCAATGTGTGAAGTATCTCCATGTGTTACGGAATAGTAATGACAAGAAAAGAGGCTTAGTGCCTGAGGGGGATTGGAGAAAACATATAGGAGTTAGCATTTAAGCAGGTCTTGGTGCTCATGGAAACGCTGGTGGCATAGTCATAGTGTTAGGTGCTAAAGCTGCTTAGGATGGCAGTTTATATGTGTCAGGCACTCCTTGGAAGTTCTGTGGGGCAGTTCTGCTGTGTCCTATAGGGTTGCTATGAGTCAGCATCGACTCGACAGCAGTAGGTTTCTGGTTGGTGCTCCCAAAGGTGATGTGGAGTCAGGGATCTCAATGCAGAGAGACCATTTTAGGTAGGAAAAAGCATGACTCTGCTACCATGGCTCAGGTGGGCAGAGGAACAAAAAAATAAAAACAGGGTTGTAGCTGGTGTGCTGGGACAGAATTATAAAGCTGGACAGACAGTGGATAGAAAGAGAAAAATTGAGGGAAAGTGAGAGCCACGCTAAGTTACAGTAGTAAAAATGGCCAGCAGGCGGTTACAAAACAGATTGAGAAGTTTTGAAGAAGAACAAGGCCAGAAACAGATGGTTGGACATAACCTACCAGGAGGTATGTGACTACTGTAACTCATGGAATGGTGAAGATGGTCAAGGAAGCTGACCCAGAGGGAAAAAGCTGGACAGACGGACGAGTGGCATCACATCAACTCTGATTCATGGTGACCACATAGGGATAAGCAGAAATTTCAAAATACAAGAGGTCGCTCTTGGTGTTAGATACTATGCAGCTGGATGGAGAAGGAGGAAAGACCTGTAGAGATCCCTGAAAGAGCAATTTCAGCAGTACATTGAGAGAAGATTGCGTCAGAGAGAAGGATTAAAGGCATAGTGAGAGGTGAAGACACCAACCCTTGCTAAGTCAGCGGGTAAAGTGAAGGCAGTGGAGATCTCACTACAGGCTGAAGGGGGCTGATTTTTAGCAGCAGGAAACCTGGCCTCATTTGGTTTATTTGTAACTGTGCATTTAGAGTAATGCACTCCAGATGGGCCAGGCTATTTGTCATATTGAAAAGCTCCTCCAGGTTACGTGACCAAAGTGCTGCCCCTAAATTGCAAATCCCAGTACCGGAGGATAAAACACAAAACCCACAGTATTGGCACATCTGGTGATGGAATGCCATGATTGGTCAGGAGATGGACATTCTCCCTCAGGGAAATTTTAGATCTTCCTCTTGTGTGCCACTTGTCATAGCTGGAGTGAGTAGAGAGACGATCTCACAAAGCAGGAAGGCTAGATCCTTGCTGATAGGTTCAGAAGCAGGATTGCCATAGAAATGCGACAGAAACTTTCCTCCGTGGTGGTGCTTGCTGCTGTCCATGAACTGTTTGTAAATCAGGCACTGGAACAAACAGAGCTGACAGTTCTGTTTAAAAAAGATTTGGGGAGTTTGTAAGGAAATAAAAAGAAGCCTTATGCTGTGTGAAATATGTAACCTACGTTCAGGACTGGAGAAGGGAGCTTTATATGGCCTTCTCAACATACTTTACCTGTAAGTTGTTTTTCTTTAGGTTAAACAGGTATTAACATTTAGGACAAGAATTAAGCTTCCTTCCTTCCTCCCTTCCTCTCTCCCCTCCTCCCTTGCTTCCCCTTTCCCCCTTCCCCGCTTCTACCTTTCTCCCTCCCTCCTTTCCTTCCTCCCTTCTTCACTTCACTTCCCTCCATCCCCTGTTTTTTTCTTCTGTCCTTTTAGGTTGTAATATAAAGTGAACCAGATATGAACCGGATCCCTTCAGACTAAACAGAATTCTAGATCAGAAGTTTAATATTGTTAAAAATGGCATTTCAGGGAACTGTACACCACTGATCTTATGCAGCTAAGAGGCACTGGTCATATTCTAGATGCCTGTGGAAAGTGAGTAAACTTCCCAGCAGAGAGTTCCATGTTTGGTAAAGAAAAGGACCTGGGGTAGCAAGATACTAATCCCAACACTGATGTAAAGAATCCTTGTGTGGGTTTCCCCGCGCTCAGTTGGGCCTTGATAGGTTTACATTTCACGCGTTTTCTGTCTTCCTGGGAACGAGCTTCTCAGCTTTTCTGTGATTTAGAGGTGTTGGTAATCATGTTATTAAGGACTGCTGAGTTTTGAGTAATAATGGTTGTTATTGTTTTTAGTTGCCATTGAGTCGATTCTCACTCATGGTGGTCCCATGTGGTAGTGTAGGGTAGGATGAATAGTCCTTCATAAAGTTTTCAAGTTTGTGAAACTTGGAAGCACATCACCAAGCTTGTCTTCCTGGGTGCCTCAGGGTAGGTTCAAACCCTTCACCTTTGGGCTAGCAGTCAGATGTTGGACCACTTGTGCCAGTAACGCCACTGATGCTGGAGGCAAGGTCATAATACTACAGAGAAGTGTGGAAGACTCAGGGATGCAGACGGGACTGACATCTCTTGATTCCATAGGTTACTTTCCACTCTCTTCACAAAATTTCCTTTATATTAGACAAGGAAACATTTAAAGGAACTATCAGTAAGAGGCTATATTTAAATAGTCTGCTTTCTTAATTTCATGTTACTGCTTTTCAATGTAAAACAAAGAAAAGGGAACAAAGACTTAATTGACCCACAGTTTGGCTAATTATTTCGGGGATACTTGTTAATTGCCTGCTAAGCAGAAATTCAGATCCACTTAGAAAGGACTCTGTATAGCCCCTAAAAACAATTTTAAGGTAATTCTATAAATTTAACCTCTTTAGTTTTGGGAAGTAGTCTTCTTTGTTCTTTCCCTTTCTGCCTTAGCCACATTGAAAGAGTTTGAGTTTCTAATGTGATCTTAGGGTATCAAAGAAAAGTTTAGGGTAAAATCCAGCCTCCTTTGGATGTTCTTCCTCCGAGAATAATCATTTAGATTGTACTTGATGCCAGTGGGAAATTACCTGTGTATGAAGTGTTGATATTTTCTCCAGAAGAAATCCTAGCTTCTCATTAGTTAAAAGGCTGAGCTCTTCTGCTTAATTACTTGGTAATGGTTGAGTATAGAGTCCCTGGGTGGTACAAATGATCGGTGTGCCCAGCTGCTAACCAAAGTTTTGTCTCTTTGGGTTCACCCAAAAACACTTCAGAAGAAAGGCCTCTGGTGATCTGCTTCTGAAAGATCACAGCCATTGAAAACCATAAGGAACACGCTTCTGCTCTAACCACGTGAGTCTGCCATGAATAGGAATCAGTTCAACAGCAACTAGCTTTTTAAACAATTGAATATATTCATTTGTTTATTTCTAAATCCTTCAATTCTGTGTACAGGCAACACGCCAACCCTTTGAAAAGAAAGTGCTCATCTCCCTAGCTCAAGGCTGTTGCACTGGGCGTTCATAGGGAGAAGCTGAGTCTGAGGTCACAAGACCAAGAACGTTGACACCCTTTCATATTCTGAATTGAAAGACCACAGTTTCTGCCTGTGCTAGCTGGAGTGAAAACACCTGTGTAGGCCCCGAAATGCCTTTCACTGAACAGCGTTACCCATGCCAAAATGTAAAGCAAATGTAAATGATGTTTAGATTATTGATTAATTCTACAAGTATTTGGTAGGCAAAGCCCAGGAGCTAAGCCTTGTCCCCGAAATTTAGCTGTAGCCTCTGTGTTATTTTTTGTGTTCTTTGTCTAGAAGGTTTACTGTCTATAGATATTGACCAAAGTCTGTATAAAACGTAAACACTGATTTTAAATGTTTTTCTGTGTTTAGTACAATCATTTGACATCAGTAGGTAATTCTGATGGATTGAGCTCTTGTTTTGTTCTCGTAAGGCAGCCAGTCGTGACATTTGCAACAAATACCAGAAGGGTTGTAATTAGACTTCATCGTATTGCATTCTTGTTGGTAGGTGGTGTAACAGACTTTTACTAAGAAATGAAATCTCAGCGTCTTTTTTTGTTAAATGCTTTAATAAATGCAAGTTTCTGGTAATGGTTTTTGTTGTTTGTTTTCTTGTATGTTTCTGTGTGTTTGACTGTTACCAGTGATAGACATGTTGTATGCTTTTGTAAAAAAGTGTATTTCATTTCAATATACAGAGAGGAAACAAGACACACAACATCAAAATATAAGCCTGGACAATCATTCTTTGGGGCTATGATTGAACTACAGCTTCTGTTTCTAGCCAAGAAGTCTTCATTCTCTTTTATACATTTTTATTTTTGATAAAAGTGGACTTTTTTTTGTTACATCGTTATTATTTATTTCTTTTATTGGGATTGAGTGAAAGTAGTATACCTGTCTGCATTTCCGTCTCATCTCCTTGCCCAGTGACAGTGTACTCTTCCTTTCCATTCTACACATGTCATATCCTGCTAACAATCCTATCTCCTCTTCTCTACCCTTTCCTCTGCCTTCTGGTAAGAGGCCAGTAGGATGGCATCCTGTAGATACACAGAACCATAAAGTGGATACACCATATGGTGACTTTGTGTCTCTGAGTCTAATCCATTCCTGTCCGAAGAGTTGACCTCAGTAATGATTAGTAATCAGGGCAACAGCAGGTCTGGGGCCCTGTTCCCATGGGAAGTCCCGGGAAAAGGGGACTTTTAAACAAATAACTTATTGCTTGCCCTTTAACAAGGTTCTCTCAAGTTCTTTTATTTGTATCTTCTTTTTCTTTCTTAATCTGCTTCCTTCTCTTTGTTACACTGATTTTCATATCCCTTGTTATTTCCTTCCTGTACTTCCACTTGTGATTTCAGATAAATTCTTCACTTAGGGTGCCATCTGACCGTCTGTGTAATGATACCAGTCTGTGCCGTTCCATTTGTGCTGGGGTAAGGACATTGTGGGACCTTCGCATGATGTCACACGGAAGTCATTTCTAGGACAAGAGGCATTTATGACCAATATACTATTTGCAGAGCTTTGCCAAATACTCTCTTTCCATATTTTTTAAGGGTCCATTTCCCAGAAAGACTGGTTATTTTTTCCATATTTTTCATTTATGTGAAACCTTTTTCGTTCCACACAAGACGTTGAGCTTCTAGATGAGCAGTTGTTATCTCCTGTCACCATGCCAACCATACCTTCCTAGGCACCTTTGCCCCTATGGATTGCACTGGGGGCTTTGCTGCAGGAGAGGTGAAGCTTTATGATTGCAGTGGTTCTAGCACATATAGAAGGGGGAGGTGCTTGGCTTGGCCACATCTCCTTAAAAGGTGTTCAGATATTTGTTCATGAGTGACTAGGGCAGTTCAGGCCAGAGAAAGTAGGGCGTTTTCACATCTTGCTGATTCATGCTGGCTTCAGGGACCATTTAAAGAGAGAGTAAGCCTGAAGCAGACCAAACCCAAAACAGTTAATGAACAGGTAACTCCCCAAGCATGCACGTCGCTGCCACTTAAACAGTTGCAGTCCCACCATATGGTGAATCGTCCCTGATTTCAGGTCTGTTTAACATTTCTGATCATTTCTATAGCTGATATTTCCAAAATGTTGATTTTTAAGTTGATGTGGACTGTAATTGCTAAGAAGACAGTAGGGATCATCACTTGTCTTAGGTTTGACCTTGAATCTGGTCTGTTCTTATTTCTCAGGTGACAGTGTTCTTTAGCCATTGCATCTTTTAACAGTGTATGCATTTGTCTGCATCCTAAAGGTAATTAAAAAAAAAATTCTGAGAACTTTCCCAAAAGCTAAGTCTACAAGTCCTTTGTGTACTTATGAGTACATTGCAGAGTTTATAAAAATAGACAAATGCTAAAGAAGACATGTGAACAGTGAAAAATAGAGGCTTTAAGTTTGGATTGCAGAATAAAAATCAAAAAAGAGATTCTTCCACTTTATGTTCAGCAGTAGTTGGGTAGTTGGAACCGTTAAGTTTTTTTTTTGTCTGTGACAATGGTTTGTCATTATCCTACCCAGAGATTACGGCAAGCTCTGTCCTCTTGCCTGGAGGTACTCCAAAATTCATTTAGGTGGTTTATGTAATAGTGGAAGGATTCTTAGAAATGGGACAGGGTGGATAAAACGTAATTGCTTTTCCCTTCCTTTTTTTTTTTTGGTAGTAATTTTACAAAGATCCTAAATTGAAATTTAATGGAATAGTAGGGCACACAGAAGTAGCAGCTGTTCTGTATTATATCCAGCACGCCTGTGTCTGTGATTTCTGGTTTTGCATATCACAGGTTTATTTTTTAACTGCCAATCGATCCAGATTTCTCAGAGATGGATGAAAAATGTAGACTGCCTGCCTTCACTGATCCATCTGTACAGTGGGGAAGACTATTGAGAGCCCTTGCTCAAGAGAGTAGTTTCTGTGATTTATTTTCATGATAAATGGTTTTGGAAATACAATTTTATGTGTCCGTTTACTAAAGTTGGGATCTGAAAATTCATTCATTAGAATAAATAATAAGAGCAAACTTTGTTGATTATTTGCTTTGTACTAAACCAGAAAACCTAAACCCACTGCCAAACTCATAGCAACCCCATAGGACGGAATAGAACTGCCCAATAAAATATCTAAGGAGTGCCTGGTAGCTTTGAACTGTCAGCCTTTTGACTGGCAGCTATAGCACTTAACCACCATGCTGCCAGTTTCCTGTCTTGTACCAGGTCCTGCTAATACTCTTATATACTTGTATTTCATATAATCAACTTAGATTTCTTACATACTTGTATTTCATATATCTATCATAACATCTCACTGAGGTAGCTACCATTACCATCCCCATTTTCTATTCTACATTCCAGTAATTTGAGGAAGTTCTTTTTATCTGGAAGGTCTCTTGATTCTTTATTTCGGGAGCTTGCTGAAACTGTAGTGGTCTGCCTCTTTATGTGATTTGATATTGACTGCAATCAGTAAGTTTTTTTATTTATTTATGTTTGCTTGCTATGTCCTCGCTTCTTGTTTTGTTTTGATATGCTCAGGTAGGCTGCTCATGTGAGCTAGTTTGACTTTTGGGACCTTTACTAGGTGGTTAGAGCTGTTACTAGGTATGTGAGCCCAGGAGTGCGATTTATTTTTCTTGTATGGATTCAGCCCAGGTTCCCAGGCATTAGACCACCAAGTGTGTGATGCAGGCTCTCACTCACAGTCCTAGATAGGCAGGGGTGGTTGGCGTAGGCACAGGTATCTGCCTGCCGTGGGGAGGAGGGTCACACGCTGAGAAGAGCAGGGTTTTGATGGAGGCCCTTGAGTGTCTGTGAGGGAAGTGCGTCCCCATCCCTTAGACTGCGTAAGTGGGTAGGTTATGCAGCCAGACTATGGATCCCCAACACTGTTGGATGTAAGGACTGGGAGGAACTACTTATTCTTGGCCCCTGTGGTGTGTGTGTAAATGGCATGAATGGAGCCCCCAGCCCTCAGGCCCCCATGTTGGAGGTGGGGACCCAGCTGGATAGGCAGAGTGGTGTCAGATGTCACGAACCTGCCTCTCCACCAAACAGCTGAAATAATCAAGGTTAGACTTCCGATATATTCCCTGTCCCGCTGTGCTAGTAGGGGCCTGTGTGCTGGAGTGGGCCCCAGCAGGTCTGCACAGGGGTGACAGGCATTCAAAGTCTGTGCCTCAGCAAAAAAAAAAACAACAAAAAACTGTTACTGCCCTGTCTTCCCAGCATAGGAGAGCTGGTAGATTATTTTTTCCTATTTGTTAATTTGTTCCCTCTCCAAGGCCAGGAGAATGTCGGAACACGTGGCTGAACCTACTTCTGACCCAGAGAACACATCATTCTCTGAAGCTGGCTGGGACCCAGTGCAGAGGTTATTCCCAAAGGGGTGTTTTAGACCTGCAATAAGATAGAAGCAACTTACTTATCTTTTGCTGCTTTTTACAAATTCTTGAGGCATGAGTGGTGGACTGTCTGCTGCAAGGTGTCTCTCAATTTGGGAAACAGTTCCCGACACCACTGCTTGCCTGGCTTTGCTTATGCTGCAGACCTGTCTGCTGGTACTGACTCCAGCTGAGTCAGGTCCCCAAACCTCCTCACTGCTTCTGAAGGGTCTCTGCCCCGCTTGTGGCTCAGTTCAATTCCTCTACTTTGTCTTTGATGTTCAGGACTCTCAGAATGTTACATAGAATGGATTCCCTTGTTGTTGGGGGTCTTTTGTTGTAAGAAGGATGGCAGGAAGCATCTGACTCCGCTGTCATGTTGACCCCACGTTTCCCCAGTTTTCAAACGAGGAACTAAGGAGATGACAGTAAGTCCAAATGCCTTGTTAGTAGCCTGGTTCCAGCTCAGGCCTCCAGCTCCTGGCTTTGGACAGGCAAATTGTCTTTGTTCTCCAACAGGGAAAGACGATGAAGCAGGAAAGTGGCAGATAGGGTACCTTTCTTCTGAAAGGTTCCTCCTGTTGACCTAGTGTGATTGATAGCAGTTCTTGTCCGTTCTTGTTTCTCTTTTTGGCTCTTACAATGTACCATCGGTTTTTATATAAAGGAAAAATACACATGCTATTGGAAAGTCTTTTCTCTGTGTGTGCCTGAAGATGTATGTTAAAAAAGCCACTGTTTTTGTGATAAGCCTCCCCATTAACGGTTGGACTGTAACTTCTCCAACTTTAGTTTACCTCAGCTTCCCTATTGGTGAATAAAGATGAAGTCAACCTCTGCTCTGCCATCACTGTGCTAATGAGGGATTGATACCCAATCCTTTCAGCTCTTTTAAAAGCTGGAAGCCCTGGTGGTATAGTGGTTAAGTGCTATGACTGCTAACCAGAAAGTTGGGAGTTAGAATCCACCAAGAATTCCTTGGAAACTCCATGGGGCAGTTCTGCTCTGCCTTGTAGAGTCAGTATGAGTCAGAATTGACTCAATGGCAGTGGCTTATACCTTTTAAAAGCCAACCAATCAGCTCCTTTCCCCCATTGCCATCCGGTTGATTCTGATTTCTGGTGACCCCACATGTGCAGAGTAGAACTATTTCACAGGGTTTTCAAGATTGTAAAACTTTTAGAAGCAGACCACCAGGGCTTTCTTCCAAGGCACTGCTGGGTGAGTTTAAACTACCAGTCTTTCATGAGAGCAATCAAGTACGTTAACTGTATATGCCACTCAGAGGCTCCTTTGGCTTGTTAGAGAAGATGTGATTACAAATACAAGACCAGGGACATAATTGCAAATAAAACATTGTGGGTTGTCACAGTCAGATATTGTGCTCTATGAGCAGTGGAACAGATAATTAAGTGTTTGACTGCCACCCCAAAGTTTGGAAGTTTGAGTCTATCCAGAGTTGTCTCTGAAGAAAGTCCTGACACTCTGCTTCTAAAAAATAAGCACTCAAAAACTCTTTGGGAGCGTAGTTCAACTCTGACACACATAGGGTTGCCATGAGTCAGAATTAGCTGGAAGGCACTCGGTTGGCTGGTTGGCTTTTTAGTAGGTGTTCTGTTTTGAAGGACAAAGGGAGAACAATCAGAGAAAAAGCACTGTGCTGTAGGCATCAGGTAGCCCCACATTTTTGCTAGAGTGTTTCCTGGAGATGATGCATGGATACCTGGCAGGAGTGGTGTAAATCCCCATTCCTGGGACAGGCCCAAAGAGCAGACCATGTGAATCCTGCTGGTAGAGAGGGTCGTGAATGCACCTTTAGGGTGTGAGGGCCTGGCGCAGCACATTCGATTGTGCAGGACCATGCTCTGGCTCCAGGGCTCAGTAGGGCAGAGCTATTTGGTTGTATGTGGCCGTGGTTATCCTGCCCTGCGGTGTTACACACCAGCTATCTTCTTTCCTCTTCGGTCCCTCTGCCAGAGCACTTCTGCCTCAGCTCTCAGCTGAGGCAAAGAAGGCACTGTCCTGGCGGTGAAGTGAGCAGGTTACAGTGGGCACTGAGAACCTGTTGAAGTGAAGGCAGGATGGAGTGTTTTCTTCTCTGCATACAAAGAAGAACATTCCTTCCAAGGAGAGGAGTGAAGTGCCTTGCACTTATTTGGACATGTGAACGTGTGCACACGTGAACATGTGCACGCACACCCACACGCGCTTGCCTGACTATGTAAGTGCATCCAGGATACCATGTTTTGAAGCTGGGGCTTTTTTCCTACTTTTTTGGAAAGTTTGAACTCCAAACCCTGTCAGCAGTTGATCCCCATTACGAATGATCTTCAGCAAAATTTCGTTTTCCATGTCCTGTTGACTTTGGCGCCTGCTCTGTTTACTTAAGCACTCAGTTGATAAGAACAGAAATCGTTGATTTTCACCCAGAACTGGAAGTGAAAGCCTTTTAAGCCAAAAATAATAATAATAGTCTTTCTTTGGAACAATATATTGTAGGGGAGATGCCAGCTCACTTGGCCTTGGTGGGTACGTTGTGTATGACTGAAAAACAGAGGAGAGAGAAAGCAGTCTTGGTAGTAAGATGAAATAAAGGAGCCACAATTAAAGGGGGGCAAGGATCCTACCTGCAACATGCTGCCCCCAGCCTTCATAGTATCTGGTAGGACAGATCTGCACAACATGGAGGGGATCTAGTTAGACTCTGGTAGGAGGCACCAGTCATGGGAAGGGCTGGGAGATAGAAACAAAAACATAGCAATTAGAATGGTTACATTAAGATTGACTTGAGGAGGTAGAATTGCCTGACCTGTTGAATTTGGGTTCTTTTCAATGACCTCTGTAAGGATAAGAATGACTTCAGAGGTTGGGTGCAGCTTTGCATCCCGGAGAATCACGGGTCACAGCTTCTCACAGAGAAGTATCCAGAATGACACACATCAGAAGACTTAATCATAGAACATATTAAATTCCATGAAGGGGGCGTGACGTGTCCTACACCAGAAAATACAAAAACCAGTAGCCGTTGAGTTGATGTCAATTGATAGCAATCCCACATATGTCAGAGTAGAACTATGTTTCATGGGATTTTTAATGGCCAACTTTTTGGAAGTGGATTACCAGGGCTTTCTTCCAAGCTGCCTCTGTGTAGGATTGCACCTCCAGCCTTTTGGTTAGCAAAGGAGTGCTGTTTACCATTTGCACTACCCAGGAACTCTATCCTACACAATGGACCTCCTATTTTCAAGGCGATTTATTACAGGGACAAGGACCCCTGGTGCAATAGTGGTTAAGTACTTAACTACTAAGTAGGAGATTGGCAGTTTGAACCCAGCAGCCACTCCATCGGAGAAAGATATAGCAGTCTGCTTCTGTGAAGATTTAGAGCCTTGGAAACCCTGTGCAACAGTTCTTTCCTATAGGGTCACTGTAAGTTGAAGTAGACTTGATGGCAACAGGTTTAGTTTGGTTTATTAAAGAGACTGTTCGTCATAGAGAAAAAGTTCAGGTCTTTTATCTGAAAACCTGAATCTTCCTCTCAGTTTTAGGTAAGTCATAACTGCACCTGGTGCTCTTTCCTCATTTTAGAAGGGTCCTTGTTGGATAAAATAAATAAGCAGGTAAACATTCACAAACACATGTTTCTATAGAAATAAAGCACGTGAACTTATAGATACCTATGAAGTCAAGGAAAGGGTGATTTCTTCTGTTTTATCCAGTAAATATTTCTTCATGGTGTGTGAGGTGTCCAGCACTTTAACAGGAGCCTGAGGAAAGGAAAGTGGTCTCCCTTGTAAGGAACTCCTAAGGCTTTGGGAGATACCGTGGCCGTTGAGAGGCATGTGTGAGAGTAGAGAAAGGAGTGATTGTGTCTGGAAAGGGCCTGTGGGAGGGCCCAGGAAAGGATTCAGAAAAAAGGGAGCAGTTGAATTGGATCTTAGAAGAAGAGCAGTTTTTAAGGGTGGACAAAGAAGGCAAAGAGACACTCGTGAGAGAAAGCATGGAAGTATGGAAGGGGGTCATGTGGCTAAAATTTAAAGGTGCTGAGTGGAAGTGAGGAAGCTGGGAAGTTGCACAGGGTTTGAGTCAAAAATAATTTGTCCTGTAGAAAGTAAGGAACTGTGGGGAGTCTTTAAGCAGATGAATGATGAGATTGGATTGTGTTCCTGAGAAAGATCATCTGATGGGTTCGAAGGAGGCCCCCCCCCCCCGAAAGCAAGATTCAAGTTTGCAAGGATGAGGTCCAGGTCCAAGATGGTGGAGTAGATGTGGAGGGAAAAAAACCATACAAGAGTTGGCAACAGGTAGACTGAATGATGGTGATTAATTGAAAACAGGGAGTGAAGGAGGAGGAAAGCTGATCCAGTTTCTGGCAGAAGTCATCAAGGTCTGTAGGCCTTATTCCTTTAGACAGATGAAACCTTGGGAAGACAGTGGTTGGTGGATGGGTAGGGCAGATGAGAAACACAGGGATGTGCTGGAATAGAAGCACATGTGGACATTAGGTGGTATGTCTGGTGTCTAACAGACATTTAGAAATACCTGGCAATTCTGGCTAGCAGGCTTAAGGGACTGCTGTCATTAGAGGGATAGGGGAAAGTAGTATCAGAAAGTCAAAGAACAACACAGTCTGAAACAGAGCTGGTCAGTATTATCAAATATTGAAGAGAAGACATGTAAGAAATAACTGAGACGGTTCCACTGGCTTTGATCTTTGGGCCAGAGCAGTCAGTGAAGCAGTGGAGATGGAGAATAAGTGACGCGCTAGGAGGTAGCTGCAGAGAATGGTGGGAATGACCATTTTTGATTGAGTTTGGCTAAGAGTGGAAACAGAGGACCCCAGGTAAGACATCAGGACTTTCCTTTTTAGAATCAGTGGGATTAGGGTCCAAGTAAGGTTTTATTTTTTTAGACTCATATGGCTACTAATTAAACTCCTCACCCCAGTATGAATATGATGCCTTGGTCTGTAGCTCAGGGTAAGTAGTACACTATAAAGTATATATAATTTTTTTGTAAAAGACTACTCTTTATTTTTGTTTTCCAAGTAATGTCAGGATGCTTGTTTTGAGTGTCCTGTTTTTAAAGCACTGGTCCCTGCCATGAGATGTTATGTTCCTTTCTGGAAGGCCCTTGGGAGTCATCAGTCACCGTGTTGGACGGTTAAATAAGTGATGTCCTTTGCTGTCGGCTGGAGTAAGGGGGGTGCAGACTTGTGACTCATGCGTTCTCATTCACAGTGCGTTGAGTAATACACTGGGTACCAACGCCTAATTAAGCATGCTGACGATGTTGTCACTGAGCTCCAGTTTTCCTCAATGGGGCTAGATTCCTGTCACCAGAGGCTCTTTATGCCAGGATCGGAGGCTAAAATATTTGTCCTTTTTTTTTTTTGTTTATTGCATCTAGGATGGTGTCTTCCCTAGTATACTGCATTTGACTGCTGTGTATTTGTCTCTGGTTCTCAGTTGGATCTGTAGGGTTGCTGCTGCTTTTCCCCAACAAAGAGCTCCTTGGAAGTTTTTCCATCCTCAGTGCCCCTCTAGGCTGCCTTCAGGGAGGCCAGAAGCCATGTACAGTGCATTTTATAATGCAGGCCCTGCCTCTGACAGGAGGCCAGTGCCATAGCCCTCAGCAGGGCAAACGCTGGGCTCCCTGGACAGACCTCTCCTTGTTCCCACCACATTAATTAGCTGTCATCTTAGAAGGCAATGAAACCAATTGTTCCGGTACTGCCCTGGCCAAGCCAACTCTGCAAGAGGTAGCAAGCTGCCAGCTTTCCTGCTCTTTGCTCAGGAATCTGTGTTCCAGCAGCCTGTCGGGAAAAACAAGCCACTTTGGGGTTTTAAATGCTGCCTCAGAGATGCCAGCAATGGGGTTGCTTTTTCAGAGTTGCACCATAAGACTCTCTTGAAATGACTACAAGATCTGAGAGGGTAGTTTGGATTCAGACACATTAAAGTGGGAGATTTACTTGGGAGGCAGAAATTGCCCTATTAAAGCCGGCATGTAGCCCTTTGCCGCTTAGCACACCACTGAACCCAAAATATTGGCCTATTCATTCATTTCCATTCATCATAAATGAGGAGGGAGAATGTGGTGATGACACATGACAAAACCCTGAGGAGGAGGATGCTGTATGTCAAAGGCAGGCTCAGGATTCGACTTGTGCCGGTGGCTTCACAGTGGCCCTAAAGAGACAGGGCAAGTAGGGCTGCTGTCGTTTCTCCCAATGGAGAAAGCAAAGCAGATGATTGCTTAAGGGACCTGTCTAAAGTTGCACGCAAAAACCAGTTGCCATCAAGCTGACTCCAACTCACGGCAGTCTCATGTCTGTCAGAGTAGAATTGTGCTTCGTAGGGTCTTTAGTGGCTGATATCTGGAAGTAGATTGCCAGACCTTTCTTCCAAGATGACTCTTGGAGTACTCGAACCAACAACCGTTCAGTTAGTAGCTGCACATGTTAACTGTTTGCACCTTCCAGGGACTCCAACATCACACCCTGCTGGTACTCCATTCCAGGGCATGTGGCATGACTGTATATCATCTAACTTTCAAAATGACATGGATTTGAAGGGCCAGAAGCTAAAATGGGAAGACCATCACCTAGTCTCTGGGCTGCTGCTAGCACATGGAGTGCTTTTGTACAGATGAAAAAAAAGGTGTCCCCATGCTTCTGAGCAAACATTTAGGAAAAGGTACTTCTACCAGTCTGAGCAAGCACACAGCTTTATGAGCAGGGGTGCAGGCTGGTCTCCAGGCCCCAGCTTGACCCTTACTGTGTATAGTGCACAAAATGTACAACTAGACGTGAGGCTATAGGGGGCTTTTGTGGGGACAAAGGGCCAGTTCATAGGTGTTTGCAACTAGTTGAGCAAAAGTGCTGTTTTATCTCCCCACTGACTTCATTCCCAAGCTGGGGGTGGGGGGCAGTTCATCCACTAAAGATCTCATTGTAAGTGCTCCACCTTAAAAATATTCTTAAGGGACTTTCTGTAAAACTATTTTTCTCTCCCTACAAATTATACTACCCACCCTTCCTTTTTGATATCTGCTGTAGCAAATCGTAAGGCACCACTCTGCCCACAGGACGCGGTCTTTAAAGGAGTCATTTCCTCTTCCATCTCCCCTGGACCATTCACATCATGTTTTTCGTGGCACTGGAACAGGAAGGCACATTGAATAGCAGCGCTGAAAAGGCACTTTGTTGTTTATGTTATTCCTGTGGGCTTGTCTCTGCTAATAATTAGCGCTTCCGGCTTTTTAATTTTTTTTGCCAAAATATTTGCAGGCCTTTTCGTGAACAAATAAGGGATGTTTCTAGACAGAACTGACCACTGCTTTGCAGTCTGGGCAAACCTCTGGCTGTCAGAGCTGTTTGGGATGGGTTTGCTCAGAGAAAGATTATCCTAGTAAGGGAAAAACTTGTAAGTTACCTGGCACTGTTAACATCTTGACTACCGCAGTTCCAGGCAATTTGAAGGAGTCCAGTGTTCCTTTCAGGACAGGGTGCGTCTTGACGGAGGGGTGGTGAACCCATTGATTGTCGTGGCAGAAGTCCAGCCCAGATTCCATTCCCAGCAATGTTCTTGAGCCTCAGTTTCCTCTTTATAATACTTGATAATATTATTTCCCTAGTCTAGCTCACAGACTTGTGCTGGAGCAGGTAAATGGAATTGTGTTTAAGTGTGCCATGCTAACTCGCACACATTATAAAAATGCCTACTAACCAAAAAGCTGGCAGTTCGGATCCACCAGCTGCTCCTTGAAAACTCTGGGGGGTACTTCTACTCTGTCCTATGAGGGTTGCTATGAGTTGGAATCAACTCGACAGCAGTGGGGTTCTTTGTGGGTTATTAGACTCTAAGGATATTCTCCAAAGGAAAATCAACCAAGGAGAGTGGCATGTTCCCTACATTTACTTTAAAGGGGACATCTGCTGTAGTCTCTGTTGCATTTTCTCCTGATAGAAAGGAGATTAAGAGGCATAAATGGTCCAACCGTCTCCCTGGCTCCTGTACTGCATACCTTGCCGTTCTAATCAGGTCTCTCAGACTTCGTCTTAAGAAGAAAGTCCTTCTGCCTACCTGGGATTACCTAAGTCTCTTTGTTCCTTTGCATACCCTTAAGGATCTTACCCCTTCAATTCTCTATTTTTCTCTGTTACTGTTAGCATCACTCAACCAGCTGGTTTTTCTGACTAGGCAAAAAAGACTGAAGCCCTGTATGTCAGCAGATGAGCTGCATGGAAGGAGCGGGCTGGATATGAAGGATGGATGAGAATGCCACAAACAGGAGAGTGCCTGTCCATTAAAGGAGGCACCTGCAACTCAGCTTCAGGCACCTCTTATCTGTTGTTGCACTGACCCGCGCTTCTTCCTGATCTGCTGTAGCATAGCTCCCACCCCAAGTAAATCATTCTTTCCTTAGTTGATGGAAACATTCCTTTAAAAGCATTTGCCACTCTAAGTCGTAGTATCTCCATGTGTGTCAGAGTAGAACTGTGTCCTGTAGGGTTTTGCTGATTTTTCACAAGTAGTTCACAAGGCATTTCTTTCTGAGGTGTGTCTGGGTGGACTTGAACTTCCAGGCTTTTGGTTAGCAGCTGATGTTAACTATTTGCATCACCAAAAACCAAGCCCATGGCTGTCAAGTCGGTTGCAACTCAGCAACCTTATAGGACAGTCTAGAACTGCCCCATAGAGTTTCCAAGGAGTGCCTGGAGGATTTGAACTGCCAGCCTTTTGGCTAGTGGCTGTAGCCCTTAACCACTATGCCACTAGGGTTGCCATTTGCATCATCAAAGGATTCTGTTATACTTTTAGGACCCTTTTATCTAGACCAGCTTAGATCTTTCTGCCCTCGGGTTTCCAAGGTTTTGCTCTTTCTTCAAGAATCCACCAAACACTCCTTGGGAAACCTATGGGACTGTTCTACTCTGTCCTGTAGGTACATTATGAGTCAGAACCAGCTGTTATCCCAGTCACCATTCTTTCCTTCCAAATCGTAGGTACTGTTTTGAATTCCACAGTGTTTCTGGATTAGGAGGCCATCTTTGTGATTCTGAAGAGATTTCTGTAAGACTGAGGAGAGGACTTGATGCAGAGGACGGGCAAAAGCCTTGTCATTATACAGATGTTATTTCCCTAAGTTAAATAACTTAGGTGGTTCATGTGACAATATAATCCTGCTTAGATAAAACTACTTTACAAAATAAAACCCACAGAGGAACTTGGTGGGTTTTCTAATGTACTTACCAACTTAGTCTTGATAGCCACTTGCATTAGCAGGAGTTCCCAGTATTCTATCTGAAGTTGATAATGGAATATTGCATTAAAAGAATTTACCACTAGAGGATTTTGCCTAAAAAAGGAAGTGTCAGCTCCAATTTGGGTTCAGGAATGGTGTCTGACTCTCATACTAACTCTTTACAAGAAGCAAAAGTAGACATCGCTGGTGGAGGATGACGTGTGATAAAAGTTTCAATTTTCTGACAAGAACTGGAACCAGGCACTCCTGCTAACATTGGTTGTTTTAAAAGCTCTAGTTCGTTGAGCTGTATCCTAGCCAGTCAGTCCTGAAATGCTAAAAAATAATAATGTTACATTAACACTTTGCAGTTTAGAACCACTTTCGTATATAATAAAACCAAACCCAACCCACTGCTGTTGAGCTGATTCTGACTAATGATGCCCCTACAGGACAGAGTAGAACTGCCCCATAGGTTTTTCAAGAAGTGGCTGGTTGATTCAAACTACCAACCTTTTGGTTAGCAAACATAGCTCTTAACCACCCTGCCACCAAGGTTCCTCATGAGTAATATTTTCCTTAATCTTTATAGTCGTTCTCACTGTGAGGTAGGTAGGTTTTCTTTCTTTCTTTTTTTCTTAATTTTATTGTACAGATTAAAAAATAGGCAGGTTCAGAAATATTTAGTGACCTGCCTGATGGCATGTAATAACAGGTGGTATGTGGAGATTCATATTCACATCTTCCATTTCCAATTTCTGCCTACAATGGGTGATTTTAAGAATACTAGGGATTCATTGAGCAGCTGGTTGAAGGCACAGGTCTTCCAGTTAGAATTTATTATTTTATTTTATTCTAGTGTATTTATCTTGGGCTGAAACACATATGGGCCTGGGAGAAATAAAGGATAATGCAAAGAGCAGATATAGTCAGTTTGAGTGGAAATGTGGCTTTTGGTTTTGTTTTTTTCTAGACTTGATTGTAACAGGGAAAGGCTTTGCTGGGTAGTTGAAGAAAGAGAATGAGTTTTTCCTTGATCTTGTCCTATTGTGGGATAAGAAATTGATAATGACAGGGAAAAATAGAAGACAGAAGGAGCAATTGCCTGTGTTTTGACTTGACTGTGCTTCTCCCTGGTCTGTTGTATAGCTCCCACTCCAAGCCAACAGTTGGAATACTACCTGGAAGATTTGGGCCGTCAGCCAGCTGCTGAGAGTTGAATGAATCCGTGTTCTTTTTAAAACCACAAATTGTAGGCAGCAATTGGAAATGGAAGATGTAAATTTGAATGTCAGCATACCACCTGTTACGTGCATGTCCTCAGTAGGTTACTTTGGTTACTGAGGACCGCGTCCAACTGATGTGTTTTAAGGTATTTGTCACTGGTTTCTGCTAGGCAACGGCTTAATGGGACCGTCCTTGCGCTGTAGCCGGCTCACAGGTAACCTGAGGTTGGTGTTCTCCTGCATCCCTAAGAACTCACGAACCTGGGGTCTTTGTAAGTTTCTCTGAAAGGAATTGAGACTACAGCTGGGACAAGCGCTCCTTACTGTCTCAGTGACAGTTTGCAGACGAACACTTTGGCACCAGCTGGATTCTGCTAAGATAGTGGGGCACTCTGTATGAGATCCTGGTGTGATAGTGAAACCTTGCCCAGGGGGCCTCTCTGAGCCACAGACTCAGCCAGAGATCCCAGTAAACATGGTAAAACTGAGATGGAGCTGCAAACCTGAGGGCCTCAAAAAAAAAAAAAAAAAAAACCAGAACAAAACATTGCAATTGACTGGATTCTGACTCGCAGTGACCTTGTAGGATGGAATAGGACTGCCTCTATAGAGTTTCCAAGGAGCACCTAATGGATTCGAACGGCCAACCTTTTGGTTAGCAGCCCTCGCACCTAACTACTGTGCCAGCAGGGTTTCCCCCAGAGTTCAGGGGACCAAAACTGGTGAATAAGCAATGGAGCATCTGATTGTTATTCATCTCCAGTTCCATGCAGAAAACATGCCTAGGAGGGGTGCAGATTTTACCCTAAAGAAATTGCATGGTAATCTGAAAGTTGATGACTATAGTTAATGTGTTCTCTCCATTTCTAAAGAAACCCTGTGGTGCCTTGTAGACTTTGTTTTGTCTCCATCAGAAAGACAGATTCCACACTAAATGGTTAATTGGGTGAATTTCCTGTGACATCTAGGGCACCTTTGCAAAAATACCCAGAAGATTCGCATCCTTTCCACCCGCACTTTTGCCCGAGACTTTTGCTGATTCCCATCTATCAGTCTGATTCACAGAAGATGCCGTTCAGTAAACCACAATGTGGTCGGTCATCAGGACCTAGTCATCTTTTTCTTGGGCTCTATGAGAAGAACAAAGAAATAACATTTACCCTGTAACTCAGAATCGAAGCCACTCCTGAAGTCCGTATTTCTGCCCAAGATTGCACAGGTCTATCAAACAAATGGTAACACACATGAGGAATGTGCTGCTTACTTCAGTATAGCATACGAGGCCAAAAGGATAGTACTTGCCCAGAAGGAAAGGTAGAAGGGGAAAAGAAAACTGGATGAATGGACAAGGAGAACTCAGGTATAAAGGGAAAGGAGGAGAGTGCTGACACATTGTAAAGATTGCAACCAGCGTCACAAAACAATTTGTGTATGCATTTTTAAATGAGAAGTTAGTTTGTGCTGTAAACTTGCACTGAAATCACAGTAAAAAATTTAAAAAACCATCAAATACCGTTTACCGGGCCTTGACCTCCCATTAGAGCTAGCCCATTTCTGCAAGGGACTACATCTCTGACCTTGTCAATTTTTGACTCATTCACTCAGCCATAACCTCTGTAACCTCCTTACTGTCCCCAGAACACTTCAGCTTCTCGCCCAGCTAGCATGCCTCTCTACCTTTCTGGAACCATCTTCCCTCAGATATCCATGTGGTGCATACCCTCACCTTGAGAGACAGAGAGAAAACAGGCTGGAAAAAGGAGCAGGAAGAATATGCCATGTTTTCTTCCAGCACCACATTAAGTCCGAAGGGTTAGCCGTATCAAAACCAAACCCAATGCCAATGAGTCAACTCCAACTCATAGCAACCCTATAAGCAGCCCTTTAGAATCAAGTAGAGCTTCCCAATAGGCTTTCTAAGGCTGTGCAGAAGCAGACTGTCACATCTTTTTCCTGTGGAGCGGCTGGTGGCTGGTGGCTGGTGGCAAGCAAAAAATTTAACCACTTCTTACTGGGGCTCATGTCCTTATGGTTCCCAACCAAACCCACTGCTGCTCAGTCAGTTCTGACTCATAGTGACCCTACAGACAGAGCAGAACTGCCCCATAGAGTTTCTGGGGAGAATCTGGTGGGTTTGAACTGCCAGCCTTCTGGTTAGCAAGTATGGGTTGTTAGTGGTCTTTAGATAGTGATGTTTAACCTTAGTAAGTAAAGAACTTTTCCGTAGTGCAAGTGGTTCGTGTATTTGGTACTGTCTGAAGGCTGGGAGTTTTCTCTATCCTAAGATAACTTGGAAGAAAGGTCTGGTGATCTACTTCTGAAAAATCAGCCACTGAAAACTCTGTGGAGCACACTTCTACTCTGAAACACATCGAGTTGCTGTAAGTCAGAATCAGCTTGACTACAAATGGTGCACCCTCACTAAAATCCAGTTTTTTAATTGCGATTCTAAAAAGAAAATGATACTTTCAGGACAAATGTAATCAGATTACTCATACCTTAATCCATCTCTTTTTACTTTTATTTATTTCTCTTTGTAGGTATCTCTAATAGAACCCACTGCTTTGAGCTCAGTTGCCTAGCAGTCTGTTATTTGAGCCCATTCATTGAGTGTCAGGAGGCCAGGAGAGGAGGGGTAGGAATCTAGTCTGGCAGTTTGACGTTGCTGTAGTAGAAATTGTGGGTCATTGGGGTGCCCTTAATTATGAATGTCTTCTCATTGAGATCACACCTCAAGTTTGGGGAGACTAAAAGGTACGCATGCCAACCATAGCCTTGCAGAAGATGGACATACTCAGTGGAGTATCTCAGGAATCCCAGAGTCAGCTCAGCTGGGATTAGGCAGTACAGCTGAATTTCTCAGGTGCAGCAGAAAAGCTGTCTTACCAAGAATGAGAGAATCTCGAGGCTCAGAGGTCAGCAAGCAGCACGTGGGAAACTAGGCCAATGTGTTGGTGTCTCAGCATCCCATGGCCTTAGAAAGCATGCAGTAAGCATGCTGATAGGTATTATCATTATCATTATCAGTTTTTCTGTTTCTCTAAGCAGTCTTCAACAAAACATCTCCAAGACAGAGCAAATAGAAAGTCAGAATTAAAATGTCTTTTCTCTAAATCTTAGTTATTTTTAATCCCCAAATATCAGTGTAGTTTTTACTCCAACATTTTACCCAACAGCATGTCTAAACTGGTTTTGGTGAAAACTTGGTCCGTTTTCTTAGCCAAGGAATGTTGTTTGTTGAGTCTGCCCTTCTGCTCACACTGTAACAGTGGGACTGATCAGGCCACAAAGAGAGAATTCATTTGATAGTCTGTTACGCCTTTCTTCATGAACTCTTTCCCGGGGCGATTTGATGTATTGAAAATGAAATTCATAGGCCAAGTAGTCGTTTGAATGGCTTCTAAGCTGTATACCTTAGCTAAGTGAAAGAGGGTATTCTCATTTTTAATAATTTTCACATATACATTTCAGAGTTTCCTGATAAACATAAGAGAAGCCATATTTTCAGGAAGTAGAGGGCACTCTCAACTTGAACACAAAATAGAATAGCACTACCTCCCAAGAAACTACCAGACTTGCCTACTAAGAGTTTACCTACAACTCAGTTTCTCCTTGTATTTTAAGAAGAAAATCTAAGGATGTGGCCTAGTCACCCTTTTGTGTAATGAACATCATATGCCAGAGACCTTTAACTGTCAAACTGCCTTAAAAACAGCTGGCATATTCTGTGTGTTTCACATGCTCATTTTATTTATGTGTTTAATTCTTAATAATTGAGTATGAGCCTTAATAAGTCTAAAACAGATAATGGTGATTATCATAGGCCTCTTTTAAATAAAAGAGGGAAGAGGGTGCCTCAGAATAAAATATACAATACTCCTATTCTGAGACTATACCTGAAAGGAACATTTGTGCCAAATTGCAGTGATTTTGCCCAGTTTATTTTGTGAAAATTGCAGAATGATGATTGCTCTGTTGCCAGTCATTTTTTCTGTGACCATGCTGCTTTAAATACATACTTAGAGCTGTGGACTTTTTATTTGCTCCCATTTGCCCTTGTAGGAAATGTCAGTGCAAAATTTGAGCCTTCAGTGTGAGACTCTGGATAATTTTTTTTTATTTAAATACTTCCAGTGTCTATTTTTAATGCCAGTCTCTCACCACAAGGCAGTAAAGAAAGGCTTTCTAATATGTGTTATAGGTGCAAAGATTTTGTCTTTTATAGGTCAGCATAAACTCCCATGGGGGTAGAAAATATTAGTGAAAATTCTGTGTGTGTGCGCGCGTGTGTGTGTGTCTGTATGCAGTCCATTTTCGTTCAGCTGAGCCTTTTAAAAGCATGCATGCGTGAGGCAAACGATCTGGGGGTCTACCTGTTACAGGAATGGGGTTCAGTAGCTGCTGGTAGAAGGAGTGCTGTAATATTCCTTCCGTTGCAAGTCCCTCCCCAGAGTTCAGTGGTTGCTCCTTGAAGAGTTCCCAGCAGTAGCTGTGTCTGACCTGCTTTCCCCGCCTGCCTCTCTGTTCATCTCTCTGTCCAGTCCAGAAGCTTCCTAGAGGAAATGGAAGCATATGAATTGTGACCTTGGGTCTCAAAGATAAGGAACTGCTCCTGCCAACTGGAATTCTAAGCCCAAATCGTCTCCCTCTCAACCCTCTTTTAGTATCTGGCATATTGTTGTGACCTAGAATATAAAATGAGTAATGCAAGGCTGATAATGCATCCTTTTGTTTTTTCTTTTATTATTTGATTCAGACATAAGACTATGTATAACGTGTATGCTATAAAAGATAATAAAATGCACACACACGCATTAAATACCCAATCTGAGACTTAGAACAGAGATAACTTGCATCTGTGTACATGCTGATAAAAAGTACAGTTTTTATTTAGAAATAAATGTGTGAATTCTTTCCTATCACAGGCTGCATCTAAAACCAAAAAAGTATCTGTAGTCAACCATTTCCTGAGTGTACCATGCATCCAAAATGGTAGGGAAAGAAATGTAACCTAACTTTTTTTTTTTTTTAAAGAAAGAAACGTATATTTTTTTGAGCAGTTACTACAGAGAAAAATGTCCAGATTCCCAGACAGGAAGAATGAATTAAAGATGAATCACTGAGTCACTTGGAAAGGTTATGCTCTCCAGTTGTCGGTGAAGAAAACAAAACAGACAGTCAGAAGTTGAACTTGGCCCTCTCAGAAATCTCTGAAGTGTTAAAAACAAAGCTTTCTGTCATCATCAATTGGACACAGGAATGCTGAAATATTAGGAAAGGTATTTTTTTGGTTAAGATTGTAATTAAATACACCATTCGGTGTATTTTTCAGTTCTGCAACTTCATCAGAAAGATAAGAATACCATTTCAGGTTTTTAACCCACTGTGGGTTGGAATCCACTCAGCAGCCGTGGGCATTGGGTACCCAGTAAGTTTTCAGTAGAAAACTGACCATTCTCAAAGCTCACCAGATGTTTCCTGCATGTAAAGGAGAGCAATTTCCAGTCCTTCTCAGTCCCTCTAGTTCAGGGATCCTTATGTAAATTATGGTGTAAGTGATATTTTAGGGTGGGCGCCTTCTGAGTAGAAACCTTGGTGGCATAGTTGGCTAAGTGCTACGTCTGCTAAGCAAAAAAGTCAGCAGTTCAGATCCACCAGGCGCTCCTTGGAAACTCTATGGGACAGTTCTCCTCCGACCTCTAGGATCACTGTGAGTTGGAACCGACTCGATGGCAGTGGCTTTGGTCATGGGTATCTTGTGGGCAGGAACCCTGGAGACATAGTGGTTAAGCGCTACGGCTGCTAACCAAAAGGTCGGCAGTTCGATTCTACCCAGGTGCTCCTTGGAAACACCTTAGAAACTGTCCTATAGGACCACTTCACTCTGTCATACAGTGTTGCTATGAGTTGGAATCAGCTCTGTGACAATGAGTGTTTGTGACTCGTGGGCCCAGTATGCTTGGCAGTCCTAGGACAGTTTCAAGAGGATGTGCAGCACATGTGTGGAAAGTGAAACCTGCGCTTAGTTGGGAATCCAGTCTTTGAATAAAATCCAGCAAGGAATCCTAAACAGAGTTTAGCCTGAGTATGAAGGCTCTTTCACAGTGAAAATTCTGAAAGGATCAAATTCTTCACTCTTCGTATTCCAAAATACTCAGCTCAGAATTTGAGGTGCCTTGTAACTCAATCTGAATAAAGTTGAGCAGTATGATGTTTTTAGGAAAACAGATTTAAGTCCATTCAAAAATGTTCATATCTTTCTTTTGTTATCTTAATTCTAAACGAGCCAGTGAAATGGATTGCAAAGAATAAAGCAGTATGTGACGAGCCATTCTGTTCATCAAAAGTGAGACTCTTAATAAGGTCTTCTTATTCTTAATCAATCAAGTCTGACTTCCGGTTTGGGTTAACACGTGCAGAAAGAATTTTGACTAGTCATTGGCCGCTGTAGCAGTTGCTAATGTAATTCCATCCACCAGGAGGTTTGGGGGAGAAGTGAGGTAGAGCCTGAAAGAAATGGAAGTTTTAAAGCAACAGAATGGAGAAGATGTGATCTCCAACCCAGCAAGAATGTTCTCCAAAGAAGAAAGGTGTAATCAGGTTGCCATCTGAGGTTAGGGCACATTTTTTCCTAAGAGGCAGTTGTCAGAGACTGAAGGTTTATTTTATTATGAATTTTTTCCACGTGAACATCACAAGTGTTGCCTAGAAATAATTTTTTCAGAATTTCTGTTCAAAAATCTTAAACTCTACCATTGGGATTCTGTTTTTAATGTGTACATTTATTTGCATTGAACTACATAAGTAATGCTGTTCTTCATAGACCAAAAACTAAGCCCACTGCCCTCAAGCAGAATCTGAATCATAGCAGCCGTACAGAGCAGAGTAGAACTGCCGCGTAGGAGTTTCCAAGGGATGCCTGGTGGATTTGAACTGCTGACCTTTTTGGTTAGCAGCTGTACCTCTTAACCACTATGCTACCTGTATTTCCATTCTTTGTAGAGAAATCAGAAGATGTTGATAAAGATGAATTTCAAAATCAAAGTCTCCTAATGTCTCAAATACCTGGATATAGTCATGCTTAGTATTTTGTTTTATTTCTTTTAGCATGTTTATTTTACACATTTAAATTTTTAAATAAAAATGGTCAGATAGTTCAAGGACCCAAATGTAGGTCTTCACTATCCCCGTCTCCCTACTCAGGCTTAAAGAAGAGAAAACCTGGGGGAGGGAGTCATGAGTCCATTCCTGAAACTGTTCTTTCTATTGGACACACAGGATTGAAGTTCAGATTTTACAGTCTGCTGTTTAGTTCCAATATTATGTATTTTAGCATCATTTCATATAATTAATACATTTCTAAGTCATTTTGATACTTTTTTGAGAACAATGATTAAATAATGATTTTATTGCTTTTATGAAAAATTATGCACTTGTTCTGTTTAAAAGCTGGCTTTTTAAAAAAGTCAATCATTATAAGGAAACGACTTTAAAAAGACAGAATCCCAGCGCTGAGAAACAGCTGTCATTAGCATTTGGGAAACATCATTCCAGATGGATAGAGAGAAGAATTGATTGACTTATCATGTTTTATAAGAATTGTTTGTAGGATTATCTTAGTTTTTTTGAACTAAGAAGAGAAAGAAATTGAGGAGAGACTTAAAAAAAAAAGACCCAAATTTCAGCATGACAAAGAAAATTGCTTCATAAAAGATCCCTTTACAACTAAAAGGTTAAAAGAAGCATAGTTTTTGAAATCATTGTCATTTTTTTAAACTATACATTCCAGTTTAGGCCACATATGTGTACTCCTTGCTGTGAAAGATAGGGTGAAATTAGAAAACTTATGTCTTATCTCCTTCACTCACCTTTTAGTATTTGATGATTACATTATTCTTAGTTTGACAAATTATTCTTAGTTGACAAATATTCTTAATGTGTTCTGTAAACATAATCTGTCCATAGTTTAATTTTAGTTCTGTATTTTAATAGATACAGGACTTCACAGTAAGTTGTCTGTTAAATTCAGGTTGTCTGAACTGAAATGCATGCTGTAGTTTTGTTTTTATTATTTAAAGAAAAACTCCTGTGTTCCATATTCTTTGCCTTCTTACCTGTTTGGAGTTGTTTTGCTGTGTTTCTTTCTTATTTTGAAGACATTGCTGTGGTATTTTTGTCGTTGATAATTACTGTGGAGAAGACTGGGGCCACGATGGTTTTTCCCCTTGCATTTTGACCTGCCCTTGCTGCCTAAAGATTTGATGTAAAATTTAAAAGCAGAAATGAAACAGATAATTTCAAACAAAGTAACACTGCCTAAGCAATGATGTTTTCTCTGTTTTAAAGAACCTACATTAGCACATATACATTTTCAGACAGAAAAGTTTGCTTGTTTATTTTTTTTTTATAAATCCAAGAAGGGAAGAAATTCTTTCTTATTCAATAATTTGACCTAATTTCAATAATATGACCAAATAACATAGCCAAGGACTGCCTGACAGGATATTGAATTTTCTTGGAGTTAGAGAAGAGGGTCTTGAGAGATCAGAGGGGCAGTAATCATGGGAATCAGGAAATGAGAGGGGAAATACGAGAAGGATTTACAGGCCTAAATTCTAGGATGATCCTTGAAGTAATTAGTTTTAAAGTATTAGTTTCACCTCCTGATTAATTATTCTAGTCTAAAGAGTTAATAAACCAAAAACCAAACCAAACTCTGGCCTATAGAGTTGCTATGAGTCCAAATCCACTGGACAGCATGTAGCAGCAACAGAAAGTTCTCTTTAAAAAAAATCAGTCAGTTCAAGGACCCAAATGTAGATCTTCACTATTCCCATCTCCCTCGTCAGGTCAGGTTTAAAGAAGAGACGACCTGGGGGAGGGAGTCATGTGTCCATTCCTAAAACTCGTCTTTCTATTGGACACACAGGATTGAAGTTCATCATCTTTGTCCAAACGTCAGCACTCACTGCCTCTGCAGAACTTGCAGATGTCTCCTGGCTCCTGTCAGCTTCTATGCCAGGAATCAGATCGCCTTAGGACGTTTGAAGCAAATGTAGGCCAGGCTTTGTCCTCAAACTGAGGTTTGCAGTTTTTTCTAAAAGCCACTGGAGTTGCAGAGTGTGGCGCATGACATTTGACTAAGTATGTAGATCTCTGCAGTGTTTAGTTTAATAGGTGGAGTCATGGTGTATTTTAAAGAACTGCCCCTAATTTAAATTTCCTATTCTTTTTCTGTTTTTTTAAAATTAAAAACAGTCTAAGCCGTGGACTCCCTGAAGGTGTAAAACCCTGTCTGCTGAGAATCACAAATCTTAAACAGATGAATAAAAGCCCTTGTACCAATTTCATTTGACAGTTCACATTGTATGTCATGATTAATCTCTTGACAGCTAATGTTTCTTGCAATGGTTGTAAATGAAACCAAACCTACTGCCTTCCGGTAGATTCTACCTCATAGGTAGCTTACGAGACAGAGCGGAACTGCCTCTTAGGGTTTCCGAGGTAGTAATCTTTTTAGAAGCAGACTACTGCATCTTTTTCCCAGGGCTAACTGAGATACTTGAACTGTAGACCTTTGGGTTAGCAACCAGAAGCTTTGCTGCTACACTACCAGGACTCTGGCTTTGGTAAACTGCCAAGGGGAAAAGTATAAAATATTATAACTGAGATCTCTCCATCAAGGTCACATGCAGTGCAGTTAACGGCTATGACAAGAACCTCACATTGCTGTCGCTACATCAGCAGGTTCAAACGGGTAGCTGCAGTGTGATGCTCAGTCATGACCATGTCCCTGTGATCACGGATTTGTTTTCTGTTTTATCACTGTGAGAAATTTCTAAATTCACTTTCAGAAACTGATAGTATTTATTGGTACTCAGTGCCCAAGCTCTAAATGTATTAATACAAAATCGTTTTCTCTATTTTTTTTAAAGAAAATGCTGTTTCCATGTGGTTTTAATTTTATCAGACTGTAGGAATTTTGGACACTGTCTTTGCCTAGATGTTGAAAAAAAAATGTTTTTTTTCCTAGAGGAGCCAAGTCGTTCATACTTTAACTATTGGATCAGCTTCTGCTTGTGGATAGCCTATTTCTACAAAAGGGTGCCAGCTGGAGGATTTACATGAAACCTTTGCAGTTTGCCTTATTGAGCAAATTGCTGCTTAGCCATCGATTGCAGAAGTAAAAATCAGTGTGTGTATGACTAGGCTCCCTACCTAAAGAGGAAGTTGGAGTTTGCTTGCTTGTTTTTCTAAGCCATCATTATATCATATGGCAGAGAAGTTTAGAGAGAAACTTGTGAATCCACAGTTTTACTTGAGCGTAGAATATCACATATCTTTTCAAGAATGGTTTTGTGTCTATTTGTGGCCTTTGTAACCCCTAGAAAGCAGTAAGTTTTTACCATGCCGGCTGGGGTGTTGGCCTTAACCTAACTTCTCTGGATCCCAACTTGCCAGTTGCCTACATTTTCTTCTAATGCAGACAAGTGTTTGAAGAGTAGGCATTCAGAACCAAAAAGAGACCACCCTCAGAGAGAGACATGCTGGTGTCTCTCAGGGAAGGGAGCTAAAAAACCAAAATCCAAACCTGGGACTGTGGAGTTGACTTTGACTGATGGTGACACCTTGTGTCCGAGAGTAGAACTGCTTCATAGGGTTCTCTCAGCTGTAATCTTCACAGAAACAGGTCATCAGACCATTCCAGAGTGCCCCTGGGTGAATTTAAACGGCCAACCGTCAGGTTAGAAGTTGAGTGCAAACCATTTGCACCACCCAAAGTCTAGCTTCCTTCTTGCTGTTTGCCATTGAGTCAATTCTAACTTATAGCAATCCTATATGACAGAGTAGAAGTACCCCATAGTGGTTCCTAGGTTATAATCTTTACAGGACTAAAGGTCTTCCTCCCACAGAGATGCTGGTGGTTTCGAACCTCTGACCTTTTTGGATAGCAGACAAGCACTTAACCGTTGCTCCACCCAAAGCTTAGCTAGGGAGGTGGTATAGTAAAAAAAAATCAATAAAGAAGGACTCCGTACTTGCTGAGCTGTGAAAGCTAGATGAACCCTTGAAACTGAGATAATCCTTAAACCAAATTAATCCCTTGAAGCCTCTTAAAACCAAACAGTAGTTTAGCTTAATTTGTAAAAAATGTCTACCTTGAGCATTGTGGTCTTGTACTAACTGTCTATATGGGATCAAATTGACAACAGCAACTTGACAGATTAGATGGGAACCTTTGGGGGCAGTGAGTTTATAGCAGTGTGGGAGGAACAGCTCAGAAAAGGAGGGTGAGAGTGGTTGCAAACTCGAAGAATGAAATGACTGTCACTGAATTGTACATGTAGTGTTGAACTGATGTATGTGGTGTTGTATATATTCTCAACAACCACCACCAAATAGTTAAAAAGAAAAAAAGAACAGCATGAGGTAGTATATTACTGTTAACTGTTGAGCGTGTGGAGTTCAGAAGAGAGAAAGATCTGTGGGCTGGTTGTAGCAGGAGCTGGCCCCGTAGACCTGCCATTTGCCAGGTCGTTGCCTTTATGTGAAGTACCGAAGGCTTGTGCTGGGAGCGAGTGGTCACAGCTCTGCATGCCTGGCCAGCAGCAGGCAGGCGGGTCTCGGTCCCTCCTCTTCACTTTGTTGTGCCTTGTGTAGTCAGTGACCTGACAACTGTACAAGGTGACTGTGCTAACTTAGCTTCCTTCTCTGAGGCATCGTGGATGTTAAGTGATTGGCTGCACATGTGGTTAGATCACAGAAAGACTTGCATACATCCCTGGTAGGAGCTTTTTTTTCCAACCACTGCTAACCAAAAGGTCAGAAACCCTGGTGGCATTAGTGGGTTAAGTGCTACATCTGCTAGCCAAAAGATTGGCAGTTTAAATCCGCCAGGCACTTCTTGGAAACTCTGTGGGGAAATTCTGTTCTGATCTCTAGGTCACCATGAGTCGGACCCAACTCTGCAGCAGTGGATTTGGTTTTGGTTTGGAACCCCAAAGGTCAGCAGTTTGTTCCCACCAGCTGCTCCTTGGAAACATTATGGTGCGCTTCTACTCTGTTCTGTAGGGTCAGTAGGAGTCAGAGTCAACTTGGCAGTGACAGGTGGAAGCATTCTTAGAGACTTTGAATTGAACTCTTCCTTCTCTGAGTTCTTCTCCAGTTTCCTTCCTTTTGTTATTTGTGTTGATGACCCTCTTACTGTTTGCATCTCTGTGTCTCCTTAGTTGCCTGTCGCAGTACTGTGCATAATAAATGTTTTAATGTTAAATAAAGCAGAGCATTTCACACGTAAATAATCAGAGGGATCATTTCAAAGTAGGGTTCTTCTAGAAAGCCTGGGGAATGCATGTTGTTAATAAGAAGCAATGCACGGTGTCTTCTTGTTATCATAGACTAATACTCCCAAATCATGTGTTTAGGAGTTTCTGTGTGCTTTTCTAAATGTTATCTAAGTATTTTACTGTTAATTTTATAAATGCTGCCGTTCTTTGCCTAGTAAAATATCTTATTACCTAGTGCCACATCTCCAAGCATCTCTTGCCCAAATCACATTTCAGTTACATATGTCTCTGTAGGAAATAATGCTTGCAGAGCTGGCTACCTAGTGTGTAGTGTAATTTTCAAACCAAATAATGTTGTGAATTTTGGAATAAGGGCTTTGGTGTTGCACATCTGGATATAAGGGAAAATAAAAGGGACCTGTAAGGAAAGCCCTAGGCTGGCTTTGTTTTTCAACTACTGCTATTTATGAATCTGCATTAGAGAGCAAAAGATGCTGAACAATTGTAGGTGGTGGATACTGCACAGAGAAGATTAAGAAGCATGGAACCTTTGTCTTACTAAAATTCAGATTTTTCTGCCCCGTATTGAAGAATTAAAAAAGCTGTGCAGCTCCCCCCCAACCAAAAAAAAGGGCTGTAAATGGTGCCTGGGGTGTGGGATTGGTTTGAATGTCTCTGAAGAGTGTCTTTGACCTAAATGTAGTACATCTTCAGTAACTCAGAGCTGAGGCACCTCAGATGAGAGCAGCTTATGGTGCAGGGCCAGGGGAGAACTCTCCTGCAGTTGATGCCTCCCAGAGGCAGACTGGTGAGGGCAATTACCTACTACCGGGTCAGGTCCCCTGAGACATCCTTAGGATACTGAAGGCAAGGAACATGAATACAGAAAAGTGCTCACAAAGACTTAGTGGCCACCATTCATCCTTTTCCTTAAACATTTGCTTTTGAGGGTGTGGTTTCACAAGAATGCTGCTTCTGTGATCCTATAATATGTAATTGCTGTATTTCCATTCTGTCATATGAGCATTTTTACAGGCACAGTCATATTAAAATCAAGATGTTTAGTGCTTCTAGCAACAAAACCAAATATTAAGACATGCAGCGCAAACCATCATTCTGACACATTGTAAGTGGATGTCTTCGGGTTCTCAGAACACAGTCTAGTACTTTTCCACTGTACTATATTTAACAGTTTTTTTTTTTATAATGGAGTGATACTAATTAATAATTTTTCCACTTCCCAGAGGCTGATCATCATCGATGTTACATCAAAGTGTATTATCGATGATAGGAATGATGATTTATATTACATTAGTGGAACTAGTTCCTGCTGATACATTGCTACTATGGATTATTTTTTATTTTTGTTTAAAAACAATTGACTTCTGTCAGCAGCATCTATAAAGCACCAACTGTATAATAACCATTAAAAAAAAAACAACAGTGCCATCGAGTCAATTCTGACTCATAGTGACCCTAAAGTCAGAGTAGAATTGCCCCATAGAATTTCCAGGGAGCTCCTGGGAGATTTGAACTGCCAACCTTTTGGTTAGCAGACCTAGCACTTAACCACTATGCCACTAGGGTTTCTATAGTATGAGATATTAAGGTTATAAAAACAGGAGACAGAATCTGTCCCTAAATTCTTTGAACTGCTGAAATGTATATTTGATTACTAGAACAATTAAACCTTTATGCCTAATCTGCAAACCAGTCTTCAGCAGAGCTCCGGAAGTTTCTTCATCACTCACTCTCTAGTACAGAATATGTACCTCTTTTCTCACCTCCTGGTTCCGTGCAGCCAACCCAGCAGGTACCTAGCGTCTACAGTAAGCAGCGCAGACTCCCTGTCTCCTCAGCACACATCTCTGATTTGAGATTAGCTGACTGAATACAGAGGTTGGTCTGTTAAACAAGTGTCAGATCTAAAACAGTTTCTAATCAGTGCAATCCATGGATAAAAATGGTTTTGTCTCTTGACGGCACTTGGCATAAAGTTATTATTAATTCAGTGATCTTTCTCTGGTTCTAATTCAACATTTACTTCCATGTTTTATAAATAAAAAGATCGCATAAAAGCAAACCAAACTCATTGCCATCGAGTCAATTCTGATTCATATCAACCCTATAGAACAGAGTAGGACTGCCCCGTACGGTTTCCAAGGATCACCTGGTGGATTCAAACTGCAGACCTTTGGGTTAGCAGTCATAGCATTTAACCACTACACCACCAGGGTTTCCCACACAAAAGTATGTAGCTGTAAATGGGAAGAAGTACATCACTGACATGTGCTTAATTACTAATCTGTGATACTAATTTTCCATACCCTGTCATCTGTTGTGAAAAGGCTTTTATTGAAATCTCCCTAGTAAATTTCCTTCTTCACTGGTATTAGTCAGCTGCTCTTTCAAGCTAATTGAAGGATGTTGCATTTTTAATTTTTAACACGGGTTAAAAAACAGCACTGAAACTTCCTTTGAAAGGTTTATTTTCCCCAAGTTTTAAACATTTATATCTCAGATAATTTTTTTTCTCTGTTTTCCTCCCTAGTGAATGACTTTATGTTGGTTTTGACAGCAACATCACATCACAATGCAAACATTCCCCAACATCCATTTTCAGAATGCTCTTTCTGCAGCCCACGTTTCCTAGCCGTGGCTTTCTCACTCCTTGTTCAAATGCTCTTTTGCCTTAAAGGGTAGGTTGAACATGTTTATAAAAAATATCTGCTACATAGCCTGCTCCTTCCGTGCCTTGTCATGACCAGGAAAAAAAAGGGAACATATTTGGAACACTTGCCGTTTTGTAAGGGGAACTTGTGCAAGTCCTCCGTGAGATACACAATTCCCATTCAGTCATCTGCTATCAGATAGCTAGCAAATCTCTTGCGGCATAAAATATTTTCATGATTATTCCCCTTCTTGTTATAAACCGTTGTCAAGATTCAACTCTTTAAGATAATAAAATTTGTAAATGTCTCAGCTGGGGACATACTGCCTGAGACAGGCAGCAGTGTACTGAGATAGAAAACAGGAAGAGTCAGGACTCCTCAGGAATTTCCTTCTCCCTTAGAACTCCTAGGTACCACATGTCAGACAGGTGGCACTGCTGTGGCTATTCCATATATGAAATGCAGAAGAACGTAAGAATATTTTTCTTGTTTTGAGGTAGAACATAGAGGTTATGACAGTTTGTCCCAGCACCTCGGCGGATGGTGCTTGCTGCTTTGAACATTGAGGTCTCCACCGGTGGCCCTCGACTTGGCCTGCGAGTTTGCTTATGAATTGGAATCGACTCAAAAGCAATGTTTTCTGTCCTCTTTTAAGTGGAGAATCGTTTAAAACCTTGGCCTCTTCCCAAACTGTAAAGAGTTTGCACTTGACTGCTAACGTCAAGATTTGTGATTTGAACCCATTCCACAGCTAAGGAAGAGGGACCTGGCAATCTGCTTTCATATAGATTACAGCCAAGAAAATCGTGTGGGGCTCACTGTGCAGCACATTACCCTGTAACACCTGGGTTTGCCATGAGTCAGAATGAAATGAAAGGCTTTTTGTTGTTGTTGTTGTTAGTTTGTTTTTCTTCCCAGACCAATTAAATAAGAGTCTTCAGGGTATATAAATCAGTATCTCCAAGGAAGGCATCTAGGCATCAGTAGTTTTTAAATTTCCCAAGTGATTCTAAGGTTCCTCCGAGCTCAAGAGCCACTGATCCACATCTGTGCTTCTCCAACTTCAGTGTGCAGACAAATCTCTTGGGGGTCTTGTTAACCTGAACTCGGTCTGCAGTGGGGTCTGAACTCTTGCATTTCTTGCAAGCTCGCAGGTGATGTGGATCTTCCATTTGGTGGTCTCTCTCTGAGTATAAGAGCTGGACATGCCCTCGTCACCTTCCTCCCTTCCACCCTTCTGGGTGCTCAAGCCTTCTGTCAAGCCACAGAGCTGTAGCTGTGTGGAGAAGTGCCTGAATCTGCTGGGTGAGCCAGTAATTGCCAGTGTCACAAGGAATTTTATTGTGAAGACAAAACGACACTCCTTATTTATGAAACCTTAGATAGGAGTTGGGTTTGTTCTTGGCCTTTCTCCTTCATCTATTGAACAAACCAAGGATGAAGGCGTGGTTTGGGCTCCTGATAGTAAAGTGAACTAGTGCTATTATGGAGAAGGCAGAAGTTATAGAGTGGTTATCTGAAAACATGTTGAATTTACAAATACAGGGGAGAGCAGAATGAAAAAGGTACGTAAGTGATAGTGTGGAATCCCTGGTGGTGTAGTAGTTAAGAGCTGTGGTAGTGAAGAGCTGTGGCTGCGAACCAGAAAGTCGGCAGTTCAGATCTCCCAAACACTCCTTGGAAACTCTACGGGGCTGTCCTACTCTGACCTGCAGGGCTGCTATCAGTCAAAATCAACTTGAGGGCAATGGGATGGAACTGATAGTGTTGGTGGGGCTTTCTGTTGTATTGCCAGCCCTGTAAGCAGTTGTGTACCATGAGGTGTACCATCTGATAAGAATAGCAACTTTTTGGTAAAACAAATGTATTTATGACTCAGAGGTATTAACTTATAGGCTGGGCTGGTATTCACCCATTAGATATTGATAATGCCAAACCATCATTAAAGATATAAAAATTAAAATATGGTAGTTGCTGCCCTGAGCTCCTTGAGTGACCCTAGCAGACTTGGTCCTACCCCTGGATACTCCAGGCCTCCTCATATTCTAGAAACCAAAAGGATGACAGGCCCGCAAGGAGAGTGTAGGGCCCTGCTGTGTTCTGATTGGCCAGTACTGGTGCTGTTCCACTGGTATCTGTTTTTTAATTTCTCACCTGCTTGAGTTGTTTGTGTACTGTAACAGCAAGGGGTCTGAGCCATTATCTGCCCTGGTAATTCAGTTATGGAAAGGAACACTAACCCGGTATGGTTAAGAGACTTCTCTGAGATCATACCAGAGGCCCAGTCAGGCTTCCCAGCATCCTAAGCAGGACTCAGTGTTGTGCTGTCAGTCATATCTTCTTATCCTCATTTTTTTTAATAAAGTATTTCTAGGTAAGTATACAAAAAAGAAGACACTTCAGTTCTACTGTAGAAATATTTCTTGAGCTAATCATCAGTGTTGTACTAAAATATTAGAAATATTAGACAGCCTCTGACCTAAAGTACTGTTGTTGGAAATTCTTAGAAATTGTTAGAAATGCTTAGACACATGGAGCATTAAATAGCAGTGCCAAGTAATCACATAGTTTGGTGCCCTGTGAGTGTTTTGTGGACACTGTGAATGACTCTAGGAGATAGGAATAATTGGGAAGGGCTGGGACGAGGAGGGTAGATGGGATTCTAGGAAACCTGCGTTCCCGTCACAAATACGTCTTCACCACATCCTAGGTGCAGTGTTAGCGCTGTAATTAGCTTTGCTATTACTAATTTCCTTCATAAATGCAAGAATCCTGTGCTACTTTTGCTGCCTACACACTGAATTTGTTTCTGCCTGAAGTTTTGAATACATTTCTTGAAGTCTTTTTGCACCCTCAATAATTTTTTTTTTAGTGTCTACCCTAATTCAGGAAACCCTGGTGGGATAGTAGTTAAGTGCTACAGCTGCTAACCAGAACGTCAGCGGCTTGAGTCCACCACGTCCTCCTTGGAAACAGTGGGGCAATCCTACAATGTCCTGTAGGGTCGTTGTGAGGCTGAATCAACTGCAGTTTTTTTTTTTTTAATACAGATTTTTCCTTCTTGAATCACATATTAATGGAACAGAAAATGAAAGAGAAGACCGTGTTCATAGGCAGCAATTAACCCATATAAGCAATTAGGAAGTTTCTATCTGTGTGTGCAAATTATTTTAAGTTATTGTTATGTATTAGAAAAACAATTTAATGATTATTTAATACCAGCCCACCAACTTTCTTTACCATCCCGTTTTCCTTTTCTCCCTACCCAGTCTTCTGCCTTATGCTTAAAAAACTAAATGAATTTTTCTTTAATTCATCGTTTCCTAGCAAGAGATCAATTTACTAAGGGATGTTAACACTCCAGGAAGGGTGGTATGTCCTACCTCCAACTAAAGGGAATTTTAAAATTTCTGTAGGTAGTGCTCATAGGAGTGGAAAAAGGAAAGAAGTGGTTGTCTTACGCTGTCCATTGTACTCCTAGTAGGCAGGCACAGAAGAAATAGAAGATTATTTCACTGAGTAGTTTCTGTGTAGGTCTGAGTCATAGTTTCTGTGTAGGTCTGTTGGAGTGAAGATGGAAATGTCACTAAAGATGGACTGTAGCTCAGATGACACAGTAACAAGGACGTAGGAGTTGCTGTTAGGTGCTGTGCAGTGGCTTCCAACTCCTGACAGCCCTGTATACAGCAGAGTTAAACAGCATGCCCAGTTCTCACCTCACGATCCTTGCTATGTTTGAGCCTGTTGTTGCACCTTCTGTGTTCTCCCGTCTTGTGGAGGGTCTTGCTCTTTGGCTTTGACCATCACTTTACAATGCATGATGTCCTTCTCTAGGGACTGGTGCCTCCTGATAACATGTCTAAAGCATGTGAGCCAAATTTCACCATCCTTGCTTCTAAGGAGCGTTGTGGCTCTGCTTCTTCCAAGACCAATTTGTTTGTTCTTTGGGGCTAAATTTTAAAATTACAGGAATGCTATTGAAAAGTAGACATAGACTAGCTAAGAGCACCCAAAAGGGACAATATGTGCTTTGTCTTCCTGGAAAAGCTTTGCAAGTTGCTTAGTCTTTTTAAGTTATGTAAAAATGGATTTGATTTTGTTTTGTTCATAATCAATGCTACCAATCACTTTTGACTTCTGTGGAAAGCATATCAGAATTTAAGGGTATAGCGCATCTAGATATATTACCTTGTAGTATCTTCGTGCATGTCCACTTGGATGCTTTAGAAAAGGTTTGGTTATGTTGTGGTCTTTGCATGTGGAGAACCTGACTTTGAGATGAATGCAGTAAAACAAGACTAGGCTTTTTCTATGAAGCAAAAGCTTTGTATGTGTGACTTAAAGTGAGTATGCCTCTAAGGGAAGAACAGTTGTAACTGTCATGTAATCACTCATGGTGATTTGAGTTATGTTGTTATTTGCCTTCAAGTTCATTCCAACTCAGAATGACTTCATATGTGCAAAGTAAAACTGGTCTATAGCAGGTCTCAAGGCTTGCCTTCTGAGTTTCCTCTGTGTAGGTTTGACCTGCCAATCTTTCAGCTAGTAGTGGAGTGCTAAACCTGTTTTATCACCGAGGACTTCTAGTTATCATGTATAACTCATGATTTAAAAAAAAAAATTGTTAGAATATAATCTTTCATAGTATTCAGCCATAGATATTTTTGATTTCTACTGGATCTGTTGTGACAACTCCCCTCATTTCTTATTTGGGTTATTTGTTTCCTTTCCTGTTTTTCTTTAGTAAGTTTAGCCAATGGTTTGTCAATTTTGTTGATCTTTTCAAAAAAACAGCTTTTGGTCTTTTCAGTTCTTTCAATTGTTCTTGTATTCTCTAATTCATTTAGTTCTGCTCTGAACTTTATGATCTGTTTTCTTCTGGTGCCTGAGCAGTTCCTCTGTTGTTCTCTCTCTTAAAAATTTTTTTTTACACAGGATTTAAGTGACAGCTGCTAATATCATAGTTTATTGGTATAATTTTGGAACAGATCCTAAAATATTGCTAGCCCCCAAAAGTTGGTTCATTAAATACAAATATGTGTAGGTAGGTGTATTTCACCATCATTTCCTTATATGCCTGCAGTACAAACTAAGAATTGCTTCTGTTTACTGAGCCATTGTTCTGCGCTTATTACCGTGCTGTTTCATACAAAGTATTACAGTTAATCTTTATAGCTTTGCTGTGACATAGTTATTACTGCTCTTTGAGGATGAAGAGATTGAGGCTTAGAGAGACCCTGAAGCAAATGGGGACATTGTTTAAACTCAGTGTTTGACTCAGACCCTTATCCACTGTGCATTACACCTAAGGATAGTAATGGCCTACCCTAACAAACCAGACCACGTGGTAGTATTTAGTACCGAAAGCATACCCCGTGATTAGACTAATGCATGTTAGAACTCATAACACCACTGAATTGAAACTACCAGCCTTTTTCATTAGCAGCCAATCTCTTAACCAGTGCACCACTGGGGCTCCGGTGTGATCATAGCTCCAGGGCAATAAACTTTTTGGCTCCAAGAGGTTTAAAAAATAAAGAAAAAAAACTCTGAAAGTGGGTGTTTAACAAGAATTAAATACTGAATTTCTGGTTCTCCTGATAGTCAGTGATAGTAGGTAACTTGTTTAGAAATTTTTGTTGATTTTTCCTATCCACCATCATAGTCCTAGTGGATCAGAAACCACATAAAATTCTGAAGACACACGGATATGCTGGGCAAGTATCAGAATGTACTTACAGAATTAGTTGTTATTTTTAGAAGACAGTGCCCAAAGATGACATTTTAGCATGTATAGCAATAGAAAGTACATTGTCATGTCACTGTATGGAGTGTGAAAACCCTGATGCCGTAGTGGTTAAGTGCTACAGCTGCTAACCAAAAGGTCAGCAGTTCTCATCCACCAGGTGCTCCTTAGAAACTCTGCGGGGCAGTTCTACTCTGCCCTCTAGGGTCTGTATGTGTTAGAATCAAATTAACGGCAGGGAGTTTTCTATGGAGTGTGACTTTTCATTTACATCAAATGACTTTTCTTGTGGGATAATTTAGCTCATTTTTTTATTCCAATTTTCTTATGCATGTGCAAAAATGAAGCAGTAGCTAATATATTAACACAATTAGCAGAAGAAACAATCTTGCAGACACCTACATGACTTGATCACCCACCCGCCTTGATTTTATGGACTTAGGGTTGAGTTGGTGGAAATTGATTCTGATGAAGGTGAAATGTGATGTCATTAAAATACTATAATAAATGCAGTTATAAATGTCAATGTTGAAGATAAAGGCACTTGGGGGGCTGATGCTAGGGATATAGTTCTGGATGGAGCTCTGTGTCATAGTAAAACAATGTATGAGTTAAATTAAGAAGCCCATGGAACAGAAATGTGCTTAGAATCTGTTATGGCATGCACATGTCACAACTGTGCCCAAACAAGCTGCAAAAAATGATCTCAAATTGAAACTGTTAGAGTGAGTGCACTTCAAGTTTTGTGATGAAGCTAAAGTAGGATTTGACACAAAGTGCTTTTTCTCTTTGTTGCCATTTACTAAAGGGTTTTAGAAAAACCTCTGAGCTTTTGAAGAACTACTTTAGAAATCAATATGTTTGTTGATGCCATTGCCTTTGAGTCAAGTCCAACTCACAGTGTCACCACATGTTACAGAATAGGATTTTCTTGGTTGTGATCATTACAGAAGCAGATTGCCAGGGCTTTTCTGTGACATCAGGTTAATAGTCCAACACAAACTACAGATGCTACCCAGGGATGTGTTTGCTGGTAGTACCTGATTTTAAAAAAACAGCCCCATAAATTTTGTTCAGGAGAAATTGGAACCGTTTAATCAAAGTGTGTAACAAATGACTTGCCCAAACATTGCAGCACTTGATAAATTTATGCAAATTAAAATTATTGGAGACAAAGCTTGCCAACCAGAAAACACTGAAATTTATGCATATTAAATGTTGAGAATGCAAAAAATTAAGGTTTGATTGCATTTTGGAATATCTTGATGGCTAGGGAAAAATCTCTTAATGAAGCTGCTATTTTTAATCTGATAAATTTGTGTTATGTACCAAAGTGAAATGAATTTGGGAAGTCCTCTGATTTTGTAGCATTTAAATTTGGCAAAATATGCAAAGACTCACACATAAAGATGTCTTATTCAGTGAACCTTCACAAATACTAAAAGTATTTGTGAAAGAATAGTATTATAAACTTAGACAAAAATATAGTTTCTGTGAAAATATTTGAACTGAAATATATGTAAATTTCATTCAAAACAACAAAACAGAGCAAAAATGCCTTCGACTTAGCAGAAATCTAGCCATCATAGAGAGTAGTTGCAAATTAAAAACATGAATCCACTGAAAATGTTACAGTATCAACTTTATCAACATAAAATGAAATTTTGGAGAATATTTCAAGCAGTTTTAGGAAATGCTAAATATAACATATCCAACCAGAAAAAATACAGTCATCTGAAAGATATCAGTGACATACTATTAGGTATGACTGGAAACATGACTAAAGTTCAAGAAAAATTCTCCTGTTTATGAATTTTTAAACTATGTGGATTATGGAAAAGTTTTTTTAATTATTATGATTGAATGAAAATGTACATTCCAACATAAATTTGCATGCCCACCTATATACATTTCCCACCGCTCTCCCTGCCCAGTGACAGCACACTCTTCCTCTCTGTTCCATACATGTCCTGTCTTCCCAACAATCGTGTATCCCTTCCTCTCTACCCACTCCCCTTCCTCCAGTAAGAGGTCAGCGGGATGACATCCTATAGATGCATAAAATCATAAAATGCATACATGATATGTTCACTCTGTGTCACCAAGTCCAATCCATTCCTGTCCGAAGAGTTGACCTCCATTATGATTTATGGACAGGGCCAGCATCAGGGCCAGGGGCCATTCTCCCAGGGGAACCCTGAAGCCCCTGGACCATCAACTGTGGTGTTTTAGTGGAGATCTCAGGGTGCACCCCTTTTTATTCTTGTGTTGCCACTGAGACTGAACTTTGTGAGCTCCATCATGGCTATCACTGGTGGTAGCCGGGCACCATCCGGTTCTTCTGGTCACAAGTTGATGTAGTCACCCACTCATGTGGGCCTCTGTGTCTTCTGGGTTCTCTATTCCCCATGTCATTTTGGTCCTTGGTGGTCATCTGTTCCTGCTGAGTTGGAAGCATTTGCTGTACCCTCAGATGGCAGCTTGGCAGCTGTTAAGACCCCCAGATGCCACTCACCAATGTGGGGTGCAGAGGGTTCTCTTAGCAAAATGTGTTGTGCCAATCGGCCTTGATGAATTTATGGAAAACTTTTCGAAAGAACTTTTATATTTGAAAATAATTTTTAAATAGAACAAATGTAATAAAACTGATTTGTTGGTCAATGCATAAAAATTCCAGGTCTAACAATTAAGTCCACAGCTTAATGGTTCTAAGTACTACGTGCTGATTGCTGAGTGTCACCACAGTTGCCTTCCAAGTACTCCCTTTGGGAAGCTATACACTGATGCCAGGCCCTCGTCCACCCCCCTAAAGCAGTTTTGAAACTCTTTCTGGAATGGCCATTGTGCATGATGGCACAGTGGCAAGTTTGCAAACTTAGTTGTATTATAATTGTCTGTGAGGGAGGTTTTAGCCAATAAAAAAATAACTGTAGTGGAACACCCTCTCTACTCACCTGATCTGGCACCCAATGACTTTTTTCTTTATGAGAAGATACAGGAAATATTGAAAGGAAGGCATCTGGATGAAACATTCACGACGTCAAGGGTAATACAGCAACAGCTCAGATGGCCATTCTAGAAAAAGAGTTTCAAAATTGCTTTGAAGGGTAGACTAGGCACTGGCATCGGTGTATAGCTTCCCAAGGGGAGTACTTTGAAGGTGACCATAGTGATACTCAGCAATGAGATATGGAGTGCTTTTTCTAGGATGAGTTTGTAAACTTAATTGGCAGTCTTCATATAGAATTATTTTTAGCAGTAGCCTTTTTTTCATACTCAAAAGTGTAATTGTGTAGATTGTACACTGTATTTTCACACTCTTACGGATTGAATTGTGTCTCCAGAAAGGTATGTTGAGTCCTAACTCCTATACTCATGAATGGACCTTGTTTGAGGAAATGGTATTTTTCTTTTCAGATTATCAGTTAAAAAAATCCTACCAGAGTCGAGTGGGTCGTTACCCATAATCCCTTCACTATTCCTTCAGCGGTAGAGAAACAGAGAGGGAAATAGAGTCATACACAGTGAGGAGACAGCACATGAAGATCCCTTTACAAACAAAGATCTTCCTTAGAATTGGTGAGAGAGCATAGATGTGCCTATGCCCTGAATTGGGGCTTCTTAGCCTCCAGAACTGGGAGAAAATAGCACTCTCTTCTTTAAGGCTGTTCATTTTGTGGATTTTGTTATGGCAGCTCAAGAAACTAACACGCATAACATGTAGAAATTGACTTTCTTATTCCGTAAACCAGAACCAAGCCAAACCTGTTGCCATAGACTGACCCGGACTCCTGTTGACCGTGTGTGTTTATGAGTGAAACTTTAGTCTGCGAAGGTTTTTAGTGGCTGAGGTTTCTGAGTTAGATCACTAAGCATTTCTCTCAAGATACATCGTTTTAACTGTTTGATTAAGTCACTTAACACTTTACATCACCCAGGGGTGATTCTTATGTTCCATAATCATCTTGAAATTTGGGTTCTGACTTAAAGTTTAATATTTCTTGTGACAAATTATATAACTGTTTATCAAAAAAAAAAAAAAAGTTTGGTGACATGTGCGTTATCTTCTTTCCCTTTCTTCCTACATAGTTCAGAATATTTTATTACCGTTTTACAAAAGAGAAGTAGGTGACATTGCTGTGGCTTTTTTTTTACATTTTCACTAATGAAACAGTTTCTTGCTGAGTTAACAAAAACCACAAGACCCACTGCCTCGGAGTTGATTCCGATGGTGACCGCATGTGTTACACAGTAGAACTGCTCCGCAGGATTTTCTTGGCTGTAATCATTATGGAAGCAGACTGCCAGGCACTTCTCCCCTAGTACTGCCAACGTGGCAGTTAGGAGGCAAATGAAAGCCATCCGCTGCCCCTGAGTTGAAGACTTGAATTGAAATCTTCAGGGTGTTCTACAAGTTCCTTTCCTGTGCTAGAATTCAGGGAGAATAAGCCTTTCACTTTGGGGCCTTCTAAACACAGTCACTTGAATGTCAGAAGCTGCAGTAGTCAGGTTTGAAGTTAGGGGTTCCAGAAAGGGCAGCCAAGGCCTGCCTCTATTAAAGGAGTGGATTCTTTCTTTATTTTTTTTAAGACGTCTTCATTCGTTTTTCTCCTGTTGTCCAGCAAAGTAAATGACCCAACCAGCAGCAGCGTATTCCTTTGGCTAGTACAGTTCTAGAAGCACAGATAGGACATGCAAGCTAAAGAGATGAGGTTTTTTTCTGAGATGTGCATATCAGGAAATGAGCTGTGTCAAGTGTGGTCTTGAAAATGAAGGCAATGTGAATCCATAAAGCTGAAACGTGTTGTATCACAGTAGTAGAGAATCACTGAATTCATTTTCTTTTCTTTTCTTTCTTTGTTTCCTTTTTGGTTTGTATAGAGTCAACCACCAGTTGGTTGTTGGGGTAGAGGAGTCTCTGTTTCTAGTCACAATTCTTCAAAACGTGATCCCTGGACCACCAGCCCCATGAGCTGATGGAAGGGACCAAAAGGTCAAACAAGTTTGAAAAATACAATAAAACCTCCAGCGCTAACCTGTGCTTGTGGATTCTTAGCATCTTACCTTATTAAAGGTTCTGAATTCTGTGGAACAGTCACGTGTTTAACTTGTTCATAACCATTGCTTTCCACATATATTTGCTTTGACCTCAGAACCCAGCTTTTTGAATAAACAACCAAGAAAATCTCAAGAACCTAATATTTTTAAAATAGTCTTTGAAAGCACCAATTCTGGTACATCTATTTTTTAAAAAAATTTTAATAAATATACATATTTTAAAAGATTCTGCCCTCCCAGTTTCTTTATCATTCTTTGTATAAGCTTCTTCAAAAGAAACTGGTTTTATGTATGCGTATAGTACTCATCAGTAATGCACACACGTACCCATACTGTGATATTATCTCCGTAATCATGACCATGTATGTTAGTTTTTGTTGACTCAGCTCCAGTTAACAGCAGCTGCTTGTACGGCAGAATGAGACTTTGCCTGGCCTCATACAATCTTTACAACTGTTTTGCTCAAGTCTGTGTTTGTAGTCACTGTGTATTTTGAGTGTCTTCCAGTGTAGTGGGGCTCACTTTCTGGCACTACATCTGGTAATATTTTGTAGTGATCCATAGCATTTCCATGGGCTAATTTTTAGAAATAGATTGCCAGTCTTGTTTTACTAATCAGTCTTAGTCTGGAAGGTTCCTCTGTAACCTGCCCAGACCCTAGACCCTGTTGGTATTTGAAATCCTGGTGGTATGGCTTCGAGCAACACAGCCAGACAGAAGCTACCACATTATGATTTAACAGGCTGAAGTCAAGATTCTTTGTAACGGAACCCAGGTAATTAGTTCCATAAATCGTCACATTCTTTGGAACCACTTGGTGTATATTATGCCATGCTGCATCAAGCATCTGGCCTTCAGTGTCACTGATCCTGATAATTATGACAAGGCAGACAGAGGTAGAAGAGGCCGGTGTTGATCCAAGAACAAAATAGCAAAATATTTACATGGAAAATTACAGTGGTTGGGCTAAGAAAGAGATTGAGTTTTGTTTTTCTTTTTTTAAAGAAAAAGAATGTTTTTAACAATAAGGGTTCATTTCATCTACTCCAAAATGAATCTACAGTATGTTAAAGTAATCAAATACATCCATATTGTAAGAGGGGTAGAATCCAGGGAGAAATATATTTCCAGCAAATGTGTGTGTGTGTGTGTGTGTGTGTGTGTGTGTGTGTGTGTGTGTGTGTGTGTGTGTTTTGGGAGTAGGCAGATTGTCTTTGTAAATATTATAATGGAGATTAAAATTAAAAGTGTAGTGATAGGAGAGCAATAACGGGATAATAAATCAATTTATAAAATTTTAATAAAAGTAGAATAATACACAACAGCTTCATAAACTTTTTTTGTCTAATTGTGTTGGTATCTGGGCTACTTTGTTAAACAGAAATCCTCTAATTTATCAGTATCAAGCAAATTACCTAGAGCCTTAATGGTACAGTAATTAAGAGCTCAGGCTGCTATCCAGAAGGTTGGCAGTTTGAGTTCACCAGACACTCCTTGGAAATCTTATCAGGCAGTTCTGCTCGGTCCTGTAGGGTCGTTATGTATCAGATCAACTCAGTGGCAACTCGTTTTTTGTTGTTTGCTTTTAATGTGTTACCCGACTCATGGTAAATAAAACTTTGTTGAAATAATTATCATCAGTAATAATTTCGAGATACTGCAAGATTTCGTATTAATCGTAATACTTGTGCTAGGCAGTTTACCAGCATCTTTTTAAATTTTCCTAGTATGCTTAAAACAAATTATCCCTATCATATAGATGAGGAAACTGAGGTTTGGGAAAGTTGAGGTATTTGCCTGAAGACACAGGGCGGGCACATAACGGAGTTATGGTTGATACCTGGTTTATCCTCCTGCTTTTGCTCTCTCATTCGTTCTCTTTGCTACTGTGTCTCTGACTTACCCAGTGAGTCTCAGGGGTCTCCATCTACTGCGGAATTATTAGAGTTAATCTAGGATCTAGGCAGAGAATCATCAATAGATCCCTGCATTCAAGGCTTCCACACACAGGACTTAAAGTCTTTATAAGGGACTTCAGAGGGCTTTATGACATGGTCATTTGTAATTTTGCTGAGCCACAGGTTTGAATCATAAGTGCGGGTGAGGCTGTTCAGTGGATATGAGTCACTCGATAGTGAAGCCAGCTGCAGCGGCTCGGTGTGACTTTGCTGTTCTTTGTCACTCAAGCATCAATGCTCATAAAAAGATCCATCATTGACAGCAACTGTGGCTATCAGTATAATGGACCTGAAAGAAACCCAGCAACTCCTATTGTATGACAAAGCGCTCTAAGAAATGACAGTTCTTGTCCAGGTTTCCTGTAGGAAATTTTATGCTAAGGGACATTCTCAGATTTGGGGACTAAGTGATCCAGTATCCAGCAAGGGGCTGCAGAATGCTGTCATATATCAAGAAATTAAGTCTTGAGTGACTTGTATAAAGTCAAAGAAGCTGGATTTATGTACCGCAATTGTATTTTCTGTGCTGTTTTTTTTTTTTCCTCCCTTTGTAAATAACCAATAGTCTTTTTTTAGGTGTCAGGACCTCCCTGCCTTTAAGCATTTGACATGTATTCTTTTATGTAGTCCTCTAAGATAAATATTCTTATTACCCTCATTTAACAGATGAAAAAACTGAGGTTCATAGAAGTTAAATAGCTTGCCAGTAGTCACACTCAGCTAGTATATGGTAGAGGTGGAATTTCAACATAAGCAGTCTGATCTCAGATTCTATCAGTTTATCCTATACTTCCTTTAAGCAGAAAGGAGCCCGGGTAGTGCAGTGGGTAAGTGTTAGGCTGCTAACCAAAAGGGTAGTGGTTCAAATCCACCAGCCCCCTCATAGGAGAAAGATCTGGCAGTCTGTACCGAAAATGATTTACAGCCTCAGAAGTCCTGTGGGGCAGTTCTGTTCTGTCCTGTAGGGTTGTTGTGACTCTGAATTGACTTGATGGCAGTGCTGGATCCTTGGAGCAGAGGAAAGTGAAAACAAAGTTGTGATGTTTTTCTTAGTTTCTTTAGGAGTCTCCATTTTTTTTTCTTTAGTGTCTAATGCTGAGACAGAAATAAGTACTGGGAAAGTGGTAATCGGGACCCTTAATTCAGAATTAAAACAAGACTCTGGAGGCAATTCCAACTTTTCCTTATTCAGAGGTCTTGTGTGTACACTCAGTATGCCTTCAAAAAGAGCAGGCTTAATGAGTTGAATATTTACGTCTAAGGGTTTCAACAAATGGGGAAGTTGGCATTTGGTTTTATGTTTCTGTAGTGTAATCATCAGAAGAGGTGTGACATTCCAGCCCAGCGCAGCCTTGAGCTATTAATTATAGTACTTAAAAATCCTTCCAGGGTGACTGTAAAATCTTTTTTTAATTCATTTGTGGGCTTCAGCCTTCTGTGGATATGGTAGGACCTACCGTGGTAGAAACCCCATTCCTCCTTCTCTTTGAAGAAGTAACCATGGAAATATCCATGCATCTCAGATTTAACTTCGTTTTATGTTCACAAAATCATCCAGATAAGACATTCCTTCATTTACACATCTTAGGGTTTTCCTGCAGTCTTTCCCTAGGGTCTTTCCCTAGAATTCTGCTCAGATTCTTGAGAGCAGCTATTTAGTTTTCACAGTGTGCCCTGTAAGACTCGACACCAGTTTACTGTGGATTGTGAAAGCTGGCATTCATCATTAAATGCTTTCATCCAGTGTGCCCAAGGTCACTTAAAATGAAAAACAATAATGTTTTACAGTTTGTTTATATGATTAATTAACTTAGAACTTTCTTGCTTTTTCCCCCAAAATGTTCAAAATAAGTCAATTGTGACTTGTTATTTGTAATATTGTTAGAAGTGACTGCTTTGTCTTTCATCAGAATATGTAATGTAGTGTGATTACTTTTGCTGTTTGCTAAATAAACATTTGACATTTGGACAGGTAGAACGTGTCTAAATCATCTAGGAGAAGCAACAGCTCTAATATATGGGAAAATACTTCTTCCCACAAGAATATGTTTACCAAAAAAATGAGAGGATTACACACACACACACACATACATAGAGAGAGAGACAATTTAAAAATTCTATGTATATTTTGTAAAATGCCATCATTCTTTTAAATTAGCTAGAGAACCTGAGATGAAAGCTCTTCCAAAATGCAAATTACAGTTCATTATATTTGAATGCCATTTTCTGAAACTGCAGGGATTGATTTACACAGCAACACTTAGGAAACAATAAAAGTGACTTAGAGGGGTGGCATATATGGGAATCTGTGTGTTTTAGCGGGCGATACTCTTTCATAGATGATAGAGATTGACAATTCTAAGTTACAGATTTATCGCTGAAACTATTCTGCCTTTCATTGTGGAGGTTAATTTGAATTAGGAATCAACATGAAACTTGTTCACTAGTTTTTTTTCACAGTCTAAGGAAAGGGCTGTGTTAATTTTGTCTTCTGAGTTTTTGTTTATGCTCTTGCTTCTTCCTGGAAGCCTCAGCTGTCTTCGTTTTCACCTGCCAGCTAAACCCTTTGTCCTCTCTGACACTTTCTTCAGGAGCCTCAGTCCTTGGTCCACACTGAGCTGTGCTCACTTAGTCCCCAAGTGCCATGACTCGTTTAGGTACTTGCTGTGTTCTGCCCTGGATTGTCGAGTGTTATTTCAGATGGGTCTGATGACACGATGTGCTCCCAGAGGAACCGTGTCGTAACTCCTTGCTGCTCTTTGTGTTGTAGATGTGTTTATTAGAGATACAGTTGTATGCCTGGATGAGACTTTAGATGATTTGATCCAATTGCCTCATCTTCTGAGCAAGGAACATTAAGTTCTAAAAAGGTAGTTTCTCTGTAGTGTTACGGCTAAAGCCAGAACTAGAAGCTAGATGCCATGATGTTCAGTTTAGTACAGTTTCCTCTATTCTTTCCGTTTGTCTGTCATTCATTCCACAGATATTGTTTGGACTGTGGTAGGCCGGTGTTGAGCCTGTCTATGAATTTCAATTCAAGTAGATGCTATTAACAAAGATGAGATGGATAGATATGAACTAACTACTGAGATCAGCGCTATCGAGGATTATGTAGCATGTGATGGATGGAAGACTTCCTTGAGAAACGGACTTAACATCATATTTATGTATGTACTTCTTAAATGCAGTTAAAATTGGCACATATTAATTATATACTCTCTATGATGGCACTTGGCTGGCATACTGGACCCCAAGGACATTAGAGTTAATAAACCATAGCCCCTTTCCTTAATGTATAACCGGTTTTTGTTGTTGTTATGTGCTGTCAAGTCATTTCCTACATATGGTGACTCTATAGGACAAAGTAGAATTGCCTCATAGGGTTTTCGAGGAGCAGCTCACAGATTTGAGCTCCAGACCTTTTGGTTAGCTGCTGAGCTGTTAACCACTATGCCACCAGGGCTCCTACCGTACAATCTGGAAGTGGGAAATATCTTAAGTTCCGTAGTTCAGACGACACAAGGATCACTTTTTTTTTTTGAAGGGATAGAAAGGAAATCAGAAAGATTTGTAAGAGATGGCATATAAAACATCCCCTGAACAGAAGCAAAATAAGGTACAGGAAGGAGGAGGGAAAGTGTGCCAGGTATAAGGAAAAACAAGTAGAAATAGACCAAGACGGGAAGTTATGGGAGTTTTCAGGCAGTGGAAATGAGTCTGACTTTAGAGAAACAAGCTCTTCATGCAAAGTAGCAACTTACACACTGCTGAGAATGTTGGCTTTATTCAAACGCCCATGCAGTCAGCTGGAACTAAAGATGGAAATACAAATATCCCTCCTCGTTCTGCTCACAGGCACATAATCCTGAACTTTGTTTGCTTGCCATTTATATGGATGGTTTCCTCAGAGCGGGAACTGTATCTAACTCTGTGATTGCATATCGCCTTGTTCTTCATTCAGGTCCAATAAACACTTAATCATAATAGTGAAAAGTGCCTGGTATGTTGAAACTCTTTTCTCTGGCGGAAGCTAAGTGCTCCAGAGACAGAACACCTTCCAAATTTACACAGTTAGTGAGCATCCAGTTCATTTCAGAAAAACTGTCTGCAGTAACATGTGTCACCCTGTAGCTTTTACCCAATTCAGAGAAGGATCTCAAACCATTTTTCACTATAGGTAATAGTTTGCCTAAATATTATTGTGGAAAAGTATTCATTATAATGAGTTAACCAGTGTCCAGCTGCTGTGTTCCAGGTTCCATGCTGAGTTTAGTGTTATGGGTAAAGCTTATTAGCTGAGCAAGTGGGCAAGAATCCTCAGAACAAATACTGCAAAGTAGAGGCCCACAGTTCAGCTTAAGCACAGATGTGCTTTATTTTGCATAGCATTGCCAAGATTTAACATTAGGGATATTACACAGAAAAAGCCCTATTTTCTAATTTCCCTTGAATGATTGGAGGATCTGGCCATAATGGGCTTACATTCCCAGTGGCAACAATTGGTTAGAGCTAAATAGTAGCTGTTCTCTTTAACTATGGCATGTAGTTTTTCAGTGTGCCACAGTCCCCATCACTCCCTGGTGCATGTCCAGCCTGTTTTACTGATTTGCATATGTTGCTGGCCCTTCTGAACCACCTATGTCTGGGGTTTTCTTAGTCTGTCTGCTCGCCCTTCTCTTTGTTTTTCTTTCTCTCTCTTTCTCTGTATCTCTCTCTCCGTGTCTGTCTCCCTCCCTCCCTTCCTCCTTATGTGTTTCCTGTTGTGCATTAGGTGAAAATTTACGGAGCAAATTAGTCTCCCGTTAGTTTAGACATAAGTATTTGATGGCATTTTTTATTCCCCAGTGTCTCAGCACTCTCCCTGGTTCCCTCCTGGTCTTGTTTCCTTTATTTCTGATTTTCTACCTGTTCCTGCCTTTTCATCTTTGCTTTTGGGCAAATGTTGGCCTTTTAATCTCATGTAATCAATTATTCCAAGGAACGTATTTCTTTTGAGTATTATTGTTTGTTTTCTGGGCCTATCTATGGTTTGGAAACCCTGGTGGCATAGTAGTTCAGTGCTATGTCTGCTAACCAAAAGGTTGGCAGTTCGAATCCACCAAGTGGCCCTTGGAAACTCTATGAGGCAGTTCTGCTGTGTCCTAAAGGGTCGCTGTGAGTTGGAATCAACAGTAGTGGATTTGGTTTTGGTTTATCTACGGTTTGGTTGAAACGTGGTCTCTGAGAGTGGCTTCAGTTTTAGTTCAGTAGGTTGTCTTAGCGCCACAGGCTCGAGGATTCCTCCTGTCTGTCAGACCAGGAAGTCTCATCTTATTTGCAAATTTGATTTTTTGTTGTATCATTTCCTCCCGCTCTGTCCAGGACCTTCTCTTGTGATCGCAGTCTGAGTAGCCGGGCACCATCTGGTTCTGGTCTCAGAGTTATATAGGCCGTAGTTCATGTGGCCCATTAGTCCTTTGGACTAATTGCTCCTTTGAATCTTTAGTTTTCTTCACTTGGCTTTACTCTCAGTGGTAAGAGAACAATATGTCCATCCTGGATTGGATGATCTGTTAATGACCCCTGCTTTAGAATAAACTTTTTGAGCCTTTTCTTATTAACCTTCAATAGCAGTTAGATTAGAATCGTAACACTAACACCTGTGTGGAGCTTTGTAGTGTCCAGTGGTTCGCAAGTATTTGTATGCGTCATAATCATCTGGAGGACCTCTGAAAAGGAGGGCTACTAGGCCCCGCTCTCAGAGTTTCCTATTCAACAAGTCTGGGATGGGACCCAGGATGTGCATGTCTAACAAGTTCCCAGGTGACACTGACGCTGCTGATTGGCAGACTGCCCTTTGAGACTTACCGACCTACAGTATCATCACCAGTCTGCACCAATCCGTATGAGATGGACGGGGAAATCTGTGCCCCACCCCTGACCCAGGAAATGATGTTTGGAAAAGTTAAGCAACTTACCCAGGATCACAAGGCTATGAAGAAGCAGAGTTAGACTGGGATCTGTTTTGTTTACCATAGACAGTCTGTCCACCGGGCCTGGGCCCAGGCTGCCACCCTGTGAACGTCTCAGGAGCTTACTTCCATGTGGAAGCTCCCCTCTGATCCTGAAGAGAGAATGTCTATGGGAAACATTTGTAGAGAAACACTGTGTTCTCATTCATCGAACAGACATTTATTGGGGGGGTGGTAGAGCACACTGTGTGTCTGGCCCTCAGCCATGTGCACCTTTCGGTTAGCTAGCTTGACAACAACCCTGCAGGGTGGACGCACCCCACTCACCTGTTCTCGTAGATCGGACTGTGTACTAGTACAAAAAAACGATAATAATTATTAATCTTATGTCTAATATTACTAATAATGAGTATGAAGGCACACACACAAGGTCAGACTTCAAACCAGATATTCAGAGTATATTCAGCCGGAAATTCCTCTTCCTACCTCCTTCTCATGGATGAGATGATGTACAAGTACAAAAAACAATAATAATTATTCATCTTATGTTTGATATTACTAATAATGGGTATGAAGGTACACACACAAAGTCAGATTTGAAACCAGGTATTTGGAGTATATTCAGCCGGAAATTCCTCCACCTACCTCTTGCCTCCACAAGAATCATGTTAATCACATTAAAAAAAAAATTGGCATAGCAGCTCTTATGAAAATGTCTTGTCAGGGGAGTACACCATGGTGTGCTGAACAAGTGTCGAAGGTGTGTGTAGAGATAGGGCCTCACTGGGAGTAGGAGTCAGGAACAGCCTTCCAGACTAGTAAGCTCGGCAGAAGGTAACAAGGCGGGTTTCCTAGTCAGGGACCAAATACAGAAAACAACTCCAGGTACCCATTTGCCAGGACTGGAATATAAGAGGGAGCTAATGCTTCTCAGTTGCTGAATTAGCAAGACAGGTGAGTTATATTCCATTTCAGTGTATTGGGCTTCTTAATTAAGTCAAGATTAGTTTTTGATATGGGGCCTTGTCCACTTAGAAGTAATAGAACGAGGGTAAAGACTGGGAACTAGATCAGGCCTAACATGGGTGAAATTGATTGAAATTATATCTGCTTAAAATTCTGTGAAGTGAATAACGCAGCCATCATTTGATCACGGTAGCCATCCGCTAATCAGTTCAAAGGCTTGCAGTTCTGTACAAAATCAGGATAAATTATCAGCCATCTGGCTGTAATTTCCAAAGTAATTAGTTATCTTATTTATGGTTATTTTCATATTTCTGTTTGTGTAACTTGCATATGTATCACATTCCATGAGACCTGGTTTGACTGGGATTATAAAGGCAGTGGTGTATTCTAGTTAAATTGAGAGTTGACCATAAAACATTTTTGTTTCAGTCTTGTTGAAAAATGTTTTTTAAATCTCTTTACCCCTTTCTTTGGAGCTCTGGTGGTATGTTGGCTAACAACTCAGGCTGCTAATCAAACTACCATCAATTCAGATCAACCAGCTGCCCCTTGGAAACCCTGTAGGGCAGTTCTGCTCTGTCCTATAGGATGGCTATGAGTTAGAATGAGCTTGATGCCAGTAGGGTTTTTTTTTTTTTGACCCCTTTCCTTGTATTTTGTAAATGTCATACAATGAAAATAACAAAATCTTATTTCATTGTTTCAAAAGCTACACAGGGTCTTCAGTCTGATAACATAAATGATAAAAATATAAACTGTGTGTTGGAAGTTGAAGTGTGTGGCAGTGGGGTGGGGATTGTTATTGCTGTTCACATTAAATCGTCACTATTTTTTTCTGTAGTTTTGTACTGTATCCTAAAAAACAAAGTATAGAAACTAATCCTGACTGGTTGAGTTTCAGCAAATACACTTAACACTCATGTGCTAGGTACCTGTTCTGTTCAGTTATAATGAACTGTAAATGTAGAAGAATTGTCATTTTTCCTGTTAATAATATTTTAGGAATATGGTATTATTGGGTGCCATTGAGTCAGTTCCAGCTCCTGGTGACCCTATAGGACAGAGCAGAGCTGCCCCATAAGGTTTCCAAGGAGCACCTGGTAGATTCAAACTGTGGACTTTTTGGTTAGCAGCCTGAATATGGTAATCACCTAAAAACAGTCCTGTGTTTATTTACCACGACTTGTTCATTATTCTCACGGGAGCTGAGCGTTCTGTTTTTCCTAATTGTCTTAAGTCAACTTTTAGTAGCCTCAAGTTTTACCCTAGAGGGAAACACTTAGGACCTGGGTTCTTGCCTAAAAACAAAACACATAAGCAACCTCCTCACCCCGTAACGTTACTTTCTTATTAACCAGTTGGAAGAGTTGTTAACCTGAATCGGGCATAATGTAACGTGCAAACTAGACAGTTTTCAGTGATGGCAAGAGAGTGAAAACTGCTTTATTTATTTGTTTTAAACAGGCCCATGCACAATTAGTTCGAGAAGTTGATGTGGAAAAAGTGTCTGCTTTTGAGAGTCCGTACGTAGATGCAATAAAGAGTTTATGGAACGATCCTGGGATCCAGGAGTGCTATGATAGACGACGAGAGTATCAGTTATCTGACTCTACCAAATAGTGAGTATTTATCCCAGCCACCCTTTGAATCTTTCTCTTTGCTGTCTTTCCAGCTGGAGGCTCTCTGCCATTATCATAATGCCATATTCTGTGCCACACTCATACGGTCTGATCTACACTTCCAGTTGGGAAGTACAGATATTAGACTTGTGCCAAACTCTTAAATCTAGATAATATTGTAAGTGACTGACATTATCAGTCAGGAGGAATATTTATTTTCTGTTTTCTGCTTGAAAAACAAACAGAGGACTCTAGGAGCTTGATTCCGCCAACCTGCCTCTTCTCCTGAATTGCAAAGTAGTGATTCTCGAACGCATGAAACAGCTACACACACATTAGAAATTGCAAACAAAAATATGCTTGATTATGGCTTCTTCACACATGAGACTTCCTCGTCTCTGGTTTCCAGACACAGAACCTTGATGGTTTCTGAGAGGCCACTATTGTAATATTGATGGGTGGGCTTTCCTCTGCGTGAAAGTTGTGTGTGAGTCTAATTATACATGCATTCCAGAATTATTTTGTGAGCTGTCAGTCAAACTCATGGGTCCTGGGAAAGCTTTGCATCTTAGAGAGAACTGTTAGTTCACTAGATTAAATCTCGCCTAACAGGAAGAAAGTAAAGATTTGGCAATCATCAGATTAGTGTAATCAATGCAGTCAGTAATCTAGATAACAGGCGCCTGAGAAATGGATGCTTTGGTAGTTCTTAGCCAGATTTCTGTCTGCATTAATTATATTAGCCCAGCATTTGCCTCTTCTTGTTTTGGTTCTGGGCAGACAGAAGAATGGGTGGAAAATATTCAGCAGCCTTAGGCCAAGTACATATGATAAAATGACCAACTGGATAAGAGTGGGACCTTAGGGAAAAATGGTACTCAGTAATGTATTGGAGATCTAAGCTACGTGGCTGTTTTTTCAAAAAGTTGATCGTGCTGTTACTCAAGTTCAAGGCACTTGTAGAAGATAAGTTAGAATTCAAGTCAGCCACAGAAATGGTGCTGATTCAGAATGTTTCTTGTATCCTTATGGTAAATTTGAATGACATAATTCTGGAATATGAAGCCAAATGTTCATGAGCATCACTCATACTAGCCCCCTGGGTGCCTCTAAAATATGGACTTTACTCATTCTGTGTTTTCTTTTTACTTCTCCCACACTTTCCCAGTGATCTTTTTATCTCTGGACTTTTCTCTGGTGATGTTCAGCCTGCCTGCCTTTGTCTTGGATTTCCTCTCTCCCTGTCCTCTTCCTCGCTGCCTTCTTTTCCTCCCTCCTGAGTTCCTGCTCTAAGTTTCTGGGGATACAGAAATGAAACACTGCATTCCTCTCTTGTCTGTTCCAAATTCTGCCCCCTCAACCTTTGACCAGCTGTCTTTCTTTCCTTCCTGCCCCCTCTGCCCTTCTGTTTCCTCTGCCATTTCAAATTTCATCTACCGCCCCCTGTTGCTGGTGTGTTTTATCCATCATTCCCTGTTCCTGCTCATTATGTCGTGTTCTGTCTGTTTATCCCTTCCGCCCTCATCTTTGAGTTTCTGCGGTTCTCCTTCTACCCTTTCTTCTTCTCACTTAGTTGTTAGCCCTTTCTAACCAATCCCCTGCCTCTCATCCTTTTTCTTCTGTTTACTTTTATCTTCTGTCCCATCTGTATCCCTTTGTACTTTTTGTGTTCCTTACCTGTTCACCTTTAACAGTTCTCACTACAGAGAGGTCTTGCTATTGGGAATCAGAGCCATTACGTAGTATGCGTGCTTGCCCGGGTTAAGGCTGTACCCCCTGGGGACCTGTTTTGCCTTCTGCCATTGGGGGAAACCCTCAGAGAGATTCCTGTTTGCACAGAGGACACCCATATCAGCTCCTGTGGGTGCATTCCTGAAACAAGACTCCATTCCTGGTGACCTTCCCTCATGTTGCAGTCATCTAGTGCTGCTCTAACAGAAATACTGCAGAGCGGATGGCTGTAGCAAAGGAAAGTTGATTACACAGTCCAGTAGGTCACAAGGCCACCCTCAGTGTGGCCACTCCAGGGCCCCTGTCAGCTCTGGAGGAAAGTCCTTGTGTTGTGCAAGTCTCTGTTCAGGGAGCATCGTGGAGAACGAAGCTCAGATCTGAAGGATGCGCTCTACTGCCAGTGCTGCTTTCTTGATGGGGTGAGGTTCCTAACTCTCTGCTTGCTTCTCTTTTTGTCTCCCATAGGACAAAAGAATAAAGGGTGTTGCAAGACACAGTCGAGGGAAACTCTCTTAGCAAGGGTGTTGCAGACCCACCCTAATCCTCTTTTAACATAATCATCATAACTATTAGCCAAAGGCAGAGATGAGGATTTACAGCATCAGAAAATCACAGAGTGGAGGGCAGTCATAGAATACAGGGAGTCCTGGTCCAGCCAAATTACTACACATATTTTTCTGGGGACACAATACAATCCATGACACTTCAGTTTAGACTTGTGGATTTCTAGACACGCACGTACTCATTAATTACTATGAGAATTGTATACTGCCCTGTCTGCTTGCTGTGGAGCAAAGAGCTAAACGAGACAGTTTCTCCAGGCCCATGTGAGTGCTATGATTCTGGGAACTATGCCATCTTAGAGTCTGTCAAGAAAAAACACTGCTGTTGAGTCAATTCAGACTCACAGTGACTCTATAGAACATGACAGAACTGCCTCAGACAGTTTCCAATGAGTGGCTGGTGGATTTGAACTGCTGACTTGTTAGCACCATAGCTCTTAACCAGCTGTGCCATCAAGGTTTCCAGAATCTGTCGTTTCAGGCTAAGTCCACTGTAAAAACATGTCTGCTCCTTGAGCACATCCCTTGTGGTAAGGCCAGTCCGAGGTGTGGGCCATGTGAGATGGGCCACCTGCAGCCTCTTTATATGAGTGAGTAGTATTTAAATACCTCAGTCTTCACCTAGTGAGGATGAGGGTGAATTTATTTTCTAAATTAAATATATATGCGGGTATGTGTTTTCTTCCTGAGGTAACAAATTGTTTACTGGTGTGTCCTACCCCTAAATATTCCTTTATGCATGCTTTTAAAAAACATTGTCCTGCATGGTAAATAATATAATATTTAAATTAAATTAATAATGAGGCCTTCTGTCATTCAATATCCAGTTCATATTCAGGTTTCCCAGATTTCTTGAGTATGTCCCATAGAACTGGCTGGTTTTAGAGCCATACATTACATCTAGTTGATGTGTCCTTTGAAGTTATTTTAATCTGATAGAGTCCCACTCTGTAGTACACCAGCATGTTGAAAAGATCAACTTCGGTTTTTCTGTAGAATATTCTGGATTTGCTGAGTTGCCTCCACAGTAGTATAATTCAGCTTGGTGCTCTATCTCTTGTATTTCCTATAAAGTGCAAGTTAGATTTAAGACGTTATTAGATTCAAGTTAAGCATTGTAACTCCATGTATTATACGTGGTGCTGTGCGTTTAGTCACATTAAGAGACACCAGGTATGCCAGGTGTACCCATCCTTGGTGAAGTTAGGATTCACCACAGTATTAGGGCAGTGACATTCTCTATTATTAAGTTAGATTTTTCCTTTTGCCACCGAAAGCAATCCATGTGGTCTTCCTTTGTCACTGGATAATTTCTAATTCCCTAGTAAGGCTTTACCTAATGATGTTAGTTCCAGTTGACAATTCTTGGCCTAAATTAATAATTTCATGAAGGAAACCCAAACCAAATCCATTGTCAAGTTGATTCTGACTCATGGCTACCCTACAGGGCAGAGCAGAACTACCCCATAGTAGGGGTTCCAAGGAGTGGCTTGTGGCTTCAAACTGCTGATCTTTTGGTTAGCAGCCAAGCTCTTAACTGCTGGGCTAACCCCCCCCATATATATATATATATAAACCAACTGCCATTGAGTCAATTCTGACTCATAATGACCCTATAGGACAAAGAGAACTACCCCATACAGTTTCCATGCAGTGCCTGGTAGACCTCTTGGTTCTCAGCTGTAGCATTTAACCACTATACCACCAGAGTTTCCACTGGGCTATCAGGGCTCTGTCATTCTGTTAGGTTTTATAGCATAATGATTCCCCGTTTTTGTGAGTTGACCTGCATTTATTAGTTGACATTCTTCTGTCAGGTGCCTGAGTGGTATAAGTGGTTAACATGCTTGGCTGCTAAGCAAAAGGTTGAAAGTTCAAGTACGCTTAGAGGGGACCTTGGAAGAAGAACCTGATGGTCTACTTCTGAAACACTTAGGAAGCACAGTTCTACTCTCATGAGCATGGGATTGGTATGAGTCAGAATTAACTCTGGTTTTTCTTTTAGAAGAAGGTTTTCTCCTCAGCTGCTTACCCTGAAGAATAATTTCTACTAGAAAGGTATCTGTTCCAGTCCTTTTGTGTAAGTCATTTGTTACATGGATGAAATACAAGATGACCATATAATTTGTCATCCAAACTTAGTACACTTTGTGAAAGAAACCGTTGTTTTGAATAATTACACTGAAACAGGAGGCATAACCTGGGAATCTCCCGCACAAGTGGGGGCATTTGGCTGCTTTAACTAATTGGAACTAATTGGAACAGAAGCCTTTGTTTACTTCAGAGGAGTAGAACAGATTTTCTCCTGCCAGTTATGTAAGGAGCTGTTTGTAGTAACCTGCATTAGTGGGCCCGTGTGTCTGATTTCTGTCAGGGATATCTTAGCACTCTTTGTAGACTAGTATTTGAGCAGCTGTCTGCCTGGCCTGCCCTTAATCCACTGTGTTGGGAGGCCAGAATATGAGATTCACCCTGTTTTTCCCCAGTCCTGGGGTTCTTCTCCTTCTCTTCAACTTTCTCAGAAATGAGAGTGTTAGAAGCCAGTAAAACTCTCTCAGGGGAACCAAGATCAACAGTGTTAGGCTGACTTCCATGAAGTGGAAGCCAGGCAAGGCTCTCTATCCAGCATCTTTACTAATTCCGACACCAGCCATCCCTTGTACAGCACTGTATACTTTTCTGTGCTGCCCTTGATAATTCATTGCAGTGGCTGCACAGAACTCATAGACCATCCTCGGAATTATGGGGATTATTAGGGACATAACAATTATAATTCAGGTTCAGGAACACTCAAGATACAGTTCTTTCGTCAGGGCGGCCTCTTCCCAGCCGTGTTCAAAGGCATGTCTCTCCTTGGTCCTCAGTCTCAGCCCAAAGACACTTAGCTTTCTCTCTTTATGGGCCAGGAAGCTCACTATACTGTCTCCTGCTCCTGGATTTCTTCTTTGGTGGTGGTTCCTCCTCTCTGCTCTAGAATTGCTCTCTTTTAAGGCTAAACTGACCAATCTCATATTGTTAGGTGCTGTCAAGTCTGTTCCAGCACATAGCTACTGACCCTGTGTACAACAGCGTGAAACACTGCCCAGTCCTGTGCCATGTCCATGATCACTGTTATGCTTGAGCCCATTGTTGCAGCCGCTGTGTTAATCCATCTTGTTGACACTCTACTATGTCAAACATAATGTGCTTCTCCAGGGGTTGATCCCTCCTCACAATGTGTTGAAATTATGCAAGAGGTAGTCTTGCCCTCCTTGCTTCTAAGGAACAGCACTCTGGTTGTACTTATTCCAAGACAAAGCTATTCATTCTTTTGGCTACGCATGGTATATTCGGTATTCTTCTCTAATACTGCAATTCAAAGGCATCAGTTCTTCTGTCTTCCTTATTCATTGTCCAGCTTTCACATGAGTATGATGCAATTGAAAATAACATGACAAGTCAGGAACACCTTAGTCTTCAAGGTGCCATCTTCACTTTTATTTAAGACTTTAAAGAGGTCTTTTACAGCAGATTTTCCCAGCGCAGTGCATCTTTTTATTTCTTGACTGCTGTTAATCGTGGAGCCAAATAAAATGAAATCCTTGACCACTTCAGTCTTTTCTCTGTTTATCATGACAGGCCACAATTACCCCATGATTACACATTCACCTAGGTGGGAATTAAAACACCATTGCTAGACAGGCCACACATAAAGGTAATTAATTTTATGACACTGATTCAAAATTATTCCTTTCTCTGTGTTGGAGATAGCCATTATTTCTTTTCTGCCTTTTTTTCTATGTGTTTTCTGGTGTATCTTCAATATTTTGTTTTCACTCCTTTTCACATGTGACTCTTCGTATAGAATTTCTGTCTTTTTACTTAAAAAACTGCATTAATATTCTGGGCCTAATTTCTTGGACCACTACCTTACAGAAATCTTCCTTAACTTAGGTCCACCTTCTCTGAGTGCTGACTGTGCCTAGCACTGGCTCTTTAGATTCTGTAGATGGCCAGACACTTTACAGCGGAGATTTGTGGCCTGCCATGCACATCTGCTGAAAGGCTGAACACAGCAGATACTCTCTCCTGGTTCCTACTCACTCTGTGATTCAGTGAATACTGAATGCTAAGCACGCCTTAGCTAAGCATGCCTGTCTTTTTTTTTTTTTTCTTTTTGCTTCTAATTTCAGTCCTCCAGATCTTGGGCTTTTATCTTTTTGATCTTCTTTAAAAAAATAAAAATAAAAATAAATGTCGTGTTTTAAGTGAACGTTTACAATCTAATTTGCCATATGAAACCACCCCTGTGCAACTCCAACTGTTCCTCCCCATCCCTCCACGACAGCACACTTCTCCTTTTTGGCCATGTACTTCCCATATGGGTCCAACCAACTCGCTCTCGTTTTGCCTCTGGACAAGAGCTGCACTGATAGCCTCATGTATGTGTAAGCCAAGAAGCACATTCTTCACCAGTATCATGCTGTCTTAGAGTCCAGTCCAGTCTTTGTCTGAAGAGTTGGCTTTGGTATTAGTGTCACCTCTAGGCTAACAGACAGTTCAGAGACCATGTCCACAGGGACTTTCCAGTCTGACAGACCATCAGGTTCTTCTCTTTCAACAGCATTCTAGATCTGCACATCTGTTTCCCCCCCCCTCAGGGTCAGAGACTTTACATTGTGTTCCCTTCAGGGCAGTCATTGGTGGTGGCTGGGCACCATCAACATCTTCTGATTTTGTGCCAGTATAGTTCCTGGATCATACAGCATCTTCTGTCTTCTAGGCTTGTATTTTCCACATGTCTTTGGTGCCCTTCATTCGTATCTGCTTGAGGTGGATTGAGACGAATTCATGCTCTTTTAGATGGCAGCTTGCTAGCATTTAAGACCCCAGACACCACTCACCAGAGTGGTATATAGAAAATTTTCTTTAAAAAAAGAACTAGTTATGACAGTTAGCCTCAATACAGCCTGAAACCATGGTCCCTAGAACCCTGTTCTTTCTCCTTTGACCTTCAAAATGTTGGGAGGTATTTAAAAAACCTTTTAGATTTTGGGGTAGTCACTCCCTTCACCTAACCCAATTCCCATCTACTATCTAATAGTGAATAATCTTCTCCCTCCCTCCTGACCCTTATAACAATCAAAGATTATTTTCTTCTGTGTTTAAGACTTTTCTTATGTCGTTATATTAGTGATCTCCTACAATATATGCCCTTAAGCAACTGACTAACATCACTTAGCATAATGTCTTCCATGTTATACTCCCAAAGATCACTGTTGTTCTTAATAATTGCATGGTATTCCATTGTGTAATATAATGTAGTTTATTTATTCATCCATTTCTGGGCACCTGGGTTGATTCAATCTTTTTTGCTATTGTGGATAGTACTACAATAAACATTGGCGTGCATGGTGTGAGAGCCCTTATTTCTCTAGGACATATTCTAAGAAGTGTGATTGCTATATCATATAGTATTTCTTTATCTAGCTTTTAAAGAAAGTGCCAAATTGATTTCCAAAGTGGTTGTACCGTTTTACATTCCCACCACAAGTGCAGAAGAGTTCCAGTCTCTCCCTACATCTCCAACATTGGTTCTTTTGTCTTTTCTTGGACTGATGTCAGCCGTGTTCAGGTGGGAAACCCTAGTGACATAGTGGTTAAGTGCTACGTCTTGTAACCAAAAGGCCAACAGTTTAAATCCACCATGCACTCCTGGAAACTCTGTGGGGAAGTTCTCCTCTGACCTATAAGGTTGCTATGACTTGGAATCAACTTGACAACAGTGGCTTTTGGTAGTATCTCATTGTAGTTTTGATTTGGATTTCTCTAATAACTAATCATCATGAACATTTCCTCATGTATCTGTTAGCTGCCTAGATGTCTTTGGTGAAGTGCCTGTTTACGTCCTTTGCTCATTGTTTAATTGGATTATTTGTCTTTTTCTTGTTGAGGTTTTGCAGTGCATTGTAGATTAGGGAGATTAGATGTCAGTTTGTACCAGTACCAGGCTGTTTTGACTACCACAGCAGTATAATAGTTTCTAAAGTCAGATAGCATGAGGCCTCTTATTTTGTTCTTCAGTAATGTTTTACCTGTGCAGGGCTTCTTACCTATCTATATATAGTTGCTGATTTCTTTTTCTATCTCATTAAACAATGGCCATTGAGATTTGTATTGGGATTGTGTTGTATCTCTAGATGGCTTTGAGTAGAATAAACATTTTCGTTATGCTAAGTCTTTCTTCTCGTGAGCAAGGTGGGTTTCTCCACTTATGTAGGTCTCTTTTGGTTTCTTGCAGTAGGGTCTTGTAATTGTCTTCAAATAGGTCTTTTATGTTTCTAGTTAGATTTATTCCTAAGTGGACCAGTTTTGGCCATTTTGAATCCAGTGATCATATGGTGTGCTGTGCTGGGAATGAAAACTTGAAGAGGAACAGTATTACGTTCATCATCAAAAAGAACATTTCGAGATCTGTCCTGAAGTATAATGCTGTCAGTGATAGGATAATATCCACATGCCTACAAGGAAAGCCAGTTTTAATACAACTATTATTCAAATTTACTCTCCAGCCACTTAGGCCAAAGATGAAGAGATTGAAGATTTTACCAGCCTCTGCAATCTGAAATTGATCAAGCATGCAGTCAGGACACATTGATAATTACTGGTGACTGGAATGCAAAAGTTGGAAACAAAGAAGAAGGATTAGTAGTTGGCAAATATGGCCTTGCTGATAGAAATAATACTGGAGATGACATGATAGAATTTTGCAAGACTAAGAAGTTCCTCATTGCAGATGCCTTTTTTAACCAACACAGACAGTGGCTGTACACGTGGACCTCAACAGATGGGAATACACAGGAACCAAATTGACTACATCTGTGGAAAAACATGAAGGAAAAGCTCCATATCAGCAGTTAGAACAAGACCAGGTGCTGACTGTGACACAGATCATCAATTGCTCCTGTGCAAATTTAAATTGAAACTGAAGAAAATTAGAAGTCCACGAGAGTCCATGTACGAGTTTAAAGACCATCTCAGTAACAGATTTGATGTGTTGATCACTAATGACCAAAGACCAGATGAATTGTGGCATGACATCAAAGACATCATCTGTGAAGAGAGCAAGAGGTCATTAAAAGGACAGAAAGAACAAATTGGATGTCAGAAGAGACTTTGAAACTTGCACTTGAACATCAGGCAGCTCAAGCAAAACATAGGAATGGTGAAGTAAAAGACCTAAACAAAAGATTTCAAAGAACAGCTCAAGAAGACAAAATAAAGTATTACAATGACATGTACAAAGAGCTGGAAATGGAAAATCAGAAGGGAAGAACACATTCTGCATTTCTCAAGCTGAAAGAACTGAAGAAAAAGTTCAAGCCTTGGGTTGGCAGTAGTGAAGGATTCTACAGGGAAAATATGAAATGATTCAGAGAGAATCAAAACAAGATGGAAGGAATACACCGAGTCATTATACCATAAAAAACTGGTCAATGTTCAGTCGTTTGAAGAGGTAGCATATGATCTGGAACTGATGGTATGAAAGGAAGAAGTTGAAGCTGCAGTAAAGGCACTAGCAAAAAATCAAGAAATGCCAGTTGAGATATTTCAACACACAGATGCAGACTAGAAGTGCTCACTCGTCTATGCCAAGAAATTTGGATGACAGCTGCCTGGCCAACTGACTGGAAGAGATCCATATTTATGCCCATTCCAAAGAAAGATGATCCAACCAAATGAAGAAATTACCAAAAAATATTGTTAGTATCAAATGCAACTAAAATTTTTGCTCAAGATCATTCAAAAGTGACTGCAACAGTCTATAGACAGGAACTGCCAGAAATTGAAGCTGAATTCAGAAGAGGATATGGAACCAGGGATATCATTGCTGATGTCAGATGGATCTTGGCTGAAAGCAGAGAATACCAGCAAGATGTTTACCTGTGTTTTATTGACTATACAAAGGCATTTGACTGTGTGCATCATAATAAATTATGGCTAGCATTGCCGAGAGTGGGAATTCCAGAACACTTTTGTGCTCTTAAGTAATCTGTATATTGATCAAGAGGTAATTGTGTGAACAGAACAAAGGAACAGTGCATGGTTTAAAGTCAGGAGAGGTGTATGTCAGGATTATATCCTTTAACCTTACATTTTGAATCTGTATGCCAAGCAAATAATCTGAGAAGCTGGATTCTGGAAGAAGAATGAGGCATCAGAATTGGAGGATGACTCATTAACAACCTGCGTTAAGCAGACAGTACTACCTTACTTGCTGGAAGTGAAGAAGATTTGAAACACTGATGAAGGTCAAAGACTACAGTCTCAGTATGGATTGCACCTCAACATCAAGAAAACAAAAATCCTCACAACTGGACCAGTAAGCAGCACCATCAGAAATGGAGAAAGGATTGAGGTTGTCAAGGGTTTCATTTTACTTGGGTGCACAATCAACACCCATGGAAACAGCAGTCAAGAAATCAGAAGACACACTGCATTGGAAAATCTCCTGCAAGTACTGAGAAGTAAAGATGTCACCTTGAAAACTAAAGTGCAGCTGACCCAAGCCATGGTGTTTTCAGTGGCATCATATGCATGCGAAAGCTGGACAGTGAATGAAGAAGAATTGGTCTTTGAATTGTGGTGTTAGAGAAGAATGTTGAATGTACCATGGACCGCCAAGAAAACAAACATCTGTTTTGGAAGTATAACCAGAGTGCTCCTTGGAAGCAAAGATGGCAAGACTACATTTTGCATACTTTGGACGTGTAGTCAGGAAGGTTAGTCCCTGGAGAAGGACATCATACTTGGTAGAGTGGAGGGTCAATGAAAAAGAGGAAGACCCTCGATGTGATGGATTGCCACAGTGGCTGCAACAGTGGCAACAATGGGCTTAAGCATAAATGTGATTGACATGACACAAGTCCAGACAGTGTTTCATTCTGCTGTTCATAGGGTTGCTATTAAGTTGGAACCAACTTGAGAGCACCTACCAACAACAACATTTTTTTCTTCTTAGGGGCTATTTTAAATAGTGTATTGATTTGGTGATTTCTTTGATAGTCTCTTTGTTGGTGTAAAGAAATCCAACTGATTTATGTATTTTTATCTTGTATCCTGATGCTTTGTTGAACTCTTCTATGAATTCTAGTAGTTTGTGTGTGTGTGTATTCTTTAGAATTTTCTGTGTATAAGATTATATTGTGTGTCAATAAAGATACTTGTACTTCTTCCTTCCCAATTTGGATGGCTTTATTTTTTTATCTTGCCTGATTGCTCAGGCTAGAACCTCCAGAAAAATGTTGAGTAAAAAGTGATGACAGCAGGCATCCTTGTCTGGTTCCTGTTCTCAAGAGGAATAATTTCAGACTCTCTGCATTTAGGATGATGTTGGCTATTGGCTTTGCATAGATGCCTCTTGCCATGTTGAGGAATTTAAAGAATCATAACAGAATATTATGAAAAATTATACTCTAGAGGAATAAACCTAGAGGAAATGGAAAAATTTCTAGAAATACGTCACCTACAAAACTAGCGCAAACAGAAGTAGAACAACTAAATAAACTCATTGCAAAGAAAAAAAAAAAACTTCCCTTCGATTCCTATTTTGCTCAGAGTTTTTAAAATGAATGAGTGTTGGACTCTGTCAAATACCTTTTGTACATCAATTAATAAAATCAAGTGGTTCTTTTGTTTTACTTATGTGGTTGATTCCATTCGTTTTTCTGATGTTGAACCATTCCTGCGTCTCTAGTATGAATCCTTCCTGGTCATTGTGAATTACTTTTTGGATATGTTATTGAATTCTCTTGGCTAGAATTTTGTGGAGCATTTTTGTATCTAAGTTCATGAGAGATATTGGTCTGTCATTATCCTTTCTTGTGCTGTCTTTACATAGTTTTGGTGTTAGGGTTATGCTGGTTTCATAGAATGAATTTGGGATGTTCTGTCCTTTTCTGTGTTGTGGAATACCTTTAGTAATAGTGGTGTTAACTCTTCTTTAAAAAATCGGCCAAATTTTCCAGTGAGGCTGTCAGATCCAGGGCTTTTTTTCAGTTGGAGGTTTTTAAATTGATTCTTTTGTGATGAGTTTACTTAGTTGTTCTACTTCTGCTTGAGCTAGTTTTTGTAGGTGATGTATTTCTGGAAACTTTTCCATTTCTTTCAGGTTTTCAAATTTATTAGAGTATAAATTTTCATAATATTCTGTTATGATTCTTTTCATTTCAGTTGAACCTGTTGTGATAGCACCCGTGTCTTTTCTTATTAGAGTTATTTGCTTCCTTTGCTGTTTTTCTTTTGTCAGTTTAGCCAGTGGTTTATCAGTTTTGTTGATGTTTTCCGAAGAACAGCCTTTGGTCTTGTTTATTCTTTCAGTAGTTTTTCTATGCTGCAGTTCATTTAGATCTGCTCTAATTTTTGTTATTTGCTTTCTTCCAGTGCCCAAGTGGTTCTTTTGCTGTTCTCTTTCCACTTGTTTGAATTGTAGGGTTAATTCTTTGACTTGAGCAATTTCTTCTTTCTGTATGTGTCCATTTATTGAGATAAGTTGACCTCTGAGCACTGCTTTTGTTGTGTCCCATGGGTTCTAGTAGGATGTGTTTTCATTCTCATTTGATTCTATGAATGTCTTTATTCCAACCTTGATTTCTTCTATAACTTGGTCATTTTTGAGCAAGGTGTTGTTCAATTTCTGTGTGTTTGTTTCTTTTTGTTGTTGTTGTTACTGATTTCTGCTTTCATGACTTCATGCTCTGAAAAGATGCTTTGTAATGTTTCAGTGCTTTGGATTTTGTTAAGGATTGCTTTGTGGCCTAATATGTGGTCAGTTCTGGAGAACGTTCCATGAGCACTGGAAGACAAAGTATACTTGTCTGCTGTTCAATGGAGTGTTCTGTATGCCTTTGAGGTCAAGTTGGTTGTTTATGGTATTTAGATCTTCCATGTCTTTTTTGAGATTTTTTTTTTCCTGGATGTTCTGTCCTTTGCTGAGAGTGGATTATTGAAGTCTCCTACTAATATTGTGGAGCTGTCTATATCTGTTTTCATTGTAGTAAGTATTTTATGTATTTTGGAGCCCTGTCATTGTTGTGTAGATACTTAATATGGTAATGTCCTCCTGGAATATTGATCCTTTAATCATATGTATGTCATTCCTTATACAGTGTGGTAGATCTTACTTTAAAGTCTGTATTATCAAAAATTAATATTGCTACTTATACTCATTTTTGAATGTTGTTAGATTGATATATTTTTTCCATCCTTTGAGTTTTAAGTTTGTTTTTGTCTTTGAGTCAAAGGTGTGCCTCCTGTAGGCAGCATACAGCTGGGATGTGTTTTTATTTTTCTCCCACAATGTACCACTTTCCATCTCTTAGTAGGTACATTTAGTCCATTTATATTCAGCGTGATTTTTGAGAGGTATAACCTTACCACTGTCATTTTGATGTCTTTTTTTCTTGCACTGTAGACAATTCCTTTGTTCTGTTTAATTTTCTGTGCTAAGTCTTTTATTCTTGGTATGTTGTCTTTTTCTATTTTGAGTGTTGATGTTTTGTATTTGCTGAGACTTTATGTTTTTCTTGTTTATAATTTTGGTGTGAAGGATTGATTGCTTCTTTGTAGTTATCTTAATACTTAACCTGTTTTTCTAAATTTAAACCAGTTTTTAATTTCTCTGTATGGACTTAAATTTATCTCCACATGAAAGATATGTGACTTCTTTTACTTTTGACCCCTTTGTTTTTGTTGTAACGTCCACATGATGATATCTCTGTTTCTCTGTCTTCAGTTTTTTTGTCTGTGATTTATTTTTGGATTCCCCTATTTGGGTTGATATCCATTTGTTCTGTTCTGTGTTCTGGTCATGGATTGTTACCTGTTGTTATTGATTTTCTAACTAAAGAACTCCCTTTAGTATTTTTTGTAATTTTAGTTTGGATTTTGCAAATTCCCTGAATTTATGTTTATCCTGAATATCTTGATTTTGCCATCATATTTTAGAGCCAGTTTTGCTGGATATATAATTTTTGGCTGGCAGGTTTTTTTTTTTTTTTTTTCCTCCTAGGCTTTGTATAGCTCATCCTATTGCTTTCCTGGCTGTATGGTTTCTGCTGAGTAGTCCAATATGCCTTGGTGTCTTTCTTTTGGGATCAACCTTGTGTAGAGTTTAAAGAGTATCTTGGCTAGGTATCTTCTCATCTTTCATGATATCAGAAGTTTTGTGTCAGCAAATATTCTACAATTCTGTCTGTATTTTCTGTTATCCTCCCCTGTTCTGGAACTTCAGTCACTCATAGATTATTCCCTTAATAGAGTCCCACATAATTCTTAGTATTTGCTGATTTTTTTTTAAACTCTTTTATCTGATTTTTCCACAAATATGTCAGTGTCTTGTGCTTGATCTTCAGTCTAATTCGGGCTTCCATTGCCTCCATTCTCCTTCTTTGACTTTCTGTTGAGTTGTCTAATTCTGTAATTTGTCATTAATTTTCTGAATTTCTAATTCTTCCCAATTATGCTTTCATGCAGCCCGTTCAATTTGCCATTATGCTTTGCTGCACTTTGCCTCATCTCTTTCCTCATCTGTTGAAGAGTTCTATGTATTAATCTTTTGTATTCTACCTCTGATATTTCCAGGAAATTCTCTTTCTCTGGAATATTTGTTTGGGGAGCTTTTTGAAGAAATCATGGTGTACTTTGATATGGACTGTTGTTTCTGAGCCATCAACAAATTTCTTCTATATTTGCCTACTTTTTTTTAGCTTCTTTTTTTGAAATGTAAAAATCAGCTGGTTGCATGTGGTGGTTTGGTTATTATTGTCCTAGAAGCTCTAATGCCCTTTTACCAGGTGGCTAGAGCTGTTGCTAGACATGGTAGCCCAAGAGTCCATTTAGTTTTTTGTATGGAGTCAACTCAGGTGTTCAGATAATCAGTCCCCACATGTGTGATGCAGACTCTCATACCATCCCAGGTGGGTGGGGCTAATTGATATAGGCACAGGCATCTCGCTGCTGCCACTGACTAAGGTGGGGGGGGTGAAGCAGACATCCCTGAGTATCTCTGAGGATGGCTTATCCCCTTATGTCTGAATCTAGGTGGTGAAGGAACGATGTCTGCCCAGATTTTCTTGCTTAGGGGAATTGGCATAATTTTTCCCCCCTTCCCCAAGTTTATTAAATTGTTCCCTATCTAGATCTCAGAGAGTAACCCAGGGCAGGCTTAAGGAGTCCTACTTCTGATACAATTAATGGCATCAGACTCCAGAGCCAGTCACAGAGAAGGAAGTGGGGGGAAGAATGGCTCTGAGTGGTCTTGAGGAGTCCTACTTTTGGCTTAGTTAATGGTGTCAGATTCTAGTGGCAGGCATAGTGCAGACAAGGGAAGGGGGAGCACTTAGTGAAGGGAGATAGACCCATCTTGAAGGGAAGGTTCAGATCCCACGTACAATAGATTACATACAAAGACTTAGTTTTTGATGATCTGGTGTTGTCTCTCACTGGCTCTGGAGGCAAAGATGACTTTTCCAGACAATCACCCTCACTGGGGATGCTCAAACAGCAATGACTGTGAGGAAGACACAGGACTGGACAGTGTTTCATTCTGTTGTATATAGGGTGACTGTGAGTTGACACCTGGGTTTCAAACCGGTTCAAAATAGTTTACATAATTTCCAGCATAAGTGAGTGTAGCATATATGTTGCATAGCAATCAGTCTGTTGCCTGATGGGTTTTGACCCAGATAGGAAATGAAGAGCAGTGCTTCGCTCAGAGATGGTAGCCATGTGGCCATCTGCACAGCTTTGAATGTGTGTTATTCTCAACAGCCCACATCAGGCTTCTAAAACTTTCAGGATCTAAACCTTCTGCATCTCTTATCAAAAGCAGTAATAGCTGCTGTTTACCAGACATCTACTGTATATTCTCTCAGTGGCAATGAGTTTACTGTATGTTAGATTCTGTGCTTCGTCACTTACATGTATCATTTGATTTTATCCGTAAAGGTCTCAGAGAGGTTGAGTAACTTGTCCAGGGTCACACACTTACTAAGTGATAGAAGCAGGAATTGAATTCAGATTTGCTGACACTAGAGCCAAGGCTTTTACCCATTGCCATCAAGTGGATTCCAACTCCTAGTGACCCTATATGCGTATGACCCTTTTAACCACTGTGAAATATAATCTTTCAGAGAATGGATGGATGGATGGATGGAAGGAAAGATGGAAGTAGATAAATAGATAACTGGCAGTTAATAGGTAAATGATAAAACAATAGGTGGATGAGTATCTAAAATGAGATGTTTTACAAATCATTTACCATGAAGGGTACGAATTATGTATCAGTCCTTCTCTATCAGTGTTGCTTACCAGTGCTCTCATATTTATAAGATCAAGGGAAGATTACATAGGATTTGTTGGAAAACAAGCCCAGTTGGGGTTTGGTTATCATCCTGAAAACTTAGCCATAGCTGGCTAAAACGTCAGTTACTCATACTATGTTCTAAGTTATCGATAATTCAGAAACTTCATTTTGGCCTATAGTCTTTTACAACTCCCTCCCTTAACCCAGTAACTTTTTTTGGAACCAATAAGGACACTGTGATCTGATCTGAGCATCTCTTTTTCTACTTTGATTAGCTAACTTGTTGATCATAACAATCCAGTGTCTCAAAGGACAGGCAGCAAAATAGAAACAAGGAGATGGAAATTTTCAAAAAGTGGATGAACAGTTTAGGATAAACTTGTAGATGGCTTTAATTTGATGCATTTTTCTAACCCTATTTAGTTGAAAAAATAAAACCATTTTAAGATCCTGGAAAGTTTTATAGATTCCTTTGTTAACTTTTTTGTTATTGATAAATAGCTTGACGGCTCTGCATATCTTTAGATAAAGAGCTCAGTAAGCAGATGGCTGTAGGTTTACATTATTACTTTTCTAGGGTTCCACCACCTGCTTTAGTGTGCGGAGACATCAGGTCAAATGAGTTCACTGCCTACAATACCATCAGCTCCTTGGCATTAGCCCAGTAACACAAATCTCAGTGACAGTAGCATAGAGTGAGAAAACTCCTCTCACCGTAGGCTTTGCTGTATCTGTGTTTGCCTTAAAAGAGCTAGTAATGCCTACTGTTGCTTTACTGAAGTCACCTCCATGGAGTCTTGTGGATCTGACATCGTCTTGAAATTTTCATATGGTCCAGAGCACATGAGTTCAAGTACTTGCATAAATTAGCTTTCTGAGTTAGAGTTAAGTCTATATCTGAGTTTACTTCTAGCCTCATGCTTATGTTTTTAATAGATTCAGATTATGGCCCTGTGCCTGTTTATTATGTACCATGATTTAAATGCAAAAAAGAATTTTAAAGGTAGGTCATCCACCTTTAATCAACAAAGATTAACTCTTTCTTGAAAAGGTACTTGCTAAATGAAAAGTTTGAACCTCAGGAAGTGGTGGTTGTGTTTCAAGCAGTTACCCTGATTTTGCTCTTTGTCTGATGATTAAAATAAAAAAAAATTGACACCTCTCTCAAGTTTTTGGAAGCAGACTAGACCATTGTGTGGTGAGAACATTGGGTCAAGGTCCGGTGGTGGATCCTGTTCCCTCGGCCGCTCACTTCTTCTGGGACTTGAACTAAGTGCACGTCCCTTTCCTCAGACATAATGTATGATCTGTAACCTCTGAATTCTCTTCTCAACTCTCAAGTCCCTTGAATGTGTTATAGTGGACTGCCTTTATCTAAGAAGCCATTGTTCTGTGGAGCCAAATAAAAACCTAGCACCCTCAGATTTACCAGAAATGTAATGAGCAGAGAAATCACTCCCTGCATAGTTAAATTACTCTCTTGAGCTTGGAAGAGGGCATTGATCTTGAGTGTGATTACTCCAAAGTGACAATAATAACATGGGATGTTGTTTTTTACTTGTGTGGAAGACATATGTACTCCTAGTTTTGTTTTTATTTTGTTATCTAATAAGCTATGTCTCCTAAAGAAATTTTTGCAAGAGTAAAACAGACCAATGGCAACAACAGCAGAGATCCTGCATTTATTTTTCACAGTGAGCTCTTGATAATTCTAAGACATGTTCTTTATTACACTTTTTTCATCATGCTTAGGGCTTTTCTAGATGAAAAGCCAAAGTTTAGCTATTTTAAACTATTCCTTAATACATAATACAGAGAAGTACCAGGGAAAGGGCTACATTGGCATCTGCTTGTACATTCATTCATTCTGCCTGAAGGACAAAGTAGGCATGGGAGCTGTACTTCCCTTTGCCAGCTTGCTGCCTGCTCCCATTTGGCAGGACATTTGTACTTTCAGTATTTGGGCCTCTTCTTTACAGTCTTTTCCACAGTCTTTACTCAGGATGATATTGTACCCAGCTAAGACCAAGAATGCTATTACTATAGAACAGGCTTTGCAAACTCTAAAGGCCAAATTCAACCTGCTTCTTGTCTTTGTAAATAAAGTTTTATTAGAACACAGCTGTGCTCATTAGTTTATAAATTATTTCTAGCATTTCTTGTATGAAGCTGAGTAGTTGTATCAGACAGTATGGCCCCCCAAACCTCAAATATTTAATTGATTTTTTTTAAAATGGTTTGCTGACCCTACCTATGAAAGAAGAATAAATATTGAAACACAGCTAGCTGTGTCTGCTTCCACCATTTAGACAGTATCTAGCTTAGGATCTGATGCTCTGAACTAACCCACAGGTAAGGTATAGAGTGCCGAAAGAAAGAGTGTCCTCTTACCTTCAGCAGTCCTCCACAGATATTGCTTGCATAACAAAACGTTTGATAGGAAAAGAGCTGCAGGAAGCTCCAGATCATATTCCCCTGGCAGTATCTCTAAATGCCATGCAAAAACTGTCCAATACTAAAGACAGTGTAGATGCCAGAAATGTGAAATGACTTGATTTGACCACTGAGGGTAAAGATTATGTGTCATCTATTTTGGCTTTTTGTCCTGTAACACTGCCTGGAGCTGCTGGTTAGGGAGAATGATAGGATTTAAAACCAATAGAACAGAAGTTAGGAGTGACAGACTTTTATAAGGAGCCCAATAGAATGTGTCCCTGACTCCTAGACAGCCCCTACTCCATTCTCAGGCAAGCCAAGCAAGCTTGCTGTCTTCAGGTAACCTTTTCAGGTCCATTGACTTCCTTTGGATTCTAACTAGATGAGCCAGATGTTCTTATTCATGTTTGCTATGTCTTCTCAATTTTGAGTAATGAATTGAAGTTTGATTTATAATAGTGCCTGTGACCAGATCCTCCAGGCCTGATCGTTGTGTAGACTGACAGAATGAAATTTCTGACCCAGGTTAATGTATCAGGACCACAGGAGACCTACTGCAGTCAGGAACATGCTCTCCTGGCTGGTTCTTGGCTGCAGTCACTGAAACCTTTCTTATGACCCACATCATTGTACTGTGATTATTTATTTATAGGATGTTTATCTCCATTGCCAGAGTATAGACAACATTTTTGTCCTTTTGTCCTAGAGCTTCATTCAGAGTACTAAGTGCAGTGACAAGTATCTTAGCATCCTCTAGAGAAACATAACCAATCGTGCAGTAGCCCGGTGGTGCAGTGGTTCAGAGCTTGGCTGCTAGCCTAAAGGTTGGCAGTTCAAATCTATCAGCCACTCTTTGGAAACTCTGTGGGGCAGGTCTGCTGTGTCCTATAGGGTCACTGTGAGTCAGATTCAACTAGATGCAGTTTTAAAAAAAACTGTGTGTGTGTAACTACATATAAAACAACAACTATGTCTATGTATGTTTTATATTTAGTTATATATATAGCTGTTGTTTTATATTTAGGTGTTTTATATGTAGCTGTTAGGTGCCTGTTAGGGGTTGAATTGTGGCCCCCCCAAAGTGTGTGTCAGCTTGGCTAGGTCATGATTCCCAGTACTGTGTGATTGTCCACCATTGTGTGATCTGATGGATCATAAATCCTAACTCTATGATGTTAGTGAGGCAGGATTAGAGGCAGTTGTGTTAATGAATCAAGAGTCAACCTCTGGTGAGATATTACGTAGAAAATGGAGCAGGGAGAAGGGGGACCTCAACCCCCTAAGAAAGAAGTGCCAGGAGTAGAGTGCGTTCTTTGAACCTGAGGACCCTTCACTGAGAAGCTCCTAGACCAGGGGCCAGGGGAAGATTGATGACAAGGACCTTACCCCAGAGCTGACAGACAGGAAGCCTTCCCCTGGGGCTGGCACACTGAATTTGGACTTTCAGCCACCTAGACTATGAGAGAATAAATTTTTGTTTGTTAAAGCCATCCACTTGTGGTATTTCTGTTAGAGCAGCACTAGATGACTAAGACAAGGCTGTGAAGTCGGTTCCTACTCACCGCAGCCCTGTGTGTGACAGAATGAAACGCCACCTGTTCCTGTACCGTCCTCATAATCAGCGCTGTGCTGGAGTCCCCTGTTGCAGCCACCGTGTCAGTCCATCTCAGTGAGGGGCTTCTCTTCTTCAGCTGACCACTGCTACTTTGTCAAGCATGGTGTTTGTTTCCAGGGATGGTTGCTCCTGCTGATGCGTTCCAAGCATGTGAGACAGAGTCTCTCCTTCCTTCCTTCTAATGAGCACTCTGGCTGTATTTTTCCAAGACAGACTGTTGGTTCTTCTAGTAGTCAATGGTATTTCATTATTCTTCCCCAACACCTTGATTCCACAGCATCAGTTCTTCTTTGGCTTTCGTTATTCGTTGTCCAGCTTTCACATGCATATGAGGTGATTGAAAATACCATGACTTGAGTTAGGCACACCGTGGTCTGCAAAGTGAAATCTTTACTTTTAAACACTTTAAAGAGTTCTTTTATAGCTGATTTGCCCAAGACAATACTTCACTTGATTTTTGTTCCATGAGTGTTGACTGGGGATTCCAGTAAAATAAAATCCTTGATAATTTCAGTCTCTCCTCCATTTGTCATGATGCTGTTTATTGATCCACTGCTTTCTTTATCTCGAGATGTAATCTGTATGAAAGGCTGCAGTCTTTGATCTTCATAAGTCAGTCCTTCAAATCCTCTTCACTTGCAACAAGCAAGGTTATGTTATCTGCATATAGCAGGCTGTTAATGATACCTTGTTTTTCTTTACATAGTCCAGTTTCGTGGGTTATTTGCACAGCATACAGATTAAATAAGTATGGTGAAAGGATACAACCGTGATGTGCAACTTTCCTAATTTTAAACTCTGACAGTATTCACTTTTTCTGTTTGAACAGCTACTTTTTGGCTTAGGTACAGGTTCCTAATGAGCACAATTAAGTATTCTGGAATTTCCATTCTTTGCAGTTGGGATAAAAACCAAACCCAGTGCTGTCAAGTCAATTCAGACTCGTAACAGTAGGAAGAGAGAAATTGATTTTACTTCAGGGAACTAACTCACGAGATTGTGGGGAATGGCCAGTCCCTGTTGATCAGGTGGCAGGCTGGAGATTCCTACAGGTTTATGTCCCCAAATCCATAGATTAGGAAGAATGATGAGTGAGGGGGTTCTGGCAAAATTTCTGGTTGTAGTCTTCAGGCAGAATATACCCTAGGGAGACTCCATTTTTGCTCTTAAGGCCATTAACTGATTGCCTGAGGCCCACCCACACTGTGAAAGATTATCAGTTGTACTCAGGGTACTGATTTAATCACCTGTATGCACTTCAAAGCAGCATCTAGACTAGTGTTTGGCCAAACAACTGGACACCATAACCTGGCCACAGTGACACATAAAGTTAATCATCCAAGAACCAAAAATCCGACCAGTTACCATAGAGCTGATTCTGACTCATGGTGATCCTATGTATGTCGCACCGGAGTGGTGTTCTGTAGGGTTTAAAATAGCTAGTTTTTTGGAAGTGGGTTGCCAGGCTTTTCTTTCAAGGTACGTCTGGGTGGACTCAAATTGCCACCCTTGCGATTAGCAGCCAAGCTTTTAACCATTTGTACCAGGATCACCAAAATTAAGCATCACACTCAGTTTATTGTAGGCTTTCAGTAAAGGTCTTAAATGAAAAAGTAAATTCTGTGCCTGTCCTAATTTCCTCCTCTCTTCTCTGTTTGTTTCTGTTTATTTATGTCACTTTCAGTCTGCAAAGTGTCACTTGCCTCCACCTCTTCTCAGCACAGTTCTCTAGTGACTATAGTTCATAATCATCTCCCTTTTCTTCTTGTATTCATTGTTAGCAGCTTATAAGTGGGCACTTAATTGTTTCCTAATTGTTTCATTGGTGCTTGCCCCCCGCCCCAGCCTGACATCTCTAAGGACAAAGAATATACCAGTTCTCCTGACTTAAGACATGTAAACTGCACTTAACCACCATCCAGTTTTGTTTGTTTTGACATCTTACTGTTAGTAATGTGTATGACATACCATGTTGCAGCATCTAATCTGCTGATATTTTTGTTGTCATGGAGCCCTGATGCTGCGGTAGTTAAGAACTTGGCTGCTGAGCAGAAGGTCAGCAGTTCAGCTCTATTCAACACTCCTTGAAATCCCCATGGGGCAGTCCGACTCTGTCCTGTAAGTCACAATTGACTTAACAGCAGTGTTTTTTTTTTTTTTAATCATTTCATGCCAACCCCCAAAGACAAAGATTGGATTTATAAAGATACTGGTAATAAAAGGCAGTAAGAATGAAAACTAAAAAAAACACGTTAAAAAATTGAGATATTTAAGTCAGAACTGACTTAAAGGAGAGTGAAATCCCATTGTAAGTCAAGGACTGTCTATGTTTTAACTTAGTTGGTAACCAGCTCTCTGTACTGCCTCCCACTATCCAACAATACATTGCATTAGGATTTAACATGTAACCAACAGATTCTCAATATACGTGTTCAAATTAACTGAATTATGTGCTGCACTTGCATTTCAGGAGAAGCAGGTTAGAATAAAAATCAGTCTTCAGATGTTTCTTGGCAAGTTTTAAAAGTACAAAAATATGTCAAAAATAGCCAGCAGCTTTTTATGATTGTCATATAAAAGATGGGCAAGTTAACAAAGCCAAGTAGGCAAATTGAAAAGGATTCCCCTGTCTCTCTTTCTTCTTGTTTTGTTTTTTTTTAATTACGTGGATGATGTCGTTGTTGGGGCAACAGGCTTGAGAATCTATAGCTCTGAGCCCAAGTCTGGCTCTGGTGTTCACCTGACATTGGTTGCTGGATTCAGAACAACTCTCCCTTCGTGAGAGTCATCATACTGAAACTGCTTACCATATGCAGGGAGTGATAGGAGTTTTTTTTTTTTTTTCTCCCTGAAATACTTAATTTAGTTTTAAAAGTCTCAATTGGTTTAGCTCTTTGACAAAGGGAAATTGAAGTGCATGATCCCCGAAGCTTCTCTCTTATTGTGCACAATATTCTCCCTTGAATAGTTTTCATCAACTGTCAGACTGTAGCCTACCAGCTACCACAGGGAGATCTTTGTTTTAAACCTAGAATTTTGTATTAAAAACGCATCACTTCTGATGAACAAAATGCCTACCATAAATGCTGTACCTCAAACACCAATCACAGAGGACCAGGTCTTAAAGAGGAAAAAGGAGAGTGACTTGCTTGCTGTAGATGAGTTCTTCAGGAAGTACAAGTATTAGGGAATGAGTTTTTCCCATGCACACAGTCAGCTAACCAGATTGCTAGCTAGACTTATCAACAGGATCAGCCAATGAAGGAGTGTCTGCACGCCTCTTCCCACCGTATAGCTGTTTTATATTTAACAGTATCTCTCCCGCTCGTCTCTGGATCCTCGTGGTCATATGTGAGCTTTATAGTAACCACATGTTTCTGGTTTCTGCTTATCTTCCACTGCTGTTGACAGTGTCAGATCAGATCTCACAGCGTGTTCTAGCTTTCTACTCCCGGAAGACTGTGCCTCTCAGAATGAGGTCTCTTGAATTTTTTTTTGAGGAAGCTGGCCTAGTTTTTCTAACCTTGTTTTTAAAAAATTAAAAATGTGAAAACCTACCCAGGCTCACTTTCTGTGCCACAACTTCAGCTTAGTATTGGACATGAGCTATAAAACTGTTATAAATACATTGTTCTATAGGAGGCCCTTACATAGGAGTTGAAGACCACCACTATTCCCTGCCCCCCGCCACCCGCCTCCACCTGCCACAGCATGGTACTTTGAATGCCCCTAAAGTTATCTGCATTTATCTAATTATGGTTGGTTGGGTTTATACCAAACATCAGAGGTTTCCTTTTCTGCTTACCTCCCACAGTGCTTTTCCCCTTTTGGTATAATTACTAAAGGTTCTATGTCTATACCTTTTATTAAATTTCACAAGTACTACCTCAAATATATTTTACTTGATAAATTATATTTCTGCTTTATTATGTTCCTTTCATTAAAAAACAAAAAAAACAAACACTTGCCTTCTGGGCTCTTCCTAGTTCAGATTTCAGTTTATCCTTCCAGTCACAAGTGGCAGGGCTTTTTTCTTTTCCATTTTAAAAAGCTTTTCAGTAATAAGTTCTCATTACAGATCAAACTGGACTATAAATTAAATTTAAAGGTCAACTCCAAAGAGTTATTGACAAGCTATGATCAAAATTAGAGAACAATTGGAATGTCTCATAAAAATAAATTCAAGAAAGAAAATGACATTTGATTTGGGCATGTTATTTTAGTGAAGTTTAAGCTTCTGTCATATGTTTTTAATCATTTAAAGTAGTGAGTTATAGCCCATCTCTGAATTTTTTTTTTCCCCTGCAGCCAGAGATAATACTGAAGTTAAATATACAAAGAACTTAGCTGGTACAAGATATAATTATAGACTGACACGTATGACTTCCTTAAGTCTTTCATGTATAACAATCCTTCTACAGAAGGATGTGAATTATCATCAAGGACTAGAAAGACAGTTCCAACAGATTCCCAGAAAATGGCTGTCTAAAATACACAAAGGCTGATTCCATCCCAAACAAACCCCGGTGCTCTTGTTCTCTAAGGAACCCCCTTCTTCCCACAAGCTGCTAAACTACTTGCAGGCAAGGATAACAACCTATGAATCTTCATATCCTAGCTTCTACCATAATGTCCTAGCCATGGTGTAATATATTATTGAATTCTAGAGGACCTTGCGTTTTTCTCATGGTAGGAAATACATGGTTGAAATTCTGCTGTGTGAGTTTCCTTGTTATCTCATTTTCCACTAAAAACCACAAGAAACTGAATTCTTCCTTTAAAGAGATTGGGTCAGACCTGTCTGTTGATAAGATCTCACGAACTGTGTTTGTGCTAGTTTAGAGATCGTTGCAAGGCCTGAAAGCTTGATACTAACAGGAATGAAATGAACTTGCAGATTACATCATTGTGTGGCCAGGACCTAAGGAAGATCGGGAAGCACATCAACTAAATGAAGTTAAAGAAATGGTGCCTTTCCTTTCTATGTTGTCTTTAAATTTGTCAGAGGCATTTTAATTCACAATTTAGTTCTTACATAAGGCAGACCAGTGATAGCCCAGAGAGGCAATTATGCAGAGATGACTAGCTAACAACCACCCTGCTCCTAGATTGTCTCCTAAAAGGCATAACTTACCTTGCTGACTATGGGAGCCATTTCCATAGTTTTAATTTAATTCACGTGTTTAGCAGCTGCCTTACCCCAGCTGTTAAGCTAAGTGCTGGTGATAGAGCCATGTACAAGGCAGTGCTGATCGGTTCTTAACCCAGCGGTGTGAAAGGCATAATTGACTAGACAAATATAAATGGAAACATGTAGTTATTTTATAAATCAATTACCAAATTATTAATTATTGAGTGTCCCACTGCACTGGAAAGTCACTCAAGTCCACAGACTATAATGATGGGCTTGTGGGAAGGTGAGTTGAAGCAGCAAGCCTGTTTTCTTGTACAATCTTAAACCCATCTCCTACCCAGGCAGTTAAGTGATTCCTGAATATGCCATGTGAGCCTTTCCTTCCTGACATCAGAGGAGAGCTATGGCAGCTACTTGTTATACATATATTGCCTTGGAAATGTACTGTGTGCCTGTCACCGTAGCAACCTGCTGAGAATGACCTCAGCAGCCACTCAGAATCATTTCTACAAAACAAATTGTAGCTATAATTAACTGAATTTACTCTGCCATACAAATTTGCTCAGACTTTGGTGGTTCTTCTTAAAAGGTTAAATGAAGGGAATAATCCAACATGAACCCGACCTCCCCATCTACCAGAGCTTTTCTTCTTTATATAAAATGCTTACCTGGGCAGTGTAATTCAGTTAAGAGATTATGCCAGCATCTTTTTGTAAGACAAGAATCAACATGGACCAGTCCTATTGTGATTGAACCTGCTTTATACAGGAATAGAGTAGCTTTTGCCCAAGCAAGTGTGAAAAGTAAATAGTGCTGTATAAGTGCCTCTACTTCCTGTAAGCCCAGGAGGAGGGCAGAGCATGGGGTTAGGGCCTCTGCAGGCCTAGCTTCTCCTTAGCAGATCCTTTGCAAAATGCCATTCTTGGTTACCTGCATGTTTTACCTGCTTCACAAATTGTCTGCAATGTATCTTCAATCCTAATGTGTCTTCTGTGCCATCCAGACCTTCTTCTAGGAGAAAATAGCTTATATATCTTTTGTTTATTTGGAGGGTGGTTGTTTTTTCGCCTTTTGTTAGGTTTGTTTTTATTTTTGCTTTTGATCTGAGTGATGCCCATTGCAACTGACAGTACTAATACAATCCATTTCTGTGTTTTTCTATCATTAAACTAGATTAATTTAGCATTTTTCCTCTACCTAAAGGGAGCTTTTTTGCTTCCCAAGTGAGAAAAGACAAAAGAAATGTCAAGCTAGGCTGTAGCGTACTGCCCAGTTAATCAGGTGATCTTCAGTGGTCGTTGCTTTGCGTTGAACTGTGATGAGACCCGAGCAGTGAACAAATAGAAGAAGCCTGGCTAGCCGCAAGTGTGTAGCGTAAGTTACTTATTGTTACTGGATGGGAACTGTACTAATGTTGGAAATGAGTGATAAAGAGGGAAGAAGAATACCATTCTTGCAAATGTATCTTTGCACTATGAGTGTTATAGGTGTTCGGCTGATATCTTGGTAGTGCACTGGATTGAGAGAGCCACCAATGATTTTTTTAGGGCAGCTTCTAAGGCCCATAAGTGGTTTCCAGTTGTAGGTGTGTTCTCTGATTCTGTCTCACCTGGGCACATTTTCTCAGGGAGCTCGGCACCTCTGTCTAAATTGGAGAGAGATTGCTTGAAGTGCCTACCATGCAGTGTGATGGGTGATTTTCCTTCTTTGGTGCCAGTTTTTAAAATCCTCCTATGCAAATGCACTTGGCTTTGGCTGGCCTATGCAAATACACATCCATGTTTAAACATGGAATGGCAACAAGCAATCCATTTGGCTCATCTTCAGGAAAGCCATGGTTTCTCGTTTATTGGGTAACTTCTTTTGCAGCAAGCTTGCCAATGTGCCTTTGAAGTCCTCTGCTTCTCTCTGGAATAAATTCTTGTATACAGTAGTTAAACAAATGATGGTCTCTTGGCTTTCAAAATACATGTTCAAGATTTTCAGTGCAAGGAGCTGATAAATTAGAAAGTATTGTCTCTGTAGCCAGTTGACTTTCCATTTATGGTCTGACCAATTTGTCAAATGAGATACATATCAACACACAAAAAATGAGCTTGTTAGCACCATCGACACATAGAATATGGGCTTGTTAATACTATCAGAAAACTGAGACCACTCCACAAGTATTCCAAGATATTTCCTAAAGTTTTAGGTCCAATCTATTTTTATATTTCTTTCCTGCCTCTCATGCCCGTGTTCTCCAAGCCTTCCCCTCTTCCTTCTCCAGTCAGTTTTATAATAATTAGAGTTATCAGTCTGATTCCAATCAATCAGTCAGTTGAGAGCTAATTGCCAGCTAGAGAACCACTGGTGTGTTTGGGGAGGTCCAGAAGAATATTGATGAGTTGCTTTGCAGTAGGAATTTCTAAGCTGATAACTTTTTTTGTCTTATAGAATTGATAACCAAAACCCAAACTGATTGTTGCTGAGTTGATTCTCACTCATATGGACCCTATAGGTCAGAACAAAACTGTCCCATAGAGTTTCCAAGGAATGTTGGTAGATTGAAATTGCAGATCTCTTGGTTAGAGGTCAAATACTTAACCACCATACCTACCATGCCCTTCCAGAAGGGCAGTAATTCTTGTTAAAATCAGACTTAGCTCTACTAATCGATGATTGTATGAATCTTATGGACTTACTGTAGTATTTATTTTTAACATTCAATTTTAAATTGAAGGATATCATGTCTTTGGAAACACTAGGAAGGATGCATAGCTGCTGTCAAGTCAACTCTAAGTCATGGTGACCTTAGGTACAGCAGAAATAATATTGCCTGGTCCTGCATTATCCTTGTGTTTGCATCCATCATTGTGGGTTTTGTGTCATTCTGTTTCTCATGGATATCCCTCACACTTTTTGTCCCTCTGCATCACCAAATAGGATACTTTCTCTTAGCAATTGATCCCTCTTGATCGTATGTCCAAAGCATGTGAATTAGACAGGGTTCTGTTGCGATCCATAAAGTTTTCATTGGTTAATTTTTGAAAGTAGATCACCAGACTTCTATTTCTAATCTGTCTTAGTCTGGAAGCTGTTCTGAAACCTTTCTATCATGGGTGACCCTGCTGGAGTTTGAAATACCAGTGCATAACTTCTAGCCTCATAGCAACATGCAAAACTATCACCGTGTGACAAGCTGATAGATGAGTGGTGAACTAGTAAGAATGATATTTAAATAGTGCTAAAATAAAATACCATTTTAGAAAATCCGTCCATCCAACCAACAAATTTTTATTAAGCATTGTTTATCAGAGGACATCCTGGTGGTGTAGTAATTAAGAGCTGTGGCTACGAACCAAGACGTCGACAGTTCAAATCCACCAGGCAATCCTTGGAAACTCTTATTGGGCCGTTCTGTTCTGTCCTGTAGGGTTGCTATGAGTTGGAATTGACTTGACAGCAAGGGGTATTTGCCAGATACTTTTTTAGGTATTGTGGCAGAAATAAAGATAAATGAGATACAATCTTTGCCCAACGTAGGTGATATCAGCTAAATATTTGTGCTGTTTTGCTAAGTTATAACAAGTGTTGCACCAGACATTCCCTGTTATGCATACCAGCACTCTCTGTGTTGGGTTTGGGCATAAAGATACTGAAGATCTATTCCATTTACAATTCTATTAGTGCTCTCACTCTTTAAGTTGTATTCACTAGTTACTTTGCATATTCCCTTTGTGATTGTGTATTCTGAAGCCAAATCTGATGTCATATTTACTCCCAGGCGAGGAAGAACGTAGTCATTCTTTGAGTCATGAGGATACCTCTCAGAAAAGCATGTATCAAATTATGTCTTCCTCAAAGCCACAAAGTAATTTTTGCATTTTGGGAGAATGAAAAGGTAGTGGAATGTAATGTTTTTGAAATGACAGAAGTGTACTGATGGAAGACAGATCTATGGTTGCTAGTGATTAGGGTTGGGAGGGGTAGCGGGTACCATACAAGAATTTCTCTGGTGATGGAGAAGTTCTGTATGTATCCTGATGGTGGTGGTAATTCCATGAGGCAATAAAATTTCATAGACCTATATGATGTTGTTGTTGTGTGCCACCGAGTCAATTCCAAGTCATATTGACCCGATAGGACAGAGTAGAATTGTGTCATTGGGTTTCTAAGGCTGTAATCTTTGTGGAAGGATTGCCACATCATTCTCCTTGGAAGTGGCTGGTAAGTTCAAATTGCCAACTTTTGGTTAACAGCCACATACTTAACCAGTGCACTAGTAGGGCTCCATACAACTATGTACAATACACTCTCTGCACCACCCCAAAAATTAGTGCACATAAGAACTGTTGAAATCCGAATGAGTTCTGTAGTTTAGTTCATAGAGTTGTGTCAGTGTCAGTTTCCTGGTGTTGATAATGTACAGTGGTTATATGATGTTATCTTCACAGAAGTGGGTGAAAGGCATATGGGAAGTCTCTGTAATATTTTTGCAACTACTTATAAGTCTCAAATTATTTCAAAATTAATTTTTTAAGATAATGAAATAGTATCATAGAGGCAGATAAAAGTTAAGGTGACTAAGCATTGGGAATATCTGGCCTTAGACCATATTAGTACAGTAAACTTGAAGTCTCCTGGCTTCACATTAATCATAAATGACTTAGACTTTGGGCAGAATTTAGGACATGTTATCTTGCTGTCCTCCCAAAGGAGAATAAGGAAGTTCAGAAAAAGACTTTTATATCCTGCAACTCTGTTATCTATATATTTATGTATACCAGTACAGTTATTAAAAGTAATTAAAAAGCTATTGCTTTACCAGCCAGACCTGCTGAGCAAATAGATGGAAGGAGACAAATTTGAGTTTCTTTTCCTTTTTTCCCCTTTCCTTTTTGTATGTGTTCTGAGTGACATCGAGAAACATAAGAAGAGAATTATGGTGACTAGGTAATCTGTAGATATATGTCCTTGTTCTGAATAGTGGAAACATGGCTTTATCCACTGACTTCTCAGACTTCTTACTACCTCCTAATATTTTTCCTTTTCTCCTTCGTTTCTCTTTTGGAAATTTTGCCCAGCATTTTGTGTAGACAGATTTGGTGTGATGGTGTTACTGACGTTCTCCTGGTGTCTTCCTTCCTCAGCTATCTTAATGACTTGGACCGTGTAGCCGACCCTGCCTATCTTCCTACTCAGCAAGATGTGCTTAGAGTTCGAGTCCCCACCACAGGGATCATCGAATACCCTTTTGACTTACAAAGTGTCATTTTCAGGTACTTCCTAATTCTTATGCCTTGAATATATTTAGTGATCACCATAAACTTTGAAATCACATGTTAAAAATATTGAGATACTAAAACAACATAACCTTTGGATCTGTAATTATCATTGTTGGTCATCAGCAATGGTATTAGGTATACAAATTTATAATATGCTCCTGAAAGAGGAAGGAGAGGAAAGATGTAGTGGTAGACTTTAGTTAAGATCACCAAGAAATTAGTGAAATCCTAGTTAGCAAGTGGTTGGACAAGATCAATTATTGAAACATTGGTCCTAACTAATTTTTTTGCATCTTACTCTATGATGACAGTGTATGTAACTTATTTTTAGAATTAAGTAATAGGTGAATGGTCTTATTATCAGCAGTAGAAATGATGTTTAGGTATTATGGTATCAATAGCAATCATGTTGATGTGTCCTCCAACTCTTCGGAGAGGCCAAGGCAAAATTTCTCAGTAACAATGAAAAAATAGACTATATTGTAAAATAAAGTTGCTTGAAATTTTTCAAATGATTATGAAAACAGGTTAATTCACCTCATCTAATTTTATGTAGCAAAATAGAATGAAAATATATTACCTACTCCCTCACTGCTGCTATTCTTTCTGGGTAATAAGTAGAAGCGTCTTTGTTTTGTTTTGTTTTGTTTTGAGACTGGAAAAAAAATAAACAATACTGATATACTTTCCTTTAATCTTTTATTACACAGTCACTCAGTAGTGCTTTTAATTAGAACAAAAACCACATGGTGCTTTGAGAAATGAAACAGTGTCACTCTAGTAATTTACCAGTGCAAATATGCCTTTGAATGTAGAGAGTTGAATTCCTCAGGGGAGCCCATCCCATTGAAGAAGACCATGTACGGCACTGAGTTATGAAGTAGGAGTGGGGCTGCTGCATAATTTGGAGTAGCAGGCCATCCATCACTCTCTGACAAGGCACTGTGTGTTTTATTCTCATCAGTCTCTGCACTGGAGGTCACATCTGGCTGTCATATGGTACTCAAATAGACATAACTATAAAGTAGATGACATTTGCAATATGTCTGAGCCTTGGTTTTTTCACCTATTGAAAATAGTTGGACTAGATTAACTTTGAGGTCCCTTTAATATTCTGTCTGACATACTTAAGTTTTGAATTTATAGCATCTAGAGATCTTTTTTTCTTTTTTAGAGCTCTTTCACTTGAGACACCCAGATTTCCTCCTTGTTATTACCATGTTATGGAATATTTGCAGAAAGTATATGACACTTCATGAGGCTCAGTATGACAAGATTGCACAAAGTGAGGATTTCATATGAACAGGTTGCGTGTTATTCACATGATGACACCAGAGAGAAGCCAGTATTTTAATAGTTCTAAAAACCTGAGAATTGCATTTCTGATGTCCTTAGTTTATACATCTGCCTGGATCCATAATTCTGCCTGTCAGATACAATTCTGTGCCTTGGAAAACTTATAGAAGAAGCAGTCACTGGAAGAGCCTTGATTTCTTAAGAGTTAATGCCATAAAGCAGTAAAACACCAGGAGCCAGCAACTACAGTCCCTGCAAATGCTCAAAGAGTCTGATTCTCACACTTTTGTACCTTCCCTGGTATATTCTCTGAGAACGTTTTGTCCTGCAAACATTGTAGACATTTCAGTCAAGATATGAATTCAGCAAATGGAGAAAACTCTGATAGAGTCAGTGCCAAACACTGTGCTAGATATTTTCATACGCAACTTTATTAGTCAAATGAATATATGTCCTGTGTGGGTTCCTGAACAGTAACTCACAGCTATTTTACAAGCACAGATTTGATGTGTTGAGAACAAATCCTCTAAATAGTTCCCATGACGGCCCTAGTATGACACCTTGTAGCATCTTGAAGTTTTATACACTTCACTTTCAGCAGGTTAGCCAGTTGATCTGTGCACTGGGCTAATTGTACCATGTTATTAAACATGGCTAGACCAGCCCAAAATGATTTCCGTTATTGGGAGGTAGCCTCATATGCTCGTATGTCATTGGAGCATCATACACGCAACCTCCATATCAAAATATATAGCATCTTACATTTTTAAATGTGCCTGTAGGCATTTCTGGCATTCTTGAGAAACACATACACAAAGATCTTGATTCTCATTTTCTAGGAAAGGAAACTGAAGTTTAGTGTTTGCCTTTTAGGCTTAGCACAACTAAAACTCATTTTGTTTTGACTCTTAAGAGCTGTAATTAAATAAAAACACATTGTTTTGCTCGGTGCACAAAGAAAGGTATTTTAAACAGTTATAATTTCCATGCATGTCTGATAAATCTTGAGTAACCACAGTGACTTATTATCCAGAATGTCTTGACTTTGCTACGTAACAGAAGATGAATAGGCCCTTAATAAATGTAAAAATTAATTGAATTGACTTAGATGCCAGTCATTAAGGAGAGTATTTTTCCTAAGGGAAACTATATTTATATTGGTTGTAATTTTTTTTCTTTATATGTGATTAATGTGAATATTATTAAACTTGCAGAATGGTGGATGTAGGGGGCCAAAGGTCAGAGAGAAGAAAATGGATACACTGCTTTGAAAACGTCACCTCTATCATGTTTCTAGTAGCACTTAGTGAATATGATCAAGTTCTGGTGGAGTCAGACAATGAGGTAAGCGCTTTTTGAACAGACAGTGGATTTTCATTTTAATACCTAATACCATGCACGTGGTAGGAGGTGGTATGTGGAGCATGGGCTAAGCTGACTCCATTGATTTCTTAGTGGTTGATTTGGGAATTTTTAACCCAAAACAAATACATATCGCCGTCTTCATGTGCCTCGGAGCTGTACATCCTTCTTGCATATGTCTGAGCGGTTTCCTGAATTCAAGTCTAATTAGATCCTGTTGGATATTATTTAACACTTATGCAGAGACTCTCAGAATGATAACACAGAAACCCCAAGGTTAATCATCGTGCTATTTTATAGCCTTCCTGCAAAATAGAGTTAGGAAGTGTTGGAGTGAGTCACCCTGTTTTGTTTTCGTTTTGTTTAAATGATTGGTTGTGTGGCTGGGTGGGTCCCAAGAAGTATTAAAAGCCTCTCTTGGCAAATGTGAATGACTTTGCAGCTGGGCTGTAAATCAGTTCATTGTGGAGTCAGGATGGTGATGTGTGGCTTTTTGCTCCTACAGATTTCTATAGCTTGTTACACAATTTCAGCTCTACTCAGCGTCAAGTGGTTGAAGAAGTACAGTCAGCTACTAGGCATGCCCAGAGAACTGATGCAGTGTTGTCTTCTTCGCATTACATGATAATCTGACAGATGTAAATACAGATTTGGAGGATGTTAAAAGCTTGATGATGAGTCCGAGTTAATGACTTAGGAAAATTAGGGGACATAGAAATCATGCCTTTGAGCTGAAGTTCATTCAGTGTGTGTGCATGTGTTGGGGACAGGGGATAGAGGAGGTGCTATTGATATCGTCGTAGAAGCACAGACTGCCAACTGTATGCTAGTAGCAAAACACAAATCCAAACCCATTGCCGTCAAGTCTGTTCTGATTCCTAGCAACCCTACAGACAGAATAGAACTGCCCCATAGGGTTTCCAGTGGGCAGCTGGTCGACTTGAACTGCCAACCTTTTGGTTAGCAGCTGAGTTCTTAACTGCTGTGCCACCAGGGCTCTGCCATGCCAATAGTAAGTATTAAATATGGTTTGAATAGGGTAAAAAATAAAGAGAAGTGTTACATGCCCAACAGAGGGTTAAAATAAACTTCTGGCGTAGTACAATATATTTTTTTAAAACCACTTTAAAGTGTGCGATTCATGACCTTAATTGCACTCACCGTGTTGTGTCAGCATCATCACTGTCCAGCCACGTCAGGCACCACCACTTCCAGGCGTCCCCATCAGCCCAAACAGAAACTCGACCTTGTCTTCATTTCTTAGTGTTGCTGTACCACAAGTAAATGACTTCAGTGAACAGAAATTTATTTTCTCACATTTTAGGAGGCGAGAAGTCTAAATTCAGAGCGCTGACTCTAGGGAAAGGCTTTCTCTTTGTTGGCTCTAGGGGAAAGTCCTTGTCTCTGTTCAGGTTCCTGGTGATATTCCTGAGGCCTGGCATTGGTCTTCCTCCATCTGTACTTGCTTTCTTCTAGGCCTGATCTGGATCTGCTCTTTTATATCACAAAAAGTGGTTGATTGGCTGATGCACGCCCTGCATTGATAGGACCTCACTAGCATAAACAAAGAAACCACTGTTCCCAGATGGGTTTACATTCACAAGTATGAGAGTAAGGATTTAAAGCACAATTTGGGGAGACAGTTCAATTTATAGTGTCTGCTTAAGCAATAGTTCCCCATTTCCTCTTCCCCTCAACCCTTAGTGATCACTGATAAGCTCTGGTCTCTGCGTATTTGCCTATTCTAGATATTTCAAGTAAGTGGAATCACACGATATTTATCCTTCTGTGTCTGGCTTATTTCACTTAGCCTATTTCAGGGTGTAGTCAGTGTGTTTGCATTTCACTTCTCTTTGTGGTTGAATAGTATTCCATTGTATGTAGATAGCACAGATTGCTTATCCATCTGTTGTTGGACACTTGAGTGTTGCCTCCTTTTGGCTATCCTGAGTAATGCTACAGTGGACATTGGTGTGCCAGTCTGTGTTTGAACTTCTGCTCTCACGCCTTTTGGGGCATACATCTAAGAGTGGAGCTGCCTGGCCATATGGGATTTTGATGTTTAACTTTCTGAGAAACCTCTAAACTTTACATTTCTGCCAGCGACAGATGAAACCTCCAACTTCATGCTGACTATCTTAGTCAACATGAAGAGTTACCTCTTTATGGGTTTAATTTGCATTTCTCTGATGACTAGAGGATTGCACTGATGGCACATAACAACAATAATGACTAATTTTTTCAGCATTTTTTCCTGTAGTTATTGATCATTTGTACATCTTCTGTGGAAAAATGTCTATTGAAGTCATTTGCCCTTGTTTTAATTGAGTTCTCTTTTTGTTGTTGAGTTACAGAAGTTCTTTATGTATTTTGGATATTAAACTCTTTTTAGATGTATGGTTCTTAAATATTTCTTCCCATTCTGTAGGTTGGCTTTTCTCTTTCTCAATGAAGTCTTTTGATGAATAAAAGATTTTAATCATGATGAAATCCAGTTTATCTATTTTGCCTTTTGTTGCTCCAAGTTTAGGTGTTAAATCTAAGAATCTTCTGTCAAAATCTAGGTCCCCAAACTTTACCCCTATAGTATCTTCTAATAGTTTTATGGTTTCAGTTTTCATATTTAGGCAAATTGATTCATTTTCTGTTAAATTTTCATATATGGTGTGAGGTAGGGGTCCAACTTTCTCTCTTTAGCAGGTAAAGATTCAGTTATCCCAAAGTGTATTTTTAATACTATACATGTTTCAGGTACACAAGAGTTCCAGGCTTCTTGATCCTTTTAAATATTTTATTTTTCTGTAGGTATTCATGTATCTATTAAAATACAAATTCAGTGTTCTGTCACATTTTCTTTTGTATATAGCGTCAATAAAGATTCCAGGAACTATTATTCTACAAAAACAGGAATTAATTACCTTTTGTATTTCGGAACTTTTCTTGGATTTTGGGGATATGGGCATTTGAATCAATCACGAATCTTCTATATTAGTTGATGGTCCCCTGCAGCTCCAAAGAAAAGAGCCTGAAGACACGCTAGCATGTATAAGAATCTATTATTGGAATTTAATTTGGTCATGACTATCAGATGTTTATCATAGCGTCTCTGTCTATCTATGCTTTTATCTCCCATCTCTACGCATTTGTTGTTCCGTAATCCTTGCATGTAGTATTTTAAACATACTACATATTTTGGAGATAGGCATGTTACATTTCTAACTTATTTAAATTTTGGATCAACAAAAAAATATTTTAGGAAGGCATGGCTGCTATGTGCTGAGTACCAAAGATTCTAAAGTGATTCCCCTCCACCCCCAAACAAAAAGCAAACCAAAAAATGTTGACCTGAGGACCTCATCAACAGATACACTTTTTATCAGAATAAGGAACATGAGGGAAAGAAGGTAGCAGTTATATGGGTTACCATTTCTCTTCTGTAGTCTCCCATGCAGTGAAATAAAATTTAAGAATTTTATCAACTACGTAGAAGGCATAAAAAGCATACTTTCATTTCTTGTATCACTGTTCACAGCATAGCTAGAAGACAAGTGTTTATCAATACAAATTTTATGACATAAAATGCATTGTCGTGATTTAATGCTTTTCAGTTTACTACTTTAAAATTAACACCATAGAAAAGAAAGCAGATTCCTCAAGCAACTTATCAGCTAATTTGAGCAGCTAAGTATAATTCGTCAATTATCTGAAGAGTCTACGAAAAGTCATCTAGATGATTTATTATATTTTCTTCTAATATTTCTCATACAGATCAGATTTTTGTGTAAAAGTGTACTATTTTATATTAATTAGAATAAGATGACATTGTTTTAAGTACCAAATGTCATACTTAAAGTGTCTATAATAACTTGCTTTTAAGTGTGTAGGCACAAAGTGTGATTAAAAATATTGTCCAAATATTGTCCAGTTCCTTTGGTTCTTATGATGATGTGTTGTGGGACTTTTGACTGACCAGTGACAAACTAAAATAATAAATCTATCACTTTTTCATTGGATTGCTACTCACTTGTGTATAGTTTTTAAGCTTAGGTTGTAATTTAGTGAGCTAAAAATTAAATTGTGTGATGTCACCTTCTCAGACCTCAAGTCAAAGCTGACGATAGTGCTGGAGCTCATTTCAGTTAAGCATAGTGAGAAGAATGCTGCACATAAATACTTCAGCTATGTGAATCACAGACATCACTGTTGATAATTAGGGAGCACTGTCAGAAATATATTTCAGTGTTGAGATGTAGTCATAGTATCCTTTTTGTGTGTAATTGTATTAATATATGAAAATACCATTGCTTTACCCATCTTCTTAAATCATGAGAAAATCTGGAACTGTGGAATTCTAGTTTTCCCAGCCTTCTGTTTTTGGTGAAACAAAACTGAATAAACCCCTAAAACATTTTGTTCTTGATTTTGAAATCTAATGTTCATAGCTTTAATCCAAAGCAGACTTCTTTGTACTTCCTTTGGCATATATTTGTGAGAAAAACCTGGGGATGGATTCTGACAGCCTCCTTTTCTATCCTGGGGAACTGTGGAAAAGGAATTGCAAACCACAAGCAACAGCAGCTAAGGGAAGTGGTACTGATCATTGCTTTTGCTTTTTATATACCTAAAACTTGAAGTCCACTGAAAGACTGCAATTAATGGTCCAGGGGCCTCAGAATTTCCATGGGAGCGTGGCCCCTGGCCCTGATGTTGTGCCTGTCCATAAGTAGCAATGGAGGTCAACTCTTTGGACGGGGATGGATTGGACTTAGTGACACAGAGTGACCATATCGTATGTGCACCTTATGGTTCTCTGCATCTATAGGATGTCATCCTGCTGACCACTTACTGGAGGCTAGGGAGTGGGTGCAAAGGAAGGGATAGGAGATTGTTTGGAGGGCGAGACGTGTATGGAGCAGAGAGGAAGAGTGTGTTGTCACCGGGCAGGTAGAACAGTAGGAGCTGTATATAGGTGGGCATGCAAATTTATATGGGAATGTACCTTTTCATTCAATCATAATTAAAAATAAAAAGATTTTATGTATCTCTTTTCTCGTACTTTCTTTTTTAGTCTGTGTAGATTGATGGTCTTCCTAGTGCTTTGGTGAATTTCTTTCTTTCTTTTTTTGCTCCAAAGAAGTAAGTGTATTTTTAATACAAAACCAAACACATTGTTGTTGAGTTGATTCCAGTTCAGAGCAACCCTGTAAGACAGAGTAGAACTGCACCTCAAAATTTCCAGGGAGCAGCTGGTGGATTCGGACTGCCAGGCTCCTGACCACTGGACTACCAGGGCTCCGATTTTCTAATAGTGGCTAGGATACTACAGGTGGTAGAGCTCTGTTGATTTGTGTATTCCCTGTTCCCTCCGTGATAACACGGAAACATGGAGCCACCTATTTTGTGGTACCTTCATGTTTACATTCCCAATAGCATCCCGAAAACTCACTGTGTGCAATAAGGCATCCATGTGACACAGTTTAGTTTATCAATGTGTATGCCAAAACTAATGCTTCATGTGTATTTTTCTGGTTTTCTCTTACGTGAACATCTGACCACTGATATAAAGATAGTTTCTCAGACACTTGCTCAAGGACTGCTTATGGGAGTGTCTTACAGACCAGCTTCTTTACAGAATCTCGAAAACCCATTGCTGTCGAGTCGATTGTGACTCATAGGAACCTCCAGAACAAAGTAGAACTGCCCCATAACGTTTCCAAGGAGGCCCTGGTGGATTTGAACTGCTAGCCTTTTGGTTAGCAGCCGTCAGACTTAACTACTACTTCGCCAGGTTTGCCAAGACAGATACTTTTTGTTTTCACTTCCTCTTTTGATCCTATATGACACAGTAGAGCTGCCAGTGGGGTTCTAAGGCTGTATAGTCCTCAGAGAAGCAGACTGTGAACTTCTTTCTCCTGCAGAGTGGCTGGTAGGTTCAAAATGCCAACCTTTCCATTAGCAGCCCAGTGCTTAACCACTGAGCAGCTAGGGCTCCTTGATACACTGTAGTTTTTTAAGATATCAAGATACCTCCTTCTTCCCAAGAGTCACCTTGTTCAAAGATAGATCCCCTCATATCAGCTCCTTCCAGATTCATTCTCGTCTGAGTATTTAAAAGCGTGATCCATGTATTGTGTTCTCCTCTAAAAACTCCAAAGTGAACTTTGAGGGTTTTCTTCAGATAAAACTCAGCTTTGGGGAGAAATTGACTAAAAAATAGAGAGAGGGAAGAGAAAAAAAAAAAGTCTAAAGGAAACTTGTAAATGGGTGAAAGTAAGAGCTTAGGTTAAGATACCTGGTCTCTTTTGTAGGGTTGTAAACTGGATTGAGTCTCATCCTTCTTTTACAATCTCTTCATCAGGTTCTGAAATCATAAAGCGCATCTTGTTCTTCAGCCTTTGGTCTGTGTGTCTCACACTCATGACCTGATTAATAATGATGTTCCTGAATGGAGCCCTACTTTTTTTTATACCTAACCCCTCTCCCATTTTCTCAGATCTCTGTTCATTTTCAACTATGTGTCCCCTTTTTAAAATTCCTTCCAGTCACCACTTTCATTCCTCAGCTTTTCTTTATCCTCATTATTACCCTCCTTTGGCATCACTTTATTCCTATTGCCTCTCTTGTTATGGATTGAATTTTGTCCCCCCCAAAATATTTGTCACCTTGCTTAGGCTATAACTCATGGTATCGTGTGGTTGTTCTCCCCATCTTGTGATTTCCCGGTGTGTTGTAATCATGGTGTCTGCCTGTGAGTAAAGAGCATGTGAGTGAGATACAACACCCCTGCTTAGGTTGCATTCCTGATCCAATGGAAAGCGAGTTTCCCTGGGGTGTGGAATACACTGTCTGATCTTACACGGAAATAAAAGGAAAAGGAAGCAAGTGGAGAGTTGGGGACCTCATGCTATCAAGAAAGCCGTGCAGAGAGCAGAGCATGTCGTTTAGATCCAGGTTCCCATGCCAAGAGGTGTCCCATCCCGGGCAGTATTGATGCAAAGGACCTTCCTCCAGAACCAACAGAGAGAGAAAGCCATCCCTTGTAGCTGATGCCCTGGATTTGGTCTTCTAGCCTACTAGACTGTGAGAAAGGAAATTTCTGTTTGTTAAAGTCACCCTCTTGTGGTATTTCTGTTCCAGCAGCACTTAGATGACTATGGCAGTTGTGCTAGGAGCTTTCTGTTCATGAGTCTGAAGACAGAAACCTGAAAGTAGTTTTATCAAGGGCATAGAGAAACAGAAACAAGTGGCTGCTTCTTGTGTAAATGTACATTAATTTTTAAATGATGTATATCGAACCCACACAGTACAATCTGTGCAGTAATTTTTAAAGCAAATTTTTCTGTGTGAAAAAGGCAGAATAGTGTATTTAGTATAATCCCATTTCTGTAATCAAAATGAATTACTTACATAAAATTATTATACCCAAACTGACTGTCATCTAGTCAATTCCAGTTTATGGCAACCCTATAGGACAGAGTAGAACTGTGCCATAGGGTTTCCAATGTCATGATCCTTATGGCAGCAGACTGTCACATCTTTCTCCTGTGGAGCAGCCGGTAGGTTCAAACTGCTTACCTTTTGGTAAACAACTGAAGCCTTAACCACTGCACCCACCATCAGAGCCTTTTTGTATACATAGTAGGATAAAAACACCTGAGAAATCAAGGTGAAAGGGTAGATAGTAAGGATTGTTGGGTGAGAGTAAGACTTGAAATACAAATCATGTGATTCTATCTTTTCACATGGTTGTTCACAAATTTAATATATTGTAACAGCCAATAAAAGGAAATAATAAAGATCTGTTACAAGATTCACTGTTTTTTATTTTTTAACATAAAAACTGGTAGTTAGTAGAAGCTGTTTCTCCTGGCACTAACCTCAGAGTGAATTTTCCTTCTGCTTCTTAAAAGAGACACTGTGGGTGACCGTAAATTATATCCATGATAATGTCATTCCAGGAAGCCAAATACTGGAATTCATGGGGATTGTTTCTTAAGCTTCCCTCAGTGTAAGTTGGTGCCATAACATCCGAGTATCTGATGGTCCGACACAGTATGGTCTGGGTACACAGCTTGATGTAAGGATGAAGCATAGTGTAGCTAGCGAAGTGAGGTTTGTTATCTTCTGTCTGTATAAACCATTTCAGTAGTACAGGAGAATGTAAAATTAGGAAGATCTTAAAATGTTAGCATCTTTACTTCAAATTTTCACTTCAACAGAGATGAAAAGACACAGATACCATGAAAGACTTTGTCAGTCTTTGCTGCTAGTTGCTATTGAGCTGGTTCTGACTCGTGGCAACCTGTGTGTGCAGAGTAGATCTATTCTACAGGGTTTTCAAGACTGTGACCTTTCAGAAACAGATCATCAGACTTCTCTTCCAAGGTGCCTCTGGGTGGCTTTGAACTGCTAACTTTTCAGCATGTACCCAAACCCACTGCTCTCGAGTAAATTCTGAGTCATAGTGACCCCCTAGGTCAAAGTAGAACTGCCCCATAGAGTTTCCAAGAGCACCTGGCGGATTTGAACTGCTGACCTTTTGGTTAGCAGACACAGCTCTTAACCACAACACCACCAGGGTTTCCTTCAGCTTGTAGTAGCTTGCTTAGCCATTTATGACACCCAGGGTCCCCTAAGACCTGGTATGTTGTTATTGTTGGGTACCATTCAACCAGTTCTGCCTCATAGTGACCCCGTGCAACAAAGCAGAACTGCTCCACAGAGTTTTCTTGGCTGTAATCTGCAGGAGTAGCTTGCCAGGTCTTTCTCCGACAGAACTGAGACGCTGCGTTGGTTGAAACCACCATCATTTGTGTTAGCAGCAGAGCACTTGGACCCTTTGTGCCTCTGGGGCTTCTTTTATAAGCTTCCCTGATTGATTCCATTCCTTCCCTAGGAGAAGCCACTGTATTCCTAGGTATGTTTGTTTTTATTACATGTATGTGTCAATTAATGTGTATTGCTGGATCCTAACTAATTATCAATGTCAGTTTTATAAAACGGATTTTATTTTGCAGGGTTTTTTTGTTCAGCATTGTTGTAGTTTTTTTTATGTTGCTACATGTGGCTCTAATTCATTTGATCATGGGCTACTGTGTTCCATGTGCTTGTATTGGCCACGGAGGTGGTTTGTAATACAGATTACCTCTCCCTGTCTATCCTTGCCTGTTCTCTACCCTCCTACCAAGACCTTGTTGGAGTTATCTTTTTCTAATTGATCTTTAGAACTTTAAAAAATATGTTCTGGATATTATTGTTTGCCAGCTGTATCCTAGCATTCAAATTTTCATGTAGAAATTGTCATCTGCCAATGTGTGGCTCATGTTTTTAGTTCGTTTGTCTTACAGAAGGGTCTGAATCTTAATGTAGTCAGCTAACTCACGTACTGTGTTGGTTGTATATGTGTGAACCTTCTTCAAGAATTCTTTTTCTTCCCCAATATTAGAAAGTGGTATGTGTTGTTTTCTACAAAAACTTAGAAGGCTTTACTTTTCACAATGAAGACTTCCATCCACCTGTAATTGATTTTTGTGAATGGTAGGAAGTAAAGATTTAGTAATATTTCCTTACTACATGGCTATTCGGTTATCCCACTATTCAGTCCATCATCCCTTCTCCATGGATTTTTTTCTTGCCTTTTTAATTATGAAGCATATGCATACAGAGAATAGTACACAAATAAAACCTGTGCAGCTTAGTGCCTTATCACGAAGCAAACATCTGTATATCCATCACCAAAGTTGAGAAAGTGTAAGCAGCCCCATTGAAGACCCACCAGTGCCCCCTCACCATCTGGTAGCCACTCTTTGTGAAGGCAATCAATTCTTTGTTTTTATTCCTAGGTTTGATACTTAAACATGCATCCCTAAACACTGTCTTAAAACTTTTCTATGAAGAGAGTCGAAGAATTTGCTTTTTGAACGTTACACAGACAGTATGATGGCTCTTGGCTTGGCTGGATAGACAGTGTGTTGTCTTAAACATTTGCATAAAGGAAATCAAACAATATGTTTTCTTTTGTGTCCAACTTCTTTTGCTTAACCTTCTGTCTGTAAGGTATATCCATTCTATAGAATTCATTCATGTATATTGCCATGTGATATTTTGTTATGTGAAAATACTGCAATTTATGTGACCATTCTACTGTTTAAAGACTTTTAGTGTGTTCCCAGCTTGAGCTGCTGTGACTATTCATGAGTAGTCAGCTGTGACTATTCATGTAGTCAGCTAACTCACGTACTGTGTTGGTTGTATATGTGTGAACCTTCTTCAAGAATTCTTTTTCTTCCCCAATATTAGAAAGTGGTATGTGTTGTTTTCTACAAAAACTTAGAAGGCTTTACTTTTCACAATGAAGACTTCATTGTCTGTTGGTACAGATGTGTATACATTTCTGTTGAATCCATACCTAATTACTGGGCCATTGTACACCTGTCTTCCACATTAGTAGATAAGACCAAAGTATTTTTCCACAATGCATATACCAATTTACAGTCCTGCCAGCAGTGTCTCAGCATTCCTGTTTCTTTACATTTTTGCCAACCCTTAGTATTGTCAGTCTTTTAAATTTTAATCCTTTTGGTGACTAGGGAGCTAGTTGTAGCCATGCACATGTTGGTTTACTGTGGCCTACCCTTATTCGTGAGAGCCCTGGTAGTGCAATGGTTAAGTGTTCAACTGCTAACCAAAAGGTTAGTGGTTAAAAACTCACCCACCAGCTCCACAGAAGGAAGACCTGGTGATAGGCCCCTGTAAAGGTTACAGCCTGGAGAACCCTATGGGGCAGTTCTGCTCTGTCACATGGGGTTGTTGTAAGTTAAACTTGACTCTGTAGCACCCAGCAACTACACCCTCACTCCTAGTGCAATTAAATAAGCAGTTACAATTAATGTATGAAAATGGCTTTGTTACTGTTAGATAGTAAAAATTAAAAAGAATGAAGGGTACAGTGAAGCAGACATTCTTATGTTCTACTGATAAAAAAACCCAAACCAAATTTACTGCCATTGAATTGGTTTCCGCTCATAGTGACCCCATAGAGTTTCCAAGGCTGTAAATCTCTACAGAAGCAGACGGCCACATCTTTGTCCTGCAGAGCCACTGGTGGCTTCAAACTGCTGACCTTTTGATTAGCAGTTGATTTCTGTAACCACTGTATAGGGCTCCTTATATGTTACTGATAGAAGGGCTCCTTGGTACAGTATATTGATGGTTTGGCAATATGTAAAAGCCTAAGGTGACCATAACCTTTGATCTAGTAATCCCACTTCCAAACTGGAATTAGGAATTAATGCAAATTGTTTCCTTGGTTACATGCCACCAAGATATGTTGAAGATGGTTCATCGTAACTGTTTCTAGTTGTGAATAAATGAAAACAGCTGAATTATCCAATAGTAGATTAATTAAACAAATCAAGTTATATCTAAAAAATAAAATGTGCTGATATTAAGAATGATAATATGAGTGTATAACTAATATTATGTGCAGAATTGTGATATGCTGATACAAAGGGTAATTTCAAAATAAAGTGCATAGCATCTGATTTTTAAAAATATTTAGTACAGCATTTATGTAAGTTTGTGTAGATGCATACAGAAAATGTCTAGCAAGTTGATGCCAGACTGTAGCAGGGATTATTTCTGGATGGTGTAATTAAGGACAGTTTATACACACACACACACACACACACACACATACATACATACACATATGTGTGTATGTGTATATGTATATAATATATGTGTGTGTGTATATATATATAACCAAACCCACTGCCATCAAGTTGATTCCAACTTATAGTAACCTTTTAGGATAAAGCAGAACTGCCCCACAGAGTTTCCAAGGAGTGCCTGGTGGATTCCAACTGGTGTCCTTTAGGTTAGCCAAAATGTAGCACTTAACCACTACACCACCAGGGTTTCTATATACATATGTATATATGTCAGTATACACATATATGTGTGTAGGTATATATGTATCTATAATACTTATTTTCGATTTCTAAATTGTTCTTCGAATGAATATACTACGTGGATTAAAGAAAATCATAAATATTTTAAAGATTAAATACTATACAGATTAAATCTTAAAAAATCTTATCAATTAAAATCTGCTTAAATAAAATCAGCCTTTTAGTCTGACTTATCTTTTACCAGTTTCTTTAAAAAGGATAAAGCTGGAATGCAAATGAGTGGAGAAATGTGTGCAAATGACTAGTCAAAGAGCTTAGCAGATTAAACATCCATTTTCTGTCAGTTTGCTGAAAACGTCTTCAAAACTGAGACAGTCTCCAGAAATAATACACATTAAGGAGATCACTGAAATCAGGGAGACAGTTTTAGGGGGCTAGGGTGTCTCTCAATACGTGTTTGTTCATCTTAGAGCAAGTGCAGAGACTTTGAAGCTCAAAAGAAAGAAGAGCTCTGCATTTCAGGCCATCAGTTGAAGACGCTGTGGCCCAGAGCCAGAGGGATCCATGCCACTTTGGTGCCCAGCTGTAACCAGCTGGGGTCTTTCCTGACTGCCATTTGAGTCTTCTTTTTTTTTTTTTTTTTTTTTAAAGAGAAATATTTGTCTTCTTTTGGGGAATCTTGAATGAAGCTTAAATCATAACCTGGCTTTGTTATTCTCTAGAGAAATAGCACATTTGAAGGGAGTCCATGTTTGGTATTTCATAAAAGGTGTGGATAGCTTGACGTAGTCTTGGACGGGACAGTGTGAGCATTCAGGGACCCCTGGGTGGTATCACTGGCCCTCCCTAGGTGTCCATGCTACCTCAGCAAAATATGCTGCAGTGAGATCTCTGGTGTTTTCCACTCATGAACTTACAAAGAAATGACGAGAAGCAATATAGTCCTTGGTTTGCCAATTGATGTAATGTGAATTGACACTTTAAAAAGGACCACTTCATCCAGGAATAAGAAAACAGGGATTTCTTTAAGGGGTTTTAGGCAACTTTGCTGTACCACTCCCAGACAAACTCTGAGGAGGTCACAAAGAAGTAGAAAGTCAGGTTGTCTTGGTTTGAATCACAGCTCTACCAGTTTCAAGCTGGGCAGTATTGAACCTGGATGGTGGTGCAAGTAATTAATGTGCTCGGCTGCTGACTGAAAGGTGGGAGGCACCTCAGAAGAAAGCTTGGTGATCTACCTCTAAGAACCAGTTATTAAAAACCCTGTAGAGCACAGTTCTGCTCTGACACTTACAAGGAGGAGAGACTTAGACCCGTATGGCATTAAGATACAGCTATTCATATTCAGGAGATCCTGGTGGTGTAGTGGTTGTGTGCTAACCAAAAGGTCAAGGCCAGCAGTCCTCATCTGCCAAGCGCTCTTTTGGAAACTCTATGAACTGGTTCTTCTCTGACCTGTAGGGTCATTATGAGTTGAAATCAACTCGATGGTAGTAGGTTTGCTGCTTTCATAACATCTGTCTGTTGTCTGCTTACATGGTAGGTTTATGATGGTATTTGTATTAGTCTTGACTTTGTAATTGAACAAGGACAAAAATTCTTTCAAACCAGTTTAAACAGCTCATGTAACCAGGAAGGACCAGGGTGAAAATGGCTTTAGGACACCTTGAACCAGGGATTTGGTTGGGAGTATCTCTTTCTCTTTTCTGGTTTTCTTTGCCTCACACAGACTTGAATCATATCTTCATTGCTGAGCAACCCAAAAGAAAGGAGTTTTCCATTCCCAGTCCACATTGAAACATCTCAGAGAAGGGGGAATGTATTAGGTGGTAGTTTCAGCGTTATGTTCCACGTGAACCCCGTGGTCAAAGACAGAGTGGGTTTCCAAGGGGGCAGTGATTACTTGGCAGACACAAACAATAGCCATTAAGTTTTTGGTTTCAACACATAGGTGAGTTGGACCCATTTTGGGGTTGTGAATTCCATATCATGGGTTATGACTCTGATTTTTAAAAAAGCAGAATAGGTTTAAATTAACTTGATTAGAAGTCAAAGCCTATTGCATTCAGTAAGAAATATTTTTTTTCATGGAAGTCTCCTTTCTCTTATATTGCCTGTATATAGGTGTTTGTGTACTAAGAAACAATATAAAATGTGTTTCTTACTATGGGATACAATTTAAAATGTTTAAACTTCTACACTGCCCCGTGGTCACTGCTACACCGGTTTGTGTATGGGAAGGTCATCTGCTCGAGGACCTCATTCTCCAGTACAAATAGGCATTTAAAAGAGTCAGTCTGGAGTAGCAGCGGTCAGAAAACCATTAGCTCCCACAGGAGAGGATACTAGGAGCTGAGTTCATTAGGTTAGGCAGAAAGGCTGTAGCAAATACAGTCCAAGATGACAAATGACTCAACCCTGTAGAAATTTATTTCTCATTCACAAAACTATCCATAGCAGGAATTTCTGATCAGTTGGGCAGCTTCCTAATGGAAATGCAGCCACATGGGTTGCATCCGTCTAGGACTTGGCTATTCCACAAGACCTGCCGGTCACCTGTATGCTGCAGGGAAGAGAAGGAGAGGGAAGCACTCACCCTGCTTCAGATCCTTGGCTGGGAACTGGCACACACCATTCTCCTGGCAAGTTACATTCTGCAGTCACCTGTCACAGCAAGGACAACTGGGAAATACAGAGCAGCTGCCCAGCTATGGCCATACCATGGGAAAAGGAGAGAAGAAATTGGGGTGGCTAATGGCATCTCCATCAGGTGGCCTCATTGGAATGGAAAATTGTCCCCTACCAAGGACATCTCTTTGTCTGCTGTGTACTGGGAGCCCTCCTCAAATGAGCTCATAGGACACTTGCCCTACACCAGCCCCTCCTCTGCTGGCCATCTGAGGTGAGTTGCAAGGGCTAGAAGTGAGAGATTTTTGTTGAAACAACAGAGTGTACTTACTGACAGGTTTTTGTTTGGGGAGAGAGAGGATTTTCCTTATTCTTTTCCGTGACCTAAAGTAATTTTCAGAAACAGCTGCAGCCATATGTTCAACTCAGTTTTCATGTTTAATGGAACTTCTAGGCATTGTCCACTAACAGTGCCACTTCCATAGGTGTTCCACCTGTGCAGTCCCACCAGGGAAGAGAAAATAGGGGCTCACATTGGGTTTAAAACTCTACTACCGCCGTCCTCTGAATTGTTGAGCAAAGGGTTCTGTGTTTTCCTTTTGCATTGGACCCTGCAAATTATGTATCTAGTGTTGTCCACTAAACACCAAAGTGAGAATTCGGTAATTAGAATCATTTTTTTTGGCCCATGCCAAAAAAGAGAGCTGTAGACACCCTTAGCTCTCACCTGTGCTTGCAGGCAGGTGCTACTTCCAAGAGGAATGTATCTTTAATTGTTAAACTTGGCTTTGCTGTGCCTCTTAGTTTTAATTCTCATTTTTGAAATATCACCAAGCGTGTTCCTCCTCATTAATTTTCAGCATGTTGATGCTTACAGTAATTAGTAACTGATTTGTTGCCTCACTTCCCCATTGGTGCCAAACTGACATCCCAACGAGGACATTAAGAAACAAATCATTGGTGCTGTGGCAGCCCAAACTTATTTTAAAATATGCCCCATGTTCCCCATCCCCTCATGGCCCCCTGCAGCCCTTCAGTAGGCTGTCAACTTATTAAAAGAGAAGAGATTTCATAGAATTTAAAGGCTTCCACTCCGGTTATGTACTCCTTGAAATGCATTTCTAATCTTCAGTGCTTATGAGGCCAAAGCTTCCTACAAATTGCCCATTGAACTGGGATAATATGTAGACCTGCCCCATCTTCTCCTTGAGAAACCATACCACTTATTAAAAACTGTAGAAGAGCCATCAGACAAAAATTTTTTAAATATTTTCTTTTTCATAACATGAAAAAGAAAAAAAAAAGAAAATCTTTTAAAGTTTTATCCTTCCATTATGATTAGATCTCCATATTGCTCACTGCTCAGAAATAGTCCCCATGGTACAGATACAAAACATATGTAATCTACTTGCTTGTTTTACTGTGGCATTTACTCAAATGCCCAGAGGTCCGTGCTGTTCAGTTCCTCTTGCACTGAGTGAAGAAGGCCTAAGGTCTAGCTCTGGGATTTGTCAGGCCAAGAGGAAAAGCTAAAGTGTTAGCACTGTGCTTCCAGGCAGTCTGAAGCATCACTCTGCACAGTACTGCACAGGTTGCAATTTCAGATGCGAGTTCCCATAGAAGTAGAGCTGTTTCCAGAGCTCAAGTTAGTGATGAAGAAAACACTGAGGGAAGGAGGATCTTTTCTGACAAATGCCTTTCGGCACTCATAATATTCCATGGGTTGATTGGTTAGTTGATTGGGTTGGTGTTTTAGTTGGCAAGCTCTGGTCTCTGGTTTCAGTTGAGATTTTTTTTGAGTGTTAGGGTAGGAAGTGAATTAAAGATATACCTGCCAGTCCACAAGTCTTGTAGGCATTGTGCACATTATAAATGAACCAAAATCAAATTGGATAGATATTATTCTACTCATTGTTAGATAATGAACGGGTGTTTTATTATTGGATAAACTCTCTGCTTATCCACAGAGGATTGCCTTTTCAAAAATTAAATTTTGGCTCCAGTGTGATTGAGTGATATGTATCACTTTGAACACGGAAATTAATTTGGAATTCTTAATATTCCAGATCATATACTAAATTCTAAAAGCAACTTGAAATTTCTCAAATCGTTCTATGCATTTTGTTAATTACTGACTCCCGTTAACTGGTAGAGAAGAGAAACAAGTACTTGTTATTAGTTCCCTGCATGGTTGTTGTCGTTACATTGTTAAGTGAGTCGGGTCAGTCCTGACTCAGTGACCCTCTATAGAACAGAATGGAAAACTGGCTGGTCCTGTGCCATCCTCATGGTCTTTGTTATGCTTGAGCCCAATGTTGTAGCGGCTGTGTCCCTCCACCTCATTGAGGGTCTTTTTCCCTGACCCTCTGCTTTTCCAAGTGTGATATCTTTCTCCAGGAACTGGTACATCTTGGTAACATGTTCAGAGTACGAGAGATGAATTCTTCCACTCTGGCTTCTTCCAAGACAGATTGGATTGTTTTTCTGGCAGTTTATGATGTATTCAGTATTCTTCACTAGCATCATAATTCAGAATCATCAGTTCTTCTTTGGTCTTATTCATTGTCTTGCTTGCATCACTGAATTGAAAATACCATGACCTGGGTCTGTACAGTCTCCACTAAAATTCTGGTATTTTAGAAAAAATAAAAGGTAATTCCCACTGGAATTATGTGTTTTTTTGTTTGTTTGAGTCAGTACAGTCTGTGTAGATAAGAAGCAAAATCATTTTTCTCATTTCCTTCCAACCTGGAATGGAGGTGTGTGAATATTGGAGGGAATATGTTACTCCCACTTCTTTTCTCCTGAAACTGCCTCCTTTCTGTTTTTGGGGCAAATTTATTCTTATAACAATGTTTAGCTGTTCAATATGAGATGCTACTCTAGTGGTGTTTATGGAGCAAAGATTTATTAGTTCATTTGTCTCTGGGCAGCACAGATCCTTGTTTTATCATTGTCTGCACATCATTTGGAGGGCTAAGGGACCCCTGGTGTTAGCCATCTCATTCACATTGTGTGACAAAGCAAGCGCAAATGATGAAGTGCTGGACCACTGACTAGACTGTTGGCAGTTCAGACTCACCCAAGGTGCTTAGTTGTCTGCCTCCAAATGTCACAGCCTTTAAAACCCCGTGAAGCAGTTCTACTCTGCATACTTGGGGTTGGATGGCAAGAATAAGAATAACTACATTTTCAGGGTGAGTTATTCAGAATTGGCATGGAGTCAAGAAATGCCGCACGGAACATCTTTTGACCCATGCATAATGTTACAAGCCTAGAAGTCTTTAGGATGGAAATAGCTAGTTCATTTTGTTTTATAGTGAAGCTGAAGGTAAGGTGGGGCTTGGGGATCGGGGCTAGGGGCAGCCTTTGAAACTGGGTCTGGAAGTTCTAAGCCAAATGTTGGTTCCATAATCCCCTTCTTCAGTTATCAAGCTGAAGTTGGAGCCCTCTAATTGCTGAGTTGAATATTTCATAGCAAAAATTCCAGGGCTAAATGAGTACTTATTTGAACATCTATCGTGAGTTGGGCCTTGGGAGGAACTTCACAGGTCATCTAGTTAAAGAATCTTTTACAATCTAGGGACTCAGGGCTTAAGAATGATTAAATAAAATATCTGAGAAGATTCAGAGTTAACTTTTCATTTGAAGTTTTATTAAAAGTACTCAGTATTATAAAGAGGCAGTTTTACATGGTCCTTAAGAGTTCAAACCATGCTTCCTGATGGTGTGGATTCTAATCTCAGACTTGCTGCCCTTTAGATGTCTGACTTTGGGCAACTTTAAAGTAGTGATAATGACAACATGTATTTCAACAGATTGTTGAGGTTATTGTAAGGATTCCATAATACATATAAAGTATTTATAACAGTCCATGACATATGTCTGAATTTAGAATGCAAGCTTCCGGCAAACACTTTCTGTCTCTGCCAGCTCTATGGGAAAGTCCTTAGTGTTCATCTTTCCTGGGTCTAAGAACTTGATGCAGGGACCCTGGGTCCAAAGGGTGGACTCTGCTTTTGGCTTTTCTTGTTTGTTAGTAAGGAGATATCCCCCTTTTTTGCTTACTTCTCCCTTCTATATCTCAAAAGAATTTGACTCAAGATACAACCTAATCCTGTAAACTGAATCTTGCCTCATTAACATAACTACCTGTAACCCTGCCCTGTTAACATCACAGAGGTAGGATTTACAATGAATAGGAAAATCACATCAGATGACAAAAGGGTGGACAACCACAATACTGGAAATTAAGGGCTACCCAAATTGACAGCCATGGGGTGAGGGCACAGTTCAGTCCGTAAGAGCATAAGAGGTACAACCTTCAAACAGAAAAACTTGGCAAGTTCTCTGGATTTGGAAGATATCTGGAACAATTCCCTGAGGTCTAACAGTCTCGATAACATTTCAGGATTGAGTGAGGGATTACAAAAAAGGTCAAGGATTTTACATATGAAATCCTATGAAAACAGACTGACTTAAAATCTGTATTTTCCTTTGCTGGCAAGCATCTCTCCCATCGTAAACAAACAAGACTTTTCGTAGTTACCAGTAATTTCATTCCATTTTGTCAAATTGCATGGGGAGCTGCTTGTGGCAATGTGACAAATGTTATTTCTATTGTTTGTATTAATCTTACCATCTTGGTCTGTACTATTTTTCAATAGATTCAGTGTCAATCTGAATTACTAAGTAAGGCAGTAAACTTCTTTGCATGAATAGTGTTAAAACAAAAAATAATATGAAGCCAAAAATAGAAACTGATTGAAGTTTATTTAATGTCTTATTGCCAAGCCCATTGCCATCAAGTTGGTTCTGACTCACAGTGAACCAGTGGGACAGAGTAGAACTCCTTCATAGGGTTTCCAGGGAACAGCTGGTGGATTCCAACTACTGATCTCTTAACCATTGAGCTACTGTGGCTCCAATTATTTAAAGCTTGATTTACAAATCAGGATAGTATTTCATGCTAGAGAGTCAAAACTGTTGCAAAGAAGAACAGCTTTGCACAGATTTTTATATTCCATTTGTTTTGCTAGTAAGTGTATGTTGTCATGGAGAAAGGGCCTCAGCAGAACTAAGAGAACAGTTTCTGGTCGTGCCTGATTCCATGCAACGTTGTCTTGAAGAACAATTAGAGTAATAACTGACTTACCCTAGTCGAGACTCCTAGCTTCACCTGGGGGAGTTTTCATTGTCAAAACTGCACGTGGATAGTTCTTTCAAAAGACACACATTCTTTACAAATACGCTAGACTATTGTTTGACTTGGAACCCTGGTGGCATGTTAGTTCAGGCACATCTGCTGCCAAACCATTGGCACTTTAAATTTATCAAGCAACTCCTTAGAAACTCCGTGGAGCAGTTCTCCTCTGCCTTACAGAGTCTTAGTGGCAGTGGATTTGGTTTGGTTTACTGTTTGACATAAACGTGACTTTTAGGGAACTAGTTTTCTCAAGGCTCATTGATCAGAGAACTGCTCAGGGCAGTGACTTGGGTGGGTCGCCTCAACTTCCATGCGATCCAGAAATCTGAATTCCATGAGAATTAAACACTCAGTTCCTTGGTAGCTAGTGAGGCACACTGTCAGAGCAGCTGATCATTTTATGGTCTGCTTCAGAATGGAGTTCTCCTTGGTTATGGGAGGGGAGGAGATTGTGACCCGCAAGGGGATATTTTCTAATGTCAGGAGACATTTTGGCTATCACAGTTGGAGGGATGATACTGGCGTCTAATGGGCAGAGGCCACAGGTGCTTCTAAAAAGCAAGTTGGCACGTTATTCAAGTGGAGCTGTGCTCCATAGGGTTTACAATGGCTGATTCTTCTAATGTGGATCACCAGGCCTTTCTTCCAGGGCACTTCGAGGTAGACTTGAGCCTCTCACGTTTCATTAGCAGCTGAACAGGATGCTGCTAACCGTCTCATAATGCACAGGGCATCCCTCCACCAAAAACATCTATCCAGCCTCAAACTCTGCTTTAGGGGAAGCCAGGGAGGCCACCATACACTTCCTTCAACATTTCCCCTTGCTGACACATTGATGTCAAGAACCACTAAACTAAACCTGTTGCCATCAAGTCCATTCAGACTCTAAGCTTGTGACAGACCCTGTTAAAATTCCAGTATACATTAAGCCTGCCCTGACCCTCATGGCAGTTTGCACTGGACTCCAAACCTGAAGATTGGCAGTTTGAACCCACCTAGTGATGCTGCAAACAAAGTACTGTGGTCTACTTTTGTAAAGATCACAACCAAGGAAACCATTTGGAGCACAGTCCTACTGTGTAACACCTGGGATCATCGGGTGTGAGAATGAACCACAAGCTACCATTGGGTACTTTGTTGTTGTTAAATCTCAAAACAAACCAAACCCGGTGCCATCAAGTTGATTCTGACTCATAGCAACCCTACAAGACAGAGTAGAACTGCCCGAGAGTGTCGAGGTCATGCAGCTGATTAGACCGCAAGTGACCTGATTCAGGTTCTGGAAGATCAAGCTAGCAAGTTCCATCTCCTGAAGTTGGCAAACTGGGCTCCCCCTCCCTCAAAGCACACAAGGATGCATCCTTTTTAGTAGCAAGTGATAGAAAGTTTATTAGGGGAAAGTACGTACCAAAGAGGGAATGGGGCAGTCTCCATGAGTGGAAAAAGACCCAGCATGGATTTTGGGGCTGATTTTTATTGGTACAAGCAGGGGGGTGATGTCATAGATAGGAGGCGGAGATGGTAACTTGGTTTTCTATTCAGTTAGAGGCTACTCTTGCCACTTCACAACTGCCAGGAAGAATTGTTGTATTTGCATCACTACTGCCAGGAAGAGCTTATATCTGCATCATAAACTGCCAGGGAGAACTGTTGATATGTGGCAGATCAGGTTCCCTTGGTAATCTATCAATACTGTGTGTGTTCTGTAATGCAAACTGTGACCTTTTTATCCCTAGAAAGTGTTAGATTATGGAGTAAAACATGTTAGTCTGTGGCGGCAGAGATCGGGCCTCCTAGCTAACCTTGACCATAGTTTCTGAAGAAACTGGTGAATTCAGACTGCCAGCTTTCTAGTTAGCAGAGGTAGCACTTAACCACTATGCCACCAGGGTTTCCTTGTTGTTAGACATCAGACACTCATGTATTAGGGTAGCAGTTCTACTCTGTCCTTTAAGGTCTCTATGAGTCAGAATCGACTCAAAGGCAGCAAGTTTGGGATTCTTTGGTTTTGTCTACTACTACTTAGCAAAGTATCCCTGGATGGTGCAGTCAATTAAACACTCAACCACTAACCTGAAAGTTGACAATGGAGACCCACCTGGAGGTACCTCAGAAGACAAGCCTTCTGGAAAGGCACAGCTCTGAAACCCTATGGAGCAGCTCTGTGCACTGTGATATTGTCATTAACCAGAGAAACAACAGTGATCTTATACAAGGTAGATTTTTGTACGGGAGGACAGGTTAATTTGGAAGGGAAAGGTACTAGAAAGATTTCACTGAAACCTTTGGAGTAACTTAATTTATAATTTTTGGTAAGGATAGCCATGTATTTGTAACCCTCCAGAGAGACTCCATGCCGCCATACCTCCCTGAAAACAGGAGCAAAGGACATTCCCTCAGAACTAGCCACTCTTTATAGCTAGGCCCCTGAGGCAAAGACGGGCCCCAGCTGTCACTGATTGACCCTGCACTTTGGTTGCCAGTTGTGACAGCAAAACTGTGCATAGCCAGCACTCCAGGCATCTAAACGTTGTTGTTTCATCTGCCTCCCAGCACCCTGCGAACCTGGAAGGAAGCAAGTGTTTTCTCATTGAACACATTTCTACACTTCTGGTTCAAGCTCAAAGATCAGAGACACCCAGAAGTCCCATCAAATGTGCTTTATTTACTAGTTGAAAATCACAGGGGACAGAGGTGTTTGTTTTCTTCCTCCTGAATACTTACAAGTAGATATACCCTTTTTATGCATTTCTAGCAGTGACTGGGAACAATTCTCTCTTTCTAGTATTGCTGTGAGTTGAAATTGACTCACCAGTGACAGGTTTGTTTTTTGGTTTTCGTATGTGTTTTATACACTTAAGATATTATTTATAAACCTAAAGCACTGAAAAAAGGATGAAGAAAAGCTAATGTTTTTCAGGGAAACAAGAGACTTTTTATTTTTTTTATCTTTCTTTGTAAACAGGATTTATTTTGTACTTCATGTTGACAGTCATTTTCTACAGTCATTATTTTTCAGGGACACTCAGTCACTTTAGTAATAAGAAGATAGATTCTCATATGTTAATTATAGTTTTTTTCTTTTTTTGCTCTTCCTGAATGCAGAGGGAAAGAGAGATTCTGACCTTTGGCTATTCTTCCAGCCATTAGATTTTTTTCTTTCTTCTTTTTTAAGAATTGGTTTTTTCCAGTTCTTTAAGTTAGCCAAATGTCTGATGTATTTGCATAAAACTGAAGGTAAATTCCCAACTTCTGACAAAGACTCGTTGCTTCCCACAAATGCAATGTATTTGTTATTTTAGACATACTAATCACACTTACAGAATGTAGCACGGAACGCTGTTTTCTGACTACTTTTTCAACCCTCTCATTTTAAGATGAGAAAACAGAGGCCCAGAGAGGTTAAGCTGCTTGCTTAACCTTAATTTGGTTCCCAACTCCCTGTGTTACCACTAAGTAACAAGACTTCCCAGAGGATCCTGGGATATGCTGGAGCCCAGGTTAGTGTAGTTTTTCCCTGAGTAAAGGAAACTATAGATAGGATTATACTGTGTTGCTTTCATGAAAAGATCCATGGACTACAGATTAGGAAAGCAGAATGTCACCGATATATCTCTCAAATTTATGAAAATCATTTGATATCTGAGTCTTAATTAAGAGATTATATGCAAAAAAAGGATCATTGAAGTTCTTGCAGTTTTGAAGCATTATGTAAAATTTTGTCCTTCGACTTTAGAACTGAACGCCTAGGTGTTCCTGACTTTTAGTTTCTCATTTTGGAATATAACTTTGTGTTTCAGCTGTATTTCCGGCTTTGTACATTGCAGCTGTAAAATAGAAATTCGTATTTACTTTTTCTCCTGGTGTTTGATGTAATCTACCCACCACCTAAACCACTTTTTGTAACCTTTCACTGATGTTGCTACGACACTGTACTAACAATACAGAAGCCTGCAATTAAAATAAATCTCCTCACAAAACACAGCTATTTTATAGCAATGTATTGCAGAAAGCAACAAAAATAGCACTTAATGTGGCATATTTATACAGGCTCTTCCCAGAGCAGCTTGTGATGCTCAAGGCAGCAAATCACTTAAGAGATTTTTCACACCCTGTTTCTCACCTGTTGTCTCCCTAAGTGAATCGCCTCTGTGTTATCAGCATGCCTTGCGTCTCGCTCCATGTCTGTATGTTTACAGAACCATCCCACCAGACAAAACAGGTTTAACTTTGTGTTAGTACAGCTCCGTAGTGTTCAGAGTAACAGTTTTTATTTACCCTCATAATGAATATAAATTATCTTTTTTCACATTTGATCTATCACAATGCACTAATAGCTTACCAAACTCGGTTACCTTCCTGAAAAATAACACTTAGTAAAATCACAGATGGCACAATCATTGTCTCACAGAAAACAGGGTTGGGAGGAAAACAATTTAAATGGATTTACACATGTTGATATCACAGCAAATAATATAACAGTTTTAGAAGACAAACCCCAAAACCCAAACCTACTGCTGTCAAGTCAGTTTTCACTCATGGTGATACTAGAAAGAGTATGTTTCTATTTACTTAAAAGTTCTGCTACACATAAATACATGTCATGTGCTTGTTTATGCATAAAGTTTTTCTACAATGATGCGCTAAAAAATGAAAAAAGTAACAGAAACTTTGGATAGGAGGAATTCCTACTTTAAAAATTTTTTTGATGCTGAAATTTTTACTACATGTATGAATTGATTTTCATTTTAAAAGCTAGCAATTTTATTTAAAAATTATACACTAATATCTAGTAAGCACTAAACCTAAAGATGCTGAACATACCATTTGTACTATCTAAATATTTTTATTTATTTTTACTGTGCTTTAAGTGAAAGTTTGCCATGAAAGTTGGTTTGTCATAGAAAACGTTACACGTTGTTATGTGACCCTTGGTGCTCTCCCGTACACTGACAGCACACGCCTCTTCTCTACCCTGAATTTCCTGTATCCATTGAACCATTCTGTCCACCTCTACTTTCTCATCTTACCTGCAGACAGGAGCTGCCCATTTAGTCTCCTGTGTCTAAGAAGCTCCCTCTTCACCAGGATCGTTTTCTGTCTTAGAGTCTAATCTCTGTCTGAAGCGTTGGCTTTGGGAATGGTTTTAGTTCTGGACTAATGGTGAGTCTGGGTACTCTGTCTTCTGGGGACCCTTCAGTCCGTCAGAACTTACTAGAGTTCAAGTTCTGTACCCCGTTTTTATCCTGCTTCTTAAGGGACTTTTTACTGTGTTCCCTGTCAGGCAGTCACTGGTGGTACAGTCACTGGTGGTAGTGGGGCGCCATTGAGTTGTTCAGGCCTTATGCTGATGTAGTCTCTGGTTTATGCAAGCCTTTCTGTCCTTTACTTACTTTTTTTATTAATTATTGCTTGAGGGTATTCTTTACATCATGTTTTAGATCAGATTATTGGTATGTAATGTTGAACTTGATTGCTTTAACCCTGATACGTTGGCATCTGTGGTTATATGTTGATTTCCTTAAGATAAAGAAGACAGTAATTTGAGGAAACGATAATTTTCAGATGAGTAGACATAAAACACTGAAAGCAAATATAGGGTCAATGTCCTTGCATGGCACAGCGCACTGAGAGTTAATGGGGCTCCACAGCCTGAGGGAAGCTATCATTTGTGCTTGAGGTTTCCAGTTAAGGTTTACTTTGACTTTGACTTTACTGAAATTGGTATGTTTACACTGAGTCTTTAATCAAGAAGTATTATAGTTGGGATGGTTGACATTTGTGTTTTTTAGAATTTGATTTTAAATTTTAGGGACATTTGGATTTAGTGGGCTTACAGACTTTGAAAGCAGTTGAAACGTACATCATATTTATATGCTGGGGAGGAATTGAAGTTCATTAACTGAGGGAAACCAAAGGATTTCATTGTTACCAGAACTAGGTATTGGTCTATTGGGAGTTAAAGGAATAATTGATAACCCAATGGGAGGACTTTGTGCAGTGAATGAAATTGGAGAACGTTTTTGTTGTGTCCCTCAAATAGCAGATGGAAACCCAGAAATGCAGCTGTGGTAGACGTGGTTCTGACACCAGCTGGTATCAGACACGTAGAGTGGGAGCTCCGTGGTGGTAGCTTACGGCTCGGTAGTACTGGTAGAAGTTACTCTAGGGAGCACTTCTGTGTTGGTCAGAACTGGAGACCTGAGCCGCTTAGAGCAGATGCTCGCCTTCAGGAGAGATAAATGTGAAAGTCACGTTAGTTTTCTTTCTAATAGGAAATGTTAATGATTTAGAGGACATGGGAGTTAGTGGACATGGCAGTAATAATATGAATATGGGAAGAGATTTTAACCTGGTAGAATATACCACACACACCCTTTGCCATTAAGTTAATTCCAACTCATGGCAACCCTATAGGAAAGAATAAAACTGCCTGTATAAGAGTTTCCATAGAATACCTGGTGGGTTCAGATTACCAGCCTTTTGGTTAGCAGCCGTAGCACTTTAACCGTTACGTCACCCAATAGTTGGTAATTTATTTGCATTTCTGGTGAAGGGTAGATAATATGGTAGCTAGAAGTAGGAAAACATTACCATGATCGTAGGTTCTTGACAATAATCCTGTTGCTGATTAAAAAAGAAAGAAAAGAATTGTAAGTGCTTGTGGGAGTAGTTTCTGGTCTGTTGGGTGATAGTTATGATATGTTTTCAGTATCTGTGCTTTGTTACACACAGGGCTTAACTTGAAGTTTCCGTTTCAGTAGAATAATTTCACGATAAGTCTTTGCCATGCCACATTCTCAGTAACTCAGGGTGGTATAGCCAGTCCCTGAATTACAAATGCCATTCCTAATTCTATCGTTATTTTGAGTTTGTACGTAATAGTTACAGATAGCATCGAATATCAGTTAGTCAAATGTTTGTAAAGTGTTCTTTCTATACCTTAAAAAAAACACTAAAGAAGTACTTCCAGATGCACTCAAAGATCTTTAGCATAATAGCACAGTAATAATGATAATATTTTGACGCTCATCACAAGGTGCTACCCAGTTACTATGGTGCCTCGTGGTATGTCTCCCCAGTTTTTAATATCATAGACTTTACAGGGTGAGTTCATAACTGCAAGCTGTGTGTAAGCTTGGACATTGGTAACCTGGTCTGCCTGCACCTGAACTTTTGAATGTGAACTCAGTCCTTAAATTTAAGGCTTTGTTCCCTGGTAAATGGCAGGGGCTGCAGTAGAGATAACAGACTGGTTCTGGTGGGAAGGAAGCTGTGGAGCAGTCCCTGAAAAGTAGCAGTGAAAGTAAACTTGAAGGAACAGCGTGCTTATTAAGGGGAAACTGGGTGGGTCTCATGGGAAGGAGAATAATGATGAATCCTACAATTTCAGAGTTGAAAAGGATTTTGGTTACCCTTTTCATGTTACAGAAAAGGGAACTTGAAGCCGAGAAATGTGAACGAGAAATGAGGCCATCCTATCCTCCTAATTCAGTTTTTTCCTTTGAGATTACATTAGTTAAGGTAAAACTCAGACACTGTAACAAAAACCAAACCCGCTGCTTTCAAGTCCTTCCCAGCGGATGGCAACCTCGTGTGTGCCGCAGTAGAACTGAGCTCACGGGGTTTTCTTGCTGTCCCTGGATGGCGCAGATGGTAAGCACTTGATGACTAGCTGAAAGGTTGGCAGTTCAGACCCACTCAGAGGTACTTTGGAAGACAGGCCTGGTGCTCTGCTTCCCCAAAATCATAGTCTTGAAAACCCTGTGGAATAATTCTACTCTGCACACATGTGGTCACCAGGAATCAGAGTCGACTCAGCACCAGCTAATAACAGCAGTCTTGACAGAGGCAGAAGTTTCCAGACCTCCATCCATGGTGTGGCTGGGTGTGTTTGGACTGCAGGCCTGCCAGTTAGTAGCCAAGCCTAGACCACTGACGCCACCCAGGGACTTTGCTGTAACAAGAAGTCCTGAAGATAAGTGATGTAAGGAATGCAGGCGAGCATTTCTCTTTTAAGGAAGAAATCATGTTCAGAAGAGCCACTCTGTTTTCCTCTGCTGGTCAAGAACCCAGGGTCTTTTAAGCCATCACTGCATGCTCCCTAAGACACCGAACCTGGGGCATTGCCACTTGTAGGTTTCAGTCCTTGGAAAGTAGAGGAGAACTGACACACCTCACTTTGCCCATGTTCCATTTGAAAGGACATGGTCATGTGGCCGCATAGAATTTCAAGGGGCGCTTGGACATGCCATCTAGCTGGAACATCATTTTTTCTAAAAAACTGTTATTTTATTATACAAAAGGAAGAGAAACACATTTGGGTGCACAGCGACCAGTCTCTGTTATAGGGGCAGACCAGACTTTGAGGCAAGTTGCTTGTCTGTAGTTTTGACTTTTCAGAAATTTACAGTGTGCTGTGTGGTTTCCACTGAGGTTGAAATGTGCTTTGGAGTCTTCTAATATGATGTACTCAGCAGATTATGAAACCCTTTTCCCATTAATGACTCTTGCTGTCCTGTGTTTGCCTCCTGAATCCTGTGCAGGATTATAGCAAAAAGCATCACTTATATGGCTCTGCCACGCCTGTTACCTAGGACGTGCTGTGTCCACCATCAAGGTTCTGGTATTAGATCCAGGGCTGGGAGTATGGTTGTAGTAAAACAAGGTCTTTTGTGGGTCAAAAAGTCAAAACCAAACCAGTTGCAATGGAGTAGATTCCGACTCATAGCAACCGCGTAAGATGGTGTAGATTGACTATCCCATAGAATTTCCAAGGAGTGATGTTAAAACCATATACTTGTGATATTTCTGTTAGAGCAGCGCTAGATGTTGGGATGTTATGGATTGTGTTCTGTCCCTCCATAAATATGTGTAGTAATTAGACTGGGCCAGGATTCCCGGTATTCAGTGATTGCCCTCCATTCTGTGATTTTCTGATGCTGTAAATCCTAAACTCTACTTGTGACTAATAGATAGGATGATTATGTTAAAAGAGGATTAGGGCAGGACTGCCGCTCCCTCACTAAGGGAGTTTCCCTGGAGTTCGGCTTGCACCTCCTTTTATCCTTTCGTCCTATGGGAGATAGAGAGAAAAACAATCAGAGAATTGGGAATGTCCCACCATCGATAAAGCAGTGCATCCTTGAGACTTGAAGTTCCTGCGCTAAGATGCTACGTGACCAAAGATTGATGCCACACAGGGACTTTCCTTCAGAGCTAACAGAGAGAAAGCCTTGCTTTGGCGCAGACACCCTGAATTTGGACTTGAAGCCCACTGGACTATGCGAGAAGAAACTTTCTTTTTTAAAGCCATCCACTGGTGGGGTGTCTGTTAGAGCAACACTAGATGACTAAAACAAGTGGCTAGTGGATTTGAACTGCCAGCCTTTTGGTTAGCAGCTGAGTTCTTAACCACTGTACCACCAATACTCCCTCTGTAGCTCCATAATACCTTTCTGCTGTTTTACTGGGATGATTAAAATGTCTATTATGGTGTGGAAACTTGTTAAAATGTTAAGTAAGCTAGTATACAGAAAACATCTATTTATTCAAGAACTAGTGGAGTGTGCCAGGAGTGGTGCCAGATGGCTGGGATACCCTAGTGAACAAGACAGTGTCCCTGTCCATAGGAAGCTTCCAGCCCAAAGGAAGAGACACTCAAGTAACAGGCACAGTGCAGTGTGGCCGTAACACATTTCTGTAGCGGCAAATGCGAGTGCTTTGGTGGTTTAGAGACGTGAGACCCGGTTCAGTCCCCTGTCAGTGCACCACTTGCACAGCCCCCACCCCCTGTCATTGGAGGCTTGTGTGTTGCTGTGATGCTGGACAGTTTTCAGCAGAGCTTTCAGACTAGAATGGACTAGGGAGAAAGGCGTGGTGGTCAGTTTCCAAAATTCTGCCAGTGAAAACCCTATGGATCACCGTCATCCAATCTGCAGCTGCTCGTAGGGACGCTGCAGGACAGGGCAGTGCTTCCTCCATTTGGGCATGGGGTCCCCATGAGTTGAGGGTTACCTTGACGACAGCTAACAAGTATGGATGCTATGGGAACAGAAAGGAAGGGCATCTAGCCATGTCCTGGAGGGATCCAGTCCTGAGAACGACAAACCTAAGCTGATACCTAACAATAGGTAGGAATTAGCCGGCAAAGATGCTCTGGGCAGAAGTACCGTGGCACTGCAAGGCGAAAGCCTCTTTCAAATTGGGCCTCTCTGTGCAACTCCAGCTTAACTTCTCAGTACTCAACAGGCTACATCTGCTTGCCAGGAGTTATATGGCAAAGACTAAGGGTTTCCTCTTCAGAGAAATTTTTTCCTCCACTTTTGACACATAAGTCTTTCCCAGTACACAGACTAGAGGAAGTAATTTTAAAGATACCACCATGACAAGAAAGTTCTGGGAGATTTTGCTTTTACTGTTTCAAGTTAGGAAATTGTTGCTGCATTTGATAAATACATAGTATTTTACTGTTGCTAAATATGCTGCTGACTCAATCACTTTTTTTAAATTAACTTTTTAATAAATTAAAAAAAAATTTTTTTAAGGGAAAATACCCAGTTCCTTTTCCGGTGTCCATATGAACGTAATGATGGTTTTACAAGACTGCTACACAATAATATGATCGTCATGTATTTATTATTTGGATAATATTTCTAAACTTCTCTACAGAAGGAAAAAAGCAGTTTTACCTACAGTAGGAGCACTGGCTTGAATTACCAGACTACACGTCCTCTCACTAGCACCCCCTATCATATCAACATATTGCTAGAAATCCTCCAAAGAAAGATATTATGCATACACGGTATCTTTTTATTGTGTGTGTATATAAATCTTAAGATCCATATTTAAAGTCTATATAAATAAAAATTCTTAACAGAATGTGTATGTGTATTTAAAACTGGGTCTAATTTCAGGTATCTTCTTTTTTATATACATCTGTATTTTAATAGACATTTATTCTGAACCCTAGATGTAAAGTTTAACTGGTTGTATATCAAATATCCTGAGATTATAACATTTTACAGTTGTTTCTTCATGCCCCCCTTTTTTTTAAAGCTGTGATCACTGTTAATATGCTAGTAGGGCAATAACATAGGTATTGCATGCTAGTGCATGCAATATATTAGATTCATCTGAGAATATCTGTAAAAGAAGAAGGCTGACTGAAAGTCCAGAAGATATAAGTCAGATGTCAGGGATCTTTTTATTGTGGTAAAATATATAAATCTATAACATGAAATTTGCCATGTTTAAGTGGCACTTATTAATGGTTGTGCAACCATTACCACTGTTTGTTTCCCAGACGTTCTCATCGCCCCCAAAAGCAATTCTGCCAGCTATGCATTCTCTATTCTCCCTTCCCTGCAGCCCATGTTAACAGTTAATCTACTCTCTGTCTCTAGGCACTTGCCTAATCTAACTGTCTTACATGTATGAGGTCACACAGTATCCTTTTATGTCTAGAGTAATTCGCTTAGCATAATGTTTCCAAGATTCATCTGTGTTGTAGCCTGTATTAGAACATTCTTATTCAGGACTGAGTAGTATTCCATTGTGTGAATATACCACATTTTGTTTGTCCATTCATTTGTTGATAGATACTTGAGTTGTTTGCACCCTATGGCTATCATGAATGATTCCACGGTTATGCTGGGGCACAAGTTTCTTTTTGAGTCTGCGGTTTTAAGACTTTGTGGTGTATATCCAAGAATGGAATCATCACAGGATGTTTCTTTAACTAGGAACCACCAAACTGTTTTCACAATAGCTGGGCCATTTTACTTTCCTATCACTTTGCCAGATTTTGTTATTTTCTGTTTTTTGCTGCTACTAGCCATCTCGTTGAGTGTGGAGTGGTACTCAAACCAAACCTATTGCCGTCTAGTTGCTGCTCACTCATAGTGATCTAAGGTCACTTTTAATGTGCTCTCCAACTGGAAAAAAAAAAATTCTTTGTCTTCAGCCTTCTGAAGTGGTTTTTGTAGAACTACATCATGGACAGGAGTCCTGGTGGCTCAGTGGTTAAGAGCTCAGCTGTTAACCAAAAAAGTAGGCCGTTTGAATCCACCAGGGGCTCTCTGGAAACCCTGTGGAGCAGTTCTGCTCTGTCCCATAAGGTCTTTATGAGTCAGAATTACCTAAATGTCAGGGGGTTACTGATACACAAAGTGAGCAAGGTTATTTTACAAAGAGCTATTTATCATCTTCAACCTAAGAAGAGTGTTATTTTTCAGTGCTAAGTGATATATGCCTTCTGCCGCCTATTCTGTGTAGCCCTGAAACTTGGTTCTTCAAGCTGTTATATATGAATGGTGTAGCACCTCCTGATAATCACATTGAATGTGTGCCTCAGGTGTGTGTCTGGGTAAGGCGACTTCAGAGATGAACTTATATTCACTGTTACCTATTTGTGAAAAAGTCCTCAGGGGAGGCAATTGGATTTTCATATGTAAGAATGCTAATTTTGAAGTTGACCTCAATTTAAAATCATTTGGGAGGCAATAACACCAAATGGATGAGTAGAATAACTTCTGTGGATACCAGTGAGTTTGCATAAATACCTCAAGGTTAAGGGGCTTAACAGCCAAAATAAAAAATTCTGTATAAGAAAACAAAGAAATAAAAAGCCTTGGACTGAAGTTGGAACCTGGTTGCATGGTGGTTAAGAGCTTGGCTGCTAGTCAAAAAGAAGGTTGGCTGTTCATATGCACCAGCTGCTCCTTAGAAACACTATGGGGCAGTTCTACTCTGTCCTGTTGGGTCACTGTGAGTTGGAACCACCACCAATAGGGCATGGATGTTTTGAATTTGAGAAAACTGACTTCTAGTCTTGGTTTCACTAGAAATGCATTGTGGGTCTTGGAGCAAGTTCTTTAATCTTCAAGGAGCCCTGGTTGTGCAGTGGTTAAGCACTCAACTGCTAACTATAACAGCATTTCAAACCTATCCACAGCTCTGCAGAAAAGTATGGCAATTGCTTCTGTAAAAATTTCAGCTTTGTTGGGAAAAAGGCATGAACAGACACCTTACCAAAGAAGACCTTCAGGTAGCTAAAAGATGTATAAGGAAGTGCTCTAGAGGTGCTAGAGCAATGCAGATCAAACCACAGTGAGGTGCTAGCTCACCCAGGCATTACTGGCATGAATTTAAAAAAAAAGTAAGAAATGTTGGTAAGGCTGTGGGGAGAATGTAAAATGATAGAGCCATTTTGGAAAATTTTAAAAAGCTAGAAATAAAAGTATCATATGACCCATCAGTTCTAGGTATATATCCTAGAAAAATAAGAGCTATCACAGAATATACACATGCGCCCCCATTTGCATGCAGCATCATTCACAGTAGCAAGAAGATGGAAACAGCTTATGTGCACGTTAATCAATTAATGGACAAACATACTGATAGATACACACGATGGAGTATTGTACAACAATGAAGAACAACAGTGAGTCTGCAGAACATCTTGCAGCATGGATGAATCTGAAAGGTGGTAAACTGAGAGAAGTAAGCCAATCCTGAAAGGACAGATATTGTACTACTCTAACGGAAAATACCACAAGTGGAAGGTTTCATGAGGAGAAGCTTTATTGACACAGTCCGGTAAACCACAAATCCAGTCATAAATTGTAAGTCCATTCAGAATAAGAAATCATCACAGTCTGGTAGGCAGAGTCCACATCAGTGAGAGCATCTCGGCACAGGAACCTCGGGTCCAAGGGACGTGCTCCGCTCTCGGTGCTTCTCTCTCGGTGGCATGAGGTTCCCAACTTGTTCTGCTCACTTCTCTCCCTTGTATTCCGCAAGCTTGTAGCTTGAGACCTGCCTCACTAACACAACTATTGCTTATTCTCCATCATCAGTCCCACAGAGGCAGGATTCACAACACATGGGAGGAAGGGCAACATACTGGGACTCACAGCCAAAACAAATCAACAGACATTTTTGGGGGCACACAATTCAACCCATGACAAGACCCTTACTTTTAAGAAATCAAGACTACACACAAAAAGAAACAATCTTTGATGTTGAAGCGAGGGGAAAGATTGAGAAGGAAAAACACTAGCTAGGCAATAGATGGAAACCCTAACGGTGAAGTGGTTAGGTGCTACGGCTGCTAACCCAAAGGTTGGCAGTTTAGATACACCAGGCTCTCCTTGGAAGCCCTGTGGGACCATACTTCTGTGTCCCACAGGGTTGCTCTGAGGCAGAATCTACTCAGTGGCTCCTAACAACAACAGACAGTAGATAAGCAGCAAACTTTGATAAAGGGTAAGACACTACATGGCACTGGGGAAGTCAGCACAACTTGACCGAGACAAAGTCATAGAAGATTCGTAGACACATCCAAGAGAAGTTGAATAACGGGGCTGAGGGCTGGGGACCATGGTCTCGGGGGATATCTGGCTGAGCTAGCATAACCATTTATAACAAAAATGTTCTACATCCTGCTTTGATGAGTAGCATCGGGGGTCGTAAAGGCTTGTCAGCAGCCATCGAAGATACTCCGTTGATCTCACCCTGTCTGAAGCAAGGGAGAATGAAGAAAATCAAAGACACAAGGGAAAGAGTAGTCCGAAGGACTAATGGACCACAACTACTGCAGCCTCCACCAGGCTGAGTCCAGCACAACTAGACGGTGCCCGGTCACCACCACCGACTGTGCTGGCAGCAGTCACGGTAGATGGTCTCGGATAGAGCTGGAGAAAATGTAGAACGTACGTCAGACACGCACTGCGGAACCAGGCTGACTAATCTGACAGAGACTGGAGAAGTCCCCGAAAGTGGGGCCCCTGGGCACCCTTTTACCTCACTGGGTGCTGAAATTAATCCTGAAGTTTACTCTACAGCCAAAGATCAGACAGAGCCACAAAACAAACAGTATTAGTCATAGCTCAACCATATATTCAAGACTAAGTGGGCTCACCAGCCCAGGGGCAGGGAAGAAGGCAGGAAGGGACAGAAACGGGGAACCCAAAGATGAGAAGGAGCGAGTGTTGACACATCATGGGGTTGGCAGCCAGTGTCACAAAACAGTATATGTATTGACTGTTTAATGAGAAACTGATTTCCTCTGTAAAACGTCCTTGGAAGCACACCGCCGCAGTTCGGCCTTATAAACCCTGTGGTTCATTTCTCCCCTTTCTTGTAGGTCTGCTATAAGTCAGAATCAACTCACTGGCAACCTCTGCAGGTTGCAGATTGGTCACTTATAAACAGAGGAGATTGAGTCTGGATGAGATTGGGTTTGTGAAACAACCTGAACTATTGTTCCCTTCTAGCCTTTTTCTTTAATGTCTGAGTGGGAGTTTAAACACTTGTTTAAAATACATTCTACCAAAACTTCTTTCAGTCGGGTAATTCCATCAATTTAGCAAACATTTATAGAGTGCCTACTCTCCCTGCCCAGTGCAAATTATTGCAACATGTGAGTGACTCATTTCTGAAGAAACTCAAGTCACTCAGATGGCTCTAAATGAATCAGTGGAACCTGTCTTAAAATTTTCACGTTTCTCTAGAACTTTTAGATGCTCCTGCCATTTTTTATTGACGCATATTAGCTGAAGTTTTACCTACAAGCCTGTGTACACTGTGTTTACTTTGTTTTGTCACCTGTTTTACATTTCAGCTGCAAACAGATGTACTTGCCGGTGTGATTAACTTACTGCTTACTATAGGTTTTAAAAAGTAGGGTTTTCCTTCCCCTTGTGTGCAAAACAAGACTTAGAGGAAATCATATTGTCATCCAGTTCAAAAGGCACATTTACAGGCACTCTTCGGTGTGTGAATCTAGCAACAGCCTGAAGTGGGCGTAGTGTGCCTGAAGCCATCATTTTTCAGGACAGTGGCACCTCATTTCAAATTCATTTTTACATTTCCCTTGGCAGGTCTACAGTTCCTGTTAGAATTAATATAATAACTTTACTTCGGTGACCTGTTTCTTTTTGGAGGTCTCTCTATTCTTTGCCTCATTTCCTAGTTGTCCTGGCAGCAGCCATTGTACTGAAATTGCAGGAAGTGAAAGGTCTTCCTTGTTTATTACTCAGAAGGGAGCGCTGTTGATGGGGGTACATGTTCTAACTCTTGGTGTCCACAAGGTGGCAGCATTGGTTTGAGTGAGGTCACATTTTCTTTACCTTTCTACCCCTGGAACCGTTGTAAAATTTGTACTTAACTTCTGGGGCAGTTCTACTCTGACCTCTAGGGTCGCTGTGAGTTGGACCCAACTCGATGGCAATGGGGGTACTTCTAGGTTGTTAGCTGCTGAGGAGTCAGCCCCCAGCTCATGGTGGCCACGTACACCCTAGAACAAGACGCTACTTGGTCCACTGCTATCCTCAAGAGACAGATTGAACTACTGTGTTCAATAGGGTTTTCATTGGCTGATTTTTGGAAGTAGATCACCAGGCCTTTCTTCTTAGTCCATCCCAGTCTGGACATTCTGCTCAAGGGGGTTCAGCATAATAACAGCAGCAAGCTTCAGCTGCATGAGATGCTTGGCTAGGAATCAAACCCGAATCTCCATGGAAGATGAAAATTCTACCACTAACCCAACATTGCCCCCTTTTAGTCTTTTTTTTTTCCTTAAAAAAAAAAAAATTACAGTTGAGTCCATTCTGATTTATGTGTGTCCCAGAGCAGAACAGAGCTCCACAGGGTTTCCTCGGCTATACAGAAGTAGATCCTATCACCAGTCCTTTTTCTTCTGTGGTACCACTAGGTGAATTTGGACCACCAGCTATTAGGTTAGTAGTGAGGTACAAACTGTTGACGAAGCTTTTAGTCTAGCCACAGTTACTCCTGTCTCATTTTTAGGAGGCTTTACAAGCACGTTTAGCTATCTCAAAGACTGCATACAGGTGTCTTCAGTAAAGATGACAGCATCTGCTTGTTCATTTTAGTGGTCACATGCCAGTCAGAATCGACTTGATGGCAGTTGGTTTGGTTTTATTGGCCCCGCAACGTAATCAATCAGGAAAGCTGTTTAATCCACTCTAGGATATTTCTGGGGGTTTTTGGCAATACCTATAAGAAATTATTGCAGATTATAGCAAGACAAGACCATAAAGAAGGCTAGGCAGATTTCTTTGAAGTCAACGTATTAGGCAGTAATATAATAGGTTATATTACTGCTTCTCATGCCTGTGATAAACGGAAAGCAGACGGCTCATAGCTTCCTTCATCACCTCTAATTGATAGGTGGGATTCCATCAACTCTACATGATGGATGTTTTGTGGAATAAAAAAGGGGAATGTTTTGTAAAGGAATACACCAGAAGGGAAAAACTTGAAGTGCTCTATTTATTAAACTAATGAGTCTGTATGTATTTAAGTTACTTTGTAGAAGCATTATCTCTGCTCATTCAGATATATGTCTATTTTTCACTCTTATTCAAAGTGTTCATTCATCCAGCAGAAATTTATTGATTGCTTCTCTGGGCAAGATGATGTCGAGGTGTTGGGAGGGAATATATAAATAAGACACTGCCCTTACTTTCCAAAAAGCTCACAGACTGTCAGAGTTGACATAACATTATAATGAAAATTGAAGGGGGGTGGAAATAGTCAGCAAGTATGTGATCTGTGACAGGGAGAGATCTTTCCCAATGTGGATGACTGAGGAGGCTTCAAGAAAAGGGTGGTGAGTTGTGACATAGGCCAGATTTCAAAAGAGAGAGATAAGGGTTATGGATGTCCCAATCAGAGAGAATCATGGAAATAAAGCCTGAAAATACAGACCTTTTCAGGAAAGGTCGAGCCAGCCTATTGACTGGAGAAAATAGGGGGATGGGTTGGCCTCTGTATACCACCTTGGAGATGACCTTAATAACTCAGATTATTTTTCTTCTGAGTTACATAGTGATGGTAGCCTGAAACTTATGAGTGAGGACTATATTGTCATTCAAGTTTTCTGACAGTAAAAAGTTCATCACGTATAAAATGTTCTTAGGAAAGACTCCTGTATTTGTTACTTATGCAGAACCGCATTAGGATCATGACTGTGGGTAGGTGGTAAGTTTGTTTGCTTGCTTGATTTTCATGTTTTGCATTTATGAAAGATTGTCCAAAACATTTGTTTTTGAGAATCCTATAACAAACATAGGGTTGACGTTGATAGACCATGCTTTAAGAAGGAATCTTTCTGTATTGCTGAAAGGGAACTGTTTACCCTCCGTACCTAAAGGAAAACAGTAAATCCCATTTCTTCTTTATGTTAATTTGGCACTTATAAAAGGAAAATATTCTTTGTAGTTAATTTTCAGTGGAGTTAAGCCTGATGATCTGCTGTCAAAAGTTCAGAGCCTTGAAAACCCCATGGAGCAGGTCTGCATGGCACACATTAGGTCACCATGAGTCAGAATTGACTCAACAGCAACCACTAACAGCAACGAGATAAAATAGATGTGATTAATCTAATATCACCCTTTTGCCATTCAGCACATCTGCAACAGGATTTCAAAACTGTGTGTCTATTTGACTACAGCAACTTTTTAGCCCAGATTGCAAAATATTTGTTGTTATAGTATGATTCAGAAGACAATGTAAATAAGTGAAGAAATATAAAATATTCACAGTTTTCTCGAATACATCAAGACCCATTAAACTCCAAAACAAACCTACTGCTGTAGAGTCAATTCCAACTCACAGCAACCCTGTAGGACAAAATACAGCTGCCCCATAGGGTTTCCAAGACTAAACCTGAATGAAAGCAGACTGCCCCATCTTTGTCCTGTGCAGCAGCTGGTGGATTCGAACCTGAGACCTTTGGGTTTGCAGCTGAGTTCTTTCATTACTTTGCTACAGGGATGTTTCAAGACTCACTAAAACTGATTGCCTTGAAGTCGGTTCCAACTCATAGTGACCCTACAGGACAGAGCAGAACTACCCAATAGAGTTTCCAAGGCACACCTGGTGGATTCTTAACCAGCATGCTACCAAGGCCTCTCAAGACCCGTTAGTGTCTCATAAAATGAATTGAATGGGTCTTGTATTGCACTATATTATTTGTGTTTTTTTTTTTTTTTTTTTTAGCACAAGCTACTAAAATAGCTTAGGAAGGATAAAATGGTGTTTGGTTTTTTTCAGTGCAAGCTACTAAAATAGCGTAGGACGGATAGAATAGGTTAAAGTATTTTTCATGAAAATCATGTTTCAGCTGTGCCTTACGTGTGCGTTTCTATTGTGAATATACTAGGTTGCTGTGTGAACAAGTGTTCTTTATCATGAGTTATGATCAAAAGTATTTGCAATAAATTAGAGCAGTGCCTATCTCTTTCAACTGTGTACAGTAAATGAAATGACATCAGTGGCTCTAGACCTAGAATACCATCCAGGTTGCTAGTATTAGTAACTAAGATAAGCATGATAGGCACTTATCATATCATTTATGTAAATACGTGTTTCTAACATACCTAAATTCTCATCAGAAACTTATACATTCCTAGGCAGCCTATAAAAAGAGCAAAGTAAGGATAAAGAAGACCTACTAACCTGTTCATTCTGCCTGTTTTCCTTGACAGCGTTCTGTTACCTGGTTAGGGGAGTTACAACCAGGGGTATATTGGGGTGACTTCCGAGTCCATCACTTGGTGAAGGTCTGATTGGTGTCAGCTCATTGTTTCTATAAGGCTGAGCCTCTTGTCCCTGGAGGGACTAGTACTACTTTGATGTTATGACTGGGTTTTGAACAGGAGGGGGCCACGGCTAACACAGGATGAGAGAAAATATTAAAATCAGCAAAGTTTTGAGAGTCTGAAGCTAGAGTTGAGGGTGGAGGGCGTCCTACCCCCAAATACTGAGACGGGGATGTGGGGATGGCCGTGGGTGCAGAGCCAGAGCTTAAGCAGGGAGTGGGGGATACCGTCCAAAACTGGAACTGTCTGAGCAAAAAAAGAAAAAAAAAGCTATCTCCAACCTGGTCTCTATCTTGTAATCACTCCATCAACTTTTTTATACTAGTGGAATCTGCCTATAATAACACTCAGGAGCAGCCTTGATACGGCACTTGGGGCTGCCTCAGGGTTTCTTTCCAGGCCACATCACACTTTCGACTCCTACCCAAGGGACTGCTGCAAAGGGTTAACATACTTGGCTGCTAAATGAGTGGTTGTAAGTTGCAGTCCACCCAGAGGCACCTGGGAGAGAGGCCTGGAGATCTAATTCCTGAAATAACAGCCCCTGATAGCCATGTGGGTCACAGCTCTGCTCGGACGTGCTTGGAGTTGCCATTGCCTTGGAGTTGACTTAGGCAGAGCCGGTGGCGGTGTTCTGTATGTGGCCCCTGTGATGGGCATGCTGTACCAATTTTTCCCATCTTCTTTTTGACAAGAAGAGTTGACCTTTTTTCTCTAGAACCAGCAAGGACTGGAAATCACCGCACCTAAGATTTTAAATAACTTTTCCTAGGACAGTGATTTCAGAGATGCCCTAGAGTCATGGATTTTGCTGCTTAGCCCACCCAGCTGTTTGAAACTGACCTACTCTCTTGTCACCTTCCACTGTTGTCTTGCTGGGAGACAGTTTATGCTCATATTTGCTGCAGTTCTTACTGAAGGCATCTGGCGCCACAGAGCTTTGACACTTGTCCTTAAACGTTACTTGGGAGGTTCAGAGGAAGTGAATGATAGGAATGTCTGTTTCCTTTAAACAGAACAGTAGTGATCCTTTGATCTTTCTGGGGTCATGCTGGGAGAGCCACCAGTCATTCACTGTGCTTTCATTGCCTGGGTTTCTTATTTTCAGCACTGTGAAGTGATAGCTTTTTAAAAAGATACCTGGGAAGGGCAGTGAGATGTAGATTTAAAGGAAAAACGTGAATGTTGAGGTAATGCGTTTAAGAAGACTTAAAGTTATTTATTCTATTAGGATTTGCGTGACTAGATTTTATGTCATCGCAAAATGTTAGAAAGATGTGCTTCTGTATCAGGAAAGTGGAGCTCAGAGAAATGAAATGACTTCCCAGGAAGGTGTCTTGGGGACCAGGATCAGAACTGTGTTTTCTTAACCTTCCCTCTCCATGCCACTTTATCTTGCTAGAGATAAGCATGATGAATGTCCCCAACATCTTAAATTTCCTGCTTATTTTCAATGATAATATTTTTTTGAAAAGATTACTGATGAGTTGATGTTATCCAACTTGGCTTAGTAGAAAATCATGGACTGCAAGAGAGTCCCAGACAGAGCTATACAAAAATGTATAACAAAACTCTGACTCCAAAAGGAAAACCAGAATTGCTGGCATGATGGAGACTGGAAAAAGCCCTGAGAGGATGGCCCTGGACAGCGTTTCAGCTGAGTAATGAAGTCACGCCGGAGGTTCATCCCTCAGCCAAAGACTGAGCAAGCACAGTAAACAAAGCAAGGCTTACGGGGCAGTCCAGCCCGGGGACAAGGTCCAGAAGGCAGGAGGGGACGGGGAAGCTGGTAATAGGGAGCCCAAGGCTGAGAAGGGGGAGTGTTGGTCTGCTGTGGGGTTGTTAACTGGTGTCGTAAAACAGTATGTGTACTGTTTATGAGAAACTCCTGTGTTCTGTAAACCTTCGTCTAAACTGCAGTTAGGACAAAAAGAAAGAAAGAAAGAAATTCATGGACTTAGTAGCCAAGCAAATTAAAACTGAGCCTCAGATCTCTTCATTTGGACAAGGGATGCAATAACTGATGTATTTCCTGAGGTTCTGTGAATTAGTTGAGGTAACACACGTGAACTACCGAACACTGAGCCTAGCACAGAGCAGGTGCCCAGGAAGTGAGTTCCCACAGAGGAATGATGATCTGTAGAGATGCTGCTGGCGTTAGGGAAGTCTGCCTCTCATTCCTCTTGTTGTCTATGAGGCCCTGTGGACAGGTCCGTGGAGGCTTCCTATTGCCCTCAGCATGCCTGGGGTTTCCCAGTGTAGGACCTTCTAGGGTTTCCTTCCACACTTCCTCTCATTCTGTACCTGTTCCTCCTCACAAGTCAGTGTTCTTGGACCCATCCCTCAGAGGCCCCGCTAATTTTATATGCACATGTGTACCTCTACATGTACACTTATGAACTAATATTCTTGAAAACTGTAATAACTGAAACTGCACTGAGAATAAGATGCCTCCTGCTAAAAAGACTTGGTCTCATGTAGAGCAATTATGGTACCCTCTCGCAGTCACTTTGCTAGCTTACGTTCTTCCTACTGATCTTCTCGAGGTTCCTCAGTGGTGCATGTGGTTAAATGCTTTGCTGCTAGCTGAAAGGTTAGATGTTCAAACCCACCTGGAGGCACCTCAGAAGACAGGCCACGCAGCCTGCCTCCCAAAGTAACACAGTCCGGAAAACCTGATGGAGCAGGTTTACTCTGCGCACGTGGGGTTACGTGGCATTTCCGTAAGTCAGAATCAACATAATGACATCTAACAGCAACAGTCCTCTCCTTGCTTTTTTCAATGTCAGGAGTTTTCTTAAGAGAGGATTCAGGAGCAAAGTAGGGGTCCAAAGGTTCTGGTTTTCTGTGGGATATTTGTTAACTCTGCACCATGAGCCATTCCCAGCAATGGGCTTACCTGTTCCTTGGCTGACTTTCCTTTTGATTTTTATATTTTTCTAAAATAAGCGTGTTGGTAATTTATGTATTAATCAGTTTTTATTTATAATTTTAATAACCAAGGTAGTAGATGCTTATTAATAAAAATTTGAAGTGTATAGAACAGCCTCAAATATCTAGAAGCATGTAATAACAGCAAAAAGCCATACCACTTCCTTTCTCACCACCCCATTACTGTCCTGATCATGTTATTCTCAACTCTTAACCCTTGGTTGCTGTTACTGCTTCTCTCTCTCTTTCTCAGCATTGTATTTATACCACTATTACTTTGTCAAGTGTGTTATTCTTGCATTATGGTGATAAGGATTATGTTCTTCCCATTTCCCCTTCATCCCTTCCATGTGGTCACATCACAAATTTTCAGTGTTTGCTCAAAACACCTACTCCTCAGTGATAAGACTAGATTCCAAACACTGGATCATTATACAAAAATCAGCCTCATGGAGATTTTTTTTGTCTCAAAATTTTTAAGCTAGAAAATGTGATCCTAGAGTTAATAACAGCTAGGATTTATTGGCGTACTTAGCACTGTGATACGTCCGTTATGGAGGATTCCTCTGCGGAGATGGAAGCTTGGGGGAGACAAAACTAGGTAAGAGTCAGGCTGAGCGACTGGAGGGCCCATGTTTTAACCACTTCACCTGCCTTCTGTGCTAGGTCAGAGTTTCCCTTACAGAGTTGCTGCTGCGACTCCGCTGTCCTTCTAGCCCTGTGCGGGTTCATGATCCTAGGGCCTACTTTGCCCTTTGGGCTTCCTTTGAAGGTGCCTGGAGCCTGCTGTGCACCCAGCTTGTTGGGCTCTCCTAGGGATGTCATTAAACATGCACCCACTTCTTTCTCTTTCTTTCCTCCCTTCTCACCCCACAGCAGTTCTGAGCTGTAGGGCCACAGGCCATATAAGAACTGGGCACCCAGGATAGGTGCCTGCTTGCTCCGTGTGGCCTGTGTACCGCCTGGAGGCCGTGGCCGTGGAGAAAGCCGGCCCCTGCTGGTAGGAAGGAGCAGAGGGCCCTGGGCTGCATGGCCCAGCTTGCAGGAGGAGGCTGCCTGGAGACCCTTGAGAGGGGATGCTGGGCAGCCGTTGCTGCCATTCCAGCTGTCTCAGAAATGCACAAAATAGTCGGATCGATTTTTACTGTTGTTGTAAGTGTGAAATGTTGGCTAATGAGATGGTCAGTGAGGAATAGGTGTAATGACAATTTAAATATTTACGTTGAGGAGACTCAGGTAAATTGATTTTATTTCATTTCTTGGTCAACTCTTTTCCCTTCTAGTGGTAATAGTTGCCTAACATTTTCATTCACATTGCTGATTGTTTCCTAATTCAACAAATCTGTGACATCTTTCAAAAGATGGTCAGTATGTTATATACGAGGTCTGACAATTAAGTCTGCGAACTTAATTAAGTGCTACAGACCTCATTGCTTAATATCACTAAGGTTCCCGTCGAAGTACTCCCCTTGGGAAGCTAGGCACCAATGCCAGCACCTAGTCCACCCTTCAGAGCAATTTTGGAACTCTTTCTGGAATAGCCATTGCACACAGTGGCACGCTGGCAAGTTTGTGAACTTAATTGTGTAGTTGTCTGTGAGGGAATTTGTAGTGATTAAACAAATAGCTGTGTTGGAACACTCTCCCTTCTCACCTGACCTGGCCCCCAGTGACTTTTTTTTACCTGAAAGGAACTACTGAGAGAAAGACATCTTGATGACATTTAAGACATGAAGGGATAATAACGGCGACAGCTCTGGTGACCATTCCAGAAAAAGAGTCCCAAAATTGCTTTCACGGGTGGACTAGGTGCTGACATTGGCGTCGTTTGCCACGGGGAGTACTTCGAAGGACACAGTGGTGACACTCAGCAGGGAGGTCTGAGCACTGTTTCTAGGATGAGTTTGCAAACGGAATTGGCAGTCCTCGTGTCAGTTTGCTTTGCTTTTCTGTACTTTTCGGTTAGAAATCTTCCTTCTGATACTCTTTGTTTTCACTTCTGTTTGGGAGTCCTTGTTTTTGTATGTCTTCCACAATTGTCATCTGGGATTTTTCTTCAGCATCATCCTAGGTATTCGTGTGCCTTCCTTCCTGTGCCAGATTCCCTATTCTCGGGTCCTGTGTTGTCATCGTATTTTTGGCCTCTTATTTTACTAGAGCCAAGCCAGCCACTAGAGCCTATCCTATTATAGCTTTCTCTTATGTAAATATTAATCACATCTTGTATATAAACAGAAAATGCCATTGTTTTGTCCTCAAACTTGACGAGTAATTTGACTTACAGCACTCTCAGATACATGCTAATCTGGAAATACTCCATTGTCTGCTAATGCGCCCTTTAGAACATCCATGCCTCTGCTACTTCTTTATTTGTTGTATAGAAACTGGTCTCTGTGAAAGGCTTTAGGACTTTTTTCTTTACCCTATGTATTCTGAAACATAGGAATAATGTGGGTTTAGTTTTTTTAATGTCTACTGATATTTTTCATCAGTTTCTCTGACCACAGAAGTGCACATGGTTACTGTCTCCCAGAATTCCTTTCCTGTTTAGCCATTGAAAGATGGTGTAGTTCCGAATGAGATCCTGAGCAGCAGTTCTTTCATCACTAACTGACACCACCGAAGATGAACATGTTAGGAGACTGAACAAACTAGGGACCATCAGAGGCTCTGCTTTGAGATGAATGAAGCTTAAAACTTAATGACTCACAATGCCTTAGGAACATAACAAAACATTTAAACATGTGTGGCACGGGCACCAAGCAGTCAGAAAAGACAGTTGGCCAAAGGGGACATAGCCATAAGCTGAATGCCAGCCGGCTTGCGACACACACCCGTCTGCAGTTGTTGAGCTATTACTGCCTTTCTCTGCCTCTGGCAGTTTCATTGCTGTCATCTGATCCATTTCAAAAAGAGAATTAGTTCTGATCCCTTCTCTTTTTCTCCTTAATCAGCTGCTCAGTTTCTAGCACATAGGCACTATGAGTTCGTAAATTTTCTCGTACGTTTATATTGTCTACATACTTGAATAGTCATTTCACCTCAGAGTCTTTAAGTCAGCCGCACCATTTCGTGGTTGGGTGTGAATCCCTGCAGTAACACAGCTTTCTCTGATCTTTTTATTATTCATCATTATTCATTATTTTCCCATGTTAATGACTGGCGTCTGCATATATGCTAACCTTGTCAGATCTTTCAAAGATTTCTGCTTTCTTCACGGTGTCTGAATTGTTTCTGCTGCCCTTTCTTTCAGTGAAGAAGAAGTTGATTTTGTGTGATTTTTAATGTTTCTGTTGGTTGTATTTGAAAGTGTATATTTATGTTGAAGGAATCCCTGGGTGGTGCAGGCAGTTCACCTGCTGTGCTGGTAACCCCCGGCTGAGTGGTTCAGATCTAGTGACAGCGTGAAAGACCGTGCTAACGATCTACTTCCAAACCAGCAGCCGGTGAAAACCCCGTGGAGCGCAGCTTTACTCTGACACACTGAGGGTCTCCCTAACGCAGAATCAACTCAAGAGCAACTGGTTTTTATTTGTGGTCAGCTTATCTCTGACTTACTTGGTTATTTCTGGAAGAGATTTTCTGTTTTGTTCATCTCTTCCAACGTACAACTTTCTGGTTATGGTGGATGCTGAGGTGTGTTTGTCGCCTTTTGGTCTGACTGCTCTGTTTGGCAATAAGGTCATACTGTAAATGCTGTATAAATTTTTTTCTGTGTGTGCTTTAAGTAGAAGTGTCAGAGCACATCAGTTTCTCATTTAACAATTAATACACAAGTCGCTTTGCAACGTGAATTGCGAGCCCCGTGACATGTCAGTGCTTTCCCCTTCTCCACCCCGATTCTCTGTTTCCATTTGTCCAGGTTTCCTATTTCTTCCTGCCTTCTCATCTTTGCTTTGGGGCTGGTGTGCCCGTTTAGTCTTCTGTATATGACTGAAGTATGAAATCCATTCCCTGTGTGTGTTATCGATTGCCCTGTAGACCTGTCTAATCTGTGGCTGAATGATGAACCTTGGGAGTAACTTTGGCGCTGAGTCAGAAGGCTATATCCATGGGTCATACTCCTGGGATTTCTCTGTTGGACCAGCAAGTGTGGCTTTGTGTGTGTGAGCGTATGCTTGTGTGTGTATGTGTGTGAATTTGAATTTTGTTATGTTTTTTTCTCCCATTCTGATGGAGACTGTCTGTTGTGATCTTTGTTAGAACAGTCAGTGACGGTAGCTTAGTACCATCTAGTTGTTTGGAGCTCAGTCTGGTGAAGGTTATGATAGCTGTGGCTCATTAGACCTTCGGACTTGTCTTTCCCATATGTCACTGGTTTTCTTCATTCTCCTTTGCTGCAGCCAAGATGTATCTTAGATGGCTACTTGTAGGCTTTTAATGCCCCAAACACTACTCACTACAGTTGAATGTAGGATATTTTCTTCATAAACTATGTTTATGCCATTTAAGGTACGTATCACCCAAGATGATGGTCTCCAGCCTCTAGCCTAGTAACTCAGTCCCTCAGGGAGTTTGGATGTGTCTATGAAGTTTCTGTGTGTTTGTGTTTGCCATGGGCAAGTTGAACTAAGTTCCCCAGTATTGAGTAGTGACTTACCTTCACAAAGTTGCCACTTATCTAGTATCTATTTAGTTTTTTTTCCTCCTCGTAACCATCTGAGATTGTTTCTCTCTATGTGTAAACCTTTTGATGAGTTTTTATAGTAGTGGTCTCACACAATATGTGCCCTTTTTGTGACTGACTTATTTGACTCACTTATGTAGGCATTTTATGAAAAAAAAAAATGTTTAAAAATCCGTAAGCAAACTTACAGCAGGATAAAGAATCAAGAGAAAAAAAATCTTTAGGACAAAATGTTAAAAAATTCTATCTTAACCCTATACAACCACCTCTCAATTTCCTGGGTATAGTTAAAGCTTTTTGTTCAAAAATAATAGTCCTTTGTAAATTTTATAATACCCTTTGTACCTTTTATATTAATTTTGATCTCATGCAAATGATATGGAATGCTGGAGCAGAATGATAAGGGGGAACATTATTTTCTCAAAACATATCAGTGCAAGATATGTAACTGAGTGCTTTATGTTTTTATATCAGGGGTCATTTAAATCTGCCAACACATTATTGCATGAGTATGTTATACCTAACAATAAGGTAACTTAAAGAAGATTGGCATTGCATTCATCATCAAAAGGAACATTTCAAAATCTATCCTGAAGTACAGTGCTGTCAGTGATACGGTAATATCCGTATGTATACAAGGAAGGCCAGTTAATACAACTATTATCCCAATTTACATACCAAGCACTGAGGCCAAAGATGGAGAAATTGAAGACTTTTACCAACTTATGCAGTTTGAAATGGATTTAACATGTAATCAGGATACACTAATAATTACTGATGATTGGAATGCAAAAGTAGGAAACAGAGAAGAAGGATCAGAAGTTAGAAAATAGGACCTTGATGATAGAAATGATGCCAGAGATTGCATGGTAAAATTTTGCAAGTCCAACAACTTTGTCACTGCAAATACTTTTTTTTTTTCACCAACATGAACTGTGACCATACATGTGGACCTTGCCAGATGGAATATGCAGGAAACAAATCAACTATATCTGTGCAAAATGACAATGGAAAAGTTGAGTATCATTAGTCATAACAAAGCCAGGGGCTGACTGTGGAACAGACCATCTATAGCTCATATGCAAGTTCAAACTGAAACTGAAGTAAATTAGAACAGATCCACAAGAGCTGAAGTATGAGCTTGAGCATATCCGACTGGAGTTTAAAGACCATCTCAAGAATACATTTGCCACATTGAACACTGATGGCTGAAGACCAGATGGGGTGCTGAAGGCATCATACGTTGAAAAAACCAAGAGGTTGTTAAAAGACAGGAAAGAAAGAAAAGACCAAATAAATTGTCAGAAAAGACTCCGAAACTTGCTCTTCAATATCAAACAGCTAAAGCAAAAGGAGGAAATGATAAAGTAAAAGAACTGAAGAGAAGATTTCAAAGGGCAGATTTAGAAGGCGAAAGTCCAGTATTTTAATAACATGTGTCAAGAGCTGGAGACAGAAAACCAAAAGGGAAGAACACACCCAGCATTTCCCAAGCCAAAAGAACTGAAGAAATATTTAAGCCTCGAGTTTCAATAGTGAAGGATTCCACAGGGAAGATATTAAATGACACAGGCACATCAAAAGAAGATAAAAGAAATACAAACAGTCATTATACTGAAAAGAATTGGTCAACATTCAACCATTTCAAGAGGTGGCATATGGTCAGGAACTGATGGTACTGAAGGAAAAAGTTGAAGTTTCACTGAAGGCATTGACAAAAAATGAGGCTTCAAGAATTACTGGAACATCAGTTGAGATGTTTTAACAAATGGATGGGACGCTAGAAATACTTACTTACTCATCTGTGCCAAGAAACTTGGAAGACAGCTAACTGGCCAACCAACTGGAAGAGATCTACATTTGTGCCTATTCCCCAGAAAGGTGATCCAATGAAACATGCAAATTATTGAACAATATCATTAATATTACAGAAAAGTAAAATTTTGCTGACAATCATTCAGAAGTGTCTGCAGCTGTATTTTGACAGTGAACTGCCAGAAATTCAGGTAGGACGTGGAACTAGAGATGCCATTGCTGATGTCAGATGGATCATGGCTGAAAGCAGAGAATGCCAGAAAGATGTTTATGTGTGTTTTATTGACTATGTGAAGATATTCAACTGTGGATCCTAAGAAAGTATGCATAACATTGTGGAGTATGGGTATTCCAGAATACTTAATTGTGCTCATGAGGAATCTGTACATGGATTAAGAGGCAGTCATTAGAGCAGAGCAAGGGGACATTGCATAATTTAAAGTAAAAAAAAAGGTGTGTGTCAGGGTTATATCTTTTCTCCATACCATTTCAATCTGTGTGCCAAGCAATTATTCCAAGAAACTGGACTCTGTGAAGAAGAACAGGGTACCAGGATTGAAGAAAGACTCATTAGCAACCTCTGCTATGCAGACAACACAACCTTGCTTGTCAAAAGTGTAGAGGGCTGGAAACGCTGATGAAGATCAAAGACCACAGTCTGCAGTATGGATTATACCTCACCATCAAGAAAACAAAAATCTTCACAACTGGACCAATTAGCAACACTGTGCTAAACAGAGAAAAGGTTGACGTTGTTAGGACTTCCTTTTACTTGGATCAACAGTCAACACCCATGGAAGCAGCAATCGAGAAATCAAAAGGCACATTGCCGTTGGGAAAGCCTGCTGCAAAAGACCTCTTGAAAGTGTTGAAAAGCAAAGGTATTGCCCTGAAAACTAAGGTGGGCCTGACCCAAGCCATGGTATTTTCAATGGCATCGTATCCATGTGAAAGCTGGACAGTGAGTGAGGAAGACAGACGAAGAATTGATGCCTTTGAATTGTGGTGTTGGAGAAGAATGTTGAAGGTACCATGGACTGCGACAAGAACAAACATACCTTCTCTGGAAGAAGTACAACCAGAGTGCTCCTTGGAAGCAAGGATGGTGCTTTGGTCAGCTAGGGCTGCTCTAACAGAAATACCGCAGAGTGGCTGGCTTTAACAAAGGAATGTTTATTCTTACATAGTCTGGTAGACTGCAAGTCCAGGGTGTCCGCTCCAGGGGAAGGCCTTCCCCCTGTCGGCTCAGGAGGCAGGTCTGGTATTGCATCCGTCTTTGTCTAGGGAGCATCTTGGCACAGGAGCATCAGGTCTGAAGGACATGCTCTTCTCTCGGTGCTGCTTGCTTGATGGTGTGAGGTTCCCAATTCTCTGCTTGCTTCTCTTTTCCTTTTATCTCTTGCAGGCTGAAAGGATTAGGGGTGGGGCAAGTCATTCTCCAAGGAAACTCCCTTTACAGAGGAACGGGAAGGTGATCTTATAAAAGGATTTACAGTCCCACCCTAATCCTTTAACGTACAGCATAGGAAAACCACAAAATGGAGGACATTCACAAGATACTGGGAATCATAGCCCAGCCACGTGGCTACACATATTTTGGGGGGGACACAATTCAACCCATGACATCCTACCCTTTGGCAACCCAAGAAGCACATCACAGAAACATGTAACACATTCATCTCACCATAGCAAAATCATGTCCATCCCATATCACAGAAGTCTTAAATCAGCTCTGAGTCCAAAATACAAAAATTCCTCTGCATCTGTGAAACCTAGAAGGTAAGCTGTCTGCTTCTAAAGGGACAGTGGCAGAACAGGTACAAGTGAAACATTCCATTACAAATGGGAGAAATTGCAGGGAAAGAAGGCATTAACAGGCAACAGGCAAGTCAGCAGAACACATTACATTAGCCCTCAAAGCTTTGAAAATACTGTTACATTTTCTGAGACATTCTACACAATGACCTTGCCCTCCAGACTCTAGGTATTGGCCACACTCTGGATTCTGAGTGGAGACCCCAGCCCCGTGCTACAACTCTGCCTTCAAGACCCACTTGGACAGAAACTCTGCCCCATCGGCTTTAGGAGCACCCTAAGCCCAACTGAGTGGCAGTTCCACCCTTGCAAACACAGGACGCCATGGTTCCACCCTTTCAGACCCCTGGGGTCAGGGCCATACCTTTTGAGACTGAGGCAGCTCAGCTTCTCGCACTGTATGTCTCTTCAGCTTCAGCTTCCTATGGCTGCATAGCCTGAGGCCCACATCTGCCCTGCCAGACAAGTGTTCCAAGGCTCTGTAGCTCCACTGGTTTAAGTGCCTGGAGGCACCCCCCTCTTGCTAGAAAGCTTCCTGCGCAAAAGCACTCAGCTGTCTCACTCTATGGGTCAGCAAGGCCAGCTCCACCGATTTAACTGCCCAGAGGCACCGAGTTCCGCAAGGAAAACTCTGCGCAGGCACTCAGCTCTCTAGCTCCGTGGGTCGGCTCCAGCGCTGCCCCTGGTTCTGCTGCCACTGCTGCTGTCACCGGTCCTCTGTTGTTTCTCACCATCTGTGCCTTCTTCGTTCCTTCTGAATCTTCTGTCCATTCAGAATGGCTCCCACATTTTAGATATTTGCTACAGCAGCACCCCACTCTCAGACGGTGATACTGCATCTTACACATTTTGGATGTGTAGTCAGCAGGGATCAATTCCTGGAGAAGGGCATCATGTTTGGTCGAGCAGAGGGTCAGCGAAAAAAGAGGAAGACCCTCGATGAGATGGATTGGCACAGTGGCTGCAACAATGGGCTCGTGTATAACAATGATTGTAGGCATGACGCAGGACTGGCCAGTGTTTCCGTCTGTTGTACAGGGTTTCTGTGAGTTGAAACTGACTCAACAGCACCTACCAACAACAACAGTAAATCATTCGGGATGGAGACACTGATTTATTTGAGCATATGGTAAACATTGTTTTTGAAAAGTGCCAGGACCCGGTACCAGTGAATCTGTGCATCCACTGGTGATGGAATTAAAATAAAACAAATAATTGAAACCTAAAGAAAATACATACAACTGGATGTTAGCTAATCAGTTACAACAACTCCCATAATCGTATCTTTACAAAGCTGCATTAACCAAAGCTGAGTGGTATGAGTTTTCCTGTTTATTTTCCCCATCCTCACTTCACTCAGTCATCCGGAGGAGTAGAACCTTAAAGCAGGGATGAGGTAGATCCACATATAGGTCACTTGTAGGCTTTCATTAATCAAGGATTTTTGTAGAATTATTTTTTTTAAGCTACTTCAAACTGCATGAAAGCTGTACCTTCATCTTAAATGAGGACTATGTCACATTGTTTTGTCAGCCTAAAATGCCAGGTGTATAGAGTTAACACATCTGGAAAGCATTTTTATATATGTGTGACTTTTGGACATCTGGTTCTACTGCCCTGACATTAAGAAGTAAGCAGACAAAGAAAAATACTAATTTTATGTCTTAATTCTTCATCCTCTGTGCTGTGATTTTCAGAGGTAGACTGCCAGGTCCTTCTTCCTAGTCTTTCTTGGTCTGGAAGCTTTGCTAAAACCTGTCCACCATGAGTGACCCTGCTGGTGTCTAAATCCTGATGGCATAGCTTCCAGCGTCACAGCAATATGCAAGCCCTGATAGTATGACAAACTTGACAGACAAGCAGGGCACTGACAGACACAGTGGCTGCCACAATAGGCTTAAGCATAAAAATGATTGTGGACGTGATGCAAAACCTGTCAGTGTTTTGTTCTGCTTGCGTAGGGTCGCTATGAGTCGGAACCAACTAGACAGCACCTAACTGTGCTGTGGAAGTAAGGAAAATGGATATGTTTCCTAAAGAAAGGGAAAGTAAATTTTAAAGCTATATACCTAGCTAAAAATTACGAGCAGACAAATGGAAAGAAAATTAAGACTCAAATATATTACAACAGATTTATGGGAAGAAAACCTCATTTTTTCTTCTATTTCCTCATAGTTATGTTCAGTCATGCATTATTGATTCTCTGTATATAAATTATAAACATACTCAAGCTGTTAAATGTACAAAAAATTTGAAACAAAAAATCCTCACAACTGAACCGATTTTTACTTGGATCAACACTCATGAAAGCAGCAGTCAAGAAATCAAACAATGCGTTGCACTGGGCAGATATCCTGCAAAAGATCTCTTCAGGTGTTAAAAAGCAAAGATGTCTTGAAGACTAAGGTGCATCTGATCCAAGCCATGGTCTTTTCAGTTGCCTCACATGCACGCAAAGCTGGAGATGGATAAGGCAGAGAGAGTAATGACGCCTTTGAATTGGCAAAGAACACTGAGTATTACCGTGGGCTGCCAAAAGAACCAACAAATCTGTCTTGCAAGAAGTATAACCACAGTGCTGCTTAGAGGCAAGGATGGTCACATGACGTCGTGCATACATCAGATGTGTTACCTGAAAGGATCAGCCCCTAGAGAAGAATATCACACATGGTAAAGCAGAAGGCCAGCAAAAACAAAGATCCTCACTGAGGTGGATTGACCTAGTGGCTGCAACACTAAGCTCAAGCATAACACCAGCTGTGAAGATGGTGCAGAACCAGGCAGTGTTTCTTTCTGTTGCACACAGGGTTGCTGAGTTGAAGCTGACTCTGTTGCACCTAACAGTACTGTGTGCTTAGTTATGCATTACAGATTCTTTGTATGTAAATTATAAATATATGTAAACTTTTAACAGTGTAACTTTTAATGATTCAAATAGGTGTAATAGTTATTTAGCCACTTTCCACATGTGTTGCTTAACTGGCTTTTTTATCACTCTCCTCCCCTAGGAAATAGGAACCAAAACAGTACCTACCTCTTTGAACTAAGTACTATTATACACCAAGAGCCCACTGATGAGCTCCAGCTAGCTATCTGTTGTTGAACCACTCATAGCCAAGAATAGTTTTTATATTCTGAAATGATTGAAAAAAAGTAGAGTATATTTTATGATGTGGCAATTATGAAATTCTTATTTGTGTCTGAAAGAAATTTTTGAGAGCACAGCCATTCTCATTTGTTTGTATATTGTTTACCACATCATCTAAGTTGAGTGTTTACAACAGTAGATGGCTAACAACAGATCTGCGAAGCCAAAGGTAATTATTGTCTCTTTCTAGAAAAGTTTGCCAAACTTATACACGGAAATCCTTCAAGCAGTGTGTGGCATACATTAGCACTGAAAGTGTGCTTGCAATTACCGTTAGTATTATTAAGCTTTATGTAAAATAAATCATATCATTCATGTCATCAAAGATACATACAGTGCATATAGTTTACCCTTTAAAGAAAACTGCTTGCTAGTCTGTTATCAAGAGGCTTAAAATTCAGAATATTCTTTGGCATGCTATTGTAAAGAAAATTCAACTGTGAAAATCTTTATACACCATACAATTTCAAATAATTGGTGTTTTTTTAAAGGCCGTAAATAATTTGCTATAAGGATATAGTTAAACTCACTATAACTTTCAGAACCAATTCAAGTATTTATGAGTTTAAAAACAGAAAAATGCTTAGGATAAAATGCTGAGAGCAAAATAAAGGGTATAAATTGTTTTTGTTTTCAACAGTATGGTTGTAGTCACATAAAACTGCACCACACAGGCTCTGTGTGACTATGTTAATTTTAATTAATTTAGTTCCTCATTGCCTGATCTGCATTTCAGTTGCTCGTAACTGTAAGTAAGGTAGTGGCCACTGAATTGGACTGGTGGGTACTAAAGTGATATTTTCATCATTTCAGAAAGCTCCTTTAGATAGCACTGCTGGCACAGTAGATAAAGCAATCAACTGTTAACTGGAAGGTCGGCAGTTCAAGACCGCCACAGGAGAATGACATGGTGGTCTTCTTCTGTAAATATTTGCAGCCTTGGAAGCCCTAATCAGCCACCTGAGTCAAAATCCACCCAACAGCGATGGTTTTTTGTTGCTGTTGCTGTTGTTTTAAAATAAGCCCGCAAACTATGCATCATTCAAGGTTGGAAAGAAAATAAAGAAAACATTAGCAAAAATAGTAATCCTGTGTTAGCAAAGCAACCATGGCCTTTTCTACTCCCCTCTTCCTACTTTTCTATCTTCAATTTTTCTATCATACCTACCTATTAATGTTATAATGGGAAAAAAATCATTGAACCTTATTTTAAATAATAAAAAAGTCTAGAAAATAAATACAAGTGTAGCTTGAAAAAAGCCTAGTAAAATTTAACTCTTTGTAGAGCTTTCTATAGCTGAGTTCTTTCCATTATTGCTGATGATACTCAGGTCAGATTGAAATTTCAGAAACACCAGGCCTCAGGGTATGGGCACCTTTGAGTTAGTTTACATTGTAAAGGAGTTTGCACACAACCATGAATAGATGCAGATTGGTTGTAAAAGTAAAACTTAGTAAAGTGTGTGTTGGGTACCCTGCTGGCGTAGTGGTTAAGAGATACGGCTGCTAACTAAAAGGTTAGAGGTTTGAATCCGGGTAGGTTCTCCTTGGAAACTCCGTGGGGTGGTTTTAGTCTGTCCTATAGGGTCCCTTAAGTTGGAATTGACTCAACAGTGTTGGATTTGGTTTAGTTCGGTTTGGTGTATTGTGTAGTACAAACTGTGCTCAACTACTCACTTAAAAGTGGGTGGTTCAAATGCACTCAGTGGTAGCCGCAGAAAAAAGGCTGAGTGATTAGATTCTATAAATATTTAAACTCATTGCTGTTGAGTTGATTCCACCTCAGCAACCTTATGGGAAAGAGAAGAATTATCCCATAGAGTTTCCAAGGAGTGACTGGTGGATTTGAATTGTCTGCCTTTTGGTTAGCAGCCGTAGCTCTTAACCACTTTGCTACCAGGGCTCCTCTGTAAATACTACAAGAAAACCCTGTGGCGTAGCTCTGCTCTTTAACACAAGTGGTCACCAAGAGTCAGAATTGACTTCATGGTCACAGATGTGGGCTATTTCTTTCTTTCTTTATGATAACGTATTTTCACTTAATGCAGAACTACCCCACATCACCATCTCCTCAGTTTACTGTCCTTTTACAATTCTGAAGACATGAGTTACAGATGTGGTCTTTTGTGCAGTGGAGCCAGCCGGAAACATTCAGTATTACCAGTGTTGGTCAAGGAGAAGAAAAATCATCCCCCTGTCTACAGAGAATAATCAGTATTTTCCTCTGTATAGTCTAGTTCTGACTAAACCTAACAAAGATACATTAAGTGGAACTCAGTGAATGAGCTGTTCCTACAAGCAAATGGCCTAGGATATGATGGAAACATTCTTACTTAGCCAAGCTGTGCCTTTGGCCTCCTGACACAGTGCTTACGAGTTCCCTCACTCATATTAGCCACGTGAGGTTTGTTCTGTTGTTTCTTGGCTTTTGTTATGGCTAGTTCAGTGCAAGCCCCCGTAAACACTTAACTGTGGTTGACACAGCATTTTATGTGAATGGGAACACAATCCAAAGAGTTTGTCGTAGGCTGGAATGCTGAAAAAGTTCTTCTATCTAAGCTGTAAAGGTAAATCTGTATTTTAGTTATGCAAAACTGTATAAGTATTTTCCATTTAGCTGAGTGGAAACCAAGAAATTATAGCCATCACTGTAGAGAGGTTTGAAATATGGGAAGGACTGGTCATCTTGGGATTCAAGCTGGAAGAATATCTGGTGCACCAGCTCAGGGAAATTACCTGTCCCCTAGATAATCTTTGGAAAGAGGAAGAGTCTCAGTGAAAATGAACTGGATCAACTACTGATAGCACATAGGATTTATGTTTGCAGTGTGACAGAAAGTGTGGGAAAGGAAAGGAAAGGAAAAAGGGCCCTGTTGCTTTAGTGGAAGACCCTCAGGTCTAGAGCAAGGGGTTGGTGGTCTCCTTTGAGCCACTGGCTGGAGGACTGGACACAGGATTGTGGGTGTGGATGGAGTCCAGGGAAGGTGGGCAAATGTTCAGTGACTTGAAAAGTCAGCGTAATGAATAGTCAAGACATTCCGCATCTGCATCTTGACTCAGGAAGTGAGTTTTAAAGGAAAAGAGAAGAAAAGGATGTGTTTAAATGAAGAGGTCCACTTCAGGTCACTGATACGTCAGTATAAAATAAATAGTCAGTCCGTGGAGCGAGAGGGTCTTGGCTAAGGAAAAAATCTGCTATGATGTAGTCTTTGAAGGGAGGCTGTTACTCAGTCAGTTGACTGAGTTAAAACACTAGAGCATTCTGAAAGGAACAGTTCTCTCTTCTGTGAGTTCAAAGGCAGTGGACTTCTGCTTCAGAGACTACCACTCATCTGTGGTGTGTCTTCTCTACTGTCCTCTGTCTGAGGATGGGTGGCAAGCTGTCCTTGCCCCTTGCTTCTGTTCTGTGTTCCTGCCATCCTCTCTCCCTGCTCTCCTCTACTCCCCAGCACAGTGTAAACAGGCTCCCCTCTACAAGGTCCTGGCCTGTGACCTCATCGCGTTCCTTGGAAATGTTAGACCCGGAGGTAACAGGCAAATGTGTTCTCTTCCTTTGCATCCATAAACATCCTCTGTAGGTAGGATACATTTATGCAGATGCAGAAATTGTAATATTTAAATCCAGGGAGCTGCCTTCCAGCCCAGAGAGTAGGTCAAATTTGATCTCAAATCATCTCTGGCTCTGAGATTTGCAAAGACTGAGAAAATTATGGAGGAAATAATACTTGTCCAGCAGAGTTCACTCTCCCTATTATTCCTCTTCCTGTTGTCTGATTTGGATAATAGAAGTGGGATGGTTAGGAGGCTGACTTTAATTCTTTCTCATTCCATTGCCTCCATTTATATAGTCTATCTTTTGCTTTCTTGATTTGCTTTGGGATTGACAGTGTTGATATGTAGCATTTTTAGAAATTTTGAGGATAAAACCAAACCAGTTGCCATTGAATCAGTTCTGTGTCCGAGCAGAACTGTGCTTCTTACGGTTTCAATGGCTTCTTTTTCGAAAGTAGATCACCCACCCAGCCTTTCCTCTGAGGTGCCTGTGAGTAGGGTTGAACTGCCCACTTTTCAGCTAGCGGCTTAGCACATTAACCATTTTTAACACCCAGGAACTCTGATTTCAAGGATCCCCAAACTAAATCCGCTGCTGTTGAGTCTATTCATAGTGACCGTATAGGACAGAGTAGAATGGTCCCATCAGGTTTCGAAGAGTGTGAATCTTATGGACTCAGACTGTCATGTCTTTCTCCAGCAGAGTAGCTGGTGGGTTCGAACTGCTGACTTTCAGTTAAAGCCAAGTGCTATAACTACTGTACCACCAGGACTCCTTTAAAATGTAGACAATCTTAGGAATAGACATTTTCTGAGCAAAAAAAGTTGGCAGAAGCCTGGATATTCTTTCAGTTTCCCGTACATCAGATGGATTTGAAAGCTTGGATAAATTAACTTTGTGTAGTTACAGGAAAGTGGAAAGATTCCATTGGATTTAAAGTTTGGCCAAAGATTTGATGTAAGCTAGTGCCTTAGCGAGAAGTACCTTGTAGTTTTGAAATCAGTGAGAGTGACAGTCATTGACAGCAGCTATGTGCCCCAGTCGTAGCTAAGTAAATGTTTTATGTGAATCATCTCATAAACCCTGTGAGGTGTGTTGTGTAGTTCTTCTAGAAGACAGTAGGAAACAGAGGCTCAGAAAAGTTCTGTTGCTTGCCTATGAAACTAGGCCCACTGTCCTTGAATTGATTCCAGCTCATAGCTACCATATAGGACAGTTTCCAAGGAGCACCTGGCACATTCGAACTGCTGACCTTCTGCCTAGCAGCTATTGCACTTAACCACGAGGCCGCTCACTTGCCCACAGTCCCAGAGTACTTGAAGCAGAGCCATGCTTCAGACCGTGGTCCCTGGCTGAGCCCTGGCCCCTCACCACTAGCCACACAGCCTTGTCAGCGTGTGTTCTAAGACTGCAGAAGCATGTCAATTCCTTGCCTTTTTTCCTTTCCCCCTACACACAGCCCACCAGGTTTTCCCTGGAAACTCTAGGGGCAGTTTTACTCTGTAGGGTCTCTTATGAGTCAGAGTGTACTCTGTGGCAGTGGGTTTGTTTTTCCCCACTACCCACCCTCAGCAACCGGAGTTTGGCACAGAGTGTAATCTGAATTCTATTGTTGACATCAGACACGTAACAGTGTGATCCTACTGCAGATACAAAGTCAAACCTCCTGAGCTGTTTCCAAAATAATGAAAAGAGGAAAAGAATTTGGAGAAGACCAGGCTTGCAGTTTTTTTTTTAAAATAAACCTTTGAGTTTTTCTTATGTAATTTTATTTTTATTGTGATTGAGAGTTTACAATCCAAGTCAGTTTACCATATAAAACTCCGAACACGTGCCTCTATGAAACTCTTCTCTCTTCATCCTGTGATGGCACACTCCTCCCTTCTGCCCTGTACTTCTGGTATCCACTCAGCCAACACTTGTCCTCTCCTCTCCACACCCCCTCCCCTCTAGAGTGGAACCAGTTGGACAACCGTGTGTGTGTGTGTGTGTGTGTGTGTGTGTGTGTGTGTGTGTGTATAAAGGCTTTGAGGTTGTCTTTTGAGTTGCTGCATTTATTTACCCTGTAAACATGGAAATGAAATAAGTACTTGAGAGAATGTATTCCTAAGTCCTTGTTAGAAAATTGAATTCTTAAAATTATTCAGTGATTAACAAGGTACAAATGATAATAATTTTGATAGAACTTTCACTTCGTTGTGGGTCATCACATAAAAAGTCAGCTAATCTGGCTCTTTTAACACAATAATGATCTTACTAATAAGGAATTGGTAAGGTGTTTAATGAGCTGTGACTGAGAAGAAGCAGAGAAGTTTGTCAGAGCAGTGAAAAGTGAAGAGTTGAATTTACAATGTCACCCTGGATGGGTCCCTGAAGCCTGTTAGGTATGAACTGCCAGCTTTTTGGTTAGTAGCCGCAGCACTTAACCACTACACTACCAGGTTTTCCTCCTGAAGCCTAAAATCCCTGTATTCTGTTAGTCTCCTTTGCTTATCAACCTCAGAAGTAGAAACAATGCCAAGGAAAATGGTATCCCATGTAGGCAGTTTTGTCATGTGTGGTGTATGGAAGGAAGTACCCCTTGGCCACTGAGTTAAAATCAAGTGTAATGTGGGTGTGGCAGATGTTGTCTTAACCTGTAACTCAGATAATTTGGGTTAAAATATATTTTAAGGAGTCATAAGATGTGTGTTTTTCCTGGAGCAGTATGCTTATTGCTTCACAGACTGTGTCTGTGTAACCAGGCCTTGCTCATTACACAGACTGTATGGCTTTGCCTTTCTTTTTTTTTAGCAGAAAGCCCAGGGAACATAGATTCAGTGCCTGAATCACATATTGATCGGCAAGTTTGTCCATCATCCAGACCTTCTGTGCCTCTTCTCTACTGAAGGGCATTTCCATGGCCTATCTCTCCAGGGTCTGCTCTGCTTTAGGTAGCAACTTAAGTAGCTGTCAGGCTCTCTATGTGCTTATTTCTTAAATGCCTAGTTTTGCATTTAAGGGCTATGTGCTAGATCTTATGGGGAATGTAAAAAAGGAAAATGGTAGGACTCCACCAAAAAAACCTTGCTGTGGAGTCAAGTCCAACTGATGACAACCCTATAGGACATAGTCCAGCTACCGCATAGAGTTTCCAAGGAGCTGCTGGTGGATTCGAACTTCTGACGTTTTGGTTAGCAGCCATAGTCTTTAACCATTATGCCACTAGAGTTTCCATGATATGGATAGCAGAAAAAAACATAAACAGCGAGAAGCAGGCAGGTAGGTGACTTGTATCAGGTGAAAGAATCAAAGGCCTTGATCTGATCATGTATTTTGCTAAGAAAAGAAGGGAATTTTATACGAATGTGTATTTATTGGCAAAACCATGAAGAGTTGCCAGTACGTTAAAATGGATGTTGAAATCTCAGGTTGAAAGCTGACTTGGTGGAGGGAAATACCAATTTGGCAGAGAGGGATAAGCAAAGAGGGTCTACTGAGCAAGTACTGTAGACGTATAGTTCAACAGGTCTTTGATAATTTTTATGCAGAGATTTTTGCCAAATTGTAGCTTGAAGAAAGCTGGCTTCCCAGTGGGGTCGTGGGCCATGTCCACTGTATCGTACCTTCTCCTTAATCAGAGAGATGCTTGCACATGAGCCAAAAGGAAGACAGGAGCCTCGTGCCTCCAGGCACGTAACTGTACCTCTGTGTTCCACGCTTGAGTTGTTAGATGGGGTATCCCGCTGGCCTTCTCAACCTCCAGGCCTTGGAAACAAGCCGGCACCCTGAGACTGCAGGCTGTGGGAGAACAGAGACCAGAGCACATATGGTCTTCATTGAACTTGTTTGTGCCATTCCCACCCCCAATGTAAATGTAAATGAGGAGGAAATGTTTCTGATTCTCAACACAGAGAATTTTCTTGCTTAATGCATGAGTTACAGACATCAGAGGTCTTGTTGAACCATTTCAATTATATAATTTTCACAGACCTCCTCAAAGGGCCCTGGGTTTAGATTCTTCTAGCTCTCCTTTGGCTTGCATTGCTCTGCCCTGCTGTCCTCCCTGCATCTCTAATTCATCTGTCAGGATTCAGTTCAAGACTCTCTTTGCTTTTAAGCCTTCCCTGACCCATTCTTCAAGCCAGCTGTCTACCCTTGTGTGGCTCTGACCTCTGTTTCCCACTTTGGGGCCATCAGGGGCTGTGTCTTCAACACATTTTCATCCCCAGTATCCAGCAAGCCTTTGGTACACATCTGTTACATGATGGGCAAACCGGGAGTAGGACAGTGTGTGCTCTGTGAGTGGAAGGAAGGAATGACTGAGTGGAGGGGGAGCCTCAGGGAAGGATTGCTTGATGACATTGGCTTGACCTGGTCCTTGAAAGATACGAAGTGAAGGCATCATTGCAGGCCATGAGTTTGTATAGCAGTGGTGACATTGAGTCTTACTGTGGAGAGGAAAGCATTTGTGGGGGCTCAGATTAAAAATGTGCACTGAGACCAGGCTGTGCCCAGTTGGGAATGCAGACTCAGGAACGTGGGACTTTTCCCTTTAGGCAGCACTAGTCATTCATGTTTAGCAAAGAGTTACATTAGAAAAGCCATGTTGTTGCAGATTCGAGATGCTGAAGTGTAAAATGTCCTCTCCCAGTGGCTTGCAGAGAGCTGCCAGGGATGATATTCAACAGTCACGTCATTCCGATTGCTTGAAAAGGCAGGCTGCCCACTACAGCATGTGAGCAGGTATAGCCTGCACTTTCTTAGGGCCAGGGATGAGGTGCATGCTTCCCAGTTTTGCTCTCTACCCCTTCCAGCACATGGTGGGAGGACCTGCCTGATAGGTGAGGTCTGAGTGAGTCCAGTATTGACTTTTCATGGCCACATTTACAAGAGACAAAGTGACTGCAAAGAAACCAACAGTCACTGTGCTCCATCCACTGACAGTCTGTCCCCATACACAGTAGGTCTGTAGGTCTCCTTGTCTCTGTATGTGACGGAGACTAGGCTGGACCTACTCTGGCTGGCCCATCCTGTCTCTGTTGCCTATTCTAGGTTTCTCACCCACAGCACCAGGTATATACTCTCTTCATTGGGAGTGATAGTTACTTTGAGTTCAGGGCAAATAGTGGGGTGATGAGAAGGAATTGAAGCATCCTTGGGCTTCTAGCATTGGCCAGGCCTATCCACACAGTTAACAAGAAGCCCTAATATGAGGCTTCTTTGTGGAGTCCTTGGGTGATACAAATGGTCAAGTAGTCACTGTTAACCAAACAGCTACAGATTCAAGGCATCTTGAACAAAGGACTGATGGTCTGCTTACAGATGAGTGACCGTTGAAAACCCTACGGAGCACAATTCTACTCTGACACACCTGGGGTCACCATGAGTTAGAGTTGACTTGAAGGCAACTAGTGATAAGTATCCTCTTTGATTCATCTTGTGTGTTTCCTATCTGGGTAAAATTTCCCACAACTTCCTTTAAATTTGTCTTCAGTGGTGACCAAAATCTCATTCCTCTTCTATCATCAGTCATACGTGTGTCTCTCACATTGCTGTTTTATTTTCTTCCCTGAAACATCATCCCCTGGTAGATTGAAATGTACAGATATGATATAAACCCATACAGTGTCCTGAGCCACGCTGCTCCCTTATAGATTTCAGTTTTACTGAGTGGAGCTGATTATGCATCCCATTCTGCATGTGCCATTACCTAGGGGTTGTCATAAAAATGTCTCCACCTCCCTCTCCCTCTCCTTCTCCCTCTCCCTCTCCCTTTCCCTCTCCCTCTTTTTTTTTTTTTCCTATGAGGATTTAGTACTGGTGCTTTGATACAGAACATAGCTGGTTGTAAATATTCTCCCATGGGGAGAAGGCACAAAGAGAATTTGCAGAGTCAAAAACAACGTAAAGAATCTTCATTCATCTTAACTGGGAAGAAGAAAAAGAATGAGGCTGTCATAGACTTTTATGGCAGGGCACAGACACTCTGCAATATTTCTTAGCTCATAAATGGCACAGAGACTCACCTCCCCCTGTTTGTTGTCCCTGGCTTATTTGCAAGCGCTCTGCACCTTCCAGCTCACCTGGCAGCTTCTTAGAAATGCAAAGTCTTAGGCCTAGCTCCATACTGAATCAGAATCCCCATTCTAACAAGATCTCTAGGTGATTCACAAGCCCATTAAAGTTGGGGAAACCCAGAGCCAGCCCCACACTTTTCAAAATTTCCGTATGCATCAGAATCACCTAGAAGACTTTTAAAGCACTGATCTTGCTCCCTCCCTCACCACATACTCCCCATCACAATTAAATATGGTGGGTCCACTTCAGGGCCCAGAGGTGCTCATAAGGGGACAGCTATCTCCTTTGAATAGCTTGGCTCCCTAATTTTTCCCAAGGCCCAGGCCACTCAAGCCTCAGTCCGTAGGCACATGGGAAACGGGGAAATAGCCAAGGCAGCCCAGACTGCATACAGAGTAAAGCTTCAGTGGGAGCAGATCAGTCTGGTGGCTGTGCCTCCACTGTCCCTATGCAGCAGCATTGTGCACAGCGGGATGTCCACCAAGAAGAGTCATCTGTGGGACCCAGTGCTGAGTTCAGTGTGGTCTCCTGTCCTGGAGGCTGGCGAGTAGCCTCAGACTAGTCTTGGTACTTTTCATCAGAGAGACCTCAGGCACCTCCTTTTGTATTAATCCCAAGACTTAACCTTTCAAGGATTCAACTGAAAAGGTCCCAAATAGGACACTTACTTTTGGGAGTCTATCACGCCCCTTCTAGAAAATTCTAAATATAATGACAGGTCTTTCTAATGAAGGTTCACCAGTTGATGCCAAGGTGTACATGCCAATGGCATATCTAGAGTATTGCACCATCCTTGGGCACGTGGTGTCACTGAGTGCTTTCTGTTAAACCAGGTACAACCCCGCACCTTTCCTTAAGCACAGTAATGTGTTGGTTAAAAGGTTAGTGAGCTTGACTTGCATTTTTAGCTGATATTATGGGATGTCATATGTTTGCACGGGGGCACAATTTTAGTGCTCCCCGTTCTGTTGGTACACCAGTGGCTATACCAGTTAATAGAAACTGCTAAGATGTACCACATACCCAGGGCTAGCGCAGAACCTGCCATGACCTAGTTATGCCTGGTGCACATCTACCCTTTGGGCAAGTGTTCTTCAAAGACTACAAACCAAACTTGCTAGCACTTCTCTAGTTATAAAAAACCCAGAAAACCCAAACCCATGGCTGTCAAGGTGATTCCAACTCATAACAACCCTATAAGGCAGAGTATAACTGCCTCATAGAGTTTCCAGAGAGTGACTGGTGGATTCAAACTGCTGACCTTTTGGTGAGCAGTCAAGCCTTTTAACTGCTGTGCCTATCAACACAAAACCAAACCCACTACTGTCAAGTCAGTTCCAACTCATAGCAACCCTCTAAGCAGTGTAGAACTGCCTCATAGAGTTTTCAAGGAGTGCCTGATAGATTTGAACTGCTGACCTTTTGATTAGCAGCCGTAGCACTTAACCACTATGCCACCAAAGTAAGGGGAAAAAAGTTCACACTCCCACCTGGGATGCCACTGTCTAACTTTCTTTAGGTTCTTTAATTACTTTCAATTTTTATTAGGACCTTTGCCTCTCCTCAGTCCTGAATTTAAACCTATAAGATCTCAAGCCACTAGACATCATTTCTCAGGGATTGTTGTTTACAAAACTGAAAATATTACCAGTATTTGGCTATGCTAATCAGGTAAATGGTTATAGGTATGTAGATAGAAAAGATACTACTTTTACAGTCTGCACATGTCATTTATATAAAAGAGAAATAGGCCATCAGCCTTGAAACAGTCTTTGAATAAATCAGCCTCACATGTGTCATCAAAGCCAAAAAAAAAAAAAAACCACTGCCATCAGATTGATTCCGACTCATAGCAACCCCATAGAACAGAATAGAACTGCCCCGTGGACTTCCCAAGGAGTACCTGGTGGATTTGAACTGCCAGCCTTTTGGTTAGCAGTCGTAACACTTAACCACATTGTGCCACCAGAGTTTCTAGTATTGAATCATGTAAGAAATTATAGACACAAAACTAAAAGGTTGAAGAGGTCAGTAACTGTTGGCTTTACCTGCTTTGGTAGAGATATGCTTTTAGAACAAAATACCCTTTCAGGTGGATTTGACTTGGCATACTTTATGAAAGAAAAAGTAAAATATAGGCAGGATCTGAAAGATTGTCCTTGTTCAGGTGAGTTTCTTGGAGGTGACTTGGAACAGAACTTTATGCAGAGGAGCAGGCCTGGCCATTGTTCACCCTCCACAGTGAAATGTAGGAAACAGTGCATGTCAGGAAGGCAGTGTCTGAGCAGAGGATGTCGTAGCTCGACCCCAGAGTCATAATGTCACCCCTGAAGCATCATTCATTCATTCCCTCGTGTAAGAGTGCAGGGAAGCATATCTAGGTCTCTCCCTGGACGTATTTTATGTAACATGAACAGAAAAGCCCAGACCAGACTAACTACAAAAAATAAAGACCACCAGTTATTGCTGAAGGAGTACCGACTTCCTGTTTGGCGTGATGGAAAGTTCCTGGCAATGGATAGTGGCCGTGGTTATAAACACTGTGAATGTAATTAATGTCACTGAGGCCTACACTTAGAAATGGTGAAAATGGTCAAATTTTGGTTATCTATAATTGATAACAGTGAAGTTTGTAAAACATAAAATACAATTTGAGAAATCCAGAGGCATGACCAAATTCAGGCGTAGTTTGAACAAGCAACCAAAGTCAGATGAGGAGGACCTGTTTTCTCCTCTCATTTTTTCAGCTCAGACTTAGCAGTGTTGGCTGCTTGGCACCCAGGCATCCTTACTGTGGTTTCATAGTGGCTTCTAAGTGCTCCTGGGACTACGTACATGATTTCTCTTTCATGTTCTTCATGAAAGCAAGGTTCTCTGTCTCAGACTTCCCAGCACAAGTCCCAGGGTTAACAACTGCTTAGCTCACCTGATTACTGGAAACCAGAGACTGGTCTGCCCTGATTGGCTTGGACCTGGATTCAGAGCCCAACCCTGGACCAATCCCTGTGCCAGGAGATGGGGTACTCATTTTAAACTATGGAGCCACAAACTAGCAACAGAGATGCAGGCGGCAATCCCATGCAGGCCTTTCTGTTGTACAGAAGTCAAGTCGTAACATGTTGAACTGGACAGAGAGAGCAGAAGTATCCCTTAGCTTTGTATCCAGGAGGAAGTGTGTCCATGCACCATATCCTTTATATTCTTGGGGAAAGGAGAATCCTCAAAATATGCTGCCTTCATCTGTAGCCCGAGGGTGTAATGCCTTAGAGAGGAGTGTGTGAGAGGTGGGGGGGGGGGGGAATAGCCAGGCAGATCAACCGGTAAACATGATGTGCGCCAGTTTGCAGTGAGCAGGTATACACAGGCCTAGTTGTATTAACTTGCTCATCTGTGGTGAGCAGTTTCATGTGGTTTCACCACGTCTTTAGCGAGGTAGGGAACAGTTGCAATTGTGCACTACAGGTGGTTGGGAAAGCATAGCTGGGCCGGTGCATACCTTGCTTATTAGGTAATCTAACCCTGGGGGCAGAACTGATAAGCAGATATGGAAGAGGCGTGGAGTCTTGGAGCTTCTGGCTGATGAATACATTTTTTTGAGAGGAATGTTTTGACTTACTAGCATCTTTGTTTATGAGAGCAAGCTGATGAATAGCCGTGAGAATCCATTTAGGTTTTCTGTTACCAGCATAGACTTTAAAATGTGGCTTCAGGTAAAAATACTCAGAAATGCTGAGGATATGTAACCATTGTATCTCCAAGGAACTAAATACATAGTGCTATAATTTTATATGAAAATTAGAGTGAGATTTAGGGATAAAATGTGCCCTGGTGAGGCAGGAAGTATATGACATAAAACCGTTTTTCCATGGTTTTGTTTATCAGAGGATTGATTGGCTGATTGATTTATACTTATATAGAAAGTGGTAATTATAGAAATGTAGATGTGCTGAGAGCAAAGAATTAAGTAATTCTGTTAGGATTATTTCAAATAGAGTTAACTGTGTAGGCCCAAATATAATTTAGTTAAGAAGAGCCCAGTATTCAGTCTTTCATTCAGATCTTAAGTATTTAGTCATGAATGAAGAATTCTGGTGAAGATTTGTGACAGTGTGCCAGGCACAACATGATTCTCTAGGCTTTGATTATTTTTTCTTTCAGGCTTAAGAGTTATTTCAACAGAGCATAGTTATTATTTATTATTTTTCTCTTCTACACGTCAGCCTGAGTTTGTATAATGGAAACAGCCAATGTGTGTCATGAATAACTTGCATATGATTTGTGAAAAGACCTACTACTGCCCAGCCCCAGGTTACAAAAATTGGATGCATATGCAGAAGACATGTTGGGTTTATGAAATAAACACGATTCACAGACTAAGTAATCTCATAATCCACCCCCTTTTTTTTTTCCTAGAACCGAATGGAGGAAAGCAAAGCACTCTTTAGGACAATTATTACATACCCCTGGTTCCAGAACTCCTCGGTTATTCTGTTCTTAAACAAGAAAGATCTTCTAGAGGAGAAAATTATGTATTCCCACCTAGTTGACTACTTCCCAGAATATGATGGTAAGTCAGCAGTCTTCAGAGCATCCCATGAGTGGGGCATTTTTTGCCTCCCAACGCAGATACAAAAGCTAAGGTGTTACCGTGTGCTAGAGTCCTGTGAGTTGGAATCGACTCAACAGCGACAATATCAGGGCCACCATTGTCCTCAGAAGCCCACCTGTTGTGAGTCATGGGTTACCCGCTGTTGTTGGCTCTGCACTTTAGTGACACCAAACATTTCCTTCACTGACAGAGCTGAAAGTTATAGAAAATGAAAACAACCTGGGATATGTTTTGAAATAGCCATGTGAGAGGAGGGAACTACTCAGTTATAACCAGTTCAACATCAATCATGGGCTTCCGCTTAGCTCCCTTTTATTTGGTTGCAGTCTTGCTGTCTCCTGGGGAGAAAACACAGGTTTGTGATCAAGAACCCATACTCGGAGGTCCATCTACCCAGGCTCAAACACCACATGTGACACATCCTATCTGTCGGGCCATGATCGAGTCATGTAACTCCTCTGGGTCTTAGAACCCAACTTCCAGGAGTGTTTTGTGAACTACTGTAGATAACATAGGTGCGACGTACAACGTGACGACTGACATATAGTGAATACTTAGGAGACACTTACCTTTTGGGGTACTTCGGGGCCTGATGAAGTTCCAGCATCCTTTTGAATAACACCTGAAGAACTGCACATGCGGGCCATTCTGAGTTACACTTGTTTGATTGGTAACAAAAGGCGTCCACACTGAGCCAGTCTAAAACAAGTGGAAAGCTGCAGCCACTGCCCCGTAAGAGCTTATGTTGCAGGATACACATGCATCTCCACCCCTCCCCGCAAACCTGAGTCGGAATTGTTGTCCTTGTGTGCTGTGAAGTAGATTTCGACTCTTAACAGCTCTATATGATGGAACAGCTGCCCACACGGTTTCTTAGGCTGTAATGTTGACAGGAGCTGATTGCCAGGCCTTTTCTCCTGAGGAGCAGCTAGTAACTTTGCATCACTGACCTTCCAGTTAGCAGCCATGTGCTTGACCCTGGCACCACCATGGCTTGTCAAGTCTAGACTGTGATTGGCAAACTGTGGCCAGCAGGCTTGTTTTATAAACATCTGTTGAGTTGATTCCAATTCATAGCAACCCTATAAAACAGTTAAACTGCCTCATAGGGTTTCAAGACTGTAAACCTTTCCAGTAACAGACTGCCATATCTTTCTACCTCAGAGAGGCTGGTAAGTTCAAACTGCCAACCTTTCAGTTAGCAACTGTGCACTTCACCATGGTGCCACCAGGGCTCTTTATTGGAACACAGCCATGCCCATTCCTTTACAGTCTGTAGCTCTCTGCCTACTTTCAAGCTACAAAGCAAAGCTGAGTAATTGTGACAAAGACCATATGGCTTGCAAAGCTCAAATAATTTACTGTCTGACCCTTTATTGAGGAAGTTTGCTGAAACATAGCATAAAGGGGCAGTGACTAAAAGCACAAGTTTCAAATGTATCCAAGTTTCAGCTCAGCCACTTGCCAGCTGTTTGACCTTGGGCAAGTTGACTTAACCGTGAGCAACAGCATCAGCCTGCACAGCATAAGCAGTTTGCGGTCAGCAGCTAGCCCACCCAACAGCTCCACGGAAGACAGGGCAGGGGATCTGCTTCTGTAAAGATTGTTACTGATTTCATTAGCTGCTGTCAAGTCAAATCCAGCTCATGGTGGTCCCAGGATGGCAAAGTAAAGCTCTACTCCACAGGGTTTTCAAGGATGTGACCTTTCTGAAGATTACGGCCAAGAAAACCCTATGGAGCCATTCTACTATGTAACACATGGGGTTGCCAGGAGTTGGGAGCCCACCAGACAGCAGCTAACACAACCACAAGTGGTACATGTCGTTGGATAGATAAAGCACTTAGCACGGTTATTTGGCACACACAAGAGCACAAACCCAAAATACCTGCTGTAGGAGTCTGTTTAGCAACAAAAGGACAGGCTTTTTTTTTCAATATTTTATTTTGCTTTAAATAAAAGTTTACAATCCAAGTCAATTTGTTCTCACCACGCTGTGACAGCACCCTCCTTTCCACCTTGTATTTTCCATGTCCATTCAACTAGTTTCTGCCCCCCTCTGCCCTCTCATCTCTCCTCTGGGCAGGAGCTGTCCAGTTAGCCTCATGTGCCTAACTAAGCTGTGGAGTACACCCTTTGCCAGCATCATTTTGTCTTATAGTTTCATCCAGTGTTTGTCTGAAGAGTTGTTTTCAGGAGTGCTTTCAGTTCTGTGCTAACAGAGTCTTTACAAATCTATTGTGGGTCCCCCCTCTATGGATGTCTTGAAATTTGAAAGTTTTTTTTTACTGTTAATCTCCCCCAATGTACTCGTAATACATATAGAAAACTTGGCGATGAAACAGAAAAAAAAAGGCAGTGATTTTGTTATTCACAAAGGCCATGTCTTCCGGGGACTCTCGAATCAAGAACAGACAATTTTTAAAAATTATATTATCAATATATGGTATCCAGGATGGATATGATCAGTTCAGTAATGATTTTTTATTCCTAAAAACTCCCTAAAGAAGATATTTACTTTTAAAATGTAAGATTAGATTTGGCTTCATAATTTTCTAAGATATGAGCACATCAGAGAATGTGGTTTTGTCATTATTTCATCTCATATACTCTTGGTATGGTGCTGGCTCAAGGCTGAGGAGCCTCACAGGTTTAAGACTTAAAGTTCCCTTTGCAGTCACATGTAAGACTCTGAAGGCTGGTGGATTGAGAATACACACGTTGGGGGATGGGCCAGGGTTAGAGATAGTATGCTTATTGTATGAGCAGTATATTCACCGTCCTCTCTGCAAGTCCACTTTCCTTTGTGCTTCGCTGGTCTTTTAAAAACAAATACTTGCCTAGTCTAAACTCTGTTTTGTCTTTCCCTCTTTTTAATTTGCCAGTAGTCTGGAGCCAAGGCACAAATGCCCAAGACTGTGTTACTCACTGTCCCCGAGGAAACTGTGGAAGAAAGTATCTTTGCATGTAGTTAACCGGCTTTTTCACGCACAAAAGGGCCTGTGTTTAAACAAATGGACACTCAACACACTTACTTGCCTCACACACCTGGACAAAGAGACTGTTTTTCATTGTTCTCAGAATTTGGTGAGAATCAGAGGATGTGAAATAACCACATTATGCATAACCTCTGCCATGTAAACTGGTGAATTTTCGTAACTGGGTTGTGTAAGAGAATGACAGAGGGCAGGTACAGCTTTGTCCACTCCACAGGGCGTAAACCCACTGAGGCCCCAAAGCTAGCTAGCAGTGCCAGCCACACTCACACGACATCTTTGTTGATTTCTCTGCCATAAAAGATTTTTTTCTGTGATGGTTATTTGGGGTAATTTCTTTTTTATCTCTATCACATGTTCCTAATCCCTTTATATTATCTCCTTTGTCTGATAATTTCTCCAGATCCCTTATCACTACAAGCACTTTTCTGCTATCATGGGTCCCCCTCATCCGTGCATGTCTTGAAATTTTTTTTACAGTTAATCTCCCGCAATATACTCATAATACATATAGGAAACTTGACCGATGAAACAGAAAAAAAACGACCGTGATTTGGTTATTCATGAAGCAAACCCAGCTGTCATTTCAAGAAACTCAAAACCCTTGTAAGATGAGCTAAGACTGAAAAAAGTCTAGGCCCATTCTGCAGTGATGTTTTTATAATAAACATGTTTATAGGATTATAAATTTCACACTTCCATGTTTCCACAATTAAAAAGTCTTATTTGTAATGAATGCCGTTTCTGTATTTCTCTTCTAGAAGGGAAATTACTATTTCCACATGAACTTGAATTGCAAAATTGTTCATAGAGGCTGTGGAATTTTGTTCTTGCTGTGATTACTATAATGGTTTCTTTATAGCATATGTTTGTTCAGATAACATAATTTACCCCTAAAAGCATAATGCATTCCAAGTGCTCTTCAGTGAGCTTGAATCCAGTTCTGATACTCTTTAGGATTAAAAATTTTTTTTTCTTAAAAAAAAGATCTTTCTTTTCCACATAGGTTAAGTTCAAAATCATACAGAAGTATATTCATAAGCCAGAAATACAATATTATTTTACAAAAAATGACAGACTGCCTGCCCTGGCAGCATAGTGGTTACATGCTATGGCTGCTAGCCAGAAGGTCAGCAGTTTGAATTTACCAAGCACTCCTTGGAAACTTTATGGGGCAGTTCTGCTCTGTTTATAGGGTCACTGTGAGTTGGAATCACCTTGACAGCACTTGTGTTTGGTTTGGATTTGCTGTAACTAATTTTTCTTTAGTACTGCAACAGAATTAGTTAGCAAGTACATCGAAAAGGATAGAACCTTGAATAATTACACACAGTACCATAGTTTCACACAAATAATGCACCTTCTGTGTTTGCTTGCCAACTGTGCCCTCTCCCCACAAAGCTTTTTCATAAGCACTGCTATACCTATTTATTTTCATGTTGCTGTAAAAAATATACAGACAGTAACTAATTATATCTGAAACCAGCACAGTTAACTCAGTCCAGCAGAAATAAAATACCACTGTCCTGCTGCAAAGCCAGCAGTGATTCCTGTCATCCAAAGTATTAGAACTAAAGATAGTCTGGCCTTCAAGCCGTCTGTCTGTTTTCACTTCATAGTTTGTGGATGGACGGACGGACGGGCGGGCGGGCAGGCGGGCGGGTGGATGGACGATGGACAGTGGATGGACAGATGAGCAGATAGAATGGCAAAGAGGAGAGACTGAGACTGTGCATAGTAGGGTTGGGGAAATGATTATAGCAGACCATTGCACATGAAGATGAGACCATGTTAGGTCTTCAACAGACACCCTTTTCTGAGGAAATGATGAAAAGACCGAGACAGCAGATCCGCTAACAAACTGCCCCTGTCCTTCCTTGGCTAACAGGACCCCAGAGAGATGCCCAAGCAGCTCGAGAATTCATCCTGAAGATGTTCGTGGACCTGAACCCAGACAGTGACAAAATAATCTACTCCCACTTCACATGCGCCACAGACACCGAGAATATCCGCTTTGTCTTTGCTGCCGTCAAGGACACCATCCTCCAGTTGAATCTGAAGGAGTACAATCTGGTCTAACCATGCCTCGGGGACACCCACCCTTCCCTTTCCTGGTGGGCTATTGAGGAGATACAAGAGGGACTGTATTTCTGTGGGAAACAATTTGCATAATACTAATTTATTGCTGCCTGGTCTCTGTGTGAGCGTGTCCACAGAGTTTGTAGTAAATATTATGATTTTATTTAAACTCTTCAGAGGAAAAACAGAGGATGCTGAAGTACAGTCCCAGCACATTTCCTCTCTCTCTCTCTCTCTTTTTTTTTTAGGCAAAATCTTGTGAATCAATGTATTTTAAATTCTCAGTCATGCAAAGATTAAGCATTATTTCTTTCTCTTCTCTTTCTGTCACTCATTCTGTTTTTCTCTTGAACAAAATGAAGCTTCTTTCCCTATTTCCTAACACACCCCTCCCTCCTGATTTTTCCCAGGCTACCATGGCCTTACCCTAGTTCCATTCTTGGTCAAGTCTTTCTCTTGAATGATACAGAGAGGACAGTGTCATTCAGTGGAAGCCATCATGCATCAACTTAATTTCACAATTTGTAGTTTTTGATGAAGGATTACAAGTGTTAATGTTATGTTTTGAAATGAATTGCTCTGGATACAGATACAGAGATTTGTTAAATATTATCTGACTTTGGAATAGGGCAGTGGATGCCCATCTTAATGATTAACTGTCGTTTCTTTTGAGTCTTTACCTTCAGCCACAGCTTGATTACTCAAATTACACAGAAGTCAGCAAGGCAAGGACATAGACACACAGAAAGAGTCCTTTCTTTTAAAATGCCATGTGCCATTGTCCTTCCTCTTCCCCCTGCTTCTTTTTCTTTCTTCCACCCTCTCTTCTTTAAATAAGAGCCAAAAAGTAAGCCAACAGACACTACATTATCCCCAGTGACTGCTGCTAATACTCTTAGCAATCTGCTGCCCCCAGCCCCGCCTCATTCAAATTTTTCCTTTTTTTCCTCAGTGTTTGGGCCAAATTTTCCATTAACTTTTATTATGCATATGTGTTGCCAAAGTTGGCTTTTTGTGAAAATAAATAAAATTAATAAGAAGCTAAAAATAAAAACGAAGAGCCATTATCTTAAAATGTAAGAGAGCAAGACTGTGAAGCCAGAAAGGACTGGCTGAAAATGAAGCTAATGCCAATCGCCAAATAATTGACAACTGTAAATTTGATCCTGATGGTCCGTTCTTTTTCTTTGCGCTCAAGATCACATTGCAGTAGTGCCCACATTCCAGCACATTCCATGTTCAGAGTCCACAGTGCCACTGTGGAGAAATGTACTGTGGTGTGACGTGAAATCTGTTTATCTGTCTATTTGAAGCCAGTTTCTCCCTCTGTGTTGTGTAAGGTGGAGCAAGTCCGTCCAGAACAGTGGTTTATAGTATTATTCTGACACCTGTACTTTGCAGGGAATCCCTGGTGGCATGGTGGTTAAGTGCTACAGCTGCTAACCAAAGGGTTAGCAGGGTCGCTGTGAGTCAGAATCTATTCTATGGTAATGGTTTTGCTGTGTTGTTTTTTTTTTGGTTATACGTTGTGGGCTCTGAAGTTACTAATGAGTGGACTTAATGTTCTGTAGAATGTGTATTGATTTAACTGAACCTGCTAGGAAAGATTTTTTAGAACTGCGTATGTGTAATTTTTCAGCAATGCAAAAAACAAAACAAAAACACAGCATGTGAATTGATGAGCTTCTATCCAGCAGCTGGAGTCAAAATATGATTTAAGAAAATAAATCATGCTTGTTTAAAAGCTGCTGGGAAGTTAGAATGAGGCTGCACTGTTGGTCTCCTTTTAACTGCAGTCCTTCTTGGCACTAGTGTAAACTTCCATGTAATTCACTCTTTGAAACAACAAAAGGGAGGGAGAACTGAATGACTTATCAGATGAGTACCAAAGTTACTGAATAGTAATGGAATGTTCTCATTCTTCACTCTCCCAGCCTCAAACAACACAGGCTCCTCTTTTTTTTTGCCTTCCTCACAAAACACCTGTAATTTAATTAGCAAAGAGACTGGCTGTAGGTATAGAGCAATTCTGAATGCCCTAATCATTGTACATACATTTCTCTCTAAATATTGCAGCATCCATACTGGCTTTGTAATCATTAATTTTTTTTGGCAGATTGAATGTGCTGTATTGATATGTACCTATGTAATTGTATTGTATGTCTTATAGCTAATTCACATTTTGAATAATGTTATTTTATTTACTTTTTTAAGAGAGGAGAATGTAAATTTGTCAGTTTATTTCTGACTAGGGATCTTTTTTTTTCCATTTAGAAAAGAAGAAAAAAAAAACTTACTATCGTACAGAGCGGTACTAGCATCGTGCTATATAAAATCATTTGCACATTCCTGACTAGAGGTATACTGATTATCAGACCCAAAGGTAATTTCATAAAATCAGTCGGAGCTTTTATACAAACATGGAAACCAACTTTGTAGAACTTTTGCCATTTGACTTAGGATTGGAATATGAGCTTTTATACAATTCATATTCTTATTTGGCAAATGCACAGTTTAGTATTACCTCTCTGATGGCCTTTATTAGAAAGGCAGTTTTAGAAGCTGTTGCGATCCACTAAGGCAATGTTTTAACAGCTAGAGACCACTGCATTGCCTGAAGGGGCAATCTTAAATTTGGTGCAGCAAAAAGAAAAAAAGAAAACTACAAAAAAAAGTAAACAACATTTGAAGGCTTACAGTGTGTATAGAAAAAAACCTCATCACAAGATCATAAGTGTTACAGTTTTAGGGACTCAAGATATTCTATTTAATAGAGCTATAGTAGATAATAGTCGATTAAGCCTGATTTCAAAGCTCAGAGAAGCTGAGCAAAACAGGGAAAGATTATTATATTTGTCTTTAAGAAACTGGGATGGAATTTGCTATGCAGAATCGAGGTTTGTGGCTTCACTGTTCACCGTAGGGTGCATGACAAGATCCGTTCTCTTGAGAAAGGAAAAAATTGATCACCCTAGCCACAGTGATGCATAGAAACCTAATTGTATCCACACTAGTCAATTGAAGCGAAGGGGTTTTCTTTTCTCTTCCTTTGGGGTTTTATTGAAGGGTCTAGGGGTGGGAAGGGATTCTTTTCAGTTTTGTATAAAAACAGAGTTTACTCATGCTTTATATTATATTGTGATTGCAAGCGTTATAAGCGTGTGCCACTGGCCTCCTGTTGTCCATGCTTTAGGTAACCGAGGCCTATGGCAAGTTTTAGGGTGACGTGGCATGTCTTATTCAGAAACAGAAACAAGAAAAACAGAAAAAAATGTTCTTCAGCATACCAAGGCAAGCTGCCACTCCATGACTCACTTAACTCATTGCAGTGTACCAGTTTACAGATGATTTTTCCCGTTTTGCACAACACAGCAGTTCCAGTCCAGTCCTCATTTGTCAATTTGGAGGTTCCTACTTTGCCTTACAGAGCTTAAATTCAGAAGTCTGTGCCTCATGTCTGAAATAAAAGGAAAGAATTTACTCATCCAAAAACAAGCAAATCCCCTCAAAACATCTTCCTTTTTTTCTTAAAAAAAAATATGTATATATATATGTGTATATATATATATATATATTTCCATATAAAGAGCTCTGTTGAAAGTCACGAACAGACTGGGGAAAAAAAGTCGTCTTAGGGACCTGCATATGTTGTTTACTAGCAGATGATGTCTACAAAAGGTATTTGAAGAACACTTTAAGCTTGTATTTTTTGTTTTTTTGGCTTTTTTCCTTTTTGGTAGATTAGCAGGTCTAATATTTAAAAAAAAAAAAGTTATTCAGCTAAAGGGCAATTTACTTTTTGTACTTTACAGTATCTTGATTGTCAAGGTGTATGAACTGTAATTTTAAAATTTATAATGCCACATGATTATCAGTTTTAGTTGTCGTAAGTTAGGTATTGGTGAAAAGATTTGCAAAAAAAAACAATGGGAAGAAAGGGCTGTATAATGAAACATTGCAAGATTCAGATATTGGTTGAAAATAACCTTCCAGTTACCCTCAATTTCCCTTTGTTTTCAGTTTCTCAACAAGAAGGAATGACATGAAATATAGCAGGATGTTAACCCGTATAAAAATAAAGTGTACCCAAATATTGTAATGTTATATTGCTGCTCTTCTTAAAATTAAATAAGGGTTTAAAACCACTTAATTGGTAATTGAAAACATCTCAATTGATGCAAATAAGGTGTGCTTGGTGTACATTCATATTTTCTTCCAAAGACACGTCTTTGGTTAGAAACACAAAAATCAAAGCTAGTGATATTGTGTGTTTATCTGTCTCTACGTATTTCCAGCTTATGTAACGTTAATAGATCTGTCATGGTAACTGTGTCTTTGGGGTTTATTTTGATTCCATTAGGAAAAGAAATGACTTAGCTGTGTATGATTACCTAGAGTTTTGGGAACCAGACACCTGTTGTTCGGTAGCTACTTAGTGCAGTGTCTAAATTTGTCATTTGTTTTTCTCATGGTGTAACCATTTCCTGCTGTCTTCCCAACTGCCACTGCCCTCCAGAAACACTCTCACCTCTAGAACCATGTGTTCAAAGTATGTGTATACACTTAGCGCATAGTAGGTGCTCGAATATTAATTTCCTCCAAACCTTCCTTACCTACTGTATATCCTGTATACAATAGTACAGAGTATCTACATTGATGAAAATGTCTATTCGGTGAAATTAGAACTTCCTTGAATTAAAGGAATTCCAACTTTCGTACAAACTTTGGTAGAAGATAAAAATAACAGGGAGGAAGATATTCTTCAATAGATTTTTTTTTATGTTTTGGAAAGGTGGAAAATTAATATGAAATTTGTCCAGATTACTAAACACACTTTTTTTGGGGGGTGTATTTCTTTCCCTCCTCAAAGAACTCTCAATGCAACTTTTTGCTGGATCCCGTACCCACCATCATGTTGGAAACTCTTACTAGACCTGTGTATTTAGAGAGTTTTGTCAGAAATCATTTTTAACTTGCAGTATTTAAAAAAAGAAATCTTATCTACTGTTCTTAAAATGTCATTCAGTATGCATGTATTGTTTGGGGGTGGGAACTAGTTTTGCAAAAAACACCTAGTATTGTATTATAATGCCCCATTGATCTTGCTGGTTAAAAATACAGTATTTTTGGCCATAATTTTGTACGACAGTATTCTTCATTCTTCAGTTTTGCTTCTCTTGAAGTTGCCTAAGCCCCTCTTGGAACGCTTTTTGTTATAAAGAGTGTTGGAACAGTCTTTCTTCCTTACAACAGCTTGTACTAACTACACGTGTTTTCCAAAGTAGACAAGCGTAATAGTTGGCAAACAAGCCAAAAAATCTTAACCCCTTCTGTCTATAATCAGAAATGTCAGTTTCCTTTGATGAAAATTTCCATATTAGTAGTATGTATTAGACTTGCTTTAAACAAACAAAAAACCCTAATTTAGATGGTAATCAACTACTCAGAAATGTAAATAGCTGCTCAGTAGTAACTTGCAAAGAGACAATATTCTGATCTGTAAAGAGAATTCTTGTGTTTTACTCCCTGGTTTGCAAAGAAGCAAACTAGACAAAAAAGAATTGGTTTCCTGAGAGTTTTCCCCCTTTCAAAACTGGTAGTGCAAGGTCAACTCCACATGGAAAAAAGGAAGTGTCCTTTATATTTGGGCTTTTGAATTCAGCTAAACTAGCTCTGTAGGAATTTCTTGGGATTGGAGTAATAGTAGCAAGTGTTTTTCTAGAAAATCGGTACTAAGGTGAAAATTGAATACCATAACAAAGTTGAAACCTGTTACTGCTGTGGTTTTCAGAATATTGTTCCATCCAAAAACTTGAAAGAAGACAGTGTCTGTTTTGCATAAAAGCCTTTAGTTTAAGGCTGTTTTATTAGACAGAGTTTCCAGTAGAAGCATTTGATGGTGTCTTCTGTCTCTGGATCTCACTGTTACAGCATCGTTGGATGGGGACTGTCATTAAGAAGAGGCCTAGAATGATAAATTCTCAGAACTGCTCTCTGCTGAGGACCCAAGGTGGTTAAGCAGCATACCCGTGTCCCCTCTCTGGCCTCTGACCTGGACTTGACCACTCTAGCACCCCAACCAAACTAGCTGCTGTTAGATCAGTCTCAGCTCATGGCAAATCCATGTGTCAGAGTAGAAGTGTGCTACACAGGGTTTTTAATGGCTGATTTTTCAGAAACAGCCAGAACTTTCTTCCATGGCACCTCTGGGTAGACTGTAACTTCTAACCTTACAGTTAACAGCAACTCCCTCTAGCAGCCCTCAAAACAGTTGCTTTCAAGTCAGTTCAGATTCATGGCAATCCCATGTGTTACAGAGTAAAACTGAGCTACATGGTGTTTCTCTGGCTGTGATCTTTACAAAAACAGATGGCAAGGCCTTTCTCCTGTGGCACTGCTGGGTGAGTGGCTTTGAACCACTAACCTTTAGAGTAGCAGCTAAGGGGGTTAATAATTTGTACCACTCAGGGACTCCCCACTAGCACACAGGTCTATCAGTGCCACCATCTGGAAAACCCTCAGTACAAGGGAAAACAGGAAGTCACTGAACATTGAGCCAAATATTTGAACTTCATTTTTTGATTCATAAAGCAAACCTGCCTGGCAGGGATAGAATACCCGATGAGCAAAGTAGGCATAGTTTTACTTGTGCTTGCTTACTTATCTGTAATGCAAATTTCACGTCAAACCCAGCCACCTAAACTTGTCCTGTATTTCTGGAAGCAATAAAAGTTGTTGTCTAAATGCTTCCCGGTCTTGCTCTTCTTCAGTCAGTCCTGCCTCCTCCCATTTTTCTCAAGTTGTGATACCCTGAGTCTGCCTCTTGAGAGACCAGTTAAGCTCTAACGAGAAGATGAGGGGGTGGAGCTTGACACCAACGAGGAACAAGTTTCACTTGGTAGTGTCTGCAGAACAATTTCTGATGATACATGGGCCAGCTTCTTACTTTTGTTGCCCAACTTTAAGTCATTACCAGGCCCAGCTGTTCCTCCATAATTAAAGCTCTTAAACTGGATGTGATCAGGGTTGGAGATTAGAGAGCAGTGGTCAGAGATGGGTTTCTGTCTGGTTGGTTTTGTTTTGTTTTGTTTTAAATTATCTAATACACTGCCATTGTTCCAGTGTTTTGTCACCATGCCTAATGAAAATACGGGTCCAGCTAATACCAGGAACTGAACTAAATTGTTTTTAAGGGAGCCCCATAAATCCCTGCAAACCAAGGGCTTGTGTTATAATACTTAGGTATCTTTAAAATCTGTGGTGCATGTGATCCAGCAATCCTACTTCATGGAATATATCCTAAAGACATAAGGGCTGTCACACAAATAGATATATGCACACCACAATAGTAAAAAGATGGAATCAACTTAGCTATCCATCAACAGACAGATAGATAAACTATGGTATAGTTGCAAGGTGGAATACTATGCAATGATGAAGAACAACAGTGATCTTGGGAAGCATACCAAGGAGTCATCTGGAAAACATTATGCTGAGTGAAATTAGTTGCAAAAGGACAAACATTGTATGAGAGGTTTAAACAAAGTAAAAAATAGTCTGGTGCTTACAAACATGGAGAGCAACATATGAGTATTCATTGATTAGACAGGAATTGGGTTAGGTGAAGGTAGAGACAGTTCACAGTAGAAGGGAGGTCAGTGTAGTTAGACTACAACAAAAGCTAAGAAGGAAGACGTTTCCTAAATTTAAAACCAACATTTTAAAGGACAAAATAAGCAGGGGCAGGGGTTTGGGGACAGTTGTTTCAGGGAACATCTAGATCAATTGTCATAACAAAGCTTTTTAAAGTAAATGTTCTGGATCCCACTTTGGTGAGTGGTGTCTGGGTCTTAAAAACTAGCAAGCAGCCAGCTAAATAGCATCAGTTGGTTTCAACCCATGTGGAGCAGAGGAGAATGACAGAGGATCAAAGACATAAGGAAAATATGAGCTCAAGAGACAGAAAGAACCACTCAGTCCAGAGAGTACATCAACATGAGACCAGAAGAACTAGATGGTGCCCAGCCACCACCAATGACCCCAATAGGGAGTACAATATAGAGTGCCTGACATAGTGGGAGAAAAATGGGTGTGCAGAACTTGAACTCAAACTGGTGGTCCAAAAGACATGGTCCCTGGACTCTCTGTTAGCCCAGAACTGAAACCATTCCCCAAGCCAACTCTTTAGACAAAGATTGGACTGGACTATAAAACAAAATGATGCTAGTGAAGAGCGTGCTTCTTAAGTAGCTGTAAGGCTAACCAGGCAGCTCCTGTCTAAAGGCAAGATGAGAGAGTGGAGAGGGACAGGACCTGGTTGAATGACACAGGAAATGCAGTGGGGAAAGGAGGAATGTGCTGTCACAGTAGGGGGAGAGCAGCTAGAGTTACATAGCAATGTGTGTATCAGTTTTTGTGTGACAAATTGACTTGGATTGTAAACTTTCACTAACAGCACAATAAAATGTTTTTTTAAAAAAATTGATGGTGCATAGGGAGTTCCTCAATTGTTCTTCTTCCCTTGAATTCTCATGCCTCAAGCCTAGAAGTTTTATCTATTTTGATTTTTCTGTTCTCCTGTTTTCCTCTAAGGTACAAAGACTGGAAGATTTTTCTTTCTCATAAGCCCATGGGTAAAAAAGAAAGCAACTGAATCCTCTTTAATTAAGAAGGTAACTACATCTGACCATGATGGTACACTGGATGGCATATCTGGGTCTGCCCCCCACAGCCCTGGTCTGAGCTCTCTGAGTCTATTCACCAGGCCTTTCTTCTGAGGTACCTCTGAGTGGCTTTGAGTGACCAGCATTTCGGTTAACAGCAGAGCACTTGATATTTGTGCTATCCGTGGACTCCAGTTAAACCTTAAAAAAAAAAGTTACCTTCAAAGTTGTAATCATTATAGGGGAAACCCTGCTGGCACAGTTGTTAAGTCCTACATCTGCTAACCAAGACGTGCTTTGAGTGCAGCAGGAGGTCCTTGGAAACTCTATGGGACAGTTCTCTGACCTGTGCGGTCGCTATAAGTTGGAATTAACGGTAGTGGGTTTGGTTTTGGGGGGTTAATCTTTATAGGAGCAGACTGCCACATCTTTTTCCTGTGGAATGGCTGATGGGTTTTAACCTCCAGTCTTTCAGTTAGCAGCTAAGCAATTCCACTGTGAATCCAACTGCCAGCAAGACAGCATAGCTGCTGACAAGACTGTACTTGTGTCTGCTCTGGGACGGGCCTTGCCGACAAGGCCGTGTGCTTCACCTACAGGGTCATGTGCTAGCAATCTCAGGACTGCTTGCCAAAGAACTTTTCAACCAAGGCCCCAGCCCTGGCACACCTCACCAGAGGCAATAGCATCATTGGTTCCGTCACTCAGAGCAGAACAGTAGTGACAAAGTGGGCCTGCTTTTCTTTTGCAAGTTAAAAACAGCCTACCCCAATGATATGGTAAATGGTTAACAACTTAGGTAGGGGAGAGGGTAGGTTTGTGGTGCAAATTCTCCCACCAGGATAATTCTAAACTACCATTGTGATCTCACTGAACTGAGTTGTGAAGAGATGCTAAAAGTGGCTGCCAGCCACCGCAGCCACACCGCTGGACCAGTCCCACCCTCGCTCCTGTCAGACCTACCCTTCTGTTAGCTCAGAGGAAATGTCAACAGGAAAAGTACATCTGTTTATGACACCCAGAGAATATACACTCACCCCCTTGTAAATCGAAGCTAATTGCCAAAGAGCATATAGGCACCTTGCCCAGAGGGGCCTGGAGAAGTAGCAACTCAGCTGAATTATAAAACATTCAAACTTTCCAAAGGAGCAGTGCGAAGGGATAGCCAGATATTTGAAGCTGAGAGTAAGGATGCAAAGTCTATTTGAACGTAAGACATCAGTGACTAACCCTTTATGAATGTGTGTTTGTTGACTAAACCCCTCAGCATCCAAGTAGCTTGATCATCACTAAACAAATGGGCGAATCAGGTGCTGCTGAGTCATCTCCAACTCACAGTGAGCTCCGTGTGTGTCGGAGTATAAGTGTGCTCCGTAGGGTTTTCAGTGGCTGGTTTTTCTGCAGTTGTTCTCCAGGTAACTCTGGGTACCCTCCAGCCTTCCACCTTCCTGTTAGCAGCTGAGTGAGTTGGCTATTTGCATCACCCCAGGACTCTGAACAAAGATGAAAGGCCCAAAATTTAAAGTGCGAACGCTTGTACCCGTTGAATGAGATTAATCCTGAATCTTTTAAAAATACGGCTCTATGCATATGTAGGTATCCATGTCTTAGTGATCAAGTGCAGCTGTAACAGAAATACCACAGTGGATGGCTTTAAAAAAAAAGAGAGAGATTCTGTCATAGATTAGTCCAGTAGGCTACAAGTCTAAATTCAGCTCCTGGGGGATTTTCTTTGCTGGCTCTGGAGAAAGGCCCTGGTTGTCAATCTTCCCCTGGACTGGAAGCTTCTGAGGTACAGGGCCCCCAGGGTCCTCTGCGAAGGACATAACCTGATCTCAGCACTGCTTCTTGGTGGCATGAGGTCACCAAATCTCTGCTTGCTTCCCTTTCCTTTATATTCCAAGGGAATGCCTCAAGGCACAATAAAATCTTATATATTGAGTCCTGGCTCACTAATACAGTCACTGCCCTTCTTGCCTCGTTAATGTCACAGAGGCAGGATTTACAACATACAGAGAATCATGACCTAGGCAAATTGTTGCACACACTTTTGGAGGATACAATTCAATCCAAGACACCATATAAAATCTGAAAATGGCTTGCTTTTGTGCAAGCTCTACATATAGGTATAGATGAGCCAATACACATGACTCTACATGGATTTGCTTACCTCTGTGGTTAATAATAAGCATCTAACTCACAGAGAACAAATCTTGTCAACCTAAAGTAGAAAAGATCGTAAGATGCTGTTGAGGAGAGGGTGGCCTGAAACAGGCAGAGACACACCAGTCCAATGGTCCAGTGAAGTTCATTTGAAGAGAAACAGAGTGGGGTCTGAGCTGAGAGTGGCTCAGCTCACCTTTCCCCAGTAGGGCAAGCTTTTTATAGTTGTAAAGTTTTTGTGAGGTAGTGTAGGGTGAGGGGGTTTATGGTTTGATAAGGAAAGGAAGAGAAGAGGGGTAGCAAGAAATTCTGATTAGGGGATTTATGATCTGACAAGGAATAAGTGTTGATTAAAAAGGGAAGGGGTAAGATTTGTTTATGGTCAAGGTTTTGATAAAGAACTTTCAATTAGAAGGGTGGGGAAGATAAGCATAAAGTTATTCGTGGTTTTATGGCCATACCAGGTGGGGCCTACCAGGCTGGTTTTGGTCATCCCTGTGGAGCAGGGATGTGTACCAGACTGTTTTCAGCTAATGGTGAGGTCTGATCATTTGATAAAATGACCTGCCTGAATTTCAGGGACAGAGTGCCCTCAGATGCATTGTTCATATTTTATTTTCATTAATTTTTCTCTTCCCAGTGTGTCCAGTTTCCATCTTGTAAAGTCTCTGCCCCAGTCTAGGAAAGGAAAACTCCCAGTTATGGCAGATTCAAAACTAGAAAGAAAGAAAAAGGACAACTGAACCTAGGCTGAGGTTTTTGGTGTATTTCCAAACTAATAGTTGTAGAGGGGATCTTGGAGAAGGTGCAGAAGCTGGATGAATTGTACAATTACTCATATAACTGACAAAGCCCAGGTCTGCATGTTTTGGACACACAAGAACTCAAAATTACTGGTTTAAAAAAAAACAAAACACTGTCACCAAGTCAATTCTGACTCAGAGCAACACTCTAGGACAGAGTAGAACTGCCCCATAGAGTTTCCAAGAAGTATCATGGATTCAAACTGCTGACCTTTTCTTTAGCAACTGTTGCACTTAACCACTGTACCACCAGGCCTTCCACAGTTATTGTTAGCTACTGTCATTTCCACTTCTGCATTAAGTCTTAATGCAGATTGCTTACTTCCCACTAAGGATGCAGAGTTCCCAAAACCCCAGGCGTAGGTGACACAAATGCTTGTACAGAACCACAAACTCAGAGAAAGCATAGGCTTTGGGGCAGAAGGTGCCTGGATCCACTTTAAAGGCCACTGAAGACAATTCTCTTTTGAGTCAGGAGCTTCCTGCATCCTCCTAGTATTCTTAGGGTTAATGTTACAGGAACAATGCTCAGCTGGTGAAGGTGGGAGTAGGTGGATACAGGCTCCAGTTAATGTCCGTTCATGGGCAAACGTGAACATGCCTCAGGTTTGAGGTACATTCTTCCTGGTGTCTCACTTGTTCGTTAAAAAAGGAAACAGTTTTTCCCAAGCCAAATCTGACTCATGGAAACCTCCAAGAGTATCAGAGTAGAGCCACGATCCATGGGTTTTCCTTGGCAGATTTTTCAGAACATAGATCTCTAGGTCTGTCTTCCAAGGTGTGCTAGGTAGACAAACCTCCAAGTTTCCTGTTAGCAGCTGACCACATTAACCAAGTGTACCACCCAGGGACTCTGATCTGCTCATGAACGTGACCCGTGGAGTTTGGGTCATGGTTCTACTCTGATACTCTTGGAGGTTTCCACGAGTCAGATTTGGCTTGGGGAAAACTGTTTCCTGTTTTAGTGAACAAGTGAGACACCATGCAGAATATACCTCAAACCTGAGGCATATTCACGTTTGCCATTTATTGGCTTTCCTGCCTTCTCGTGTCATGTTTGCCCTCTCTTGCTTTCTGGAATCACCTCTCACATAAACTTGCAAAGAACCACATATTCAGAAATTCTCCAAAATCATGCATAGAGTCAGCTTTTGGGGAACCCCAACTAAGACAGTGAAACCATCTAAGGATGGCTCTCATGAGTCAGAGAGCGCCCACCAGGCTTGCTTGGGATGATGGGATCATAAATACATTACAGTTAAACACATCACCCTGTATGTGTGTATTCTCAACGGCAGCTGACTAAAGTCCAAGATTAGTGCCTGGAATGCTAGTAGAAAATGAATTTGCTGCAAAGGCACACAATGGGATATACATAAGTATATGGTAGTCACATATTTATGGAGGAAAAAAAAAACCTATGGTTCCTGGAAGCTATCACTAAAGCATTTTTTCACCAGTAGATTAACTGCTCTCTTTTTATTTTATTTTAGCCCTTGTGGTAAAAACATAGACATCAAGACATCTGCCGGCATAACATTTTCCACATTTAGCTCAGTGACAGTGACTATATTTTTTTATGTTGTGCTGCCTTTGTGGCTCTCCTTATCCAAACAGTAGTGTAGGTGAAGAATATTGAAGGGTCCATGGGCTGCCAAAAGAACCAAGTTGTCTTGAAAGAAGCACAGCCGGAATGCACCTTAGAAGCAAAGTGACGAGACTGCGTCTTACACATTTCGGACATGTTATCAGAAGAGACGAGTCCCTGGAGAAAGACATCCTGCTTGGTAAACTAGATGGTTATTGAAAAAGAGGAAGACCCTCAACAAATGGATTGACACAGTGGCTGCAACAATGGGCTCAAGCGTGATGAAGACCGAGGGTAGTGCAGGACCGGACAGTGTTTTGTTGTGTTGTACATCAGGTCACTAGGAGTTGGAGATCACTCGATGGCAACTAACAACTGACAACAGCATTCAAGGCATTCATTCCATCCCTGTTAATGTAAAATCTATGCCTCCTAAACAAACTCTTGCATTTTCTCTTCCTCCCATGACTCTACTTGTTGTTGTTATGTGCGTTGGAGTCCGTTCCGACCCATAGCGACCCTATGCACAACAGGATGAAACACTGCCCAGTCCTGTGCCATGCCCACAGTCATCTTTATGCTTAAGACCATCGTTGTAGCCACTGTGTCAGACCATCTTGTTGAGGATCTTCCTCTCTTTCGCTGACCCTCCGCTCTACCAAGCATGATGTCCTTCTCCAGGGACTGATCCCTCCTGACAATGTGTCCAAAGTATGTGAGCTACAGTCTTGCTATTTTTGCTTCCAAGGAGCACTGTGGTCATACTTCTTCAAGAATAGATCTGTATGTTCTTTTGACAGTCTGTGGTACATTCAATATTCTTCTCCAATGCCATGATTCAAAGACATCAATTCTTCTGCCTTCCTTCATTGTCCAGCTTTTGCATACATATAGTGTGACTGAAAAAAACCATGGCTTGGGTCAGCCACATCTTAGTCTTCAAGGTGACATCTTTATTTTTCAATACTTTAAAGAGGTCCTTTGCAGCAGATTTTCCCATTGCAATACATCTTTTGATTTTTTTGACTCCTACTTCCATGAGTGTTGATTGTGGAACCAAGTGAAATGAATTCTTTGAGAACCTTAATCCTTTCTCCATATATCACGATGCTGCTTACTGGTCCAGTTGTGAGGATTCTTGTTTTCTTGATGGTAAGATGCAATCCATACTGAAGATTGTGGTCTTTGATCTTCATCAGTGTTTCAAATACTCTTCACTTTCACCAAGCAGGGTTGTGTCATCTGCATAACACAGATTGTTAATGAGTCTTCCTCCAATCTTGATGCCCTGTTCTTCTTAATGGAGTTCAGCTTCTTGGATTGTTTGCTTTGCATACAGATTGAAAAGGTATGGGGAAGGGATGCACACCTTTCCCGACCCTAAACCATGCAGTATACCCATGTTCTGTTCCTATGACTGCCTCTTCAACCATGTACAAATTCCTGATGAGCACAATTAAGTCAGTCCCATTTTCTGCAATATTATCCATAATTTGTTTTGATACACACAGTTGAATGCCTTTGTATAGTCAATGAAACACAGGTGGCATCTTTCTGGTATTTCCTGCTTTCAACCAAGATCTGTCTGACATCAGCAATGATATACCTGGTTCCGTGTCCACTTCTGAATCTGGATTGAATTTCTGGCAGTTCCCTGTCAATATAATGTTGTGAATGATCATAAGCAAAATTTTACTTGCATGTGATGTTAATGATATTGTTAATAATTTCTGCCTTTGGTCCAATCATCTTTCTTGGGAATAGTTATAAATAAATATGGATCTCTTTCAGTGGATTGGCCAGGTAGCTGTCCTCCAGATTTCTTGGCACAGACAAGTGAGCACTTCCAGTGCTACATCCATTTGTTGGAACATCTCAGTTGATAGTCCATCAAGTCTTGGAGCCTTGTTTTTTGCCAATGCCTTCAATGTAACTTCAATTTTTCTTTCAGTAACATCAGTTCCTGATCCTATGTTACCTCTTGAAATGGCAGGCGTCAACCAGTTCTTTCTGGTATAATGACTCCATTGACTTTTCATGCTACCTGAGTCATTTAATATTTCCCTCAAGGCTTGAATTTTTTTTTTCAGTTCCTTCAGCTTGAGAAGTGCAGAGGGTGTTCTTCCCTTTCCATTTTCTATTTCCAGCTTTTTGCACATCATCATCTTACTTTGCTTCATCTTCCTGAGCCGCCTTTGAAATCTTCTGTTCAGTTCTTTTACTTCATCATTCTTTCCTTTTTATTTAGCAACTTGACATTCATGAGCAAGTTTCAGAGTCTTTTCTGACATCCAATTTGGCTTTTCTTTCTTTCCTGTTTTTTAATGACCTCTTGCTTTCTTCATGTATGAAATCTTTCGTATCATTCCACAACTCATCTGGTCTTTGCTCATTAGTGTTCAACATATCAAGTCTGTTCTTGAGATGGTCTGTAAAGTCAGGTGGGATATATTCAAGGTCATACTTGGGCTTTAAGGATTTGCACTAATTTTCTCCAGTTACCAGTTTCCCCCACTGGTAACCATTAACAATCTTTGGTTTCTATATGTTTGGTTATTTCATAGAAGGGAAATCCTACAGTAGTTGTCCTCTTGTAAGTAATTCACTCAAGGCTGTCAAGGTTCATCCATGCTGTGACATGCATCAAGACCTCATTTCTCTTTATCGCTACATAATATTTCACTGTATGTATATACTAAGTTTTGCTAATCTATCCATTAGTTGATAGACACATTGGTTGGTTGTACATTTTGGCCATTGTGGAAAATGCTGCAATGAACATTAGTGTTGAAGGATTTAAGGAAAAAAAGTTAATAATCATTTTTATTCATTGACGAATTGATCCACACATTTTAATCTTTTTTTCATTCTAGTTAGTAAAAACCATTTGCTGTAAAATCATCTCCAACTCATGGCTGTCCCATGTGTGTCAGAATAAAACTGCTTGACAGGATTTTCAGTGACTGATTTTTGTGGAATTGCCATTGACATACCTGGAGGCATAATGGTTAAGTGTTATGGCTGCAAACCAAAAGGTTAGCAGTTCTAATCCACCAGGCACTCCTTGGAAACTCTATGGGGCTGTTCCATTCTGTTCTATAGGATCCCCAGAAGCCAGAATCGACTTGACATCGGTGTGTTTGTTTTGGTTTTTAGGTAAATGCCTAATTCTCTGCTTCTTTCCTCCACCTGCCTAGCCCAGGCCATTGGCTTCAAGGCAGCCCCACACCAGCCCTGACTAGTTGATTCCAGATGTAGCAGCTGCCTCCCTGGAAACACCAAAGCATTTTTTTTGTCTTACTCCTTCAGCCAGAAGATGCTACTGACATAATTAAAAGCAGAGAGGAAAGAGGACAGGATATTCCATCACAGAACTGGCACATATGGTAATATTTAATTGTTGGGAGAAAATCATGGAAGAGAGAACATATATTTAAAACTATTACAAAAGTAAAAGAGCATTATCTAGATTCAGGCAATAACGCAAAGTATGTTCAGAGAGAGAGTGTCTGCTGCCTTAAAACCTTAAAATAAATAAATAATACAGAAGTTTCTCTAATTTCAGGAGGAGAAAGAAAAAGCTAAAGAACCTCTGTTGCAAATCTTGATGAAATGGGATTTTAGAATAAAAGACTCTGCCAGTGCAAAAACTGTTGTACCACTGCTTTGTGTTAGTGCCTGGATCTATTGTTCTAAAATAGGTTGGAATATAATTAAATCATATTTCACTGTCTTATTACTTTATTAACTAAGTCCTTGGACTAGATTGTGAAGGAATGAGTTTCTAAGTGGGAGTTACAGCCTGTATATTTTGAGATGGTCCAAAACTAAATAAAATTGTATTCCAAAACCAACAGCTGTTATCTTTTCAGAAGGCACTGCCAGAATTATAAATTACTTATAAGACCAGACTTCTTGTCCAAACACTTTCACTGGGCATAATTCTATAAAGAGAGAGTGAGAAGATAAATTTATTTCTAGAAAACAAGAAACAGCAACAACAACCCAATACAGTGAGAATATGCTTAAGGCACAACTGTTCAAAGAAATCCACACAAAAGAACATGTGCCTAGAACTTAGAATAGAATTCAGGTAAATGTGTTTGTGTATGTGGAAGGCAGGGGGAGAGCAAGGAATGGCTATTTTTTATGGAATTTGGCACCACAAAACTAATTTATTGGTTCTAAATATGAATGGTTCAGCAAAATCTTTAACAAGGTTGACTCCTTCCATTCCAATAAAACTGTCTGCCTCTGTATTACACTGTCTTGTCATTTGTCTCCATTGTTTAAAAGTTTGTGTAATAGGCCCCACTGTCATTCAGAACAAAATCTAAGATCCCTTCCTAGCTTCTTAACTTTTGATTGATAAATAAAAAGCTAGTTGCCAGCAAGTGGTTGTTTTAAATCACTAAATTTGTGCTAATCGCAACTGGAAACTTATATGGTCTCTAAAAACCTTTTCAGATTAACATGTTTGTCTACAGCACAAGAAAACCAAATGATGAGACCCTTGTCAGAACAGATGGGATGCTACCTAGACAATGAGTTGTGTCACCTGGAAAGAACCTTCTAGAGCTTTCCAGAAAAATCCTGACTGAAACTCTTGCTATAGGAGCTGTTTCAGGAAGGGAACCTCCAGTTCAGAGACATGAAGTCAGACTTTTCATCTCTCCTTATCTCTCACTGGGCCTCAACTTTGACATCCATATATTATTTCAATAAAAGATGATTTTGAGACTTCCAAGGATCCACTTCCTTTCTGTACTCCATCCAGGCCACCGTGCAGTGGGGGGTGGCTGCCCAAGAGCTGATCACTCAGTTATGAATGCAGCTTCAGACAATTATACTGAGTTTGAAGAAAAGCCAGAAACCCTGGTGATATAGTGGTTCAGTGCTACATCTGCCAACCAGAAGGTTGGCAGTTCAAATCCTCCAGGCACTCCTTGCAAACTCTATGGAGCAGTTCTACTTTGTCCTATAGGGTTGCTATGAGTCAGAATCAACTTGATGGCACTGGGCTCAGTATGGTTTTGGTTTTGAAGAAAAGCCTCTCACCAGGGGTTACATACTGTATGATTCCATTTATATAGATCCTTGAAATGATATTATTATAGAAATGGAGAATAGACTAGTAGGTGGCCAGAGATTATGGATAAGGTAGGGGGTGGAAGGAAAAATGAGAGACGCCCTTTTGTGGTGATGGAAATTTTGTCTGTCTTGACTGTATCTATGCTGATATTGTGGTTGTGATATTGTGCTACAGTTTTGCAAGAAGTTATCATTGAGGAAAACTTGCTAAAGGATATGTTGGATCTCTCTGTATTATTTTTTACAACTGCATGTGACTGTACAATTGTCTGAAAGAAGCTTTGTTCAGGACTTTCGAAAGCAGGAGTTGTGCCTTGACCTTAATCTTCTGCAGATGGAATGATGGCTAATAAATAGCTTAAGACTTTCCATAAGCAGAAGCTGGAAGCCGTGAATTCTCTGAGAGATGGATGTATTTTCAGACTATAATATGATGTGGAGAGCACTTTCTTTAAGTCTTAGTGCATTTGGGCATCGCTGAAACACCACATGGATTAAGTGCATGCTGATTTCTCCTCACTGCCTTTCTTTTCCCTTTGCTAAACTTGCAGGCTGCTCTTATAACCCTTTCCTTCTGATATTGTTAATTACCAAAACAAAACCCAAGCGTATAGCAGAATTAACACTTTCCTTTCTTGGGCATACTGCTTCCACCCTGTTTTGTCTCTTTTCCATTAAAATCAATCATTTTGAATATTAGAATGCTCCCTTAGCTGCCACAGCCAACAATCTAGTTTCTGGAAGGAAAATGTTAGTCTGATCTGTGGATGTTTTTCAAATATCTCCCAGTTTCCTACTGAGCAGAAAGCTGGAATCTAATTATTGTCAATTTTGCACTGAACATGTGTTTAACATATGTGACTTCCCAAGTGGAGGCTAATCCAGGAGTACATGGAGGATAAGGCAAAGGTCAGGCAGGGATTTAGGAATGTACTTATTGTGATGACAAGGTGTTACTCTACATTCTAACTCCTCTTTTCTAATGAAACTCAGCTACCACAGAGGAAGACATTTGTGACACTTGAGGTCATAGGACTGAGCACATACTGACCAATGTGAAATCTGAAACCAGATTTAGGTGTGTTTCTTTCCTGTCCCAACACACTCATCCTGTGTTTATTTCAAGAGCCCTCGTGGTGCAGAAGTAAAGAGTTTGGCTGCCACCCTGAAAGTGAATAGTTCGAATCCACCAGTCACTCCTGGGAAAAAAGCCCTATGAGGAAATTCTGTTCTGTCCAGTACGGTCACTATGAGTCAGAATCCACTTGACAGCAATGGGTTTGTATCTTCAAAGGAGGCCCAGGCTGGTGCAAGCAGTTATTGCATTCAGCTGTTGAATGAAAAGTTGGAGGTTCTAATCCACTCACAGGCACCTTGAAAGATAAACCTGGTGATCTACTTTATAAAATCAGCTACCGAAAACCTTATAGAACACAGCTGTACTCTGACACACACACTGTCACCGTGAGTTAGGGTTGCCGTAAGTCGGAGTTGACAAGACGGCAACCAGTGTGTCTTCAAAGGCATGGGCCTCTCTTCCTGTAAAAGCAAAATTTATAGAGAACAAGAGAAATTGTGGTTAAAATTCCTCCCTACAACTAATTATGCTAAACCTAGAGAACTATCAGGAATCTTATGATCTTTTCAATTCATATACAGCAGAATAAACCTTCCAGGATAAGTCAGTGGTTCTTGTGAATGTTAGGAGCAAATCTTGCAGACTGTCTCACTTTTTTCTGTCATCTGAGCTGATATAAATTCCATAGACACTCACACAAGGATATAGAGGGAAAACTCACATTTCTGGCAGTCTCAGCTATAGAGAATATACCCTCAAATTTGAAAGAAGAGTAAATCTCAGCATCCCAAAGAGAAATCACAAATAAAATGCACTAAAGCTGGGGTTCTTAGGGTGCTCAGGGCTATAGACTCTTCATGTACATGGCTAGCGGTGCTAATTACATGATGGCTAAAGAGTTCTAGTTTTGCCGTCCTGCTGTCCAGGTTGGATTTTTGGTTTGTTGCTAATAATCTGGTCACTCTGGGATAGCTATGTGTAAACTGCTTACACCTTACTTTATTTACCTGTAAAGTAGAAATGATAATACTTTTTTAGATTGATGTACTTGTTAAATGCATGCATTAAACTGAGTTGTTTAATATTAAGTACTTAAATAATTTCATCTGTTATAATGACTAACAACAATGGAGGAAGACGAAAAATGAAATAACTGAAAATCCACAGCATCCTGGGGACACTTATCAAAGCAAAAATACTTCTACCTGCTTGAGTAGTTCTGTGACCACTGTGGGAACTGATGCATTGGAGAAAAGGCAGTAAAGAGGGTTTAGATGAGTCTCAAGACAATTTTTGCAATTGTTTATTTTGGTTTTTGTACTTTTTTTTTTTAAATAGTGGTAAGATACTCATTTGGACTTGTAGCAACCCTGTAGGAGAGAGTAGAACTGTCCCATAGGATTCCCAAGGCTGGGAATCTTGAGGGAAGCAGACCTTCACATCTTTCTCCCATGGAGGGCTGGTGGTGTCAAACTGTCAACCTTTTGGCTGGTGGCCAAGTGTTTAACCACTTGCCACTAAGGCTCCTTGTAGTAAAATACACATGAACAAAATTAACGATTTTAGCCATTTTAAAGTAACCAATTCATAGCCACTGAGTACTTTCACCATGTTATGGAACCATCACCATGACCTAGTTCAAGAACTTCTTCATCACTCTAAATGGGAACCCCCTACTTAGTAACTAACTCTCTGTGCCTCCTCCGCCCAACTCTAGGAAACTGCTCATTTGCTTTGCTTATTTCTATGCAATTACTTACTCTTGTCATTTCATATCAATGTAATCAGGCAAATTGAGGCCTTTCATGACTGGCTTCCTGCACTCAGCATGGTGTTTTCCAGATTCATCCATGTTGTAGCTTCTATCAGGATTTCATTCCTTTTTAAGGCTAAATAATATTCCACTGTCTGAATAGTCCACAATTCATTACCCATTCACCAGTTTATGGATATTTGGGTTGCCTCCACTCTGGGGCTGTTATGAGTAATGCTGCTATGAACATTTGTGTACAACTTTTTGTTTGAACATATGATTTCAATTCTTTTGTGTGTGTATATGTAGGAGTGGAATTCCTAGGTCATGTGGTAACGTTGTGCTTAGCTTTTTGAAGAATTGCTATATGTTTGCCACACTGGCTGCACCCTTTTACATTCCCACAGTGTACAAGGATTCCAGCTTCTCCACATCCTCACTAACACTTACTGCTTTCCTTGATTTTTTATCATGCCCATCTTAGTGGGTAGGAAGTGATGTCTTGCTGTGATTTAGATTTGCATTTCTCTGTTGACATATGACATTGACCGTGTAGTTACTGGCCATGTCTGTATCTTTTTTGGAGAAATATCTCTCCCCCCACCAACAGGCATACATTTAAGTTAGATTAAGGCACTATTTTAAGGTGGTGGAAAATTTAGAACTACCAAATGCATTATTTTTAGTGTATAAAATAAACTAAGCATAAATGTAAAGACAAAAATATAATTACAAAAAGCAAACTTGAAGTTGTAACAAATTGCACCCCTGGGCACTTATCCTAGAGAAATGAAGACTTACATTTACACAAAAGTGTGTACATGAGTGTTTACAGAAGTTTGTATAGCCAAAACCTAGAGACAACCCAGGAGCGCCTGGTGGATTAGAACTGCTGACCTTTCCGCTAGCAGTCATAGCACTTAACTACTGTGTCACCCAGGCTCCAGGAAACAACCCAGATGGCCTTAGCGGGTGAATGGTTACACTAACAGAAGTGCATTCGTAGTAGGGAATACAACTCAGGAATAAAAATGAACAAACTACGGATACATTCAACAACCTGGATGAAGCTCCAGAGAATTATGAGTTTGAAAAACACCAGTCCCAGAAGACTACATACCATGTGATTCCATTTACGTAACACGACTGAAATAACAACATCACAGATACAGCGAATAGCTAGCAGTCGCCACGGGGTGGGGCAAGGCCAGGAGGAATGTTGAGTGAACAGAGGGAAACATGAGGGCTCTCTGTGTCGTGCTCGTTTCCTGTATCTCGACTGTACCAGTGTCGCTATCTTGGTTGCGATAACATCCTATCGTTTTGCAAGAAGTTATCATTGGGCCAAGCTTGGATCTCCTGCCTTATTTCTTACAACTGCATGTGAATCCACAGTTGTCTCAAAACTGAAAATATAAAAGACTGATTTAATGTCTTTGAAACTGTTTTATATTTAAAGTTAGTACTTTCCAATAGAAATATAAAACACGTCACATACATACCTTTATGTTTTCTAGTTAATAGAGTAAAATGAAAATTTTAGGATTGATTTATAATTACATATTTTATTCAATCTGATACATCCAAAATATTATTGTTTCAACAGGTAATCAATAAAAATGATTAGTGAGATTTTGTTTGCTTCTTATGAACTCTTCAGGGTCTTGAATGTATTTAAAGTACACCTCACTTTGAACTTGTCCCGTTTGAAATGTGCAATAGTCACATGGCTCCTGCAATGGACATCACAGCTAAAGGAATGAATCTGTGTTATGAGGAATATTCGTTTCCTTGGACCATCTTTTTCTCCTAGGATGCCAGAAGGACCCACTCTGCTTGCTGGGGGACCTGAATTGAAAAGGAGAAAGGGAAAATCTCTTCTCATCTTCCCCTGCCCACTAGAAAGAACAATGGGCCTGGGGTTGCATTATTACTCAGCTAATAAACCAATGCTGAGACGACAAAATAAAATAAAAGAACATATGTGCCAAGACTGAACTCCAACTTGTTAGACTTGAAGAAGTAAGGGGCTATATTTTGGGCCATGTGGCAAGGAACTGTGGGTAGCTGCTAGATGCCAGAAGTGGACTGTGGCTGACAGCTCTGTGGAGTTTTCAATGGCTGGTTTTTTGGAGCAGATCATCAGGCCTTTCTTCTTAGGTACCTGTAGAAGGATTCGAACCTCCAGCCTTTTGGTTAGCAGCTAAGTATATTAACCATTTGAACCACCCTGCTGGGTGTTTATAACTGAATAAGGGAGATTTTAATTATTTTGGGGGACCATAGAATTTACCAAGAGTCATCTTAACATTCAAAGCTCACCATTTTGAGCCCAAGAAAAAGGTAAGGTGAGGTTCATTCTACTTGTTGGTTCCCTCTGATAAAGGAGAGAGAAATGCTCATTATTTTGTGACATCTTCCTTTGCATACAAATGTCTCTGGAACTAGCAATGGGAACTTGTGTTCCCATTTGGTATGGCTTGAACTGTGATCCTCCAGAATATGTGCTGTAAATCCTAATCCCTATGCCTGCCCGTATAAACCCTAGTCATGTAATGGTTAAGTGCTATGACTGCTAACCAAAAGGTCAGCAGTTTGAATTTACCAGGCCCTCCTTGGAAATTGTGGCTTGATTGTACTGTGTCCTGTAGGGTCATTATGAGTCAGACTTTGATGGCAATCAGTTTTTGTTTTTGTCTAAAACCTGTGGTAAATTTGAACCCACCAGCTGTTATGTGGCAGAAGGATGTAGCAGCCTGCTTCTGTAAAGACTCACAGTCTTGGAAGCTCTATAGAGGCAGTTCTGTTCCACCCAGTAGGGTCACTATGAGTGGGAATTGATTTGAGGGCAGTGGGTTTGTTTTTTTAGATCTGTGGTTGTAATTCCATTTGGGAATCAGTTTTCCTTGTTATGTTAATGACACAGTGTTAGTGTAGAGTCAATCTTAAATCTGTCTCTTTTGAGATATAAAAGGGATTAAACCCAAGCTAGCAAGGTGAGATTGGGAAGGAGACTGTCAAGCTATGTGAAGATCTCCCGGAAAGAGAAGCTCAAGAGACAAGAACTTTTCTTTGAGAGCCAACACGGACAGAAAACCTTCCCCTGCAGGGATTTCTAACTTCTCAAATTATGAGAAAATAATCTCCTGTTTGTTAAAGCCGCCCATTCACAGTATTTCTGTTAAAGCTGCACTAGATGACTAAGGCACCATCTACAATTCTGCTCTCAGGCTGACAGTAAAATAACCAGAGTAGTTGCCCTGACCAGAGCTACCCATCTGTATTTGCACAGAATAATTTCAGTGGCCAGGGCCAAAGGTGACTCTGCCATGAACTTGACCATTTTCAATCAGAGGTATATCAGGTTTTGTCTTCAGCTGACAAAGCACCTAAAAGAGCTGCCTCCCTTTGATCACTGTTATTTTGATTCTCGGAGTTGGAGTCTTGAAGTGTTAAGCACATATTGAACAGAATGACCATCTGGGTAAAGTGCTTCCTCTGTCTTTTCATAGTTCCAGGCAACTATCAGAGTTTCTACACACTTGAAAAAAGGAACTCCATTTGGAGAATTATTATAGCAGGCAATATGACATAATGGTTAAGTAAGCAGAAGGGCTTTGGAAACTGAATACCTAGGCGGTGTGATCTTAAACAAGTTAAATAATGTCTCTGTGCTTCAGTTTCTTCGTCTGTAAAGGCAGGATAATTTCACTACCTACCTACTGATATTATTTTGGGTGTTAAATGAATTAATATACTAAAGTAGTTGGAATGGAACATGACACTGAGTTCAGGACTATATCATCAGTTAAAAGCTCACCTAGTTTTACTGTATGCTCAGAGTGAGAGTTGGATGATGTCTCCCCAGCCTTCCCAATTCCCTGCCTATGCCATAGCTAATGCTTATAGCCCACTGTTTCTGCCACTGTCATTTAAAACAAAATCAAGGTGGCAGACTATCTCCTCTCTTTTATTGCATGCAAAACAGAGTGAGATCTCTCAACAGCTGGAGGCAGAAAGAGAAGCAGCCGTTTGGTAGGTTTATTGGGGATGATCCAAGAGGTACATTTTAAGGCAAATCTAGATTCAATCAAGACCATTTTATCTAAATGTGTAAAGGGCTTGACGGAGAGGAGGTCTCAATTAAGAATCAATAGGACAAACACGGAGGTGATCTTAGGGGAGGGAAGGGCTAGGTCAGGCAAATAAGAGGCAGAGTCCAGAGAATTCTTGCACCAATGAGCTGGTACCTACTTCACCTTTAAATCATGTACCCTGGACCTTAGGTGGTGTGGTGGTGTGGTGGACACACCGTAGGGCAACCCCAGTGAGTTAGGCCCTTGTAGAGCCCCCTTCCCTGGAGTGCAGAGAAACCTTGTGACTTGCTTCCAGCCAACTGAATATAGCAAAACTAATGAACTTCCACTCCCGTGATATATACACATCATAGAAGACTCCATCGGGCACACTGGAGACGTAGAGACTGGACTTAACCTTGCTGGCTTGAAGAAATATGAAACTATGTCATGGATTATGTGGCAAGGATCTATAGGCAGTTTCTAGATGCTAAAGGTGGACCATGACTGACGGCTAGCAAAAGTCACGGCCCTCAGTTACTCAGCTGCAAGAAAATGACTTGTCAACAACTTCGATGAGTTTAAAAGTGCGTTCTTTCCCAGTGGAGCCTCCAGGTGAGAATTCAGTCCTGCTGAAACCTTGATTTGTAGCCTTGTGAGCAGTTAAGCAAGGCTCTAAAACCTAGAAACTATATGAGATAATTAATATATGCTGTCTTAAGTCACCAAGGCAAGGCAATGTATTACACAGCAATAGGAAACTGATGCACTTGGGGATAGATCTGGAGAAGTTAAAACACTGAAAGCATATGGAGGGCTATAGGGGCTCCAGCTTCATGTGTTCCCAGGTTTAAGTCCGCTGGGAAAGGTAATCTCCCTCTGTCCCAAGAGCTCAGTGAATGGGTCCTTGTCTCTCGTTGGGTTTCAACAGGCCACACCTTCATCTGAAAATCAATTATTTTTTGGTCAATGTGATGAGTGATTTTCACAGAAACCCTAGAGGCCTAATGGTTAGGACAATGGCTACTAACCTAAAGGTTGGCAGTTTGAATCAACCACGTGCACTTTGGAAACTCTGTGGAGCAGTTCTACTCTTTCCTGTAGGGTTGCTGTGAGTCAGAATCGACTCAGTGGCAATGGGTTTAGTTTTGGGTGTTGAATCACAGTATCCCCTTGGAGCTGGGAATAGAATAAACTCTACTCCAAAATGTGGAGGGAGGACTAAGAGCGAGGGAGGAGGTATTTCCTAAAAGAAAACTGTGATAAATGCTTTTCAAAAGGTGTCTAAAACGATTCTCCTCATTTGCCTCTAAAAACATAACTTTGCTCTTCCTCCCACCAAGAGGGGGGGAATCTACTTCTCCTTCCAAGTCCAGGTTAGTCTTGTAGGTTTCTGGGTTAATTCAGGTCCTCTGAGAATCAGAAACCAAGACAGCGCTACACATGCAAGAACTTTAATAGGAGAAGAAGTTGTGTGAACAGAATTAGGAAGGGACAATTGGTAGAACATTAGATCCTGATGCAAGTCTGAACCGAAGTGAAAGACAGAGTAATAAGGTTGAATAGAAGTGATCCAAGAAAAGTTTACAACACTGGAGAGAAATCCTTGAGCCAAAGTTGCCTGTAAAAGGAGTCTCACATCTCCCAGTTACGGATTTACCTTACTAACGGATCTGTGATCTCTGCACAATGGATTTCAAAGCACAGCAGTTTCAGGCCTCAGTCAATTATGTCTCCTGTAGCAGCAGGTGAGCATGATGGATTCTCTCAGCCACCGTAATTATAATAATATATAATAATATATAATAATTTGACCAATTCAATGCAGTAAAAGTAAGCTACTGTGATTCCTAAGGTTTGACCTTAAGCGGCCTTATAATTCCACTTTTATTCTCTTGGAATGCAAATCTACCCTGCTGTCATGGATTGAACTGTGTCCCCAAAAAACGTATGTATCAACTTGGCTATGCTGTGTGATTGTCCACCATTTGGTCATGTGCTGTGATTTTCCTATGTGTTGTAAATCCTATTTCTCTTATGTTAATGAGATGAAATTAGTAAGTTATGTTGATGAGGCAGGACTCAGTCTACAAGATTAGGCTGTGTTTTAAGCTAATCTCTTTTGAGACATAAAAGAGAGAAGCAAGCAGAGAGACATGGGCACCTCATGTCACCAATAAATGAGAGGCAGGAGAATAGCACATCTTCTGGACTGAGGGTCCCACTGCACAGAAGCTCCTTGACTGCAGAAGACTGATGACAAAAGACTTTCCTCTAGAACCAACAGAGAAAGAAAGTGTTCTCTTGGAGCTAACACCTGAATTCAGACTTTTAGACCCCTAGACTGTGAGAGAATAAATTTTATATTTGTGAAAGCCAAACACTTGTGGTATTTCTGTTATAGCAGCACTAGATAGACTAAGACAGCTGCCATGTCAGAAAATTAGTCTGACTATGAGAGTAAGAGGCCACATACAAAAGATTGCAGGTGCCCCGGACAACAGCCATACCAACCTTAGACGTGTGACTGAAGCTATCTCATACCCATCAGCTCAGCCAACCCTGCAGCTGAATGCAACCACTTGGGCGAATCCAGGCAAAGCTGGCAGACAAGTCACCCAAGCAGTCTCAGAATCATGAGAAATAATAGTCATAATTGTTTTAAACCTCTAAATTTGGGAGTGATTTCTTATGTAGCAATAGTTGAAACAAAAGGAAAGGTGACCAATTCTTGGGTGGTATAATGTCAGCAAATGTCCAATATGTTGTTATATACAGAAAACCCACTGCTGTGGATTTAATTCCTACTTATAGGGACCCTACAGAACGGGGTAGAACGGCCACTTAGTGTTTCTGAAGAGTGGTTGGTGGATTCAAACTGCTGACTTACTGATTAAGTGCCAGGCTCTTAACTACTGTGCAGCCAGAATTCTCTGGTATCAGCAGGACAAGTGAGATCAAAGCCCTGTTTTTAACAGCAGTGTTAGGGAATTTGAGAGAGGAAAGCAGAATCTTAACCTCAATAAATTAGGAATCAGCTATACCTAACTTTCTTTTAATGGACCTACGACAGACTTACCTAGGACAGTGGTTCTGAGACTGATATACAGACTGAAACCACCATAAGCATGAAATGTGCTGATGTAATTTGGTCTAGGATATGGCCTGGACATCTAAGCTTTCTCAAAAGCTCTCCAAGTTTAAGAACCACTGACCTAATATTTTGATGTTTTCTGCCATGCCATCTTTCAGGGACCAAGTGATGACTGGTGCATGGAGCAGGATCCTGGAGACCTTGCTGGGACCTACTTGGCCTGCTTTCTACTCACTCTGCCATTCTCTGTGTTTGTTCTCAGTCTTCTTCCACATTTTCTGTCCCTCTCTTTCATTATCCAAGGTCCCTGCAGTCCGGCACTGTGCAGACCCCTGTATTCATAGGTTTGAATGTTGATTCACCTGCAGTTGGCATGAAATACTGAGTTCTCTCTGCTTGGGAACATGGTGATCAATTACACAATCAATGGAATGTGAAAACTCTTGATTTCTGTAACCTCGGGCAAGTCATTTCATTACTCTCAGCCTCAGTTTTCCCATTCATCATTCCACAAATGCCCTAGGTTTATCTCCTGAACTCTTTTATTTGATAATGACTTTTGCTTCTGTGGTAGAAAAAGAATGGACAGTATGAAAACAGCAAGTTTGTTTGGTTTTATTTGAATAGCAGAGAGCCAAAAGTCACTTTGATCAAAATTCGACATGGATGTTAGGTATGTTCCTGGTGAGATTTGTTGTAGCCTTGGTGAACAACTGGCAACTTAAAACATTTGCTCTGTGCCAGGAGAAGATACACAGGGATGCAGTCACTTAGGAAGTCTGTTTGAAACACTCTGTTCTCAGAGTCCCTCCACCGTCAATTTGCAAATGACTTCCACTGCCTTTTGAAGAGCAGCGGATCTGTATTCATTTACCTGTCTGCCTACATCAGACATAGCCTTCCCTTAACTCATACAGACATGCGTTCCCTGGGGATGAACAACATTGTGCCTGTTAAATATAGCTACAGTGTCTTCAAGAATTCATGCTACATGGAAATATGCTGGGAAAGATACAGATTAAAAAGTATGAAAATCAATCATTTCTCAGGAAAGTTTCATTATGCAAAATAGCCCCTGACTGTCCATAAACTGGGGAAAGGACTTTGCTATTCAACGATATCAACTGTCTTTGGCTATTCTGCGGAGTCCCCAGGTAATGTAAATAATTAAGGTGCTTGGCTGCTAATGAAAAGTTTGGAGTTTCAAGTCAACCCAGAAGCCTCTTGGAGAAAAGCCTGACAATCTACTTCTGAAAAATCAACCACTGAAAACACCATCGAGCAAAATGCTACTCTGACACACATGACATTGCTGACTCAGAATGGACTTGACAGGACGTGGTTATTGGATTTAACTATTCTGAGCACCTCCCTCCCTCCACACTACTCAGTCTTTGGCCTGAAAAGAAATAGGTGGCACTGGTTGAGTCCCCCTCCAATCCTTGTCATCGAAGTACACTCAATTTTTTTTTTTCAACAAGCTACTGAGTTTCTGAGTTCAAACTCATTTTTCTTCTTTCCCCCCTGCTTTCCCTGTCAGTAAGAGGAAGCTGAGTTCCGGACATCCATGAGACGGTGGAAGAGACTCAAGGCAAACAGAGGCAGAAAGGGGTTTCCACTCAGCTAGCCTGAGTGTCTACAGGCAGAGGGATGGAAGCGCTGGTGTTGAAAAGGGTCAAGTGGTGAATTTATTATAAAGATCTTTCTGAATGCTGGCAAAAAAAAATCACAGTGAAGAGTTTCTGGTGTGTTTTAGCAGTTGATTTCACCCCTTTAAGTGTGTTTTGTGGTTGAAGGTCAAGGAAGAAGAGTTGGAATATAGACCAAATAATCATTGTCTAGTTTATATAGCAAAGAAAAAGGACCAGCTGAAATCCATCTATGAAGTACAAATGAAAATCTCCCAAACAAGAGAGAAATGAGTAAGAAAGCTTTATTGCCAAATATGGGGAGATTTAAGGCAGTTTTACATTCCACCCAACAATATTTCTTACATCCTGTAAATGCACATCTCTGTTTAACAAGAAGGGGAAGAGAGTGAACATGTCTAAATATACGCTATTGGAGAAATTCTCCAGTGATTTCCAAAGCAGCTAATCTCCCCAAATGCCGTGAAACCTTGAGAATTTTCATTGTAAGCAGGAGATGGACAAAGCAGCCAGCTCAAAGAGACCTTGAGAACACAATTTTATCTAAATCATTTGCCAGAGTCATGAGCTCAGACAAGCCAGCAGGTCTTGGCAGTCTCTCTTTCAGATTAAAAACCTTAGACAAGTGAGCTGAGTATTCTGAAAAAACTGGGAAGAGGGAGTGCCGGTGGCTGAAGGGTTGTATTATTTTATCTCCTTAGTCTCTAGTGAAATGATCCTGCTGTTCTCCCTCCCACAAAGAGATCCCTTGATAAAGTAGCTACAGTGGACAGTGGGAATAACTACTTCAAGATACACATGGCGGAAACCAGGAAGTTTCAGTCTGTTCTCAGTAACCAATCTTTATTATACGTATAAGAACGAATGATCAAAAGATACAATGGATCTTGAGTCTCAGCTATATAACACCAGGTAGCTGTGTAACACTGAGCAAACTAGATTATGTCTGGGAGCCTTGGTTTCTTCATCTGTCTGTGGTTGGTCGTTAGGTGCCATTAAGTTCGTTCAGATTATGTGACATAGTAGAACTGCTCCAGATAGTCTTCTTTGTCCTGCAGAGCCACTGGGAAAATTTGTTTTTTGTTTTTTATTTATTACGATTGAGTGAAAGTGTACAATCCAGTATAAACTTGCATGCCCACCTATGTGCATCTCCTGCTGCTCTCCCTGCCCAGTGACAGCGCACTCCTCCTATCCATTCTATACATGTCATATACTCCTAACAATCTCCTGTCCCCTCCTCTCCATTCTCTTCCTCCTCTCCGGTAAGAGGTCAGCAGGACGACAGCCTACAGATGCATAGAACCATAAAGTGCACACACGATATGGTCACTCTGTGTCGCTGAGTCCAATTCATTCTTGCCCGAAGAGTTGACCTCAGTAATGATTTATGGACAGGGGCAGCATCAGGACCAGAGGTCACGCTCCCAGGGCAACCGCGAGGCCCCTGAACCATCTATAGTGGTCTTTTAGTGGAGTTCTCATGATGCACCCCTTTTTATTTTTGTGTTGCTAGTGAGACTCAACTTTGTGAGTCCCATCATGAGTATTCCCGGTGGTGGCTGGGTACCATCTGGTTCCTTGTTGATGTAGCCACCCACTCACATGGGCTTCTCTGTCTTCTGGGTTCTCTTTCCCCCTTGTTGTTTGGTCCTTGGTGCCACTGGGAAATTTTGAACTAGCAACCTTTCAATTGGCAACTGAGCACTAAACCATTTATGCCACCAGGGCTCCTTTTCATCTGTCTACACTGAAACAAACACATACACGTTACTGTCGAGTCGATTCCAACTCACACCGGCCCCGTCGGATGGAAGTAGAACTGTCCCATAGGGTTACCAAGGAGCAGATGCTGGATTCACACTAGCGACCTTTTGGTTAGCAGCCAAAGTACTATATACAATACTTACCTATTGTTGGGAGAATTAAACAATATATGCATGTAAAGATATTAGTACAATGACAGGCACATCTGAACCCAAAAAACCAAACCTATTGTCTTTGCATTGATTCTGACTCACAGTGACCCCTCACGTTACAGAGAAGAACGGCTCCAGAGGGTTTTCTTGGCTATAATCTTTACAGAAAGTAGATCTTTTTCAAACAGTGCAGCTGGTTGGGTTTGAACTGCCAACCTTTAGGTTAACAGTCAAGTGCATTTGTGCCACCCAGAGACCTTTCGAGGCATAGAGTTGATATTCTATAAAAGTTAAACCCCAAAACAAACAAATCCATTGCTGTCAAGTTGATTTCAACTGTAGTAACATTATAGGACAGAGGAGAAGCACCCCATAGAGTTTCCAAGGAGTGCCTGGGGTGTTCAGCCTGCTGACCGTTAGGTTAGTAGCTATAGTTCTTAACCACTATGACACCAGGATTTCCTCAATAAAAATAAAACTTAGGGGTTGTAAGGAAATAGAGAACAGTTAGGAAATAGAGTGAGGAAACACAACAGTATGGTCCCTATGCCATGCTCTTCTTTTAGCATCTTTACTGAGATATAATTTACATTAAAACAATTCACCTATTTGACGTGCACAAGTCAATGGTTTTGGGTATATTCAGAGTTGTGCAGCCATCACCACAGTTGAATCTTAACACACTTTCCTCACCCTCACTCCTTATTCCCTAGCCCCCAGCCCTAGACAACCACTAACTGACTTTCTGTCTTCACAGATCTGTCTATTCTGGACCTTGGAATAATGGAATAATGAATGGAATACTGCAATATGTGGCCTTTAGTTGGAATCAACCAGACGGTGACAGGTAATAGGTAGCTGGAATTACAACCTATTCCTGAATTATTTTTATATGAACAGTAGCAAACAGAAATCAAAAGAATTCTCTGTGAGATTGTCTCACTGGTGGAATTAAAAGTATCTGCACGAGATTTGAGAAGGGAATGGTTAAGTGCCACATTCCTTTTCTGCAGCCATTAAGCAAATAAATCATGCCATTTGAGCACACAAATGCCTAGCAGCCTTTTCTTGTTTGTGTATTTTCTCTGGAGCCCATGCTCAGCATTTGGTTCCACCGTGAAGAAATTCCCTCCAGCTCTGGGCGAGCCAAGGACTCAGGCCAAGGCTTGTCAACATTTGCTCCTACGGCAGTGCCTAATAAAGCACCCTGGAACCCTCATCCCCAAGCCCGTGAGGAAGTGCACTGTGACAGAGGAGTCTCTAGTAAGGATACAGATCCGGTTCCAGCCCTCACTCTGCCACCAACGACAGGTGTTGTGAAAACTAAAGAGTGTGAACATGAACGAGTGTTGGGAAGCGCCATGAACCAGTGAGGATTCTTGTGTCCAGTGTTACAGAAGCATGGCTGTTTCAGCCAGGATCCCAGTGGGAAGCAGATGGTGCTCAAACGGGTTAGCTGAAGAGAGTTCAATAAAGGGACTCTTTTTAGAAGTGGGTAAATCAGTACCAGTCTTAACCCAACCCACGATGTCACTGCACAGTGTCCCGTGGTAGTAGTCCTCCTTTCCACAGGAGCGTAGTCCCAGGGTCAAGGCAATGAAGGCTGTGTCTCATGTACTGTCTTCCAGGGTCTTTTCCCCGGTTCTCAGGGTAGAGAACACAGGCAATGTCTGCACCCGTAGACCTAGGGCATGCACAAAGGAAGCTGTTGGTGGAGACTGTGGGAAGAGCTTGAATGCAGATTGTGAACTCCTCACGGTACACGATGGACCTGGGTGGCAAGAGACGGCAAGAGGGCCAACAAACTATGAGCCTCCATTTATACTCTTGTTCCAGATCCACATGTATGAGGAACGAACCTGGGTAAGGTAAAGGAAAGCTAACAAGAGGTGGAGCCCTACACCAGAGTAGCAACAAGGAGTAGTGACCGACACTGGGCCTGAAGGAACAAGAAGAGGGAACGACTTCCAGAACATAGAGAGAGTAGCAACAGGACAAGACCACGGGCAGGAGTTCCAGTCTTTTGTTGAGGGCAGAGCCAACCTAAACAGCTTCACCATGAGGTAGCCAGGGGAAGGCAGACCTCCTTCATTCGCTTCCCTCTCTCTGAAATCCTGACAGGGCTCCCCAGTGGCCAAACCCATCCAGAGAGACCTGAGGACAAGAGAACACTTTTGAAGCAGTTTGTAAAGCAAAAGGGAGAGGAGAGGAGTGGATCTAGGGCATGGAATGGAAAGCATTAGGCATACCACTCAAGCTGCTTATGCTACAAAGATCATTTATTCTAAGAATGTAGGAGTCAGGTTGTCACAGGTAGACCAAGAGCAAAACTGTAACCTCAGAACTGAAAGGCCTTTGGTAGCTCTTCTCTGTGGGTGTCTAATCTTTCTGTAGATGACAGTAATCTGATCTGTAACCAGTCGTGGAAATGATGCAGAACTGGGCAGAGTTCTGCTCGATTGTCCCTGGGTTCTCCACAAGTTAGAGGATGACTTCACAGCAGCTAACAACAATAGAGTGCGTTAATATGCAGATGCTAGAAAGGATTATGTCACCCTGTATCTATTAATACAGAAAAGCATCTACATTGTTGAGAACACGCAATTAAAAACTATATCATTAGGTCTTATTTCTAAAATATAAAACATCATGCAAAACTATTTCCTACTCATAGTGACCCTATAGGACAGAGTAGAACTGCCCCACACAGTTTTCAAGGAGTGCCTGGTGAATTTCAACTGCCGACGTTTTCGTTAGCAGACATAGCTCTTAAGGGCTGTTCTTAGACTAAACGGAAAAAGGCCATCAGAGGAGGAAATAAAGTGCACTTCTTGCACAGGGAGGAGCGCTACACTTGACTGGGAAGGTCATATGTCTTTAATTCAGGAAGAGATGAAGACAAAGCATTTGTGTAAGGGAAGAATCTTGACAAAGAAGGGCTATACAGAAGGGACAGAGCAAGCAAGAATGTCAGGAACCATGTAAGAGTTTCTTGTAGCTGCCATGACACATTACCACAAACTGTCGTTGCTGTCAGGTGCTGCCTAGTCAGTTCCAACTCATAGCAACCTCATCCCCAGGAGAACAAAACAATGATTGGTCTTGTACCATGTCCACTGTTGTTTTTATGTTATGCCTACTGTTACAGCTACTGTTTCAACTGATCTCGTTGAGGGTCTTTTTTTGGCTGAACTTCTGCTTTACTAACAATGATGCCCTTCTCCAGGGAGTCATCTCTCCTGACAGCATGTCCAAAATGCGTGACATTTAGTTTCACCATCCTTGCTTCCAAGGAGCATTCTGGTTGTAATTCTTCCAGAACAGATGTGTTTGTTCTTTTGGCAGTCCATAGTACATTCAGTACTCTTTTCCAACAGTACGATTCAAAGGCATCGATTCTTCTTCTGTCTTCCTTATTCATTCTCCAGGTTTTGCATGCATATGATTGAAAATACCATAGTTTGGCTCAGGTGCACCTTAGTCTTGAATGTGATACCTTTACTTTTCGACACTTTAAAGAGATCCTTTGCAGCAAATTTTCCCAATGCTGTGTGGCTTCTGATTTCTTGACTACTACTTGCATGGGTATTGATTGTGGAACAAAGTAAAATAAAATCTTTAACAATCCCAGTCCTTTCTCCATTTATCACAATGTTGCCTACTAGTCCAATTGTGGGATTTTTGTTTTCTTTATGCTGAGGTGCAATCCATACTGAAAGCTGTGGTCTTTGATCTTCGTCAGTCAGTGTTTCAAATCCTCTTCATTTTCAGCAAGCAAGGCTGCGACATCTGCATAACACAGGTTGTTAATGAGTCTTCCTCCAATCCCGATACCTCACTCTTCGTCATGTTGTCCAGCTTCTCAGATCATTTTGCTCAGCACACAGATTGAAAAGGTATGGTGAAAGGATACAATCCCGACACACACCTTTCCTGACTTTAAACCATACAGTGTCACCTTGTTCTGTTCACAAGACTGCCTCTTGATCATGTACAGATTCCTTAAGAGCACAATTAAGTGTTTGGGAATTCCCATTCTCCACAATATTATCCATAATTTGTTACAATCCACACAGTTGAGTGCTTTCACATAGTCAATGAAACACAGGTAAACATTTTTCTGGTATTCTCTGCTTTCAATCAAGATCCATCTGACATCCATCTGATGTCAGCAATGGTATACCTGGTTTCACATCCTGTTCTGAATCTGGCTTGAATTTCCAGCATATCCCTGTCTCTACACTGTTGCAGCTGCTTTTGAATGATCTTTGGCAAAATTTAACTTGCATGTGATATTAATGACACTGTTCAACAATTTCCACAGTCAGTAGGGTCACCTTTCTTGGGAATAGGCTTGAATACGGATCTCTTCCAGTAGGTTGGGCAGGTAGTTGTCTTCCAAGTTTCTTGTCATAGACAAGTGAACACTCTCAGTGCTGCATGCACTTGTTGAAACATCGCAATAGATACTCCATCCATTCCTGGAGACTTGTTTTTTTGCCAACACCTTCAATGCGGCTTTGACTTCTTGCTTCAGTAATATCAATTCTTGATTATATGGTACCTCTTAAAACGATTGAACGTTGACTAATTCTTTCTGATATAATGACTCATTTCATCTTCTTTTGATGCTTCCTGAGTTGTTCAATATTTTTCCTGTAGAATCCTCACTATTGCAGCTCTAAGCTTGAATTTTTTCTTCAGCTCTTTCAGCTTGAGAAATGCATAAAGTGTTCTTAGCTTTTGGTTTTTATCTCCAGCTTCTTGCATATGTTGTTATAATACTTTATTTTGTCTCCTCAAGCCACCCTTTGAAATTTTCAGTTCTTTCACTTTATTGTTGTTCTCTTTTGCTTTAGCTACTCGACACACAAGCAAGTTTCAGAGTCTCTTCTGCCAATGAATTTGATCTTTTCTTTCTTTTATGTCTTTTTAATGACCTCTTACTTTCTTCATGGATAATGTTTTTGATGTCATTCCACAACTCGTGTCTGGTCTTTGATCATTAGTGTTCAGTGCACCAAATCTGTTGTTGAGATGGTCTGTAAACTCACATGGGATATACTCAAGGTCATACTTTGGCTCTCATGGACTTGTTCTAATTTTTTTCAGCTTCAATTTGAACTTGCATATGAGCAGTTGATGGTCTATGCCAAATTCAGAACCTAGTCTTACTCTGACCAATAATATTTAGCTTTTCCATCATGTCTTTCCATAGATAAGTCAAGTTGATTCTTGTGTGTTCCACATGATGAGGTCCATGTGTGGAGTTGCAGTTTATGTTGGTGAAGAAAGGTATTTGCAATAAAGAAATCATTGATCTGAAATTCTATCACGCAATCTCTGGCATCATTTCGATCACCAAGACTGTAGTTTCCAACTACCTACCCTTCTCTGTTTCCACCTTTTGCATTCAATCACGGGTAATTATCAATATATCTTGATTGTATATTTGATCAGTTTTGGACTACAGAAGCTGGTAAAAATCTTCCATTTCTTCATCTTTGGCTTTAGTGGCTGGTGCATAAATTTGAATAACAATTACATTGTCTGGCCTTCCTTGTAGGCATACGGATGTTTTTCTGTCACTGACACCATTGTACTTCAGGACAGATCTTGAAGTGTTCTTTTTGATGATGAATGCAACACCATTCCTCTTCAAGTTTTCATTCCAGGCATAGTAGGCCATATGACTGTCTGACTCAAAATGGCCAATACCATTTCATTTCAGCTCACTAAATGCCTAGGATATCAATGTTTATGCATTCCATTTCACTTTTGATGATTTCCAATTTTCCTAGATTCATATCTTGTGCGTTTCATGATCTAATTATATATATTAATATTATTAATATATATTTGTTGCTATTCTCATTTTGAGTCATGCCACATCAGCAAATGAAGATCTCCAAAGCTTGACTCCATCTGTGTCATTAAGATCAACTCTACACAGGAAGCAGCTCTTCTTCCCCAGTCGTCTTTTGAGTGCCTTCCAACCTGGGGGGCTTATTTTCCAGCACTGTATCTGAAAATGTTCCACTGCTATTCATAATGCTTTCCCTGGCTAATTCTTTTCAGAAATAGACTGCCGGGTCATTTTTCCTAGTCTGTCTTAGTCTGAAAGCTCAGCTGAAACCTGTCTGCCATGTCACTGCTGGTATCTGAATAACAGGGTCATAGCTTCCGGCATCACAGCAACATGCAAACCCTACAACATGATGAACTGACAGAAAAGCGGAGGGACTACAAACTGGGTACCTTAAGGCTACAGAAACATACCCTATCACAGTTCTGGAGGTCAGAAGTCAGAAATCAAGGGGTTGACAGAACCATACTTCTTCAGAAACATTTACAGAAGAATCCTTCCTTGACTCATCTAGCTCCTGGTGGCTCCAGGCATTCTTTGGCTTGTGGTGGCATCACTGCCATCTCTGCTTCCATCTTTATGTGACCGTCTCTGTGTGCCTCGTTCAAGGACTCTTGTTACTGGATTTGAGGACCACCTGGATAATTCAAGATATTATCATCTCAAGATCCTTGACTTACTTTCATCTGCAAAGAACTTTCTTCCAAATAAGGAAACATTCAGAGTTTCCAGGGGTTAAGAAGTGAGCATATCTTTTGGGGGGCCACCATGCAACTCACTTCATGCCACAAAATGAAAATTTTGAGCAAAGAGAGAGACCCAAAACAACTACAGAAATTTTGAGTGGTATTTAATTCTATACTCCTATTAAAGTACTACTTCTTTCAGTGGAATATTAGACAGGGACTGGACCACACAAACTACATGGATGTCCTGGCTGGCACAATCAATGAAGAACTCAACTGCTAACCAAAAGATTGACTGAATCCAACTAGAGGTGCCTCAGAAGAAAGGCCTGATGATCTTCTGAAAAATCAGTCACTGAAAATTCTATGGAACAGCATAGTTCTATTGTGACACACACAGCGTTGCAATGAATCAAAATCAACTCAGTCACAACCGATTTGGTTGAGGGCATGTGGAGCATCTGCTATAGTCTAATTACATAAATTAATGGAAACATTTGGAAATACCCCAAAATGTTGACAGTTATTTCTGAATGAAGGAATGCCAGATCATTTTCATTTTCTTAATTGTGTTGGCCTACATTTTCTGTCATTTTGGCAATGATAGGAAATTAAATAAAAATTAATGTGTTTAATAATAATAGTATTTTATTTACCTCTTTTGGCTTTAATATTTTTTTGACTTTAAAGGACCTCATGTAAAATTCCTTGAAATGAAGCTTGAGAGCTTCTCAGTTAACAGATTTATTTTATCATCTGGTCTAACAGATGCTCCGCACTAGACAGTAGGCTTTGTGAGAAGGAGGTGCTGTGTCTTAGTCATCTAGATCTGTCAGGTCCATGTCACAGGTTGAATCATGTTCTCCAAAAATAGTGTGTCACAATTTGGCTATGCCACAATTCCCGGTACTGTGTGATGTTCCTATATGTTGTTAACAAAGGAGGAGAGGTAGTGGTTGTGTTAGTGGGGCAGGACTCAACATGTAAGATTGTACTGTGCCTTGGAAACTCTGGCGGCATAGTGGTTGACAGTTTGAATCCATGAGGCACTCCTTGGAAACCCTATGGGGCAGTTCTACTCTGTCCTATAGTGTTGCTGTTAGTTGGGATCAACTAGATGGCAATGGATTCAGGCAATCTCTTGGGATATAAAGGAAAGGAGGAAAGGGATGTAAGCAGACAGTTGAGGACCTCGTACCACCAAGAAGCAGTACTGGCAGTAGAGTGCATCCTTTGGAAATCACCCAGTGTCCCTGTGCCTCAGAAGCTCCCAGTCCAGGGAAGAGTGATCTGAAGGACTTTCCTCCACAGCCAGCAGAGAAAGCCCAGCCCTGGAAGATGCCCCACATTTAGGCTTACAGCTTACTGGACTGTGACAGAATAAAATTTTTCTTTTTAAAGCCATCCATTTGTGGTAATTTTGTTAGAGCAACATTAGATGACTGAGACAACACACCACCCAGGTCCTAGCCGAGCACAGGTGACTGTTCTATAACAATTATAACAGTATCCCTCAGCTTGCACTGAGCCGAACACAAATGAGCTTAATTGTATTTACTTGCTAATTTGTAGTGAGGTGAGCAGTTTCATTTGGTTTTCACCACATCTTTGACATGGTGGGAGACAGGTGAAATTGTGCACTGCAGATTGGTTGGAAGGCACATGTGGGCCCACGCATACCTTGCTTATTCGGTAACCCAGTGCTGTTAGAGACTGTTAATTACCTACATAATAAATTCAGATAGTCCCTAGGTCCCTAACGACATCCGTACCAGCATGTACTTCTGACTCACAGTGACCTTACAGGACAGAGTAAAACTAACTGCCTTGTAGAGTTTCCAAGGCTGAAATCTTCACGAATGCAGACTGCCACATCCTTCTTTCACAGAAAAGCTGATGGGTTCAAACCACTAACCCTTCAGTTAGTAGTCAAGTTCTTTAACCATTGCATCACCAAGGCTATACAGATCTTACTTTCAATGATTTTTTTTTGTTTCATGTGAAAAATAAACATCTATTAAATAATCTGAAAGTTGAATGGCTTTTACATTTTTTTGTTAATGAGATATAATCCACTACATAAACTCCACCACTTAACAGTGTAAGTTTCAATAATGTTCAGAACATTCACAGGAATGTGCAACTACCACCATAATCAATTATAGGAATTTTTTTCCTCATCCCTAAAATAAATCCTGAAATCTTTAGCTCTTACTCCCCAGTACCCTACTCTCCCCAGCAACAGTTAATCACTAGCCTGCTTTCTGTTTCTATAGATTTTCCTGTCCTGGACATTTCGTTGGAATGTCCTAGAAAACTCTATGGGACAGTTCTACTCTGTACTGTAGAGTCATAATGACTCGAATGGCTTTTTTTTCCCCCTGGACATTTCATTACTTTGTAGTCTTTTGTGAATGACTTGTTTCATTTAGCATAATTTTTTAAAGATTTATCCATGTTGCAGTACTTCATTTCTTTCTATGGCCAAGTAATATTTTATTGCCTGGATATACCACATTTGTTTATCCATTCATCAGCTAATAGCATTTGGGTTGTTTCCACATTTGGGCTATTATAAATAACGCTGCTCTAAACATTCATGTGCAAGTTTTATGTGAACACATGTTTTCATTTTTCTTGGAGTAGAATTGCTGCGTCATATGGTAACCGTACATTTAACTTTTTAAGGAACTGTAAAACTGTTTTCCAAAATGTCTGTGCTATTTTACATTCCCACCAGCAATGTATGAAAGTTTTAGTTTCTCCACATCCTTGTCAGCGTTTGCTAAACTTTTTGTTTTGTTGATTATAGACCAGTGGTGTTACTACAGTCTGCGAGGGGTGCAGACCATACCAGGTGACACTGTCAGAGGGCTGATGTCACAATGACTCTCTATAAAATTTTTGTCCTATAGCAATTATAACAATACCCCTGTAATTACAATAACAACAACATTTTTCCTAAGCCCAGCTTACATAGATTGATATAAGTCTAAAACTCTGTATTAATCTACTTTTTGAATTTTCTAACGGGCTCCTGTCAGGGTGGTCATTATCACCCAACTACAATGATGCTTCCAATCGCATGGTCTCATCTGCCTGTGCTATAAGCATTCCCATGTTTCGAGGGAAAGCTGTTGTTTTCATTGCAGCTAGTGTTCTTGTAGTTTTTGCAGTTGCTGATTTTGTCAACTACAATATTGCAGTGATCAGCATGAAGGGGTGACAACATGAGTTACCTGTACTGGATAACATCAACCCCAGTGACATCACTGTTACAGTCATCCTTGAGGATATGAAGTGGTATCTCATTGGGGTTTTGATTTACATGTCCTTATGGGAAACTTTAGTTTCCTATGAATAACAGGAAACACAACAGCTGATAACCAAAGGGTCAGCAGTTCAAGTCCACCAGATCCTTCTTGGAAGTAAACTACTTTATTCTATAGGGTTGCTAAGAGTCAGAATTGACTCAGTGACCGTTTTAGTTATCCAGAGCTGCTTTAGCAGCCAGCCAAAGCCAAGTGCCGTTGAGTCGGACCCAACTCACGGCGACCCTAGGGGCCAGGGTAGAACTGACCCCCAGAGTATTCAAGGAGCGCCTGGTGGATCTGAACTGCCGACCTTGTGGTTAGCAGTGGTGGGACTTAAATACCACAGATGGATGGCTTTAAAAAGAGAACTTTAGTCCTAGTGCGGTAAGTTGAATGTCAAATTCAGGGTGTGAGTTCGAGGGGAAGGCTTTCTCCGCTGGCACTGGAGGAAGGTCCCCGTTGTCAGTCTTCCCCTGGACTCAAAGCTTCTGAGGAATAGCATCCCCAGTCCTTTCCAAAGGACCTGCTCAGCTCCTGACACTACTTTCTTCTTGGTGGTAAGATGTCTCTGAATCTCAGCTGGTCTCCCTTTCTTTTTACATCTCAAGAGACTTCCTCAAGGCACAAAACAATTTCACACGTTAAGCCAGCCTCACTATCACAGCAGCACCTACCCACCCTCATTAACATCACAGAGGCAGAAATTCCAATGTGGGGGGAATGTCATACAATACCAGGAATTATGGCCCAGCCAAACTGCTACAGATTTGGGGGGAAATACAATTCAATCCATGACATCCCACCCTTTGTTTCCCTTAAAAACTCACATCTTTGCAACATATAAAACATTCACCCTATCATAGCAAAAGTCTTAAAGTTCAAGTTCAAATTCCAGAGATTCTTCTTCAGCTATAAAATCCAGAATACAAGGTGTCTGCTTCTAAAACACAACAGCAGAATAGGCAGGCACAAGGTAGACGTTTCCATTATAAATGGGAAGAAGGTGAAACAGGCAAAAAGCAAGTCAGCAAAACATACCACATTAGCCCTCAAAGCTTTGAAAATAATCTTCCATTCTCTGAGACATTTTACACAATGGTCCTGCTCTCCAAACTCTAGGTATTGGCCACAATCTCCAGATGGAGTGGAAGCCTGCCCCCCAGCTCTGTATTACAGTTCTGTCTTCCAGGTCCGTTGGGACAGCAACTCTTGCTCTCTCAGCTTCAGATACACAGTTTAGTACCTGTGACTGGAAACTCCATGATTAGAAACATCAATGGCCGTGACTCTACCCTTTCACACTCCTGAGGTCATGGGCATACTTTTGAGACTGAGGCACCTCAGCTCTCATGCTGTTAGTCTCTTCAGCTTTTGCTGTCAATAGCCTCATGGCCTAGGCCTCAGCTCTGTATCTGCCCTTCTGGGGCAAATGTTCCAAAGCTATGTAGCTCTACCAATTCAAGTGCCCAGAGACACCACCCTCCACCAAGAAATCTCTATGCCCAGTCACTCAGCTCTCCTTCTCCATGGGTTGGCTCCAGCACTGTCTCACACTCATCTGATTCTACTGCTATTGTTTCTCACCATCTGTGCCTTCTTCAGTGTTAACAGTTCTCTGCGATTCCTCTGAGTCTTCTAAAAATTTGTAGTTTCAAAGCTGCTTCCAGATTTGGGGTCTTTGTTAGACCAGGACCCCACTGTCATGGTACCAAATTCTGTTTTAGTTAGCTGGTACTGCTCTAACAGAAATACCACAAAGTGGATGGCTTTAACAAAGAAAAATTTATTTTTAGACAGTCCAGTAGAGTACAAGTCCAAATTCAGGACATCTGCTTCAGGGGAAGGCTTTCCCTTTGTTGGCTCTGGAGGGAAGTCCTTGTCTTGCATCAACCTTTGGTCAGGGAGCATCTTGGCACAGGAACCTTGGGTCTGAAGGACATGCTCTGCTCTCAGTGCTGCTCTTTTGATGGTATGAGGTTCCCAGCTCTGCTTGCTTCCTCTTTCCTTTTATCTCTTGTAGGATAAAAGGATAAAAGGCTGTGCAAGCCACACTCTAGGGAAACTCTACACTGGAACAGGGAGGTGACCTTAGGAAGAGTTTTAAAGTTCCCCCTAATCCGCTTTAACATAAATCCTATTATCCACAAGCAGAGATTAGGGTTTAGAGAATCGGAAGAATCACAAAACGGAGGACAGTCACAGAATACAGACCCAACCAAATCACTACACATGTTTTTGGGGGGACAGAATTCAATCCATGACAATGACAATAGATTTTTTTTTTCTTTAAAATGACCAATGGTGTGTCCTGGTTTCTCAGTTGTTAAGAGTTATGGCTGCTAACCAGAAAGCCAGCAGTTACATTCACCAGCTACTTCTGGGAAACCCTATGGAACCATTTTCCCCTGTCCTCTAGGGTCACTATGAGTCAGAATTGACTTGATGGCAACAGGTTTGGTTATAGTTTTTGGATAAGTAACTAATGATGTTGAACACCTTTTCACAAGCATATGTATCATTTGTATGTCTTCGTTAGTGAATTGTCTATTCAAATCCTTTGCCTGTTTTTAATTGAATTATATGTCTTTATTAGAGAGTTGTGGATACAAGTCCCTCATCAGAGATATGATTTGCAAATATATTCTCCAATTTTGTAAGCTGCCATTCTACTTTTTTTTCCTTTTTTTAATTTTTTATTTAATATGACTGAGTGAAAAATGTACATTCCCGTATAAATTTGCATGCCACCTAGATGCAGCTTCCACTGCTCTCCCTGTCCAGTGACAGCACACTATTCCTCTCTGCTCCATACATGTCTCATCCTCCCAACAGCCTCCTTTCCCTTCCTCTCCACCCACTCTCCTTCCTCCAGCCAGAGGTCAGCAGGATGATATCCTATAGATGTATAGAACCATAAAGTGCAACCAATATATGGTCACTCTGCATTGCCAAGTCCAATCCATTCCTGTCCAAAGAGTGGACCTTCATTATGATTTATGGGTAAGGGCAGCATCAGGGCCGGGGCCATGCTCTCAGGGGAACCCTGAAACCTCTGGACCATCAACTGAGGTCTTTTAGTGGAGATCTCAGGATGCACCCCTTTTTATTCTTGTGTTGCCAGTGAGACTCAACCTAGTGAGCTCCATCCCGGCTATCACTGGTGGTGGCCAGGCACCATCCGGTTCTTCCGGTCCCAAGTCGATATAGGCACCCACTGATGTGGGTCTCTCTATCTTCTAGGTTGTCTTTACCCCATGTCATTTTGGTCCTGGGTGAGCATACGTTTCTGCTGAGTTGGGACCATTTGCTGTGTCCTTGGATGGCAGCTTGGCAGCTTTTAAAACCCCAGACGCCACTCACCAATGTGGGGTGCAGAGAGCCCTCTTAGCAAAACGCTAGTTGTGCCAATTGGCCTTGATTTTGCCTAAGAGCATGGTCCCCTACCCCCTGCCCCAGCTACTCTATCCTTGCAATATTGGGTTAAGATGGAAGGAGTACTCAAGTTATGCTGAAGTCCACTTAACGTTGTTCTTGTTTCTAATGTGTGCTATCACCGCTTTCTCTCAACCACATTTCTAGCAACTATCTAATCTAAACCCTCCCCTGCCCTTGCCATCCCTCCCTCCCCTCCCTTGCAGCTGTCAAAGAGTCATTTCTTCTATGCACAAGTCTGGTTTTGAGATCTTATCATAGAGGTCTCATACAATATTTGTCCTTTTGTCACTGACTACTTTCACTCAACATAATGTCTTCCAGTTGAAACCAAGTTATAAGGTGTTTCCTGGAATCATTGTTATTCTTTATCATTGCGTAGTGCTCCATTGAGTATATGTGTCATAGTTTACCTATACATTCTTCTGTTGTTGGGCATCTGGATTGAGTCCATCTTTTTGCTGTCATGGACTGTGCTGCGATAAACATTCTTGTGCATGTGTCCATTGGTGTGAAAGGCCTTGATTCTGTAGAATACATTCCAAGTAATGGAATTACTGAGTCAAATGGCATATCAATTTCCATTTTTTTAAGGAAGTGCCAGAGGCTGGACCATTTTGCAACCCCACCAACAGTGTAGGAGGCTTCCACTTTCTCCATAGCCTCTCCAGCATTTGTTGTTTTGTGTTTTTTGGATCATGGCCAATCTTGTTGGGGTGAGATGGTATCTCATTGTTGTCTTGATTTGAATTTCTTTAATAACTAAAGATCATGAACATGTCCGCCTGTGTTTTTTGGCTGCTTGGATGTCCTCCTTAGTGAAATGTCTGTCCATCTCCTTTGTCCATCGCTTAATTGGATGATTTATCTTCTTCTTATTGATATTTGTAGTATCTTATAGATTATGGAGATCAGGTGTCGGTCTGACACAGAGTTGCCAAATACTTTTTCCCATTCTGTGGGTATTCTTTTCTTTTGATGAAGTCTTTGGATGAACAAAAGTGTTTGATTCTTAATAGTTCCCATTTATCTATTTTCTCTTCTGTTGATTGTGCTTTGTTTGACAGATTTTGGAGTCTGTCCACATTGTGTATTAAAACTTCCATTGTTGTTCCTACCTTTTCTTGGATGAGCCATTCTACTTTCTTAATAGCATCCTTGGATGCACCAAAGTGTTTAATTTTGATGAAGTCCAATTATCTTTTTTTTCAGTTGCTTGTGCTTTTGGTGTTGTATCTAAGGAAGTATGACCTAATTCAAAGTAGAAAGGTTTACACCCATGTTTCCTCCTACCAGTTTAACATTTTAAGCAATTATGTTTAATTATTGGCTCCATTTTGAGCCAAAACTTGAATATGGTGTGAGGTAAGGGTAGTTCTTACACTTTTCTTTTTTTTATTGTGTTTTAGGTGACAGTTTATAGTCCAGATTAGTTTCTTATTCAAAAATTTACACATAAATTGTTTTGTGACTTTGGTTATAATCCCCACAATGTGTCAGCTCTCTCCCCTTTCTCTTTATACCCTGGGCTCCCTGTGTCCATTCGTCCAGGTTTCTTGTCGCTTTGTGACTTCTCATCTTTGCTTTTGGGCAAATATTGCCCATTAGGTCTCCTGTATTTGACTGAAGAAGCATGTTCCTGCTATGTGTTATTGCTTGTTTTATAAGCCTGTGTAATCTTCTTCTAAAAGGTAGATTTCAGGAGTGGTTTCAGTTCCAAGTTAGCAGGATATCCAGGAGGCATAGGCTGAGGGATTCAAACAGTCTAGCTTCTACATTTTAAAAGGCTTATATTTTAAGATGGAAATTGTAGTGGCATAGTTTTTAAATGTTATCTGCTAACCAAAATGTTGGCAGTTCAAATCCACTCCATGGAACAATTCTATTCTTTCCTGTAGGGTTGCTATGAGTCAGAATCAACTCAACAGCAGTGTGTTTGGTTTTGACTTTTGGCTACCTATTAAGTAGTTACATAAGTACCTACATAATACATTTGCTTTAGCCTCTTGGCTCATAAAGCCTAAAATATTTGCTATCTGGTCCTTTACAGAAAAAGTCTGCCAATTCCTATAGCCAGGTGCAGTTCTTACAAAAGTTTTTTAACATTTATTTATGAAGCGTCTCCTGGATATAAAGCTACCTACCAATAGATTATGGAATAGGGGTGGTGGTTCAAAGATGAATGACATCTCATTAGAGCCCTATTGAACTTACTACATCTGCCTAGATAGGGATTAATTATATCTAACTGAGAAGACAAGTACTGAGAATTAAAAATTCTTCTACATAAAGGTCAGTCTTAAATGGAGATGAAAACTGGGAAGTAAGAACTATCTCAAAGTGTTTTTATAAAAAGAGGCATAACCATCTGGAGAGACTCACCTCAAAATTTGCATTTCCATACATTTCCTTTTCCATGATGAATTTTGAAGAAATTACCAAAGACAGTGAGCCATCAAAGGAGAGTTGAATTGCTATTAGATGAGAAGGAAAATAATTTTCAACATAGGGTCTTTGCTCATCTTTTTGTTGCAGTTGTTGTTAGTAGGGGATATTCTTGCATATATAGCAGAGTGAGTACTGTCACCTATCTGCAGAGCCAAGAATTTAAATTAAAAGCCTCCTGCAGCAAAAATCTGTCTCCCTTATGACAGCCCTCTGGAGCAGGCCATGTTGTTCCTGTTCCCAAGTGGGAGAGGAATATATTTAACATTTCAGTCTCTTTTAATGAACAAAGTTATAACAGAGACAAAAAAAAAAAAAAAAAAAAAAAGGAAGAAAGAAACTTCCCTCCTTTGTATTCCAGGCTATATACCAGAAACCTTGGTGACATAGTGTTTAAAAACCTACAGCTACTAACCAAAGGGTCAGCAGTTAAAACCCATTAGGTACTCCTCAGAAACTTTATGGGGCTGTTCTACTTTGTTCTATAGGGTTACCAGTAGGTCTCCCAAATCTCTGCTCTTTGACTACTGAATTCCTTGAACAGTGTGTCAGTTAAAGGATTGAATTTGACTGTGAGTAACAGGAAACCCAATTTACCTACATAAAAGAGGTCTGGAGGTAGGCAGTCTAGAGCTCTTATGAGTTCCTTCCTCAGTATGCTGTTTGATGCTTCAGTGTGACAAATATTTGCTATCTGGTCCTTTACAGAAAAAGTCTGCCAATTCCTATAGCCAGGTGCAGTTCTTACACTGCTGTAAACTGGATATTGTGGTGACATCGAACAGTGTCTGCCACAAATAACTCTGACTTTGGAAACGCTGGACCAGATGCACATCTACACAACTCTTCCTCTAGTTGGTAGCTTAAATCACTGCTTCTTAAACTTGAATGTGCACATGGAGCACCTGGAAATCTTGTTAAAATGTAGATACTGACTTCATGGCTCTGGTGAGCACCTTGGGATTCCATTTTTGTAAGGTCTGCAGACCACACCTTGAGTAATAAGGTCTTGAATCCCTGGTGTCCTCACCAATTAGAAGGGAAATCAACTTTCTTTTCTTGGTTTGGGCTTGTTGTCATGTGTGAGTTTGAATGTTTAATTATATTCATCACATGCCTACTAATAAGATGAAATAAAATGTACTCACATGACCTATAGTGTTCTTGTCAATATTTTCAACTGGACTCAAATCAGGAGGAAGCCATCAAATAAATCAAATTTGTTAAAACACCAATGCCATGAAAAAACAATAAAAGGCAGAAGAAGTGTTCTAGATTTAAAAGACTAAAAATTTAACAACCAAATGAAGTGCAGAAACTTTTATCATATTTTTGAAATAAAGCTATATTTTTTAGACAGCTGAGGAATTTTGAATAATGATCATTCATTAAATGATGCTATGGAATTGTTAGCTTTCTCAGGTGTGGTCATCATACGGGGATTTTTAGGAGAATCTCCTTATTCTTAGGACATGCTGGCTGAATTACTTAAAAAGAGAAGTGTCATGATGTCTGCAACTTTCAATAAATGAAGCAAACACATATTTTGAGATAGTAAGAGAGGAGATAAAGGAAATACAGGAAAAAATGTCAGCAAGCGGTAAATCTAGGTGAAGAGTTTATAGATGATAATTGTATCATTTCTTCAAATTTTCTGTATGTTGAGAAATTTTCTAAATAGCATCTAAATAGCATAGAGGTAAATCATGTAGAATTGAGAAATTGATTTTTCTTTTTAGATATATTCTGAGAAATGATCATTTTCAAAGGGAAGAGATGACACACCAGCATCTTTATCAGGAAAATGTTTGTAATGAAGAAACTATTCAGAGTCCCAAGAACTCCCCTCCTCTGGGATTCCAGATTGCATTGTAAAAACCTAAGTGTTTTTAGGATGTGTTGTAACTGCGTTGATTGATGTGAGATCTGTCTCCCTGGGAGGACTGCAAATTCAATCAGTACAGAGACTGAGTCGTACTCATTTCTATGACTCCAGTCACAGGCCATAATAAACACTTGTGAAGGAAGGATAGAAAGAAGGAATTGACGGACAGCATTGGCCAGAGTGGTTTGGAAGGCAGCCTTAAAGTCAAAGTCAGAGACTGAAATCAGAACTAATGTTGGTCTTGGATCTGAGCCCCTAGAGAAGTGTGCCCAGCTGGTTCGGCGTTGCAGCCCTGAGGTCAGTAAACCGGTCAAACTTGTTTGCAATGGCAGCAGCTCATTTGCAGCCAGTTCCTTAGGGTCCTAGGCAGTGTTTCCCACACACAGTGAATACAGAGCCAAAGAAAATGAAGATGACAAAGTTTTACATAATCACCCAAGCAGAAACAAAAAACACTCAGGTTAAACAGAAGTTATTTGGTTTGATTATATAGTCATTTGCTAGGATCTCTTTGCTCTTCAGATTTGATAGTGTGAGTGCTAGAATGTTCAGCCTTATTAGCAACACCTTTGTTTCTTTTATTTCTTCAGATCTATCTAAACAGTCTTGTTATATGTGGAGGTCTTTCTGCCAAGTTGGCTCTTATTAACCAACTGACTCCATGTTAAAGAGACAGAGCTTGTACTAACAGCAGACTCACCGGAAGTTGAGGAGAGAATTACTTTTACTAGCTATTCAGAAAAATTTGAAAATTCATTGCTCCTCAGTAGTTGACTAATACATGCATTTTTAAATCTTAAACAGTAACTGTAGACACATCAAGATCACCTGGGAGAGGATGTTTTGCACAAAGTTAAACCCAAACACAATCCCATGTCAATGCTAAAAAGACCCGTTTGCTCATTTATATTGAGTATAACTACTTCCTGGTCCATGCTCAACCTATTGTAATGACAAATTAGGAAGAAGGAGGAGGTCATTTACCATAAGTCTTTCTTACAGATGGAAACCCTGCCGCTATAGTTGTTAAGTGCTACAACTACTAATGACAAGATCAAGAGTTTGAACACACCAGGTGCCTCTTGGAAATTCTATGGGCCTATAGAGTTGCTAGAAGTTGAAATTGACTGGATAGCAATAGGTTTATGGGTATAGAAGGTAACTGTTACCAGACAGTGTCTCAGATGCCACGCTGTGGACCCATTGAGGTTCTTGCCCCTCACTGGTCAAGAATAAAGTAGGGCACAGAGAATCATTCCCCACAAGCCAAGCTTTATTAAAGAGGCTTGCAAGCAGAGATGGGAGAACCTAGACAACACTAAAATAAAGGTTTTGTCAGTGCCTATAAAGGATTTGGGGAAGGAGTGGGCTCAGTTTTATTCATTTTGGAGGTGGGTGTTTTCAGCAAGTGGCGGGCTAGGGAAATTAGGTGGGTGCAGAAACAGACTTCAAGATGGTTTCCACAGTGAAGGCTTCTGGGACTCTTAGCAGAACTTATTATGGGGTGTTAGACTTGCGCAGTTTTCTTCTCCTCCCTTGGTTCAATTCCTCTGTCCTGATGTAGCTCTCTGGTGCCCTCATTGGAAGTACATATAGCCGTTCCCTCTGTCTTATCTGCGCATGCCTCTGAATTTGGGCTAAACTGACTTTGCTGTAAAACCAAATTTGGAACAATTTAAGCAACTCATCCCCAGGCAATGGTGATAAAACAAGTTGCTTATCACTCTGGAATGTTCCAAGGTGTTGTTAGGTTGGCCCTTCAAGTCTGTGTCTCAAAACTAGGTATTGAAGTTGGGGTATTGTAAAGTAGTTGTAAGTGGACACCAGGGTATTCACATTTTCCTATCTATAGTCGAATTTCAAGCTCCTCATTTCTTGTGGGTCAGGTATGTTAGCTGTGATTCTTTTGATTGCAAGTAATAGAAACCCAACCTATAATGCTTTGTTTACACAGTGTAACCAAAGTTATTGAATCAAGTAATTGGGAACCTGCATTTCGGGGTCCAAATCTGGTAACAGGGATCCCCTCTATTTCCTTCCATCTCTGTTTCATATTTGGGTCAACATGGTCCATATGTTCCCAGAGATGTCTACCAGCAAGCAGTGCCAGGTTATTTCATAATTTCAAACTTGATAACTTAGAGAAAAGAAGGGCATACCCTTTCAGATGACTCTAGGAAGTTTCAGGAACTTAAACCCTGAATTACACTCTGTAGTTAAAGAAATAGAGTGTTCTGATTGACCAGGTCTGGGTGATAGGCCCATCTATAAACCTTTTGCTGTGGTTGAGAGGCTGGGGTGCTCTGATTGGGCAAATCTCAATCATGTATTCATTCTTGCCACCAGAAGTGTACTAAAGAAGCAAGTCAGTTCCCACCTAGCCAATTCCAATCTATGGGGGCTTCATATGTGTCAGACTAGAACTGTGTTCCATAGGGTTTTCAGTGGTTGATTTTTAGGAGTAGATTGCCACGTTTTTCTCGTGCAGGGCTCCTGAGTCCATTAAACCTCCAAACTTTTGGTCAGCAGCTAACCACTGATTGCATTACCCAGAGACTTTTAGAAGCAATGTTAATCCCTTGTAAGATACACAGATGGGACAGGATTCTCACAGAAGAGGTGACGGCTTCTCCCAAAGGCAGGCTGAGCTGACCAACATGACTTCCACTCAGAGCATTTCTTTCTACCTTTTATTGGACTGAAAACTGCTATGTAAAACAATGAATCAAAATGTTCAGTTCACAGTCAAAATTGTAATTAAACAGTCCAGCATTATTGCCAGGAAGATGAGGAGAATTTATTCTGAACACACAGTTCAGGTCTATGGACTCCAATGAATATAGTGAAATATTTGCTAGATAAATAGTAATGAATCCTTCACCCAGATTAATCATTGATTTATTCATTGTTGGTAGCATAGCATCATGGTTAAGAGTAAAGGCCTTGATGTCAGACTTGGTTTAGAACTCCAGTTTTATCACCTAGCTCTGTGAATCTGTGACATAAGCTTGTCATACCTTAGTTTCCTCATCCATAAAATGGGTGAATAACAGTGCCTGTTACACTGTGTTGTTATGAGGATTACAGGAATAAGGTCTTGTAAAGTACTTACATAATTCCTAGCATGGGGTAAGTTCTCAGTGTTCACTATATTCATTCAACACATCTATTTAGTGTCTTCTATGTTTGGATTCCTGGTGGTAGAGTGGTTAAGAGCGATGGCTACTAACTAGATGGTTGGGTGTTCTAATGCACCAACTGTTCTTTGATAACCCTATGGAACAGTTCTACTCTGCCCTGTGGGTCACTAGGAGTTTTTTTGCTTGTTTGGTTGGTTTTATGAGTTCCCATGACAATAAGAAAGATGTGATGAATGTGATTCCTGCTCTGATAGAAACTTGAAATGTTTTAGCAGGGGGAAAAAAAAATGTAAGTCACACTGCAGTGTGATGTAATACAGTAATTTTGCAAAGTCAAGAGGGAGAAAGATTATAGAGACCCTTTCTGTAGATGATTTAATTTGCCTGGGAGCATGAGCAAGACGTACGGTCCTTGTGAAGCAGAGGTGCCTGATAGGGCAGAACAACCTAAGCCTGTTGGTTCTAGGGCAGCACAAGCATCACCTGGGAGCCTGACAGAACTGCAGGGATCTTGGACCCTATCTCGGCCCATTGCTTGGGGGAACACGGGACTTTCAGAGCTAAAACTGGGAAAATCCTAGTGACAAGTTGGTAACCCTAGATTCCAGGCCTGTTGTCTCAGTCTCTCTGGAGACCAGCCAGAGAGTCTGTGCTTTGACCAGCTCTTCAGGTGATTCTCATATACCAAGTATGTGAGAGACTGTTTCAGAGGAGAGCATAGTGTAAGCATAGGCTCAGACTGAGGAGAGAGGCTTATTGAGTTGCACAACCAGCTCCCCCTTGTCAGCAGCTGCCACCTGGGTGCCTACTGCAGCGGGAAAGCAAAACCAGGGACTTCGGTCTCTTGCAGAGGAAACCTCCTCATCTGGTTGGGCTAAAAGGACAGAAAGAAGAGAAGACAGAGTGGAGACTTAATCACCTCAGTTTGTCAGCCTCATCTCCCCTCAGCCTGGGAGAAACTTCCTTTGAGAAGAACGGGAGAAAGAGAAGCGGGAAAATGGATGTGCAGAAGGAAGCAGGGAGGCTTCAATGAGCTGAGCTGACACAGGGCACGCCAGCGGACTCTAGCATACTGACGATTGTAAACGTGGCACGGGACCACACAACCTTCGGTTCTATTCTACGTAAAAAGTGGTGTAAGCCACACTCCAGGGAAACTCTTTTTACAACTGGAGCAAGGAGGTGACCTTACAAAGGGTGTTATGGTTCCAACCTCATCCTCTTTAACATAATCCAGTCTGTTAACTCACAGGCAGAGATTAGGATTTACAGCACAGGAAAATCACAAAATGGAAGGCAATCACACTACTGGGAATCATGGCCCAGCCAAATTACTACACACCTTTTTTTTGAGGGGACACAATTCCATCCATGACATGTGATCACCCGTTTTCCAGCGGTGTAGAAGCTCCAGTCCAGCCAGCGACACCTTGGAAGAAAGCCCTGACAATCTCCTGAAAAAAAAAGTCACACTTTTTTTTTAATCAGTCAGTAAAAAACCCCACATAGCACACCCATGAGGCAGCTATGCACCTCAATCAGCTTGATGGCAACTGGTTTTTAATGTTGGTTCATTTGGAAAGGTGAAGGAAGTAGGGGGAAATCTGAGCAAGAAGGAAGACAAGGGAAAAAAAAATCTCCAAGCTCATCATCTTAAAAAGTTTTACTTCTTAGATACTTGAGACACCTGCCTCCCTTGAAAAGTTGTATTCAACCACTGTCATTCCTGCCCAACCACAAGCATATCTGTTAAAAGGCAGGTTTTATTGTCTATAATTCTAGCCTTCTCAACAGAAGTTTTATAATAAAAAACATTCTGGTCTCAGGCAGAGAATATTTTGGAGCAACACGTTTAACTTTGATATGTCAATTGCCTTAGAAAAATGTGTGTTGAGTAAAACCAGCCACCAGCTACAGTCATCACCCATTCAACTAAACATCACTAAATTCATTCATCTAAATAGTCACTAGTCCATTGACTCTTTCCACAGCTGATGACTAGGGGCGTGGGGGGAGCTCAGAACAAGGATCTCAGCACCTTCTAGATGATAACACTGGTAGTCCCCTCCTTACAACGGAGTTTCGTTTGGTGGACTCTGTTGTAAGTTAGTTCTGATGCAAGTCAAATACCACATTTTGTTTTAGTTTTTATTAATGTTGGCTTTGATTATCAGTATCTATAAATTTGATCTTTACATATTTGTCTTTGGGGGTTGGTACGACAGTGGTACATCAACAATTTACAAGCTACAACACTGTATCTAATACATATTATTATGATTTAACAAAAGGAGGGTTGATGGTATGTGCAGTTCAACAAAAACTGAACATCATAAGACAGGGACGACTTGTATTGGGCTCAGAAATTGGAACAGGATGGACTCAGAAAAATTAAATTAGAAAATTGGGAATCATTAAGACCAACCCTTATAGGTTATAGGCAAGCAAACCCTCATTTCATGCTGATCTGCTTAATAGTGAACACTTACGTGTCCAACTGAAGCAAAAATCATATGAAACAAAGCAAGCAGCATGCTTTGATTTTGTTTGTTCACATTTTATTCTTTTTTGTTTAAAAAAATGCTCATAACAACTTGGAAATATATCTGTGGTCATGACTACAATTTGAAAACCACTGCCATACAGCATCAGAAATGTATTCATGTTAGTGCTATCTTAGCTCCATGACCTTCCTCAAAGTGACATTTTGCATCTATGTTACTTTTTCAAGTTCTGGCATCATTCCAGCCCTCTGCTTGAACATTTGCTTTGAGTTCTGACTCAGAAACAGGGCAGTCATTCTGTAAGAGGGTGAGTGGGAGTCCCCTTCCATGCACAAAACTTTCTGACTCAAAGCGATCCTAGAGGTTGGAGCTGCACTGCACCACAGAGTTTCCAAGGAACACCTGATGGATTTGAATCGCTGGCTTTTGATTAGCAGACAGAGCATGTAACCACTGCACCACCAGGGTTCCCATACACAAGTCCTTCCTGAATCACATGTTCATTCATGTTCATTTGTTGTGAGCTTGCTTGTTGGTTTTTTACTATCTTCTACCATAAGAACCTTCTTTTCTCACTTCTAGTTTGTTTCTCTCCTGCCAGACTAATCCTTCCTGGCTGCGACTTTATTCGGTCAACAAAAGCTTACTCATTGCGAAATACCAAGACAAACAAACAAGTAAAAGTCTCCCTGTGAGGAACTCACAGACTAGAAGAAACAAACAGGTGTAATGAGTCTTATCACGGATTGAATTGTGTGCTCGCCTACAATGAGTGAATCCTTTTGGCTAGGCCTTGATTCCTGGTATTGTGTGAGTTTCCTGTGTGTTGTAAAGCCTACCTTGATCTTGTAAATGAGAGAGGAAAGGTGGCAGTTGTGTCAGCGGGACAGGGCTCCGTCTATGAGTTTGGATTGTGTCTTGACACAATCTCCTGAGATACAGAAGAAAGAAGCACGCATAGAGATAAAGGGTCCTCATAACACCAAGAAAGTGGTGCCAGGAGCAGAGAGCATCCTCTGGACCCAGGTCCCTGCACCTGAGAAGCTCCTTGACCAGAGGAAGATTGAGGACAAGGACTTTCCTCAAGAGTTCACACACAGTAAGCCTTCCTCTGGAGCTGATTCTCTGAATTCGGACTTTCAGCCTACTTTACTGTAAGGAAATCCTGGTGGCATAGTGGGTTAAGTGCTAGGTCTGCTAACCAAAAGGTTGGCAGTTCAAGCCTACCAGGTACTCCTTGGACACTCAATGGAGCAGTTCTATTCTGACCTACAGGGTCACTCCGAGTCAGACCCAACTAGATGGCAGTGGGTTTTTCGGTAAGTTTGTTCAAGTCATCACTTGTGTTTTCTGTTACAGCAGCACTAGATGCCTAAGAAGTGTCATATTGATTAGAGGGACAGAGAAGGTACTCTGGCAACAGCAAAAGATGGGAGGTGGGGATGGTTTCTCAGTAAGTATTTGGGGAAGAAAGTCCCCAACTTTGCCTGAAGGTAAGAGTTGCTATTTCTGGAAGGGATGTGCCAAGGCCTGGAGGCAGGGGAGGATGCCCAGTTACATTTGTCTGGAGTTTGAGGAGGCTGATGGGAGATGAGGCTGAGCTGAAGGGAGAGGTTGAATGAAGGAGGGGCTAGTCTGTACCTCTATAAGCTAGGCAGAGCCATCCACTAACTGCCTGCAGTCGGAAGAAGCAGGAAGGTACGGGATCAGATTTCAGGGTCTCAATCTTCCTTCTTTCTAGTAGACTATGCCCTACCTCAATTCTGGAGTTGTCATCTGACTCCCCAGGGCCTGGTAAAGTGAAACATGCCCAGCAGGAACTCAGTGAATGTTCAGAGACCTTCCAGACCACTAGCTCACACTTATGGCCCAGGACTTGGCAGCTATGCTCAACTGTGCTGTCACCTGCAAGAATCATGCAACGGAATTGCTGTGTTTTGGTAATAACCTGGGGAAATGGATTTTCTCTTTTACAGTGAACTTTTGTCAAAGCTATCCCTTTCTGGAAAGATATTTCAATGGATAAATAACGATTTTTTTCCCTCACCCCCAGATCCTAAACATAAAGAAAATAGCCAAGCCAAGTGCTGTTGAGGCATAAAAAATAGACGTGTAAAGATAATTGACTTGGTCTTATGATGTTTCAGTTTTACAGTTCTTATTAGCTGTCAATACTCTATCACAACTTCAGGTCTGGGATTATTTTTAATACCTTCTTCTAAGTATGAAAATCATTAAACAAATAGTTGAATATCAGAGCTGAGGGGTCTTATTGAATTCATTCTGGCTCGTTCCTCTTATTTTACATTTGAGGGCAGTAAAATCGAGTTAACTTTATATGTTGCTTCAAATAATTTTGTATCAGAATGAAAATCAATCAGAAAGTTATAACTCAGGGAGCTTTCCTTTCTTTGTATATCTCTCTTCAGTCCTAAAAATGCATGCATGTCCTATGATAAAATTTGGATCACAGTGTTTATACATTTGTATCTTGCCTTTTCCACTCAATGTATTTTGAATATTTATCTCCATTTCTTTAATTATTATGCCTACATCTGTTATTCACATTGTTACATATTTAATAGCTACACAGTATTTCACTATACAAATTACCATTGTTTATTAAACCTATTCCTAGTTGTTGGACATTTAGGTTATTTCGAGCTTTTACTGTTGCTATGAAAAACAAAATCTTTGCACATAAATCACGTGGCTTCTCTCTGATTATTTCTTAAGAATTGCTGGTTTGATCAAAGCACACAGGCATGTTTAAGTCCTGTCATGTGTATTACTGAGTTGGCGTGCCCAGAAAAATTGCACAGAATTGCCTTCCTACAAGTAATACGTGTTTCATATCTTTTTGAAATCCTAACAGCTTTCCACTAGCAGGTCAGTTATTCCAGTTAACTTAGAGTTCAGTTCAGTTTTGCACTAATTTTCATTATTTAAAAAACACTAACAACTGTGATGCAACTAGTATTGTGGGAAGCCAAAAGTTCTTATTCTCAAAATTTAAGAGACTCTATAAGAGCTTAGGGCCCCTGATGGCTCAGTGATTAGGAACTCAGGCTGCTCATTGTACAGAATCGCAAAATGATGGAATCAACCTAGGTGCTCATCAACAGATAAATGGATAAACAAACAATGATTTACTCACACAGTGGAATACTATAGGATGACAAAGAGCAATGATGAATTTGGGAAATATATGGAAGACCCTGGAATGCCTTATGTTGAGTGAAATTAGTCTCAAAAGGGCAAATGTATGAAATTACTACATATATGTGTATATATGTAAACAGACTACTATATATATATAAACAGAGGCTACTATATATAGAGAGAGAGACAACTCTCTCTCTAAACAACAACACAAAAGCAAATCACTGCCATCGAGTTGCTTCTAATTTATAGTGACCCTGTAAGTCAGAGATAACTGCCCCATACAGTTTCCAAGGAGCACTTGGCAGATTTGAATTGCCAACCTTTTGGTTAACAGACGTAGCTCTTAACCACTACACTGCTAGTTTCTGCTGTTACAGAGAGTCAAGAAAAGATTTAAACACAGAGGAAAACAGTTTTTGATGGTGACAAGGGTGGGGAAGGAGAGAGAGGGGAATTTACTTTTAGAAATAAATAAAAGAGCTCCACTGCTAACCAAAATTTAGGCAGTTCAAATCTACCAGCACCTTCTTGGAAACTCTATGGGGCAGTTCTACTCTGTCCTACAGGGTGGCAGTGAGTCAGAATGGACTGGAAGACAATAATTTTTTTTTTAAGTAAGAGCTCAGGGAAAAATGTGATCAAATGGGAAACATCAAGGTGTTTTCCTGTAGGGGTCACTGTAACTATCAATTTATGCCTGCAAGGAAATGTAAAACAGCCACATATCTACGAATGTAGGCACGCTCATTTTTAATGCTGAATTCATCTATATTCCTTAAACCGTAAAAGGAATAATATTAATAAGATCTGGCAGCCAGATTGCATCACAATGCCAAGTTCTCCATAAACGATACATACAACGCTCTCCTTTCAATATGCTGCTTAGAAATTGATAAAAAGATAAGCTACTCTTGCGAAACACACTTATGCTTGCTTTTAATAGAGGGAGCATTAGCTAATGGCCTAACGCCTGTAAAGTATTTGCACTGCATATGCTGACTTGAAAAGAAGGAAACATTCATTGCAGTGGAGGATAGGATCCCCTCCCTCCACCTTTCTCTTTTCCTGTGGATCCCCTGTGTTCTGCTTCAAAATGTACATAGAGCACAAAATCAGATTTTAGAATACGCACTCTAACGTGTCATTTGAGTCCAAAGGAGTGCTTTGTAATTTTTATTAATACAGTCAAGCATGATTCTGATCTTCCAGGACTCAGCCAAACAGCCTGTGCAGAAACACCTTTGCAAAGTATCTCGAAGACTTGGAGCAGGAACAGGCCAGGTGCTTGCTGCTCAGAAACGTGCCAGCCCTTTCTATAAAGCTAGAGGCTTTCCCATTGTGAAATGCAAAGCAGCCAGCTGTTTTCCATCACCCCAAGCCCCTCGCATCCGGTGGAGGCGGAAGGAGCTGGGAGGTATTTCTTTACTCTCAGCTTTTGCGTGTCTCTTATTTAACTGAACGCGGTGGTAGTTGTTCTGTGACTGCAGAGCCACGCGGCGCAGGCCTCTCTGTACCTTCTGGGCAGACGGCCGAGCTCAATCAAGAGCTCTGTCTATGGCAGGGAGAGGCTCAGGGTTCCGGGAAGCGGAAGGAGCCGGTCTAGGAAACTGGGATGTGTGGTGCTGAGGCTTTATCTCAAACTTCAGATGCGTGGAGACTTGTACGTCGCCGGTGGCGCATCATAACCTGCACTAAACTTTTGGCTCCCCTCCACTCCTCTTCCATAGGCCTCCGCTACCCCAGTACCGAGATTTGCAAGTTTTAGAAACTCAGTCACTTGTCGGAAGCCAGATTTAGGTAGGGAGAAGGACTGGGGGGCCAGAGGGAACTGGTTCCAGCCGTCTTGGCAGGGGGCCGTCTCTGGGCTCCGACGCGGCAGCCTGGGAGGAAGTGCTTGGAGCCCCAAAGACCCTAGACCTTTGCTCCCCCCTCTTTCGTCCCCTGGCGCCATTGGTCTGCAGCGGCCCAAGGGCTGACTCCGGCAGAAGCCGGGTCTGCGGGTTCGAGACGCCCCGCCTCCTCTTGCAGTTTAGAGCTACAGCGCCACCAGGAAACTTTCCATTCAGTCTTAGTCTGCGGTCGCTGCTGAGGTTTATGGAACTTCCGAAGCAAGGTCCAGTCAGGTCCTTAGTTTCCAACTAAGGACGCGCCTGCCACCTGCCTGGGCCACCTCCAAACCAGGAGATCCCACTCTCCTGTGAAGCACTGATTCCCCCCAACTTTTTACGCGCGGCCTGACTGGCATCTGGCTCCCTTGCCAAGCGGCGCGGAATTCTTCTGGAGGTGGTTAACGCTCCCAACCTCTTGGCTCGCCTTCCTCCCGCAAGCGAGTGGACGAGCCTGGATCCGGAGTGCACTTGAGAGTCCCCAGCGCTCGTGACTCGCCCCGCCTCACAGCCAATTGAGGAAGGGCAGATCCCTGGGGGTCCAGGCCTCTTACTTTGAAACTCAAGGTGCGTGGCGTCTTGGCTTTCAAAACCCGAGTTCCAGTCGCAGATTGTCCGGGCAAAGGGCTGGACAGAGGATCCGAGTTCTCCCGATCACGTCGCCCCGTCGGTTGCACAGCGCACCATGGCCAGCTGCTGTTGCCTGTCGGCAGAGGAGAAAGAGTCGCAGCGCATCAGCGCCGAGATTGAGCGGCAGCTTCGCCGCGACAAGAAAGACGCTCGCCGGGAGCTCAAGCTGTTGCTGCTGGGTGAGTGGCTGTGTGTCTCTGACCGTTGCTTCCGGGTGGTCCCCTCCGGGCCCTGCACTTGCAGAGACCCCCGCAGCGCCTGGCGTCTAAGAGGCGCTGCGCCACCTCCTCCATCTCGTCAGGGTCTAGCTGGTGCCCACAACTTTGGGGGCTCCAGCACCTCTCCTTTCTGAAACTTCCTGCTGGACTAGTTTTAAAGGCACCTTCTTGCATACCACAAATGGGGCTGAGACTAACACCTACTTTCCTTAACCTGTTCCTGTTTGCCTTTTTTAAAGCCACCCTCCCTGCAAGCACACACACTTCTGTAGAACCCCAGTTTGGTTTGGGGTGAGGGTGGTTACCGCCTGATCCACATCTTGGGCTCAGCTCCAGCTCAGACCCTTAATCTCTCAGTCCTAAAGAAAGTGCTGTTGACCGGGAATCACTTTGTGCTGAACTCAGCTAACTTGCTTAGGACATCACGTTCAGTCATGTTGTAGGTCTTTTTTGTTACGTGCCGCCGAGTCAGTTCTGACTCATAGTGACTCCGCGTGATAAGAGGAGAACTGCTCCACAGTCAGAGATGGCCAATTCTTTCTCCTGTGGCCACTGTATCCCCAGAGTGCCTGAATGAGTCAGGTACTACTTCTATTATACAGAATTAAAAACTGAGGCATGGAAAATAAATGGACTTGCCCTGATTGAGAAAAGTCGGGTGATACATGGGGGTGAAGCCCAGACTGTTGAACCTCTTTCTAGATAGACTCTGTGACCTCCTCACCGACCTCCTGGAACTCCCTTTAGTGAAGTCCCTCTGTTTGTAACTGATGCCAACTTCTGTTGCCTGCCTTGCGTTGCCCCATTTGCTGCTGCTAATTCTTAAGCAGACTTTTCTGATCTCTCTGCAAAGATCTACGGAGGATATCCACTTTGAAAAACAGGTAACGGTTTAAGGTTTGCCCAGTTTATGCCAAAGGTTAAGGATCCTACCTCCTCTACTCTCTAGAATCCTCTTGACTCCACCGACTTTTTAAGGCATGTTTATGTTTTCCTGCTTCAGAACCTGGAGATCAGAATGTCAACTGTCGAAATCTTTCTATAGCCCATAATATTTCAACTTTTTTTCTTACTCCTTCCATCCTTAGGACCTTCATTTTATTTCTGCTCATCTCTGAGGAGCTTGTCATCTCTATGACAACCATCCTGCTAGAAACAGTTTCCAAACTACTTGGAGCTCTCAAGCACCCCAGGGACAGACTTTAAAGGCTTTGACTTCTTTTATCTTTAAGGGACTGGTACATACTTCCATTTTTCTCTTCTCAAGATAAAGGAAAAAGCAATGACTTGAATAGAAGTGTCAGGCCTCTAGGGAAGTGTGTATGTTGTTTTGAAGTCATGCAGTCTCAGTGAAAATGGACCTGTATCTCTTATAGTGGATGCATTAGATGGTTCTGGCAAAAATTCCACTTTGTAAACGGGAGTTTGGGATCCTGTAGGTAGGTAGGGTCCTGGGTGGTGCAGATGGTCTGATGGACCAAGAAGGGAAAGTATGAGTTGTGCTTCCATAAAGACGACAACCAAGAGAACCCTAAGGAGCACTGCTCTGTGACCAGTAACATGTGAAGCTGCCATGAGTTGGAATCAATTTGACAGTGTTTTCTTTTTGGCATGGAGAATGGAATTACCCCAAAGCCTGTCACAGTAAAGCATGCTTTTGCAACAAAACCCTTGGAGGATGTTTCCAAAGTTGATTCAGTGGAACTGTTTGTGCTTAATAAAGAGTAGGGATCAGTATCTGGTAGGGAAAGATAGCAGCTGTTGTCTGGTTAAACCAAAAACCAAACCCAATGCTGTGGACTTGGTTCCAACTCATAGTGACCCTATAGGTCGGAGTAGAACTGTCCCATAGAGTTTCTAAGGGGTGCCTAGTGGATTTGAACTGCCAACCTTTTGAATAGCAGATATAGCACTTCACCAGTATGCTGCCAGGGTTTCCATTGTCTGGTTAGGGCCAGTAATTACAAGAAGTCATCCAGACGCTTCTCATGGGAAGGAGATGGGGAGAAATAAGGGAGATTTTAGTAGAGTGAAGTCCTTGTCAATTCTTTGGATGAAACAAAACAAAACAAAACTCATTGCCTTCAAATTAGTTTTGGCTCACAGTGACCCTATGGGTTGGAGTTGAACTGTCCCATGGGGTTTCCAAGGAGTGCCTGGTGGATTCAAACTGCTGACCTTTTGGTAGCTCTTAACCATGGCCCTACCAGGGTTTCCTCCCTGGATAAAGGTAGGAGAAAAAATAATTCTGATTAAGAACTGTAGAAGCAGAGTGTGTGAACAATAGCAGTTAAATGGAAAAATGTGATCTTTCATGGATTTCAGTGTTAAATGAAGCTTAGTGAAGTGCTGATTTTAATCAGAATGAGTGCCTCCAGCAACTCTGGTGGCTTGTTTTGGATGCAGACCTCACAGTGGAACTCTTTGAAAGGAATCAGTATTTAATGTAGGCTGGTTTAGAGGTTAAAATATGTATGTAGGCCTGAGTTCTACCCTCGGCTCTGTTTCCTAGCTATGGACTCACGTCCCTGGGTCATCTGGCAGTAAGAGCTAAATGAATGTCACCTTTTATGGCCAGTTTCAGCTGCTGGTGGAGTGTCATTTTTGATTCCAGTTGATCAGTTCAGCTGTAGGTTGCATGGCCAAAACTGTACTCGTGTTAACTCCATGGGCGTAAGTGTAGGGCTTTCATTGGCTGTTTTTTTTTGGAAGTTATTCACAAGGACTTTCTTCTAAAGCACCTCTGTGTGGACTTGAATCTCCAACCTTTTGACTGGCAGCTGAGAGCATTAACTGTTTGCACCACCCAGGAACTTCTTGGATTGCATGGCGATTTATGTCAATTGCCCAGTTGTACTTTAGAAGAAGTATTTTGCTTTGAGTTTCCCTTGCTGTTTTCTGAGCTGTCATCTGCATTTTTAGAGTCTTTCCATTCCACTTACACTAAAGAGTTGAGAAATCTGGGTACCCAGAAGTTTTATTGGGTTAGTTATAAAAGATATGGTTTAAAACCAACAGTCATGGTCGTGGTCTGGAAGTCAGCTAGACAAAATGGTGCTGATGTCTGGGCATCTAAGGAGGTGACAGAATTTTCCTGCTCTATGAAGAGGAAAAGGACTAAAATGGCAAATCTATTTATATTCCCTTCTTATTAGCTGAGTTCATTCCAACAAGCTTTTCCAAAGTGCCAGGCAGGTGCTCAGTGCTGGTGATCTTTCTAGAGACTTGTTCACATGTAACTGAGGAAGATGGTCATAAAAGCTTAATAAAGACTGAGAGGTGATATGGGCGGTGTATGAAGGGGTTGCTCTAGGAAGACCTGAAGAAGGGGGCATCTGAGTAAGGTCTAAGTGGGGAGAGGAGATGCTGGTGGCTGTCCCCATGCCGAGGCTTGCACAGGACATGCACAGACTACTCCCCACCTACCTAAGGTGTTTTCCAAGTCTTGGGTAAATATGAAGAATCATTTATGTGCAAGATCGCTTTGATTTTAGTGTTTTATCTTAGTCACTTGTGTGAATGTTTTGTCCACTATGAAATAGGTATCAATATTGAAATGCTTATTTATTATGCCATAATGTAGCTTAGAAAAGGGTCCCTGGGTGACACAAATGGTTAGGCTCTTGACTGCTAGATGAAAGGTTGATGGTTAAAACCCCCAGAGGTGCCTTGGAAGGCAGGCCTGTGATCAGCTTCCCGAAGGTCACAGCCTTGACAACTCCATGGAGGAGTTCTGTTGTGACACGCACAGGGTGGCCATGAACAACTGGCAACAGTAACGTATTTTAGAAAAGGGGATGACATGGCTTGTCTGTGGCTTCATGTCCATCCTGCCTGGTAGGGGGAACCCACCAAAAGTAGCAACAAACCAACTTCACTAGCTACCAGGCTGCCATCCATCGTGTGGTCATCCTTGGAGGCCTCCATGACTTCTCAAGAGACAAATGCATGTTCTTCCTCCCATCTTTTTCTTTTCTTTAATGAATAGAGAACCTTTTGAAATAATAGACTTTTACCGTTTGTAACTTTCCGTGTAGCTTTAAGGTATCATTTATGTACAATGAAAGGTGCCTGTTTTAAGTGTACAATTCAGTGTGTTTTGACAAACAGGAATAGTTAATGCCACCTGTACCACAGTCATGGTGGACAAGAATCCCGTCATCCCAGAAAGTTCTTGTGTCCCTCTGCGGTCTCTGTCGTCCTCCAAAACAGTTGTTTAAACATTTTACTTGGAAACAATTGCAAACACATAGCGCATTTGCAGGAGACCCTGGGTGGCACAAATGGTTAAGGGTTCGGCTGCCGGCTGAGGTGTTCGTTGGTGGTTTGAATCCATCCCAGAGGCACCTGAGAAGACTGGCCTGGCAATCTGCTTCTGAAAGGTCACACAGCATTTCAAACCTCCGTGGAGCCCTTTTCTTTGTATGCTTGGGGTCACCGTGAGTCAGAATCTACTCAAAGGCAACTATCAACAACAACTACCACATAACGTTTGCAACAAGAATAGTCCCAAAAGCCCCAGGTATATTCTTTTCCCAGTCCCCCTATTATTAACATTGTATCCCGTTTTCTTTCTCATTTGTATGTTTTTTGGAAATGTTGGGAGATCAATTGTATATCCTATCATCTTTCCCCTTAAGTACTTCAGTCTGTTTTTCCAAAAATAGGAATAATCTCGTATGACCACTTGTGATGTGTCAGTCATTTTAATCTTCTTAAAAATGTATATAACAAAGCATTCGCTATTTTAACTGCTTTACATTGTACAATTCAGTGACATTAACTGCATTCTTCATATTGTGCTGCCATTACCACTATCCATTTCCAAAAGTGTTTCATCCTCCCAGAAAGAAAGTCAGTATCCCTTAGCCGTAATTCCCATTCTTCCTCCCCTTAACCACTAGTAACCACTGGTGAACTTTTGTCTCTCTGCAAATATCCCTTAGTAAGTCTAATCTTGGTACAATATTTTTGTTCAATCTATTATCCATGTCCCACTTTTGCAGATTGATCCCTGATGTCCTCAGTGACATTTCCCCTACCTGCAGTACTGGGTCTAGGATAGGATCAGATATTTCATTTAGTTTTCATGTTTTGTTTAGTTTCCCTTAATCTGTAACATTGCCTAAGCTTTCTTTGCCTTTATGCATTTATATATTGATTATTTAAAATATATATATTGGATTTTTGAAGAATACTGTTTGTCTTGGTCATACAGTGCTACTATAAGAAAAATATCACAGTTGGATGTCTTTAACAAAGAGAAGTTTATTGTCCCACAGTCCAGTATGCTGGAAGTCTGCATTCAGGGTACTGATTCCAGAGGCAGGCTTTGTCCCTTTGTTGGCTCTGGAGGAAGATCTTTGTGATGTATCCTTCTTTCCTTGGTCTGGGAGCATCTCAGTGTAGGAACCTCCGGTCTAATGGATGTCCTCTGCTCCCGGCACTGCTTTGTAGTGCTGTGAGGTCCCTGTGTGTCTCTGTAAATTTCTCTCTTTTATATCTCAGAAGAGACTGGCATAAAACACTATCTAATCTTATAGCCCTTATTAGCATAACTACTGTTAACCCACCTTGTTAAATCATAGTGACGGAATTTACAACACATAGGAAAATTCCATCAAGTAACAGAAAGGTGGACAATCACACAATGCAGGGAAACATGGCCCAACCAAGTTGATACACACATTTGGGGGGGCACATAATTCAACTTATGACACTGTCCCTCCCCTGTTTTGATAGAGGGCTCTTCATTTTGGTTGTGTCTGATGAATAATTACAGAGATTCGAGTTGTGTGTTCTTGACGGGAACACTGAATGGTGATGTGTCCTTCCCAGGGGATCACATATGGAGGCACACAGTGTCCATCTGTCCCTCCTTGGTGATATGAATTACATCATCTGGTCAAGATGTTACCTGTTTTCTGTACTTTTTTTTCCCCTTTGTGACTAATAAGCTGTCTAAGACTTACACACTGTCCGAGTTCATGCAAACATCCTCCTCTGCATCCAGAATTCCCTCTAGAGGTAGTATCCACTGATAATTCTCGCCTGATCCGATCTCTGTACCCGATAACTGCAGAATGACAGTGTTCCTACCCTAGCACTGTCTCCACACTTACCGTGTGGCACTCAGCGTGCGACTGCCAGCCTTCCTTTCTCTACTCCGTGTGTATGTCTGTATGTTTGTCTTTATGTATCTCTTATCCATATGGACTCATGAATTTCGGGATTTTCTTCCTCCTGATGGTTTTCATTTTCCTCCCCATAGTTAATCATTTTGGTGTTCAGATTGTCCCAGGATTGTGCAGTGGGAACCCTTTTAAGTTGACTACTTTGTTGCCATGACATACCCTGATTTTTTTTTAAGTACTTCTTTAATTTCTGGCATAGCAAAATGTTCTACATGCGTCTTGTACTCACCCTGCCCCAGTTCTAGAATTAGCCATTTATCTGAAGGGTTCTTTTTGGTTTTAGTGGAAAATAACCCCTTTTCTTTCAAGATGCATATAGCTACCTGAAATAAAGATACCAAGTCCACTAATTCAAATCAATCACTAGTATCTGCACACCTGAAGAAGGAAATCTCCAGTGCATATAGTGTGAGGGTCAAACTTTTTAGGTTTTAAAAAGTCTAAAGCTGTGAGCAGATATAAATGGAAAAAATCTGATGGTGGGCACAAAGCTGTGTTATAACCCTAACGGTCTTTTTTTCTTTAAAAATGCTTTTGTGACTGTATCACCTTTTGTGACTGTATCACCTTTTGCTTCCTCTTTACCCATGGTTATCTGAAATCCAAGTGAAAATGTTTTATTGTAAGAAATCCCATGTGTAGGGTTGGAAAGAGGGAGGTGGCGAGATGAGAGAACACAGAGAGAGTTTTCCAGTGAATTGGTGAAGCAAAGTTACTGTGTTAACAAACACCAAGGAGTGATTAGTTGCCTTTAAGTGAATTCTGACTGATGGCAACCCCATGTGTGTCAGAGTAATTGGTGCTCCAGAGGGCTTCAATGGCTAGATTTTTAGAAGTAGATTGCCTGGGCTCAGAAGTAGATTCCAAGGCACCACTGAGTGGGCTGAAACCATTAACATTTTGGTTAGCAATGACTATATTAGCTGTCTGCACCACTCAGAAACTCGGTTGCTAAACACTGAATTTGAAATTCAAGCCAAAGGAGACTTTGGTGGAAGGGTCTCTGGGTGGCGCAAACAGTTCAGCACTGGGCTATTAACTGAAAGGTTGGCAATTTACACTCACCCTGAGGTGCCTCAGAAGACAAGCCTGGCTGTCTGCTTACCAAAGGTCACAGCCTTGAAAACGTGTGGAGCAGTTCTACTCTGTACCCATGGGGTCGTCATGTGTGAGAACCAATTTGACAGCAACTTTCAAGAACAGCAGTGGAATTGACCAACCACTGAATCTCATGGAATTAGAAGAAGAATCATCAGGACTGGGTAAGAGCAAGAGCCACGGCAGTTCTGGGACTCTCAGCTGCTGGCATTTATCCATTTTCTCAAGCACACAGCCATCAGCATGACTGGACTCCACTCCTTTCCAAGCTGGAGAGCTCTCTGAGCCACTCTCATGTCCCTATGAGAGAATGAATCCTAGTGTGGTTCCAGCGTATCCTCTGGATGGGAACATTGTAGAGATGTCTATCACCGAAGCGCAGGGATCCCTGGTGAGCTAAGTGCTGCTGCTGAGTAGGACACCAGTGTCAGAGGAAGCTGGCCTGCTGGCAGCAACCGAGGGCCTCCGAAGGTGGAAGGGACCACCGGAGCCTCTGCAGGAGCCCTACTTTCAATTATGAGCAGTTAGTACTGGCTGATTGGTCAATTAATAGGTCAATATGTTGACTGAGGTCCTTGGTTGCAGAGCATTTAAGAAGAAGAACTTTTTGGAAAAGGGAGCAGGAAACTCTCAGAATTGATGGGAACAAAGAGCAGGCTCAGCAAATGGCAAGATACAAGACAGTCTTAAACCACAGTGCATGCCGGTGTTGGACCGGGCTGCCAGGGACACAGCAAAGGGACTCTATGCAGGATGCTTACCTCCACTGCAACGCTGCAAATCGTCTCTGACGTCTTCTGCATTCTTGTGTCACTTTTCACAGTTTCAGACCATCTGAGTGGCTGACCCTGGGTCACCTGTCAGTGTGCAAGTGCCGGGAAGCTAGAAGAAAGTGTGGTGTAGGAGTTAGGAGCACAGTGTCTGAGGCCAGGCGGCCTGTGTTTAAATTCTTGACTCCTCCACTGATCAGCTGTGTCCTTGTAAGTGCCTTAGTTTTCTCAGCTGTTTAATTGGGGATAACAGCCCTATGAGGTGAATGCTATTATGATCATTAAATGAGTGACTGTTTTTAAGTTGTTTGAGTAGTGAGTGGTGCATAGTAAGTGTGATTTATTTTGAATGGTTCTTAAGTAAAAATCTGCCAGCCTTAGGCTTCTACCCCAGGGAGGCGAGGTAGGCTCCCTCCTGCATTTGTTGGAATTGGGTTCCCAGATGCTTACCGAAAACAAACCAAGTCTGCTGTTGTCGAGTCAATTCTGACTCATAGCGACCCTATGAGGCAGGGCAGAACTGCCCCATAGAGTTTCCAAGGAACAGCTGGTGAATTTGAATTGCTGATCTATTGATTTGCGGCCGTAACACATAAGCACTACACCACCAGTGTTTTTGCACAGATGCAAGTCAGCCCCAATTGATAAAAGTTGACAACAAAATCGTGAGACCTCATATAAAGGAAGAAAGAAGCATAGCCTTTTCTAAATGAACTGGTAAGTGCAAACTGAAAGAAAATTCTGATGTCATCAATGTCAGTGTCGTGGATTGAACTGTGTTCCTCCAAAAGTATGTGTAGAAATGTGTGTAGCCGTTTGGCTGGGCCATGATTCTTGATATTGTGTGATGTTCCTTTATGCTGTAAACTCTGTTTCTGTGATGTTAAGGAGGGAGGATGGGTGGCAGTTGTGTTGATGGGACAGGACTCAGTGTGTAGGATTGTATCGTGCCTTGGGGCAGCCTCTTGGGCTATAAAGGAAAAGGAGGCAAGCAGAGATTCGGGGTCCTCATATCATCAAGAAAGCAGTGCCGGGAGCAGCGTGTGTCACTTGGAAAGGACTGGGCTTGCTGCACCTCAGAAGCTTCCAATCCAGAGGAAGACTGAAAACCAAGGCCTTCCTCCACAGGCAGGAGAAAAAGCCTTACCATGGGGCTGACACCCTGAATTTGGAAGTTTAGTCTATTTGACTATGACAAAATAAAATTTCTCAGTAAAGCCATCCATTTGTGGTGATTCTTTTACAGTAGCACTAGCTAGCTAAGACAATAAGCTTTAGGAGAACTTAGGCATGAAATGAAAAGGAAGCAAGGGCAGAAGTTGTCTTTAAATATTAAAACATTTAATATTGGTACAGTTGATTTCTTGATTTTTTTTTTTTAATCGTGCCTTTATTCAATAGGGTTGTGAACATTTTGTTCACATATCCTGTCATCCCCTTGAGCTCTATAGCTATCCACTGGAATTTCCTGTAGGGGTAAAACATTTCCCAAATCTGATGAATTTCTGTTTCTGTTTCTGTTTCTTTTTCTCTCAGGCTCGGCCTCATTGTTCTCCTGCATTTCAGCAAAGTCTTCCTAATTTCTCAGTGTCACATTGGACCCTCTTTGATCCATTCTCAAAAGAGCACTCAGAAACCTAGAAACCAAACCCATTGTCAGAGTTGATTGCAACTCATAGCAATCCTGTAGGACAGAGTAGCACTACCCCATAGAGTTTTCAAGGAGCACCTGGCAGATTTGAACTGTTGACCTTGTGGTTAGCAGCCATAGCACTTAACCGCTACACCACTAGGCTTTCCAAAAGAGCAACCAGAGTGATCTTTGAAAAGAAAACTTGAATCGGATTGTATCACTCCGCTACTGGCAGTCTTAGGCCTCTGGGCATAGAACAGTTGGGTTACTTTGGTACCTTCTGTCCCTCTAGAGAGTGCCTCTTAGACTTAAGGAGTCTGTTAGAGAATAGGACATGGTGAAGCAGACTGAGCTATATTGTAGGAACTGTGAACAAAAAGGAAACCAACAGCAGAGGATGGTGAGAAATAATAAAGCAAGACTTAGAAAGCTGAGACTTAAAGCCAGGAGAAATCTATTAGTTCATGACTCAGTTCCTTTTAGCAGGATCTGTTTTTCCGCTGGTCAGGGATCGTTCAGTGTAGAGGTCCTGCCTTCCCCATGGGAGACCCTGGTTCAATTTCCAGCCAATGCACCTGATGGGCAGCTACCACCTCTTGGTGGAGGCTTGTGTGTTGCTTTGATGCTGGACAGGTTTCAGGAGAGTTTCTTGACTCAGACAGACTACAAACTACAAAGAAAGACCTAGAGATTTACTCCTGAAAATCAACCAGTGAAAACCCAATGGTCATGATAGCTTGATCCATAACCTATTATGGGGGTGGGGCAGGACCAGGCAGAGTTTAGTTCCATTGTGCATGGGGCTGTCATGAGACAGTAGTGACTCTAGGACAGCTAACAAACAGCAACACCTTTTTTTCCAAGAAGTTCTTGATCCCAGGAACATAAAAATATCCAAAGTAAATGTGTGCCTCTATAGCCCCACCCCCACTGCCTTTTCCCCACCTCCAAGGACCAGCTTCTGCTGTGCTGCCAACCTCCTGTCTGAGCTCAAGGCACCTTTCTGCCTTCCCAAGGTCACTGATTAGAAGGAACATGTACTTCCCAGAAAGATTTATGGATAGGAGTGTCAACAACATGGGAACTCTCTTGGTTGTCTTCTCAGACAGCAGGACCTGACACGAGGCCAGACCTCAGCTGCTTTTTGTGGTGGTGGGAGGCTCTGAGTACTGGGGTGTGACCATGGGCAGCATAGTCTTTCTTTGCCTTTGTCCTCACCTGTAAAACAAAAGGTTTGAAGTAGGTAACCTCTAGGGTGATTCTAACTTAGCACTGGCTGTCTTCTACCAGTGGTTCTCGAGTGTGGTCAAGGGACCACCAGGAATGTCATCACTACCTGGGAACTTAGTAGAAAGGCAGCTTCTCAGTCCCCATGATGACCCTCTGAATCAGAAATTCTGCAAGTGAAACTAGCGAGCTGCGTGTGAGTAAGACCTACAGGTGATTCTGATGCATAGTCAAGTTTGAAAACTTCTGTTTTTATAGCATTGGCCTGGAGCTGTGGAGCTGACTCCTTCTGACTGCTGTCTGGATGGGAAGGCCAGCCTTCGAGAAGATATCCAGGAGACCCCTAAGACTTACCTGCCTAGAGGATGCTCTGTTTCTTGAAATTTCACGTTTCCCCCTCATCAACTTGGTGAAGAGTCTTTAGGGTCTGAGCTGTGTGATTTGTAGAGGATTTTGAGCATGTGCCCCAAGGTGCCAGGCTGGTGGGCAGAGAGGAAGAGCAAGCACGTATATAGCTTTTACCTTACTAAGGATCACAGCAGAAAGCAAAAGGTAGACATCTTTGTAGAGACCCTTGCACTTTAATGTACTACTCAAAAAGTTGTAATCACTTTCTGTCAGGGACTTAGTGGTGCTAAGAAAGAATATCCTAATAGCAGCCACCATGTATCCGTCTTCTCTTTGAAAGTTTGCCTTCCATAGAGCATTGGCTGGTATCTTCATCCAGAAAATAATATTCTTGGCTGTCAAATACTTTTATTTGAATTAAATGACTTTCTGATAAGCTTTTCTATTTTGTACCTTTTTTTAGTGAGTGAGAGGAAAAGAGAAAATTTATTGTTCACTGTTTTGCCTAGAAGGCATCTTCTGTATTGTTTGTGATTTTCTTCAGTCATCTGCATCTAGAATATCCATGCTTAACTGTCTCAGACCTGGTACGATAGTAACTCATCTCCTAAATTTTTGTTCCTATTGTTCAGTGACTGTGTAATTGAGAAATACAAGTTAGTTGTATTGCTAACTAATATCAAACAAATGAAGTAATAAATGATCTGCAGAAGCATCATGCAATCCACATAGTGGCTTAAGTCATAGTAGTCTGTCTGTCAGTGACACAGTGAGGTTGTGCACCAGTACTAATTTCCTGCTTGACAAGTGCAGAAATTGAGAGTAAGCACTGAGAGACATCTATAATAATCTGATTATGATGATGGCATCTAAGGGTATTTTTGTAGCATTTGTAGATATATCAGTTTGTAACTCGATGGCAAGTTATAAAACTGGGCTCTTATCACAGAGAGTTTGAGAAACACAAATATAAGCCCTTTGTGTTTTTCTGTTGTTGTTTCTTTTTATTATGATTGAATGAAAAGGTACATTCCCATATAAATTTGCATGCCCACCTATATGCAGCTCCTGCTGCTCTCCCTGCCCGGTGACAGCACACTCTTCGTCTCTGCTCCATACATGTCTTATCCTTCCAACAATCTCTTATCTCCTACCCTCCACCCACTCCCATTCCTCCAGTGAGAGGTCAGCAGGACAACATCCTATAGATGCATAGAACCATAAAGTGCACACATGATATAGTCACTATGTGTTGCCAAGTCCAATCCATTCCTGTCCAAGAGTTGACCTCCATTATGATTTATGGACAGGGACAGCATCAGGGCCAGGGGCCATGCCTTCCAGGGGAACTCTGAGGCCCCTGGACCATCAGTTGCAGTCTTTTAATGGAGATCTCAGGGTGCACCGGTTCTTCCAGTGACAAGTTGATGTAGTCACCCACTCACATGGGTCTCTCTTCTGGGTTCTCTTTCCCCCATGTCGTTTTTTTCCTTGGTGATCATCTTTTCCTGCTGAGTTGGGACCATTTGCTGTATCCTCAGATGGCAGCTTGGCAGCTTTTAAGACCCCAGATGCCACTCACCAATGTGGGGTGCAGAGGACTGTCTTAGCAAAACACTAGTTGTGCCAGTTGGCCTCGATTTCCCCTGACAGCATGGTCCCTGGGCCCCTGCTCCTGCTACTCTGTCCTTGCAATATGGGGTTAAGATGGGAGGAGTAATCGTGTTATGTTGAAGTCCATTTAATATTGGTCTTCTTTCTAATGTGTGCTGTCACAGATTTCACCCAATCAAATTTCTATCAACTACCTAATCTAACCACCCTATCCTTCCTCCTCCCCACCCTTGCAGCTGTCAAAGAGTTTTTCGTCTATGCATGAGTCTGTCTTTAAGTTCTTATCGTAGGGGTCTCATACAATATTTGTCCTTTTGTCGCCAACTACTGTCACTCAACATAATGTCCTCTAGTTGAAACCAGGTTATGAGATGTTTCCTGCTGTCATCGTTGTTCTTTATCATTGCGTAGTGTTTCATTGAGTACATATACCAATTTACCTATCCATTCCTCTGTTGTTGGGCATCTAGGTTAATTCCATCTTTTTGCTATTGTGGACTGTGCTGTGGTAAACATTCATGTGCATCTATCAGCGTGAATGGCCTGGATTCTGTAGGATATATTCCCAGCAGTGGAATTACTCCGTCAAATGGTGTATCTATATCCAGCTTTTTAAGGAAGTGCCAGATTGCTTTCCAAAGAGGTTGCACCATTTTGCAATCTCACCAACAGTGTAGGAGAGTTCCACTCTCCCTACAGCCTCTCCAGCATTTGTTGTTTTGCATTTTCTGGATCATGGCGAATCTTGTTGGGGTGAGATGGTATCTCATTATACTTTTTATTGGAATTTCTTTAATAGCTAATGATCGTGAGCATGTCCACATGTGTTTTTTGGCTGCCTGGATCTCCTCTTTAGAGAAGTGTCTGTCCATCTCCTTTGCCCAACCTTAATTGGACGATTTATCTTTTTCTTACTGATATTTTGTAGAACCTTATATATTATGGAGATCAGACATCAGTCTGACATAGAGTTGCCAGATTTTTTTCTCATTCTGTAGGTGGCCTTTTAATTCTATTAATAAAATCTTTCAGTGAGCCAAAGTGTTTGATTCTTAATAGTTCCCATTTACCTAGTTTCTCTTCTGTTGATTGTGGTTTGTTTGACAGATTTTGAAGTCTGTCTGTGTTGTGTATTAAAACTTCCATTGTTGTTCCTACTTTTTCTTGGATGAGCTTTATTGTTTTAGATTTGACATTTAGTTCTTTTATCCAATATCAGTTGGTTTTTGTATAAGGTGTATAATAGGGGTCTTGTTTCAATTTATTGCAGGTGGATATCCAATTTTGCCAGCACCATTTGTTGAAGAGATTGTTTTTTCCCTGGTTTAATGTCTTAGGTCCTTTGTCACATATTAACTGTTCATAGGAGGATGATGTCATCTCTGGGGCCCCAATTCTGTTCCATTGATCTGTCTATCTGTTTTTGTACCAGGACTTAACTGTTTTGACTACTGTGGCAGTGTAATAGGTTCTAAAGTCAGGTAATGAGAGGCTTATCTTCAGTAGGGCTTTACTTAGCTGGAGCTTCTTCCCTTTCCAGACAAAGTTGGTGATTTGTTTCTCCATCTCATCAAAAAATGTCACTGGAATTTGCATTGGGGTTGCATAAGCCCTTTGTTTTATAGATGAAGTGAGAGGGCCCAGAGAGGTGAGATTAATCTGAAGGTGTCAAGGAACTAGTGGTCAGTGGCTAAAATGGCAGTGAAGCCAAGGCTGCAAGTCTAGTCACTTAGCTTCCAGTCTGTTGTTTCATTAGCTCCGTCCTACTCCTCGGGTTGAACTCCTTCCTTTGTAAAGCAACATCAGTTAGAAGTCACACCACTGACTTTCAAGTGTCTTTAGGAAAGCAAACTCAATTCTGGTAAATGTATGAGGCAGCTCAGTTGCAGAAGTCATCTTTTTTTGCAAAAGGTATCTCAGTTACTAAAGTCTTAATTTATGTGAAAAAGAAGTCTTGGGGTAAAGGACATAAGGCTATTTGATCTTCTTTCTTTATGTTCCCTTACTAGATAGGACACATTTAAAAATAAAGCACAATTGCTATAGAATACTATGGGGGTCCGTTCTACCCTGGCCCCTAGGGTTGCCATGAGTCGGATCTGACTCTACGGCACTTGGCTGGCTATAGATATTGACAGAATATTAAATTTCGTCAAATCAGCTTATTAAGTGCTGAAATTAGATTAGAAAAAGAAAGTTCAGTGTACTAGCATCAGCCCACTGGATTCTATTTTGAATAATCTCATCCTGGGACATTTTGAGCAGAGTTTCTTCCTGGCTTAGTGGGACTGTCATATATAAAGAGAGTTTGGAAAAAAAATACTAATCAAATATTGACAGAATTTCAGTGTGTGCTGTTGCTTGCTCCAGTGTCTGAATAGCTATATGGGCCATATCCAGGTAATTGGTGTGTCTGGGAAGAGTTTTACATGAGACCTTGAGCTCCTTGAGGGAGGGCATGATGTATGTCTTCTTTGTACACCACTGAACCCACAGTGTTGAGCACAGAGCTTAGCTGAAATATTAGTTAAATAAATATGCATCTCCCTTTCTCTCTCTCAAGATTTAACATTAAATACTGGCTGAGTAGTATGAAGAATTCTTAATGAGAACTAGAAGCTCTGTTATTTAGGGTAGTCCAGGAAGCCTCATGAGAGGAAAATAGGCTTGGGTTGGGGTTTGAAGAAAGGAAACTAAGAAAATTATCCATTTCTAAAAATTTTTGTAAAGTAGGATTTTTTTTTTAACATCTCACATTTTGGCTAATTACTAATTTTGAATATAAATGAATGGTGGATTAATGGTGTCCAGATATGAAAATGAGTATAAATCCCTGGAAATATGATTTAAAAAATATATTCCTTCTATTGCCATAAAGTCTTTTCCTAACTGTACTGGATAAAATTTTGATATGAAACCTGAGTTATAAAGCAAAATCAAAAAACCCAAGCCTAACCCATTGTCATCTAGTAGATTCCAACTCGTAGCAACCCTGTAGGACAGAACAGTATTTACTCCATAGATTGTAAATCTTTATGGAAGCAGTCTACCACCTGCTTTCTGCCATCCAGTAGCTGGTGTTTGTGAACCACTGACATTAGGTTAGCAGTGGAGTTTTTACCAGGGCTGCTTGTGAGTTGTTCTTCTCTGTTGTTTTATGAGGAAACCGGGTGGTGTAGTGGTTAGGAGCTACCCCTGCTAACCCAAAGGTCAGCAGTTCCAATCCACCAGGCACTCCTTAGAAATCCTGTAGGGTAGTGCTCTGTCTTACAGGGTCACTGTAAGTCTGAATTGACTCAATGGCAATGGAGTTTTTTTTTTTTTAATTGCTTTTTTTTGAAACCTTGGTGTGTAGTGATTAAATGCTGTGGCTGCTAACCAAAACACTGGCAGTTGGACTCACCAGGCACTCCTTAGAAGCTCTGCGGGACAGTTCTACTCTGTCCTGTAGGGTTGCCGTGAGTTGGAATCTACTTGATGGCAGCAGGGTTGGCACGGTGAGGTTTCACTGCATTATTCTGAAATCATTTGGAAAAAAAATCATAACCCATCAGAACATATAACTTTTCAAAAGATTTGGTAAAATAAGGGAGTTAGACCACATGAGTTTAGAAACGCATGCCACACTTTGCGGACTAAGAAATGTAGGTCTAAAAAGAGAAGCAGTCATTTTGAGTACTTAACTCTTCTGAAGTTTAAGATCTGAAGTTTGGTGTGTCAAGAGCCTTGCCGAAACCTGTGCAAATTTCTCACCGATTGATGACCTCTTTCTGTGCATGTAGCAGAAATAATCAGCTTATATTACACCAAGTAGAAATATTTGAAGTGGAAGGCATGTGCTCCACATAGAGATACATTGCATTTGTTGAAATAAATCATTGTTATTGGTGTTATCGTTGACAGTGGTGGCTTTCAGATTTTGGAATTTTGTGTTTGAGTTTTAAAAAATGTGAGTTTGAACCACAGACGTTAGGTTAGCCACAGAGTTTTTACTTTATTCACTGCTTTACCAAGGCTGTGTATGAATTGTTCTTCTCTGTTGCTTTATGAGGAAAACAGGTGGTGTAGTGGTTAAGAGCTGTCAGTGGTTCAAATCCCAAATGTGGAATTATTTGTTTTAAAATTTGCCAACTAAGAATGCTAAGCATGTTCCACTATGTGTGTTCATCTAAGTAACAAAAACAAATAAATGACATTTGACATGATTGATAACTACTCTCTTAACACATCCAAAACTGAACTCATGGCTTTCCCTTCTCTTCTGTTTTCACCTATCTTTCTTATGTCAGCAGAGGATACCACTGATGCCCAGGTACTCAAACCAGGATCCATTGAGCCTTCCATAATTCTGTCCTCTACTGTAGTTGAAACAAATAATGGAAATGTCAATAATAAGGCACATTTATATATTTCATCACGCTTCTAGACACTTTAAATGAATTGTCTCACTGAAGTCACACAATGCTTTCTGGTATAGTTAGTATTATCATGTCCATTCAACAGGTGAGAAAACTGAGGCCTGCTGGCACTTGGCTTTGGCCAAGGCAATGTTCACTGGCAAGAGTAGAACCAGGGTTTGAACTTAGGCAGTCAGTTGACACCAGAGCTTCTGTCTCGTCAGAATCTACCCAGAGGGAGCAAATGTGTGTTGTCCCCACATCTTGTCACCTTTACTGCAGATCTACTCACTCGTCTCTCACCTGCACGACCACGTCATCCACCATTCCCTGACCTCAGCTCCGCACTGCAGCATGAGTGAGCTTTTTAGAGATGAAAATTTGATTGTTTTTTTCTGCTCCAGGCCACTCTGTGTCTTCACATTGTCCTTGAATGTAAGTCTACAATACGTGCATGGCCTGTGAAACCCTCTGTCCCCTGCTGACCTCTCTGCCATTAGTCCCTGTGCTCTCACTCTCATCCATCCAACAACAGTCTTTTTTTTTTTTTTTAAGATCTTCCGTGGGCTGACTTCTTCCTTCTTAGATTTCTGCACATGCCAATCCATTTGTCTACAGCTTCTTCCTTGCTAACCTTCTAGCTAACTGCTACCAATTTCCAGAAGCCTTCCTTGAGTGCTCGGTTCAAAGTAACCTCTAAAACATTCTCCTTTAGCATGGCACCCATTTTTTTTCTTTCTTTTTAAGAAGTATTTTATTGTGCTGTAAGTGAAGGTTTATAATCCCAGTCAATGTGTCATGCAAAACCCCATGCACTCACTGCTGTGCAACTCTAGCTGTTCACCCCATCCTGTGACAGCACACTCCTTCCTTCCACCTGGTAGTTTCCAGTATCTGTTCAATCAACTCCTGTCCCCGCCTCCACCCTCTCATTCTGTCCCCGGAGCTGCTCAGTCTTGTGTATGTATTTAAACCACGCAGCACACTGTTTGCCAGTGTCCCTCTGTGTCTCATAGTCCAGTCTAATCTTTGTCTGAAGGGTTGGTTTCGGTGCTGGTTTCAGCTCTAGGCTAACAGAGAGTCCAAGGACCATGTCCTCAATAGACGCTGCTGTCCTCTGGACCATTCAGACTGTTCTTTTAATAGAGGTTCTGGTTCTGCACTGCCATTTGTCTCCTGCTGTGTTGGGGACTCTACATGGTGACCCCTGTCATCACAGTCACTGGTGGTGGCTGGACACCTGTTTCTCTTAAACACTAAATGTGAGACTGTATTTACCGCTGTTTTCCCCACCACACTATTTGATGAAAAGTTGGTGCTGTTGTAGTCAGTGAATCCTCAGCGGCTTGTACAGTGCCTGGCACAGCATCCCTGATGTTCCATGAGTATTTGCTGAATGAGGGAGTATACAGCCATGAATCAGCTTGGCGGCACTGGGTTTGGTTTGGGTTCTAGTGTCAACACAACTGCATAAAAGAAAGACCATTTTACCTTCAAAAAGTATAAAGGATAGTAGAAGGTAGTACTTTAAAATGAATAAATATGTATTTATGGCAATTTTTAAATTTCACGTTTGGACTAATGGAAACTTTATGACATGTTGACCTGGGACTGTGAACTGATGTTTTGGCAGTTATTATATACATTTTATCCATTTCTTAAGCTTTCACATTTTCTCTGTGCAAATATGAAGAGAGATTCTCAGTATTTGTTGCCCTTTCCCTCCTCTCTTTTATTTCTACATAGCAAGTAGTATATTTGTGGCAGAGACAGTCAGTCATTTTCCCAGTTATCTATTCTTGTTCTGGAAGTCTAGGAGTTTTATCTGGGTGGATGGACACCCAGCTACGGACTGTATTTCCCAGCTTACCTTGCTGCTACGTGTGGCCAGGTGACTAAGTTACAGCCATGGGCTGTAAACTGAGGTGACATGGGCCATTTCTGAGTTGTGACCTCAAAAGGAAAGGAGCCATTCTTTCTTCTAGGGAAGGGTGCTGCTGTGATAGAGGGAGCAGCCCAGCCATCTTTTACCATGTGATGGACAAAGGGTGTGGAGAATGGAAAAGCTAAAGTATGGGAAAAAAACTAGGTTTCTGACTTCATGAAACTGCTCCATCAGCCCTCAATTTCATATGATTGAGCCCGTTTTTAATAGCAACTAAACTGGGATTGTAGTTAATAAAATAATTATACTCAGTTTTGCACTTGGCATTTTTAATACTCAGCAGTGTATTTAGGAGTTGTTTTCAGGTATATGCACTTCCAAGGCAAATGGAGACCCTGGCTGAGTAGTGGTTAAGTGCTGCAGCTGCTAACCAGGAGGTCAGCAGTTCAGGTCCATAGGTGCTCCTTGGATACTCTATGGGGCAGGTCTCCTCTGTCTACAGGGTCGCTATGAGTCATAATTGACTCAGTGACAGTGGATTTGGTTTGGTTTGGGGTCCAAGGCAAAACAAAAACAAACAAAACCAAAACTGAACAAACAAAAAAACTGGAGTCTAACGTGAGAAAAGAGTAGTGTAGCAGGATGTTCTTGGCTGGCTGGTGGGCAGTGGGTCTCAGGTCCCTGGGTCTGTGTTTCTTATTTCTCTCACGGTCAGTATTACAGGGATAAGGCCACATAGTCAATTGCCCAATAAGCAAGGCACACATGGGCTTACTTGTGCTTACTTACTAGTCTGTAGGGCACAACTGTGAAATTGCTGATGTGGTGGTGGGAACTAGAGAAAACCATTTTTTACCGTGAGATGGATGGAGGTGTTGGGAATGGAAAAGACAAAATATAAAACAGTCCAGGGCCTCCGAAATGGTATTCTACAGACTGGTAAGTAAGCACACATCAGCCCTGTGTACCTTGCTTACTAGTCAGTCCAATCCTATGCGTATTTGCCTGTTATTTCTGTAACTGAACTTTCAGATATTTGATACAGGCTCTTATGTGAGCAAAAGAAACAGTTGTACCTGCTTGTTTTAATTGATGTTGAATTTATTAAAGCAGAAATGTATAAAGACATGGTTTTCTTAAATCTTTAATTTTCAATAAATCTAGTGATTCTTCATATAAAAATAACCTTCTAGTTCATTTTTCTTTGACTTGCTATTGATTTATTGCTAATTAACTCCATCTGTTAATTCAGAGAATTAAATTGTTTCTAACTATAAACATTTTAAACCATATTTATACATTTAAAGACCTGAATATCCTTAAGCATTTCAAATCCGTGACAAAGCTGGCAAGCAAAAGCTAAGTACTTACGTGACTCAAGTATGTTTAGTAAGTCTGAAATTACTAATTAAGTAAATCCTGTTCTCTTAAACATTCAAATACTATTTTCTACATGTAATGAAATAGTTTCCAAACATAATAAAATCAAATTCACTTATTCTGCCAACTCTGGTAAATTAGTCACAACTCTGATACACAAACCAAGCCCACTGCTGTTGTATAGCAACCCTATAGGGCAGTGTAGAACTGCCCCATAGAGTTTCCAAGGAGCACCTGGTGCACTTGAAGTACTGACCTTGTGGTTAGCAGACCTAGCACTTAACCCACTATGCTACCATGGGTTATACAACTCTGATAGCTGGTATAATATCAGATTCAAATACCATAAAGAAGAACATCATCAAAAAGCTCAATTCTGAGTCATGGTTATTATAGTTATTGTTAGGTGTAGTTGAAGGATATTGTTCTTCTGTTCTTGATTTACTATTCTTATACCTTTGCAAAATTCAGCCCAGCAACAATAAGAAAACCAAACCCCCTGCTGTTGAGTTGATTTCAACTAATAGCTACTCTAGAGGAGAGAACAGAACTGCCCCCATAGAGTTTGCAAGGAGCAGCTGGTAGGTTGTCACTGCAGACCTATGCCACCAGGGTTTCCCAGCTCACCAAAAGACACTGGATTTACAACCTTGGCCTGAGAGTTAGAATGAGTTTTTAAACTCACACATTTTCTGGCATCCCAAACTATCACTCCTTTATTTCAATTGTTACCATTGTTTTTAAAAATTAGTCTTGATTGAATTCTGTACCCACCCACCTGAAACAGCACCTAGTTTCTTTACTACCTAACTCAGGTTGAGAAGATTCTCTGCTTTGTAAGCTTTTTAACGCTGTCTGAGCAAGACCATCATCTCTAATTTTTTTTTTTATTGTCACTTTAAAGTTAAAAAAGAAAAACCTAGATCTCAGATTTATATCATGAGAGACATGAGATTGTTTCTTAATGCAGGCTGTATTCTATTTGGGGTACCTGGTGTCTGAACACAGGAAACTGGTGGCATAGTGGTTAAGTGCTACATCTGCTAATCAAAAAGTCAGAGGTTCAGGTCTACCAAGCAGTTCTTGGAAACTTGAGGCAGTTCTCCTCTGTCCTGTAGGATCTCCATGAGTTAGAGTCAACTCCATGGCAGTGGGTTTGTGGGTTATCGGAACACATATTATCAGTATAATATGGTTTACTTGTGTTACTGCCCTTTCATTAAAATGTTAAATTATTTAGAGGATGGGTTCAAGAACAAAATGCAATACACTGAATTAAATATAAACTCTATAGTCACTAGGGTCGCCATGAACCGGATCCTACTTGAGGGCACTTGGCTGGCTGGCGTAGTCACTAACTGTAAACCTATAGAAAAGTCTGCAGGTGGCAGACTTCTGAGCAATTATTTGAGTTTAAAGGCTCCTTTGTTCTAAAATGTGTGAAAGTTGACTGAGTTACTTCCTCACTGTCCTCTCTCTGCCTTGATATTTGTGTTTGGGGAATTGCAGACTGTCTACAGATAGCTCATGCATGAGCTTGAACTTTCCCTGACCATTGTCAAATTGCTGTTCATTTGGGGTAATGAGGAAGTGTTTCTCCCTTCCCTGGTAAGTTAATTTTCTCTTGCGTTGAGGGATGGGACAGACAGCGGAGATGAGGAGGAGACTTTCGTTTATTTGACATAAGTTCATCACAGTAAGCTTGGACATTAATGGTAATATTCCCCAGGGAAGCTGCTTCATCCTGAATAACTCACACTACCAGGTAATTTGTAATTTGTAATAATTAACGCTTTCAAGGCAATTTGCCTTTTCCATTAGGATAATTAAGCCAGTTCTATCTACAATGTGGTTATCTTGGTGCAAACCAGAAAAGGGTCAGAGAGTTAGTGTCCTAGAAAAGTATATACCTATTTGTTTAGGAAAACCTGAGTATCTGCAATTTCCGTTTTCAGTTATCTTTCTCTTTAAGGAGAACCGTATTGGCCAAAACAGATGGATTTAGAAAAAATTATTACAATGCTTAGGAAAATTCAAAGCATGCATTAATTATACTATGATATTTGCTAAAGCTATAATAAGAAGTATTATTTCTAATTTGTATTTTTTCCAGAATTCCAAACACTTTTCATTATATTCATTCTGTTGTCTGTTTAATGCACTGCATTTCCCTTTAATGTTTTTTAACTGTTACCTGGGTGGAAAGGCTGGATTTTGGCTAAAGCCAGATGGACTAATTACCAGAAATCTTTGGTGCCAATCACAGTGTGGCTTCAAATTTGCAGTGTGAACTTGGGCTAGTCACAAAACCACTGACGATCCTTATTGGTTAAATGAGGACACTGGATTTAGTAGCATCAAAATTCTCCCAGGCTGGAATGTCTGTGGTAGCCCCTCAACTGTGGTGGAAGCATTAGTTACCTTGATCAATCCAGGTAGAAGCTGACTGTGTGTGTGTGTGTGTGTGTATGTGTGTGTGTGTACGCACATGCGTGTGCGTGCATGCATGTTTATGTGTGTCTGTGTTAAGTGTATATCATGTCTGCTTCCAGAGTAATTGCAAAAATAGCATCTAGTTGCTGTTTTCCTTGGTGATAAGTGGCAGAAAGATTCAAATATGCCTTTGTTCTCTCACTGTGTTTGAGTTTTCATGTAAAATGAGAATTTACATGTGCATTAATCTCAATGGATCAGAACAGATTTGTCAGACAAAGCACTGAGTTAAGTCTGAAACTTCTGATGGTAGAAATAGCAGCAGTCCAGGGACAAATTACCCAATAAGCAAGGTGTGCACAGATTTAGTTGTGCTTACTTACATTTGAGGTAATGCTAGTTAGTCATTCCCTAAAAAATCTTCTGCCTTCAGTTTATTTTAAAATATGTGAACATTTAATAACAATACTAGCAACATCCTCCTATAGCACTGGTTATATACCTAATACTATCATGAGGTTTTTATACCTACTAATTCACTTAATCATTACAGTAAGTAACTGAAAAATTTACTTCAATTTCATGGGTGAGAAAATAAAGGCAAAGAAAGATTAAATAGCCTGCCCAAAGTCCCATATCAGTAAGTGTGAAGCTGGGATTTGATTGATCAGACAGTTTGCCTCTAGGGATTTCTTACTGTCCTGATCCTCTGTACTGCCCCTGGTAAAGAACCTCCTTGGGGAGATCCACAGTGGGCTGAGTACTGGGAAAAGCCTAAGTGGAGTCATGAGTCTGGCATGGACTTCTTTTACAGTGCAGGGAGACTTGGGCAAGTCATTTCCTCTCTCTGAACCAGTGTTGTCCATGAGAAATAGAATTTGAGCTGAAGCTATGAGCAATGCTTTTCAAATTTTCAAGTAGCTACGTTTTAAAAAAGGAAAAAGAAACAGCTGGAATTCATGTAAAAATATTGTTTTATTTAACCTAATTTGTCAAAATACAGTCATTCAACATGTGATCAGTAATGAACTTTGCTTGTTAAGTCGCTTATATCCTTTTCTGCATGCTAAGTGTGTCACATCCTGTGTGCATTTTACACATGTAGTGCCCTTCAGCTTGAACTGGTCACATGGCAAGTGCTCAACAGGCAGTGTGACTAGTGGCTGCCCTACTAGACAGCACAGTTCTGACCTCTTGATAGCTCATGAGACTGCGGGGATGGATGGATGATTACTAAAATGTCAGCTTTGACATTCTAGGAATCTATGACTAGGAGTACTTCTATTTCTTAAGTGATTTATTATGACATGTTTCATTCCTTATCCTAAGATAAGAATTCAATGATGAAATGACTCTTTAAGAGTCACAGAGGCAGCACTGTGTGAGTATAGTGTGTCGTGGATTGAACTACATCCCCTCCAAATGTGTATCACTTTGGCTAGGCCATGATTCCCACTATTGGGTGACTGTCCATCATTTTGTCATCTGCTGTGATTTTCCTATGTGTTGTAAATCCTGCCTCTATGATGTTAATGAGGTGAATAGATGTCAGTTATATTAATGAAGTAGAACTCAATCTTTAAGATTGGCTTGTATTTTGAGCTGGTTCCTTTGGGGACACAGCAGAGAGGGGAACTTCACATCACCATCTGTTAGAGCTGGGCAAGCAACAAATGGACAGTGCCTTATCTAACCAGGAACTTCTGCTTTGGGCTAGAATTATTACCTTACATGTGGGAGAACTGGGTTTGACTCCTGGCCCATGTACTTCAAATGTTGCTACCACGTGTTTGCCAGTGGAGGCTTTTGTATAGCTATGATGTGAAGCAACTTCTCAGCATAGCTGCCAGACTAGGGTAGACTAGGAAGAAAGGCCTGGTGAAGTACTTCTGAAAATCAGTCATTGCAAACTCTGTGAAGCACAATGGCCCCATCTGCTACCATTCGTGGGGATCTGCAGAGCAGGCAGTGTTTTCCTTCTCTTGGGCAAGGAGTCTCTGTGAATTGGGAGCCTATTCCGTGACAGCTAGCAGCAACAAGTGGGAACTGGGATAGATCTTGCCAGATACAAGGACTGACAATAAGTTCATGAACTCATCCTAGAAAAAGTGCTGCATACCTCGTTGCTGAATATCACTATGGTCACCTTTGAAGTACTCCTCTTGGGAAGCTATGCACCAATGCAAACACCTAGTGCACCATTCCAAGCAGTTTTGGAACTCTTTCTCTGGAATGGCCATCAGAACTGTTGTTATATTACCCTTAATGTCCTGAATGTCATCCAAATGTCATCCTTTCAATATTTCCTGTATCTGCAGGTAAAGAAAAGTCATTGGGGGCCAGATCAAATGAGTAGGGAAGGTGTTCTAATAGCTGTTGACTGACCAAGAAATCCCTCACAGACAGCTATAAAATTAAGTTTGTGAACTTGCTGCCTTGCCGCTGTGTGCAATGGCCATTCCAGAAAGAGTTCCAAAATTGCTTTGAAGAGTGAACTAGGCCCTGGCATTGGTGTATAGTTCCCAAGCGAAGTACTTCGAAGGTGACCTTAGTGATATTCAGCAATGAGATACGTAGCACTTAGAACGATTAAGTTCAGACTTAAGTATCAGACTTTGTACATGGAATACACTTATGTAGAAGAAGAGAGAAGGCATTTAGATATTCTAGGTTGTAAATAAATGTCTCTTAAGATTGATTTCACTTAAAAAGAAAAAAAACAAACTCACTGCTGTTGAGTTGATTCTGACTCGTAGTAACCCTGAAAGACAGAGTGGAACTTACCCATAGAGTTTCCAAGGAGTGCTTGGTAGGTTTGAGCTGCCAATCTTTTGGATAGCAGCTGTAGCACTTAACCAGTACGCCACCAAGGTTTCCTGATATCCCTTTAGTACTTAAAACTTTCTCCCCTGACGTTCCAGTCAATTTGGTATAATTTGTGAGAAGCATGGGGGGAGCTCATTCCCCTCTACAAGGCCAGTGGTTAATTTGGAGACTGATGGAATCAAGTTACTGGCCATGTTTCTTCATGGGTTGAGGTTTTGTGATAATGATGCTGTTACATTGGTTTTAGCAATTAAACCATTTGCCTTTATTCCAAGGCAACTGAGAACTTTTTTTTGTGTCAAGGACTGTGAGTACAGAGAAGAATGTGATAGAAAGATATGAATTACTATAAATTAAAGACCCTGATTATGCCAAGTTTGCCATCCTTTCAAGAGGCAAGCTGGTTTCTTTCATTCTTTCTTTCTTTTTGATTTTTAAAATACTTCTTTGTGCTTTAAGTGAAAGTTTATGATCCAAGTCAGTCTGTCATACAAAAACTTTACACACATCTTGCTGTGTAACTCTAGCTTCTCTCGCCACCCTGTGACAGCACACTACTTTCCACCCCGTATTTCCCATGTCCACTGAACCAGCTCTTGTCTTTCTCTGCCCCCTAATCTCAGAGACACAAGCTGGTTTCTGCTGCTTTAAATACCTTTGGCATTTACAGTAAATTAGAACTGTGAGAGTATTTCAGATCTACCACCCCCTGACAATTGCTTAGAGGAAAAGATTCTTTCTTGCTGGATCAGTCTGTGGGCTCACCAGACAGAATGGATGATTCAGGATGATTCAGTTAAGAAGTGAGGTGGTGGGGGAACCAAGTTCATCTATGATCTAGAACTGCAGGTGGGGAGGAAGAAAGAGAGAGAAAAACCATGACCCTAGATGTCAGAGGGGCTTTATTGGAGGCAGTGCTGAGACCAGGAAAGTTTCGGGAAGTGTTTTCTGTGTGGGAGATACTACGAGGAGCAGTGATAAGGAAAGAATGTTTTGAAGATGTTGTTGTTAGGTGCCATTGAGTTGGTTCTGACTAATAGTGATCCTATGTACAACAAAACAAAACAAAACACTGCCAGGTACAGTGCCATCCTGCTGTGTTTGAGCCCACTGTTCAAGCTATGTATTGTTCCATCTTGTTGAGGGTCTTCCTGTTTTTGGTGACCTCTACTTACCACCAAGTATGATATCCTTCTCTAGAGACTGGTCCGTCCTAATAGCATGTCCAAAGTAAATAGGATGAAGCCTTGGAATCCTCGCTTATAAGGAACGTTCTGACTGTACTTTCCCCAAGATGGATTTGTTCTTTTGGCAGTCCATAGTATATTCAGTATTCTTTGCCAATACCATAGTTTAAATGTATTAGTTCTTCAGTCTTCCTTATTCATTGCCCAGCTTTCACATGCCCAAGATACTTCCTGTAAATTAGGAAATTGATAATTTAGTATAGACTGAGAACTGGAGACCACTGCCTGTCTGTCCTTTTGTTGGACTGCGGTGGCTTGTGGGTTGCTCTGATTCTGGAAGTCATTCTGTAGATTTGTCAGATATCGGCAGGATCACTCCTGGTTTGTGGGTTTCATCAGAATTTCCAAACTAAGACAAACTAGGGAAAAAAAAAGGCCTAAGAATCTACTTCCAAAATTAACTAATGAAAACCTCACGGATCACAATAAAACACTGGCCAACCTGTTTGCTTTGGACATGCCATCAGGAGGGAAAGGATCAATCGCTGAAGGAGGCCATCATGTTTGACGAAGTAGAGGGCCAGAGAAGTCATGAGGGACCCTCAGTCAGGTGGATTGGCCCGACAGCTGCAGTAATGTGGACGAACATGCTGAAAATGGTGAGCGTGGCACAAGACCAGGCAGTGTTTCATTCTGTTGTACCTAAGGTTGCCTTTTGTTGGAGTGGACTCCATGGGAGCTCACAGCAACATGAACTGTAAAATTGAGCACGTGTTGATTGCCTCAGTATGTTTCTTTGAATGTGACCCCGTGTCAGAATTAAGCAGCAGGGGAGCGACGTTTTATTGAGGAGATACAGTGAAATCACTAGGACATGGGACTCTGACCCAGATACTCCAAAAACTAAGGACCCAAGGTGATTCGACTGATTTGAAGTGGCAGAGACAATGACAATGACAATCTCAGGATGAGACATGTGTCTAGTTCTCATTATTGGAATGTGGATGAAAGTGATGTGCAGGGCTGTTTGCAGCCCTGGCCCGTACACACCTCACGTGTACAATCCTCCTGTGCTCCGTCTGTGGTCGTGTTTGAGGCCATTTGTTGGTGATGGGTAAGCTACAAGGTGGACAGTAGACTTCTGCTTTGGACTTTATGTGAGTGAGTGAAAAATAAACTTTGTGTTAAGTTGCTATGATTGGGGGATTAATTTGTTATTGCAACATAGCCTAGTCTACCATGACTAATACACTGTATTTTCAAACAAGAAACACAGAAGTAGCCTTTCTCTTACACTAATTGTTTAAATATACTCCTAGCTGTGATTTCTTCCTTTACCCTGGGGGAGAAACAGCAGCTAATCCTTAATGAATATGTTCCTCTCATTTTCAACATGTTTTTCAACAGAATGGAAGTCTTAATGATGCTGCTTCCAGCAAAGAGATGAGGAGATAAAGTATTGGAGCCATTTAGTGGTAAATCAGCAGCATGTATGAAACTTTGGTGGAATTTTCTTGAAGTTCATTTATGTTCTACAAGGTTAGCCATAAACATTGTTGTTGTTAATTGCCATTGAGTTGGCCTTCAACTTGTGAGGATTCCATGCACAATGGAACAAAACAGTGCTCCGTCTTGTGCCACTGTCACAACTGGTTGTGGACTGAATGTTTGTGATCCATAGGGTTTCCATTGGCTGATTTTTGGGAGTAGATCAGTAGGCCTTTCTTCTTAGTCCATCTTAGTTGTACGTTTCAATGAAACCTGTTCAAGCATCTTAACAACACACAAACCTCCACTGACAGATTTTGGTTGTACCTGAGGTACATTGGCTGGGAATTGAACCCAGGTACCCTGCATGGAAGGTGAGAGTTCTACCACTGAACCACCAATGCCCTCATAAGTTGATGTGTGAGTGAGTCTTTTACTTTCCTAGACCCTTGGTCTTTTTGTCGGCACATTAGTTTTTATTTAAACATTTTACATGGTTTGATATTCAAGGAGAAATACCTGAGGGAGGTATTTGGGTTTGCAATATACAGATTGTGTTTGGAGTTACCTACCCCTCAACTCTAACTCAAGTTGGTAAGAATGACATCTGGAAGAGGATACGGGGGAAGAAACGTCCGCGTGGTTTTCTTGTCTCTGCCACCTCCTAGCCTTGGACCTCGGTGAGGCTTTCGATTGTGATTCTTTTTGTCGATATGGTCTTGCCTTTCCTTTCTTATCAGAGGCAAAATGATGGAGTGGGTAAGAGCTCAGATTTTAATATTCACATTCCAGTTGTTGCTAACTATCTGTATGACTTTTGATAAGTATTTTCTTTGGGACTTATTTCCTTATTTGTAAAATTCAATATGATAATATATATGCTAAAAATTTAGATGATATTCATGTGGTAATTACTCAATAATGACAACGTTTTATTGATACTGTTATTAGTGACTATCATTTATTTTCTCTTATTTTTATTTTTTTTAATAAAAATTGGCCAACTCAATGGCAATTAAAAGCAATGTTTATGGCTAACTTTGTAGAATATAAATGAACTTCAAGAAAATTCCACTATAATTTCTTATGTGGCTCCAATACTTTATCTCTTCTCTTTGCCAGAAGCAGCTCAGAACATCTTGTTTTCTGTGTTGCCCATTGGTCTTAATGTTTGCATTTTGGGGCACCGCAAATTTGAAACTTCTAGGTCAGGAGAGTGTTTTGAGTAGATTTGTCTGTCTGGTAACAGGCTCAGCATAGAGATTCAAAGGCTAAATGCTATTGGGACCAAGCAGAATCATCTCTTCATTTTTAACTTTAGCATCAGGCTAAGCCGAGCTCACGAAGGAAGATAAGCTACTCAGATCAACCAAGAGCAGAAAATTGAGTCATCAGTTTTTATTTATTTATTTATTTGTATTATGATTGAGTGAAAATGTACAATCCTTTATAAATTTGCATGCCTGCCTATGTGCAGCTCCCGCTGCTCTCCCTGCTCAGTGATAGCACACTCCTCCTCTCTGTTCTATACATGTCATATCCTCCTGATAATCTCCTGTCCTCTCCTCTCGACTTTCTCCTTCACATCCAGTAAGAAGTCAGCAGGATGACATCCTATAGATGTATGAAACCATAAAGTACGCACAATATATGGTCACTGTGTGTGACCAAGTCCAATCCATTCCTGTCTGAAGAGTTGACCTCCATTATGTTTTGTGGATAGGGGCAGCATCAGGGCCAGGGGCCATGCGTTCAGGGGAACTGTGAGCACCCTGGACCATCAATTGTGGTCTTTCCATGGAGATCTCAGGGTGCACCCTTTTTTATTCTCATATCACCAGTGAGCCTCAACTTTGTGAACCTCATCACGGCTATCACTGGTGGTGGCTGGGCCTCATCCAGTTCTTCTGGTGACATGTTGATGTAGGCCCCCACTCATGTGGATCTCTCTGTCTTCTGTATTCTCTGTCCCCCATATTGTTTTGATGCTTGGTGTAGGGTGCAGTAGACTCTCTTAGCAAAATGCTAGTTATGCCAGTTGGCCTTCATGTCCCCTGAGACCATGGTCCCCAGACCCCTGCCCCAGGTACTCTGTCCTTACAATATTGGGTTAAGATGGGAGGAGTAACCATGTTATGTTGAAGTCCAGTCAAATTTGATCTTCTTTCTAATATGTGCAGTTTGATTTCACCCAACCAAATTTCTGTCAGCTATCAAATCTATACCCCACCCTCGCACTCCCTCTCTCCCCACCCTTGTAGCTGTCAGAGTCTTTTCTTCTATGCATGAGTCTGTTTTTAAATTCTTATTGTAGGAGTCTCATACAATATTTGTCTTTTTGTCACTGACTACTTTGTTTCTTTTTTTTTTTTATTTAACATAACTGAGTGAAAATGTACATTCACATGAAAATTTACATGCCTCCCTATATGCAGCTTCCACTGCTCTCCCTGTCCGGTGACAGCACAGTATTCCTCTCTGCTCCATACATGTCTCATCCTCCCAACAGTCTCCTTTCCCCTCCTCTCCGTCCACTCCCCTTCTTCCAGGTAGAGGTCAGCAAGATGATATCCTATAGATGTATAGAACCATAAAGTGCTTCCAACATATGGTTACTCTGCATTGCCAAGTCCATTCCATTCCTGTCCAAAGAGTGGACCTTTGTTATAATTTATGGGAACGGGCAGCATCAGGGCCGGGGGCCATGCTCTCAGAGGAACCCCAAAACCGCTGGACCATCAATTGAGGTCTTTTAGTGGAGATCTCATGATGCACCTCTTTTTATTCTTGTGTTGCCGGTGAGGCTCCTCTCTGTGAGCTCCGTCATGGCTATCACTGGTCATGGCCGGGCACCATCCGGTTCTTCCGGTCCCAAGTCGATGTAGGCACCCACTCTTGTGGGTCTCTCTGTCTTCTCGGTTGTCTTTACCGCATGTCACTTTGGCCCTTTGTGAGCATCCGTTCCTGCTGAGTTGGGACCATTTGCCGTGTCCTCGGATGGCAGCTTGGCAGCCTTTAAGACCCCAGACGCCACTCACCAATGTGGGGTGCAGAGAGCTCCCTTAGCAAAACGCTAGTTGTGCCAATTGGCCCGGAATTCGCCTAAGAACATGGTCCCCCGCCCCCCGCCCCAGCTACTCTATCCTTGCAGTATTGAGTTAAGATGGAAGGAGTACTCAAGTTATGCTGAAGTCCACTTAATGTTGTTCTTGTTCCTAATGTGTGCTGTCACCGCTTTCTCCCAACTAAATTTCTAGTAACTACCTAAACTAAACCCTCCCCCCCTTGCCTTCCCTCCCTCCCTCCCCTCCCTTGCAGCTGTCAAAGAGTCTTTTCTTCTATACACAAGTCTGTTTTTGAGATCTTATCGTAGAGGTCTCATACAGTATTTGTCCTTTTGTCGCTGACTACTCTCACTCAACATAATGTCTTCCAGTTGAAACCAGGTTAGGAGATGTTTCCTGGAATCATCGTTATTCTTTATCATTGCGTAGTGCTCCATTGAGTATATGTACCACAGTTTACCTATCCATTCTTCTACTGTTGGGCATCTGGGTTGGTTCCACCTTTTTGCTATTGTGGATTGTGCCGCGATGTCACTGACTACTTTCACTCAACATAATGTCTTCCGATTGAAACCAAGTTGAGATGCTTCCTAAAGTCTTCATTGTTCTTTATCATTGCATAGTGTTCCATTGAGTATATATACCATAGTTTACTTATCCATTCCTCTGTTGTTGGGGATCTGAGTTGATTCTTTTTGCTATTGTAGATTGTGGTGCAATAAACATTTGTGTGCATGTATCTGTTGGTGTGAATGCCCTTGATTCTGCAGAATATATCCCAAGCAGTGGAATTACTGGGTCAAATTGTATATTTATTTCCAGTTTCTTAAGGAAGCCCCAGATTGCTTTGGTTGCACCATTTTGCAATCCCACCAACAGTGTAGGAGAGTTCTGATTTCTCCACAGCCTCTCCAGCATTTGTTGCTTTGCATTTTCTGGATCATGGCCAACCTTGTTGGGGTGAGATGGTATCTCATCATGGTTTTGATTTGAATTTCTTTAATAGCTAGTGATTGTGAGCATTTCTGCATGTGTTTTTTGGCTGCCTGGATCTCCTCTTTAGAGAAGTGTCTGTCCATATGCTTTGTCCATTGCTTAATTAGATTATTTATCTTTTTCTTATTGATATTTTGTAGTACTGTGTAGATTAGGGAAATCAGATGTTGGACTGACATATAGTTGTCAAATATTTGTTCTCATTCTGTAGGTGGTCTTTTGATTCTTTTGATAAAGTCTTTGGATGAGTGAAAGTGTTTAATTCTTAGTAGTTCCCATTTGTCTATTTTCTCTTTTGTTGGATGAGCTTTATTGTTTTAGGTTTGATATTTAGGTCTTTTATCCAGTTTGAGTTGGTTTTTGTATAAGGTGTGAGATATGGGCCTTGTTTCTGTTTTTTGCAGATGGATATCCAATTTTGCCAGCACCATTTTTGAAGAAATTGCTTTTATCCCAGTTTAATGTCCTAGGGCCTTTGTTGAATATCAACTGTTCATAGGAGGATGGTGTCATCTCTGGGATCTCAACTCTGTTCTATTGATCTGTCTGTCTCTTTTTGTACCAGTACCAGGCTGTTTTGACAACTGTGGCAGTCTAACAGTTTCTAAAGTCGGGTAGTGAAAGGCCTCCCAGTGTGTTCTTCTTCGGTAGTGTTTTACTTATCCTGGGTTTCTTCCCTTTCCAAATGAAGTTGGTGATTTGTTTCTCCATCTCATTAAAAAATGTCAGGGGAGTTTGTATTGGGTTTGCATTATATAATTAGATTGCTTTGGATAAAGCAGCCATTTTCACAATGTTAAGTCTTCCTATCCATGAGCAGGGTAGGTTTCTCCATTTATGTAAGTCTCTCTTAGTTTCTTGTAGTAAGGGCTTGTAATTCTCTTTGTAAAGGTCTGTTATTTCTCTGGTTAGATTTGTTCCTAGATATTTTATCTTCTTGGGGGCTATAATAAAAGGTATTGATTTGTTGATTTCTTCTTTAATAATCTCATTGATGTAAAGGAATGCTACTAATTTACTTATGTTTATCTTGTATCCTGAGACTTTGCTGAACTCTTCTATCAGCATGAGTAGTTTACTTATGGATCCTTTAGGATTCTCTGCATATACAATCATATCATCCGCAAATAGGGAGATTTTTACTCCCTCTTTGCCGATGCAGATGCCTTTTGTTTCTTGGCCTTGTCTAATTGCTTTGGCTAGAACTTCTAGTACAATGTTGAATAGGGGAGGTGAGAGTGGGCATCCTTGTTTAGTTCCTATTCTCAAGGGGAATCGTTGCAGTCTGTCTCCATTCAGGATGATATAGGCAGTTGGCTTTGTATAATGGCCCTTGGGGGGCCCTTGTATAATTGCCTTGGGGAATTTGCTCTCTGTTCCTATTTTGCTGCAGAAAGAATGCAACTATTTGAGATTTTAGTTTTGTGTAATCACAGGATAATACTCATTGACTAGTTGTTCCAAAAATAACAATCAACTCAATGAGTTTGTAGGGAGAAATACACTGGTGGCATAGTGGTTAAGTGCTACAGTTGCTAAGCAAAAGGTCAGCAGTTTGAATCCACCAGGTGCTCTTTAGAAACTCAGTGGGGCAGTTCTACTCTGTCCTGAAGGGATGCTATGAATCAGAATTGACTCAACAGCAGTGAGTTTGGTTTTCAAAAACATTTGTATATGCGTGCACTTAAAAGATGAGATTTACAATGAGGTTTATTATCCTGCTAAATGGAAACATATCTTCTCAGTTTATTTTTTGGTAGGCTATACATTTTTCTTCCTTCCGTTTAAGGAAAAAGTAACTTTTGATTGTGGTAATTTCTCCAGATCCACTAGATTGCCTCCTCCTGGGTCAGTTCCTTGAAAGGACAGTTCTTTTCTTCCTCTTAAGAAAGTAATAAAGCCCTTACCAAGCTTCTGTTTCATTCTGCAGCCGCACTAGTAAGAATCTAGTTCATCGTGCTCTGCCAGTCATTTCCTGAATTACTTCACTGTTTGTATTTTTTCCCACTCCATTAACAGGAAAGGAAGGTGACTCAAAACAGAATATAGTAAACTTACCAAGAATTGCTTTTTGCCAGTTGGTAGTCTTTTATTTAGCTTTGAAATAATGCTGTTTATAACAGGATCTTAGAACTTGAGAAGAGTTTAGAAGTCATAGAGTGCAACTTCATTATTTCAAGGCTAAGAAACTTGGATTGAGAAAGAAAAGAGAAGTTGGAAGATCAGAACTAGAACCAAGTCTCCTTGACTGTTGGCTCAGTGTGATTCTATACCATGACCTTAGCATCCTTTCCAATTTAACAGATTTTTGACAGCTGTATTTTATCCATGGATAATGACAGAGGAACAGCGATTAAGTCTTTTGGTAGTATTCATGCAACAGTTCTCCTTTGAGCCTTCTCTGTGATATAAAAATGTATGTGGCATGTCACCGGAAAACAGGAATCTTCATTTATTGAGCATTTCTTTGTGCCAGGCACGGTGTTAGGTCTCAGTCCCGTAGTAGCTGGTGACTGTTATGTGAGGTGAACATCCTTGCTTCGTTTCCTAGTGCTGCTGTGACAGGATTACCATACTTGGGCACTTCTGGAAGCTGACAGTGCCAATCCAGGTTTTCACTGGAGACACTCCTTGGTTACTTGTCTTGTGGACAGCCCTCATATGGTATCTGTCTTCCCCCCATGTAGGTGTCTCTGTGTTTATTCTTCTGTGTTCATAATTCAGAAGTGATTAGATTTAGAATTCACCCCACTTGGAGATGGTCTAATTAATGTAACAAAGAAAACCATGTTTCTAAATAGAATTAGATCCATGGGTATAGGGTCTAGGATTCCAACCCTTATGTCAGGAGGCGTAATTTAATCTATAACAATGACAGTATCTTTTTTTCTCTGTTATTATTGTGTTTTGGGTAAAAGGATACTGCTTAAGTTAATTTCTTATATGAAAAAATTATACACATACTGTACTATGACCTTAGTTGCAATCCCTGCCATGTGACAGCACACCCAGCTTTCCACTCTGGCTTTCCTGTGTCCATTTGACCAGTTCTTGTCCCTTCCTGACTTCTCATTCTGCTTTTGGACAGGGGCTGCCCATGTGGTCTTGTATATCTGACTGAACTAAGAAGCACGTTCCTCATGTGTAATATTTTTTGTTTTATGGTTCTGTCTGATCTTTGAAGAGTGGTTTTGGCGAATGGCTTCAGTTCAGAGTTAACAGTGAGTCTGAGTGCTGTGGTTTCAAGGATTCCTCCAGTCTCTGTCACTTTCTGTTATGTTTCATCTAGTTCTTCTGTTTTCAGGCTAGTAAGAGTCTTTGTTTTGTGTAATCTTTTAGTTCTTTGGGCTGATATTTTCCTGTGTCTTAGGTTTTCCTCATTCTCTTTTGCTTCAGTTGGGATGGGATCAATTGACTTATCTTAGATTGTTGCTCACAAGCTTTTAAGAACTCCACATACCACTTACCAAAATGAGATGCGGAACATTTTCTTAGCATACTTTGTTATTCCAGTTGACCTACATGTCTCCCAAAACTAAGGTCCTCAGACAATCTCATAGTTTTGCATAAAACATTAGAGTTGGTAAGGCCTAGTCTCACACATTATTTCATTTGACCCTCACCAGGACCTTGTAGGCAGATACCCTGGAAGGCGGGTAGGGAGGTGGGAGCCTGTGTGATGGTGCAGTAGGGAGAACAGTTTAATGTATAATACTTTCTTAGCTTCTTTTCTTAAAAAAATAAAGAGGAGAAAATTCTGATAGTGACTGTAGTGTCTGAATGTCCCTGGTAGTCCACTGAGGAAATAGCAGAGACTTATGTCTCAGAAATCCTGGTGGTATAGTGGTTAAGAGTTATGGCTGCTAACCAAAAGGTCAGCAGTTCAAACCCATGAGGTGTTCCTTGGAAACTCTATGAGGCAGTTCTACTCCATCCTATATAGTGTTACTATCAGTCAGAATCGACTTGATGGCAGTGGGTTTGCTTTGGACTTATTATGCTTCAAAACACAGGGATTTGGTTAATTGAAAGAAGAGAAATCTTAGTGAGTGTTAAACTCCTTGCTGCATTGCTCTTCCTCTTTGAGTTAGTCCCAAGTGAAGCTTGTCTGGGGTTTGCAGACTCCTCTGTCACTCTTCCCCATGCCAACTGTTATTCTCTCACCGGAGGCTTAGAATGTGTTTTCCAGTTTCTTGTAGCTTGTCCACACCTGCATTCTGGCAAGCTCCATTGTTGTGCCTTTACAGCTTAATGTGAACTTAAGCCAATAGATCGTATTTCCCAGGGCTGTTTCTTTTACCACCGTCTCTCTGTCAGTTGTACAGTAGGGGCTTGCATGCTTCTGTGATGCTGGAAACTGTACCAGTGGTGTTTCAAATGCCAGCTGGCTCCCCCGTGGTGGGGAGGGTCAGCTGAGCTTCCAGTCTGAGAGTCGTAAGAAAAGCCTCATGATCCTTTTCTGAAAATTAACCAGTAAAAACATTATGAATCACAACAAAATTTTGTCTGATGTAGTGCTGGGGGATGTGCCCCCCTGAGCTGGAAGACACTACAGAAAAAACCCCAACAGTGGACTTGTGCCTACTGGGGAACATGAAGATGGAGCAGGATTAAGCAACATTTTGTTGTTACAAGGTCACCATGAATTGAAGCCAGTGAACCACAGTGTCCTGGTCATCTAGCACTGCTGTAACAGAAATATCACAAGTGGGGCCTGGGGATCATGCTTCTGGGGACATCGAGGCCAATCTGCATAAATAACTTGCGTAAGTGCTAAGGGAGTCTTCATCTCCCCATATTGGTGAGTGGTGTCTGGGGTCTTAAAAGCTAGCAAGCTGCCATCTGAGGTACACCAGATGGTCCCAACTCGTCTGGAAAAGATGGTGACTGAGCAACAAGGATCCGGGGAAGAAAGCAGGAGACAGAAGGGCCTGTGTGAATGGGAGACTGTATCAACATATGACCAGAAGAACCAGACGGTGCCAGGCCACCACCAAGGGCAGCCACGATGGGGCACACATTGTTGAGTCCCTGTGGCAACATGAGAAAAAGCAGTGCAGCTAAAGAACTCTACTAAAAGTCCACAGTTGATGGTTTAATGGCCTGGAGGATCCCCAGGGAGCATTAGCCCTAGACCTGCTGCTGCCTCTGACCAGAAAACACTACTGAGGTCGACTCTTTGGACAAAAATGGACTGGATTAAGGGACACAGTATGACCATATAGTGTGTGTCCTTTATTGGTCTGTGCATTTGTAGGATGCTGTCCTACCGGTCTCTTTCTAGGTGGGAGACAAGAAGGTGGAGAGAAGGGGACAAGGGATTGTTGGGAGGGTATAACAAGTACAGAACAAAAAGGAGGAATGTGCTGCCCCCGGGCAAGGAGAGCAGAAGGAGCTGCAGATAGGCAGACATGCAAATTTGATTTGAATTGTATACTTTCACTTAATGACATTTTTTTTTGTTTTAAAAAGAAAGAAATATCACAAATGGACGGCTTTAGCAAAGAAGTTTATTTCTTCATGGTAAGATAGTTTAGAAGTCCGGATTCAGAGTGCCAGCTTGAGAGGAAGACTCTGTCTTTGTTGACTGTAGAGGAAGGACCTTGTCCTCAGTCTTCCCCTGGTCTAGGAGCTTATCAGGAGCAGAGAACCCAGGTCCAAAGGATGTGGTCTATTCCTAGCACTGCTTCCTTGGTGGTATGAGGTCTCCGCTATTTGCTTCCCTTTCCTTTTATTTCTTGTAGGATAATAGGTGGTGGAGGCCACCCACCAGGGAAACTCCTTTTACACTGGATCAAGATTGTGAACTTAGTAAGGGTGTTACAGTCCCATCCTAATCCTCTTTAACGTAAAGATTATAGTCACATAACGAAGGACAACCATACAATACTGGGAATTGTGGCCCACCCAAATTGAACCACACATTTTGGGAGGGACCTAATTCAATCCATGACACACAAAACAACAGTTTATTTTAGAGCTTTGTCCCAAGCTGCAGACTTGGAGTGAAAAGTTGTTTCATTGGAAGTTGGGGGACCAAAGCCTTTTTAAATTTCGAGGTGTCTGGGATATCTTCTCTGTTTTGAAATTTTATTCCAAACACAGGTTGAAGAATCTTGTGCTATGTTTACATGCATGGATCTGTAATCTCTGGTTAACACAGCCAAAATCCAGGAGGGGTTCTTGCCAATAGAAATGTTGACAAATTCATGAATAGTAAAGGAGCAGTGGTTTCCTTAACCAATGGATTTCTATATTTAAACCCTTTAACTAAAGGAGTTAATGTTGAGGTATTTAGATAATTTATAGGGGTTAGGAAACCCTGGTGGCATAGTGGTTAAGTGCCACGACTGCAAACTGAAAGGTCAGAGGTTCACATCTACTAGCTGCTCTGTAGAAACTCCATGGGACAGTTCTGCTGTGTCCTTTGGGGTTGCTATGAGTCAGAACTGACTCAGTGGCTGTGAGTCTGGAGGTTCATAGTGGGTTAAGTACCAGGTTAAATCACATTTACACAATGTGTCTAGAAACATGAAAGTAAGGATTTTCAAGTTCAGATTGGAATTTGATCAATGTTTGTAGGCTGAAGCATTTGCCTATAAAATGCCATAAGGAATTCTCATGAGATGGCACTGGGGTGGTTAAGAAAAAGTGGAAACTCAAGGATTGATTTTCACCTCAAATTTTAGAGAATTGGACTGATGGAATGTTGGTGAAATCAATGAGAAGGATGAATGTGATACAATCATTTTTAGCACCTGACAATTTACATAATGCTTCCCACTCTTTGTGTTGTAGTGGTTAAGTGTTACAATGGCTAACTATGAGGTTGGCAGTTCAGATCTGCAAGGTGCTCCTTGGAAACTCTATGGAGCATTTCTACTCTGTAGGGTCGCTATGATTCAGGATCGACTTGACAGTAGTGGGTTTGAATTTTGCACTTTCCTGCTATTTGTGGCATAGTGGTTAAGTGCTATATGACTGCTAACCAAAAGGTTGGCAGTTTGAATCCACCAGGTACTCTTTGGAAATGCTATGAGGCAGTTCTACTCTGTGCTATAGAGTCATTAAGAGTCAGAATCCACTCTGTGGCAGTGGGTTTGGTTTTTTTGTTTCTCGCTATTTAATTTGGGCCTCATAATAGCTCCGTAGGTTATTAGGGCAAGTATTTCTTCCATTTTACATTTGCAGAAACTCAGACACAGTGAGCCAATGATGTAATCATGACTTGATTCCTGGACTTTTAGACTCTGGATGATATGTTTCTCATTCCATGCCAGTCAGCTTCCTTAGCAGGAACTACACAGTGGGCTACTAGGACAGCAAAGTGGTTAGTGATGGAAAAGTAGCCAGGTAGGATTTGTTTTACCAACTTTTCAGGCCATATCTGTGGCAATGTGGACTTGAAAGAGTAATCAGCCGATTCTGCTGACCATATGACAGTAGTCACCCAGAGGATTAGTGAGAGTATGAGGAATACTGTCAGCCCCATTGCCACCCTATTCTGCAGGCTTTGGACTTCCGCTTGGAACTTGCCCAAAGTGAGAGACGCTCAACCTCGATCTCTGTAGTTCTAACATTTGTATAGGTTTTCAAAAACATTGATTTCCATCAGATACTTGTTTTCTTCTACATGCAGGGCACAGAACCCTCATCCTAGGAGACCTTCTCATCTTTGTCAATAGTTTTAGACTTAACATCTTTAACAGTAGAGAAGAGTGAATGGGGAGGCATGGGGCTGTAGGGCATAAGCTCAAACAGTAGTATCTCAGCAGGAAATAGCTTTGAAGTCTTATATTTACAAGAATTAATGAAGACTTTATATGCTACTCTGAAATGTTTATTCCCATATTAAAATAATGTTCCAGAGTAATTATCTGGAGCAATGCTGACTCTTGGGGCATTCCCCTGTGGCTTGTGTATCCATGCATACTAGGTTTCTGTTTCCCAGTTTAAGAAGCACAGACCTAGGCTATTTCATGAGTTCTTGCCACTTCACTGAGAGATCATAGGGTAGCTAGAGCTCATTCTAATAACACGGGTAGCCCTGGTTTAGGGTCTGCATCATTGACTCTCCTTCATCAGTGTTTAATCATCAGACCAAAACATTTAAGATCTTACTTCATTTTTACCCATGGAAACCCTCACAATGGCATAGTCAGGTGGAAGGGTATTGCTTTGGAAGCAGTAGGACATGATATCTGGCTTTAATATAAACATAATTATTTATAGAAGAAGAATAACCCCATGTAATAGACGACATGAGCCTGACAGTTGCTGTGAAGAGCTTTGGGGGCCAAACTGTCAGAACTGCTGATTTGCTGGGAGCCTGGCACGACTAGATGTTTGTTCTACTTTGTGGGTAGCAGGGAAGAATTGGTAACCACAGAATGTATCTAGGACATGTGGTGCGTTTATAATTGGGTGGTGGGTTAAATAAAGCTGGGTCCTGGGTACTTAATTGTGGGGCCACTGCAAAATGAAAATGCAAGGCCCCTTTGTGCAAAAATTAAGACTGTCAAGATGACAACAGCAGAGTATTAAAGCAAGCACAGGGCCCTTCTCAGTGTGGGGTCCTGTACAATTGCCTGACTGCATGTCCATGAAGTTGCCCTCATGAAGGTCCCTCCATTGAGAAAGTTTCGTTGTAGTTTGAGTGTGAAGGAAGAAGTCATAAATACAAAAGTCAACAGTTGCTGTTGATTCTAACACATGGCAACCCCATATGCATTAGATAGAACTGTGCTCCACAGGGTTCTCAGTGGCTCATTTTTTGGAAAGTAGATCACTAGGCCATTCTTCTGAGATGCCTATGGGTAGGCTGTAACCACCAACCTTTTAGTTAGCAGCTGTTGGCAGATAAGCATAGAATGCAGGCGTTGTTTGCATGAAAATATGGTACTCTGTAATGCATACATACTCCAGAGTTACAGTTTGTGGTTTTGTCCATTTTTAAAAATTTAAGCATTTTCATTTCTGTCACTAGCCTCTGTGTCCTGGGAGAGAGACACCTATCATTATAAACTCTGATGTTACTTGGTATGCTGGTGGTGGAGGGATGTCTCCCCAGGAGAAATACTTTAGATTGATGGCACCTGCTAATGCATGGTCCAGCACACACTTGACCACTACATCTGCACTTGACCTAGCCATTAATAGAGACAGACCCAGGTGGGCTCCCTGAGTTGGCAGATGCTGAACCCTCAGGCCAAGCTTACCTAAATTTCAGACCTGGTGGCCCTTTCCCCTTCACTTCTGTTTTCTACCCAAATCAAGAAAACCAAGCCAGTTGTCGTTGAGTCCATCCTGACTCATGGTGTCCATAGGGTTGTCTGTGGCTGGTTTTTTAGAGTAGACCACCAGGCTTTTCCTTCAAGACTCCTCTGAGTGGGATTGAACCTCTAACCTTCCCGTTACTTGCTGAGCGCTTAACGATTTGACCACCAAGGGATTTGCTACATGGCTACCAAATTCTGTTTATGACCAGAACCAAAGAATTGCAGTTAATCTCAACAGAGCCTTTAGGGGAGTTAGAAAAAGATTGTCTCTCAGAGCAATCTAGTGGACTGGATTCAGCTTCACTCAATAGCCTTCATGTGAAGTGGGAACTGCTCACAGTGCTTTCCAAGGGTGTTCACTATCCCAGCAAGGGGGACCTATCTTTTCTCCTTTTCCCATTCCAAATTTTTCTATGGCTTTTTCTCCCAGGGCTTTATTCTACCAAAAAGCCAAAAAAAACACCACTGCTTTGAGTCTGTTCCACCTCATAGGTCAGAGTAGAACTAGCCTATAGAGTTTCCAAGGAGTGCCTGGTAGATTTGAACTGCTGACCTTCTGGTTAACAGATGTAGGTAGCACTTAACCACTGTGCCATCAGATGACCTAATTACTTGACAAGTAAATTCAGACCAAGAAGCTAATAGTAGTGATTGTTCCATGCTCGCCTTTTTTTTTTTTTTTTGGTCAGTACTGTTTCCACTGTCCAAAATGCTATTTCCTTACTTTACGTTTAATAAAAAGCCCATTCATTTTGCCACGCTTAACCGTGGCAGCAGTTACTCTGTGGTAGCAGTTACTCTGTGGACAGTTTCGTGACCCCTTCAGTGGAGTTAGTTCTTTCTTTGAGTGCTTGTAGCAATTTGTGTATTCATCTGTTTTCGTGTTTCCTACATTGCTTAGTATTTGCATGTCAGTCTGCCCTAATGGACTGTAATCCCTTGAGATCAGCAACAGCATTCTTTATTTTTGTATCCCCAGCTCGTGGCTTGTTATTATGATGTAAGTAGGTGCTCAAAAAATAATGAATGAAGCACGGTGTTGAACGTGCTAGTCCATCAGGCTTAGTACGTACTGTGGAGCTTTTTGCTTTCTAAACAAACTCCTGGAGATCACTCCTTAGAGCTGCATGCATGAGCGAAGTGTGCACCGCAGGGACAGAAGGCCTCTTGGCTCTTTGTCTAGATCCCACCTGGTGTTTTGCATTACGGTCATTGCTGGATCAAGACTTACTAAGAATTCTCTCAGGAGTGAAGTCCCTAGGTGCTGCAGATGGTTAGTATGCTGGAATACTAACTAAATGCTGGAGATTTAAATTCATCCATAAGTACCTTGGAATCAACTTCACTGCACCTGGTCTGTGAAGACTAGTTTTATCCCAGCTCCTTGCTTTATTGAAGCCCTGGTTATGCAGTGGTTAAATGTTTGCCGGTTAACCCAAAAGGTCAGCAGTTCACATCTACTGACTGCTTCTTGAAAACTCTGTGGGGCAATCTACTCTGTCCTGTAGGGTTGCTATGAGTTAGAATTGAATTAATGGCAATGAGTTTGGCTTTTGGTTTGATTTTACTTTTGTACCTGAGTCTCAGGAGTCATTGAATCTTCAAATATGTGCTGGGGACTCTTTGGTGTCCTGGATTGCAGGTGTATTTTATGTTTTATGTTTATTGAGAGGTGCCACTGAGCAGGAGGCTTTGTCTGTAAGGCAACACTCCAGGTGTGGTGAGAGATGAAAATAAACAACTAAATAAATAAAAACCACTTATCATTGAGCAGATTCTGACTCACGGTGACCACATGTGCATCAGAGTAGAAATGTGCTCCATAAGGTTGTCAGTGGTGGATTCTTTGGAGGTAGACCACCAGGCATTTCCTCTGAGGCACTTCTGGGTGGACTTGAACCCCTAAACATTAGGTAAACATAATTGTTAACCCATGCTAACTGCTTGCCCAACTCAGGAACAAAGAGGACTACCTAAGCAACTCTGAGGCAGTGCAGTCTAGTTGGGGAGATCAATGTATAAAATAACTACAAATTTAGAGACTGTGAATATTTCGTAACTGAGATAGACAGCCAAGGGAACATGGGGTCAGGTATCACCATGGCTTTTGGTGACTAGAAAAGTCTTCACAGGAGTGGATTTTGAGCTGGATCTTGAAAGATCAGTAGGATTTGTCTTTGTTCATTAAGTTGACACGTGCGTCTCTATTGTGCCCTCTTCTGTGCTAGGTGGATACGAAGATTGCTGTTAGAGGAGGATACATGTATCAGTTCCATATTTGGGGGGTTCTTTGCCCAACCCCGTGTAATATTGGTAAATTAACACAAAATGATTAAATGAGAAAAATCTCCTAGGCATGTTTCAGTATAAACAAAGGATGTTCCATATATTTAAGATTTTGTATAGAAAAATGTGTTGAAGGAAGTTAAAAGGTAAACGTATTAGTTTTCTATTGCTGCTCTAAGTGCTCTCAGTCAGTGACTTTAAATAATGGAAATCCATTGCCTAGCAGTTCTGGTGGCTAGGAGTTCAAGTTCAGGGTGTCCCCAGGGCTCGTTCTCTGGAGGCTGTCTAGGGGAAGATTCTTTTTTCGTCTCACCTGGTTTCCTGAGGAGGCGTTCCTCAGTGTGTGGAAATATCTTCCCATGATGTTCTTCCTTCTGTCCATCTCTCTGTCTCTTCTGTCTTTGGGAAAATACCAGTCCCGGGGTTAAGAGCCCCTTACCCCACCGAGTCTGACCTCAAGTTGACTGAGAGTGTCTTCAGACAAAGTCCCCTTCGTAGATATCAGGGGTGAGGACTTCAGCGTATCCTTCTGGGTGAATATCATCTGTCCCCAACAGGAGAGTTTTACCAAATTTTTATTTTTCTCTGTCCTGGGAGAGTTGACCAAATGGAATACCAAGGAGGAAACATCAGGCAGGGCCCATATTTAAGGAATTTACTAAGGAAGGTGCATCAGAATAAGAAACCTTTGAATCGAGGCAGAGTCTGTTCATTTCCCAAGTTCCTCACCATGGTGGGGATATGAGGATGGTGGATTTGTTTTTAAAACTCGATTTTGTCTTTAAAGAAATACTGTGCACATTCAGCATTCATTTCTGATAGATTTCCTCTTATCTGTTCTCCAGAGAAGTTAAGACTGTGAGACCAGAAAGGGCTGACTTGGTACAAATACAGTACCTACCTTTGGACAGGAACGTAGGCAAGATGTTTGGGTCTTCAGGTCTGTTCTGATGGATTGAGTTTGGTCCTGAGAAATGTTGTTTAAGTGTTACTATTAGCTTTGGAAGTAGATTACCAGGCTTGAAATTTAAGACAGGAACTAAGAAAGTAAAGTGTGCAAATTTATTTTTTCCTCCTTTAAAATATTTTATGATTGACTTCATCTCTTACTCTTATTCCCTTTTCTCCAATGACCCCATGAAAACTATAACCCCAATGGTATTGACTCTAGTTTATCATTCGACAGTATCAGCAACACTCATTACAGCTTGCTGGGAAGAGGCAAAACAAAAACCTTTAAAAGGTGGTTTTTACAATTTCTCAATCAGGTATTTATTTACAATCCAACATTAAAACAATCAGCAAGCATCCGTTGTGTAATGCCATGTCATATGCCACTAATCTCTGCCTAGAAACAAAGAAATTAGTGCAGAACGCTGTCTGGCTTTCAAAGTGCTTAAAATCAGCTCAGTGAACGTGGCTCAAGGGCCCCGATTGAATCCATGAAGCGGGGTATTTCTGTTTCCCCATTGCAGCGCTGATGTGTGTCCTCAGTGCCGTGAAGGACATTTGTTTAGTGAAACTGTCTGCAGATGATAGGCGGTGGGCGTAGCTGGCACTCTGAAAGAAGCGTGTGGTGATGCAGAAGAATGGGAAGCATTTTTGCATTTTTATGTTCAGGAGCGTTTGCGTTGCTGGACACTTTTTTTTTTAATGTGTTACAGTGTACTTAATAATGTGTTCTGAACTCTGGTCTGCGGGGGAGATAACCACTCCCTCCCTGTTGGTCTGAGGGATTCTCCCTCAGGGTGCCACTTCCATTCTCCCCTTCAGGAGAGATAGCCATAGCCCTGTGCTTGGGCAGTTTTCCAAAGGACTCGTATCTTATCTTTGTTTAAATTAAAAAAATAAAACATCACCTGATCCATGAAGAGACGTTTGTCTCTTGACAGCATCCCTAAAAGCCTCGATTGCTTCTTCCCTATCTCGCTGTCTCATCAAAATGGTGGCAATTGGAATTTTGCTCCAGTGAAATTCATTTCCTGTCTGTGGTGCTGTCCAGATTTACTTTATCACATTCACACGCTTGTTGAGTGATTGCATGGGCTAGTTAAGAGCAGCAGGCAACGAAAAGGAAATGAGAAGCACAGTGTTTTATAATCACACAATCAGCTCTTCATGCTGGGAACAACAGTCTAGAAGTGAGTAGGCACAGTGTGTTGAATAAAAGGGGGGACTTGGAGGCCAGATCCCGTGGCTGCCTCTTCCTAGTTGTGTGAACTTAGGTTCAGAAAAGATGAATAACTACAGGGTTTCATTGTTCTGCAAGGGTGTGTGTTGCACTTAGCACAGTGTACGTGGGAAGTGTATCTGTGAATGATGTTAGCTGCCATCGAGTCAGGTCCTGACGCTTGATGTCTGCATATATAATAGGACTAGACGTTGCCCAGCTCTTTACTGTCTCCGTGATCAGTGAGGGATCTGGCAGTTGTGAGCTGTGGTGTTTATGCTGGATAATTTTTGGAAACAGATCACCAGGCCTTTCCTGCTAGTCTACCTTAGTCTAGAAGCTCCACTGAAACCTGGTCAGTATCATAGCAACACACAAATGTCCACTGACATGTGAGCAGTGGCCATGCAGGAGGAGGTGTATTAGCTAGAACTGAATCAGGCTCTCCTGCCCTGGAGGGAAAAATCTTCTATCACCGAACACCCAAGACCCCTGTGACAATTAATAATAATTATTAATATGAATGAAGAGCTGGGAGGAAGCATGGAAGGAATTTGTTTCCAAGAATGCATTGATCACCCTGTGTCCTCATAAAGCTGTGATTGCCTGTTTCGCATTGAGAAGGCTCATTCCCATTTGTATTTCATTCCTTTAGCCTCCGCAAATCCTTAGTGAGCTGGGGAAAGGAATAAATTTGTTAGGTACCTCAGAGACAGCTATGACTCAGCGACCTGATGTATGAATGGAACAAAATGTTACCAATCCTGTGCCATCCTCACAATCCTTGCTGTGTTGGAGCCCATCACTGTAGCCACTGTGTCAGTCTATCTCGTTGAGGGTCTTCCTCCTTTATGATGACCCTCTGCTTTGCCAAGCATGATGTTCTTCTTACCTGTTGACCTCTCCTGATGACATGTCCCAAGGAAGAAAGAAGTCTCGCCTTCCTTGTCTGCAAAGAGCATTTTGGCTGCAAGGAATGAATCTAGACACTAATGTGTCAGATGGTCATCGAAGCATCAGCCAAGCATCAGTGGGTCATGTTACTGGGTCATGTCATGTCATGTCAGTGGATCAGTGCTACGACTGCTGATCAAAAGGTTGGCAGTTTGAATTTCCCATGTATTCCTTGGAAACTGTGGAGCAGTTATGCTCTGCCCTATAGGGTCAGTATGAGTTGGCATTGACTTGACAGGCATGGGTTGGGTTTGGTTTTTGGTGTTTCCAAACAAGGTCACCTTCTCAAGTAACAGGGATTAGAGCATATCAACATATCTTTTTGGGGGACACCATTTAATCCATAACAAGCAGTTTAAAGTGTTAACAGTAGTTTGGATGTACTCTGTCTCCTGGTGAGAGAAGACTTCTTACAAAGGGTGGCATTTGAGCTGGTAGAAATTGTAGGGAATGGTATTTTAGGCCAAGTGAGGTAAAATTAAAACATTAGTGTAATTCCCCACACTTTCAATGAAATGCTATTTGCTTGCCTCCTGTTTCCAATGTGTTATTTCAATGTGTTATTCTAATAACACATTGGTATTTGCTTGCTGTAACAAAAAACAGAGTTATTTGCAGTGGGAATGGACTGGTGGCATACAGGCCGTTTGCCACCATCCATGGGAACAATGTCACCATTGACTGGAAACTTGGGCAAACCAGGCTGAACATAATGCTTTCTATTCTGAGAAAGGGTTGCTAGCTACAAGCTCAGTTATATCTCAGGAGGGAGTTTCCCATTACAGTGAATAAGCCGTTTGCTTCATTGTTTACAGACACAAATAGAAGTATTAGGTTTCCAAGTTGTGTACAGGACCCATTTCAAAACTAAGAGACTAAGGAAGGAGTTCTTGGATGGTGTAAATGGTTAATACGCTCAACTACTAACCCAAAGGTTAGAGGTTCAAGTCTACCCAGAGGCACCTGAAAAGGATGTAAAGGTCTGGCGATCTACTTTGGAAAAATCAACCACTGAAAACCTTGCGAAACACAGCTCTTCTATGACACACATGGGGTCCTCATGAACAGAAGTCAACTTAACAACAACAGGTTTAGAGAAGGACATTTCACCAAGACTGATAAGCTGATAGCATTGGTGTAGTCTCAGCTCAGGTTCTTCAGAGTGCAGCAGGCTGCCCCTGAACCTGCTACTTGGAGGGTAAAATACATGTGGATTTGTTTTTAGTTCTTATGCTATTGAGGGCCAGCTGGAGACCAGAGCAGTGGGATGATCCAAGACATTTAGCTTTCTTCCGACCACTCTGAAGGCCAGGGAGTGCTGATGTGCTTCTGAAACGGATTCTGCCTTCTTTGGCAGGGAAGGCATAGTCTCCCAGATGACCTGAGTACTGGAAGAACAGGGACTTAGAATCAAGAGAGGAGCCCGTGGTAGTTCAGTGGTAGGGTTTTCACCTTCCATGTAGGAGACTTGGGTTGGATTCCTGGCCAGTGCATCTCATGTGCAGCCACCATCTATCTGCTGGGGGAGGCTGGTGTGTTGCTGCCACCAGGAGTCAGAAGAGCTTCCAAAATGTGATGGAATAGGAGGAAAGACCTGGCACCCTACCTCTGAAAATCAGCCAATGTAAACCTCATGGCAGCTCATCACGGGGATGGCACAGAACTAGGCAGCATTTCATTCTCTTGCTCATGGCATCACCATGAGTCAGGGGCCGATGCAACAGCAAGTAGAGCAAGAATCAAAGATTGGGCCTTCTCCAGTCTTTAAACTCTCATACCTAGTCTCCCAGACTTTTTAAGCCTGTTGCTGCAGTATGTTGCTGCTGAATTATTGCATTATCTCAGTAACAGTTTTGATGTAATCTCTTGTTCCCTCTCTCAACCATGCCACCTCCCCCATTCCTGCTTTTCTGCTACAGGGACTCCAACAAGTGAGGTCTGGCTTACTGTCAACTGGCTTTTTGTATCAGGCAAAAAGGAAGTGCTTCTGTGAAGTGCTTTCTGAACTTGAACCAACAGCATAGTAAAAGGTGGCTTCAGCATCATTAGGCCTTCTCATTCACTGGCTAGGTAAGAAGAGAAAAAAGACAGGGGGAGCTTTTAAGTAAGTCTTTAACAGTATGTACATACAAGGACTGACAATTAAGCTTGGGAAGTCCTCCTAGAAAAAGTGCTATGTACCTCATTGCTGAATATTACTCCAGTCACCTTGAAAGTACTCCCCTTGGGAAGCTGTGCATCGATGCCAGTGTTTAGACCACCCTTCAAAGTAATTTTGGCAGTCTTTTTCTGGAATGGCAACAGAGCTGTCTTCGTGTTTCCCTTGATGTCCTGAATGTCATCAAAATGTCTTTCTCTCAATATTTCCTTTATCTTTGAGTAAAGAAAAAAATCATTAGGGGCCAGATCGTGTAAGTAGGGAGGGTGTTTGTTCCAATACAGTTATTTGTTTACTGGCTAAAAACTCCCTCACAGACAGCTGTACAATTAAGTCTGGCAACTTGCCATTGACAGCGGAGACCTTGCAAAGTGACATGTTACCCTCCAGCTTGCTGTTCTACGATAGTGATCTTTGCATCCATTTTGGCTTTCAAAAGTCAGGAGCCATTAAAGAGAGTATTTTGTTTATGCAAACTACAGCTTCAGATTCCACTTTTGTAACTAGAGATAATAACACTACTTGGAGGCCAGGTGGTACAGTGGTTGAGAGCGTGGCTGCTAACGAAAAGTTTGGCAGTTTGAATCCACTAGCCGCTCCTTGGAAACCCTGTGGCTTGGGGGAGGATGGGGAGGAATGGGCGGAGTGGTGGTCTAGTCTGTCCTCTGCGGTCACTATGGTTTGGAATCAACTCAGTGGGAACAGTTTTGGTTTTTCAGTTTGTATGCTTACCTCATAGTTTTTGTCTGATTCTAATAGAATAATGTCTATGACAATGCACAGAACAAAATAAAGTGCTATTCAAATAAAAGATTACAGCATATTTATTATTAAAGAGGAACCTTGGTGGCACATTGGTTAAGAGCTCAGCTGCTAACCCAAACTTGGCAATTTGAGTCCACCAGCTGCTCTTAGGAAACCCTGCGGAGCAACGGTACACCCTCCTGTAGGTCTGAAATTTTCCCTGCAAATGACTGAATTTGAAATTAGGCCCCAGGCCTATCAATGTGACTCCCTGTCACTCTGTAATGGGCCTTTCTGCCTTCCTCTCACCCTGTGCCCTTTTCCTAGGACTAATTAATGATTGTAATTTAGTCCACCTCGAGAAGAAAAGTCTGCACACCAACTAAAACGTGACCTTCCCGTGATGCTTGTTGTCGGTTGCTGCCGAGTCGGCTCTGACTCATGATGACCCCATTTCAACAGAACAAAAGGTTGCCCATTCCTGTGCCATCCTCACAGTGGTTGGCATGCTCAAATTCAGTGTTGTGGCCATTATGTATTTTGAGGGCCTTCCCACCTAAAGGAAATCCTGGTCATGTATTGGTTAAGTTCTGTGTCTGCTAATCAAAAGGCTGGCAGTTTGAATCTACCAGGTGCTCCTTGAAAACGCTATGGGACAGTTTTACTCTGATCTACAGGGTTGCTATGAGTTGGAATCAACTTGACCGCACTGGGTTTGGGTTTGATTTCCAACCTAAGGGGCTCATCTTACAGATCTGTACCAGACAGTGCTTTGTTGTGATTCATAGGATTTTCATTGGCTGATTTTTTAAAGTAGATTGCCAGGCCTTTCTTCCTAGTCCGTCTTAGTCTGAAGCTCTGCTAAAACTGTCCACCATGGATGAATCTGCTGTTATTTGAAATACCAGTGCCATAGCTATAGCATTATAACAACATGCAAGTCACCGCAGTGCAATAAACTGCCAGGGGAGTAACGACTATAATTAATTCCCATGATTAGGTGATCTGGTTTTTGTTCACATTAAATTATTTATCAAATGCCCGCTTGTATCTCATACCAAGCCAGGCACAGTTCTGTCTCAAGAGGCTTTATTTAGTTCAGGAGGTAAAATAAAGCAAGAACAGAATATATTTCAAGAATATCAGTGACAAAACAGTAGTAAATAAAATACAGATGCTAAAAAAGAGAGAAAAAAAATTTCTAAAACAGGAAATTCCCAGGGAGAATTTGAGAAGGAGTTAATATTTTACAGTATGGTGGATAGAATTTAGATCAGGATTCAGGAATGGCAAGCTCATATGTCTTCAGAGTTCCAAGCAGATAACCTAATGAGTAAATCAGGCTAGTATAAGACTATATGGAGTGGCAATGACGGGGGTCAACTCGTGCAGATTTGTCAGTCTAAAAGAGGTGGTCACTACTCAGTCCATTCCACTTGTTACTGCCTGGAAATGTAGACCCGAACTGGCTAGATCTTATATTTCATGAAATCCGCTTTCTAGGTGAAATCTCTCAATTTTTGACAACTAACAAATACAAGTTAAGATCTCATAAGGGTAACACACAGACACACACAAATATACACAAAGTTGTTAGTTTATAACCTCTGACTTAAACATTAGGGAATGGGTCCAAGCATCCCAGGCTGAGAGAGAAAGGTATTGGACCTGAATAAGAAGTGCAAGTGGTTCCCATAAAACTGAAACATCACGTGCCTGACAGGGGCTGTGGGAAATCTATTTGGAAAGTCAGGCAAAGGACCGTGAAGTCTAGAATAGGAAGACTGAAACTTGTCTTCTCAGAATGGGGAGTCATCCAAGGTTTTTGAGCAATGGATTGGATTTACCAGATGGTGGAGTAGTCTGGCCCACTGTGAATGATACAGGAAACCAAAGAGAACTAGCACTGTGCTACTTTATTGCATACCTCTGTGCTACGTGTTTTACGTGAACTAAGCCGTCTCACCCCAACAGCCACTAAAATCACATTACTGTTGTGGTTAGGTGTTGTCAAGTCAATTTAGACTCATGGTGACCCTATGTACCACAGAACAAAACACGTCTGTCTTTAGGTCACCTTGGTTTTATGGTGGCTCTCAGCTGTTCTCTGTAAACCATGTATGTACACCTATTTCCTTCAGCAGAAGGCCTGAGCCTAGAAAGTTCCTAGGTAAAACTTATAAAGGGTTAGAAAAATAATGAGGAATTCTGCAATGGTTCAAAACTGAGATTGTGTTTTAGTGTCCATTCTTAGAATACAAATTCCTGTCTTTGCCACTGGTTCCCATATGTTTTCTTGTGAGAAGGAGCGTCGATGTTACTCTTATTTAATAAAAGGACATCATTTGAAGAAGTCAAGTGCTTGGCAATAATTCAGACAATAACTCTGGATGGCCACACTTAATTAAAATCAGATGCTGGTCATCTAAGTGCTGGTGTCTTAGCAGGTGACTCTCACTACCAGCATTGCTTTAGGTAACTGACAGTTTACCTACTGTGAATGGATGAAAGGTTATAACCTGAGGATAGAGGAAAAAGGCAATATTCAACTCCCCTCGGTGCTTTCTCCATCCTGGACAGAACAAACATCCCCTCCCCTTTCAACAAACACACACCTATAAAAGCAGAGCTGACTCATGCTATGGCTGTTGAGGTGAAATACAAGTGATGCCTGAACCCCAAGATGATACACTGAACAAAGAGTGTTCTTGGGCTGTTTTAGGAACCCTGGCTTCCTGATAAAAAGCTCACTCTGTTTTGCATGAATAAAATTTCTAGGTCAAAGTCAAATGGGTTGACAATATTAAGTTTCTTAAGGCAGACACAATCAAATAACTTCGCCCTCAGATGGTTCAGGGAAACGAAGTGGCCAGGCCTATCAAAAAGTCAGAGTCCCCACAATTGATTATTTGCTCAGCAGGCCAGCAAGGTTTATAAGACATCTGCAAAAACCAAGGTCAGATTTTGGTAAACTGGTCCTAAAAGTTAGTACCCCAAGTAAACTCCTGGGGTACCAGAAGGTTCTGTGATTCCTTGTTGTTAGTTGCTATCCAGTTGAATCCAAGTCATGGCAACCTCATGTGCTACAGAGTAGAACCGCTTCATAGGGTTTTGTTGGCTGTAATCTTAACAGAAGCACATTGCCAGTCCTATCTTCCACCATACTTCTGGATAGGTTCAAACTGTCAACCATGACATTGAAGTGCAGACACCTTGCACCTAATCCTTACTTCTTGATTTAAAAAATGAAAAAGTGCACTGGGTCTGTATGAAAATGGAATAAAAATGAAGATGCTTTGGAATGCTAATGTCTAAAACAAATCCACAGCTCTCCTCTTTAGCTCTGCAGGTATTTTTTTTAGGTGTCAGGTGACAACTAAACATTCTTGAACCTCAGCTTTGTGCAGGGTACTTTCAGGCAATGGTGAAGAAGTGGCTAAAGCATGCTCCCTCATTTGAAGAATTTACTGTGATTCTAATAGTTCAGAGCAACCCAGCGAGCACTCAGTATGTATGTGTGAAACAGAGACAGCTGCCAGTTCTGTCTGGGGCATCAGCAGGACTTCTAGGGCTGGGGTAACCTCTGATTTGGATTCAGGCTTTGAGAAGGAGGATGTCACTAGATAATGATTAGGAACTCTTGTCCTGTATGTGCTAAACCATGACTTGAACTTGGACTTCCACATTAAGTATATTTTCGTGTTTCCTGACCCCTGTTTGTAGTCTTCCCTGCGCTGTTCTATCCTTCAGTTAAATGCTGTGATTGAACTGTCCATCTCTTTTCATCCTTTTGTTCATTTACCCCTCAGACACTTAATAAGCATCTGCTTGCATGGCTTCCTTGTTCTGGAGGAATGCATTGGGCCAAACATAAAATTCCTACAGTTTCCCTTAGTCATTCTCCCACTACTGTCAAGAAATCACTAAATCCTGCTTGCTATTTTGATGTCTGCCATTCATTTGAAGTACAGTGATGAACAACACAGAGTACTTTTACCAGCTGAGATGTGGTGATTGCATGTGGCAGACACGGGCTAACTCAGGCAAGAAAGGAGCTAGTTGAAGGGATATGGGGGATTCACAGGATTGAAGGGGAAATTGAGCAACCAAGTTATGGGAAAGAAATTCTGGGATTTGGGGTTGTCATTGATTGTTAGATCGTCACTTCTAACTCTTATGCAGAGCAGAACTGTTGCATAGGATTTGTAAGGAAGCCAAGTGCCAGGGCTGCCTCCTGGTGTCTTTGGGTGGGTTTCAACTGCCAGGCTCTTATCTAGTTATGCTTAACTGTTTGCACCATCCGGGGACTCCATAGCAGGAATTAATGAGGTATTTATTTTAGGATGTGTCTGTTCCAGTTGCTTTTGATTCTTGTGCTCCTGAATTATGAGCAGGAGAGCCTGGCATAGCCTCAATCTTAGGGTCAGAAGAGGGCTCACTGCCTTGACTGTCAGTAGTGCTGAGATGGCATGTAGAAGTAATAGAGGTGCTGGTACCAGAGAAAGAACCAATGGCTGCTGGTACAGAGCAGCAAATTAAATCTAACAAGATGAAGTTTAAAGAGCTGTCACAGTCCAAGAGATAAATCACAAATACTAAGATGGGAAAGATGTAGCAGAGGGTAAGCACTGGTAAAAAGACTTACGGGGGTTAATGGATAGATATCACAGGCTGGGTCAACAAAGATATGCTATCTGGGACAAAGGAAGTGATAATGCTGCTTGTTCTGTTCTGCACTGTCCACACTGCTACTTTAGGCGAGGAATTCCATTTTATGCTGCATTCACTGAGAGGCATATATTCCTCAGTAGAGCATCTTCAGGCACCGGAATCATGCAGTCGGAGAGTTAGTTGGAGGGAGTGTGATGTTTAGCTACATAAGAAAATATTCTGGCCAAGAAGAGTGTCTTAGATACCTAGTGCTGCTATAACAGAATTACCACAAGTGGATGTCTTTAAGAAAGAGAAATTTATTCTCTCACAGTCTGGTATCCTAAAAGTGTGAGTTCGGGGTATCAGCTCTAGGTAAAGGCCTTCTGTCTCTGTTGGCTGTGGAAGAAGGTCCTTGTCATCAGTCTTCCCTGGGTCCAGGAACTTCTTAGCTCACTGAAGTTGAATTAAGACTTGTGGTTTTTCATTTGCAGCACTTAGATAATTGGAGGGCAAGGAGGTAGCTCATGATAAGTATCCTCAGAGTGGGAAGGATCAAGGCTGTGTTCTCAGTAGTTTAATCAAAGAGAAGTCTATTTCTCATTCACATCATAATCCAAGTAGTGTGTAGTGATGGAACTTGGGTTCAGTTTCTTGAATCATGTGGCCTCACCCTTCTCTGGATCTTTGCCTCCTTTTTCAAGCAAGAATAAAGGAAAGAGTGAAGGTCCTGTGAGATGAGACTTTTCATGGGTCAGGCTAGGCAGTCCAGCACATCACTTCTACTCACATTATATGGGCTAAAGCTTATTTACATGGCCACATCACTGCAAGGAAGGCTGAGAAGTGTACTCTTGTTGCTGACAAAAAGGGAAGACATATGTATTAGCCAGCTCAAGCTGTGCTAGGCCCACTATTCTGGACAAGTGAGATTAATTACTGAAGACGGCACTTGGTTAGCTTGGCTAGGAAGACCGAAGGAGGCAGACAGAAATCTCTGCCTTTGCTCTGCTTTTTAAAATCATTGGTTCTCACCTCTTCATCTTTCTCCTTCCTGCTGTTTCTTTCTGCTTTCCTCCCGCTTCACAGGATTTAACTGTGCCTCTGACTTCATGGCCTGTGAGATTTGCTCTTCTTTTCCTGCCTCTCATTAGATTGACTATGATTGTGTGACTGGCAGTGAAAGATTTTGCTGTACCTAGAGGGTACTTCACAGTCTGGGGGGTCATGGTCTGAACATGGCATAAAGTCTTGGTGAGTTCAAGTATGTGTGTGCACACGCATACACTCCCATATTTAAACTTTGGGTGATATCCATTAAAATCCATCATTTATGTATTCCTTGGAAAATGAGAAGATCTGGCAACTCTGAGTTTGTGTTCACATATGGGCAAGTAACAGAGAGAGTACAAAGCATGTAATTTCCATATTGCTACAGTCCCCTCCCCCCCAAATTATCTTCTTAATGCTAAGACCTAGCCCTAGTTTCTATTTATTATCACATTTTTACTGTTGTTTTTATTACAGTCTTACTTTATGATCTGTACCTGATCTTTGCAGGCAGTTGAGTTGGAGGTCATTGGCTCTCTTGACTTCCCTTTAGCTGAAACAGTGGCTTAGAATGGGGATCACTGGACTGGAGACCACATGGGTTGGGAGGCTGAACAAAAGATACCAGGATATTGATTCCGGAGTGGAAGGGAGGCCAGGCTAGTTGTGTAGACCATTGTTCTCCAGTCTTTGACTGTGTGTTCTATCAATAAAAGAATATTTGCACATGCACCTCCAACATAGATAAGATTATTTTAAAATTATATACATATACTGCTATTTCCAGATGCACTATGCTTGTTTTTAAGATCATAATTACAGATGGATACAAATCTGTATTCCAAATAATAATTGTTATTCATTCATTTATTAATAAATGCTAAATACATATGCAGCACCAGCTGTGGGTCCTCGCATTCAGGGAGTTATTAGTTTGCTCATTTTTTAGAATAAATACTGTATGCCTGCTGTACATGAGGTATGACAGTTAAGTCCACAAACTGAATTGTTCTAAGTGCTACATATCTCATTGCTGAATTTCACTATGGTCACCTTTGAAGTATTCACCGTGGGAAGCTATGCACCTATGCTGGTGCCTAGTCTACCCTTGAGAGTAATTTTGTAACTTTCTCTGGAATGGCCATTGCATGTTCACAAACTTACTTGTATAATTTTCTGTGAGGGAGTTTTTAGCCAGTAAACAAATAACTGTATTAGAACACCCTCCCTCCTCACGTGATCTGCCCCCCAGCGACTTTTTTCTTTACTCAAAGATAATGGAAATATTGAAAGGAAGATATTTTGATGACATTCAGGACATCAAAGATGATATGATGACACCTGTCATTGCCATTCCAGAAAAAGAGTTCCAAAATTGCTTTGAAGGGTGGACTAGGCACTGACCTCTGTGTATAGCTTCCCAAAAGTAAGGTGACCATAGTGATGTTCAGCAGTGAAGTATGTAGCACTTTTTCAGGATGAATTCATGAACTAAATTGGCAGTCTTCATATTAGTTGCAATGAGAGGCACTAGAAATAAGAGATAGAACATGTTCCTTCGAAAAGTTCATAGATTCATGCAATAATTCCAAACTTCATTTTCACATAGGCACATCCATGATGAACTCTATCAGAAACACAGGCTTATTACAACAATTACTCTTACCGTGCAAGTAGAAAGGGAGGAAGGCCCACCTTAGGGTATCTCAATCATGGGAAAAATGGCCCTGTTACAACCACCGCTACCAAGCACATGCGCACCTGCACGCACTATCCATCAGAGATGTTTCTGCCATGCTTTTAGTACTACAGATGGGAAAGGATAGATTCAAGAGTACTTTTCAAGGACAAAACCCCAAATCAAACCCATTGCCTTCAAGTTGTTTCTGGCTCCCAGTGACCCTGTAGACAGAGTAGCACTGCCCCATAGAGTTTCTAAGGAGTACTTGGCAGATTTGAACTGTTGACCTTTTGGTTAGCAGCCATAGCACTTAACCACTATGCCACCAGGGTCAGGAGATGTTTAGAACTGATGGGAAGACTATAAGAACAGGATCACTGTTATCCAGAAAATGTGATATGACTATGGAATCTTTTTTTTTTTTTTAATTTTTATGACATCATCTTTGTCTCATGAGTTCCCTTTTTTTAAAAAAAAAAGAATAAAAGCATTACTGTTGATTCTGATTCATATGCCAAAGAATCTTCTTTGTGACTTGGAATTTCTGGACCAACATTGTTTGCCCAACATAAATGCTTCATGTAATTAGTGGTTTCTTGGCATTTTTAAGCCTGTTGGAAGTTTTGTGAGAGATTTTTCAATTATTTAATTATCTGTTAGTAATAGGTTATGTAAGTAGTTATATATGATCGTAATGATTTGTTTAATTGAAACTTGATGATGTGTTCCATCGATTCTGAGACATACATGGTCCAGTTGATTTCATGAAGCTGTGTGGGAATTAACAAATAAATATCTACTGCAGGGAGTCCCTCTGAGCTGCAGACTCTCATTTCTACCCTTCCGGGAGGTCTCTGGAGACTTGGTGGCATTGCAGTTAAGTGTTCAGCTGCTAAGCAAGAGGTTGGCAGTTTGAGTCTACCAACTGCTGTCTGGAAACTCTGTGGAGCAGTTCTGCTATGTCCATAGGGTCACTAGGAGTTTGAATTGACTCAGTGGTAACAAGTTGTTTTTGTTTTTTTCAAGCAAGTCTCCTGATGTTACTGTGGTTAAGAGCCATGGCTGCTAACCAAAAGGCCAGCAGTTTGAACCCAGCAGTCAACTGCTTCTTGGAAACCCTATGGGACAGTTCTGTTCTTTCCTATAGTGTCACTGTGTCTGAATCACCTCAGTGACAATGGGTTTGGTTTAGTTTTAAAGCAGAAGTCCTTTCACACAACCTTCTAGGTTGTCTCCCACAGATAGAGCAATTAGAAGGACTCTTGGTAATGCTGAAACTTTTTTGATAAAAAATTAACCACGTAGAATTCTAAATCTTCTTCCTGCAAGTTCCTGGGTTGTCTTGTTTGTCTCCTGGTTGACCCATTTTGGCTCCGTTGTGGGAGGCTGGCTGCTTGAGATGTGATACCCAGGCCAACAACACAAGCGTCATTGTCACCAGGGAAGCCTGATAGAGGTGTGACTTTCAGCCCCACCCCAGACCTGCTGTATCAGAATCTGAATTTTAAGGAGATCGTCAGGTGGGTTTTGTACCCAGAGAAGGTTTAGAAGCATCAGAATTTTTCTTCCCTTTTTGATAAGGGCAGGACACTAGTGGAGGAGACATGTGGAATTCACATCGTAACCTTGTGGACACTAGCAGCCAGGGTATTCAGTCTCTGGCCATCGCTGAGCACAGGAGGGAATCAGTTGAGGTTAAACAGAAGGAATCTGAAAAGACTGAAGAGCAAAAATCCTAGGACAACCCACCCCCCGCCCCCTCCCCCACATAGGAAATAAAACAAAATACCAAACCAAAGTTCACCTGAATTTCATGAATTTACATAGAAAGCGTTTATTTTGGAATCTTGAGTCTGAGAAGTCCAGAGTCCTTGAATTGGGGTTTTTGTTGCCAGAGTTTCTCTCCATTTCCCATCTGCTTGTTTAACCAAAGCTCGGATGACCCTGGTGCGTGTTTAATGCATCCTGTTCCCTTTGCTTGTTTTATTTCCTTTTTTTTCCAAGCCTAAAATCAGTCTTTAAAGCCTTGCTTATGTTTCCTGAGCAGATTCTCAAGACAAAATCTGTGTTGTCTCTTAATGTCCGGAGAAATAGGCCAGTGTGTGTCTTCAGAGATTCTTGGCCTTGCTCCTGTGAGCGCTGCTGGGAGATCTCTGGGCATTCTCTTACATGCAGCCTGATTAAAACAATGTTCACATGCTTGTTGTTGTCATTGTTGGTTGTCCAGTTGGCCCCAACTTACGATGGCGCCATGCACAATGGAACAAAATCCAGCCCAGTCCTGCGCCATCCCCATGGTTGGCTGTGGATCAGGCTGTTCATCATTCATAGGCTTCTTACTGGCTAATTTTTGAAAGTAGATAGCCAGGCCTTTCTTTGTAGTTTGTCTTGGTCTGTCGTTCATCTGGAAGCTCCACTGAACGTGTTCTGCATCATAAAGACATGCAGGTTCCCATTGACAGACAAGTGGTGACTAGGTATGATGTACATTGGCCAGGAGAGCCAAAATTCTGCCACTGTAACGAGATCAGTTCCGTCCTGTGGCCTTTTTTGCCTTGGTACTTTGGAAAAGCAACTTGAAAGATTTTTTTCCCCCTAAGCCTTGAGGCATTACCTTTACCCTAGTTTTCTACCTCAGAGAATTTATAGCTTTCATCCAGGTTGGTTGACATTTCCCCGTTAAGCTGTAAACAACTTGTGGTTTGGTACTTTTTTGTGTGGTACTGGCCTGCCTGTCCTGTGATTAGTATGGTCTGTAGATTATGCAAATAAGGATTTGAGTCGCCTCCGACTCGAGGACACTTGGCTTGGCTAAGCAAATGAAGTGTCTGTGGCCTTTCAAGAGGGGTTTGGTCAGCTTGTGGTACTTGTGGGAGGGCCATCACTGGAAATTAACCAGCCAATCCCGTAGAAGTTTTTGAGACGAAAGGAAGCAGGAAGAGAAGCAGCAAAATAAGCAGAAGGAACAGAGAAGAAAGAGGTAGAGAGAGAAGGCAAGGAACCTCAAAGGGCTGTCACACAGGTCAAGGACTGAAGATATCAAGAGACCTAGATGGGGCCCAGAGACAGATCCAGTGGCAGCAGATAGCAGGGCCAAGAGCAGCCTGTCCCCAGAGAAGATGAAGCCGTGCGGGAGAATGATTTGGGGAGCAGTGGGGCTTCACCTGATGCAAGGGGTTCTGAGAGCTGAAGTTGTAGTCAGAGAGTGAAAAAGAAACTAGTTGCCGTCAGTGAGTTCTAACTCAAGGTGATCCTATGTGTGTCAGAGTAGAACCATGTTCCGTAGGGTTTTTGATGGCTGATTTTTAGGAAATATGTCACCAGGCCTTTCTTTTGATGTGCTTCTAGGTTGGGGGCTTGAACTGCAACTTTCTGGTTAGCAACTGAGTGTGTTAACAATTCAGCAATGGAGGATGGAGGATTCTAGTTAATGTCAAAGTCTGGGGACCCAGACTTCCTCATCACCTCTTGCTCTGTGGACTCAATTTGACCTGTACTTATTTAAGGTGGCAGAGGATAGCTAACAAACAGATGAAGTTGGGTGATGGGAGATGCCTTGTAGGTCCTAAAAATTCTGAGATTGGGCCAAATTATGGGAACAGTAGCTCCGTGTCACTTGGCATCGAACTTCAGGGACCTGCCTTGTCTTTGTTCATTCAGCTTTCATTTTTTTAAAAAGATGATCTGACGAGGTTGGACTTACCAGATCCAAACCAAAGACTTTTGTACCACTTGTCCTCAAAGGTAGACCTACCTTGTGTCAAGTCGTATATAGATGTCCAAGACTAGAATCTAGATCCAGGGCGATTGTTTGTGGCAGAGAAGGTTTTATAGCAACTATGTTCTGGTCACTGTTCTAAAACACTAACACTTGACATTTATTAACTCATGTTATGTTCACAACCACCTCATTAAGTCATTTGAGGAAATTGAGGGGCAGATAGGTCAAGTAACTTGTTCATGTGTACATAACTAGGGAATGGCAGAGTTTGAAAGCCTAATGAGTCGGATCCGACTCGACGGCACTTGGCTAAATACAGAGTGTATGCTCTAAACCTCTCTTCAGGGCTGCCTCTGCAAAGAGCAGATCTCAAGCATATTTCCTAGAAGGTGACAGCAGGCTTCATGGTTTCTTTCCATAGCCTGTAACAGCCTAGCACGTAACTAAGGCTTCTTGTGGTCCCTGTAACAGAGTGTCCTTCCTGTCCCATGATCCCACACACTTGACACAAAGCCTGTGAGAACTGCAGGTGGTTCTGGTTGTCAAAAGGGTGGCTCTGATTGTTTCCTAGTGCTGCTGTAACACAAAGACCACAAGTTGGTGGCTTTAAAAATAGAAATTGATTTTGTCACAGTTCTAGAGGCTAAAAGTCCAAGTCAGGGTCTTGGCCAGGTTGATTCTTTCCTTGTTGGTAGCTCTAGGCATTCCTTGGCTCCTGGACTCTGCTGTTTTTATAACTTTGAAGTGATTAGGTTTAGGACCCACCCTACCCTAGTATAACCTCAAGTAATTGATTATATTAGATTGTGATATGGAAGATGATTACATTGCACTAGATTACATCATCAATAAAACATAATAACAAGATTAAATCATGGCTGTATATGACCAGGATTTTACTACATATTTTGGGAGCACTCAAATCAATCCATAATAGTGATTGTATAATTTACTGTTCAAACTGCAAGAACTTTGAGAGTAAAGGTATGCACTATTGATAGGTCTGCCAGCACAAAAGGTACAAACTAGGACTGTCCCAGGCAAACTAGGACATACGGTCACTGCAGTTATATGCCACATATTCATTGAGAATCGAGGGAAGTCTCAGGTTAACCCATAATATGTACAATTGCTTAAAATTGCCAGAGGAAGACAAAAGTGCTTGAACACCTAGTTCCTGAAAGGAGCTTGATAGATTTTGGATGAATAGATGACTGAATTGCAGTGTGTCCTGAAGAGGTATGCAGAGAAGGACACCGAAAGATCCCTCTCAGCAAGGAAGGAACAGAAGTGGAAAGTGTCAGCAGCTGCTCTTGACAATAATTTTACTCCAAGCACTTCACAGTTGAACAAGTTAATATTTGCCAATGCTTTAGAGAATTCATTGAACAGACCCAAAGGAAGCTTGGGAGATCTGGCTTGTTTTTGCATCTCATAGGGAGACTGTCATATATACGGGGGGAACTTGATGTAGAGTCATCATTTCCTTATGTGGAAAGTGACCTTAAATGACTGAAGGAGGAAGAATAGGTCTTTGAAAAGCCTGAGACCAGGATGTTCGTGCCTCAAGATTTTCTTTGAATTTGCAAAACTAACAGCAGTTTACAAAACCAGAGAAACTTGTTCTTGGGGAATTGAAAGAATGTGCCCCCAAGGTCACCAAGCAGTTATGAAACTAGAACTAGTACCAGCTTGATCATGGAATTGGTCAGCAGTTCCCAATCTGTGTCCTTGTCTGCTGTGGGGAGAGCACATAGTATGCTCTCTTTTTCTGGAGCTTCTGGTCCCGGTAGCATTTGGGTTTGTGAGCAGTTAAAGTATCAGAGAGTGAAGGAGTTGTTCTGTTGACACAGTGTCTTAACCTGAGGACAACTGTCAGCTCCACCATCTGCCCTGTTCCTTCTCATTCAGTTGTCCCTGCCCTTACAGTAAAGACACCACATTTATCCGTCTCATGCACCTCACTCTCCGCCTCCAGAGCTGACACCCAGAGCACTGAGCGAAAACAGTGGCCCAGCAGTTAGCTCAGCACCCAGTAGCTTGCGATACAGGCTACACACTCTTCTTTAGTCCCAGATGCTGTTTTGGATGAGGGCAGTTCAGAAGGATTTATCATTTATGAAAACTATAAAACTGTAGGGTTTTTATTATTGCTATTATTTTAGAGCATTTTAGGAAAAATAAGTCGCTCTGCCCCACTCATCCAAGTGGCCCAGTCCCTTTCCTGGTAGTAAATCCCCTTTCTTTTAAAAGCTATTTCTTTATAGGAACAGAATTTGTGCAGAGATGAGGTACTTGAGGGTTTCAACTAAACTGCAATGTGGAAAACATTATGTGAGGGTAAGGTTTAAGTAAGTTGCGGTGAGCACTGGAAGAACAGAGTGTTTAAGCTGAGGATCTGTATATATTTGAATGGAAATATTTTCTTCATCCTCCTTTAACTTGTTTACTTTTCTATCAGTGCTGCTAATCTGTATCTTAAAAGTGTACCAAAAATGTGATCTAACTTGTCCTTTTCAAGTTATAGATTGATATGCTGCACCACTGTTCTTACTCCAGCAGATGAATCATGTTGAAGCACAATGTGGATAAAGTTCTGAACAAATTTTTCAAGCAATCGGAAACTGCCGTTGGGCCTAGTTGTATTATAGTTCTCTAGAGTGCTGAGGGAAACCAAAACTACAAAGCCACTGATGTAGAGCAGCCCAAGTGGTGCTCAGATAGCATGTCCTAATCTTTATTTTAATTGAACTATGGATGAAGGTTTACTGAACAAACTAGCTTCCCATTAAACAGTTAGTATATATATTGTTTTACAACACTGGTTAACAACCCCCCGTGATATGTCAACACTCTTCCCTTCTTGACCTTAGCTTCCTTATCACCAGGTTTCCTGTTCCCCCCTTACTTTTAGTCCTTGCCCCTGGGCTGGTGTACCCCTTTAGTCTTGTTTTGTTTTATGGGCCTGTCTATCTTTGGCTAAAGGAGTGACTTCACTACTGAGCTGAAAGGGTGTCCAGGAGCATGAGTCTTCATCTTGTTGTAAGGTGCATCCATGGATTCACTCCATCACCCTTAACCTCCCGTCTGTGGGCTCAGATGATAAATGTCCACATGCTATAGTGATTGTTGTTATTGTTTAGTGCCACTGAGTTGGTGGCAAATCACAGTAACCCTATGTACAACAGAACAAAACTCTGCCCAGTCCTGTGCTATGCCCACAATTTTTTTACAGTTAGGTCCATTGTTGCAGCCACTGTGTCAGTCCATGTTGTTGAAGGTCTTCCTCTTTTTTGCTGATGCTCTACTTTGCCAAGCATGATGTCCTTTTCTGGGAACTGATCCTCCTAGCAACATATCCAAATTATGTGAGATGCAGTCTCACAATAATTGCTTCCAAGGAGCACTCTGGTTGTACTGCTTCCAGGACAGATCTTTTGTTCTTGTGGCAATCCACAGATACTCAGTATTCTTCTCCAACACCATAATTGTAAGGCATCCGTTCTTCGGTTTTCTTTATTCATCGTCCAGCTTTTGCATGCACATGATGTGATTCAAAGTACCATGGTTTTGGTGAGATGCACCTTAGTATTCAAGATGACACTTTTACTTTTCAGCACTTTAAATTAGAGATATTTTGCAGCAGATTTTCCCGATGAAAAGTATCCTTTGGTTTCTTGACTGCTGCTGCTATGGGAGTTGATTATGTTACCAAGTGAAATGAAATCGTTCACAAATCAGTCCTTTCTCCACTTGTCATAGTGTTGCTTACTGGTTCAGTTGTGGAGTTTTTTGTTTTCTTAATACTGAGGTACAACTGATACTGAAGGCTGTGGTCTTTGATCTTCATCAGTGTTTCAAAACTTTTTGACTTTCAGCAAGCAAGTTTGTGTCATCTATCAAATGCCAGTTGTTGATGAGTCTTCCTCTAATCCTGATGTCCCCTTCTTCTTCGTATAGTCCAGCTCCTTGGATTATTTGCTTGGCATACAGACTGAAAAGGTATGGTAAAAGGATACAACCTTGATGTACCCCTTTCCTAACTTGTGTCTGCTTGTTCTGTTTTAACGACTGCCTCTTGGTCCATGTACAGATTCCTTGTGAGCACAGTTAGGTGTTCTGGGATTCCCATTTTCCACAATGTTAGCCGTAATTTGTTGTGATCCTGCAGTTGAATGTCTCTGCACAGTCAATGAAACAGAGGTAAAGATCTTTCTGGTGATAACAAGTCTTAATGGTGAGAGAGGAAGATTTATGGTCTTTGTTTATTTCCCTGGAAACACGAATCCTTAGAGAACAAGAGCTTAGAGATCATGTGATGAGGAAAAACAAGTCTCTTGTAGTTTTTCCAATTGGATGCTGATTACTGGGGTCTGCCAGAGACTAAGGAGGTTCTGAGTTAACTGCCAAAATAGTACCTGAGAGCCCTGGTATTACAGCTAACATTTCTAGAGCATCTCTTTCAAAATCTTTGTTTGTATTCCTGCTTAGATTTTCTAAAGAACAATTTGAAAGAGGTCAGTAAAAAGAAGGTTCTATAAATTTTAATTCGTACATAGGGAATATCAGAAGTCTAAGGAGGCTGTGGCTACAGTGATGTTTTCTGGCTTCATGGAAAACTAACTCACTTGAAAGCCCCTTTGGCAAATGGAGTCTTGCTGACTGATACCACTCTACCCGCACCCAAAAAACCAAACTACATGTTGCCGAGTTGATTCTGACTAAAAGAAAAAAAAAAACAAACCCACTGCTGTTGAGTTGATTCTGACTCATAGCAATCCTATAGAAGAGTAGAACCTTTCGATTAGCAGCTATAGCTCTTAGTTGCTACACCACCAGGGTTTCCTGTTGACTGATGGCAGCCTTTAATGGAGGGGCGCTCACCCCTGAAAGATGGTTAGACCTGTGTATTTTTTAAAAGCATCCTGACCTGAATCCAGCAAGGGGCTTAAGTCTACCAGATGCACTCATTAAATGTAGGTGGTGTAAACAGTTAATGTCATCTGCCAACTGAAAGGCTAGAGGTTCAAGTCCACCCAGAGGTGCCCCGAGGAAAGACCTATGGTCTGCTTCTAAAAAATCAGCCATTTTCTCACATGAATAGACTTGCACACTAACATTTATTGCACCACTGTCCACAGTAGTGAAAAGATGGGATCAACCTAGGTGTCCATCAACAGATGAATGGCTAAACTATGATATATTCACACAATGGAATACAGTGCAAGGATAAAGAACAGTGGATCTTGGGAAACATCTGACAACATGGAGTCATCTGGAAGACTGTGTTGTTGTTGTTGTTAGGTACTGCCGAGTCAGTTCTAACTCACAGTGACCCTATAATAACAGAATGAAGCACTGCCAGGCCTTGTGCCATGTACAAGATTTTTTTTATGCTTAAGCACACTGTTACAGCCACTGTGTTGATCCATCTCTTCAAGGGTCTTCCTCTTTGTCACTGACCCTACACTCTACCAAGCATGATGTCCTTCTCCAGGGACTAATCTTTCCTAACATATCCAAAGTCTGTAAAACACAGTCTTGCCATCTTTGCTTCCAAGGAGCACTCTGGTTGTACCTCTTCCAGAACAGATCTGTTTGTTCTTTTGGCAGTCCATCATACATTCAGCACTCTTCTCCAACACCACAATTCAAAGGCATCAATTCTTCTTCCGTCTTTTTGTTCATAGTGTAGCTTTTGCATGCATATGATACAACTGAAAATACCACGGCTTGGGTCAGGTGTGTTTTAGTCTTCAAGGTGACATCCTTATTTTTGAATACTTTGAAGAGGTCTTTTGCAGCAGATTTTTTTACACACTGCACTGGGAAAATCTGCTGCAAAGGAAGATGGTATGCTTAGTTACAAAAGGCCAAATATTATATGAGAACATTATTATAAGGATGCAAGAAAAGCTTTACGCACAGAAAAAGATAATCCCTGGTGGTTACAGAGGAGGGCAGGGAGGGAGACAAATATTTATAGATTAGATAGTAGATAGGAATTGTGCTAATGAAGGAAGTGATAGCATACAGTAGAAGGGAGATTAACACTGTTAGACTACACCCAAAGCTAAGAGATTTCCTAGATACAACCCAACATTTCAAAGGTCAGAGTAGCAGCTCTACAGTGGAAATGATATGATCATCTGCTCCCATAAAGATTTCAGCCTTGGAGATCCCAGGGGGTAGTTCTAGTTTGTCCTGTGAATTAACCCCATGGCATTCAACAACAAAATTGACAAAACTGAGATAACAAAGTTACCTAACTTTGAACATGAAAAATTACATTTTTTATATATATATTTTTTTCTTCTCCACCATGCATAGCAATCATAATATTTGTTTAAGAGGTCAGCTCCTCACAACCTCCAGTATGTAGAACTCACTGCAATAATATTTCAAAACCACGGACAGCACCATGTACATTATTTGCCCTTCCCCAAGTTTTGGTCATGGCGTTCCTGGTGTGATGACAGATTTAGGGATTGCTAGGTCCTGGTGGCATAGTGGTTAAGAGCTCAACTGTTAACCAGAAGTCTGAAAATTTTAATCCACCAGCTGCTCCTTGGAAACCCTATGGGGCAGTTCTGTTCTGTCCTAAACAGTCACTATGAGTCAGAATCAACTACATGGCAGGAGGTTCAGATCCACAGGGACCTGAAGGACACCTTCATTTCATCTGATAGTACCAAAATAAACAACTTCTTTGATTCACAAGTAACCCACTAACACTAATGATTTCTCTAGACCTTACCTTGTCTTTTTCTTTGCCCATAAACTATCTTCAAGGACAAGCTTGGTATTTCTGTATCTGAGAGTAGTTTTAAGGCGATGCCCTTGGAACTCTGGTGGTGCAGTAATTAAGTGATATGGCTTCTGACCATACAGGTTATCAGTTCAAATCCACCAGCCATTCCTTGGAAACCCCTTGCAAGAGTTCTACTCCATTCTGTAGAATCACTGTGTGTCAAAATCTGCTCTGTGGCACTGGTTTTATTTGTTTGTTTTTGTTTTTTTTACTGGTTTATATTCAGTGGCAGCTTAGTCACTTGTATTTCCTGCACAGTCTCTCTTTATGAGCTAATTGTACATTTCCTCCTGGTCCATTTCTTTCCTAAGGTGGTGAAAGTGGCATGCCAGCCCAAACTTGGCCCCAAACCTCTGGTCTGATAATATAGAACCAGACCCAAGCTCAAGTCTACTGCTACTGAGGTGACTCCATCTCACAGTGACTCTATAGGACAGAGTAGAGCTGCCCCTAGCTCTTTGAAGGAGCAGCTGGAGGATTTGAACTGCTGATGTTTTGATTAGCAGATGTAGCACTTAACCACTGTACTACCAGGGCTTCCACAGAAGCAGACGGAGGTGAAAAAAACAAAGGGTGGCGCCGCAGTTGTGCTAGAGTCTTTATTACTTTTGGCCACTGTCTTTGAAATGTTACAGCTACTGACTTGATCTTTAACATCTCAGCTCTTCTTACATGTTTTGATGAAAGATTCCTTCCTCATTCTACTGCTCACCCTTTGCCTTCCTTCTTTCCTCCAGCTGTCCATGACAGAGCCTTCAGATGCCCTAGAAAAGTGGTACCGTCTTATTTATATTCACCCCTATGACCAGCAGTTGACTGTATCTCAATGGAAGCTGAAGCCTAGATCTTCCCTCTTAATGCTCCTGTCCTACAACCCCAACATTCTTTTTACAGGAAAATTAAGCTTATGCTGCTCCTTGGAAGCTGTTATGGTTTGAGAAAAGTAATTCTCAAACTGAGTGTTAAAGTGATCTGTAATTTTAACTGAAATAGTAGCATGAAATATTTATTTAGCACCATGAGTGTGTTGTTGGCTTATTATTCATGGCTTGTACCTACAATTCCTAATCACTTAGTTTTACAGTACCTTCAGTACTATCTGCATGAAACCACCAGTGGAACATTTAGTAAATTATTACAGCAGTTCCTTAAATTATGGTCCCAAAGTATTCAGGAGCATCCTGTGTTCAGCTTTCTAATAGCATCTACCCTGACTTCCTTTCAACACGTGCAGAGCCCTGAGGCAATATATAGATAGCAGGTGTTTGCAAGATGTTAAGGCACGGGATACCTCTCAGACTATTTATTCCTCTAAAATATCGTTAGCTTGTCTAATTCAAACTAATTGTAGTTTGATTTTTTTCTTTGTAGGTAGTTAATTTCAATAGAAATTTGTAGTAATTAGAAAACTATTGAGTGTGATTCTGATGTAAATATTTTTAAAAACCGTGGATCCCAGGCCAAGCATTAATTTATTACATATTGAAACAAAACTACCTCTTCTAAGATGTCTTTTGGGGCCTATTGAAATAGTGCATCATTACATATTCTATAGAACTGCATGGTTGTATGTTTTCTTTCATTTTATGAAAGAGAGGAAGAAAGAGAGAAATGCCAAAAGTTATAACTGATAACAATAAGGGGAAGAAGTCAGATTTTTCCAGGTTATTTTTTGGAGAGTATTTCCTAGTCTTAGTACTTTCACTGACACATGTTATTATGAGCCATCCTCCTTACAGATTGCTGTGTCTGTTTTCTTCTTTGGATGTTTTTTTCTGAAGAAAATACTCTTGTCATTGTTACTGCTCAGTTTTCAATTTTTGAAAACTCTCTGGTCAAAAAGCTATGCATTACCAATGGAGACTAATTTGTAGCTTTCAAAGTGACTTTGTCTGCTTAACTTAGAGGGTTTCCGTGGGCTGCTTGGCACGCTGCTCAGGGCCTGCCTGGTCTCAGCTCCGCAGTGTTGCTGGAATACCAGCATTTACACGTGCAATACACTTGAAGTGAAGATGCAAACACCCTAGGCTGGGGTGCATTAAGGAGAATCTGAGCGATGAGAACTAAATCGGACCGTGGAAGAAAACTGATCAGTGTTAAATCCTAGTATGGTCGCATACAGTGATGTGTGATTATGGCCCATTTTTTGAACTTCAGTTCTCTCATCTATAAGATAAGATTATACTTACTTCCTAGGCCAAGATGCATCTTGATAAGTAATTTTCTCATATGCATGTGAAGATATACAATGGTAAAAACAAGACAGAAAAAGATGCATTTGAATTGTGGTGTTGACCAAGAATATTACTATACCATGGACTGTCAGAAGAACAAACAAATTAGTCTTAGAATAAATAAAACCAGAATGCCCCTGAGAAGCACTGGATGAGGATAGATCCCAGGTCTCATGTGTCTAGCAGTATGCATACATTTCCCTTGTCACCTCTGCTGTCTAGGAAACCTATGTGCCAATGACTCCCATGTTGCTATGGTAACCTTTCCCTTGACCTCTGTGTTACTTAGAACCCATCACCAGGATCCAGGAAAGTGTGTGCCTAAATATATCTCAGAGTATATTAATAGCCAGAGTAAGTTTAAGACATTTTCTGCAGGAGAGAAGCATTCGAAATCTTTTCTACACTATTAACAAAAAAGAGGGAGAGACACCAAAGAGATACATGACTGACTGTTCAGCTTGAAATGTATTTGGGACTGTAGAGCCCTTTAATGGAATAAGAGAGTGAGCATATGTGACTTGGCAGGACTCGGCTAAACAAAAGGCCCTTTCTCTCTGCCTGGGTATTGGCGAAACTTGTCTGATTTTGAGTTCCACTTGGAAATATCAAATAGCTTATCTCAGAAGTGGTATGATATTTTCTTTCCAAATGTAATCCTATTATGCCAGGGTTTTCCTGAAATATAACTTTGGTTGATCCTACCTCATAGCAGCCCTATAGGGCTTCCAAGGCTATAAATTTCTACAGAAACAGACTGCTGCATCTTTTCCCTGTGGAGTCACTGGTCATTTTGAATTGCAGACCTTTCAGTTAGAAGCTGATTGCTTTAACTACTGAACCACCATGCCAGCGAGTGAAGATTGGCTGAGGGCGCTGTGCTTGCTCGACAGCCTGCCCCTCAGCACTGTGAAGGGTGAGCGGGGGCAGCCTAAAGGCTTGACCACCACTCCCCGGGAGAGCACGGTATACCCACTGAGGATGACTACTGGGGGACCCTTTGCCCATCCCTAACCATTCTATCCAGTGCAGCTTTCCAGGTCCTCACTTGTGCTTCTGAAACAAAATTTTGGTCAAACTTATATACTTTCTGTTCTTTTGAGAAAAATTATTATGTGTGTATGTGTGTACATATACATATGTACACAAAAACACCAAAGCCACTGCTGTCAAGTCAATTCTGACTCATAGTAACCCTACAGGTCACAGTAGAACTGCCCCATAGAGTTTCTCAGGAATGCTTGGTGGATATGAACTGTTGATCTTTTGGTTAGTAGACGTAGCACTTAACCACTACACCCGCAGTATATATACCTACACACACAGACACACAGACACACACAGCTATGTATCCATTAGTAGTGTGAATCCACCAGCTGCTCCTTGAAAACCCTCTGGGGTAGTTCTCCTCTGTCTAAAAGGGTCACTATGAGTTAGAATGATGACTTTTTTTTTTTTTTTGATGTATACATGTATACACACACACATACAGGTAGTTCAGTACTAGAATTCTTGCCTTCCATGCAGAAGGCCGGAGTCCTCTGCCTGCCCAGTGCACTGCAAGTACAGCCGTCGTCCCCCTGTCAGTGGAAGCTTGCGTGTTGCTATGAGGCTAACAGGTTTCAGTGGAACTTCCAGACTAAGGTGGACCTGGAATTAAAAGTTTGTTGATCTGCTGAAAACCAGCCAGTGAAAATGCTGTGGATCCCAGTGGTGTGACTGATGACTGATGACAGGACAGTGCAGGACGGAGCAACATTTTGTTCTGTTGTGCGTGAAGGTGCCATGAGTCAGGGTCCTACTTTGATGGCAGCTAACAACTATCTTTATGTACCTGTAATAACATCTGACATATGATTCATTTTGGGATATACAATTCAATGACATTAATTACATTCACAGTGTTGTGCAACCATCACCAGTATCTACTTCCAAAACTTTTTCAACCCCCAAGCAGATGCTCAGTACCTGTTAAGCAATAACTCCCTTATCTACTTTTTTTTATACAAGTAGCTACATCTCAGGAGCCCTGGTGTGCAGTAGTTAAAGTGGTTTGAACCTACCAGCTGTTCCTTGGGAGAAAGATGTGACAGTCTGCTTCCAAAAGGTTTACACCCTCACAAACGCTGTGAGGCATTTCTCCTCTGTCCTACAGGGTTGAGATGAGTTAGAATCAATGCAATCACAACAGCTTTTGGGAACTGCAACTTAGGGTTTTTAATAAAGGATTGGGGTGATGCTAGGAATTTGAAGACTTTTGCTGAAGTTGAGGATAGAATAATAACAAAGACAGTACCCTTCCATCAGAGAGCATACAGTCCAGCATTCTCTCTTTCCCTCCAACCCTTTTCTGTTATCACTGAGAATCTTTTAGGCTAAAAATATGAAAGCCAGTGAATATTAGTTTTGACCAAGACACAGTGAGGGTCATCACAGATATTTGCCGGCCTGTAGTTTGAATACTTTTCCTCTGGTAATTGCCCCACAAATGTATTTTTTTAAAAAATGTGTGAAGGAAAAATGATGACCAGTCACAACCAACTGTAATGGTTTCTAGCACTCAATTCATGCTACATGCTCTTATTCATACTGAGAATTGATTCATTATTTAGATGCACTCCAGAAAGAAAATTAAAATTTGTTCTTTATTAAGAATTCTCAACAGAGGAGGTTTATCAAGGTCACAGTTGTCCTACATAGCTTTATGGCCATAGACATGCTATGCAAAAAGTGGGAACATGAAGCTTGTTAGCTAAAATTTGCATTTTTGTAAATATGGAAATTGAAAATTGGAAAGGGCAAAATAATCCTGATTCCTAAAAAAGACCAGAGAAAATGCAAATACAGTAGCATTCCATTTCATATAAATGTTACTTCTGGATTTGCAAAACAAATTTAGGTCTGTAGTGCCCTTCTGGTGGTGATTTGTCTAGCAGGAACATCTCCAACTAACAAATAAATAGAATGTTTGAAGACAAACAACTGAGCAGAGCACATGACTTCCAGGTCATTCTAAGGGCAATTTTTATTGGGAAAACAGGCAGTACTTTAGATCTCTGAGCGTAAAGTAAGTACAAGCAATTAAAGAAAATTAATACAGCATTTGAGACTACTGTCACTACTGTCTCAAGATTCAAATTTTGGACACAGTTGAAAAGCAGTGAAAAATACTAGTTAGTTAATTCGTCATTTTAAAAAATCCATTGCCTTCGAGTCAGTTCTGACTCGTAGCAACCCCATAGGGCAGAGTAGAACTGCCTCATAGAGCAATTCTTTCTCAGGAGCACCTGGTGGATTCAAACTTCTGACCTTTTGGTTAGCAGCCACGGCATTTAACCACCATACCACCAGGGTTTCAGTTAAACCAAAAAAACCCCAAACCGAGGCACACGGAACCAATGCCAGCTCCTAGCAACCCCACTGCTAATTGTAAGTGGACCTTGCCAGGTTTCAAAATGAATTCTGATATCAAGGAAGATTTAATAATTATTAAAAGGGTAATGTAGATTGTATCTGCAAATATTACACTATTTAAGACTCTAGGACTTTAGTTGTAGAATTATCCCTGTTGATGGTAGCTAAAACTGAATATTTGGTGGACATTTTGAAGCCTCCCAAACTTTTCCAGGCTGGATTTATTTTGCTGTTTAATTAATAAAGATTAATTATTCTCATATTCTCATGCTGTACTGATGGGAGAGGAAAATGACACTCTGTGTAGCAGTGTCTTGGTAATCCAGTGCTCCTATAACGGAAATGCCACAGCAGAAAGGGCACAAGTGGATGGCTTTAACAAAGAGAAGTTTATGCTTTCACCATCTAGTAGGATACAAGTCTGATGTGGGGCGGGGGTGGGGATGCTGGTTCTGGTGGAAGGCTCTCTTTCTGTTGGCTCTGGAGGAAGGCCCATGCAATGCATCAATCTTCCTTTGGTCAGGAAGCATCTCAGCACTGGAACCTCAGGTCCAAAGGATGTGCTGTGCTCCAGGTTGTGCTTTTTTTGGTGATAGGAAGTTCTCCTGCCTTTCTACTTGCTTCTTTCTTTTATATGTCAGAGAAATTGGCTTAAGACACTACCTAACCTTATGTGTTTCATCACTATAACTGCCACTAATCCATCTCATTGCCTTATAGTGGTAGAATTTACAACACATAGGGAAATCTCATCAAATGACAAAGTGGTGGATGATCATACAGCCATGGGAATTGTGGCCTAACCAAATCTATACATACATTTTTTTTGTGGGGGCAGGGAGTGGGGAGACATAGTTCAGTCCAGGACAGGCACTTTGGTGGCATCTATCAGAACTGAAAAACACAGAAATTCTATTAAGTAATACCTACCTTAGAGAAACATTCCTCATGTGTACAAGGATACATGTATAACTGGATTTTTCAACTTTGGCACTATTGATGTTTTGACCAAGATATTCTTTTGCTAGGGTGGAGGGACTGTTCTATGCCTCTCAGAATTTTAGCAGCATCCCTGGCCTCTGCCCTCTACATGCCAGTAGCATTCCCAAGTTGTGACAGAAGTCTCGGATTTTGCTAAATTTTCCCTTGCTATAAAATCACTTCAGTTAAGAACTGCTGGTGTTATCAGGATGTTCACTGTGGCACTTCTTTTTGTACTGTCAGATGAACTGCAAGTATCCTAAATGCTCATCGTTTAGAACAGTGCTGTTTAACAGAAGTATAAAGTGAGCCACATACGTGATTTCATGTTTTCTAATAGTTGCATTCATAAAGGAAAAAGAAATGGGAGTTAACTTTAGTCGTATATTTTATTTAACCCAGCATAGCCAAGATATTATCATTTCAATATGTAATCAGTATAAAAATGATTAATGAGATATTTTTCACTTTTTTTATATTATGCGTTTTAACCCCCTTGCATATTTCATGCTTTATAAACCTTTAGCAGATGAGTCTGTAATGTCTCAAGACTCCCAAGTTGCACTCTATAGAAAATTGTCTAAAAGGTAATCCACAAAAGAAAGAATTATAGACTTAATAAATCATTCACATGGAATCATGAGCTCATTGGCATCATTTGAAAGCATGAGATTATCCATCTTGGGGACTTGGAAAGCACCACTTCAATTGGAATGATGGGAAGAGTCTTGTTTAAAAAGCCAGTTTCTCCTATTTGCTGGAGTTCTGCTGGAATGTGTGCTGACTGCAGTGTCAGTGACACATGGGGTACAGCTAGCACAATGAGATTTGGCAAGATGAGTCCCTCTGAGAATCAAGCATATTTTATACTTGATCCAGGGGCAATGTTGGTGTGGAATGCCGTTCTGCATTTCTCCCTCATTGACCTCCTCTGCGTTTAATAAGATGAAACAAATCAGCATTTGGCAAGACATACCATCATTATGTCTTTGTCTAGGCTTTGAAAATCCCCAGAAATTGCCTGATTTAGTAAATGCTCCATTCATTTGTCCTGGAGCTTAAAAGCACAACTCTCTTATTACTGTGAAAAAAGACTGACATCCTAAAGAAACTGGTTGAGTACCTTCTTCCTATTGATAATATACAGTGTGAACCCTCAAGAAGAAAAATGGGTCTACATTAGGTTCCCTTGTTGAGCCGAATAGTGCTCACTGGTGCCATGAAACTCTTCTGCAACCCATCTTTGTCTTGGGTTTGTATTTGTGGTCCAGTAGTGAATAGGAAGGGGTTGAACATTTTAATATCCTGCCTCTCAAGTGTTACATTTGTGTCACTCAGAACAAGTGCTGCACTGGTTTCATCCAAACTGAAGTCGTAACAGTTTCCCATGTGCTCCCCAAACCCAATAAATCAGCTACAGGACCTAACTCTAGCTGGAGCTGAAATCAAGTAGTAAGACCTATTGCTGGCTCCAAGATGTGAAGATGATCAAGTTCAGGAGACGAAGTCCAGTTAAAGTGAGTCCACTTACAATGGGGCCCGGTATTTTGGAGAAGTATTAGGAGGAGGTGGTTCAATGAGAATTTCATTTAAAAAAAAAAGGTAAAAATTATGAACATGAAGTTATTTGATCTTACATTATAATTTTCTTTAGGTTATGAGAGCAAGAATGGTTGAAAATATAGGTTGGATGAAGCATGAAACAGGTATTGAACTTTTTGTTGTAAATTTTCCAGCAAAATTTTAACAGCATAGTGTCATGTTCTTTCTGTCACTTGGGACATTACTAAACCTTTGCACTCTTTCAGAACCCTCCGTACCACCCCAATTTGGCTTAGAGTGTCGCTTTTTCATGTTACTTTCCACTCCCTAGAATATACCTTCTTCTAGCTATTTGGCTTTCTTCTGTGCCCTCTTGCCAACCAAGCCTACTACACTCACACATAACCCGTATGGATCCCTTATAGATTCTGTTCCTAACGATAATGTGTATTTGAAATACTCTCCTTGTTCTTAACCTTCCTGCCACCTTTGGTTTAGGTGTGTCATCATTGTTAAAGAGTGTTCAGATTCACTTTTTCTTTGTCTCCACATCTTCTGCAGCGTTATGTGTTCCATTCATATGGGCGCTTATCCACACACACATTTTAGGGTCCTTAGGTAGTGCGAGGTTACCCTGGTGATGTAGTGGTTTAGTGCTGTGGCTGCTAACCGAAAGATCAGCAGTTCTAATCCGCCAGGCACTCCTTGGAGACTCTAGGGGGCAGTTCTACTCCATCCTATAGGGGCGCTATGAGTTGGAATTGACTCAAAAGCATAGAGTTTGGTTGTGGTTGCTATTATTGTTTGTTTACTTGTTTTAGGTAGCTGTAGTGGTTGATGTGTCTGCCTGCTAACTGGAAGACTGGCCATTTGAGTCTATCCTAAGTCACACGGTGGGTCTCCGTGAGGCAGAATGGACTCGGTGGCAACAGCTTTTAATCCTGAACTGTATTTAGATGATGCATTTTTACCTTTGCCTACCTACATAATTGCCATGAGAGAAAAGATGAGTGCTGCAAAGCACTCATGTGACTAGATCTATGTAGCGTGTTATGCTGAGTTGAAGTGATTCCTGAGTTCTGAATCCATGTTGTTAAGCTTTGATTCTACCTCTTTTCTTTTTTACAGCAGCTGAGATTTTCTAATGACATCCCATAAGCAGCTATTTTATAACATTTATAGACTCAGGATATTAGGAGGGATGAGTTTTGAATACATGTGGATAATTCGTGTGACTAAAACTTGACTACAAACCATTGGATTCTCACTGGTTAATTATGGGGATTAAGAATTGAGATGCATTTCATGTTAGTAATAAGTGTTTAGGCTCAGAGGAATTTGTGGAGTCATAGCTAAGAATCCAGAGACAGGCTAGGTCCTCTGGTTTGTGTCAAAGTGGTGAGAACAACAGGCTATAAATCAGGCTCCAAGACAAGAGACAGAACAAAGCCGAGCAATGCTGGAATAGGCCCAGATGTTTGACCCCACTCTGCTTGGCACTGGAAACGCTGATGGTGTAGTGGTTAAGTGCTAGTGCTGCTAACCAAAAGATTGGTAGTTCGAATCCACTGGGTGCTCCTCGGAAACCATATGGGGCCATTCCACTCTGTCCTATGTGGTTGATATGAGTTGGAATTGACTCAACAGCAGTAAGTTTTTGTTTTTGTTTTGCTTAGGTGCTCAGGGGAAGTTTTTTCCATCTTCGCAAATGCTCTCGTTATCTTCCCTAGATAAAATACCTCACTGAATCAGAAGCTTTGAAATTGCTTCTTTAGACCACAGAGGTGAACAAAGACAGTGGAGGGTCTTTCTTGGAATACCTTTTTTACCTCCATTCTTCTTCTTCTTCTTTTAATAGACTTCTGATTTTATATAAAGGCAGACCCAGTCCCCAACCCTCCCTGGCAATCTCTGGTGGTGTGACATGCTGTGACACCGGCCACAGGGGTCTCAGCCCTTCTTATATGAGAACCTCACTCACCAGATATATTTCCTGGACCTGATTTTGATGTCATAAGGTTTAAATGAGTGATCTAAGCCCTTTTTCTGGAAGCCCATTGTCTTTATCATCTGTCACCTAGTGCTGACATAACCCAAAGAAATTTATTCTCGCACAGTATAGGAGTCTAGAAGCATCAGCTCCAGGCAAAGGCTTCCTGGCTCTGTTGTTTCTGGGGAAGGGTCCTTGTCATCAGTCTTCCCCAGCTAAGGAGCGTCACAGCTCAGAGACCCCAAGTCCAAAGGACGTGGAATTCTGCTGGCTCTTACTTCTTGGTGGCATGAGGTTCCATGTCTCTTTTATATCCCAAGAGAGATTAAGATGCCACCTGATCTTACAGACTGAGTGCAGCCTCATCACTGTAACTGTTACTAACCCCGCCTTATGAACATCATAGAGGTAGGATTTACAACATTACAAAAATCACATCAGATGACAAAATGATGGAAAGTCACACAGTAATGAGAATCATGAAAGTTGATACACCTTTTTGGTAGACACAATTCAATCTGTAACGTCCCTCTTGGCAGTGTTACATGAGACCTTAAGTCTATTACTTAGAACTTTAAATGCTTTAAAATAATGATTTATTTCTTTCTCTTTTTAATTATTTTCTTCATTCTTGATTAGAGATTGTCCAGTGATGAAAGCTAAAGGAAAGTTACCCATCTAGCATGCTGTTTTCTACCACAAAATGATCATCTGTTAAGCACTGTACCCCTTGTTCCAGTGGAGGAGGAACAGACTGTTGTGGGGTTTTGAATTGAACAGAGTTCCTTGTACCATTTTTCCAGTCCCCCTCTTGTTTTTCCCTCATACTTTTTTAGTTCAAAAGACTGCTTCATCTTCTGCCAGAAATGTTCCCTAATGTGGGTCATTCTGTATTCCCTGCTAGCCAATGTTTTATTCTTAATGAAATATTGTTTGAGTAATTATGGGGTGAGAGTGCTCCACAGAATGTCTGTTTTTGCCCTAGGACATGAAAGAAAAATTGAAAAGAGCAAGGTAGTCTTCTCTGATTTCACTTTGATTTTGTTGATGCACACTGTGTCCTGGTTTCTTTCCCAGTGGGCCACAAGTGTGTGTGGATGTAATAAATTTGGGAGATGTGTCTAACTCTGTCTACTCACTGTTCATTGCCGTTCTGACCCAATCTGTTTCCTTTCTGTTTTTCTCTTATGTATCTTTCTCTCTCTCTCTTTCTCTCTTCTCCTTTGTTTCTCATTCACTCATCCATTATACATGTACTGCCTGCCTCCTTGGCACCAGGCATGGAGGGGTAGGAGTGGAGGTAGCTGTGGTGGGACATCTCCACCTGCCGTTAGTTTACTTCCAAACTGGCTGTTAGAAAGAGCATCAGTTTCTTCTTTGCTTCTGAGGTGCAGAGACCCTGAGTCCAAAAGACTCGTTCTGATCTCAGTGCTTCTTTCCTGGTGGTGAGATTCCCCCGCTCTCTGCTTGCTTGCTCTTATTTTATATCCCAAGAGGTTGTCTCAGCACAACCCAAATTTGTAGATTGAGTCGTGTCCCACCAATACAGCACCCACACATTCTCCCTCATTAACATCACAGAGACAGGATTTACAACATATGGGAAGAGTCACACAGTACCGGGAATCATGGTTCAACCAGATTAATACACATTTTTGGGAGGACACAATTCATTCCATGACAGAATGCAAGAGGATCATTGCCATGAAGAGCTTGTTTGATTACCAGAATGAAAAAGGGGCCAGGGGTTGTGTGTGTGTCACAGTAGTTTCTTATCAGGCAATTTCCAAACAGGCTTCTGATTCAGGAACCTGGTCTGGGGTTGGTTGGAGGAAATGGAAAAGGGGAAGAGTTTGGGGCGTGCAGTTGGTACTGACCTGGCCTGTGAAGAGGAAGGCTCAGTTCTACAAGACTTGCTAATATACAAACGAAGATGCACTGTGTGAGGCCCTGGTGCTGGCCTGATATATTTCCCTTTTATGATGAGGCCATTTTATTCCATTCTAAAACATTTCATCCTGTAAGTTTAAAAAAACCTTCCTAGGAAAGATTAGTCCATGGGACTAGTGGACCCCCAGTGCCACAACCTCCATCAGACTGAGTCCAGGACAACTAGAGGGTGCCCAGCTACCACCCCCTCTGATGGGGATCACGGTAGAGGGTCCCAGACAGAGCTGCAGAAAATGTAGAACAAAACTCTTACTCCCCCCAAAATGACCAGGCTTGCTGGTCTGACAGCGACCAGAAAAGCCTCAAGAGTAGGATCCCTGGACACCCATCCAGTAATGAAGTCGCTGCTGAGGTTCATCTTGCAACAATTAGACAGACCTGTAAAACAAAATGAGACTGAATGGGCGTGCTAGCTCAGGGGGCAAGGCCTAGAAGCTGGGAGGGGACAGAGAAGCTAGTAATAGGGAACCCAGGGTTGAGGATGGGAGAGTGTTGACATGTCACACAGTTGGTAACCAATGTGGTGACACGTTATATGTATGACATGTTATATATATTCATTGTTTAGGGAGAAAGCAATTTGCTCTGTAAACCCTTATCTAAAATACAATTAAAAAATGAACCAAAACCTTTCTAGGCACAGTGCTCAAACCTGAATCACTTCCATCAATAATGTCTGTAAGTTCTGTCATGGTCCCCTTCCTCCCTTTTGTATCCAGTCCCACCCGTACTACAAGCGGCAGCCTTGAGATCTCTAACATGAGCTCTTTGAACCTGTTCCCTATTTTGCTCCTAGCTCTGCAACTATGGAATGGTACACTTGGTGTGTGCTTAAAAAATGCAGGTGTAAAGGAACAGAAATCCTGGTGGCATAGTGGTTAAGAGCTATGACTGCTAACCAAAAGATTTACAGTTCAGGTTCATCAGGTGCTACTTGGAAACCCTATGGGGCAGTTCTACTCTGTCCTATAGGCTCATTTTGAGTAAAAATCAACTCAGTGGCAAAGAATTTTGTTTCTGTTTTTTTGGTACCGTAAGACTCATTTTGTAAACTTGTTTTGTTTTGTACTCAGCCCTGCATTCTGGGATCATTCCGCTACTTTAGTATAGATTAAGTTTACTGCTTCTGATTAGTGTAAAATATTTCATCAAACAAATTTAGATTTTGTTTATACATATGTGCAATTTCTTATCTTTGCATTTATAAACAGTGGTGCAGTGGACACTCATGCAGGTCATCTTATACACATGTGAGGATAGGCCCATTGTTTTCCCCAGCTCCATTATTTTGGAAATGTTCAAACTTGCAGAAAAGCTGGAAGAAGATACAATAATATCCTGCTTTCCTTTAACCTAAGTTATCTACTCATTTTCTTTGTTATACATGTACATATACTAGGACTGCCAATTAAGTTCATGAACTCATCCTAGAAAAAGTGCTGCATACCTCATTGTGTATACCTCGTTGCTGAATATCACTACGGTCACCTTTGAAGTACTCCCCTTGGGAGGCTGTGCAGTGATGCCAGCTACTGGTCCACCTTTCAAAGCAATTTTGGAACTCTTTTTCTGGAATGGCCATCAGAGCTGTCATCATATTACCCTTGATGTCCAGAATGTCATCAAAGTGTCATCCTTTCAATATTTCCTTTATCTTTGGGTAAAGAAAAAAGTCATTGGGGGGCCAGATTGTGTGAGGAGGGACGGTGTTCCAGTGCAGTTGTTTGTTTACTGGCTAAAAACTCTGTCACAGACAACTATGCAATTAGTTTGTGGACTTGCTGCTGTGCTGCCGTGCACAATGACCATTCCAGGAAGAGCTCCAAAATTGCTTTGAAGGATGAACTAGGTGCTGGCTTTGGTGCATGGCTTCCACGTAACTGTAGCAGTGTTCACCAAAGAGATATGTAGCACTTAGCACGTAGAACAATTAAGCTCACAGACTAAATTGTCAGACTGTATGGGGGGGGGCATGCACACACAGAGACACACGCACACGTATTTTGCTGATCCTTTTAAAAATTTTAGGTCTCCTAAATATTCCATCATTCATCTAGAAATAAGCACATTTGCTTACATAACCACAATATAATCACCACACATAAGAAAATTAAGAGAAGCCTGCTGGGTTGGTGGTTAAGTGTTACGGCACTGATCAAGATGTTGGCAGTTTGAGTCTACCAGATATTTCTTGCTAACTCTATGGGGCAGTTCTACTCTGCCCTGTGGGGTTGCTATGAGCCAGAATTGACTCAATGGCAATGGGTTTATTTGTTTTTTTTTCTTGGTAAGAAAATTAATGATAATGCTCTAATTTCAGATATTATTTAAGTATTATTTTAGGGGGTGGCTATTGTTATTTTAACAATGCCTGTCAAGTTATTTCCAAAGCATCTGTGTTAATTTATTGTTCCTAACAGCAATGCATGCAAATTTTATTTTCCCCCATAGTCACCAGCATCTTATTATCAGACTTAATTTTTGTGAGTTTGATGGATATGGTGTATTACTTCACATTTGCCTTCTTAAGAAGAAAGCTCAGCCCCAAAACATGTAATTCAAGTACAAGGTGTTATCTTTCATGGTCCAGGTGGAAATGGGTCCCTATTTGACTTCCAGCCCAGGGTGATAAGTCCCCTGATTGTGAGCAGTTTAGAGCAGGATGCTCATATTTTTCTGAGGATTTAGGAAAGAAATAGAATGTAGCTCAGTTTTTCATTTTATAAGTGTGGACCATTCAGCCAAAAGTCTTGTCAGAGAATGTTTTGACACAACTATCTTGGGAATCTGAAATGTTTTCAGTGAAGTATTAATAGTTAATATAATTTAAAAATTCATACAGAATGAATAACTTTAGTATTAGAACACCTCATGGAAATGAAACCCTGATACTGAGAACAAAAAGGAAACAAAGAATAAATTGTATCCTCACTCATCTTAATGGTGAAACTGATATAGAAACTTTTTAAATTTAAAACAAAAGCAGAAAACCTCTTGGATTTAAACATTCTTGACGGCTAATAGACTGGACATGTGCATAACCAAATGATGAGATGAATTCTGCTTACTTTATTATGCATAAGTAAAAAAAAAAAAATGTATCTTTACTACCCAGTAGTGTCACCATTAACATTATACTTCCAACTGAAAAGTGTGTATGTATATTTGCTTGTGCACACATGCATAAAAGCTGTCTAGAACACCTTCCCATTAAAGTAACACAAATACCGGGTGTACCGAGTGCTAAGCAATGGTCTCAGTGCTTCTGCTATTGTCATTTGCCAGAAGAGACCATTGAGGCACCATTCAAGGTTAGATAGCAGGTGAATTGTTGACCTGAATTTGGGTACAGGCAACTCTCTTAACCTCTGTTGTATTACCTTTTGACCAAGTAGGTGTTAAGGCATTACTTTTTTTCTTTTGTATTTTGCTTTTATTGTTGCTGAAAATACACACAGCAAAACATACACCAATTTAATAATGTCTGCACATACAGTTCAGTGACATCAATCACATCCTTCAAGTTGTACAACCATTCTCACAGTCCTTTTGGGAATTGTTATTTCTTCATTAACATTGTTCATGTTTTAATTGTGGTGCTTAACATAACTAATTGTATTTGGTTTTGAAACCAAAAAATGGTTGCCATCAAATTGATTCCAGCTCCTAGTGACCCTATAGGATAGAGTAGAACTACTGCGTCCAGTTTCCAAGGAGCACCTGGTGGATGTGAACTGCTGACCTTTTGCTTAGCAGCAGCAGCACTTAACCACCACACTACCAAAGTTTCCACTTTGGCTGTAAGAACCTGTGAGTCTGAAGACAAAAACAAACAAAAAAACTAAGGTAAGGTCATAATGATTTTAAAGTTCAATCTTGCTTCTCTGGTGTATCTAGGCTGAATCAGGCTACAGTGGCAGCTCATTCACAAAGAGGGTGCTGCTGTCCTCTCACTTCGTGACTTGAGTCTTTGGCTGCATTTGTTTTCTTTCTTAGACCAGAGAGTAAGCATTCTTTGTGAGATGATCTTGGAACTGATAAAGGAGCAGCAGGTAATTATTATAGATAACATATATAAGAAAAAAGATCATCAAATTCACTGGTTGGTATATCACATGCCACAGAGTCCAAGAACAAGAATTTGTCAGTTTTAAACTTTAGTTTGGAAAGTTTATCAACCAATCCTTTGTTTCGTGCCAAAAATCAAAGTTTAAAAGTCCTAAAAATTCTCAGAACTTTTTGTCCCTTTATTTTTATTTCTAAATCTTTTTCTCAGGTTTGCTTACCTTTTCCCACTTAAGCCTCCACCTTTCCTCTGGTTTTCACAGCCAGCTCCCCACCAAAATGAGCAAACAAAGCAAGTAAGCTAACAGCATCCCAGAATCTGGATAAAATACATTCTTGTATTTTAGAGCTTTCAGGAAATAATGTATTTCCTTGGTTACTTTTTTTTTAATGTTAAAGCTGTATTGCAAATGTCATCATACTCTAATCCCTGCAGATGTTTTCTACCAAAGAATCAAAAGGAAAAAAAAAGCCCAAACCAAACCCATTGCCACTGTGTTGATTCTGACTCAGAAAGACCCTATATAGGAGGAGTAGAACTGTCTCATGCAGTTGCCAAGGAGAGCCTGCTGAATTCGAACTACCAACTTTTAGGTTAGCAGCTGTAGCTCTTAATCACTATACCACTGGAGTTTCTGCAAAAGTATCCAAGAAGAATGAAAATGATTATTCTTTAAGAAAACAAAGGCGACACCATCACCCTCTTTATCTTCTTGTTTATAAAAAATGCTGCTGAGACAGAGTAAGAAAATAATTCTTTCTGTGCTTTTTTCGTTGTATTTCCTAGTGTGAGGATGGAATTGCCCAGACTATAAGGAGCTTCAGGCTACTGGCAGCTTCAGAATCTGATGTGTGCACAGGCGTACAACTAGATATTAATTGTTCTAATTTTTGAGTATTCTTTTGTCTACCACAAATGTACTTCACAGGGGTAGAGGGCAGGTTGGAGCTGACAGAGGTGTGCAGTTTATCTCCCAGCAAGTGATCAGTCAGATGTCATAATTTAGATGTAGAAAGCTAAAGACCCTGTTTATTTGTAGGACAGAGTTTAGTCTATTAAAAAAAATCAGTTCATCAGTAGAAATAGAATCTACCAAGAACCCAAGATTAATTTTAAGAATGGAAAGAATGAGAAGGAAAAAGAGGAGAGGAACAGCTAGAGAATGTTCATAAAACAGAAAATAGGACCAAGGACTCTGAAGTTTGGTTGCTTTTGATTTGCAGGTACATAAGCTCTGTTTGGAAACCCTGGGTGGTGTAGTGGTTAAGTGCTAGGACTGCTAACCAAAAGGTCAGCAGTTTGAATTCACCAGGCACTCCTTGCAAACTCTACGGGGCAGTTCTACTCTGTCCTATGGGGTTGCTAGCTCTGTATGGGGCCCTGGTGGTGCAGTGGGTAGATCTGTGGCTGCTAACCAAGAGGTTGACAGTTTGAAGCCACCTGGTACTCCTTGGAAAATCTATGGGGCAGTTATACTCTGTCCTATAGGGTTGCTATGAATTGGAGTCAACTTGGTGGTAATGAGTCAATCTCTGTATAAGGCATAATAAAATTTCTCGTGAATCTGCCGGAAAGGTTGACACTTTCTTCCTTAAAGTCCTTGATGGAAAAAAATTCTCTGCATGTAATGCAAGGGTGCAGTGGGAAACTAACTGGACTGCTGTGAAATACTTATTATTCCTACCAAGAATGTCAGACTGAGTGTTCAATTCTATAATAATAATAAAACCAATACTGTGACGCGATTCTGACTTACAGCGACCTTACAGGACAGAGTACAGTTGTACCACAGAATTTCTAAGGAGCATCTAGGTGGTAGTTTTGAATTGCCAGCCTTTTGGTTAGCAGCCACAACACTTAACCACTATGCCACCAGGGTTTCCTTTCACTGCCGTAGAAGATTTAAAGTAGAAACTGGGCCTGTAATAGCATAACTGGTAAGGAAAAATCTCTTCTGATCCTGAGGCCCACTGGAATTAAATTTCCAGTGTGTGAGAGTGACTGTGGAAGTGGCCAATTCAGTGTCCATGCAGACGTCTGTAACTGATCTTGTTTCTCCTTGTGCACAACCAGACTTTGGCAAAGTCCTGGCGAGATGATCTTCTTTACATTTTCCATTTGATTCTTTTCAGATTTCAGTGTATAGGCAATAGCTGGATTACAGGAGCATATATAAAGTGCTGTTTGAATTCTGTTCTGAGACATTTTAAATGTACTTAACTTTTTTTTTAATGTGGGAAAATATACACAACTGAAAATTTACTAATTCAACAATTTCTTCATGTACAATTGAGTAATAGTGATTAGATTATTCATGCTGTGTTTACAGGTGCTTTTAATTAGTATTGTCAAAATGATTTCATACCATAGTGCTTAACATGAATGCATTTATTGATACTACATGTGTTTGGCACTGAGGCATACACTGATAAGGTTATTTCCAGATGGTTTTTGGTATGTAGGGTATTACATGATACTATTCCCGATTGTCCTGGCTAATAGACCTAATGTGGAAACACTGGTGAACCCCAAAGAACCCTAGTAAATGTAGCCGATAGTGTGTGTCGTTCTTTCATGCTTCTATAAAAACTCCTTTGGTTCTTAGAAATGCTCTCTGTTTTCAGGATGCCTTCTCCACCCGCCCCCCCCAAAGAACTAAAAGATAGCTATTTCTCTGTTAGGTAGATGTATACCAAAATATGTGTCATGGATTGAATTGTGTCCCCCCAAAAATACGTGTAGTAATTTGGCTGGGCCAAGGTTCCCTATATGCTGTGATTGCCCTCCATTTTGTAATTTTCTGATGCTCTAAATCCTAATCTCTCCCTGTGGTTACTAGACTGGATTATTTGAATAGGATTAGGGTGGAGCCATAAAACCCTTCCTAAAATCACCTCTCATCTTCAATGTAAAGGGAGTTTCCCTGGAGTGTGGCTTGTACCGCCTTTTATCCTACAAGAGGTAAAAGGAAAGGGAAGTAAGCAGAGAATTGGGAACCTCACACCATCAAGAAAGCAGCACCTGGAGAAGAACACATCCTTCAGACATGAGGTTCCTGCGCCAAGATCCTCCCTGATCAAAGACTGATGCAACACAAAGACTTTCCTCCAGAGCCAACACAGGGAATCCTGTCCCCTGGAGCAGACACCTTGAATTTGGATTTGTAGCCTACTGTGTAAGAATGAACTTTTCTTTGCTGAAGCCACCCACTCATGGTGTTTTCATTAGAGCAGCACTAGCTGACTAAAACAGTATGGAAACCTTGGTGGTGTAGAGGTTAAATGCTATGGCTACTAACCCAAAGGGAGACAGTTCATATCTACCAGGCACTCCTTGGAAACTCTGTGAAGGAGTTTTATTCTGCCCTGTAGGGTTGCTAGGAGTTGTAATTGACTTGACAACATTGGATTTTGTTTTGTTTTGTTATATCAAAATATACCCAGGGTGGGCGAGTGAGTCCTGGGGAAAGAAAGTGGGGAATAAGGAAAGTTTGTCAGTGATGCTAACATTCTCCATCCTGAGTACTCATTGAGCCAGAGGAGCCTTTAAGATTTGCAAGGCCCAGACAAGAGTACAGATGGTTGCCTTACACTTGTGTTCCTTTCTTACTGCATCGTCTGCCCAGTCCATACTTCAGATGGCTTTAGAGGCTCTTGGCTGGCACATCAAGCTTTGTCAATACACTCTCACAAAGTCTGTCAGTTTGCCACTCCTGGGCCTAGGCATGTACACACCAGTGGTATGCCCACCCTTAGATGAGTAGATTAGGAAAGCACCCCCTTAAGCTTGGAACCATTTAGGAAGTGAAATTTCAAGGTCCCCAGCACCTGGATGGAAACCCTGGAGGGTAATGGTTAAGAGTTTCGGGTTAGCAGTTTGAATCTGTCAGGCATTCCTTAGACACTTGGGGCAGTTCTACTCTGTCCTATGGGGTTACTATGAGTCAGAATCCACTTGATGGAAGTAGGCTTTTTTTTTTTTAAGTGTCTTGGTAGAGCATGGCCTTGAAGCTAAGCAGAGGGGTCATGGACTACAAATAAGTGTGTTCCCTTGCCTTGTAAACTCTTCACTCCTTAGGATAGGGGAGAAGATTAAAAATTACGGCAAAAATGAGAACCTCCTAATTAGCATCGGGCTCGTTTGCCCTGCTTGAAGGGTGGCACTGTGTTAAATAGGAACTGGAGAACAGTTGCAGGATGCAGTCTTGCTGGGTTTCTCGCTTTTAGCCAGTAAGCATGGGTGTATCTGTTCTGTGCAGCCTGTTACCCTAGGCGCTGTGGGAGGATACGAAGGACAAAGCTAATTTTAATTTCATTGTGGGGGAGACAAAAACTGAACTGAGAATAACTATAAAATGACTGATTAACCAGGAAAATTGTTAGCCCATGATTATTAAGGGAATTTTTGGAGAAATGGAATGAAGTGATGATCCTAGCTGGATCAAAAAGGCTGGTTTCAGGGCCATAGGAAGTTAGAGATCATAGGGACCAGGGCTGGAAACTCAAGTGCTTTCAGGGTTCCAGCAGGCGCCATAGATGTGTGAGTGGACCTGCTGTAAGGCAGCAGGGACTGGTGGGCAGAGTGTGGGAAGGTAGTTGTTGAACTGGAGAACGTTGTTGTTGTGAGGTGCTGTGGAGTTGGTTCCAACTGATATTGACCCTACATTCATCAGAACAGAACGCTGCCCAGTCCTGTGCCATCCTGATTATCATTGTTATGCTTAAGGCCGTTGTTGCAGCCACGCTCTCAGTCCATCTTGCTGATACCTTCCTTTTTTTCATCCTTTCAAATTAAGAAAAAAAAAAAGCCGAACAATGTACTGGCCAAATGAAATGAGATGGGGATCTCTGGGCACAAACTTCTACCATTATTAGTGAAGAAATAATACCGATACTGTCATTTCAGTGCAGAAGCTGATTAATTTGACTATTTATCTATGTTGACTTCTAACATGGAAAAGAAGTAGGAGCAGAAAAGTTATAAAGTGAAATTCTTGAGCATCTCTAATAAGAGTCTTCTGGATGGTGATTAAGCCAAGTGGGAGCAGTGAAGATCCCTTTTTCCTTTCATGTTAGACGTTTTTTTTTAAAAAAATCGGCTATGTAGAAAATGTGAAGAACCTCTCCTATTCTTCTTTTCCCTTTTGAAACAATTCTATGATCAATTATTACATCAAGCTTCCCTGAGAGCTGGGTCAGCATGATCAGCATTTCTCAATGAGAACCCCTAATCTCCCTGTTATTGCCAGAAACACCAGTGATTTCCTCATCTCGGAGGTAATCATTCCCATTTCTGTTCTGGGTGTTCACATCCATTCATTACTGTCCCTTTTTCCTCTCCATTTCCATACTAAATCTGCTGCTGTTTAGTTGATTCCAATTCACAGTGACCTTATAGGACAGAGTAGAACTTCCCCATAGAGTTACCAAAGAGCTCCTGATGGATTCGAACTGCTGAGCTTTTGGCTAGTAGCTCTTGACTACTACGTCACCAGGGTTTCTGCCTTTCTATAGTTATTACCCTTCTCTCTCATCATCATAATTAATAATTGAATGCTGTTTTATATAATTCAAAGTGCTTTTAGTGTTCATGACAAATTGAGAATAGGGAGATGATGGGGTGGTACTATTCTATCCCCTTAGTTGATGAAGAAACTGAAGTTCAGTATGTTTATGTAACTTAACTAAGGTCACAAAATTAACTAGTGTAGTATAAAGCTCGGATTTCAGCATGGATAGGCCTTTTACCTTCGAGAAAAAATATTCATTCCTAGATGGGATCCCTGATTGTATTTATTTGTCATGTTGCCTTCTCTATCATTCCAAGGGAAAAACCGCAAGGATATACTATACTGTTGATATAATGAGAATAATTCACAAATCACTCTCTGTTGATTCCTTACACATTTAAGGAATATCTATAAAACTGAACCTGTTGTCATCTGCTCAATTCCGACTCATAGTGACCAATAGGACATAGTAAAACTGCCCCATGGGGTGTCCAAGGAGCACCTGGTGGATTTGAACTGCCTGCGTTTTGGTTAGTAGCCACTCTTAACCTCTGCACCACTATGGCACCTTAGGGGAATCATTTTTGCTACTACCGAAGCAAAGCCATCCTGGTAGTTGATAGAATAGAAAAGAAGGGCTTGTATTGCCTGTTTTTGTTTTTGTATTATTCTTTCACAGTAGAATTTATTTTATATGATTAATTATAGCCTTTGAAGTTACATGAAGTCCATTTTTGGTGGAAAAATATTTTTTTCATAAGTAGGTCATTAGAAATGTAATTAATACAGATAATAGCTGTCTCACATACAAATTGCTTTTAGTTAAAATGAACTCTTTCATTTATTCTTTTCTGCCATCTGTAACACAGGAGCTAGTTGTGTTACATAGTTCAGCTGGCTTTGTAGCAAGGTCAAAAAAATTATGTCCTGTCAATATAAGGAATGTGCCAGCAACTCTCAGAATTTTCTTACTGAAAAACTAGATTTTTTTTTTTCACAGCAGTGGTTATATGAAAAGGAAAAGCTGTTTGGCTGTGGGTTTTCTTACCTTGCACTGTGTGTTCAAGCAGGGAATTAGAATGGTAGTATCAGAAGGAGGCCAAAAAGTCTCTTCTACCCACAAAAGGCAGTTGTAACTAGGAAAGATTAGGTAGGTGGTGTAAATGATTAACATGCTGTACTGAAAGGTTAGAAGTTCAAGGCCACCCAGAGGCACCTTGAAAGAAAGGTTTGGTGATCTACTTGCAAAAAAAAACCAGCCATTGAAAACCCTATTTTCTACTACATGGGGTTGACATGAGTCAGAGGTATTTTTGTGTGGGGTGGCCATATACTTTATTGTCCATCCTGATGATGCTTACTTCACACTAAAGACAAAGTCCAGCCTGAGTCTGTAAACACATTCCCACAAATAGAAAGAGATCTTAATAAGTAGTGCGAGAGATTATTGCTAGTCATGAATCATTAGCTTGCCCTTTGGAAGTTTAAAAAAAATAATTTAAGTACCTCTTTTGGATATCAGAGATACATTGGAAAATTTTTAGTGTTGTGTTTTGGTTTCAGTCATTCTGGATCCCATGGTTTTGGGAAGAGTGAAGGGGAATTTCGACTTGGAGCAAAGAAAATGAGGGAGATGACCTACCCACATGAGTGGAGACTGAGCCTTAGAATTATTGCCCAGCCTACACACTCAGTAAGTAACGACTGGGATTGTTACTTACAGCCTTTGCCATTCTGACCCCATAAACAGGGTTCTTGTTCTCCACTGAGTAAGAATAATCAGGAGAGAATCTGCAGTTTTCCACACTAGTAAAAAATTATTAGAAAGGAGCTTGCAGGCAGAGTCAAGGAGGGCCTGGGCAATGCTTACCCTCATCTCCCTGAACAAAGGCTTTGTTAGGCTTATAAAGGATTTTAGGTGGGAAGGATCTCATGGTTTATTCATTACAAGGTAAAGGACAAAGGTGGATCTAGGATAATAAGGTATGCACACTTCAAGATGGCCAGCAGGACTCGTAGCAGGACTTATAAGGTATTGAGCCTGCACAATTTCTTGCGCCCCTGGTTTGAGTCCCCAAGCCTGGTTGTAGCTCTCTGGTGCCCACGTTGGAAGGACGCATAGCAGTCACCTCTGCCTCATCTGCACATGGCTCTGAATTTGGGGTAAACTAGCTTCAAAAACAACTTCAGGGATAATGTAAGTAACTCATCCAAGGGCTTGGATGGTGAAACAAGTTTCTTATCACTCTGGAATGTTCCAAAGTGTGGCCAGGCTGGCCCTTCACATCTCTGTGTCAACATAGCTTGAGTTTCGAGTGCTTGCAGAAACTCTGCCAGTGTCTTGCTATTTTACTTATAGGTTCTTAAACCAGACATTTTAAGAGGAAGTTCACATGTGCTGATCACAACAGTGGACTGAACAACACATTAGAATATATATTTTAAATCTAAATAAAGCCAACTTTCTAATACTTACAGTATGCTGAGAAGGACTTTGAAAGAATAATTTGGTAACTGTCCCAAATTGATGGATGATAGTGCATTATACCTTTTAAAGCTCTACAGTGTTGGAATTCCTTTGTTTTCCTTCTTAACCTGATTATATATTAAATTGCACAAATAGCTACTTTTCTTTTGATGACATTTTATTTTCATTTATGCTTACCTTTAAGGATGGGCAAAAGAAAAATAGGAAAGTTGGCCAGGTACTCTATAATCATTGATGTTTTAGCAAAATGCTTCAATGTTTGAAAAATGGCTATTTCATCTCTTTGCCAGTGCTTATTGAAATGGAACCCCCCACAGTGCTATATTCTTTACCCAGCTTCCTTCTCTGTGATATTTTATTGCAAAATTGATTCCTTTGCTGAGCTTACCCCATCAGCTTTGCATTTGAGTCCTGGAAGCCCTGGTGGTGTAGTGGTTAAGGCTGTGGCTGGGAATCAAAAGGTTGGCAGTTCAAATACAGCAAGCGCTCCTTGGAAACTATGCCGCAGTGCTCTGTTATGTGTATGGGGTCGCTGTGAGTCAGAATCAACGTGATGGCAGCGAGTTTGGTTTTTGTTTTTGCTTGGAGGTTAGATGTAACTTTGCCAGCATAGTGTGATTACGCTGTTCAGGTAACTTGTATAAACTCCCTACTTGCAAACTCCTTTAAAAATAACCTACCTGCCTTCACTTGGCAAGCAGTCTTGAACGCCGTATGCTCTGCCTGACTCCATTTCCCTGTACAACGAAATAAAGATGACTTTTTTCTTCTCCCATCTTGGTCTTTCATTTGTTGGCCAGTACAAGTCACACCAGGTAAGAACCTGGGGGTTTCTGCGTGGTAGCGTTGTTAATACTTGGGAATTTTAAGTCTGTTGTTTTTGTAGAGCTTCTCTTCTGTCCTTTAATTTTCGTGTTCTTTCTACTCTTCCCTCTTTTTTTAACATGAGCAAAATCTCGCTTTCACATGATGATAACTAGTACATAGGGATAAATTCTGGCTCTGAGATCATTCTTGTGTTCATCATCCTGGTGGTGTACTCCTCATAGTCCTTCAGTGGTTGAGAGGACCAAGTTTTATCAGAGCCCTACTGTTATGGTTTCGTGGTGAACGTTTCTGTTTAGGATAGGGAAAATGCTAATTTGGAGGTCTAGCAGGGAACTGTGGAAGACTCTAAAACCATTTATGATGATGCTTAATATTTGCCTTTTTAGAAGGTAAGGCAATTATGACTCAGAGCCTCATAGAACAGAAAATGATCTCCTTCCTGACCCTCTGTAGAAGGGAATTGAGTTGTACTTTCCTTGAATTCACTAATACTTTAGCTGTGAACTACAGAGCTTATTTGGACAAGTTTCTCCCTATCCTTCATTTTTACGGAAATATAACCAATACCCAGGGCATTTTCCAAAATAAGAGTTTCGTCACCAGCAAGCATTTGATTCTTAAGATTTTGTAAGTTTTATTGTTATTGTTAAATGCCGAGTCAGTTCCAGCTCACAGTAACCCCATGAAAAACTGAATGAAATTATTCAGTTGTGTGCCAGGCCCACAGCCGTCTTTATGCTTAAGTTGCTGTGTCAGTCCGTCTTGTTAAGGGTCTTCTGGTTTTTCACAGACCCTGCACTTTACCCACTATGATTTACTTCTCTCAGAACTGATCCCTTCTGACAACATGTCCAAAGTATGTAAGACGCAGTCTCACCATCCATGCTTCTGAGAAGCAGTCTGGTTGTGCTTCTCCCAGAACAGATCTGGGCAAGCCATGGTACATCCAGTATTCTTCTCTAATACCACAATTCAGAGGCGTCAGTTCTTCTTCTGTCTTCCTTGTTCAGTGTCCTGTTTTTGCATGCATAAGATGCGATGGAAAGAAAATACCTTTACTTGGGTCAGGCTCACCTTAGTCTTCAAAGGTGACATCATTACTTTTCAACACTTTAAAGGTCCTTCGCAGCAGATTTTCCCAGTGTAATACTTCTTTTGATTTCTTGACTGCTCTTTCCTTGGGTATTGATTGATGATGATTCAAGTGAAATCAAATCCTTGACAACCTCAGTTTTTTTCTCCATTTATGGCCCAGTTTTGAGGATTTTTGTTTTCTTAATGTTGAGGTGCCATCCATATTGAATGCTATGGTCTTTGATTTTCATCAGTAAATGTTTCAAATCCTCTTCACTCTCAGCAAGCAAGGTTGTGTTATCTGCATAACGCGGGTTGTTAATGAGTCTTCCTTCAATCCTGGTGCCTCTTCTTTTTATAGTCCAGTTTCTTGGATTATGTGGTCAATATACAGATTAAAAGGTATAGTGAAAAGGTACAACCCAGAAGTATACCTTTCCTGATTTTAAACCATGTAGTGCCCCTTTTTTCTGTTTGCATGACTGCTTCTTGATCCGTATACTGATTCTATACATTCTATTATGCTTTTGGAATTTTATACAGGTGAGATAGTGACACAGAGTGAGCAAAGTCATGCAACTCTCATGGAACAGTCACAGCAAAGTCCACAGATCTCTGCATCATGTGACCACACACAAGGGATGCGTATCAGTCAAGGCCAACTGTTGCCTGACATAAAACGGGAATAGTAATTTAGCTAATTACTAATAATGTTAATTTGAAAATAATAATAAGCTTAACACTTAAATTGAATTTTTAAGAATGCCACATTTGTACCAAATTACAGGAATCTAGCTGTATAGGTGAGTAGCTCAAATTTAGTTCATAGTAAAAGACTAGTTTTGTAGTCGCATTGCATTTGAAATTTTAAATGTACTTATGGCAAGTAGGAGAAGAGCATTATTTTTGATACCTTAAATTAGAAAAAGCATATTGAAAACATTTCTTTTGATTGAAAATTGCTAACATGGCCTTTTGACTTTGCCCTAGATAATAACTGCTTAAAAGTTTGGACTTTGAAATACTTTCTTTATCAAGATCGGGCCCAAAGATGACAGAAAAACAGCAAGAAATACTTGGAATGAAGTTTTTTTTAATTTAATTAATTAATAAAAATGATTTTGAAGATTAGTAAATCACAAAGACCATCAAATATAGCACAGCATCTGTCATTTATTTATTTTTAAATCTCGTAAGCTGTGGAGCCTCATCACTTAATTTTTTTCAGCTTTCTCTCTGTGTCTCCAAAGTCTTGTGTTAGCCTCTTTTATTAAGGGAGTGACTGTGAACTTGTCTCCTAGTGTTTCTAGCTCTCCCTTGCCTTGGACATTGCTACTTCTTTCATGGTGAAAAACAACACGTCCTCTATTTTCAAGAGCAGGCGACCTGGTTGTGATGGAGACAGGATGTTGGGCAGTGGCAGGCAGGGCTCACTTGAATAAGTGATTCTTAACGGTGCTGTAAAAATGTTTTCCTCCTGGAAATTGAAAACAGAGCTCCCACAGGGATATTTGATTCATGCAGAAATGCAATTGGAACTTGGTATGAAAGCCCATTTGCTAAAAGGAAGCTGTAACAGCTTGAGCCATCTGGATCCAGGTAAAATTAGGTCAGCAAAGGTTCCCATCGGACGACGAAATTCAGGAGTGGTGCAAAATGGTTAAGTGTTCTATTATTACCAGAAAGGTTTGCAGTTTAAACCCACCCAGAGGTGCCACAGAAGACAGGCTTATCTGTCTGCTTCCGAAAAAGGTTGCAGCCTTCAAAATCCTATGAAACTGTTCTATTCTGCACACATGGAGTCTGCATGAGTTGAAATGAACTTCCCAGCAACTAGCTTGGTTTGGTTTTCCCCTTGGAAGGGCCCTGGGAAAATGAGGAAGTGTCCAACAATCTTCATTTTTAATGCGTATCCATCTCCCCAGAGGATTCTGCTCCGTGCCTATGTAGGAAATTACTTGAGATATTCCCTTTCATTTGCTGGATTCTGCCCTAAATCAGTATCTTTAGAATAACAAGCACCAGGATTCCAGCTCCCACAGGTGTGGAAACTCCCATTAAGAGGAGTGGTTACTACCCAAGGTAAGCTGTGAGTTAAAGGACCAGGATTTGAATCCAAACAGAGTGTTGCAAAGTCACTGCTTTCTCCCGTAAGCAGTCTTCCTGGCTGCTGAGAACTGCCCTTGCTTAAGAATTCCAGAAGAAATTTTCTTAACTTATTTCTTAACTCCACAATCTGGAAATCCTGATAAGAAACCCAAAAGCCTTCCCTGTGTGACTGGCAATGGGTCTTGAGTGTCCTTCTCAGCAGGAGCAAGTAGCAGGGACCCTGCTTCTATGTGAGGCTGCTCTAACCCAGTCCTCAGTCTTCTCTTGATCAGCAAAATCCATGTCCTATTACTTTTTCCAACTCTAAGCATCCTGGCATCTGTAGCCAACAAATGCCCTGTCATAAACATGTATTAAGAATTCCAGTCCCTGAGTAATGCAGGTGGTTAACATACTTAGCTGTTAACCAGAAGGTGGATAGAGTCTTCTCAGAGTTATCTCAGAAGAAAGGCCAGCCAATTTGCTTCCTGAAAACTCTTCAGAGAACAGTCTGCTCTGACACAGAGATGACATTGTCATGAGTTGGATCGACTTCATGGCATCTGGTTCTGTGCACTGTTTTAGGCTCCAAAGACAAGAGGACAAGAGGGAAATAAAGTTCCTTGGAAACCCTGGTGGTATGGTGGGTTAAGTACTACATCTGCTAACCAAAGGTTTGGCAGTTCAAGTCCACCAGATGCTCCTTGGAAATGCAATGGGGCAGTTCTACTCTGTCTGTAGGGACAGTATGAGTCGAACCTCACTCGACGGCAGTGGTTTATTTTTTTTTAGTCTTTATAGAGCTGACCTGCTGGTCATACAAGTTACGTCGGCATTACTCACTGCTCTTCAGTTACACAGATAGTTCAGATTGTACTAACAACACCCTAAATTGTTGTCTACATTTTTGTTCTTATATTTTATTCCTTTACATTGTTTTCTGTAAAATTGAGCTAAAAACAACAGTTTCTCACAGATGCTTCCGGAAAACATCAGGCGACTGCCCCTTCTGAGAAACTTGATAATTGCTCTCTTTGGCTCTAAGGGAAGTGGCCTTCTGAAATTTTTGATTCTTGTTAGAACAATTGGCTTTCTGTTTAAATGGCTTTGGTCTCTCACTTGGAAAAGACTTGTTTTGTGTTGGGCACCATTCCCTCTTGACTTCTGAAAGCAACTTTTTCCCCTGTGAACTTGCCTGGATGTTTAAAATCAAGTTGATTTAACATTGTATTAGTTTCTTAAATCTCAGACAGAACTTAGAGCTTTAGTCTTAAGATAGGTTCTCCCCCCCTCCTCCACAGTTATATGAGTGTCAATGCTTTCATCTATTTTGTGTCTGGATGAGGTTTCTGGGTAGAATCTCAGAACTCACTAGCGAGCAAAGATGGGAAAACTCCCTTAAGAATAAACCCACTGCTGTTGAGTACCTCATACTCTTAATAAAAATGTAAATTTCCCATAGAGAGAATACCAGTTTGCATGTATTGTTTTTCAAAATGTGACACTCAGGCTACTAGTGTAGGGTGGGTGTTTTGGGGTGGAACATCCTGCAGGGACAGGTCCCTCATAATAACATGTCCAAAGTAAGTTAGACAAAGTCTTGCTATCCTCAATTCTAAGGAGCATTGCAGCAATAATTCTCCCAAGATGGATTTGGTTGGTCTTCTGGCTGTTCATGGTTTTATATTCAGTGTTCTTTACCAGCACCGTAATTCTAATGCATCAATTCTTCAATATACCTTATTCGTTGTCCTGCTTTCTGGTTCATTTGAGGTGATTGAAAACACATTGGTTTAGTCAGGTGCACCTGAGTTTGCCAGGTGATATCTTTGCTTTTGTTTAACACTTTGAAAGGTCTTTTGCAGCAGATTTGCCCAATGCAGTGATACATTGTTTGATTTCTTGACTGCTGCTTCCATGGCTGTTGATTGTGGATCCAAGTAAAATGAAACCTTTGACAACTTCATTATTTTCTCTGTTGATCGTAATATTGTTCAGTGGTACAGCTGTGAGAATTTTGTTTTCCTTTTCTTTTTTTATTGTGATTAAGTGAGAGTATACAATCCGAATCAATTTTGCATGCCCACCTATCTGCAGCCCCCTCTGCTCTCCTTGCCTGGTGACAGCACACTCTTCTTTTTCATTCGATACTTGTAGTATCCTCTTCACAAGTTCCAGTCCCCTCCTCTCCACCTGCTTCTCTCCCATCTAGAAAGAGACCAGTAGGACAGCATCCTATAAATACATAGAACCACAAAAGTACACACCCCATGTGGTCACATTGTGTCCCTGAGTCCAGTCCATTTCCGTCTGAAGAATTAACTTCAATATTGTTTTCTGGGCAAGGGCAGCAGCAGGTCTAGGGGCCATGCTCCCAGAGGACCCTCCAGGCCATCCGATCATCAAGTGTGGTCTTGTAGTAGAGTTCTTGAGCTGCACTCCTCTTTTTCTTGTGTTGCCCCAGGGACTGTACATTGTGTGCCCTATCACAGCTGTCTTTGGTGGTGGCTGGGCACCGTCTGATTCTTCTGGTCACATGTTGATACAGTCTTCCATTCACATGAGTCCTTCTGTCTCCTGGACTCTTTTTTCCTCGTGTCTTTGTTGGTCTCTGTGATCATTTGTTCTGGATGAGTTGGGACCATTTGGTGTACCTCACGTGGCAGCTTTCTAGCTTTTAAGACCCCAGATGCCACTCACCAATATGGGGTGCAGAAGACTCTCTTAGCAGTAGTCTAGTTATGCCAATTGGCCTTCGTCACAATCTGGTCCTCAGATACCCACCCCTGCTGCTCTGTCCTTGTAATATTGGGTTGAGATTAGAAGAGTTTTCAGTTTATAGTGAAAGTTGATCTACTTTCTACTGTGTGTTTCCACTGCTTTTACCTGGCCACATTTCTATAAACTATCTAATGTCTCCCTCCCTCCCCACCTTTGCAGCCATCGAAGACTCTTATTCTGTATATGTGTCTATTTTTAAGTCCTTATAGCAGGGGTCTCATACAATGTTTTTCCCTCTGCTACTGACTGACTTCACTCACCTAAATGTCTTCCAGTTGAAACCAGGTTATAAGATGCTTCCTAAAACCATCATTGTTTTTTATCATTGCATAGTGTTCCATTGAGTATATATGTACCATAGTTTGTTTATCCATCCGTCAGTTGGTGGGCATCTAGGTTGATTCCATCTTTTTCTTTTGAGGACTGTGCTGCAGTAAACATTAGAACGCATGTATCTGTTCATGTGACAGTGTTTGATGGGCATCTAGGTTGATTCCATCTTTTTGCTGTTGTGGACAGTACTGCAGTAAACATTTGTGTGCATGTGTCTGTTGTGTGAAAGCATTTGTTTCTGTGCAATACAGTCTGAGCAGTGGGATTACTGAATCAAATGGTATATCTATTTCCAGCTTTTTAAGGGAGTTCCATATTGCTTTCCAAAGAGGTTGTACCATTTTGCAGTCCGACCAGCAGTGTGGGACAGTTCTGATCTCTCTGCAGCATCTCTAGCATTTGTTATTTGTGTGTTTTGGATCATGGCCAATCTTGTTGGGGTGAGATGCTCTCTCACTGTCATTTTGATTTGGATTTCTTTAATAGGTAGTGACTGTGAGCATTTCCTCATGTGTCTTTTGGCTGCCTGGATGTCCTCTTTGGTGAAGTGTCTGTCCATCTCCTTTGTGTATCACTTAATTGGATTATTTACCTTCTTCTCATTGATATTTTGAGTACCTTGTAGATTATGGAGACAAGACATTGGTCTGACAGGTAGCTGCCTGGTGTTTTTCACCATTCTGTAGGTAGTATTTTAACTTTTTTGATAAAGTCTTTGGATGAGCAAAAGTGTTTGATTCTTAGTAGCTCCCATTTCTCTATTTCCTGTTGATTGTGCTTTGTCAGATTTTGGAGTCTGTCTAAGCTGTGTATCAGAACTTCCATTATTGACTCTATTTTCTCTTGCATGATCTTTATCATTTTAGGTTTGATATTTAAGTCTTGGATCCATTTTGAGTTAGTTTTTGTGTAAAGTGTGAGATACAGGTCTTGTTTTGGTTTATTTGCAGATGGATATCCAATTTTGCCAACACCATTGGTTAAAGAAACTTTTTACCTCAGTTTACAATCTTAGGGCCTTTGTTGAATATCAACTGTTCATAAGAGGATGGTGGCATCTCTGGGATCTCAATTCTGTTCCCTTGGTCCATATGCCTCTTTTTGTGCCGGTACCAGGTTATTTTGACTACTGTGGAAGTGAAATAGGTTCTAAGGTCAGGCACTGTGAGGCCTCCCACTGTATTCCTCTTCTTCAGTAGTGCCTTACACATCCGGGGTTTCTTCCCATTGTAAATGAAGTTTGTGATTTGTTCCTCCATCTCATTAAAAAATGACACTGGAATTTGTATTGGGATTGCACTGTGTATGTAGATTGTTTTGCGTAAAATAGCCATTTTCACAATGTTAAGTCTTGCTATCCATGAGCAGGATAGCTTTCTCCATTTATGTCTCTTTCGGTTTCTTGCAGTAAGGTCTTGTGATTCTCTCTGTATAGGTCTCCTACTTCTCTGGTTAGACTTGTTCCTAGGAATTTTATCTTCTTGGGGGCTACAGCAAATGGTATTGGTTTGGTGATTTCTTCTTTGACAATGTCTTTGTTGGTGTAAAGTAATCCTGCTGATGTACTTATGTTTATCTTATACGCTGATACTTTGCTGATCTCTTCTGTTAGTTCTGGTAATTTACTTATGGATTCTTTGCGATTTGCTGCATATACAATCATATCATCTGCAGTTAGAAAGATTTTTACTTCTTCTTTGCCAATGCAGATGCCCTTTATTACTGTGTCTTGTCTAACTGCTCTGGCTAGAACCTCTAGTACAGTGTTGAATAGAAGTGGTAAGAGTGGTCATCTTTGTCTAGTTCCTGTTCTCAAGGGGAATTCTTTCAGTCTCTCTCCATTCAGGATAATATAGGTGGTTGGATTTGTGTAGATGCCCCTTATTGCATTTAGCATGTAGCATGAATAGAATTTGTTTTCTTATGTTAAGAAGTAATCCATACTGAAGCTTGTATTCTTTGATCTTTATGATTGCTTCAAGTCCTCTTTGCTTTCTGTAAGCAGGTTGTGTCATCTTTGTATCATACGGGTTGTTAATGAGTCTTCCTCCAGTCCTGATGCCCTGTTCTTCTTTATATAGTCTGTCTTCTAGGATTCGGATCCACCGCGACGGCACTTGGCTGGCTCTTCCTGGATTATTTGCTCTGATACAAATTGAATAAATATGGTAAAAGGATATACCCCTGACACACACCTTTCCTGATCGTAGCCGACACAGCATTCCCTTGTTCTTTTCCAGTGATAGCCTTTTGATCTATGTACAGAGCACAACTGTGTTCTGGAATTCACATTCTGTGCAGTGTTACTCAGCTTTCTGGTATTCTCTGCTTTCAGCCGAGATCTGTTTGACACCTGAAATGATACCGCTCATTCTGTGTTCTCTTCTGAATCTGGTTAGAATTTCTGGAAGTCTCCTGCTGATATACTGCTGGAAGAGCTTTTGATTAATGTTAAGCAAGATTTTACTTGCATGTGGTAATATTAGATAATTTCTTCATCTTGTTTGGATCACTTTTCTTTCTGATGAGTGTGAATATGGATCCCTATGCCAACACATTTGTTTGGCATAGATGAGTGAGCACCTCCAGAGTACTATCTGTTTGTTGAAGCATCCCAGTTGATATGCTGTCAATTCTTGAACCTGGAGCCTTGTGTTTTACCACTGCCCACAGTGCATCTTAGATCTCTTGCTTTAGTACCATCAATTCTTGGTCATACTCTACTTCTGGAAGTGGTTCCGTGTCAATCAATTATTTTTTTGTACAATGGCTCTGAATCTTCCTTGCATCTACTTTTGATGCTTGTTGTGTGTTCAGTATTTCTCCTGTATATCCTACAATGTTACAAGTTGAGGCTTGTATTTTTTCTTCAGTTCTTTCAGCTTCAGGAATGCTGGGAATGTGCTTCCCTTTTGGTTTTCTAATTCCAGGTGTTTGCACATGTCATTATAATACTTGACTGTGTCTTCTCGAGCTGCCCTTTGAAATCTTCTGTTCAGCTCCTTTACTTCGTCCTTTCTCCTATCCATTGTAGCTATTCTGCTTCCCAGAGCAAGCTTCAGGGCTCTCCTGATATCTATTTTGGTCTTTTCTTTGTTTCCTGTTTTTTAATGATCTTCTGCTTTCTTTTATATTATTATTTTTCTTTTTTATTGTGCTGTAAGTGAATATAGAACAAACTAGTTTCACAGTAAACAGGTAATACACATAGTATTTTATGATAACAGGTCACAACCCCACAACATGTCAGCTCTCTCCCTTCTCAACCTTAGATTCCCTATTACCAACTTTCCTGTCCCCTCCTGCTTTCTAGTCCTTGCCTCTGGGCTGGTATGCCCCTCTCCTCTCATTTTCTTTTATGGTCCTGTCCAGTCTTTGGATGAAGGGCGAACCTTAGGAGTAACTTCATTGCTAAGCTGGAAGGGTGTCTGGGGTCATACTTTCAGTGTTTCTCTGGTCTCTGTCAGGCCAGGAAGTCTGATCTTTCTTTTGGCTCAGAATTTTATTCTATTATTTTTCTCCAGCTCTGCCTGGGAACTTCTGTTGTGATTCCTCTAAGAACAGTTAGTGGTGATAGTGAGGCACTATCTAGTTATATTGGATTCAGTCTGCTGCAGGCCATTGTAGGTGAGGTCTGTTAGTTCCTTGGTCTAATCTTTCCTTTGTATCTTTAGTTTTTCTGATTCTTCCGTGTTCCCAAAGGGCTGAGACCAGTAGAGTATCCTAGATGGCCATTCACAGGCTTTTAAGACTCCAGACACCACTCACTGAAGTAGAATGTGGAGTGTTTTCTTTATAAACCACATTATACCAGTGGAGCTAGTTGTTGCACAAGACTGTGGTCCCCACAGCCCTCAGCCCAGCAATTTGGTCCCTCAGGAGTTTGAATGTGTCCATGACCTTGTCCTGTACAAGTTATGCTGGCTTCCCTAGTATTGTATGCTGTCTGATTCTTCATCAGAGTTACCACCTATCTCTTGTCCGTTTAGCCTTTTCCCATGCCCGCCCTTCTCTTCCCTGGTAACTATCATGGATTGTTTCTTTTTGTGTGTAAACCTTCTCAAGAGTTTTTGTGATTGTGCTCTCAGATAGTATTTGTCCTTTTGTGGTTGACTTATTTCTCTCAGCATGATGCCTTCCGGTTTCCTCCGTGTTATGAGATGCTTCACAGATTCATCAGTGTTCTTTATTGTTACCGACTCGACGGCACTTGGCTTTGGCTTGGCCAGCATGCTGTTGGGTGTATGTGCCCGTGTGCTTATCCATTCATTTGGTGGGCAACTAGGTTATTTCCATCTTTTTGCTACTGTGAACAGTACTGCAGTGAACATGGGTGTGCAAAAGTCTGTTCACGTGACAAGGACTGGATATATTTCTAATAGTAGGACTGGTGGATCATACTGTGTTTGTATGATCTTTTACTTTCTTGATGTGTGATGCCTTCATTGTCATTCTGCATCTCGTCTGATCCTTGATCGTTAGTGTCCAGTGTGTCAGATCTGTTCCTGAAATGGTCTCTAAATTCAGGTGAGATATACTAAAGGTCATTTGGTGTATGGATATGACAAAAAATCATAATGTAGATATACAGATGACTGAGGTTTGGGAAACTCTGGGAGAACCAAGTTATAAGGGTCTTATAGAAAAGCTCCCTGCTCTGTAATGTCAGAGGTACATATCACCCACACAGTAAGCAAGAAACTGATGGAGGGCAGCTTTAACTTAAAATGGAACATAAATTACCTGCAAACACCCACCCTACCAGAGTATGAAGCTGTGTATTATTTAACTTAACTAGTAATTATCTACTGTGGAAAAGGATAGAATTCCTGTTTCGGGGGCTGGGGAGGTGAAGAATCCAGGTAAGAGTATATAATTGGTGACTCAGAAGAGTATTACAACCTCAAACCATACGAAGGAGGTGATTTTAAGACGCAGTTTTATCTCCTGCAGAGAAAAAGGCGTTGATCCTCTGGAATACATCCCTAACCAGCCAAATTGTCTCATACAAAAGATACCTGCCAGTTTTATTAGAGGACAGTTTCAGTAGAGTTGTAAAAGCCAAGTATCTCAGACTTAAAAACAAAGAGTTGCTACTCATGGTGACTGCATACATGTGAGCATAGAACTGTGTTGCATAGGGTTTTCACTGGATGAGTTTTTGGAGATAGAATACCAGGCCTTTCTTCCAAAGCACCTGTGTGTGAACTCGAACCTCCAGCCTTTTAGTTTGCAGCTGAATGTGTTAACGGTTTGCACCACCCAAGGACTGTACCTTTAACGTGGTCACTGTCAGCTGACACAAAGTCAACCTTACTCATAGTGACCCTATGCGCAACAGGATAGACTGTTGTTACCCATAGGGTTTTCGTTGGCTGATGTTCTCAGGCAGCTAGCCAGTTCTTTCTTCCCAGTTTGGCTTAGTCTGGAAGCTCCACTGAACCTGTTGAGCATCATACCTGTTGCCGTCGAGTTAATTCTGACTCATAGTGACCCTGTGGGATAGAGAAAAACTACCCTGTAGGGTTTCCAAGGAGTGGGGTAGATTCAAACTACCAGCATTTTGGTTAGCAATGAGCTATTATTACCCACTGCAGGATCAGGGCTTCATTTAGGGTTAGAACAATATGCAGTCCTCCAATGACAGATCGGTGATGCTGCATTTAAGGTGTATTGGTTGGGAATTGAACTTGAGTTTCCTACATGGATAGAAGTCTACCACTGAAACTCTTCAAACATAGCAGTCCCTTACTGATGATGAAAGTGTGAAAGTACCTATAATCATTGATGGATACCATGGTGGTGTAGTGGGTTAAGTACTACGTCTGCTAACCAAAAGGTCAGCAGCTCAAACCTGCCAAGTGCTCCTTGGAAACTCGGTGAGGCAATTCCACTCTGATTTCTACAGTCGCAGTGAGTCAGAATCAACCCCGTGGCAATGGGCCTCTGTGTCTAACTGTGTTGGGTCCAGGAGCAAAGCACTTCTGCGCCGTAATTTTTCCTGTAGCATCTGAGTAAATCTCCTGATACCCTAACCCTACAGTTCTTCTTCCAGTCAAAGCCTCTTCTGTGCATCGTAGACAACTGCTTTCAGAGTAATAGCTCATATTCTATTTGAGAACTGTAGCTGTTTCTGCTGTAGAGCCCCTCCTCCCTTATCAGCTTGTTTATTTTATGGGGAGCAGGTGAGCAAGTATTCTCAGAGGTAAGAAACAAAAAAGAGCATAGAGCTGACCTGTGCTACTGACTGAAACCACACATTCTAGTATATAATTAGGTAGGCTAAGTCACCTAATCTTCCACTTACCAGTTATTTGCTTTCTAAAAATCATACCATTTTACTTTCGCTGAATAAATAAGTGATTGTTTTCACTGTCTGAGTGTTGAGTTTCTATTTAGAACAAGTGAGGAAACTCAGATCCTTAGCTTGGTTTCACCTGTTCCCTGGGGCTGCCTTCCTTCTTTGTCCCCTTTCTTTTCCCTCCGGGACACTCGCCCTTAAGCTATCTCTTTTAGAGAACAGCTGGAAGGCTTAAAGATAACAACCCAAGAGTTGGAATCTGGGTAGCAGGTGAAGACACGCTTAAGCAGATAGGACAGATGTGACTTGGGCCATTTATTTATGGAAAGGCACAGTATAAAGCCAGCACATAGTGTTATCATGGCAAGTACATGGACCAGTGTGCATTTAGACCCAGGTCCAGCATTTACAAGCTGAGTGACCTTGGGCAAGCACTTTAATATCTCAGATGCTCAGTTTTATCTTTGGGAAAAAGATAAGATAATCACTGGGTTGCAGTGGGGCCTATATGAGGGATGGGGCACTCACCCCACAGAACCTCTTTGTTCTTACTGCCCCTCAGCCTTCCATAGTATACATTTTTCAATCTTTTCCTTCCCTTTAAGTTTTCGGGGTTTTTTTGCCCCACATTTGCTGCTTTCCATTTCAAATAACCACAGTAAAGAACTGAAGAATATTTTTAAATATTGGTGTTTATCAGATACATTTACTTCTTCTTTTTAAATTCATCTTTATAATGACTTAGTATTTTCTTTTGGAGACATTCCACATCCAAAATCAAAATTCAGTGGCTTAAAAAGTGTTTAGGGCTAGAAGTGGGATTGTTTTTCACCTCTTGAAAGTGAATGACTCTTGCTACCAAAAAGGTTCCTTACCTTTTTTAAGAATTTTGGGCTGAAACATGAGTGATTTTTCTGATGTCAGGGCCAAGCTCATAGTTTGCCTTGAAGTAGTTACTTAATTTGTCTGTTCCCTTCAGTTTCTTGGTGTGTACAATGTAATAATGTTAATGTTTGCATGGGAAAGATATCAGTGGACCAGCATTTAACTCTACTGGGATGGATAAAAGAAAGCATGATAGTATCATAGCAGATGCAGGAATCTCAAGATTCAGAAATGGTAGAAATCATATCTGGATCAAGACGTTTTACTAAGTTCTGACCATTTTGGCTCTTCCCACAGGTGCTCACATTGTCCTTTGAGGTCTGAGAAGCCAAGAGTCATTGTGAAACTGTGACTTCCCAGGCTACTTGGTCCTGTCACTGTCATCTTGTATAATTTGTGCTGCCTTTTTCTGACTTTTTAATGTTCTGTCTGTCCATTTATTTAATTCCTTCATTTAGAAGTTCTTTGAATGCCAACTATGTGGCAGGCACCATATTAATGGGACCCAAGAGTGTTCATTGGTGGTTCAGTGGTATATAATTCTTGCCTGTATACAAGAGCCGAGTTTGATTTCCTGCCAGGGCACTTCATGCCCAGTGTCTTATCACAAGTGGATAGCTTTAACAAAGAGACATTTATTTTCTCACTGTTTACTAGGTTAGAAGTCTAAATTCAAGACATCACCTCCCGGGGAAGGCTTTCTCTCTGTTGACTCTGGAGGAAGGTCTTTGTTGTCTATCTTCCCTTGGCATAGAAGCTTCTCTGTGTAGGGTCCTATGTCCAAAGGACATACTCTGCTCCCTATACTTCTTTCTTGGTGGTGTAACGCATTCCTGTCACTCTGCTTGCTTTCCTTTTCTCCTATCTGTAGTAAGATAAAAGGTAATGCAGACTACATCCCAGTGAAACTCCCTTTACACTGGATCCAGGAAACCCTGGTGGCGCAGTGGTAAAGCGCTGTAACTGCAGTTCAAATCCATCAGGCACTCCATGGAAACCCTGTGGTGCAGTTCTATCTTGCTGAGTTGCTATAAGTTGGAATTGACTTGATGGCAGCAAGTTTTTTGGTTTTAGAGTGTTACATACCACCTTAATCATCTTTAACACAACCCAGCCTTGCCTCATTAACCACAGGCAGAGATGAGGGTTTACAAACACATAACAAGATTATATCAATCATGACATGGAGGACATCTACACCGTACTGGGAATTGTGGCCTAACCAAGTTGACACGTGTTTGGGGGACACAATTCAATCCATAACACACCGCTGCCCGTGGAGATTTGCCTGATGCTATGGTGATGAACAGGTTTTAGCAGAGCATCCAAACTAACAAGGACTAAGGAGAAAGGCCTGGAAATCTATGGATTATGGTGGTCTGCTCTGCAACTTCTTAACCAAAACCCAAACCAACCCAGTGCCATTGAGTCAATGCCAACTTGTAGTGAACCCTGGCAGATTTGAACTGTTGACTTTTTGGTTAGCATCTATAGCACTTAACCACTACCCTACTAGGGTTTCTGCAACTGATCAAGGGGGTATCTAAAGACTGGGACGTGTTTTGTTTTATAGTTCCTGAGGTCACCATGAGTCTGGCTGACTACACAGCAACTAACAGTAACACCACTTTTATAGGACTAAAGGTATAGTGAGAGACATATCTGTAAACAGTCAATTAAGGGACATTTGCATGTTGCTGCCAGAGAACCCATAGACTCTTTGAGAGCCCAGAGGGTATAGGCTTCACTGTTGGGGTTGTAGAGAGAAGAGAAGTCTTTCTAGAAGAGATGATATCTGTGGTGAACCTTTTAGGCCAAGGTGTCAATGGCCTGAATTCTAACCCCAGCTCTGTGTCTACAGCTCACTTTGGCTTGTTCCTGACTCTCCAGCTTTTCTTGTCTCTGAAGTAGGACCGGGACCACAGCATTCATGTTTCCTGTCTCAGAGGTGGCCAGGGACACTGGTGAGGATGCGCCCATGTCTGCAGGTCCTTTCTCACACCTCAGTTGTGTGTGCCTGCCAGATTGTGGATAGCCAGGGTTTAGAGTTCTGTGTACGGCTCTCGGCTCCAGAGTCTGTCCTCAGTGTAAATGAGCCCTTCCAGATATGACCAAGACATTCCCTTCGACAGTAGTATCTGTCACTGGAGTCTGATTGTCTGGAAAGATCTCCATCCTTTCTCTTGCCTACTATGTGACCTCGCAGACGTAGCCAACCTGAGTCTCACATTCCTCGTGTGTAAAATGAAGATACTGATAGCACATACCTCATAGACTAGTTGGGAAAATCAAGGCAAATAATCTGTATAGACTATCTGGAACGTAGTGGGAATTATAATATTAGCCATTACTGAGTAAAAAGGTCACAGAGAATCAAGATTAAGGATTCTGCTAGGTTGTGTGTGTATGTGTATGTGTGGCTAAAGTAATCTGTACCCACTTAGACACTGGGTGGTTAAAAGAAGATGACATATTCTATTTTCCCATATTGCAGATAATTAAGGATAGTAAGGGTAGTTGAGACTAGATACTTTATTAATATTTTGATACATGCATTTAAAAAATACTTGTGACATAATAAACATGTACCAACTGACCTCTAGGGTCGCTATGAGTCAGACTCGACTCAATGTCAGTGGATGGTTCAGTGTCAGGCACTGTGGCCAAAACAGGTAGAAACAATAAAAATAAATAGGCCTCTGTTCCTGCCTTATGGAACTTGTAGGCTGGTAGGGAAGATACATGTTAAACAGAGAATCACATTAATGGGTGAAATGCAACTGGGAGATCGTAGCACTTGTCCTACAAATATGTTCTAGCCACCTGCCTTGATAAACTTGTCTCTATAACTGCAATGTTGGAAAATATATGTATGATTATGGTATTCATATGACTGAAAGTCAGCAAAGTATCAAAGATGAGTGACTTTTAACTTTTACTGCACATTCTGGGTGTTGTATTTGGACCCTTAGTGGCGTAGTGGTTAAGAACTAGGCTGCCAACCAAAATTTTAGTTGGCAGTTGGAATCCACCATCTGCTTCTTGGAAACCCTGTGGGGGCAATTTTACTCAGTCCTATAGGGTCATCATAGGTTGGAATCCACTCAGTGGCAGTAAGTTTTTGCTTTTTGGTGGTGATGTGTTGGTGGGCCAGTGAAATGTGGATATATAATAAAATAAAAGTATTTATAATTAATAAATGATTTCATATTCCGTACATTATGTAGCGAAATCACAAATTGTATAGTTTTAAATAAGATTTCACGTAATTTATGTTCTTTTGGCAGAAATGATGAATTATATAACTTTTTTCCTTTTAAGTAGCTTTATTGAGATAGAGCTCACACACCATGTAATTTACCCTTTAAACTGTACAATTTTATCGAGTCCTATTGTTCTGAGATAGTTTTCCACTGATTTCAATTTGAAGAAATTTTGCTCTGCTGAGAGCATGTCAGCCTAAATTGTCAGTGAAATAGTTAGATTTGGAAATGGACCATGAGTATGGTATGTCATGATCCAGATATAGTCATGGAGAATCCCCTGTGAATATATTATCATTGAAAATATTTTAATTCCATCATGTAAGTCTACCCCTTATATCGCAATTTTTACCATTTTTTAGAAGCAATGACTAAATCTAGAAGTAGCATGAAGTATTGATAGCACACTTTACACACTTTGTGTCTAGACCTACATCTTATACAAAATTTAAGAGTGATGGGAGTGGTATGGGTGGTGGTGGTCAGACCACACGCAGTTGCTGTGGGCAAGCATTTTGAGTTTGGTGGACCTGCTGAAGTACAAATTAGAACATGAAGAGAAGCAAGAAAGTCAGCTTTTGGGCACCACTGAAAACCAGTTGACGAATCAGTTGGATTCATATATCTGAAAGAAAGTAACTGACACAGGAATTAGTCTTTTGTTTTATCTAGGTGTTTTTGGTACTCAGGTGTTTCCATGCATGATGGTATTAGCAGGTGTGAAACTTTCCAGTGTTCAGGGCTTTCAGACACAGTTGACAGTTTTTCAAGGCCTCAGGACAAGTGATGTGAGGAGCATTTCCCAAGGGTGGTTCAGTGGTATGGTAGCAATTCTTGCCTCCCAGGCAGAAGCCCAGAGTTTGATTCCTAGCCCGTGGGTATAGCCACCTCAGGCATTGGAGGCTTATGTGTTGCTGTGATGCTGAGATCCCACACTGAGACAACTGTAAAGAAAGACCTGTTAATCTGCTTCCAAAAATCAGCCAGTGAAAACCCTGTGGATCACAACAGTCTAATCCTCAGTTGATCATAGACTGGGCAGCATTTAGTTCTGATGCACCTGTTGATTGCCGTTAATTAAGGGTTGACTTAATGATACCTAACAACAATGAGAGTTTCTGGCACAAAACCTGATGCTCAGGACTACCTCGAGTGACAAGTGTTCACTAGTAAATTGTGTGTGTGTGTGTGTGAGAGAGAGAGAGTCAGAGACAGAGACGGAGAGAGGTATTTGAGACCTTCTGAAGTTCAGGATCCAGGGTGGTGATCCCTCCTGCCAAGGCCTTAGAATGGACCTACCCTGCAGTCTGAAGCTGAGCAGCCTTTGCCAGGCCTAGTGACATATGGTTAAGTGCTGTGGCTGTTAACCAAAAGCTGGCAGTTGGAATCCACTGAGCATTCCTTGGAAACTCTATGGGACAGTTCTCCTCTGTCCTGTAGGGTTGTTATGAGTCGGAATCAACTCGATGGCAATGAATTTTTCAGTGGATCTCTGTCTCTATACCATCAGCCTAGCAATTGCTCCCTGAAGCCAATGTTGCCAGGACATCCTTTCTCAGTATCTTCTTTCTAAACCCTGTATTTATTTATTTTTTCATCCCCATATAGGAACTGGTGAAAGTGGAAAAAGCACCTTCATCAAGCAGATGAGAATTATCCATGGCTCTGGTTACAGTGATGAAGACAGAAAGGGGTTCACGAAGCTGGTTTACCAGAACATATTCACTGCCATGCAAGCCATGGTCAGAGCTATGGACACCCTCAGGATACACTATGTGTGTGAGCAGAATAAGGTAATGTTCTTCAAGGGTGTTTACCCTGCCTGTAAATGAGTGTCCTCCTATTCTGGCTACTCTCTGTCTCTGAACCAAAAGTTTTATTGAATACTTTGATAAGATTGTTAAAGAAGCTCTTGAGCTCAACTCTGGGGTGGAGATAACTCCAAAGGAATGTGAAGAGAGTGGATTCTTTTCCTATCATTGCTCTTACAAATATAATTAGACCTGCAATTTTATTTGGCATTAAAGGTGGCACAGACAGCAACTGAATGAAAAGGTTGGATGTTCAAGTCTACTCAGAGGCTTCTTGAAAGAAAGGCCTGGTGATCTACTTCTAAAAAATCTGGCCATTGAAAAATCCTCAAGCACAGTTCTAGCCTGAAAACACTTGGTGTTGCCACAAGTCAGAGTTGAAGCCACGGTGGTTCTGGTTGTTGCACTCTTATTTCTGCAAGAGTTCTATCATGGTAGTGGGTGTGATACTGCCAAGTGTCTAGGGATTCGGAAGTATCTGCATTTATTTAGTTTGCGTTTTTCAGGTTTTGAGAAAAAGAAGAAATGTGTGTCTTCCCTTTTAGCTATGATGTCCAGCTAATTACTTCACTGGAGCAATGGAGATTTGGGGTTTACCATAGCCAGCTTTTCAGGAATTCCCAGTCTTAGGAAATATTTTCTAAATGCCCTGCAGACTCTTCAGAGAAATCAGTTTTGAGTTTTGTTTGTTTATTTTAGGAGCTAGTCCTTCTGGGAAATGAAGTGATAGCTTATGAGAACAATTCTTATGTTCCAGCTGGCAACATGGGGTCATGAAATGATGGTTGTCAGGCTGCAATTTGCAATGTCGTCACTTTTGGTTACTTAAAACACAAATCTGTTTAAGACCAAAAGAATATGGTGAGATAGCTGAGCGAAAGAATGAGGCAAATACACTTCTCTATGGTATATTGGAATGCAAAATCCATAAGAAAATAACACTGTGCCTGACTTCATTATGAATCTAGATTAGAAATGCCAAAGCCAAGTGCTGTCAAGTGAATTTATTTAAAATAGCTCATACCAAGATACAGTATAATAAAGTAGTAAATTCTATATTAGATGGATCCCTCAGAGGTCTATTAAAAAAGAATGTAGACACTGAAGTGCCAACATTGCATGGGCCTTTCTGTAGACCCAAAGGACAACTTTATCATGAGTTTGTGACACCTAAATTCACATGTTTTTTTAATATGCAATATTGAGAGAGTTTCAAAATAATTGAATGATTTAAAATTTTATTACTCAGCAACTCCATCACATAGTAAAACATCAAAAACCAAGACCCAACCCATTGCTATCAAGTTGACTCTAACTAATAGTGACCCTTTATAGGGCAGAGTAGAACTACTCTATAGGGTTTCCAAGGAACAGTTGGTGGGCTTGAACTGCTGAACTTACTGTTAGCAGCCAAGCTCTTAAGCACTGTGCCCCCAGGGCTACAATATGCACCAAATTACAGACTTACCTTTAATGTCTAGACCCTCATGTCTTGATTTTTCCACCCAGTCTTTAAGAAATGAAGGAATGTATCTTGCCTGCAGTCTTGACTTTCAAAAGTGTTATGCTAAAAAGTGCCTGGGGTGAATTCCTTACAGTATAGGTGATGCCAAGTAATGTCAAAGGATTCTAGCAGTAGCTATGATACTTCCCTTATACAGTGGTTTTGAGTACATGCACAATATTCTTTTGAAAAAGTACAATTCTTTCTTAATCATGCTTTCCAATGAATTTGAAGAAGTAGACCTTTTACAGAGATTTAAGATTATTTCAGAGAAGTGGCATGGCAGGAATGCCCTGGTGATGATTTCAGTGAATCTGTCTTCCCTAGTTGTAAAACTTCTTTTGTTTACCGGACATGATGTGGTGACTCAGGGAGGCTTGGAATTTAGGGATGGAAATTGGAAAATTTTTGTAAACAGACATTCTGGAAAGAAAAGGCTCCAAGCGTAAGTCAGTTCTGCTTAACTTTGCAGCCTGTGTTTGTAAAGCCCAATCAGATTTACTAATCATGACCTCTAGGATTTTTTTCTCAAGGTCTTTCTTTGAAAGGGACTGTGAATTTATATTTTAAGCAAAAGAGTTTTATAGAGTCTCAAATTCTTCTACTTTTTCCTTTTGTCTTGACTGGAATTCTTCATAATGCCACGGCCACTTGCTTTAGTCAGTTGGACTTCTGTGTCCTCATTTGCCCTATGTGGCTCTGATCTCAATGCCTGTCTATTTCCACTAACAAGATTCAAGCTCCACAGGCTCCCCTTTTCCCCTCAAATGTATGCCTGGGTGAACTGCACCCTAAATGACTTAAGGAGGCGGAAGATTGCCTGGAAAGAACACTTCACTGGTTGCAAAAAAATTGGGGATTTACCCAAGGTTCTTTGTGTGTCTAGGCAGAAGTCGGCACCCTTTTTCTGTAAAGGGCCAGAGAGCAAATGGTTTTCACTTTTAGGCCAGTCTGTGTCAATGCTAAAGCACCCATAGACAATACATAAGGGATGACCTCATTTGGAAACTGTGTTTACAAAATGTAAAAACTATTTGTAACCTGGAGCCTTGGTTGTTCAGCGGTTAAGGAGCTCAGCTGCAAGCCAAAAAGTCAGCACGTAGAATCTGTCAGCCACTCATTGGAAACCCTGTGAAGCAGTTCTGCTTTGTCCAGTAGGGTCGCTGTAAGTCAATCAGACCATAGGTTGTTATGAGTCAGAGTTGACTCCAGAACAGTGGTTTTTCTTCTTACTGTTATTAACCTGTGGGCCATACAACAACATTCCATGAGTGGAATTGTCCCTTGTGCTGTAATTGCCAACACTGTCCTTAGAGGAAGCCATGTACCTAAACTCTGCTGGACTTCCGTTTCCCCACCTGGTGAATGTTCTGTCTTAACTTCTGTGTGCCAACATGAACAAGAGGAAGTGCTTTACACATTAAAAGGCACTCAAGAAATAAAAAGATAAGGTTATGATTGGGCCAAGTTCAAAAGCCTAAGTGAACTCGTTGCTTTATTTACTTCTTGAGGGCACTTCCATCCATATCTTTTTATTGTTTTACAAATAATTTTCTCTGTGGGCCAGTCCTGGTTTCGACATGCAACACGGTAATATACTTAGGTCTGTATTCTGAGTCTGCTCAAAAATGATTCGTGGTCCAGTAGTATTAAATAGGAGTCTCGGAGTGGTACGGATAGTTAATGCTGTCACCCAGAGACACCTTGAGGAAAGGCTTGGTGATCTACTTCTGAAAAATCAGACGTTGAAAACACTGTGGAACACAGTTCTACTCTAACACGTGTGGGATTAGCATGAGTCAGATGGACTGCATGGCAACTGGTAGTATTAAGCAATTCATGTCAGAAGCGTGATATGTTACTTCTTTACAAGGTATTGCCTCGTTAGGAAAAGATGAATAGCCGAGACAGGGGAGAAGAAAAAAATTAACTTTTGCAGTGGTATAGTCCACCCCTCATTTCTTATCGCTGAGTGTTTATTTCTGCTGTCTCTTTTAGAATTGGAAACACTTCTTTACAAGTATGTAAAGAGATACTAAAAGCGATTTTGAGGCTTTTATTTGAAATTTGGATGAGATTATTGCTCAGCTAAGTGATTGAAAACCTGTCTGTTATTTGAAAGATGGCTTATGAAATGTCTCAGAAGTTTAGTTCGGCATTTGGTTTGTAACCAACTTGTGTTTTTCAGTTAAGACACAGCCTTGAAGATTATTTCTTATACTTTGTCTGGTTTTTATTTAAAGAAATGATTCATATGTATTTGCTCACTGTTGATAAGCTTTCATTTTTATGAATGTCTCATAAGAGTGTCTTATGAATACATATTAAAATTTATGACTTCTTGAATAAATATGGCAAAAACATTATCTCAGCAGCCTGATTCCTAAGTCTAAGTTGGGTGATAGCTCATGCTTCCTAGAGATGATTTTGCAGAAACTAGGAGAGTGTGTTATTTCCAGCATCTGGATGTTAGGAAATTCTAAACCTTTGCCTGTCCTGCAATGAGAGAAATCTTTTCGATCGCCTTAAACATCCTGCAGAATCTTCTAAGATGACTTAGTGAATTTCCTGAGGGAAAATCACAGGCCTGCTTGGCATCTTAATAGTCTTTTTGCCTCTATAGTGAGTAATCTCTAGGAAAAAAAAGGATTACGGGATCTCTTGGTACCTGGCCTCAACTACTTCCCTGCTCTGCCGCTTGTTCAAAACAAATTAATAAACAACTTGGCCAGCTGCTGTCAAGTTGATTCAGATTCTTGGGAACCCCATATATAGTGGAGAACTGAGTTACACAGGGTTTTCAGTTCTGTGACCTCTGGAAGCAGACCACCTGGACTTTCTTCTGAGACACAAGTAGGTGGATTTTAACTACTGACCTTTCAGTTAGTAGCTAAGCACTGAACTGTTTCCTCCCTCCAAGGACTCTTTTCATTTACTTTTTTATTATAATATTTTATTGTGGTTAGGTGAAAGTTCACAATCAAAGTCAATTTGCCGTATAAAACCTGATGCAGACACCCCTATGCAGCCGTTCTCCAAACCCTCTGACAGCACGCCCCTCCTCTTCACGCTGTATTTCCCATATTCATTCACCTGACTCCTGCTGCCTCCCCCACCCTCCTCTCTCGTTTCTGTTGGAGAGCCGCTCTGACAGTCTCATGTCTTGCAGTCCAGTCCAATTTTTGTTGGAGGAGTTGTCGTTGGTGCTAGTTTCATCTTTGGGGTAGGAGCGAGGCCAGGGGCTGCGCCCTCAGGTGACCCTCCAGGATGTTGAACCATCAAGGCTGGTTTTTCAACAGAATTCTAGATCTGTACCCCATTTTTCTCACACTGTGTCATTAACAGTTTTTAAAACTGTATCACGGTTACATCATGTTTTCGTGTGTGCCAAAACTAAACCCAGTGCCGTAGAGTCAATTCCATTTCATAGTGACTCTATGTAGTACCCAAATTTAATTCATCGCTGAGGGAGCTCCTCCATAAAAACGAAACAAAAGGAGAGCTGACAGTTAAACAGCAAGAGGATTATTTTGCTGCCAATCCACTCCAAGTTTTCTAGACATGTGAGATCTAAATTTCCCTTTCAAAATCATCTTATCCTTCAATTAGAAGCTTTTTCTGATTCAAAGCCCCAGTTGACACTATGGGTGTGGGGCCCTGCAACCAGGCACACTCTCTGAAGGCTGAATCTGTCCTCTGAATCTCTTGGGTTGACTCTCTGGACTTCTACTAGTTTTATTCCACTTTCTGTCTAGCCTACGTTTGAGTCATACGTAGTAAAAATGGTTAATGTGCTTCTCCTGCTAATTGAAAGATTGAAGGTTCGAGTCCACTCAGAGGCACCCTAGAAGAAAGGCCTGGTGACCTGCTAAAAATATCAGCCATTGAAAACTCTGGGGAGCAGAGTTCTACTCTGTCACGCATTGGTTGCCATGAGTCAGAGTCACTGGACAGCAACCTTTAAAAAAAAAAAGGCAAATGGATGCCTTTGTCTTTAGTTCCCCCAGTTCTTGAATTTCAGTCCCTGTGAGTTTCTTCTCCTGACTGCTGGGTTTATCAGGTAGAAGATTGTCCAAAACAGAGGTTCTCAGTCTTGGCTGGCATTGGAATCACATGGGGGGTGTTTATGCTGATGCCTGGTGTACCATCCCAGAGGGTTGTGACAAAATATTCTGGAATGCAGTCTGAACATTTGGGTTGATATTTGAAAGCTTCCCAGGTGATTCTGATTGGGCAGCTGTCATAGACTGAAGTGTGTCCCCCAAAAATATATGCATTAACTTGCTAGGCCGTGATTACAGCATTGTATAGTTGTCTCCAATTTTGTCATATGATACGATTTTTCTACATGATGTAAATTCCAACTCTGTGATGCTAATGAAGTAGGATTAAAACCAAAGAACCAAAACCAGTGCTACTGAGTCAATGTCAACACACAACAATCCTATAGGACAGAGTAGAACTGCCTCATAGAATATCCAAGGAGCACCTGGCAGTGTTGAACTGCCTACCTTTTGGTTAGCAGCCATAGTACTTAACCACTATGCCACCAGGGTTTCCGATGTGGGGTTAAAGGTAGTTCTATTTAATGAGTCAGGACTCAGTCTACAAGATTAGATTGTGTTTTAAATCAATCTCTTTTGAGATACAAAAGAAAGGAGTGAGCAGAGAGACACGGGGACCTCTTACTACCAAGAAGCATAGTATGTCCTTTGGATCTGGGATTCCTTCACAGAGAAGCTCCTAGACCAGGGGAAGATTAATGACAAAGACTTTCCCCAAGAACGGACACCAAGAGAGAAAGCCTTCCCCTGGAACTGGCACCATGAATTTGGAGTTGTCGTCTTCTAAAATGTGAGAGATACTCTGTTAAAGCCATTCACTTGTATTTCTGTTTATAGCAGCACTAAGTGAGTGAGACAGAAGCCAAGGTGGAAAACCACTGAGAGCTTTGTCTTAATATTACTTGGACGTATTCCTTTTGGCTCCTACTTTCCTGTCAGTGTCTCCATTTCAGGGACTACGTCTTTGGTTTAACCTTCTCAGCTGAATGACTCAATCAGTCTCCACCCAAAGGTACAATGAGTGGCCAGCACATGGGGAGGTTTGTTTTGTTCAACTGCGCATTGGGTAAATTACATACTGGTAGTACTGACAGTGTCTCCAGCTTCTGTTTGCATCATCTGGGTTTTTCCTGAGCCTAGTATAGTGCCTGGCTGACAGGCATCCTTTGGTGATAGGGTAGGGAAGGGGAGAGAGGACCGAATTCCTTGTTCTCTCCAGAATACACCAGTGGTGCCTTCTTGTGTCCTCTTGCTGTTGCTGCATGGAAATGTTATAATATCCTTTTGTTCAATAAAGAGAATAAGGGGTGTGGGTTATGTTAGTAACCTGCCCATCACATAGGTTTTACTTATAATGAAAATACCTCAGAATTTTGTTTAGTAAATAGAGAAATTTTGTGGGGAAATTAGGTGGTTATGCATTTTGACTCATCCATAATAGATATGTTTTGAAACACTGAGATGGTAATTTACCAGCTATGAAACTTAAATGTCCAAGCACTAACTGCAAATGTGAGAAATTAAGTATAATGTTTATGGGGCAAAATCACAAAGAGAATGCTTTTTTTAAAAGAGAAAAAAGAATACTGATAATGTGTCATATTGGTATTTGGAGTCTCTGGGTGGCACAAGTGGTTGAGTGTTCAACTATGAACTGAAAAGTGTGTGGTTCAAACCCTCCAGAAGCATCTGGGAAGAGAGGTCATGTGATTTGCTTGCAAAGATCACAGCCATGAAAACTCTAACACACACAGGGCTGCCATGAATCAGAATCAACTCAGCAGCAACTAGCTGGTTATCTGTGCTTGTGTAACTCTTTTAGCTGAGCATTTCTCGGAAAGCTGATGGCTGAAGTCTCAAAGGAGTTTGTTAAAAACTCTCATGGGGAAATCAAGTCCAGTTAAGTAGAGATGATCAATGTGTGTTGCTTTTCATGAAAGAGTTTCTCAGGGCTTGAAGTATTTTAAGGTCTTCTTATTTTCTGATTTTTCAAGCATCTGTTTAAATTTGTTTTTCTGTCTCACTTGATGCAGTTTGAGAAGTCAGACAGGGAGGCCAATGTCGCATCTTTGGCTGTGGTCCAGGGTTGTTGGTTCACTGACACATGTTCACTCCCCATGTTCTATTGGATATGAAAATCTCACAGTATGTTTTCTTTTTTTTTCCCCTCCTTACCAAGAAGTCGGAGTTCTAATTGATGTCTCAGCAACAACAACCAAGTATACACCAAAATCCTTGGCTGCATTTTTCCATGTATCTCTGCTGTTCTCTGATTAATCAGTTCCTACTTTAGTGTAAAAACTGTTGTAATCAGAGCTTAGAAAATGAAACTGAACAGATTGAAAAAGAACCTGTTTTCCCTTTAATAACTATCCCAACTAAATCTGACCACTCACCACCCTGTTGCTCTGGCTTGGGAGTTGAGGAAGGTTTGAGACCAATGAAAACCAAAAAGAAAAACCAAACCAACTGCCACTGAGTTGATTCCAACTCATAGTGACCCTCTAAGATAGAGTAGAACTGCCCCATAGAGTTTCTAAGGAGCGCCTGGTAGATTTAAATTGCCAACCTTTTGGTTAGCAGCCACAGCACTTAACCAGTATGCCACCAGGATTTCTGAGACCAATGAAGAGTAATAAAATTGACTTGACCATTGAAATATTCATTTTTTTGCCCACCTCTAGGCTGGATATGAACCTACCATATTTAAAGAAACACTTAAAAATTTAGTCAAAACAACCTCCATGCTACTACAAAGAATGCAGAAAACTACGATGACCATCAGTCTGTTTGAATATCGACTCATCCGCGTGATATGTAGGAAATGTTTGCATTGAGTCCTTAAAATTACATCTGACTCTATTTGTTATGGATTGAATTGTGTCCCCCCCTCAAAAGTGTGTCAACTTGGCTAGTGTATGATTCTCAGGACTGTATGATTGTCTACCATTTTGTGATCTGATATGATTTTCCTACATATTGTAAATCCTAACTCTATCATGTTAATAATGAGGGATTAGAGGTAGTTATGTTAATGAAGTAGGACTCAATCTGCAAGATTAGGTTGTGTCTTAAGTCAATCTCTTTTAAGATATGAAAGGTAGAAGTGAACAGAGAATAATAGGAACCTCCTACCACCAGAGAACAAGAGACAGGAGAATAACGTGTCCTAGGACCTCCAGTCCCTGTGTGGAGAAGCTCCTAAACCAGGGGAAGATCAATTAAAGGACTGTCCCCACAGAGCCAGCGGAGGGAGAAAGTCTTCCCCTGTAGCTGCCACCCTGAATTTGGACTTCTAGCCTGCTGGACTATGAGAGAATAAATGATCTCTTTGTAAAAGCCATGCACTTGTGGTTTTTCTTTATAAGCAGCACTAGACTACTAAGATACTATTATAATCTTAAAATGTAAAATCAAATATGCAAAATGCTTGGTGATCCAAAAATCTATGATAAACACTAGAATTGTTATCAGTAGTGCTGGTAGTCTTGTTACATCCAAAGTCCTTCACAAGGTGCTTTTTCCTCGGGGTAAAACTGTACTTTCATTTCCTGCTGGTAGTGAGTGGGGGCAGGGGATGGGGTAAGGTGGGGTGGGGTGGGACTAATGCTATTCTCTTCACAGAACCATGCACTGCCAACCCCTAGTGGTTGCTGTTGTTGGGTGTCATTTAGTTGGCCCCTAACTCATGGCAACCCACATGCACAGCAGAAAGAAATAATAGCCTGTCCCGAGCCACTTTCACGATTGGTTGCAGATCAGACTGTTGTGATGCACAGGACTGTCACTGGTTGAGTTTCAGAAGTGTTTTGCCAGACCTTTCTTTTTAGTACCTCAGTCTGGAATTTCCACTGAAACATGTTGAGCATCATAGCAACATATAAGCCTCCATTGACCGATGGGTGGTAGTCATACATGAGGTGCATTGGCCAGAAGTGAGATGTGGGTGTCCCACATGGAAGGTGAGAAGTCTACCACTGAGTCTACCACTAACACCCACACCCAGTTGTTACACTAATAAACGAATGCCATAAAGTTGTGCCTGGAGGGTTTGTTTTGGAGTCTTGCCGAAGGATCTATGTGTTCACTTGGCGTTGTTGAAGTTGGATGCAACTTTTCTTATTAACTGTTTAATAATGTCTGTAATATCGCCCTAAGGAAAATATTCTAGAACACAGTCTTCCTGTGTTGGTAGCATTTTTTCAGATGGGATTGGTGGGAAGTAGGGAGACTTCGTACGAGATACAGCAACAGTCTAACAGAAACCAATTGTTAAATTTTTGTTTTGTTTTTACCAGTAAAGCTACTTTTAAAGTACAAACCAAATTCACTAGCAGCAAGAGCAGTGTATTATTTTTTTTTCACTAGTACTTTCTTTTGGAAGGGAAAATGTTTTCAGGGAGCTTCAGAAGACAATGTGCTTTGTCTTGATTTCTGACACCCGAACTCTGTGGTGTTTCACTGGATGTTAGTAGCCATTCATGTTAATACCTAATGGCAGAAACACTCACCTGAGACAGGGAAGCACAGCTGTGATAGGTGAGTTTTCATAACAAGCACGTGGGTGGACTAGACCTTGCATGCAGAATAGGAAGCATAAGAAGTCACCCCTTCGCTGCCAGTGATCAAGACTATTGCTGGCCAAATAGAAAAAATAAAATAAAAACAAACTGCTGTAACTTGTTTCTTGTAGATGGGAAGGTAGAGAGCATGACTCTAGAGGATAAGGTCTCCAGACTTTGGCTCTAGCCCAGAGCTGTTGATTCTCTGGCAGATGTCACAACATTCCCTTAAACAAAGCCCGTTGTTTGGTTAGACTCAGGCCTGTGAATGACCAGAGCCAGCCAAGGGCTTGGTGCAGCTCAGACCATTCTCTTTCTGTGCATGTCTGGAGAAATCACCAGAGATAGCATTACTTGTTAAGGAAAGAGGAAAGGTGGATATCACTGGAAATCTCAAGTTGATACATCATAGTCTTGTCATTCTAAGGAAAAAGACAAAAACACGCGCAGTAACTCAGAGCAGATGATGTTTTTCACAAGCATCTTAGACGGTTGGCAGGGTATCCTCCCTGCCTCGCTGCTGGCTCGTTTAGCTCCAGCCGCAGCACTCTCCTTCCTTTGGCCTCAGAATTCACGATGCTCCTTTCAGCCGGAAATTTTCACATGCTCTTCTTCCTAGCCTTCCCATCTCTTTAGGCCAGGTTGAGTCTTGCTCATCTTCTACTAGAATGGCACCTCCAGGAAGGCCAGGTACCAGGTCTGCTTTCCTGCATCTTTGTATCTTCAGTGTGTAACATGGGTGCAGGCCAGCTTTCCAGTAGCCTGTGTACTGAATAACCAGTATCTGGGGCAAAGGAATCTGATTTTGTATAAGCCCATGTGGGTGGCCCTAGGACCATATTCGGGCCTTTTCTGAACCTGTCTCAGACAAGCTGCTCAGCCTCATCTCCTTTCTCTATTGGATGGCAATTTCCTGTATATCTGATGCCTCTGTTTGCTCACGTTCTCCATCTGTTGGAATATCCTGACACCGATTCCCCTTTCGCTCATAACACCTAACTTTATTTATTCATTTTGAATGTTGTTGTTGCTGTTGTTAGGTGACTTCAAGTTGATTCCAACTCATAGTGACCCAAGATGACATTAGAATTCCACCGTGGGCTTTCCTGGGTTATAATCTTTACGGAAACAGACGGCCAGGTCCTTTCTTCCATGGAGCCAGTAGGTGGGTTCAAACCACCAAACGTTTAGTTAGCAGCAAGGTGGTTAACCACTGAAGCACGAGGGCTCCTAATTTATCCTGAATAAGGTACCCAATCCTGTAGAAAATTTTCTTGCCCTATCTCCCTCTTCTACTCTTGCTGGGGTTAGGCACTCTTTCTGCTGTACTTGTAACAGCTTCCGTTTGCCATGCTGTATTATATTTCTTCATTTATGACTGCCTCCCACTTTGTGGTGCAGATGGTTAATGTGCTCGGCTATTAACTGAAAGTTCGCATGTTCAAGTTCACGTAGAGGTGCCTCACCGGAGAGGCCTGGAGATCTACCTCTGAAAGAGTAGCCATTGACAACTCTGTGGAGCCCAGTTCTGTTCTGACCCACGTGGGGTCACCATGAGTTGGAGCTGACTCAGCAGCACCTGGAAACTAGAAGTCCTCCACTTCAGACAAAAAGGTCTTTGACATCTAGAATCATGCCTTGTTTGTCTTTGAATTCCCTAGGGCTCCATAAATATTTGTGACGTGATATTGAAACTCTGGAAAGATGACACGAATCCAAATCTATCAGAGAGCTATGTCCAAGAGGTGATACCCACAGTCTCAGAGGATAGCCCAGCTGTTTTCTCACATGACATAATTTTGAGTTTTGAGTTGTGATATTGGACAAAAACCAACAGGGAGTTTCCACATGGCCATGTTTTCCTATTTCCTCAGAAGTATTTGGCAATTGGAAATATAACTTCTGAGTTGCAGAAAAAACAAGAGACATAGTCATATCTCTAAACCCAGTGTTGGAAGCTTGGAATTGGCTATGATCAGCTGTTGAGATGTGTCTGGCAAACAGCAGATGACTTTGCTTGTGAAAGTTAGGTCACTGGTGATGACTTCTTTCAGGCTTAATCATCACACAGCTTACTGAGGGTCCTTCAGGGCCAAAACAGTGGTGCTTAAAGGGAAGCCTAGGTTGGTTGTGAGCTAAAAGATGATAAAAATGGCTTTGGGATCATCTGATCTCTGTAACTTCACAAGAGGAATAGAGAATCACCATCAGCATCAGCCTATGGCTGATTCCTGTGGGATAGAGGTCAGACATACGTCTTCTCTCCACCTTTTTTTTTTTTTTTTTTTTTACCAATTCTGATACCAGCCATCCCTCATGTAACATTCTATACTTCTCTGCTGGGTTTGATATTTCACGGCTATGGCCAGATAGAACTGACAGACCATATTCATGATGATGGGGTTTATTAGAAAGTGACAGGTCACAACTCAGGATAAGGAATGACTCAGGATACAGTTCTTACTGCAGGAAAGCTCTTCAGCTGTGCCTTCCAGCAGATCACTCCTTTAGCACCTTGGCCTTTCTTGCACAGAGACTTTTTTTTTTCATTTAATTTTCTTTTATTTCCCTGAAAGAGAGAAGTAAACAAGCCAGAGATTATTTCAAATTTACCTGGCAAATGGAAACAATCAAAACATGACAGTGACCTCTAGTCAAAGCTAGAGAGTTAGAAAAGATTAAATAAACCCCGAAGGATGTATTCTGACAGGGCTATAAATGGGACTGAGGTGAGTGGGAGTGTCTTCAAATGCTGAGAGTGCTGGTGGTGCAGTGATTAATTAGAGCTCAGGCTGCTAACCAAGTTATTGCCAGTTAAAGTCCACCAGCCACTCTTTGAAAACCCTATGAGGTAGTTCTACTGCATCCTATAGGGTTGCTATGAATCAAAATCAACTGGTTTTATTTTCGGTATTCAAATGCTTATGTTTTTTGAACAAGTGAGATAAAGTTGTATGTACTGATAAGGAAAGATCACCCAGAACATGGCAGTCAGTGAGAAAAGTGGGATGTAAAAAGAAGTGTGTGAAGATAAAAAATAAGAGAGATCCCTTGGAAAATAAAAACGTGTACCTATAGAGATTCCTGCTTGTGTATTACTTTTTCAAGAAAAAGTAAGAAGAAACTGTAAAGAGTAGTTGCCTTTAGGAAAAAAAACAAAAACAAACCCACTGCCATAGAATTGATTCCGACTCATAGCAACCCTACAGGACAGAGTAAAACTGCCCCATAGAGTTTCCACTGAGTGCCTGGCGGGTTTGAACTGCTGACCTCTTCGTTAGCAGCTATAGCACTTACCACTACACCACGAGGGTTTCCGCCTTTGGGAAAAGGGCCTGTAAAACAGAAGGGCAGGTCAGTTTTGCTTTTTATTTTGTACCAGGCTTAAATGTTTAAATTTCTTATGTTATACCAGAAAGTCTTGAGTTGAAACTGACTCAATGACAATTCACAACGATGAAAACAGTCTTGGTTTAGTTGTCCTTGGGTGGTGCAAATGGTAAAGCACTTAACTACTAACTGTAAGTTCGGCGGTTTGAACCCACACAGAGAAGTCTCAAAAGTGAAGTCTGGCAATCTGCTTCTGAAAGGTCATAGCCGTGAGAACCCTACAGAGCACGTGCAGTTCTAAAGCATGTGGGGTTGGCATGACTCAGAATTGGCTCAATGGTAACTGGTTAGGTTTTTATATCTCATTTACTTTTTAAAAAATGTGACTACAAGTTAACTTAGTTATTATAGGTCATTTTCGTTATCTTTATCTCTTCATGTGAGTTGGATTTGACTTGATGGCCAAGGATGTGTGTTTTTGTTTTTTTTTTACATTAAGAAAATCCAATCTTAATGTTATATTTTAACTAAGAAATAAATATTAGCAATTTAAGAAGTACTTTGTGAGTGGTACCTTGGAAAATATGGGGTGCTGCTGGCACAGTGATTAAGAGCTTAGCAGTTAACTACAGGGTCAGAAGTTGGACTCTACCAGCTGCTCCTTGGAAGCCCTATGGGGCAGTCCTGTACTGTGCTGTAGGGTTGCTGTGAGTCAGAATCAACTCAATGGAAATAGGTTTTTGTAAAAAAAAAAAATAGCTAAAACTTCTGTGATCTTTTTAACAGCTGCTTCAAACCCGTAGTAGTTACTGTATTTTTATGCAAATAAGTGTGCCTCCTTTGTTTGCCAGCTGTGCCCTCGCCAGCCCTGGGCATCCTTACAAATGCTCTGCTCTGCTAATTCTTATTCACAGCAACACTGAAAAAAATAAAACTGGCATAGCCAGACCGAAGAAAATGCCTTGGGTGGGGAGAGGGTATTTTAGGGTAGGGGTGTATTTTATGTTACTATGGATTTCTGTTAAACACATGCTATATTTGTGTTCTGGAACTATTTTTGAATATATACATGTGCTTTGAAGTGCATGTTTATGTGGGTGTGGAAACACTTGACAAAGCGAGGTGGGCAATGAGGGGTGAGTAGGCAGGGACGGTTCCGGTGTCGTTTGTCGTATACCTCCTATAAAGAAAACCATCTAAGTGAGGTTTAAAGGTAGGAGAAGGAGAAGAAGCCAGCAAGCAAGAGCCACACAAACACTTACTGAGGGTGTCCATGTCTTAGGAGCTGCCAGGTGATACAAACTATGAGTATTAAGAAGATGCTACCTGGAGGGTCTCACAACTGTAAGGCCTGGTGATTGACTTCAGAAAGGTCATAGCGTTCTACTCTGACACCTGTGGGGTCAGTGTGAGTCAGAATCAACTCCACGACAACTGGCTATTATTTACTTTTTGGCCTGTGCCTTTGGGGAGTATCTGTTATATGTTGTACTAAGGCTTTTTGCGTAACTAAACTCACACAACGCAAGTTTCATTACCATTAATAGACAATGTTTCCTCATCAGTGGCTCTTCCTTGTCTCCTCCTTCCTGATCCTGGAAAAACCGATTGTCTTCAAGGAGTTTTAGACTGTGGCAATCCCATGTATTACAGAATAGAACTGTGCTCCATGGGATTTTCTTGGCTGTAATCTTTATGGAAGCAGATTGCAAGGCCTTTCTTCTGCCATAATACTGAGAGGGTTCAAATCATCAGCCTTCAGGTTAGTAGTTGAGTGCAAACCTAGGGAACTACTTGTCAGCCCTGGTGACTACCAGTAAACTCTAGTCTCTGTACATTTGCCTGTATTAGATATTTCGTATAAATGTAATGGGATCATATGACACCTGTCCTTTTATGACTGATTTATTTCATTCGATATAATGTTTTCAAGGTTCATCCATGTTGTAGCATGGGTCAGAACCTTATTTCTATCTGGTATTCTGTAATCTTGGGGCTTGAAGTGCAGCTTTATTGAGCTACTCTATCATGGAGAGAATTTGAGAGCACTGTCCCTCTTCCCCAAAGGGCTGGACTACTTCATCACTAATTGCATTATCTTGGAATCACAAACACAAGCAACATGCTACTTCTCATTCTCCCCCCACCTACTTCTCTTGATGGAAACTTTCCAACCTGGCTGTGCTCTGGAAGAGCATCTGCTCTGGAAGCTGCCTCCTAATTATACCCTAGGAGTTTGATGTAGAAAAAACCAAAGGGAATAGTTCATCTCTGTCTCCCTGGCTCTGCCAGGGGTGTCTTGGGTGGTGGATGGTAGCCTGTTCCTTGGTGAGATGCCCAGAGGCCACTGACTAGGAGCCAGTGGGCCCCCTCTGAAAGCAGTATGCATCATTAAGGAAATACCTTGTTAAGTTCTGTGAGGTGTTTCCCAGCATGTTTGGGCTCATGGGCTCAAAGGACAAATTCGTGGTTAACATGGAAATAAAGGACTCAATCCATGTAAAAGTTCTCTGACAAAGAACCCATGAAGTGTCACCCCAAGAAAAATATATCCAAAGGGAGATTTATCCCAAATTGCACTCAAGACATACGATTTTTAAAAAACCAAATCCACTGCTGTCCATTTGCTGTGCATATGACATACAGTCATAGAATTTCAGAGCCTGAGGGACCCTCAGATATCTTCCACATCAACCCAGGTCTTTTTATGGGTTAGATAGTGGAGATCTAAAGCAGTAAGTGACATGTACAAGGCTTTTGCCACCGAAAGGAATCTTGTTAGGGTTCTGTTTCACCTCCATCTAGTGTAAATCTAAACGGGAGCTGTGAAGTGACATTCTGAGTTTCTCAGCATTGGCTTGTTATAACTTAGGTAAGATTTTACTTAGGTAAGATTTTACTAGAGAAATTGAGGTGGTATCTCAAAACAGTTTTCTGTCTCATTCTTTCTCTGTCTTTAATTTTTAATTCACATTTTTCTGTAGGATAGGGAATTTCTTGTCTTTTGTCTCCAGATCATGTCTCCAAATAACTTCCCCTCTGCCTTCATATAGAAAAAATTTTAAATCTAGAAAAAAGTTGATAGCTTAGCACAATGGACACACCTATAACCTCTACCATTGTGAATGTCTGATATTCTTTCTCCCTCTACTTTCCCACGTTTATGGGCCTGTATGTGCACACATGCACACACACACACTTTCACTTATGTGCGTAAAAGTAAACTGCCGACATCATAAAAAAACCAAACCCACTACCTGTGCATTTATTCCAACTCATAGCAACCGTATAGGACAGAGTGGAACATCCTCATAGAGTTTCCAAGGAGCACCTGGTAGATTTGAACTGCCAGCCTTTTGGTTAGCAGCCATAGCACTTAACCACTGTGCCACTGGGGTGTAGCTCTTAGCTACTTCAGTGTTCATCTTCTCAGATCAAGGACATTCTCCTTCATAACTTTAATATCACTGTCACACTCAAGAAAGTATACGCTGTAATTGTAACATTATCCAATATAAGATCCATATTCAGATGTCTTTACATGTCCCCAAAATGTCCTTTAAAAAAAATGTAGAAACCAATCAAGTATCCTGAACTGCATTTGTTTTCCTTTTCCTTTAGCCTTCTTTAAAGTGCACTATCTCACCATCTTTTATGGTTGTGTCTAATGACATTGACAGTTTTCAATGGTTCAGGACAGTTGTAGAATGTCCTACAATGTAGATTTACAGTTTAGACTCCTCACAATTAGATTTAGGTAAACAGTTTGGGAGGATTCTACTGGTGGCACCCTCATGCACTGCTGGAGAGACTATAAACGGTGTAGCCACTTTGGAAAACAGTCTGATTGTGCTTCAAAACATAAAACATACAAAATTGTGATAGCCAGAAATCCACTTTTAGGTATCTATTCAAGAGAAATGAAACATGCCCACACAAAAACCTGTAAATGAATATTTATAGCAGCATTATTCATAACAGCCCAAAAGTGGAGACAACCCAGTGTCCATCAACTGATGCATACACTCATAAAATGTGCAGTGTAGAGGCATTGCGGTGCAGTGATTAAGTGCTCCGCTGCTAACATAAAAGTTGGTGGTTTGAACCTACTTCACAGCTCTTTGGGAAAAAGACCTGGTGTTCTGCTTCTGTAAAGGTCACAGCCAAGAAAACCTCATGGGACAGTTCTGCTCTGTCACAGGGGGATGCTAGAAGTCGGAAATGACTTCAGGGCACCCAACAACAACGTTTCTATACAGCGGAACACTGTTTAGCCACAAAAAGGAATTAAGTGCTGGTGCATGTTACAACACGGATGAACCCTGAAAACGCTGTGCTGAGTGAATGGAGCCAGCCACTCACAAGTGACCAAATATTACATAATCTATTAATGTGAAATGTCCTCAACTCCACAGAGATGGAAGGGAGATGGTAGCTGTCTAGGGCTGGGAGGGGGCTGGTGGAAATTGATGGTTACTGGGTATTGAGTTGTTTTGGGGAAATGATTGAAATGTTTTCAAGTTTATCTTGATGGTTACACACCTCTGATATACTAGAAAGTATTCAATTGTGCACTTTAAACTGTATAGTTTGTGTATGGCGTGTGCATTGTACCTCAATAAAGCTGTTATTAAAAAACAAAGACTACCACGAGGTGATGTAGTCCTCCCACTGATCACTTTAGGAAGTACTTGATGCCAGCTGGTCCTGTTACTGATGATGTTAAGACTGATCACTTGGATAAAGTAGTGTCTGCCATGTCTTAACAGTGTAAGAAACCTTTCTCTTTGTGGTTAGAAGGCATCTGAGGAGTTACACTTGCCACTCTGAATAAGCTGTTTACTTCCCTTTAGCATTCACTGATGATCCGTGTCAGGAGGTGTGCTACCTGAATGGTACCAAAATAATGAGTCTGTGTTTTACAATTATGAGCTGGAAATTTTCTGTAGAAAAAGCTTTCCTTCTCTTTTTAAAAAGTCACTGGGTTATCATTGATTGTTTTTTATTGCAATCCGTTCTCATAATTACTCTTTCTGATACTGGAAATAGGCCAGATCAACCCCTTTGGGACTGCTCTTGTATTCTCCGTTGTTGGTGGAGCCTTTAACTACTTTCAGTCGTATTTCAGACTTTCATTTCCCCTGTTTCAGTCTTGGAAGCAATCCTTTCGATAAGGAGCCTTGGCTCATTTCAGTGGAGAAATGCAGACAGAAACCAACATCTGAATGACAGGTGTATTTAGTACAGCTGGGCCACCTGCTTCTCTCCCTTTCTAAAGCTAAGCCCTACTGCTTTCGACTCGGGTCCAACTCATAGCAACCCTAGAGTTCAGAGTAGAACTGCCTGATGAGATTTTTCCAAGGAGCACCTGGCAGATTTGAACTGCTGACCTTGGGGTTAGCAGATGTAGCACTTAACCCACTACACCACCAGGGTTTCAGTGGAGAGAGCTAGGAAAAACATGAACACAGGCTCACATATATATATGCAGACACGTGTACACAATACACACGTATACATTCGCATGCACATACAGACACTTTAATCGCTAGTCCCAATGCAAACCCAGTGCCCTCTGTCTCCCCACCTCTCTTTTGTCTTCTTCTTTTTCATCTCTTGTCTCCCATCATCTCTGGTCTCCAAGAATACCACCCCACTCGCTCATTGTCTGTACCCTGTAATACACAAAATTATTTCAAGTTTATTACACCAACACCAAACCAGTTTAAAAGTTAAAGAAATAGAATTCGTGTCTTCTGATACTTAGCATTGCTAAATGTATGTTTTGGAATTATTTTTCTTCTTTGCTTAGTGAGTGGTGAGGTGGGATTGAGTTGGTGGTGATGTGGTAATGATGGCAGTGGAAAACCCGAAAGAGGTTTATTGAAAGAGAAAGTATGTGTGTTTTCCAACATTTGGAGCTTTCTCATGAATAAATCCAGTAAAGAAGACTGATGTGTACAGGGTAAGCCAGACAGGAGCCGTTTTTGTTTTGTTTTACTTAATTAACACACAGTACATAAGCTTAGACGTAATGAAAATAAAGGGAAATCTGCTTTATATGAATTCTGACCAGATTTTTATCCTGTTTGGGGGGTTCAGTTGCTGTACTTGGCTTTGATGGTGACATTTTTCTTAGACATGGCATTTGATCCAGTGCACAAGTTCTCTATGGTTGTTCCTAAAATGAGGAATTGATTTATTTTTAAAAGGTTCTCCTGCCTTTGGAGGAGGACCAAATACCTCTTTCAAGTTGAGGAAGTAGTTTTCTTTTGAGACCTAACCTCCTTCTCACCCCAACAAGCCATTTAGATTTTGTGTAGGAGTTGGGTAAGCATATTAAAATGCAAGGTCCCTTTTCTTCATTACTTAAGTCTCAACGAGGCTGCTTTTGCCTGCTATTTGGCATTTTAACTTCTAAGAGAAACGATGAGATGAAAACAAAGATGCTGGAGAGAGTGTTCTCAGATCTGGATTCTGAATCTTATCTTTCACTGAGATAAAGCCTGCTTTGTTTTTAATTTTCATTTAGAATTTGTGCCCTGCATATTCCCAAAAAAAGATTTCAGGTGACTTATGGTTGACACATCTCTAATTCCTCTGAAAATGTCAGAATAAATGATAGAGCCCTGGGATCCGTGGAGGAAATAAACAGCCCCAGAACACTCTGTAAGTAGTTGTCACACCTGCTAAAAAAAATCCACTGCTTTTGAGTCATTTCTGACTCATAGTGACTCTGTAAGACACAGTAGAACTGCCACATGGAGTTTCCAAAAATCCTGGTAGGTTTGAACTGCCGACCTTTTTTGGTTAACAGCTGTAGCACTTAAACCACTTTACTACCAGCATTTCCAGTTGCCACACATGATCACTAAAATTTTTTTAGCCCTTGGCTATACAGTATGGGAGCCACTAGTTCCATGTGGTAGCTGAGCCTTTGAAATGTGGATAGTTTCAACCAGATGTGCTGTAAGTGTTAAATATACTAGATGTGATAATTAGGCTCAGGAACTCATCCTAGAAAAAGTGCTACATACCTCATTGTTGACTATCACTATGGTCACCTTCAAAGTACCCTCCTCAGGAAGCTATGCACCCATACCAGTGCCTAGTCCACCCTTCAAAGCCATTTTGGAACTCTTTTTCTGGAATGGCTATCAGAGCTGTCATTGTATTACCACTGATGTCCTGAATGTCATCAAAATGTCTTCTATTCAATATTTCCTTTATTGTTGGGTAGAGAAGAAGGTCATTGAGGGCCAGATCAGGTGAGTAGGGAGGGTGTTCCAGTGCAGTTATTTGTTTACTAGCTAAAAACTCCCTCACAGTCAACAGACAACTGTACCATTAAGTTCATGAACTTGCCACCATGCGTCCATATGAAATGGTCATTCCAGAAAGAGTTCCAAAATTGCTTTAAAGAGGGCACTAGACACTGGCATTGGAGCATAGCTTTGCAAGGGGAGTACTTGCACGGTGAATGTAGTGATAGTTAGCAAGGAGGTATATAGCACTTAGAACAATTAAGTTCGTGGACTTCATTATCAGACCTCACACACTAGATTCCTGAAACTTAGTACCAAGTGAAGAAGGGAAACAGCTTGTTAATAACTTTTTGTGCTATGAAAACATGTGAAATGATAACAATTTTAGATATGTTGAATAAATAAAAATATTTTATTAAAATTATTTTTTCTTATTTTTGATTTAACTATAAAGAAAATGTGGCTCTTAGAAATTTTAGATTTTGTAAATGGCTCTTACTATATTTCTGCTATGCAGTGCTGCTTTGACTTATTTTCATCCAAGTCCGAAAAATAAAACATAAGGAAAACATATTTAGTGTGAGCCTGTTAAGTGATGAACTCACCCAATGGCACCATGGAAGAAAGGCCTGGCAATCTGCTTCTGTAAAGATTACCCCCACCTCCCCTCTGAAAAAAACCCAAACCCATTGTGACTGAGTACAACTATAAAGCCCTATAGAAAAGTTCTACTCTGTAAAACATGGGGTTGCTCATGTTTTATAGAGTAGAATCTGCTTGGTGGCAGTAGGTATTTGCCTGAGATGGAATCAGCTTGATGGCAACAGGTATTAACTTATTTAATGACAGTTGATCAACTTGCTATCCGTACATTTAAAGTCAAGCACTTCAGAGAATTTCAGAGGGAAAAATGGTGGCATCTTACTACAGCGGTAGTCTTTCTTCTCTATTGGGAAATCAAGTCTCAGTAGTTCGTGTCCTGCTTGCCATGTTTGGAAATTTTTGACTAGTGAATATCGTATGACTCAGAAATTTCTAATTTGTTCATTCATTCCTCCATCCATCTATTTATTCATCCACAAGTCTATTCAAACACTGTACTTGGAATACAGAGGTGGATTACGAATCAGTCCTACCTTGAAGAACCCCAGTCTGTGAGGAGATGAAGGGGGAGGAGAGAGTCAGACGGGTAGGCTGATAATTACAGTGGAGCACAGGGAACAGCCTTCTGGATCTCTGTGCAAAATACAACTGGGAAGAGAGAAACAGACTTGTCTTGGCTCTGGGGTAATTCGTAATATGATTATTCAAAGATCTTCTGCCAAGTTTCTTTTGAAGAGATTAAAAAATAAATGCAAATATTAAAATGGTTTCAAATTCAGCCTATGCTTTAAAATAAGCCCTATTGCAAACGTTGTTGTTACGAGCTGTCCAATGGATGTCAACTCCTAGCAACCCCATGTGACAGAGTCAGTCTGCCCCGTGGCGTTTCTTAGTCTGTAGTCCTTATGGGAGTAGATCATCAAGTCTTTCTCTCAAAGAGCTGCAGGATGCTTTGAACTGCCAACCCTTCTGTTAACAGCTGAGCACTTGACTGTCGCGCCACCAGGATTCTTTGTTGCAAATATATATTCTGTATTTATCAAGTTCGATTGATTTACGCTGTTAACTTTTGTCTTTTCCCTAAACTGTATCCTTGGTCAGTTTTACTCTCTGTAAAAGCAGATATATGTTGCTTATGTATCAGAAGTCCACCCTATCACCAGGGGGAGGTTATGCCTTGAGAGAACCCACTTGGGATCCATACCTCTAATTCTGTATTGTTTCAGGTAGGATCAAATACTGATGATCACAGAGTTGTAACTTGAGAAGATCAGTAGATCAGACTTGGCCAGAATTCTATAGCCTAAAGAGCCCACAGCCTCCTTCCCTGACAGAGGGGATACTAAGTTGGGGTGTGTGTGAGCTTGTTTCTCATTTTAAAAGAAAGATCATATTTTGCAGGCTGTTTCTTTTGGCTGGGAGTATACTGAAAACCTGATCATGGTAATGAGTCTTCTGAGGAGCTTTCTTCCTTTGAAGCATTTTTTGGCTTTTGGTCTCTGGAAGAAAGTTCTGTGTGGTCTTATCTTGCAGGCTAAGCCTTTAGGGGAAGTAGGTACCCCATGAAAGCAGGTTTTGTGAACTGAAGACCTGCTTTGTATAGGCTCACACAAGTGCTCAAATATTGAAAACTTTTTTTTTTTTTAAAAATGACACTTTCATAAAGGCCTTTGAAAAGAATCACAAATGGGAGGTGGTTGAAAAGATTTATTTCCATTACTCATAACTTAAGTCAGCTGTGACGAGAATTGTTAAGTTCTCACTCAGTTTGAAACGTAACAAAAGTGGGTGATGAAGCCAGGAGGAAAGAGTAGTTTTTGGTCAGAATAATCTGAGAGGCGGTTTTGTGTGCCTGTTTTTATACACACATATTCCCTATCACTGCTCTCTGCATTATAATCCTGGCGTTTGGGCCTGTGTACAAGCTTACTCAGTCAAGCTGTGTTTATTACAGATACCAGTGCAAACACAGAGTTTATGTCCAGAGAAGTCAAGGAAGGCATTGACACCACATATTTCCTAGAGTTGTTTTCTATTGAGCAAGGTCCTCTGTGTTTCTGTAGGAAGCTCAGCAGAAGTGGTTGTTAATCACTGATGCTTGCACACCATTGGTTCATTCAACCATTGAAGACTGGTGTTCATTCACTGTACTCCAGTGGGCACAACTAATCAACCATGAGGACTGCTGGTCAGAACGGGTCATGTCATATTTATGTATTAAAAAGAAACAGGACTTGTATTTCTAGAAAAAGAGGTAGATATATGTCATGGATTGTATTGTGTCCCCCGAAAATGTGTGTACTGATGTGACTCAGCTAGGAGTCCCAATATGGTGCCATTCCTCCCATGTGTTGTGAATCCTGCCTCTGTGATATTCATGATGGAGAATGGGCTGCAGTTGTGTTAGTGAGGCAGGACACAAGGTACAGGGTTGTGCGATGTAAGGGAGAGAAATGAGCAGAGGACATTAGGAACCTCATACCACCAATAGAGCAGAGCACATCCTTTGGACCTGAGTTTCCTGTGCTGAGATGCTTTCGCTGAATTTGGATTCTTGGCCTATAAGAGTGTGTTGATTTCTCATATTGAATGGATTTGTGGCTTAATGGACCTTGACACTAAAAGTTTCTTTTCATGAAGTCTTCCACTCATGGTATTTTCTGTTGGAGCAGTACCAGGTGACTAAAATAGCATACTTTTCCCTATTCCTTCTGCTTAATGCAACCAAAGCATCTGAACGTTACATATAAAATACATAGAAGAAGACTTCATAAGGCACGGAGGCTGTGGAAGATCTACAGGGACTTCAGGGCCCAAGGACAAACACAGCAATGAGTTCCGTTGACTCTCTGTTGCCTCGTCTATCCCGCACTTGGAGCTGACAGTGCGAATAAGCTGGAAATGCACAAAAATCCCTCAGCAAAGGCCTCTTCTCTCTGTCCAAGGAGCCAGGAAAGGGCCACCTATGGCAGAAAAAGCAGTGACCACTTTCCTCCAGTCAAACATCCTAGAAAAAATTGTAACCCCATTCCAGACCATGCTAGCAAAGCCCCCAAGTAGAGCCTAAGTCTCCACCTTCATGAGGTATAACAAGATGCCCTAAACCTCTTGCCAGATGAGGTCAGAAGAGGCTGAATAGGGAGTTGGACTTTCATCCCACCGGAAGGTAGGGACCGGAAGGTAGGGAGGTAGCTATAGTGAACAAGAGTGTGTGGGGTTGTGTGAATGGACAATCCAGAATGCTTGTTGTTAGCTGTCGTTGAGTCAGTATCCAGCTTATGCAATCCCATGTGCTATACAGTAGAACTGCTCCGTAGAGTTTTCTTGATTGCAATCTTCATAGAAGCAGATGCCCAGGCCTTTCTTCTGCACAGCTGCTGTGGGTTCAAACCATCAGCCTTCAGGTATGAAGGCAATCGTAAACAGCTTGTGCCACAGAGGGATACAAACATAGATCTGTGTGAATAGAAAACTCAGAATTAGGCCCACACAAGCATGCCCAACTGATTTTTTAAAGTACATTTTATTGTGACTTAAGAACAAGTTCATAATCTATATCAATTTGCCATATAACACCCGGAACATTCACCCCATTCTACTCTAACTGCTCCCCCTCCCGCACCATGACAGTGTATTCCCTCTTCTCATCCAGAACTTCCTGTGACCATTTGACCAAGATCTGACCCTGCTCACTCTATCATCTCGCCTCCAGTGATGAGCTTCTTCTATAGCCCCATGGACGTATTTAAGTCTGAAGTTTAGTTTATCGCTATCCTGATTCCATGTTTTGTGTAGTCCAGTTCAGTGTTTGTCTGGAGAGCACGTGGACCTGGTGCTGCATGCGGTTTGGGGTTATAGAGTCCAGAGGTCATGCTCCAGGGGGCCCTCCAGTCTGATGACCATTGGGTATGGTCTTTGGTAGAGTTCAAATTCTGTCCTATAGTCCCTTTCTCGTGACGTTATGGGCTCCACACTGTGTACCCCTTCCAGGTGGTCATTGGTGATGGCTGGGCACCATCTAGCTCTTCTGGTCTCATGCTAAAGCAGACTCTGGCTCATATGAACCCTTCCATCTAGTAGCTTCGTATTTTCCTCCTGTCCTTGATGTCCGTTTGCCTCTGGTCCAGTTGTCTTGGGACCAGTTTGCCCAAGTGATTTTTGATAAAAGTGTAAAAGGGATTCATTGGAGGAAACACAGTCTTTTCAACAAATGATGTTGATACCAGTGGACAGACGAAATGAAGTGTTCACAGAAAAACTGAACCTTGATCTAAGTTTCATCTTACAGAGAAATTAACTCAAAATGGATTGTGGAATCTAATGTAAATCATAAAACTGTAAAACTCTTAGGAAACAAACAAACAAAACCCAGAGAAAATATTCCAGATCTAGGGCTAGGCAAAAATTTCTTAAATGTAACACTTAAACCATGATTTGCAAAAGGAAAACTTGATAAATTGGACTTCATCAAAATTGAAAACTTCTCCTTTGCAGAACAAAACCAAAACCAAAAAAACAAACAAAGTCAATTTCCTCAAGTCAGCTGTGACTCACAGCAACCCCATGTATATCAGAGTAGACCTGTGCTCCACAGGGTTTTTGATGGCTGGTATTTTAAAAGAAGAAGCTTGTTACAAGAATCAAAAGACAAGCTACAGCCTGGAAGAGAGCATTTGCAAACTCACTTATCCAATGAAGGACTAGCTGTAGAATATATACCCAAACCCAAAACCAAACCTGTCGCCATTGAGTCAGTTCTGATTCATAGTCACTCTGCAGGACAGAGTAGCACTGCCTGTAGAGTTTCCAAGGAGCAGCTAGTGGATTTGAACAACAGCACTTAACCACTAAGCCACCAAGGTTTCCAGATCGTATAAGGAACTCTGTAAGCTCAACGGTGAAAAAACTTAACAACCCAGTTAGAAAGTGGGCAAAAGACAGGAAGAGATATTATAACGAGGAAAGATACACAGATGGCCAATAAACACAAGAAATGATGTTCAGTATCGTTAGTCGTTGGGGAAATACAAATTTAAACCACAATGAGATTTCTCTATCTATACCTATCAGGATGGTTGGATTAGAATGATGATAAAGCCAAATGCTGGGGAGATGTGGAGAAACTGAATCCCTCATATATTGCTGTTAGGAATGTAAAATGGTATAGCCACTCTGGAAAACAGTTTGCTGGTTTCTTCAAAAAAAAGCAAGCAACTACCATATGTCTCAACAATTACAATGATGGACGTTTATCCCAGAGAAATGAAAACTTTTATTCACATGGAAACATGTATACAAATGTTTACAGGAGCTTTATGTGTAGTGGTTCAGGAGGGATAGCCACCCCAACTGTCTTTTCAGGGGCAAATGGTTAAACACACTGTGGCATCTCTGGTGTCCTTGTGTGCTACCTTAACCCACTGCTGTCAAGTTGATTTCACACATAGAGAGTCTATGGGACAGAACAGAACTGCCCTATAGGGTTTACAAGGAGCATTTGGTGATTTCAAACTGCTTGCCTTTAGCTTAGCAGTCGACACTTGCCTTAGCTCTTAACTACATCATCCCCAGGGCTCCCCGTTGTATGTGACTCTGCAATAAATAGGAATGAACTATTGATGCACACAGCAACCTAGATCAATCTCCAGAATATTGTACTGGGTGAAAGAAGACAATCCCCCTGCTGTATGAGTTCATTTTTATAATATTCTTGAAATGACAAAATCATAGAAATGGAAGACAGATTAGTGGTTGCCAGGAGTTAGGAGAGGGTGGGCACAGGAGGAAAGCAGGTGAGACTACAAAAGAACAACATGAAGGGTGTGCTTGTGGGGCTGTGGGTTCTCTGTGCTGTGACTGTGTAATGTCAGTATTCTGGATGTAGTACGGTATTATCTTGCTTTTGAAGAAAGTTAGGTACAAAGTGCACAGAGTCTGTAGTCTTTCTTACAACTGCATGTGAATCCACAATTCTATCAAAGTAAAAATGTAATTGATAAATTGGTTAGATATCCTTTGCTTGAGTAGATTCACCCCCAAAAGCTTATCCTAAAGAAATAATCAGAGATTTGCACAAGTGTTCTTAATATTTAAAAGCACAAAGGTTAAACTGTATCATCAGTAAGAATTATACTCCAAAGTATTCATTTTATTTTCTTTATACTTATTTTAAAACATATGTGTGTTGTGCCATCTCTTTTTGTATACATACCATGTTTTACAACAGGGTAAAAATATCTAGTCTGTTGATAATGTGCTAGGATGTCCACAGTCTAAGTGTAAAAACACTACTATACTCAGTCTTTGGGATGTAGTCACAACTGTATTTAAAAAATAATAGTCATAACTTTATGTAAAAAATTATTATTTTTTGAAAAATAATATATAAATTATTAAACACTGAAGAAGATTCACCAAAATGTTAACAGTAGTCATTTCTGGATGATGAAATTTTTTTTATGATTCTTAATCTTTCTTCTGGTATTTTTTTTAAACTTTTACAGTGAGCTTTCATAATCAGAAAAAAAAATGAAGTGAGCTTTTTTGAAATCCAGAAAAATCACAAATGTTATTCCAAAAATGAGTAGACTGAAGGGCTACTTCAAAGGTGACAAGGCATGGGGCATGGGGTAAACACTGGCTCCATGACTTACCCTTTTAATACCACCTCTGTTTCCAGTATGTGGGTGGAATTCCCCACATAGCAGGGTTTTTTGCCTCTCCCCACCTGGAACATGCATGACATTTGCTTGCTCGACATCAGGCCAAAGTGTCAGAAAATTCCACTCCTGTAATTCCTTACAGCTGTTAGGATTTCTCTTCTTGTTTGTAGATTTTGCTGGATACATGTATGCCCAGAAATCTTTCTAGAATGGGAAGAAGGGTGGAGGCAAAGGGGTGCAAGGCAGCCACCCTCTGTCTTATGGTCTGAGTCTTTTCATCTTGTTCTTCAAGGATCAGTATCACACAGAACAGGAGGACCAGAGAGGCCCCATCAGTAGCTCCGAAATTGTTATTAGACTCTAGGAAAAGCTAAATGCGTGGTTTCCTTCAGTGAAAGGCAAGCTGGGGGCTGTGAGACAGAAATCAAGACTGGTTGATATCCTGACATTCCTTCAGAGCTATGAAATATTAATTGAGATAATTATTTTTAAAATATCAAAGTGTGTTCTCTGGTCACAGTGTGCTGGGCACCAAGCCAGCGCTGTCACACATGTGAAGTCATGTAACCCTTTGATAGCCCTGGAGAGTGTGTCTTGGTATCTCTTTAGTCACTAACCCTACTGAGTACTGCTGTGGGCTCATGCGGGCAGTGGTGGCTCACTGGGAGAGTTCTCGTCTTCCCTGCAGGAGATCCTGGTTTGATTCCCGGGCAGTACACCTCCTGCAAAACCACCTCCTGTCTGTCAGTGGAGGCCTGAGTGTTGTTATGATGCTCTGCAGGTTTCCAGACTAAGGCCTGGGTGATCTACTTCTGAACGTCAGCCACTGACAATCTCATGGGTTACAAGGATCCAGTCAGAAACTGGTCATGGAGATGGAGCAAGACCGGGCAGCATGTCTGTCTGGTTGTGCATAGGGTCGCCATGAGCTGGGGGGCGACTTAGTGGCAGCTAACAACTAGGGGCCCTATTGAAATATGTTGTTAGATCACCGAATAAAAGAGACCCAAATTCTTGCTTTTGTGCAGCTTGGGTTCTTTTGGATTAATTTACAGATGAGAAACCAAGAAACAAAGACATGAAGAAATTTGCTCTGACAAGTGTCTTAGTTATCCAGTGCTGCTATGACAGGCATTCCATATGTGGGTGGATGACCTCCACAAACAGAAATTTACTCCCTCACAGGTTAGGAGACTAGAAGTCCAAATCTAGGGTGCCAGCTCTAGGGCAAGGCTTACTTTTTCTTGCAGTTCTTGAGAAAGGTCCTCGTCTCTTCTCGGCTTCTACTCCTGGGCGATGTTCACGTGGCTTAGCCTGTGTCTTTCCCTGTCTCTGTGTCTCTCACTGGATTGTTTTAAACTCTCTTATATCTCAAAGGAGATTGACTCAAAACACATCCTACACTAATCCTGTCTCATTAACATAACAAAAGCAATCCTTTCCCCCAAAGGATTATAAACAGCAACAAAAAGACAAAACCCATTGCTGTGGAGTGGATTCTGACTCGTAACAACACCATAGGACTGAGTAGAACTGTCCCGTAGAGTTTCCAGGGAGCGCCTGGTGTATGTGAGCTGCCAGCCTTCTGGTTAACAACTGCAGCACTTAACCACTATGCCACCAGGGTTTTCCAATGAGATTATAAACACAGGCAAAGAGGTTAGGATTTATAACATGTATATTTGGGGAACACAATTCAGTTCATAAGAGCAAGTAAATAGCAGTGCTTGGATGTGAACCGAGAAAGCCCAGTTCCAGAGTTCATGACAGACGCCTTTCCAGATGCAGAGATAGAAGTATTAATATGGAGTGGACACAGATGACCAACGTCACTTATGGTTGTTTGTGTGAGGCCCAGGGCTGTGCTTTGCTGTATGCACAGAATTAAAGAAGACAAGGCTCCTGGCGACAGTGTAGCAGGGAAATGTGACCTGGATCTGCCAGGAAAAGGTACCAGTGAGTATGGCAGAAATCCAGGGGCGTGTTCTTTCAGCCAGGCCGGGAATCAGAGACATTTTTCATGGAGGAGGTGGCATTTGAACAAAACTGTAGAATAACAAGACACCTCTTCAGGAAAGGTCAAGGTTATTGTAAATCAGTAATGTGCTTATTACTCTGAGATAGAATTAATCCATGTTTGTAGAGCTTCATTCATATTAATATTTCAAGCTTGCAAATGTTACAAGCCAAACCAGTTGCCATCTGTCTCGTGGTGATCCCCCGTGCTGCTCCATAGGACCACTCTGTAGAGTTTTTATGGCTATGACCCTTTGGAAGCAGATTACCAGGCCTTTCTTTTGAGGCACCTGAGTGATTTTGACCTACCAAGCTGTTGGTTAGCAGCCCAGTGCTTAACTGTGTATGCCACCCATGGACACCTGCAGAATGAGTTAACCAATGTTTTGTACCCACCAGCCTGCTTTGTTACATGGCAATATTGCAAGGTATTTGCTTCAGATCTTAATGTCACATAGCAGCTTGCCATGTGTCCCTCCCTGTCATCTTCCCCTTTTTTATACAGAGATAGCCCCTCTCTTGAAAATGGCACTCCTTGTTGGCTGGCTTGCCCGGCCAAATTCCAAATTTGGAATTTGAATCCTCTACTCCTGATTGTCCTTTCAGGACATATATTGTTGGCCAATTATTTGTTCTTTTCCTTGGACTCAGAAGAACTCTCTGCCTAGGGCTCCAAATTAGTGAAGGTGGCATGAAAAATCAGCCCTACTGTTTTTTCCTCTAATGGTGGTACTTTCCAGGAGGCTTGGAAACTAAGATGTGCAGGAAAATAAGACCTGGATTTGGTCTACGCTTTAGGAAACTCTCGTGGCGTTGTGCGTTAAGTGCAACATCTGCTAACCGAAAGGTCAGCAGTTCAAATGTGCCAGATGCTCCTTGGAAACTCTGTGAGACAGTTCTAGTCTGGCCTCTAGGGTCACTATGAGTTGGATACGACTCACTGGCAGTGGGTTTGTGGTTTTTTTTTTTTTTTTTTTTTTCGGTTAACTCCTCTAGCTACCCAGAAGCTGATCTGGGCCTGAAGTAGGCATGCCAGAAATTTCACCTCTGGGGAGATAAACACAGTCCTGGATCTACAGACATCTGGTTTCACAGCATAGCTCTTCCACCTCCTAGCAATGAGACTGTGAACATGTAGCATCTCTGAGCCTGTATATTGACCTGAAAAATGAGGCTATCACTACCCACAACCTGCAGGCTTAAGGGAACTGAGTTTGTGTGCCTTCTGTATGCTTTAAATTTACCTCTAGTTGAACATTTTGCGATTTTATAGTAGTTATTGACTTGCCTTCTTCTGGAGAGTAGGAACCATGTGCCTGACATGTAATACGTGCTGATTAGATACTAGATGAAGTAACCTGATCAAGCATAAACATAGTCTATGATCTAAAATATTTATACACCTACATATTTTATGATTAACAAAACATATAAACCACTACCAGGTATAATTCTCAGACGTAAACAAAGCCTACAGGACATTGGTAGTCAATTACCACCCCCTGTTAGCATTGATCCTTTTATGTTTGCATCTGGAGGTGCCTCTGTGATGGTCTCTGGAGTTGGGCTCCCTGGGTTCAGATCCAGGCACTGCTGTTTACTTGCTGTTGTGGATTGAATTGTTCTCCCCCGAAATGTATGTTGTAACCTCTGTGCTGGAAACCCTGGTTGCATAGCGGTTAAGTGCTACGTCTGCTAACCGAAAGGTCGGCAGTTCAAATTCACCAGGTGCTCTTTGGAAACTCTGTGGGTCAGTTCTACTCTGTCCTATAGAATCACTGTGAGTTGGAATCAACTTGATGGCCGCGGATTTTTTTTTTAGTTTTAACCTCTATGCCTGTAGTTCAGAGCCCTGGTAGTCTAATGGTTAAGAGTTCAGCTAACCAAAAGATTGGCAGTTAAAATCCACCAGCCACTCCTTGGAAATGCTGTGGAGCTTAATCTACTGTGTCTTTTATGGCTTCTTTAAATTGAGTCATGGCATCTAGAAGCAATGACTAGGGCTATAATCCTACTTGGAAGTGATTTATCTTTGTTATGTTAATGAGGTAAGATTACTGTAGGATGTGTCTTGAGTCAGTCTCTTGAGATATAAAAAAAGATTAAAACAAACAATTGAGGTATAAGGAACTCAGCCAGTAACTGTTTTGATCATTGGGCAGATTAAATAAAAAATTCCTAAAAGACAATGGTTTCAAAAACAGTACTTTTCCATGATCATGATTTGAAATGCCATTTATTTCTCAAAGGAAGGAAAACACTGAATTTCTTCCCTAGTTACTCATCTTCCGAGAGCCGTGTACACATGCTACCTGCCCGGAGCTCTTCCCAGTGCGGCACACGTCACGGACATCACGCCTTCTTGCCTTCTTGCAGAGCGTGTCCAGGGCCTCTGTGGTCTCACACACAGTCCTCCTGCCTTTCATTAAAGCATCATCCTCTCTGTGAGGAAAACCAACCAATTAAAGAATATGATTTTTAGTTATTTAATAGAGCAAATCGCCTTTCTTGCGCATTTGGCCGAGTTGTCTCAGAACAACTTTCTTTTTGAAGAAATGGAGCATTAAAATACAGTTAAAGCTAGTGTGTATACATTTCTCTTTCCATATCCTTCCATCTTCCATACTCTGTCCTGTAGTGGCTTTCTCAGAGTGCCTAAAAGCACAAAGTGTCCTGATTTCTTATTTATTATGACACATTTTAAGTATATAGCAAACTGTAGAGAATATAATAAACTCCTTTGTACCCATGGCTCAGCTTTGTCAAAACCATTTGTCTCATCTGCTGTGTAGTCAGGCTAAGTATATTACTTGCTGTAACAAACAATCCTAAAAGCTTCCACACAATAGAAATTTATTTTTTTAGTGCATATGAAGTCTGACAGTTCAGTCTGCAAACTTCATTGTTCTAAGTGCTACATACCTCCTTGCCAGATATGGCTACAGTCACCACTGAAATACTCCCCTTGGGAAGCTATGCACTGATGCCTAGAACACTCTTCCAAGCAATTTTGGAACTCTTTCTTGAATGGCAATTGCGTACAATAGCACAATGGCTCAGTACTTTTTCCGACGCCGATTCATGAACTTCATTGTATAGTTGTCTGTGAGGGAGTTTTTAGCCAGTCAACAAAAAACTATATTGGAACATCCTCCCTACTCACCTGATCTGGCCCCCAGTGACCTTTTTCTTTACCTGAAGACGAAGGGGTCGCTATGAGTTGGAATCAACTCAACAGCAGTGGATTTAGCTTTTTGGTTTGGAAGATAAAGGAAATACTGAAATGGCCACTCTAGAAAAAGAGTCCCAGAATTGCTTTGAAGGGTGGCTTAGTCGCTGACATCAGTGCATAGCTCCCCAAGGAGTACTTCAGAAGTGACAATAGTGATATTCGCCAAATGAGGGATGTCATATGTAGCACTTTTTCTAGCATGAGTTTGCAAACTTAATTGGCTGTCTTTGTAGTTTCTTTGGTTTAACCTAAATCTCTGTCCAGTCTGAGCCCCATTTCCCTGCAATCTTGCTTCAGGTGATTCAAGAGTTTCCAACCTTTATAATATTTTTCACAAATTCAAAAATACTTTCATCTTTCTTTTGTTGTCTCCTTTGAAGTTAAACACTTCCAGTTTGCTATTTCTTTGGAAATAGGAATTTCCAATTCTTTTAAATCAGAATTTTTTTCCAGAGTAGATCCTGCAAATGAAATTTAAATACATGTTAAATCTAATACAGGATTCAATGGGGATTTTTTTTTTTTGGAAATACTGTGAAAAACTGTTCTCTTTGCATAGAATTCCTAGCACCACTAATACATTCACCTCCTTTGTGAATTCCTGGAAATAAGGTCTGTGGTGTTTCCCAGATACTTTTGATAGTAAAATTCTGCTTAGAAGCGGGACTTGGTAGAACACGTTTTCAGATACATTGCTGTAAGTTTTTGTCATTTTTTTCTCTGAATCCTCCAAGTCATCCATGCCTGTTCCTGAATGGGGCACTGGTACCAAATTTTCTATCAACTAGGTTTTTCAGTGGTGTGTTAACTGGCTCCAGTGCCCAGCTTAGGTATGTTTGGTGCACTGATATTTGTAATGCGGACTTTGTGAGACAGTGAGACTGGAAAATGTCTTCTGACGCTCTAAAGAGATTATTTAGATCAAACTCAAAGTGGAAATAGAGTTAGGCATTTCTCATGGTAGAGTTCTTTCAGCATCTACAGTGCATAAATGGCTAATATTGCAACTGCTTATTCATCACAATTCTTTTTCTTTTTTAATTGTGATTGAGTGAAAGTTTACAGTGCAATTTAAATTTGCGTGCCCACCTGTCTGCACCTCCTTCTGCTCTCCTTGCTGGGTGACAGCATGCTCCTCCTTTGAGTTCTATACATGTTATATCCTCTTAACAATCTCCTGTTCCCTACACGCCACCCTCTCTACTCCCCTCTATTAAGAGGCCAGTAGGACGACATCCTATAGATTCATAGAATCATAAAGTGCACACATGCTATGGTCACTCAGTGTCCCCAAGTCCCATCCATTCCTATCTGAAGTGTTGACCTCAATATTGATCTATACTCATGGGGCAGAATCAGGTCTAGGGGCCGTGCTCCTGGGGGAACTCCCAGGCCTTCAGACCATCAATTGTGGTCTTTTAGTGGAGTACTTAGGGTGTGCCCCTTTTTTCCTCATGTTGTCACTGGGACTTAACATTGTGAACCACATGACCACTGTCATTGGTGGTAGCTGGGTACCATCTGGTTCTCCTGGTCTCATGTTGATATAGTCACCCATTCACCTGGGTCTTTCTGTCTTGTGGGTTCTTTTTCCCTCATGTCATCATTGTCTTTGGTGACCATCTGTTCCAGCTGAGTTGGGACCATTTGGTGTACCTCAGATGGCAGCATGTTAGCTTTTAAGACCCCAGATGCCGCTCACAAATATGGAGTGCAGAAGACTCTTAGCAACAGGCTAGTTATGCCAGTTGCCCTCAATGTACACTGAGAGCATGGTCCCCAGGCTCCTGCCCCTGATATTCTATCCTTGAAATATTAAGTTAAGATTGGAAGAATTTTCAGGTTATGTTGAAGTCCACTTAAACTGATCTTCTTTCTACTGTGTGCTGTCGCTGCTTTCACCCAACCAAATTTCTATCAACTGTTTAATCTATACCCAGCCCTGCCCCTCCTTCCCTCCCCTCCCTTGCAGCCATCAAAGAGTCTTTACATGAGTCTGTACATGAGTCTGCTTTAAAGTCCTTATAGTAGGGGTCTCATACAATATTTGTCCTTCATCACGATTTCTAATTACTCAAAACAGTTTAGTTACCAGATGTGTCTGTTGTTATTCAATTGGCTGTATGTTACAGGTAACCTGTATTTTGGTCAGGACTAGACAGCACCTGTCTGTGTTTTTAGGGATCAATTGAAGAAGTAACATGGTTTATGTGTCTCTTTTTGTACCAGTACCAGGCTGTGTTGACAACTGTGGCAGTGTAACAGGTTCTAAAGTCAGGTGGTGAGAGGCCTCCTACTGGGTTCTTCTTCTTCAGCAGTGCTTTGCTTATCCAAGGTTTCTTCCCTTTCCACACAAAGTTGGTGATTTGTTTCTCCATCTCATTAAAAAGTGTTGCTGGAATTTGTATTGGGATTGCATTATATTAGTAGATTGCTTTGGGTGAAATAGACATTTTCACAATGTTGAGTCGTCCTGTATGTGAGCAGGGTAGGTTTCTCCATTTATGGAAGTTGCCCTTAATTTCTTGTAGAAAGGTCTTGTAGTTCTCTTTGTAAAAGTCTCTTATTTCTCTAGTTAGATTTATTCCAAGGTATTTTATCTTCTTGGGGGGGCTATAGTAAATGGTATTGATTTGGTGATTTTTCATTTAATAATCCCATTGTCAGTATAAAGGAATCCTACTGATTTACTTATGTTTATCTTGTATCCTGATACTTTACTAAACTCCTCTATTAGTTCCAGTAGTTTACTTACGGATTCCTTTGGATTCTTTGTATGAACAATCATATCATCTGCAAATAGGGAGATGTTTACTTCTTCATTGCTGATAGAGATGCTCTTTATTTCTTTGTCTTTTCTAATTGCTCAGGCTAGAACTTCTAGTACAATTTTGAACAGAGGTGGTTAAAGTGGGCATCCTTGTCTAGTTCCCGTTCTCAAAGGGAATTCTTTCAGTCTTTCACCATTCAGGTCAATGAAGGCAGTTGGCTTTGCGTAGATGCCACTGACTGCATTGAGGAATTTGCCATCTATTCCTATTTTGCTGAGAGTTTTTAGCATGAATGGGTGTTGGACTTTGTCAAATGTCTTTTCTCCATCAGTTGACAAAATTGGGTGATTCTTATCTTTTGTGTTATTTATGTGGTTGATTACATTGTTTTTCTGATGTTGAGACATATAGACCAATGGAGCAGAGTTGAGACCACAGAGATGCCACCATCCTCTTATGAACAATTGGTATTTGACAAAGGCCCCAAGATTTTAAACTGGGGTAAAAACAGTCTCTTTAACAAATGGTGCTGGCAAAATTGGACATCCATCCACAAAAAAATTGAAACAAGACCCGTATCTCACACTTTATACAAAAAACAACTCAAATTGGATAAAAGACCTAAATATAAAACCTAAAAAATGATAAAGCTGATCTAAGATAAAATAGGATCATCAATGGAAGTTTTAATACACAATGTAGACGGACTTCAAAATCTGACAAAGCACAATCAACAGAAGAGAAAATAGATAAATGGGAACTACGGAGAATCAAATACTTTTGCTCATTGTCATGGATTGAATTGTGTCCTCCCCAAAACAAGTGTAGCCACGTGGCTGGGCCATGATTCCCAGTATCTTGTGACTGTCCTTCATTTTGTAATTTTCCTATGCTGTATGTTAAAGGATTAGGGTGGGACCATAAAGCCCTTCATAAGATCACCTCCCTGCTCCACTGTAAAGGGAGTTTCCCTGGAGTATGGCTTGCCCCACCCTTAGTCCTTTCATTCTGCAAGAGGTAAAAGGAAAGACAAGCAAGCAGATATTTGGGAACCTCACACCGTCAAGCAAGCAGCACTGTAAGAAGAGCATGCCCGTCAGACCCAAGGTTCCAGTGCCAAGATGCTCCCTGGACAAAGACTGATGCAATACTGGACTTTCCTCCAGAGGCAACAAGGAGAAAGCCTTCCCCTTGAGCAGACACCCTGAATATGGACTTGTAGCCCACCAGACTGTGTAAGAATAAACCTTCGTTTGCTAAAGCCGTCCACTCTGTGGTATTTCTGTTAGAGCAGCACTAGCTGACTAAAACAGAATTTGGTACCGTGACAGTGGGGTGCTGCTCTAGCAAATACCTAAAATGTGGGAGCCATTTTGAAACCGTGAATGGATAGAAGATTCAGAAAGAAAGGAGAAGGCACAAATGGTGAGAAACAGAGAACTGATGGCAGCAGCAGAACCAGAGACAGTGCTGGAGCCAACCCATGGAGCGAGAGAGCTAAGTGTCTGTGCATAGAGTTTTCTTCGTGGAATGGGGTGCCTCCGGGCACTTGAATAAGTGGAGCTAGCCTTGCTGACCCACAGAGCAGAGAGCTGAGTACCTGTGCACCGAATTTTCATAGCTGAATGAGGTGCCTCCAGGCACTTAAATCAGTGGAGCTACAGAGCTTTGGAACACTTGCCCCGGCAGGGCAGATGTGGGCCTGAGGCCCCGGCCATGCGGCCATAGGAAGCTGAAGCTGAAGGGACAAACAGCATGAGAAGCTGAGCTGCCTCAGTCTCAAAAACTATGGCCATGACCTCAGGGGTTTGAAAGGGTGGAACCATGGCGTCCTGTGTTTGTAAGGGTGGAATTGCCACTCATTTGGGCTTAGGGTGCTCCTAAAGCTGACGTGGCAGAGTTTCTGTCCAAGTGGGCCTTGAAGGCTGAGTTGTAGCACAGGGCTGGGGTCTCCACTCAGAAACCAGAGAGCATGGCCAGTACCTACAGACTGGAAGGCAGGGCCATTGTGGAGAATGTCTCAGAAAATGTAAGAGTGTTTTCAGTGCTTCGAAGGCTAATGTAATGAGTTCTGCTGACTTGCCTGTTGCCTGTTAGTGTTTTCTTTCCCTTCAGTTTCTCCCATTTGTAATGGAATGTCTAACTTGTACCTGTTCTGCCGTTGTGCCTTTGGAAGTAGATAGCTTGTATTCTAGGTTTCAGAGATGTAAAGGAATTTTTTTAAGTTTGGACTTGGAACTGATTTAAGACTTCTATCTGATGGGATGGACATGATTTTGCTATGATGGGATGAATGTGTTACATGTTTCTATTATGTGATTTTTGGGGTGCCATCCACTCTGGTATTTTAGTTAGAGCAGCCCTTGGTGTCTAAAACAAGGATTTAAAAAGAATTGTCTACAGAGGAAAACGACTGTGTTGGCTACAAGGAGGGGTTGGGGGGTGATGGTTTATCATGGATGAGATAATTGATAGATTGTTAGAAATTTTATTCTTTTACTGTAATTAATGAGTAAAATTTTTTTTTTTTAAAAGTAACATGGTTTTCCTGCTCCCATTTTTTGTTTCTTGATTGGCTTTGCATATTGCAAAGCAGTTTCACGTACTGGCTTATATAGCAATAAAGAAAATACTTAAAAATTTTAGATATTTCCATTTTACATGTAAGGAAATGAGACTTAGAAATGTTAATTGCCTGGTTCAAGCTCCCTCAACTACTTAAATATTCTTATTTTTTTAAATCAAAATGACATAGATATATACTTATAATTATATACTATGAGACTGAAAATGAAACAGAATAGTCCTGTGTCAACTTTTATTCACATTACCCTGAAGCGATCACTATCAAAGTTTCAGCATTTTCTTTTGTTAATACCCTCCATATTTTGAAGTTTTAGTCTCCTCTTATCTGCTTCTTATTATAGAAATGATTTTACCATGTGACCCAGTAATTCCACTACTTGGAATATATCCTACAGAATCAAGGCCTTTCACACCAACAGACACATGCATGAGAATGTTTATCGCAGCACAGTCCATGATAGCAAAAAGATGGAATCAACCTAGAATCAACCTAGATGCTTAACAACAGAAGAATGGATAGGTAAACTATGGTACATATACTTGATGGAGCACTAGCAATGATAAAGAATAACGGTGATTCCAGGAAACATCTCCTAACCTGGTTTCAACTGGAAGACATTATGTTGAGTGAAAGTAGTCAGCGACGAAAGGACAAATATTGTATGAGACCTCTATGATAAGATCTCAAAAACAGACTTGTGTATAGAAGAAAAGACTCTTTGACAGCTGCAAGGGAGGGGAGAGAGGGAGGGTTTAGTTTAGATAGTTGCTAGAAATCTGGTTGGGAGAAAGCGGCGATAGCACACATTAGAAACAAGAACAGCATTAAGTGGACTTCAGCATAACTTGAGTACTCCTTCCATCTTAACTCAATATTGCAAGGATAGAGTATCTGGGGTTTCGCTCTTAGGCGAAATTGAGGCCAATTGGCACAACTAGCATTTTGCTAAGAGAGCTCTCTGCACCCCACATTGGTGAGTGGCGTCTGGGGTCTTAAAAGCTGCCAAGCTGCCATCGGAGGACACAGCAAATGGTCCCAACTCAGCAGGAACGGATGCTCACCAAGGACCAAAATGACCATGTGGTAAAGACAACCTAGAAGACAGAGAGACCCACAAGAGTGGGTGCCTTCATCAACTTGGGACCGGAAGAACTGGATGGTGCCTGGCCACCACCAGTGATAGCCGATGGAACTCACTAGGTTGAGTCTCACTGGCAACACAGGGGTGCTCCCTGAGATCCCCACTAAAAGACCTCAACTGATGGTCCTGCGGTTTCAGAGTTCCTCTCAGAACATGGCCCCTGGCCCTGATGCTGCCCCTGCCCATAAATCATAACAAAGTTCCACTCTTTGGACAGGAATGGATTAGACTTGGCAATGCAGAGTGACTATATATTGGTTGCACTTTATGGTTCTATACATCTTTAGGATATCATCCTGCTGACCCGTGGCTGGAGGAAGGAGAGTGGGTGGAGAGGAGGGGAAAGGAGGCTGTTGGGAGGATGAGACATGTATGGAGCAGAGAGGAGTAGTGTGCTGTCACTGGGCAGGGAGAGCAATGGAAGCTGCATATAGGTGGGCATGTAAATTTATACGGGAATGTACATTTTCACTCAGTCATGTTAAATAAATAAAAAAAGAAATGATTTTATTGTATCTCACAATGTACATACATACATTCACTTCTTATATTGTATAACAATTTAGGATAACATCACTTATCACTGTTTATTTCATGATTATATAATTATTGCTCACAGTTATGGAAACCCTGGTCACATAGTGGGTAAAGTGCTACATCTGCTACCCAAATATAAATCTGCGACATTGATTGCCTACCTTATACTGTGTCAGCACTCTCATTTTCTTGATTTGGGGTTCCCCCTTACCAGCTTTCCTGTACCCTCTTATTGTCTTTTCCTTGCTCCTGGCTGGTGTGCCCATTTAGTCTCATTATGTTTTATGGACTTATCTGATCTTGGCTGAAGGGCGACCCTCAGAAGTAAGTTCAGTATTGAGTTAAAAGGGAGTCAAGGAGCTATCTCTCAGGAGTTTTACAGTCTCTATCCAATCTGCTCTTTTCTTGTGAGTCAGAATTTTGTTCTATGTTTTTCTGCAGCTCTGCCCAGGATCCTCTATTGTGATCCCTGCCAGACCAGTTGGTGGTGGCTGGGCTTCATTTAGTTGTGCCAAACTCAGTCTAGTGGAAGCGATGGTAGTTCAGGTCCATTAGTCATTTGGACTGATCTTTCCCTTACATCTTTGGTTTTCTTCATTCTCCCTTGCTTCCTATAGGGTAGGATCAGAGGGTTATCTTACTGACTATAAATCATGCAGTGTCCACTTGTTCTGCTTGTGGGTCTGCCTCTTGATCCTTATACAGATTCCTAAGAAATGTAAATAAGTGTTCTGAACTTCACATTTTACGTAATGGTAGCCGTAATTTGTTATGATCCACACAGTCGAATGCTTTTGCATAGTCAGCGGAACACAGGTAGACATCTTTCTGGTATTCTCTTTTCAGCCAGTATGGCTCTGACGTCAGCAGTGATATACCTGATTCCATGTTCTCTTGTGAATCCAGCTTGAATTTCTGGCAGTTTCTTGTCAATATACTGTTGCATTTGCTTTTGAAAGATCTTGAGCACAGTTTAACTTGCATGTGACATTAATGATATTGTTCGGTAATTTCCACATTCAGTTGGATCACCTTTCTTTGGAATGGGCATAAATATGGATCTCCTCCAGTCAATTGACCAGGTAGCTCTCCTCTAAATTTCTTGGCATAGATGAGTGAGCACTTCGAGCATTGCATCTGTTTGTTGAAATATCTCAGTTGATATTCCATCAATTCCAGGAGCCTTGTTTTCTGCCAGTGCCTCCAACACAGCTTCAACTTCTTCCTTCACTACCGTTGGTTCCTGATCGTATGCTGCCTCTTCAAATGGCTGAACAGTGATCAGTTCTTTCTGGTATAATGACTCTGTGTATTCCTTCCATCTTCTTTTGCTGCTCCATGAGTCATTTAATATTTCCCCTGTAGAATCCTTCACTATTGCAACTTGAGGCTTGAATTTTTTTTCTTCAGTTCTTTGAGCTTGAGAAATGCAGAACATGTTGTTCCCTTCTGGTTTTCCATTTCCAGCTCTTTGCACAAGTCATTATAGTAGTTTATTTTGTCTTCTCGAGCTGTCCTTTGAAATCTTCTGTTTAGATTTTTATTTGGCCATTCTTTCCTTTTGCTTTAACTGCTCAGTGTTTTCGAGCAAGGTTCAGAGGGTCTTCTTTCTTTCCTGTCTTTTTAATGACCCTTTGCTCTCTTCGTGGATGATGTCTTTGGTGTCATTCCACAGTTCATCTTGTTTTTGATTGTTAGTGGTCAACACATGAAATCTGTCCTTGGCTTTTGTGGACTTGTTCTAATTTTCTTCAGTTTCAGTTTGAATTTGCATATGAGCAATTGATGCTCTGTGCCACAGTCACCACCTGGTCTTGTTCTGACTGCTGATGTGGAGCTTTTCCATTGTCTTTTTCCACAGATGTAGTCGATTTGGTTCATGTGTATTCCATCTGGTGAGGTCCATGTGTACCATTACCATTTGTGTTGGTTAAAAAAGGTATTTGGAATGAAGAAGTCGTTAGTCTTGCAAAATTCTGTCATGTGATCTCTGGCATTATTTCTGTCACCAAGGTTGTATTTTTCAACTATGGATCCTTCTTCTTTGTTTCCAACTTGTATGTTCCAGTCACCAGTAATTAGCAATGCATGCTGATTGCATGTTTAGTTAATTTCAGACTGCAGAAGCTGGTAAAAATCTTCAATCTCTTCATCTTTGGCCTTAGTGGTTGGTGTGTAAATTTGAATAATAGTCATCTTAACTGGCATCCTATCACTGACAGCACTGTAATCACATTTATTTACCTTCCAAGTCCCCGCTCTTCTCGACAGCTTATTCTCATTGAAAACATTATATGTGAAGTCATCTGATCATGCCACTCCCCTTCTTAGCCTTGTATGATGCCACACCATATCCTGGGGACTCAACCCAAGCTCCTTGGCTCTACCAGCCTCTGTTGCTCCATGGTCCTCTTTCCAGGATCACTGGAAATTCTGAAAATGCAATACTCACTCTGTACTCTCAAGCATTTTCCAGTCCCCGGGATGTCTCGGTGACTTAGTCATTCCTTGTTGTGTTTCAAATATAAATAATTCTCTTTAAGCCTATTCAGTGTTCCTCCTTTCTCTTGCCCTTGTTATAAGTCTAAACTGTATGACCTGCTTCATCTATAGTACTGACAGAAGCTCCTGAATATACAGTTTTTTAGGTGTAGTTTTCTTATAATATTATGTATAGGCACAGGTGTCTCCCCAAAAGACTGTGAGATCCCTGAAGAGCAGAATTCTTTTTCAGTCTTTCTAACATCAAAACCTAGTCATCTGCTAGATAGTCAATATGTGTGTGAATGAATGAAAATAAAGTCCAGGAGTGCTGTCTCATGCTGAAGAGGAGACTGATCAGTAATTTATGTCCAGTCAGGCGTGGGCACATCTGTGTCCCCAAAATACAATGAGCTTGCTGAAGAACAGACCTCTTTTACACATCAAGAAATTAGTCATCTGCTAGCTAGTCAATAAATGTGTGAATGAATGTAAATAAAATCTGGAATGCTAATGCTGTCTCATTCTGTAGAGTAGACTGATGAGTAATCCATGATCAGTCAGGCCTAGGATCTCTCTTCAAAGCCTCCTGAGAAAGAAAAATGACTGAAACCTGGTCTGTGGCAGAATGTTCTGTGTTATGTAATTCACAAGCTTCTTCTGGAAAGTAATTTACATTCCTTATGAAATGCTTGAGCAATTTTCTGATAATCCTAAATGATTAATAACTTCTAGGTAGTTAGGGTTGTCTTCACAACCAATTGGCTAACCTAATAATCTTTAACTGAGCTTTTGTTTTCTTAATAACATTATATTGTGTTTTTGGTGAAGGTTTACACAGCAGTTTAGGTTCTCACTGAACAATTTTTACACAGATTGTTCAGCAACGTTGATTGTATTCTCACAATGCATGAACATTCTTCTTTACATTCTGGTTTTTCTGTTTCCGTTAATCTAGTTTCTCTGCCTCCTTATGCTCTCATCTTTCTTTTAAAGTACTTGTTGACCATGTAGTCTCACACAGATGAATTTCTAAATGAGCACAGCACTTAGGGTAGTATTCATTATTTTATGAGTCAGTCTGCTATTTAACTACAAAATGACCTCAGGCATTAATTTTGTTTCAAGATTTGCAGAATATCTCAGAGTAACATTTTCTGGGGAGCATCCAGTCGTAATCAGTTCATTATATCTAGTTTTGGGGAGTTTTTTACGAACTGAGGTTCTGTGCCACATTTTTTTTCCCTTTTGATCAGGGTCTGTCTGCTATGGCCATGATTAGAATGGTCAGTAATGATAGCTAGGCACCACTTAGTTGTTCTAGTCTCAGGGTAGATGAGACTATGGTTCATGTAGACTGTACTGTAGACTAGTTTCTTCCGTGAGATTTTGGTTTCTTTCTTTCTCTTTGAAATTGAGTTTAAAAAATGCATACTTTAGGTGGGGGTTTACAGAGCAAATTAGTTTCTCAGTTAAAAAAAAAATATGTACGTATTGTTTTGTAATATTCCCCACTACGTGTCAACACTCTCCTCTACCTTGGGTTACCCAGTACCAGGTTTCCTGTCCCTTCCTGCCTTCTTGTCCTTGACCCTGGGCTGGTGTGCCCATTTAGTCTTGTTTTGTTTTATAGGCCTGTGTGATCTTTGGATGAATTGTGAATCTTGGGAGTGGCTTCAGTACTGAGTTAGAAGGGTGTCTGGGAACCAAACCAATGGGGTATCTCCAGTGACTGTCAGACACTAAGTCAGGTCTTTGTTTTTTCTGGAAGTTAGAATTTTGTTCTACATCCCTCTCCATTTCTCTCTGGGACTCTCTATTATGATCTCTGTCAGAGCCGTTGGAGGTGGTAGCCAGGAACCAAGTAGTTGTACTGGACTGAGTCTGGTGGAGGGTGTGTTATAGCTGTGATCCATTAGTCCTTTAGGCTAATCTTTCCCTTGTGTCTTTGGTTTTCTTCAGTCTCCCCTGCTCCATACAGGACGAGACAGGTAGGGTATCTTAGATGGCTGCTTACAAGCTTTTATGACCCCAGATTCTACTCACCAAAGTAGTATAAAATAGAATGTTTTCTTTACGAACTGTGTTAGGCCAATTGAGCCCAGGCTTTCCCCCCCTCCCTTCTTATTATCAGTCTGAATAGATTACTGAACCAACCTTTATTCCTGTAGAAATATATATATCAAATATTTGCATAACCTCCTTAAGAAACTTCTTTTCTTGCAAAGAACTTGAAATAAAACTTTGACACATGCTTGCAAACAGTTTGTCTGAAAACTTTATTTTTTTTAAAGTACATATTTCATCTTAAGCCTATTTTGGGGCTCTCTCTTTCAATACAACTTACATATGAATTCTTTTTTTCATTCATTCATTCTTCTTCATCCCACGTTCTCTTCCCAGTCCACCCTAGCCCAGAAGAAGGCACACACTGATCCTGGAAAGGCAGATAGTGGTTCATAGATTAAGGAAGGCAGGGAACAGATTGTACTTGGGGTGGGAGCTACGTGGAGTTCCATATCACAAGAAAGGAAAGGGTAAATTAGAGCATCATAGGAAGAGCGGAGACTGACAGTGCCACGACAAAGATCGTGGACCATTTTGAAGATTTTACTGAATGAGCTTGAATTTTCTACATACACCAAGAGATGAACTTGACCTTACCCAGGATATTCTGAAATTCACAAAAGTGTGTTACATGAGATACTACTTCTAAAAAGTACAGGATTCTCTGTTAGGCTAGGCAAGGATATGCTGCAGAAACAAGTAATTCCTAAATTTTAGTGGCTTCGAACAACACAGATTTATTTCTTGCTCACAAACATCTCCAACCTAAGAGGTGAAGACTTTGATCCCCAAGGTTATCACTCTGGCCTCCAGGATAACAGAAGCATCCCCCATTTTATGATGCTGTCATCTCATCGCGAGGCTCCAGGGTTTGTTTCAGTAGGGAAGAGAAGAGGTGGAAGCAATTAAATGAGATGGAAGCAATTAAATGAGAGCGCTTAGAAGTGGCAAAATTCTCACATTTCATTGGCCAAAGAAGATCACAGAACCACATATGACTCCAAGAAAGACAGGGAAAGATATTTTGTTATATTACTATAAATAGAAAAGCATCTGAAATGTTGATGAATACTACAAGTATCCACCCCACATAGCAACATGGAACAAGCGCTGTATAGTTAGTCGTAATAAGACCTTGGAGGATGTATTAGACGGTGGTGAAAAAGAAAATTAGATTCACTTCTGTATGAGTTCTGTACTTTTAGGCTAGTGGTGTAAAGAGTTTGATATATACCATCTCCTTCGGAAACAACTATTTAACTAGTGAAAATTATTTTAGAGTAGTTATTTAAAATCTCTTGAAATTGTTCTAAGGGCATATGGTAAGTGGAGAACATCTCAATAAAAACATCGAGAGTCTGTAGTGTATGAGCCATGACTTGCTTCCGTATCTCTCTCCTAGCTCCATATGACAGAAGCTCTATTCCAAGAGAGTTTGGCCAGGAAGACGGCATCTCCTCTCCCCATCTCCTCCCAGCTCCTTGTCTAGGGCTATGGTTTTGCTCTGGGAGAGACAGAATATTTTCTTCTCTCCAGCCTTGTGTTTTAGAAGTGCTCTCCCTTGTGGGTGAGGGCTGTGCCCAAGGGCTCCAAATTGCGGTAGCCCAGAATTTGTAGGGTGAAAGTTCCATGCTGGGAGGGGCAAGATGAGAAGACCATGGCCTATCAGCCACACACACGCAGCGTCAGGTAAAACAGACGTCTTACTCCAGGATAAATGGGTTGCTGTCCATGCTTCCAACTGTAACACAGTGTACAAAGGTTCTTCCTGGGAGAGAGGCAGACTGTAGGGATGGAGTACTCCAAGGTTTTGCCTGAAAGGACTGACTTGATTTGGAACAGTGTGAAGAAGTTCATCCCTAAAGGCATTGTCAAAAACACTGGAGATCTTGGGTGCGGAGAGGGGGTGGTCTGGAAGCTTCGTGATACTAATAGCAGCAAGAAAAATAGCAGATAGCAGACAGAAAAGAGACAGCCAAAAATAACCTTCCTGGGATCATACACATCCCAAGGAACCCAGACGCTGTGCTAGGCTATACACACTCAAGAACAATCAGAGAAGGTTATGGGACAGCCTTGGGTGCATTCTCCACCCGACACAGTTACATCAATTAATCATGGAAAACTTACTGGAAAGCTTGAGAGGCTTATGCACAACCTCTGACCAACTTCAACAATAAGCTATACTCCCTGAATATAGCATGACTTCTAGGTAGCCAGGCTTAAGAATAAAATTACACTTATCTCTGATGATCTGGGCAACTGTGTACATGCTCAGAAATTCCCTAAAAGAGATTCCCTAAATTACTAGGCCCTGATAACAGGACTCCTGAAATGTCAAAGCCGTCTCTAAGCCACATACATACATTATATGGTAAGGATAAAAATTTAACTGGCTAAAGGGGCTAAAGTGCAGCTTTTGACCAATGTGTGGTTTATGTTGACCCAAAGTCAAGCTCTAGAAAGCCAGGCTAAAGGATAGAAACCAAGGGAAAAAAATCTGAGTGGGGACATCAGAAGCTTCGTAACATGGGGAAAACAGATTTCACAGTATTATTCCAGCCAAACGATGAAACAAATAAACAAATGACCAAACAAACTGCGCAAAACAACGAAACTCAGGAATGAGGATTAGTACTCAGAGTTGCTACAGTGTTATTGAAAGTATCCAGTTTTCAACAGAAAAATTATAAGGCATGCAAATATGCAGTCAAGTGTGACCCATACATTGAGGAAGTGATGTGGGGTATGAAGGGCTCAGATGTTGGACCTAACAGACAAAGATTTCAAAGTAGCTATTACAAATATGCCCAGAGAACTAAAGAAAATCATACTTAAAGAATTAGAGGAAGATAGGGTAGCAGTAACTTAACTAATAGAGATAGAAATTATTAGTTTTTTTTCTTTTTTTAAAAAAGGAACCAAGTAGAATTCTGGAGGTTGAAAGTACAAGTGAAAAATTCAATAGAGGGGCATCATAGTAGATTTGGTCTGGCAGAATAATCAGTGAACTGGAAGAATGATCAATGGAGATCATGCAGTCTGAAGAACTGAAATCAAAAAAGTAAAATAAATAGAGCTTCAGAGAAATCTGGGACAGTTAAACATACCAAGGTGTGTATAATGGAAGTATCAGCACAGAAAGTAACCAGAAGGGGATAGAAGACATATTTTTGAAGAAATAATGACTGAAAATTTGTCCTATTTAATGAAGAACCCTAATCTAAACCTTCAAGAAGCTCAGTGAACTCCAAGTGGGATAAATGCGAAGAGATCCACATCCAGAAACATGACGCTGAAAATATTAAAAGACAGAGGAAGAAATCTTAAAGCAGAAAGAGAAAACCAGCAGACTTAGGGTTGGAAACGATGAAGACAACATCTTCAAAATGCTAAAAGAAAACAAATTGTCAAGTAGAAATCTTGAATCCAGCACATCTGTCTTTCAGAAATGAAAACTACTCTCATACATTGCTATTTGGGATGAATAATAGTGCAGCTGCTTTGGAAAACAGTTTGGCAGTTCCTCAAAGTGTTAAATATAGATCTTTATAACCTAGCAATTTCACATTTAGGTAAATAACATAGGAAAATTAAAAACATGTCTCCAAAGAAAAACCTGTACATAAATACTGATGACAGCATTATTCATAATAGTTAGAAAGTGGAAAAAATACTTAATTCTGTCAGTTGATGAATGGATAAATAAAAATGTATAAATTAATACAAGGCTGACAGTTAAATTTTCAGACTTAATTGTTCTAACTGCTACATATCTCATCACTATGGTCACCTTCAAAGTACTCCCCTCAAGAAGCCATGCACCCAAACCGGCACTAGTCCACCCTTCAGAGCAGTTTTGAAACTCTTTCTGGAATGGCCATTGTGCACCGTGTCATGGTAGCAAGTTTTTGAATTTAATTCTGTGTTGTCTGTGAGGGAGTTTTTAGCCAGTAAACAAATAACTGTATTGAAAAACCTCCCTACTCGTCTGATCTGGCCCCCAATGACGTGTTTTTTTTTTTTTTTTTTTTACCTGAAGATAAAGGAAATATTGAAAGGAAGACACTTTGATGACGTTCAGGACATCAAGGGTAATATGATGAACAGCTCTGATGACCATTCCAGAAAAAGAGTTCCAAAATTGATTTGAAGGGTAGACTAGGCACTGGTATTGCTGCATAACCTCCCAAGCGGAGTACTTTGACAGTGACTGTGGTGATATTCAACAGTGAGGTACATAGCACTTTTTCTAGGATGAGTTCACTAACTCATACAACGGAAAATTACTGAACAATTTAAAAAAATGGAATACTGATATAGGCACAATATGAATGAATCTTAAAAATTTATACTAGAAGAAGCTAGTCACAAAGAACTACATATTGCAGGATTTAATTTACAAGAAATGTCCAGGATGGAAAACATATGTAGAAACAGAACGTATTGATGGTTACTTAGGGCTGGAGAAATTTGGAATGAATGGTGAATGACTGCTGATGAACATGGGATTTCTTCCCTAGGGTTGCCATGACTCGGATCCAACTCAATGACACTTGGCTTGGCTTTGGCTCTCAAGGCAATAAAAATTTTTAAAGTTGATTGCAATAGCTGCACACCTCTGTAGACATTCCATAAAAAAAATTGAATCATGCAGTTTAAGTAGATGTATTTATGGGTTATGAATTATGAATCAATAAACTGTTTAAAAACTATGAGAGAGAAAGACATTCCCAGATTTTTTTTTATGAGAAAATTCATGGATAGCAGACTTTTCACAAAGAAACACTAAACACAATTATTTAGGCCAAAAGGTAGTAATGTTAGACAGTAATTAGAAAAAAACAGAGATGAACAAACAGACATGTCTACAAAGGATAATCATGTAGGTAGTGAAAAAAGACATTATGGGAAATGCATTTTTTCTTTATTCTTTTCTTTGCTGATACAAAAAGCAGTTGTATAAAAGGGAAGAATCCGTGCATGCACTTTTAGCCTTGAAGCCAGAATGATGCTCCTGAGTTTTAACTCTTCATTTAAACTAGTCCTGTCAACTGTCACACTATTCCCTGGTCCTGACATGTCCTGGCTTTGGTCAGGGCTTGTGGAGTGCCACTGTCCTGCTGAATTTGGCATTAGTCTACCACTGCCAACCCCTGAAACAGAAACCAGCTCATAGTATTTGAGGCATTTCTAATTGCTTTGCCATTGGTTGAAAAGGTACACATGTACTCCCCTGAAAGGAGGGGGGAGGTGACTTACCCAAGGCTAATCTCACTTTCTAAATGACAAAAATGTTTGGCTAGACTTAAAAAATAAATGTTAAGGATAGAGGCACATTTCTCAGATGTAATCCCCTCGCCTTTGTTCTGCCTTGTGCTACACAGGGATGTTTTCTACAGCAAAGGTCAGCATCTGTCTTAGAACTGACCAGTCCACATACAGAACAGTCTGGCTAGCTTTTGTTTGTTTGTTTAATGACATGACAGTGAGTTGATTCCAAACTGTTTTCATTAACAGCTCTGAATCTTGAGTGTCTTGAAAGGAGAATTATTACTGACTTTGCATCAACTGTTTTGAGATGTAATGTTGCTCATGACTAGTTATGATAGGAGTCCATAGTGTCTTTTGTCATCCAGATACAAATAGGGTCTATGTATTAATATGAGTGTTTGATGGTTCTCATCTCCTACTATTATTTGTTCTAGACTCTAAAGGGGATCCAGCAGAACTGTCTTCTGAAATGTGTGTTTTGTATTAGCAGCAGAGAGTTCTAAGAGTTTGGTTACCCCCATTCCATTCCCTCACCCAGGGCCTCTAATCCTCTTGAGTTGCTGTTACCAGAAGCCATGGGGTGTGGATGGGGCTGAAATCACTGCTGAGATCACTCGGGAGAGAACTCCAATAAGGCTTTCCACTGTGAGGTAGACTGTCTACTGAAGAGGGCACTGCAGCCCAGTGGGGGAAGGCCAAGGGCAGCAGATTTGGTGTGAGGTAGGTGTTTGAATGATCTGTTCATCCAGGGTAAAGCTTAAAGCTGCCAATTCTCCTTGAACCCTAAAAGACCCAAGGGAGTGGTACAGAATGAATGAGTGGAATCTTTCCTCACCAAAGGTGGAAGAATGGTGGGAAGACTAGGATGCTTCTACAGAGATTTTATAAAGGTGTTTCAAGAGGGAACCAACAGCCAGCATCCTGATTAAGACGCCCTGTGTAGGAGTCCCTGTGTTGTGCGTACTGGTAAGTACTCAGTGACCAACTAACCAAAAGTTTGGAGGTTTGTGTCCACCCAGAGGCACCTCAGAAGAAAGGCCTGGTGATTTAGTTCTTAAAATCAGCCATTGAAAACCCTATGGAGCACAGTTAGGCTCTGGCACACATGAGGTTGTCATGAGTTGGAATCTACTTGATGGCAACTGGCTTTTATGACTGTGTGTTCGGTGCTTTCACCACATGCAGCAGGATTCCTCCCTTACTGACCAAGTGCCAAGACCCAAGCCCACGGAGCTCACAGAGAAACATAACTGCCCACCTGAGTGGCCCAGGAGCCAGGTCAACCAGGCTGAGCACTTACTTATCTGGGGAGAGAAAGCTGCAGGAGACCACTGAGCAGCTAAATAAAGTGTGTTTCTGGATAACTGACTTGGTGGTTGTGACCATTAGTCCATCCTTATCCACAGTTTCACTTTCTGTGGTTTCAGTTACCCACAGTCAGCTGCAGTTTGAAAATGTTAAGTAAGTATGCAGCATGATGAAATCTCATGCTATCCCACTCCCTCCTTCATGTAACTTTTATTACAGTATATTGTTACAATTGTTCTATTTTCTTAGTAGTTGCTATTCACCTCTTACTCTGCCTAATTTATCAGATAAACTGTCACAGGTATGTATGTATAGGACAAAACAGGGTGTATGTAAGGTTTGATAATATCTGCGGTTTCAGTGGCTGAGGGGGTCTATGGTACTTAAAGGGAACCTGGTGAAATAGCGGTTAAGAGCTCGGCTTCTAATCAAAAGGTAAGCAGTCTGAATCCACTAACTGCTCCTTGAAAACCCTTGGGCCAGTTCTGCTCTGTCCTGTAGGGTCTCTATGAGTCAGAATAGGTTCATTGACAGTGAGTTTGTTTTCTTGGTTTTTGGTATAGTATTAAGAGGAAGCCCAAACGTATGGACACTGGCCTGCTGAGTGTGTGTCAGTAAAAAGGAACTCTTAGTTTTATAGGCTTAGCAAGTTGTCTCAGTCTCACACAGTAGCAACCAATGAGTTTAGCATCCTCACCTCCTCCATGACATACCAATAGCAATTTCTTGGGGGTGGAAATAGCAAGCACACCAACAACTCACATCTAATTTTCTGTTTTGGCTTTTCCACTTGTTTAGAAGAATAACAAAGTGTTCCCTGTACTTTCTTTAGGGACAGCTGGGTTGCTGTGATCATATCCTTTGTGCAATCAGTTGTAAAGTTTTGTCCCATTGTCAGTGCATACTTCCTGCCCTGTCACCAAGATCTAGAGAGAACATAGGTGGATACACATTTACAGCTAACTAAACCAAAAAACCAAGCTCGTTGCCATCAGGTCACTTCTGTCTCATGGTGACTTGTGTATGTCAGTAGAATTGTGCTCCATAGGGTTTTCAATGTGTGTTTTCAGTAGAACCATCAGGCCTTTCTTCCAAGGCACCTCTGGGTCAATTCAAATTGCTAGTCTCTTGTTGGCACAACCCAATGACTCCTAAGACCTGGAAATTCAGGAATTGAATGACAGTAGTGAAAGTATATATTTGCCTCATCACAGATGCAAATCCTGGTGGCATAGTGGGTTAAGTGCTACATCTGCTAACCAAAAGGTCAGCATTCAAATCTGCCGGGCACTCCTTGGAAACCATATGGGGTGCTTCTCCTCTGATCTCTAGGGTCGCTACGAGTAGGACCCGACTCAGTGGCAGTTGGTTTTTTATCCATTAGATCACAGCAAGAGGAGAACAACTTTGGAATTCTCCAGTGCACTGACTTTTCCTTACTTTCTGAGCAGCTTTATAGTTGTGATTTCTCTAAGGTTGTTTTGCTTGTCTGTGAGATCCATGGGAAAAAGGTGATCTGATTTTTATTTCAGATACACTGAAGTCAGTGGTTGCTATCACTTGGAATCGACTCAGTGGCAATGTTTATTTCTTTTGTCAGTGGCCCTGGGTCTGGCCCCTCCTCGTCCATTCTGCTCTTCGGCCTTATAACCATGGTAGCTGGTGAATTCTCCTCCTGCCTGGGTGCATACCTTCTTCACGTCCTTTGCTGATCAGGCGGTGGTCAGTGGGAAGAGCTGGCAGGAGACTGTCTTTTAGTCCCTTCATTGTTTCACTTTCCTTCCTGTCATCCTCATCACTGAAGCCTCTCCTTTCAGTAAGAACTCCTAGGATGGTCTGCAAGGCTCTGTTCTCAGTTGCCTGGCAGCAGTTCTCCTGGCTAAACAGGATCTCGTGGTTCCACCCTGTTGGCAGCGTCCAGACCCAGAGCTTTACCAATTGGTTTATGTATTCACTTCCTAGGGCTTTTCTAACAAATCACTGCAGATTGGGTGGCTTAAAACAATGGAAATTTGTTGTGTTCCAAGCCAGGAGACCAGAAGTTCAAAATCGAGTTATCGACAGAATTGGTTTATGCCAGAAATTTTCAGGGAGGAACTACCCCACGCCTCGCTCCTGCCTTGTGGTTCCTCTACCAGTCCGTGGTGACCCCTGTCTTCAGTCACTGTCTTCATCTTCACGTTGTCTTTTTCTCTGTGTCTGTGAGTTTTCTGTCTCCTCCAGGGACCTTCTCAATGTATTTATAATGACAGCCTCATTCTACCCTAATCCACTATGATCTGATTTCTGTTGTTACCTTAATTATATCTGCAAAGGCCCTAGTGCCAAATAAGGTCACATTCTGAGCTTCTAGGTGGATGTGAATATTTGGGGGAGGGGCACTAATTCAGCCTACTAATGTGAGAAGAACTTTTCAAACAAAAAGCATATAAAATGGGGGAGCCAGAATAGGGAAACCAAAGCAGAGAAGGCAACAAATTAGTTCTAGAGAGGTGGACGTATGCTAACACAGGGGTTTCCTAATCATTGGTGGCCTTACCGGGACACCAAACAGGCTCTCTGGGTGAGTACTTCAGCCTGGGCCACTGAGGTGGGGGATGGGGCAGGGCATGGAAATGTTGACCAGAGGCACCTGTGAGATGCCAGCAGTCCGTAAAGGCACTTTGTCAGCCCCATGGATTGTGAGAAAGCCTTGTACCTGTAAGTAGGGGGAGGATAGGGTTGAATGAGGAGACATTATTATGCTTGGCGACCAAGAAGCTGATTTGACACTTGGAAAAAAATAAATGAAATTGCTGAGGAACGAGGCATTGCTAATACTTCATAAATACCAGGAGAAATCATAGGCACAGCCCTCCTGCAGGTCAGAGTGAGGAGAGAGATCAGAAAAGGGTTCATGGTGGGTGCTTGAGTGGGTGGCTAAGAGTGGTGAGGCTTCCTCAGACAAGAGATGCAGGAAGGAACCGATGGTGGGTGGAGCGTGAAGACACATCTGGAAGCAGGAAAGGTGGTGGATTTGCAAACAGCTGAGAAAAAAGAGCACGTGGAGTCAAATAATAGTAGGTGAAGCCAGGCTCTGTTTTAACTGAGTTCTGTAGGTAGGAGGGGGCATGGAGGAGATTTTGAAACAAGAGCTGAGCTGTAGGCAGTCTGGTCGTAGGGTGAGCCTACTGTTCGATGCTTTATCATATGTCAGAGTGGTGGGTGATGATGGGGGATAATGCCTTTTTTTCATAATTGAAAGAGTTTTCAAATGAGGTGGACCTGGAATGTTGGGTAAGGAGAAGGAAGAAGGGATACTCCAGCTTGTGACAAAAACAGCTTAGATTCTACAGAGCAGTGAACCTTCCAAGACTCTGGAAAGCAGACCAGAATGTTGTTTGGAGACAAAGGGCATTGGTTTCTGCTTTATTCCCTCAAGGATGCAGTCTTAAACCAACAAACGAAAAAACTCATCACCATTAAGTCGACTCCAATTCATAGCAACATTATACAACAGAGTAGAACTGCCCCATAGAGTTTCCAAGGAGCAGCTGGTGTATTCCAGCTGTGGCCTTTTAGTTAGCAGCCTGAGCTCTTCACCGCTGTGCCAGCCAGACTCCAGTGTAGTCATACTAATGCAAAGTTTACTTAGAAAGATGAGGAAAAACTCCCTATTGTAAATAGTCCCTAATGGAGAAGCCCCACTTTCTTTAGTATCTTCACCACATGAAATTACTTGAACAAATTGAAAAGATACTGTAGTGTAAGTTATTTTCAAAAGCACAGCACATAGTCACCCTAAACATTGTTTGTTATCTGAAAGTCAGACTTAACTATATTTTTATGAGGCCGGGGATTGGTGGGTGAGACCACCAGGTGTCTGTTGGGTCGTCTTACTGTGGCAGTGATTGGCATGTTGCTGGGATGCTGGAAGCTGTACTCTTGTATTTCAAATCCCAGCAGGATTGCCTGTGGTGGAGAGGTTTCAGTGGAGATTCCAGACTGAGAAGAAAAACCTGGTGATCTACTTCCAAAAATCAGCCAATAAAAATCTTTTGAATCACAACAGAATGTTGTCTGACTCCCTGCAGGAAGACATCATGTTTGAAGAAGTAGAAGGCCAGTGAGACTTGGGAGGCCCTTAGTGACACAGATTGGCACAAGAGCCTCAGGATGAACTCAGATATGCCGGTGATTGTGTGACATGGGACTGAGCACCGTGTTGTTCTGTTTGTTGAATGTAAAGTTGCTGTGAGTTGGAGTCTACTTGACAGCAGCTAACAACAGCATTCTGGAGAGACTTGGTATCTTCTTTAAGTAAATCCAGAACTTATTAAACTTTACCTGGCTATAGTGGGGTCAAAGCCCATCAAAAACACTGCAGGCTCGCATGCCCATGACCATCTCATCCCTGTCTCCTACTCTGTTCTGCCACGTCTGCTCCCAAGGAAAAACACCACCTGTCCTCATACATCCTCATTCTGCGTGGGGTTCAACGGAAGCCTCTTGTCACCTTCATACTGTCCACTGGGACTTGGTTTCCCCTGCAGAGAAGTGCTGAATGGCTGAGAGGATGCTGTGAGTGTTCCCTTAAAGACAGTCCCTTCTCCTCTCAGACACATGTAGAGAGAGGCTGGGGCATCCACCCTGAAGACTGTAAGGTTGGGGTGCTAGAAAGGCCTCCTGAAAGGCTAAGGAAACTAGGGGGGCCCTTGAGAAATGTGGGACACCCCCCTCCAAAAGTCACTGAGTATTGCAGATGGTTAATATGCTTGGCTCCTAACCAAAAGGTTGGAGGTTGGAATCCAACCAGAGGTGCCTCCAAAGAAAGACTTGGAAACCTGCTTCCTGAAAATCCTGTGGAGCACAGCGCTGCTCTGACACATGTGGGATCACTCTAAGTGAATGGTTCTGCAGTCTGAATGCCTGCCACTTCCAGGCAGAGACGCCTGTGGGTTCTTGCTGCCAGAGGAAAACAACCAAAAATGCATTCAGAATTCAAATCCCCATTTCAAAGCACATTATTAAAGCAAGCTGTAACCCAAATATTTGTTGTGGTGTATGTAAGAGTTTTTCAGGCTAATGAAGAGAACGGAAAAAGTGAAACACCAATTAAAAAAAAAAGAAAAAAACAGAGCAAGGAATGTTGTTGGATGACTCTCCGGGAATTGCTTTGTGGCTATTTTTTTTTTTAATTTTCAGAAATAGAAGCTGTGGTGTGGAGGGAGAACTATCAAGGTAGTGGACTGGGAGCATCATTGGAGCATGTTTTTCCAATTTCAAGGACAGAGAGCTATTGCCCAGCTGAACATGATTTGAAACAAAAGGCAAGTCAGTGAGAAGTGTGGATACAAAGGACATGATGTCAAAATCCAGTGCAAATACCAGGAAAACCTAGTGGGGGCTCTTTGTAGGCAAGGGAAGTAGGCTGCCTTGAGACCACTGGTGAATATGGAGAGATTAGCCTCAGTCCTATTACCACTCTTTGTTTTACAGCTAGTGGAAGCTACTTATGCTCTCTTGTCAACTTTTATCCATTTCAAAGGGCATACCAATAAAATTTAAATGTCTAGAACACTTTCTGCCCAAGGGACTCTTTGTACTGACAGTTAATATTCTGTTGGCCTCAAAGGGAGCTGCAAAGATAAACCTTCCACTGAAATCTGACTCTCAATCTCATTCTCACTTTGACTCTCACAGACTGAGAATGTTTGGGTCCTTATATATTAACTCTGACCTTGATAGACTTCAAGGTAAAATCCAGACCATACCATTCTGCTTGAGCAATATTGAGTGTGTTCTTGTCTTTTTTTTCTTTTTTTTTTTAACTCCAGGTCTTTGCACATTTCAGTATTAATACCTCAATTTCTTCATCTTTGGTATTAGTGATAGGTGTATAAATTTGAGTAATAGTCATATTAACTGGTCTTCCTTTTAGGCATATGCCTATTATCCTATCACTGACAGCACTGTGTTTCTGGATAGACCTTGAAATGTTAAGAAAACTTAAATCCCCACAACTGGACAAATAACATCTTGATAAAGGGAGAAAAGATTGAAATTGTCAAAGATTTCTTTTTACTTGGATCCACAATCAACACTCATGGAAGCAACTAGTCAAGAAATCAAGCAACATACTGCATTGGGCAAATCTGCTGGAATTGAATAGGTCTGGAGCGTAAAGGTGTGCCCTGTGAAAGCTTTAAGTCAGTGGACTTGCAATTAAGGAAGCTGCCACTAGGGCGGCACCTGATGTTATGGTGGAATGAAACCTGCAGGCTGTCCCCACATATGGCTATTTATGCATCTGGCTAAGTGTCTGCTTATGCTTCTTTTTCTATAAACATCACATTTCTATAAACATCACATTGATGTTGGTATTTCTATATACCGCTAATAACAATAAATGATTTTAAGCATTGTTTATTTTATGAGCAATATCCTTTAGAGTAAGCGTTGAAGTATACTTGGGCTAAGCATCAGTGGTTTGTCTTCAGTACGCGTATTACTAATGATGGCTTTTCATATTTTGTTGCAAGAACAGAGTTGACTTCTCAGTTGCATGGTGAATATTAGAAAATAACATATGGGAACAGTCTTGGTGTGTTTGGGGCTTTGTACCAAACGTGCTCTTACTTCTGTTTGAAAGTTGTTGTGGAAGATGCTTCCCAATTTCCAAGCTCTTCTTTTATTCTAAGGGGTCCTGGTAGTGCAGTGTTGAGCACTCAGCTGCTAAGTGGAAGGCTGACTGTTTGAACCTAACAGACACTCCACAGTAAAAAGAAGTGGCAGTCTGCTTCTGTAAAGATTTATAGCCTTGAAAACCCCACAGAACAGTTCTGCTGTGTCTGTGAGGTGGCTATGACTCAGAAGTGATTCAGTGACAATGGGTTCTTTGATCTTACAAGGCTCCTCTCTCACTTTTTTTTATTATGATTGAATGAAAATGTACATTCCCCTGTAAATTTGCATGCCCACCTATATGCAGCTCCCACTGATCTCCCTGCCTGGTGACAGCACACTCTTCCTCTCTGCTCCATACATGTCTTATCCTCCCAACAGTCTCGTATCCCCTCCTCTCCACCCACTCCCCTTCCTCCAGTAAGAGGTCAACAGTACGACATCCTATAGATGCATAGAACCATAAAGTGCACATATATGGTCATTCTGTCACCAAGTCCAATCCATTCCTGTGTGAGAGTTGACCTCCATTGTAATTTATGGATGGGGACAGCATCAGGGCCAGAGGCCCCGCTCCCAGGGGAACTCAAAGGCCCCGTGGACCATCAGTTGCAGTCTTTTAATGGAGATCTCAGGGTGCACCACTTTTTATTCTTGTGTTGCCAGTGAGATGCAACTTTGTGAGCTTCATCATGGCTATCACTGGTGATGGCCAGGCGCCATCCAGTTCTACCGGTCACATGTTGATATAGTCACCCACTCATATGGATCTGTCGGTCTTCTGAGTTCTCTATCCTTCATGTTGTTTTGTTCCTTGGTGATTGCCTGTTCCTGTTGAGTTGGGACCGTTTGCTGTACCCTCAGATGGCAGTTTGGCAGCTTTTAAGACCCCAGATGCCACTCACCAATGTAGGGTGCAGAGGGCTCCCTTAGTAAACAGCTAGTTGTGCCAATTGGCCTCAATTCCCCTGAGAGCATGGTCTCCGGGCCCCTGCCCCACCTACTCTATCCTAGCATTATTGGGTTAAGATGGGAGGAGTAATCATGTTATGTTGAAGTCCAGTTAATATTGATCTTCTTTCTAATGTGTGCTGTCCTGTATTTCATGCAACCACATTCCTATCAACTACCTAATCTAAACTGTCCCAACCTTGTGCTCTCTCCCTCCCCACCCTTGCCGCTGTCAGAGTCTTCTTCTATGCATGAGTCTGTTTTTAAGTTCTTATCGTAGGGCTCTCATACAATATTTGTCCTTTTGTCGCTGACTGCTTTTGCTCAACATAATGTCCTCCAATTGAAACCAGATTATGAGATGTTTCCTGCTATCATCGTTGTTCTTTATCATTGCATAGTGTTCCATTGAGTATATATACCATAGTTTACCTATCCATTCCTCTGTTGTTGGCCATCTGAGTTGAGTCCGTCTTTTTGCTATTGTGGACTGTGCTGTGATAAACATTTGTGTACATGTATCAGTTGGTGTGAATGGCCTTGTTTCTGAAGGATATATTTCGAGCAGTGGAATTACTGGGTCAAATGGTATATCTATATCCAGCATTTTAAGGAAACACCAGATTGCTTTCCAAAGAGGTTGCACCATTTTGCAATTCCACCAGCAGTGTAGAGTTCCAATTTCTCCACAGCCTCTCCAGAACTTGTTGTTTGGTGTTTTTTGGATCATGGCCAACCTTGTTGTGGTGAGATGGTATCTCATTGTAGTTTTGATTTGAATTTCTTTAATAGCTAATGATCGTGAACACGTCCTTATGTGTTTTTTGGATGCCTGAATCTCCTCTTTAGAGAAGTGTGTGCCCATCTCCATTACCCATTGCTTAATTGGATGATTTATCTTTTTCTGATAGATATTTTGTAGTACCTTATAGAGTATGGAGATCAGGCATCGGTCTGACATACAGTTGCCAAATATTTTTTCCCATTCTGTAGGTAGCCTTTTAATTCTATTAATAAAGTCTTTGGATGAGTAAAAGTATTTGATTCTTAGTTCCATTTTATCTATTTTCTCTTCTGTTGTTTGTGGTTTGTTTGACAGATTTTGAAGTCTGCCTATGTTGTGTATTAAACTTTCCATTGTTGTTCCTGCTTTTTCTTGGACGAGCTTTATCATTTTAGATTTGATATTTAGGTCTTTTATCCAGTTTGAGTTGGTTTTTGTATGAGGTATAAGACATGGGTCTTGTTTCAATTTATTGCAGGTGGATATCCAATTTAGCCAACATCCTTTGTTCAAGAGATTGTTTTTACCCCAGTTTAATGTCTTAGGGCCTTTGTCGAATATCAACTATTCCTAAGAAGATGTTGTCATCTCTGTGGTCTGAATTCTGTTCCACTGATCTGTCTGTCTCTTTGTACCAGTACCAGGCTGTTTTTACTACTGTGGTGGTGTAATCGGTTCTAAAATCAGGTAGTGAGAAGCCTCCCAGTGTGCTATTTCTTCTTTAGTAGTGCTTTACTTACCTGGGGCTTCTTCTCTTTCCAAACAAAGTTGGTGATTTGCTTCTCCATCTCATTAAAAAATGTCAATGACTATTAAGAATCAAACACTTTTGCTCATCCGAAGATTTTATTAATAGAATTAAAAGAACACCTACAGAATGGGAAAAAATATCTGGCAACTCTATGTCAGACCGATGCCTGATCTCCATAATCTGTAAGATACTACAAAATATCAACAAGAAGAAGACAAATCATCCAATTAAGCGATGGGCAAAGGAGATGGACAGACATTTCACTAAAAAAGAGATCCAGGCAGCCAAAAAACACATGCAGACATGTTCGTGATCTTTAGTTATTAAAGAAATTCAAATCAAGATGACAATGAGATACCATCTCACCCCAACAAGGTTGGCCATGATCCAAAAAACACAAAACAACAAATGCTGGAGAGGCTGTGGAGAAAGTGGAACCCTCCTACACTGTTGGTGGGGTTGCAAAATGGTCCAACCTCTTTGGAAGGCAATCTGGCACTTCCTTAAAGAAATGGATATTGATATACCATTTGACCCAGTAATTCCACTACTTGGAATATATCCTACAGAATCAAGGCCTTTCACACCAATGGACACATGCACCAGAATGTTTATCGCAGCACAGTCCACGATAGCAAAGAGATGGAATCAACCCAGATGGCCAACAACAGAAGAATGGATTGGTAAACTATGTTATATATACTCAATGGAGCACTACACAATGATAAAGAACAACGATGACTCCAGGAAAAATCTCATGACCTGGTTTCAACTGGAAGACATTATGTGAAAGCAGTCAGCGACAAAAGGACAAATACTGTATGAGACCTCTACAATAAGATCTCAAAAACAGACTTGTGCATAGAAGAAAACACTCTTTGACAGCTGCAAGGGAGGGGAGGGAGGGAAGGAGGGGAGAGGGTTTAGATTAGATAGTTGCTAGGTATCTCGTTGGGTGAAATTGGTGACAGCACACATTAGAAACAAGAACAATATTAAGTGGACTTAAACATAACATGAGTACTCCTTCCATTTTAACCCAATATTGCAAGGATAGAGTAGCTGGGGTGGGGGGTGGGGGACCATGCTCTTAGGTGAAAGCGAGACCAATTGGCACAACTATCGTTTTGCTAAGAGAGCTCTCTGCACCCCACGTTGGTGAGTGGCGTCTGGGGTCTTAAAAGCTGCCAAGCTGCCATCCGAGGGCACAGCAAGTGGTCCTAACTCAGCAGGAATGAATGCTCACCGAGGACCAAAATGACATGGGGGAAAGACAACCCAGAAGACGAAGAGACCCACAGCAGTGGGTGCCTACATCGACTTGGGACCGGAAGAACCGGATGGTGCCCGGCCACCACCAGTGATAGCCATGATGGAGCTCACAGAGAGGAGTCTCACTGGCAACACAAGAATAAAATGGGGTGTTCCCTGAGATCCCCATTAAAAGACCTCAATTGATGGTCCAGTGGTTTCAGGGTTCCCCTGGGAGCATGGCCCCTCGCCCTGATGCTGCCCTTGACCATAAATCATAACGAAGGTCCACGCTTCTGATAGGAATGTATTGGACTTGGCGATGCAGAGTGACCATATATTGGATGCACTTTATGGTTCTATACATCTATAGGAGGTCATCCTGCTGACTTCTGGCTGGAGGAAAGAGAGTGGGTGAAGAGGAAGGAAAAAAGAGACTGTTGGGAGAATTAGACATGTATGGAGCAGTGAGGAATAGTGTGCTGTCATCGGGCAGGGAGAGCAGTGGAAGCTGCATATAGGTGGGTATGTAAATTTATACAGGAATGTACATTTTCACTCAGTTATATTAAATAAAAAAAATTTAAAAAATGTGGATGGAATTTGTATTGGGATTGCATTATATAAGTAGATTGTTTTGGGCAAAACAGACATTTTCAAAATGTTAAGCCTTCCTATCCATAAGCATGGTAGGTTTCTCCATTTATGTAAGTCTCTCTTAGTTTCATGGAGTAAGGACTTGTATTTCTCTTTTAAAAGTCTGTTATTTCTCTGGTTAGATTTATTCCTAGGTACTTTTATTTTCTTAAGGGTTAGAGTAAATGGTATTGATTTGGTAATTTCTTCCTTAATAATCATGTTGTTGGTATAAAGGAATCCTACTGATTTACTTATGTTTATCTTGTATTCTGAGACTTTGCTAAACTCTTCTATCAGTTTGAGTAGTTTACTTATGAATTCTTAGGATGCTCTGCATATACAATCATATCATCTACAAATAGGGAGATTTTTACTTCTTCTTTGCTGATGCAGATGCTCTTTATTTCTTTGTCTTGCCTAAGTACTCTGGCTAGAACTTCTAGTACAATGTTGAGTAGGATAGGTGAGAGTGGGCACCCTTGTCTGGTTCCTGTTCTCACGGGAAACTGTTTCAGTCTCTCTCCATTCACGATGATGTAAGCAGTTGGCTTTGTGTAAATGGCCCTTATTGCATTGAGGAATTGGCCGTCTGTTCCTATTTGGATGAGAGTTTTTAGCATGAATGAGTGTTGGACTTTATCAAATGCCTTTTGTGCATCAACAAACAAAATTAGGTGATTCTTGCCTTTTTTTTGAGTCGGATCCGACTCGACGGCACTTGGCTGCCTTTTTTTTCATTTATATGTTTGATCCCATTAATTGTTTTTCTGATGTTGAACCAGCCTTGCATCCCTGATATGAAGCCAACTTGGTCATGATGGATTATTTTTTTGATATATATTTGTATTCTATTTGCAAGAATTTTGTTGAAGATTTTTGCATCTAGATTCATGAGTGATACTGGTCTGTAGTTCTCCTTTTTTTGTTGGGTCTTTTCCTGGCATTTTTACCAGGGTTATGCTGGCTTCATAGAATGAATTTGGGGTATTCCATCCCTTTCTATACTGTGAAATAGTCTCCATAGTATTGGAGCTAACTCTTCTCTAAAAGTTTGGTAGAATTCTGTGGTGAAGCCATCTGGGCCCAGGGTTTTTTTTTGTTGGTAGTTTTTTGATGACTTTTTCAATCTCTTTGTGTTGAGTTTATTAAATTGTTCTGCTTCACCTTGTGATTATTTTGGTAGGTGATATGAATCAAGGAATTTGTCCATTTCCTCTAGATTTTCAAATTCGTTAGAGTATAGTCTTTCATAGTACTCTGTTATGATATTTTAGATTTCTGTTGGATCTGTTATGATGACTCCCCTCACATTTCTTATTTAGGTTATTTGTTTCCTTTCTTGTTTTTCTTTAGTAAGTTTAACCAATGCTGTGTCAGTTTCGTTGATCTTTTCAAAAGAGCAGCTTTTGGTCTTTTCAGTTTTTTCAGTTGGTCTTCTATACTTCATTTAGTTCTGCTCTAATCCTTGTGATCTGTTTTCTTCTGGTGCCTAAGGGGTTCTTTGGCTGTTCTGTCTCTACTTGTTCAAGCTGTAGGGTCTGTTCTTTGATTTGGTTTCTTTCTTCTTTCCAGATGTGTGCATTTATGGCGATAAACTGACCTTTCAGCACTGCTTTGGCTGTATCCCATAGGTTTTAGTAGAAATTATTTTTTTCTCATTGGAATCCATAAATTTCTTTATTTCATCCTTGATTTCTTCTATAACCCATGGCTTTTTGAGCAAGATGTTCAGTTTCCATAAGTTCCACTTTCTATGTTTTGTCTGCTACTGATTTTGACTTTTGTGGCTTTATGATCTGAGAAGATGCTTTGCACTATTTTATTGGTATGGATTTTGTTGAAAATTGCTTTATGTCTTAACATATGGTTCTATTCTGAAGTACATTCCATGTGCACTGGAGAAGAAGGCGTAGTTGTCCACTGATGGATAGAAAGTTCTTATATTTCAATGAGGTCTAGTTGGTTAATTGTGGCAATAAAGTCTTCTGTGTTTTTATTGAGCTTTTTTTCTAGACAATCTGTCCAATATTGAGAGTGGAGTGTTGAAGTCACCCACTATTATTACAGAGTGATCTATTTATTTTTTGAGTGTAGTCATTGTTTCTTCAATGTATTTAGGTGCTCTAATATCAGGTACATAAATATTTATTGTTGTTAAATCCTGTTTGTGTATTGAACCATTCAGCAATAAATAGTGTCCATCCTTGTCCATGATGGGGGATTTTACATTAAAATCTGTTTTATCTGAGATTGTAATTGCCACACTTGCTTTTCTTTGTTCATTGTTAGCTTGATACATATTTTTCCATCTTTTAATTTTCAGTTTGTTCCTGTCTTTAAGTCTAAGGTGAGTTTCTTGTAGACAACATGTGAATGGGTCGTGTCTTTTGATCCAAGATGTCACTCCCTGCCTCTTTACTGGAGCGGTCAGTTCATTCACATTCAATGTGATTATGGATAGGTATGTGTTCAGTGCTGCCATTGTGATATGCTTATTTTTGTGTTGATGTTTTCTCAGTTCTTATTATTCTGTTCTGGGACATCCTTGTTTTGTCAGTTGATTTTTCACCTTTTTCAGGGTTCATTTTGCAATTGTTGAGACTCCTGTATTATGTATCTTGATTTGATATATTGCATCTTTATTGTGATTTATGGCTGCCCATATGATCCTTCTTAATAAACTATACAAACCAGATTTTAATTACTACAGTCTTAATAACTTCATCTCCATCTGGAAGGACTGTAACAACTGTAGTACATCCCTCTTTTTAAAATGATGACATCATATTTTTCATGATATGATCCCTGGATCATTTCTTCCGCTATTATAGCTTTGATTGAGTTTGGAGCCTTCCCTATCTGAGTAGTATTCTGGGTGATGTGTTGTGCATTTGTTTCTAAAATATAAAGTTGGTGGTTTTGTTCTAAGCCAAGAGATTCTTTCAGTATTTCTTGTAGCTTTGGTTTCATTTTTACAAAATCTGTGAATTTCTTTTATGTGCGAATGTCTTGATTTGATTTACATATTTGAAAGATTGTTTTGCAGGATATATAATTCTTGGTTGGAAGTTCTTTTCCTTCAAGGCTTTGAATATGTCATGCTACTGTCTCCGTGCCAGCATTGTTTCTGCTGAGAAATCTGACAGAAGCCTATAGGGTTTCCCTCTGAATGTTAGGTTTGCTTTGAGTCTTGCTGCCTTTAAGAGTTTCTGTTTCTGTTTCATTTTGTTAAGCTTGATTATAATATGTCTTGGAGTCTTTCTTTTGAGATCTGTGTTGAGTGGCATTCGATATGTATCTTGGATATCTGTATTCTCTTCTTTCATAATTTCTGGGAAGTTTTCTTTCAGCAGCTCAGCAACAATATTGTCAGTGTTCTCAGGTGTCTCGCTGTGTTCAGGAACTCCAATTAATCATAGATTGTTCCTCTTAATGGAGTACCACATGCTTCTTCATTTTTCTTGTTTCTTTTTTCTGATTTCTCCTCATAGATGCTGGAGTCAGTAGTTCTGTCTTCCAAATCAGGAAATTTCTTTTCCATTTGTTCCATTCTGTTTTCTTGATTTCAATTGAATTTTCTGTGTGTTTGATTCTGTTCTTGATCTGTTGGATTTCAGAATCCTGTGTTCCATCAGATCCAACAGTTTGCTTAATTTTTCATTTTGCTCTGCTGCTTTTTGTATAAGATCTAAGCTAGCCAAAGAGGGCTCTCTATATAATCTGTTTGTATTCATCTTCTGATAGTTTCAGAAAAGCTTCTTCATCTAGGAAATTCTGAGGTAGTTTCTTTTGGGGCCTTCTGAAGCCATGGGTGATTTCTTGGTTATGGTTTTCTCCTGAGTTTGTTGCTTTTGGGGCATCATGTGAGTCAGTAGAGGCTTAGAGAGATGCTGTGATGATGGACCACAGTTGTTTCTCTAGGCTGTCTTAAAATGAGAGGTAAAAAGTATCTGACAGCTTCCAAAGTCAGTCAGGTTTTCAGGTGTATAGGTCCCTCTTCCCAGCTGGCAAAGTAGGCACCGCTATATCAGACCCTTGATGTTATAAACTAGCTCAAAATACAGAAAGGCTATTGCCCTCCTGGCCTCTGCTGTCAGGCCCCAACTGTGGGTGACAGTGTGTAGAATGCTGCTTTTCTGCCAGAAAAGCATTCTCTTCTGGGCAGTCGCAGCCTCCCCCCTGAGAAATTATGTCCAGCTGAGGCTTCTGTATGGGTATATCTGCATCCCAGTGGAACAAGATGGTGTCTCGCACTAGCTCACTACCTGGCTGGATCAAGATGGTGTCCTGCAAAAGCTGACCACCTGGCTGGGTCCAGGCTACTCTATGGTGGAGTGAGAAAGAGAAGCCATAAATGCCAAGATGCACAGAGTCCGAAGCTGGGCTCTCAAAATATGTAGTTTCACTTGCTAATCCCACCAGCAGAGTGTCTGAGATTAGCGGTTAGTCAAGTCCCAGCTGCACCTGCTGGCTAAGACAGTGAAAAAATATTAAAATGGTGAGTTGTCTTCAGTCCATGCAAGCCCACACACGCCAAGAGTGGAGATGGTGAAAGAGAAGAGGTTTTGCATTCAGTGGTATGAAATCCAAATTAACAGCCTGATTTCATGTCCTGGGGCTCACTAGGTGTCTGGAAGGCTCCATTTAATTATCAATTCTGGTCTTAGTTTCCAGAAGGATTTAGAAAGACGTGTGTTTAGTCTGCCATCTTGACTCTGCCCCCTACATTTTGAGAAGGAGCTTGGCTATTGAACTTTGTATTACAAAGAACTTAGTTTTAAGTTGTGGAAGAGGAGTTGTCAGGTAAGATGTGTAGAAAACAACCTCTGTGGTCCTCAGAACATGTGTGATGACCTCTTTCTCGTCCACAGGGTGTCACTAACTCATTCTCCCCTTTAAAACATTGTTGTTGTCATTATTAGATGCTGTTCAGTTGGTTCTGACTCACAGGTACTGTAAACACAACAAAGTGAAATACTACCCAGTCCTGTGCCATTCCCACAGTCACTGACTGTGCGTGAGCCAGTTGTCACAGCTGTGTGTCAGTCCATCTCATTGTGGTTCTTCGTCTTTCTCACTGACCCTCTACCAAGCATGATGTTCTTCTCTAGGGACTGGTCCCTCCTGATAACATGTCCAAAATACATGAGACAAAGTCTTGCCATCCTTACCTTTCTGGCTGTACTTGTTCCAAGACAGATATTTTGTTGCTTTAGCAGTCCATGGTATATTGAATATTCTTGACAACACAATAATTCAAAGCCATCATGTCTTCTTCAGTCTTCCCTATTCCTTTGCTTTCACGTGAATATGAGGTAACTGAAAATACCATGGCCTGGGTCAGGCATGTCTTAGTCCTTAAGGTGATGTCTTTTCTTTTTAACACCTTCAGGAGGTCTTTTTCAGCAGCTTTGCCTAATGCAGTCCGTTGTCTGATTTCTTGACTAGCTACTTCCATTAGTATTAAGTATGTATCCAAGTAAAATGAAACTGTTGACAATTTCAATCTTTTCGCTCTTTATCAGGATGTCATTTGTTTGTCCAGTTGTAAGGATGTAAGCTTTCTTTATGCTGAAGAACATTTCAAGTTCTATTCGGAAATGCAGTGCTGTCAGTGATAGGATAATATCTATATGCCTCTAAGGAAGACCAGCACCAATCATTAATATCAAAGATGAAGAAAGTAAAATATTATACTGAAATGTGTAGACACTTGGAGCTAGTAAACCAAAAGATAAGAACACACTTAGCATTTCTCAAGCTGAAAGAACTGAAGAAAAAATTCAAGCCTTGAGTTGCTGTATTGAAAGATTCTGTAGGAAACCATTGAATAATGCAGAAAACACCAAAAGGGGATAAAAGAAATACACAGAGTCACTGTACCAAAAAGACTTGGTTATTGTTCAGCCATTTCAGGATATAGCACGTGATCAAGAACTGATGGTTCTGAGGAAGGAAGTCCAAGCTACGCTGAAATCATTGGCAAAAAACAAGTCTCCAGGAAATGACAGAACACCAACTCAGATGTTTCAACAAATGGATGCAGCACTGGAGCTCACTCATTTGTGCCAAGCTGTTTGGAAAACAGCTACCTTGCCAACCAAGTAGAAGAGAGCCATATTTGTACCCATTCCAAAGGAAGATGATCCAACAGAATAAAGAAATTATTGAACAGTATCATTAATATCACATATAAATAAACTTCTGTTAGAAATAATTTGAAAATGGATGCAGCAGTACATTGACTTGTAACTGTCAAAGAGACTCAAGCCAGATTCAGAAGAGAATGTGGAATGAAGAATATCATTGATTGCTGATAATCAGATGGCTCTTGACTGAAAGCAGAGAATATCAGACAGATGTTTACTCATGAAAAGGCATAGTCTGTGTGAATCATAACAAGTTATGGATAACATTATGAAGAATGTGAATTTCAGAACATTTAATTGTGCTGATAAGGAACCAGTGCATAGACCAAGGGGTAGCTTTTCAGACAAAATAAGGGGATACTGTGTGCTTGAAAATCAGGAAAGGTGTGTGTCAGGGTTGTAACTTTTCATTATAGTTTTCCAGTCTATATGCTGAGCAAATAACCGTAGAAGCTGGGCTATATGAAGAACTCTGCTCCAGAATTGAAGGAAAACTAATTAACAGCCTTCAGTAGGCAGATGACACTACCTTGCCTGCTGATTTTAAGAGAACTTGAGGCATTTACTGATGAAAATCATAGACTACAGTTTTCAGTATGGATTACACATCAACATAAAGAAAACAAAAATCCTTGCAACTGAACTAATAAGCAACACCTAGAATAAAAGCCCCTCTTGTCTTCAAGTTAATCAAAAGAGACTTTATCCTGGATGGCCTGACCTATCTGACCCTTTAAAAGAGGATCTAGAAATCAGCAAGATGCTCTTGCTGGCTTAGAAGCAACTAACTGCCTTGTTGTGAGAGGGCTGCATGACTAGTACCTAAGGGAGACTTCTAGGAGCTGGTAATGACCTTCAGATGACAGCCATCAAGAAAATAGGAACTACAGTCCTACAACTGTGAGGAACTGAAACCTGCCAACAACCTAAAGATGGGAACACAGTCTGCCAAATGCCTGAGTTCATCAGCTTTGTGAGACTCTGAGCAGGGTATTCACCTACACTGTGTCTGGATTTTTGACTTACAGAAACTATGACATAATAAAATGGTGTTGTTCTGAGCTGTGAAGTTTGGGGCAAATTATTATGCAGCAATGAAAAATTAATATAAACCACATGACTGAAGTTTACAGCCTTGGAATAGGTATAAAAATAAAACTTAGAACATTGAGGGCATTTCCTAAATTAAATATAACATTAAATGTAATATAAGGAGATGTTAATAGATGCGCCTTGAGGAAAGGAAAAACTTTTGCTATAGATCTGACTGCTCATATTAGACAGCAAGCCTTTGTTCTACTGGGGAAAGAGTTTCTTTAGTTGTAAGCCAACAGAAGTCAACTGCTAACGTGAGCCAAATATAACTTAAGAAAATGCTACATGAGGTTGGTGAATCAGGGAGAAGGCTGAAGAAACAATCTCAGGATGGACCGAAGCCTGGAAATTCCTGGGGTCTCACTACCAACAAAAACCTTGATGGTTCCATGCCACCAAATGAAAGTGTCTCATCTGTGCTTACCCGCTTGGTCTTGCTATTATCATGTAACTGCTAGAAGTTTGAAGTCTCAGCAAAGCCTGGGTGACCTGGCACTTAGCCACCCGAAAGCAGGACACCTTAATTAACAGACTCACCAAGATTCCTATGTTGAGAGAAAGTTAATTCCTCCAAAAACTGTCATACAGAAGGAGGGAGAATAGATGGTAGACCACCCAAATGCAAAGGAAGGGTACTAAAGTACGATGAACTTACAAATTTGGGCATAGCGACAGAGCCCTCCCCCTTTGTGTCTAGGTGTTAGAACAAAGGGGAGATTACTCGCTAAGAAAAGGTAAAGAATTTTGAACCTGTATGCTCCCTAGTGGTGCAGTGGTTAAGGGCTGTGTCTACTAACCAGAAGGTTGGTAGTTCGAATCCACCAGCCACTCCTTCGCAATGCTGTAGAGCAGTTCACCTCTGCTCTGTAGGGTCACTATGAGTCAAAATTGACAGCAACAGTTTTTTTTTTTTAAGCTCTAAAGGAAGGAGCTTCAGTGGGTGACACAGTGATTAAGCACTCGGCTGCTAACCGAATGGTCAGTAGTTTAATCCCACCAGCTGCCCTGTGGGAGAAAGATGTGTCAGTCTGTTTCTGTAAAGATTTATAGCCTTGGAAACCCTATGAAGCAGTACTAACTTGCCCTACAAAGTTGCTATGAGTCAGAATCAACTTTAGAGCAATGGATTTTTGAGCTCTAAAGGGGTCCTTGGGTGGGGCAAATGGTTTACTTTCAACTATTGCAATTCAGAACAACCCAGCAGTGCCACAGAAGAAAGATCTGGTGATCTGCTGTCGTGACGATTATACAAAGTAAACAGCTGCAACACACGGGGTAACCATCAGCTGGAATCAACTCATTGGCAATGTTTTTTTTTTAGGTTTATATTCAAAGGGAGTCCCTGGATAATGCAAATGGTTGATGTTCTCAGCTGCTAACTAAAATGTGGTAGTTCAAGTTCACTCAGAAACTCTTTGGACGGTGCTTGGATCTACTTCCCCAAAATTAGCCACTGAAAAACTACAAAGTACAGTTCTATTCTGACACACATGTGGTTGCTATGAATTGGAATCGACTCAGTGGCCACTGGTACCGTATAAGCTCCAAAACTTCAGAAAGGAAGAAAGAGGAGTTCAGACGGAATGTGAGTGAGGAGAGAGTGGAACTGCGGAGACGGTAAAGGCTGTGCACTGTGACCCTCCCTTGTGAAGCCCAAGATTTGTAGCAGTTTGGATGCCCAGAGTGATGAGGAAGCAAGTCTTATGCAGATGGGCTAGATCCTGGCTCAGGAAAGCTTGGTCCCTGGGAGGTGGCAGAAGTTGGGGAAGAACTTTGATCCTTCACAAACTATGGAATTGACTGGGATCTGAGCCAATTATAGGAGTCTGGGAGGGTGCAAATGGTGGAGTGTTGGGCTACTAACCGAAAGGTTGGCAGTTCAAAGCCAACCAGAGGCATCTCAGAGGAAAGACTTAGAGATCTGCTTCCAAAAAGTCACAGCCATGAAAACCATATGGAGTGCAGTTCTACTCTGGAACACATGGGGTCGCCATGAGTCAGAGTCATCTCTGGGGCAACTGATTTGGTTTTGGTTTAAGCTAATTATACCCTTAAGGTAAAATGGGCTCCCAGCTGCAGGTTAAGCACCACAGGTAGCCAGATAAAAAAACCCAGAAAAGCCACTGCCATCGAGTTGGGTCTGGCTCATAGTGACCCTAGAGGTTAGAATAGAACTGCCCCATAGAGTTTCCAAGGAACATCTGGCAGATTTTAGCTGCTGACCTTTTGGTTAGCAGACATAGCACTTACCCCACTATGCCACCAGGGTATACAAATAGTGTATTTTAAAATACAAATAGTGTATTTTAAATCTCCTTTTTGGAAACTCAATAAAATAGCATGTTGAAAGTTTTAATCTGTACTTTGTTTGGGTGTTGCTGCTCGATGTTGTGAAATTTATCTCAGAGACCTGTATATGACTGCTTACGTTTATTTCATTCAGTAAGTCATCATTACATGTTGCACTCAACAGTTATAGTTGCAGTTTTGTTCCTATAATATGTGTGTACAGTCATTAGAAAATGATCTGACCAAACGCTTTTGACTTTAGTGTGCCTTGTTATATATTCTCATGGATTGTTGCATCGTGTTGGTGCCCATAGTTCTTTGATTTTGATGTATTTCATCTAGAGTAACTAAATGTGGAGATTTTAATATAATGTTCAGCTGTTCATTCAAATAATATTGCTGTGCCAGCCACCATTCTAAGCACTTTGGGTGTACATCACATATCCAAAGAAACTAAGATAATGTCCCATGTCCCATGTCCCATAGAGGGTGCATGCAGCGTGCGCGCACACACACACACACACACACACACACAGTCATACACACATTCTGAGATACTCACATATAAGTTCTAAGAAGTTTTGTAATTTTTTTCTCTTTGTTGCACTTTAGATAAAGGTTTACAGAGCAAATTAGTTTCTCATTAAACACATATTGTTATGTGACATTTGTTACAAACCCCATGACATGTCAACACACTTCCCTTCTTGACCTTGAGTTCCCCATTATGAGCTTTCCTGTCCCCTTCTTCCTTCTCATCCTTGCCCCTGGGAGAGTGTGCCCATTTGGTCTTGTTTAATTTTATGGGCATGCCTCGTCTTTGGCTGGAATGACTTCAGTACTCAGCTGAAAGGATGTCTGGGAACCACACTAATGGGGTTTCTGCAGGCTCTTTCAAACCAGTAAGTCTGGTCTTTTTAAATTAGAATTTTGTTCTACAGTTTTCTCCAGCTTTGTCTGGGATCCTCTGTTGTGATCGCTGTCGTAGTGGTTGGTGCTAGTGGCTGGGCACCTTCCATTTGTTCTGGACTTCGTTTGCTAGATATCGTGGTAATTGTGGTCCATTAGTCCTTTGTACTAATCTTTCCCTTGTGTCTTTGATTTTCTTTGTTCTTCCTTGCTCCAGATAAGGTAAGACCAATGATGTATCTTAGATAACCACTTACAAGCTCTTAAGACCCCAGATGCTACCTACCAAAGTAGAATGTAGAACATTATCATCATGAGCTGTGTTATGCCAGTTGAGCTAGATGTCCCCTGAGATCATAGTCCCCAGGCCTTGACCCAGTAATTTGATCCATCAGGGAATTTGAATACAGCTATGGATCTTCCATGACCTTGCCTTGGTCAAGTTGTACTGATGAAATCCTGAAATTTTAAAAAAACTTGAATGGCTTAGTTTCAGACTTCAGACAAAGACTCTTCCCCACCCCCACTATTCTTTCCAGGATTTCCAAGGGTGACTCGAAAAGACAGATTAAAATATCATAGTGAAGTGTGCAAAGAACTGGAGTAAGCAAACCAATAGAGAAGAACACACTTGATGCTTCTCAAGTTGAAAGAGCTGAAGGAAAATTCAATCTTGAATTGCTCTACTAAAAGATTCTACAGGCAAAATATTGGATGACACAGGAAGCATCAAAAGAAGATGGAAAGAATACACAGAGTGTCTGTATCTAAAAGAACTGGTTACCATTTTAGGAGTTGAGATGTGATCAAGAATGGATGGTACTGAAGGAAGAAGTCCAAGCTACACTGAAGGCATTGGTGAAAAACAAGGCTCCAGGAACTGGTAGAATATAACAGGTGAGATGTTTCAGCCAACAGATGTAGCTAGAAGTGGTCAGTCATCTACACCAAGAAATTTGGAAGACAGCTACCAGGCCAACCAACTGGGCGAGAACCATATTTATGCCCTGATCCAACAGAATGTGGAAATGATTGAATAATATCATGACTAGATGCAGTGAAGATTTTGCTAAAGATCCTTGAAAAATGGTTGTAGTGGCATGCCAACAGGAACTACCAGAGATTCAAGCCAGATTCAGAAGAGAACATGGAATGAGGGATATGGCTGCTGAAGACAAATGGATCCTGACTGAAAGCAGAGACTAGCAGAAAGATATTTATCTGTGTTTTATTGACTCTTCAAAGGCATTTGACTCTGCAGATCATAACAAATTATAGAAAACATTGCAAAGAATGTGAATTTCCAAACACTTAATTGTGCTCGTGGGGACAATCATGAGGACCTATACATAGACAAAGGGGCAATCATTTGAATAGAACAGGGGAGTGCTGTGTGGTTTCACGTTAGGAAAATGTGCATCAGGATTCTATCCTTTCGCTGTACTTCCTTTAACATGCTTGCTGAGCATTATTCAGAAAAGCCGGACTATATGAAGAACATGACATTGGCATTGCTGGAAGACACATTAACAACTGCAGTATGCAGATAACAATCCTTGTTTGTTGAAACTGAAGAGCACTTGCAGCACGTACTGATGAAGATCAGAGAGTACAGTTGCACCTCAACATGAAGAAAACAAAAATCTTCACAACTGAGCCAGTAAGCAACATCATGATAGACACAGAAAGATTGAGGTTCTCAAGAATTTCATTTTAATTGGATCCACAATCAATGTCCATGACGTCAGCAGCTAAGAAATCAAACAGTGTGTTGCATTGGGCAAATCTGTTGCAAAAGACCTCTTTAAAAGTGTTAAAAAGCAAAGATGTCACCGTGAGGACTACAGTGTGCCTCACCAAGGCCATATTTTCAATCTACCCATATGCATGCAAAAGCTGGACAACTTGTATGAAAGACCAAGAAGGAACTGATGTCTTTGAATTATGGTGTTGGCAAAGAATATTGAATATACCATGAGCTTCGAGAAAAGAAAATAAATCTGTCTTGGAAGAAGTATGGCCAGAATGCTTCAATTGTCCAATTATACAGTTTCTCCAACATTTTGCATTTATTTACAACAAGAGTAAAAAAAAAAAAGCCTACTACCCACTTATTTTCTGCATTAATGGTGTACATCTACCAGTAATTAATGCTGAGATGCAAGGTGAGAATAAAGTTGGCTATCATGGTTAAGGTTATGTGTCACCTTGGCTGGGCCATGATTCTCAGCAGTTTGGCAATTATGTAATAATGTAGTCATCTTCTATTTTGTGACCTGATGTAGTCATCTTGCATTTTCCCATAATGCCAGTTTTGCATACCAACATGATCTTTGGAACTGGACCATGTGCCTAAGTGAGGAGAGGGTGTAATTATTGATTTGCAACTGGACTATGTCCCTAAGTGAGAGGATATAATTTTTTTTCTTTGAGGGAGTTATCACATGCTGATTGGTAAATGATTCCTTGCATATGTTCCAGTTATACCTGGGATTTGAAAGGGTGCAGGTGCTTTCCAGATGCTTTCCGAGGTATCTCACAAGCCAAGCCAATTGCTTTCTAGTCAACCTTAACCCATGATGACCCTGTATGTGTTAGAAAAGGACTGGACTCATTAAGATTTTCAGCTGATTTTTTGGAAGCAGGTTCCCAGGTCTTTCTTCCAGTATCCTCTGGGTGGACTCAAACTTTCAAACTTTTGATTAGTAGCTGAATATGTTAACTGCTTGTACCACCTGAGTACTTCCAAAGCATGTCAGGGCATGAAATATTATGTGTCAGTGATATAGCAGAGTCCACCCATTGGCTGATCTGGCCCCATGTGTTGGCAGTACCTCTTTGGCAAGCTGAGTTAGGAATCCACATTCATGGTCTTTACCTGCATCATGTGACCTCCTGGGGAGAACTTCAGCTAGCCTTTTCCACTCCCAAATTGAAATTTCTCCTTTTCTTTGGTCCTTTAGCATTTGTGTGCAAGTTTGTCATAGCTCTCATCAAAAGGAGCTATTCCACAGCTGCGGTTTAGAAATCCTCAAGGACAAGGCCACAGTCCTGTCTGTCTTTATGTTTCCAGCAGCTGCGCAGATCTGGCATGGAGCAGATGTGTGATACTGTGCACTGAGTGATGAATATGTCTGGCTGCCAGTGTGCAGCTGCATTTGGGACACTTATGTCACCCAGCTGAGGCCTATGATTCCACCTCTCCTGGACCTAAGATTATGGGAGATTTTGCCCTTCAATAAAATTGAATTAGCCAGAGCAGATTCTCTGTGTATCGGTTTTGATTTGATGAGGGAATTAAAAGTGCTAAAAGTGGATACAGAATAAGGGATTTATTACAGGAATTTCCCTTGAGGTAACTGCTGGTGCTGTACAGCAGGCTTTGGAAGGCTATGGGCCCTGCGTAGCTGGTGGCTGGCATTTGGCAATGAAAGCTGATGTGGAGCAGAGCACAGCAAGAACAGACTGGAGCCTGCATCTGTCTCTCACCACTTCCAGTCTTGACAACACAGGCAACTGCTAGAAGAAGCTGGCCCCTGTGACTATGGACCTGTACATGTGTCTGCCCAGGACATAGTGAAGGAAGCTGCCTAGGACTTGGAGAAGCTGAAGGAGAACACTCAACTAGGAGCTAGGGCTGCAGTGGTGAGCTACTGCACGTGCTAGAAGATCAGCTACAAAATGTGTGAGCTAAAGTCGAGTTTGACTTCCAGAGCACATGGCAGCTGCTTCACTTCTGCCTTCCAAATCTTGTGGAAATTTTTCTTGTGATCAGCCTAGTCCCCACCACCTGTCAGTGTGTTGTACTCTGGTGGCTTGTGTGTTGATGTGATGCTGGAAACCATGCCACCGGTATTTGAAATACCTGTGAGGACACCCATGACAGGTTTCAGTGGTGCTCCCAGACTAAGACAGACTAGGAAGAAAGGCCTGGTGATCTCCTTCTGAGATTTACGTAGTGAAAACCCTATGTATCACAACAGAATAATGTGTTGTGCAGTGCTGGATGATGGTGCAGAACAGGACAGCTTTCTGATTTATTATACGTGAGGTCACCATAAGTTGAGCCAACTAATAATGATAAATACCAACCCAGAACCATGCAGGGGAAAGAGTTTGGGGAAATGTAGTGCCAGTTTAGCCAAGGTGATAGACTGTGAGGCCAACACATGCCATCTCTCAAGTGCCTTATTAACACTCACTGTAAGTGTAGGTGTTTGTGCCAAAATTATTTATCACAGGCACCTGTGCAAACAGTCTTTTAGTGAAACCTGCTGGAATTTTGAATGAAAGAAAGAGCTCAGTAATGTGGCCTTTCATGCCAATGTTTTCTGGCTAGTAGATTCTACTACTAATTTTTATTGGAGAAAGGGTGAGGAGAAAGAGGAGGACAAAGACTGGAGGAGAAATACAGTTGCAGATAAATGGTCATATACATACACTATATATATATGTCTCACCACAGTTGTGGTGGTGGTTGTTGCGTGCTGTAGAGTTGGCTCTGACTCCTAGGGACCCCACGCACAACAGAACTAAACACTGCCCGATCTTGCACTTTGTCCACTGTTGTTTTTCCACTTAAGCCCGCTGCTGCAGCCACTTTGTCATTCCACCTCCTTGAGGGTCTTCCTCTTTTATGCTGACCCTCGGCTCTACTGAGCATGATGTCCTTCTCCAAGGACTGATTCCTCCTAACAACATGTCCAAAGTGTATATAAGACCCAGTCTCTCCATCTGGGCTTCCAAGGAGCACTCTTGTTGTACTTCTTGCAGGACAGATCTGTTTGTTCTTTGGCAGTCCAAGGTACATTCCGTCTTCTCCAACACCACAATTCAAAGGCATCAATACGTCTGTCTTCCTGATTCATTGTCCAGCTTTCACATGCAGTTGATGCAACTGAAAATACCATGGTTTGGATCAGGCACACCTTGGTCTTCAAGGTGTTATCTTTACTTTTTAACACTTTAAAGAGGTCCTTTGAGGCAGAGTTTCCCAATGTACTAAGTCTTTCGATTTCTTGACTGCTGCTTCCATGGGTGTTGATTGTGGACCCAGGTAAAATGAAATCCTTGACAACCTTAATCCTTTCTCCATTTATGACAGTGTGGCATACTGGTCCAGGTGTGAAGATTTTTGTTTTCTTGTTGTTGAAGTGTAATCCATACTGAAAGCTGTGGTCTTTTATCTTCATCAGTAAGTATTTCAAGTCTTCGCTTCTAGCAAGCAAGGTTGTGCTATCTGTATAATGCAGTTTGTTAATGACTCTTCCTCCAATTCTGATGCCTTGTTCTTCTGCATATAGTCCAACTTAATAATAGTTAAAAACAAAACACAAGTTGACAGATGTTTGGATTAGAAAACCCTAGTTCCTATTCTGCATGAGGTAGAGAATTGACTTTATGAAAAACCCGATGCCTTTAAAAAACAAACAAATACTTTGCCTTCCAGTTGATTCAACTCATAGCAACTGTATAGGACAGAGTAAAATTGCCCCATAGAGTTTACAAGGAGCACCTGGTAGATTTAAACTGTTGACCTTGTGGTGAGCAGCCATAGCACTTAACCACTACGCCACCAAGGTTAGGTCAGTGGTTAAATGTTGAAGTGCCCGTGAAGTGAGTAGGCTGAGCTAGTAGCAAAGGTGACTGATTGAGAGTCAGCAAAAGAAGCTAGAAATAGAACCACCATATGACCCAGCAGTTCCATTCCTAGGTGTATACCCAAGAGACTTAAAAGCAGGCACTCAAATGTATGCTTGTCTACTAATATTCACTGTGGCACTGTTCACAATAGTGAAAAGAGGGTAGCAGCATAAATATTCATCAGCAGATGAATGGATAAACAAAATTGCATATCCAGACAATACCCAGCCATAAAGAGAAATGAAGTTCTGATGCATGCTAAGACAAGGATAAGCCTTGAAAACAGTATGCTGAGTGAAATAAGTTAGACATAAAAGGATACATATTGTATGATCCCACTTATAAAAAATACCTATAATAGGCAAATCCATGGAGATCAATGTTTATTAGTGATTAACAGAGGCTAAGAGGACGTCCAGATAGAACGACAGAATTTAGCAAGATTAATGACTTCTTCATTGAAAATACCTTTTTAACCAACACAAATGGCAGCTGTACACCTGGACCTCACCAGATGGAATATATGGGAACAAAATTGACTACATCTGTGGAAAAAGACAATGGAAAAACTCCATATCAGCAGTCAAAACAAGACCAGGTACTGACTGTGGCACATATCATCAATTGCTCACATGCAAATTCAAATTGAAACTGAAGAAAATTAGAACAAGTTCACAAGAGCCAAAGTATGACCTTGAGTATATCCCTCCTGAATTTAAAGACCATCTCATGAACAGATCTGAGGTGTTGACCCACTGATGACCAAAGACCAGACAAATTTTGGAATGACATCAAAGACATTGTTCATGAAGAGAACAAGAGATCATTCAAAAGGCAGGAAAGAAAGAAAAGCCAAACTGGACGTCAGAAGAGCCTCTGAAACTTGCTCTCGAATGTTGAACAGCTAAACCAAAAGGAAGGATAGCCAAGTAAAAGACCTAAACAGAAGATTTCAAAGGACAGCTCAAGAAGACAAAATAAACTATTACAATGACATGTACAAAGAGCTGGAAATGGAAAATCAGAAGGGAAGAACACATTCTGCATTTCTCAAGCTGAAAGAACTGAAGAAAAAGTTCAAGCCTCGAGTTATGATAGTGAAGGATTCTATAGGGAAAATATTAAACAACTCGGGAGTATCAAAAGAAGATGAAATGAACACATAGAGTCATTATACCAGAAAGAACTGGTCGATGTTTGGCCATTTGATTTTTTATTTTTTTTATTGCAATTGAATGAAAATGTACACTCTCATATAAATTTACCTGCTCTCCTATACGCAGCTCCCCCTGCTCTCCCTGTCCAGTGACAGCACACTCTTCCTCTCTGCTCCATACATGACCTAACCTCCCCGTAGTCTTCTATCCCCACCTCTCCACCCACTGCCCTTCCTTCGTGATATCCTATAGATGCATAGAACCATAAAGTGTCCACAGGTATGGTCACTGTGTGTCACCAAGTCCACTCTTTTGCTGTCCGAAGAATTGACCTTCGTTGTGATTTATGGACAGGGGCAGCATCAGGGCCAGAGGCCATGCTCCCAGGGGAACTCTGAGGCCTCTGGACCATCAGTTGCAGTCTTTTAATGGAGATCTCAGAGTGCACCCCTATTCATTCTGGTGTTGCCAGTCAGACGCAATCTGCTGAGCTCTATTGTGGCTATCACTGGTAGTGGCTGGGCACCATCTGGTTCTTCTGGTCCCAGGTCAGTGTAGAGACCCAGTCACATGGGTCTCTCTGTCTTCTGGGTTCTCTTTCCCCCATGTCGTTTTGGTCCTCGGAGATCATCCGATCCTGTTGAGTTGGGACCATTTGCTGTACCCTCAGATAGCAGCTTGGCAGCTTTTAAGACCCCAGATGCCACTCACCAATATGGGGTGCACTGAGTCCTCATTAGCAAAACACAATTACGCCTGAGAGCATGGTCCCTGGCTCACCGCCCCAGGTACTCTGTCCTTGCAACATTGGGTTAGGATGGGAGGAGTACTCAAGTTATGCTGAAGTCCAGTTAATGTTGATCTTCTTTCTAATGTGTGCTGTCACCAATTTCACCTAACGAAATTTCTGTCAACTATCTAAACGCTTCCCACCTCATCCTGCCTCCCCCACCCTTGCAGCTGTCAGTCTTTTTTTGTATGCATGAGTCTGTTTTTAAGTTCTTATCATAGAGGTCTCATACAATATTTGTCCATTTGTTGCTGACTACTTTCACTCAACATAATGTCCTCCAGTTGAAACTAGGTTTTGAGATGTTTCCTGAAGTCGTCATTGTTCTTTTTCATTGCATAATGTTCCATTGAGTATATATACCATAGTTTACCTATCCATTCCTCTGTGGTTGGGCATCTGGGTTGATTCCATCTTTTTGCTGTTGTGGACTGTGCTGTGATAAACCTTTGTGTGCATGTATCAGTTGGTGTGAATGGCCTTGATTCTGTAGGATAAATTCCAAGCAGTGGAATTACAGGGTCTAATGGTATATCTATATCCATTTTTTTAAGGGAGCACTGGATTACTTTCCAAAGAGGTTGCACCATTTTGCCATCCCACCAACAGTGTAGAAGAAGTCCAGTTTCTCCACAGCCCCTCCAGCATTTGTTGTTTTGCATTTTGTGGATCATGGCCAACCATGTTGGGGTGAGATGGTATCTCACTGTAGTTTTGATTTGAATTTATTTAATAGCTAATGATTGTGAGCACATCTGCATGTGTTTTTTTGGCTGCCTGGATCTCCTCTTTAGAGAAGTATCAGTCCATCTCCTTTGCCCATCGCTTAATTGTATGATTTATCTTTTCCTTGTTTTGTGGTACCTTATAGATAATGGAGATCAGGTGTCAGTCTCACATGGAGTTGTCAAATATTTTTTCCCATTCTGTAGGTAGCCTTTTAATTCTATTGTTGAAGTCTTTGGATGAGCAACAGTGTTTGATTCTTAATAGTTCCCATTTATCTATTTTCTGTTGATTGTGGTTTGTTTGACAGATTTTGAAATCTGTCTACATTGTGTATTAAAACTTCCATTGTTATTCCTACCTTTTCTTGGATGAACTTTATCATCTTAGATTTGATATTTAGGTCTTTTATCCAGTTTGAGTTGGTTTTTGTATAAGGTGTAAGATATGGGTCTTGTTTCAGTTTATTGCAGATGGATATCCAATTTTGCCAACACCATTTGTTGTAGATACTGTCTTAGGGCCTTTGTCAAATATCAATTGTTAATAGTCAGATGGTATCATCTCTGAGGTCTCGATTCTGTTCCATTGATCTGTTCATCTCTTTTTGTACCAGTAGCAGGCTGTTTTGACTACTGTGGCAGTATAATAAGTTCTAAAGTCAGCTAATGAGTGGTGTCTGGCCATTTGAAAAGGTAGAATATGATCAGGAACCAGTAGTACTGAAGGAAGAAGTCAAAACTGCATTGAAGGCATTGGCAAAAAACAAGGCCCCAGGAATTGATGAAATATCAATTGAGATATTTCAACAAACACATGCAGCACTGTAAGTGCTCACTCATCTATGCCAAGAAATTTGGAGGATAGCTACCTGGCCAACTGACTAGAAGAGATCTATATTTATGCCCATTCCAAAGAAAGGTGATCCAACCGAATGCGGAAGTTACTGAACAGTACCATTAGCGTTAACATCACATGCAAGTAAAATTTTGCTCAAGATCATTCAAAAGTGACTGCAATGGTAGTGCAGTACAAGGAACTACCAGAAATTCAAGCTGGATTCAGAAGAGGGTGTGGAACCAGGGATATCATTGCTGATTGAGATGGATCTTGCCGAGAGCAGATAATACCAGAAAGATGTTTAGCTGTGCATCATTGACTATGCAAAGGCATTCAACTGTGTGGATCATAAGAAATTATGCCTAACCTTGTGTAAAACAGGAATTCCCAAACATTTGTTTGTGCTGTTAAGGAATCTGTTTATGGATCAAGAGGCAGTCATGTGTACTGAACAACGGGACATTGCATGGTTTAAAGTAGGACAGGTGTTCCTCAGGGTTGTATCCTTTTACCATATCTTTTTAATCTGTATGTCAAGCAGATAATCCAAGCTGCTGTATTATGTGAAGAAGAACGAGGCATCAGGATTGGAGGATGACTCATTAACAACTTGTGTTACGCAGATGACACCACCTTACTTGCTGGAAATGAAGAAGATTTGAAACACTGATGAAGATCAAGGACCTCAGTCTTCAGTATGAATTGCACCTCAACGTCAAGAAAACAAAAATCCTCACACCTGGACCAGTAAGCAACATCACTATAAATGAAGAAAAGATTGAGGTTGTCAAGGATTTCATTTTACTTGGGTCCACAGTCAATGCCCATGGAAGCAGCAGGAAATCAAAAGAGGAATTGCATAGGGAAAATTTGCTGCAACAGACCTCTTTAAAGTATTGAAAAGTAAAGATGTCACCTTGAAGACTAAAGTGAGTCTGACCCAAGCTATGGTATTTTGAGTTACATCATATGCATGCAAAAGCTGGACAATGAATAAAGAATACAGAAGAAGAATTGATGCTTCTGAATTGTAGTGTTGGAGAAGAATACTGAATGTACTATCAGCCGCCAAAAGAACAAACATATCTGTTCTGGAAGAAGTACAACTGGAGTGCTCCTTGGAAGCAAAGAAGGCAAGACTGTGTCTTACAGACTTTGGACATGTTGTCAGGAGGAATCAGTCCCTGGAGAAGGACATCCTGCTTGGTAGAGCAGAGGGTCAGCAAAAACGAAGAAGACCATTGGTTAGATGGATTGACACAGTGGCCACAACAATGGGCTTATGCATAAAAATGATTGTGGCCATGGCGTAAGTCCAGGCAGTGTTTCCTTCTGTTGTGCATAGATGCTCCACCAACTCAACGGCGCTTAACAACAACAACAACAGGAGGAGGAGGGGGCAGTTGGGGGTCCCGAGTTCCTGTTTGGGGTGATGTCAAGTGTGTTGGAAATGGATTGTGGTAATGGTTGCATACAATAAATGTAATTCACATCTCTGAATTTTACACTTTAAAGTGGTTAAAATGGCAAACGTTTTATTATATATATTTTGCCATAATGAATAATTAAAAAAAAAATAAAACACCACAAGCTAAAAATTTCAATAAACAAATGGTTGGTTTTGTAAATATTCCAAGTATGCTTGCAGGGAAGTATGCATTAGCAGTTATTTTGAATGCACGACTCTATATGTGCTCATAAGGTCGAATTTGTCACTCATACTATCTGTATGTTCACTGACTGTTTCTATGTGTGTGTGTGTGTGCATGTGGTGTGTATTCTATCAGTTATTTTAAGAGCTATGCTAGAATCTACCACAAGATGGAACATGTGTCTGTTTTTCCTTTGAGATCTGTCAAAGGTTGCTGTATGTATTTTGAAGCTATATTATTGATTGCCAAGAGTCCTGGCAGTACAGTGGTTAAAACACTCGCCTGCTACCTGAAAGGTTGCTGGCCTGAACCCACCAGCCACTCCTGAGGAGAAAGATGTGGCAGTCAATGTTTATAAAGTTTTCAAGCATAGGAAACCCAATAGAGCACTTCTGTTCTGTCCTATAGAGTCTCTGTAAGTGGGAATCGATTTGAGGAGAAGGGGGTTTTATTATTAGTTGCAAGAAAATGTATGTTTCTGATTAGTCCAAATGATTGATGGACAAATACTGCAATCCCCACCAGAGTGAGTCCAGCACAACTAGACGGTGCCCAGCTACCACCACCAACTGCTCTGATGAGGAACACAGTAGAGGGTCCTTGGCAGAGCCAGAGAATAATGTAGGATAGACTTCTAACTTTAAAGAAAAGAAAAAGATGAGACCTCTCAGTCTATCAGAGACTGGGGACACCTTGAGAGTATAAGGCCCCTGGCCCCCTTTTAGCTCGGTAATGAAGTTACCCCTAAGGTTCACCCTTCAGCCAAGGTTTAAAACCCAGTGCTGTCAAGTTGATAGTGACTCACGACGACCCTACGGGATAGAGCAGAACTGCTCCATGGAGTTTCCAAGGAGCACTTGGCAGATTTGAACAGCCAGCCTTCTAGTTAGCAGACATAGCACCCAACCACTGCACCACCAGGGTTAGACAGGCCCATAAGACGAAACAAGACTAAATGTGCATACAAGCCCCGGGGCAAGGACGAAAAGGCTGGAAGCCAGAAGAAAACTGGTAACGGGGAACCCAAGGTAGAAAAGTAGAGTGTCATCGTGCTGTGAGGTTGTTAATCGCTGTCACGAAACAGTGTATACTAATTGTTTAATGAGAAGCTAGTTGGTTCTGAAGCCTTCATCTGAAGTACAATAATAAATAAATCAAAAGAAAAAAATATGTCTTTCTAAACCTTTTTGGTATTGGAAATAACTGCTTATACCTCTAGTTACTCTTTTTACTGTAATGTCTATTTTTATATTAATAGAGTGACTGCAGCTTCTTTTGGGCTAACGTTTGCAATGGTATATATTTTTCCATCTTTTTACTTGTCACATTTTTTTTATCCCTTGGAGTTGTCTTATCTTCTTATGCTTGGTATTTGTTTGTTTTATAATTGTGGTACTATATATATATATATATATATATAAAACAAAAAGTTTGACATTTTTGCCACTTTGAAGTATGGAATTTAGTGACATTAATTATATTTACATAAGTGTCCTACCATTCTGGCTGGCTGTCTTTGATGGCACAGTGGACACATATTTAAATGTAATTTGAGGCCAAGAAAGCCTTATCTTTTTCCAAGGAGAAGATTCATTTTCTTCTGCCAGGTGCTTAGGGCACTCAGTTTCTGAGACTGCGATCCTTTGAAGCTGAGGCTGGCTTGCAACTCCCCCTAGTTTTGAGGATTTGGGGAACTCCAAGCTAAAGCCATGGCATTTGCTCTTGCCAGCCCTTAAACCTGAATCCCTGTCACCCTAACCCTGTGATGTGGAAGAAGACACTGCTCAGCCTCTCAGCTTCGTCCTGAACAGCCAGAAGACCCAGGAAAGTACTCCAAATGCTGGACTCAAGTCTTTAGGTACCATCCTCTCCTGTACTGTGGCCCAGCAGTTACGTACTGCCTTGTTAGCTGTCTGGACTTCTGATGGTTCTGTGGTTAAGTGCTATGACCGCTAACCAAAAGGCTGAGAGTTCAAATCCACCAGTAGCTCCTTGGAAACCCTATGGGGCAGTTCTACTCTGTCCTATAGCATTGCTGTGAGTCGTAAGTCGATGGCAGTGGGTTTGGTTTAGTTTTAGTTTGTTACGTAACTAAAACAGTGAAACTTGTGAGAGCTGGAGCTCAGTGGGACTGCCTTGTTTTTCCAGGTCTCACAAATTTTCCACCTTTGGCAGTATACAGTCTTATCATTTTTCTGTGACTCTCTATTAGTGGAAAATATTTGCATTTTCCGTCTCTGACAGACTTCCACCCTGCACAGTTTCCAGCTTTTGTGTGTTGTACTGTACTTTCAAGCATATTTTAAAAAAACTTTTTGTCTACCATTCCTAGTTGTCATTAGTAGGAGAGTTAAATCAGGTGTCCTTATTCTTGACGGGAGCAGAAATCTCTCATTTATTCTCTACCGGAGATACTCCTTTTCTCTGGTATTTTTTAAGTAATGTTTGAGATGTTTTAAAATCTGATGGAGTTTGACATTTCACTACATAATTTTTGTTTAACAGAATAGGATCTTGATGTATTAATCAGGTGGAGACAGTTGTACAGTGTCAAAAGTAATACTATGTCATAAGGAACTTTCTTTTTCAAAATCATATAATTTAATATTGTCTCTTTCATAAATTTTATGAGGCTTATAGGTAGTACGTATCAGTTTTTGTTTTGTTATTAGTTGCCATCGAGTTGATTTCGACTCCTAGCAACACCATGTGTGCAGAATAGAATTGCTCCATAGAGTTTTGCAAAAGTTGGAAACAAAGAAGGATCAGTAGTTGGAAAGTATGGCTTTGGTGATGGAAATAACACGGGAGGTAGCATGATAGACTTTTACAAGACCAGTGACTTCTTCATTGCAAATATCTTTTTTCAAAAACATAAACAGCAGCTGTATATGTGGACCTCAGTAGGTGAAATACACAGGAATCAAATCAACTACATCTGTGGAAAGAGATGGTGGAGAAGTTCAGTCAGAACAAGACCAGGTGCTGACTGTGGCACAGACTGTCAGTTGTTCATATGCAAGGTTAAATTGAAGTCAAAGAAAAGTAGAACACACCCCTGACAGCCAAAGTATGACCTTGAGTATATCCTACGTGAATTTAGAGACCATTGCAAGAATACACTTGACACATCGAACACAGTTGACTGAAGGCCAAATGAACTGTAGAATGACATCAAGGACATCATACATGAAGAAAGCTAGAGAGCATTAAGATGACTGGAAAGTAAGAAAACACCAGAATGGATGTCAAAAGAGACTCTGAAACTTGCTCTTGAATGTCGAGTGAAAAAAGCAAAAGGAAGAAAGGGTGAAGTCAAAGCTAAACAGAAGATTTCCAAGGGTGACTTGAGAAGACAAAGTAAAATATAATGAAATATGCAGAGGCCTTGTCTTAGTTACTTAGTGCTGCTGTATCAGAAATACCACAAAAGATGGCTCTAACAAAGACAGATTTATTATCTTATGGTTGAGGAGGCTAGAACGTGGAAATCAGGGTGCCAGCTCCAAAGGAAGACTTTCTCTCTCTCTTGGCTCTGGGGAAAGGTCCTTGTCATTTATCTTCTCCAGCTGAGGAGCTTCTCAGTGCAGTGAGCTGGGGTACAAAGGATGTACTAGTCTCCTAGGTCTTGTTTCTTGGTGGGTTGAGGTCCCTAGTCTCTGCTTGCTCTTCTGTTTTGTATCTCAAAAGAGACTGACTTAAGATACAACCTAATTTTAGAGATTGAGTCCGTTCTCATTAACGCAACTGCCACTAATCCCACCTCTGTAACATCACAGAAGTAGCCTTTACAACACATGAGGTGACAAAATGGTAGACAGTCACACAAAACTGGGAATCACGGCTTAGCCAACTTGACACATACACATTCTCAGGGTCAGGGAGGGACACAATTCAATTCACAACAGATCTGGAGATAGAAAACCAAAGTGAGAAAACACTCAGCATTTCTTAAGCGAAAGGACTGAAAAAAAAAATTCAAGTTTCGGTTTGCAATATTGAAGGATTCTATGTTAAAAAAAAAATTAAATGACAAAAGAAGATGGAATAAATATACAGTCACTGTACCAAAAGGAATCGGTTAGTGGTTAGTGTTCAGCTATTTCAGGAAGTAGCATATGATGAAGAGCTGGTGGTACTGAAGGAAGAGGTCCAGGCTGCACTGCAGACAGGGGCAGAAAACCAAGTCTCCAGGGATTGACAGAACACCAGCTGAGATGTTTCAACAAACAGATGCAGTGCTGGAAGCACTGACTCATCTATGCCAGGATATTTGGAAGACAATCACCTCACCAACTGACTGGAAGAGAGCCATATTTATACATTCCAAAGAAAAATGATTCAACAGAATACAGAAATAATTGAACAGTATCATTAATTTCACACACAAGTAAAGTTTTTCTGAAGATCATTCAAAAGTGGCTGCAGCAATGTATTGACAAGGAACTGCCAGCAATTCAAGCTGGATTCAGAGGATGTCACTGTTATTATCCGGTAGATGTCAGAACCTGTGTTTTATTGCCTATGAAAAGGCATTTGACTGTGTGGATCATAAGAAACCATGGGTAAGAAAACTATGCAAATAAAAAAATGTGTATACAAAGAATGGGAATCCCAGAACACCTAATTGTGCTCATGAAGAACCTATACATAGACTAAAAGGCAGTTGTTTGAACAGAGCAAGGGGATGATGCTATGGTTTAATGTCAGGAAAGATGTGTGTCAGGGTTGTAGTCTTTCACCGTACTGAATCTGTGTGCTGAGCAAATAATCAGAGAAGCTGGACTATAGGAGGAAGAACAGGGCATCAAGATTGGAAGAAGACTCCTTAACAACCTTTGATATGCACATGACACAGCTTTGTTTGCTGACATTGAAGAGGACTTGAAAGGCCTGCTGATGAAGATCAGACTACAGCCTTCAGCATGGTTTACATCTCAGCACAACCAAACCAAAAAAACTCTCTCCTGTTAAGTTGATGCCAACTCACAGAGACCCTATGGATGGAGTAGAACTGCCCCATAGCGTTTCCAAGGAGTGCCTAGTGGATTTGAACTGCCGGCTTTCTGGTTAGAGCCATAGCACTTAAGCACTACACTACCAGGGTTTCCTCTAACAAAGAAAACAAAAATCCTCTCAACTGTAGGCAACATCATGATAAATGCAGAACGTATTGACATTGTAAAGAACTTCACTTTACTTGGATTCACAGTAACACACTTGGAGGCAGCTGTCAAGAAATCAAATGATGCATTGCATTGGGCAAATCTGCAAAAGACCTCTTCAAACTATTTAAAAGCAAAGATGTGCCTTTAAGGACTAAAGTGCGTCTGACCCAAACCAAGGTGTATTTAGTCACCTCATATGCATGTGAAAGCTGGGCAGTGAGTAAAGACGACTGGAAAAGATTGATACCTTTTAATTATGGTGTTCGCAAAGAATATTGAATATTGTGCCTGTGAACAGGCACAAGAATGAACAAATGTGTCTTGGAAAAAGTATAGCCAGAGGGCTTATTAGAAGCAAGAATGGCAAGACTTCATCTCATACACTGCAGTCCCTGAAGAAGGACGTCGTGCATAAGCTGAGGGTCACTGAGAAAGAAAACCCTCAGGGAGATGGACTGACACAGTGGCTGCAACAGTGAGCTCAGGCGTGACAACGATTGTGACGATGTCATAGGACTGGGCAGTGTTTCATTCTGTTGCTTTGAGTTGCAACCAACTCAGCATTACCTAACAACAGCAACGTAGGGTTTTCACGACTGACTTTTCAGAAGCAGTTCTCTAGGCTTGTTTTCTGAGCCTCCTGTGAGTGGGTTCAAACCACCAACCTTTCAGGTAGTAGGGGAGCCCTTAACTGTCTGTGCCTCCCCAGACCTGCATGACAGCATAGCCAAAGTCAAAGCCACTGCTGTCAGGTCGATTCTGACTCAGAGGGACCCTATAGTTCAGAGAGAACTGCCACATAGTTCCAAGGAGCACCTGGCAGATTGGAATTGCCTACCTTTTGGTGAGCAGACATAGCACTTAACTATCCAGGGTAGTAACAGAATAGATACTTGAAATATTACTGAAACAATAGATTAAGCATTTGACCTAGAGAATATGTTAACATATATAGCTTTTTTCTTTAAATTGTATATATTTTTTTAATTTAGAAAATGTTTACTTGTTATAAGTATGTATCAACAGAACACAGTGGGAGCTCTGGGGTACAATTAGTGGGACTTTATTATTATTATTATATACTTTAGACGAAGATTTACAGAACAAAGTAGTTTCTCATTGAACAATATGCACACTGTTTTATGACATTGACTAAGAAACCCCCAACAGCTCAGTACTCTCCCTTCTCAAACTTGGATTCCCTATTACCAGCTTTCCTGTCCCCTCCTGCCTTCCAGTCTTGGCCCCTGGACTGGTGTGTCCCTTTAGTCTCGTTTTTGTTTTATGGACCTGCCTAATCTTTGGCTGAAGAGTGAACCTTAAGAGTGACTTCATTACTGAGCTGAATGGGCGTCCAGGGGCTCTACTCTCAGGATTTCTGCAGTCTCTGTCACGCCAGCAAGTCTGGTCTTTTCAAGTTAGCATTTTGTTCTGTATTTTCTCCAGCTCAGGCCAGAATCTTTTGTTGGATCCTTAGTGTATATAAAGTTTAATGAAAATGCTTAGTTATCTAATGAAATAAGCACTCTAGCTCTGTGACAACGGGGGAATAGTTTTTTCTGGTCAGTGCAGAAGTGAGCCTAGGAGAGGGAGACTTTGCGCCACCTCCACCCCTGCCCTTGCCCCTATCCTACCCCTGGCCCTGGCCCCACCAGCCTCTCACCCTAACTCACCTGCCAGCCTTGCCCCTCCTCATAACCTCTCCCTCCCCACAGTCCTGGAGGGTTAGCCCTGTGTCCGAGGTGCCCCCTGGCAAAGATGTAGTGAGCTGGCATCTGCTGGCCAGGCTCAGGACCCCAGCCAGTGGGGCTCACAGGGACACCAGGCAACCACGCTCCATGCGGGAAGTCACCAAGGCACCACTTCCTAAGCAGCTCCTTTTATGTCACTCTGGGAATTTCTGAGAGAAACACACATGCACAACATCTGCTTTCTGTGTTTCCCCCTCAAAGCAGAGAAAAGGGTGGTTTGTTTGAGAAAGAACAAGAAGAAAAATCAAGTGTTTGCGAACCTGGTCATGTTTCTGCTGAGTTTGCTCCTGTAGCCTGTATTCCGTGTGATCTTTCTTCCTTTTCTTTTCCATTAAACAAACACTATTAACTCAGTAGTTTCCTCCAGCCAGGCACTCTCCTGGGAACTGCAGACTTTCTCATGCCCTGCTCCTGGCTTGCTGCATGTGGCTGTCCAAGTTGTGACAGTGTCTCCAAACCTGATCCTCTTGCAACTGTTCGTCCCCTCTTGCCATGAGTGAAGAGGCAGCGCTTCCCCGTGCTGTGTAATAGGTCCCCTTGCTCCTAGACAGAGTTCCTGACTGATACAAGCATTTTGTGGTCACCTCCTAATCTAAAGGTTGACAGTTCCAGCTCACCCAGTTGCATCAAAGAAGAAAGGGCTGGCAATCTACTTCTGTAAAATATTACAGCCAAGAAAACCCTATGGAACAGTTTACTCTATCACATGGGGTCACTGTGGGTCAGAATCAATGCTGCAGCAGTGGGTTTGAGTCTGGTTTGCTTTTCACACCTAGAAAAAGAGCTTGAGCATGGCTGTCAAACCGTCCATGCCCTTGTGTTGGGTGGCATGACATGAAACTAGCCCAGCCAGTGGGAAACAGGCACAAAAGTCTGCTCTTTCTATACACAGGCATTGTGAATGGTGTTTAAGAAGTCATTCATTTCATACTTCAGTTAAGAAGAAAACTTTTTTTTTTTTTTTAAGGTGTTAGAGCACGCTTTGGAGAGAGCCTTCATTGTGCTGTGAGGAGGGGAGGTGAAATGCATGTGACTTCCTGGTGGTTGACACAGCGCTAACTCTCACCTGTTGTTAGATGCCATTGAGTCAATTCTGACTCATAGAGACCCTACAGGACAGAATAGAACTACCCCATACGGTTTCTAAGGAGCATCTGGTGGATTTGAACTGCTGAGCTTTTGGTTAGCAGCTGAGCTCTTAACCAGTACATCACTGGGATTCCCAAGCTGTCAGTAGTTAAGCTAAATTTTCTTAATTAAGCTTAGGAGAGCAGCATAAGAGACGTCTGCCATCAAAAGCAAGGGTGCTGACTGCCACCAGGGGCAGAGTCAGGAAAACAAGTTGGCCAAGTTGTACCAACAGATGTCCCCCTCTGTCCTGTAGCCCCTTTGTGTTCCTGCTGTGCCCTGCACCCAAAAAACCAAAGTCACTGCCATCGAGTTGACTGTGACTCTCAGTGAAACTGTAGTGGTGTAGGGGAAACATTGGGTTGCATAGTGGTTAGTGCTACAGCTGCTAACCAAGAAGCTTGCAGTTCAAATCCAACCAGGCTGTTATTGGAAACTCTATGGGGCAGTTCTGTTCTGTCCTACAAGATCACTGTGGATCAGAATTGACTTGACAATGAGCTGAGCACCCTGCACAGACTGCCATTATCCTACCTGAGGATTCATTTGCTAATGTTTTCTTGGGGCTTTCTGTCTGTTTGATAGGTACATGTTATACCTGTGATGGATGTTCACTAAGGGCATACATCCTTAGAGGACTCCTCTTCTTTGCTAGTTGGTGTGCTAGGTTCAGAGCCCTGGTGGTGCAGAGGCTAAGAACTAAGGCTGCTAGACAGAAGGTCAGCTGTTCAAAGCCACCAGTCACTTCTTAGAAACCTTATGAGGCAGTTCTACTCTCTCCAGTAAGGGACTGTGAATCTGAATTAACTTGCTGGCAGTGGGTTTGGTGCTAGGTTCTGAGATATGGAACAAATGAAATAGTGATCTCTTCCCCTTGAGGCGTTTTCTGATTTATCAGGAAGACAGAGAGTAAAACAGATGTTTCAGTTTCCGAGGTTAGTGTTAGATGTGATCTTGGAGGACAGAGGGGCTACAGAAGGGGAGGTGGGTAGTGGGAGAGAGCGCTTCTTCTCTACCCGAGCCCTGTGCGGTCTTCCCATGCACTGCTCTTTCTGGCTAAGAACAGGGCCCACACCAAACCCAACTCACTGCCATCAGGTTGATGCCGACTCATAGATACCCTGTAGACTGAGTAACACTGCCCTATAGAGTTTCCGAGGCGTGTCTGGTGGACTTGAACTGCTGACCTTCTGATTAGCAGCTGTATCACTTAACTACTACGCCACCAAGGTTCCCAAGAATAGGGCAAATGATTCAAAGTGTGCCACTGGGATGAGATTACAACTTGTGGTTCAAGGACTGTCAAGGTCTCCTGTTTTTGCGAGCAAGAAAGATTTATTATGTATCTGTCACAGTTATACTAACTCGACCTTCCTTTGCGTGATATTTTCTAGTTTATAAAGTAGGCTGTACAGAAAATCCCAAGTTCAGTTTACAAATGACTACACTGAGACCAGTAACTCACTGAGGTCCTTAAAAGTCCCATTTTTCTATTTAGAACTCAGAGTCCTGATTCCTGGTCCAGGGCACTTGTCACTAACCCATCCTGATTGTACCTTGTTTGATCTCCCTGTCCCCAGAATGCCACAATCTAGAGAAAGGGTTGATATTCACTCTTATGACCATGTAGGGTCAAGTCATGCCAATTTAATCCCAGCCCTTGGCCACGTGAATGTGAAAGACCCTTCTTTCTCTAGCATCTTCTTGGACGATTATGTGGATGAACAATGCATGATGAGAACAGCTTTGCAGTGGGTATTATATACGCTTGAGGAGATCCCAGCTGCCACGTGGTTGCTGAGCTGACTCGCAGCACCGGCGACTTGCCAGCACTGCATGGCGTGGCTGCTGTGAGATGTGGGAAGCTGGGGGAGAGATGAGGTGGGTCTTGTTCTCTCTGGCCAAGAGTTGTTTATCTGCAGCTACCCAAAGCCAAGGAAGGGAGACAAGTCTCTGGGTCCGCCGTGTGGAAGTGTGGTGGACTCTGGCTAACCTGATCGTTTTCGTTTCCTAAAGTTTGTAAAGATTTCTGGCATTGTGCCAGACTCCCATTGGTTATATGAGATGCCATGTCCTGCCCTTGGAATTAGTAAGTGAAGCCAAACCCCTTGCTGTGAAGTCAGTTCTGACTCATGGCAATAATAACTGGCCAGTAAATGGCAACTGCTATAATAGTGATAATTACAGTAATAATAATCGTAACAACTGTTATAATAATAGAGCAATAATGTAGAGCATTAATTATTTAATAACAATGGCAATAAGTATAGTAACCAGAGACATGTGGTGGGGGCTGGGGTGCAGTGGCACTAGCCTTCCAAGTAGGAGAAGGTCTTTGATCACGGACCCACGATGATAATAAAAAGCAGTCTGGCTTTCAGTTGGCATTATTGATTAGTGTTTTTCGATTCTCTAAAGACAATGCACCCCTGTTGCCTGCATGGTAGTTGGGGTGGCATGGGAGTAGACTGCTTCTGCCACCCTGCGTTCTGTAGGCCCTGATGATAATGTTGTTGTTAGCTGCCACTGAGTCAGCTCCAACTCACCGGAATGCTAGGCACAACATAAACTAACACTGCCCAGTCCTGCACCGGGCCCACAGTCGGCATCACGCTTGCGTCTGTTACTGTAGCCACTGTGTCAGTCCATCTTGTTGAGGGCCTCCCTCTTTTTTGTTGATCCTCTACTTTACCAAGCATGATGTCCTTCTCCAAGGGTTGATCCCTCCTGACAACGTGTCCAAACTATGTAAGACACAGTCTTGCCATCCTTGCTTCCAAGGAGTACTCTGGTTGTACTTCTTCTAGAACAGATCTATTTGTTCTTTGGCAGTCCATGGTATATTCAGTATTCTTCTCCAACAACACAATTCAAAAGCATCAATTCTTCTTCTGTCTTCCTTGTTCATTTTTCAGCTTTCATGTGCATATGATGTAATTGAGAGTACCATGGCCTGGGTCAGGCACACCTTACTCTTCAAGGTGACATCTTTAATTTGTGACACTTTAAAGAAGTCTTTTGCAGCAGATTTTCCCAATGCAATGCATCTTTTGATTTCTTGACTACCTGATTCCATGAGTGTTTATTGTGGAACCAAGTAAAGTGAAATCCTTGACAACTTCAATCCTTTCTCCATTTATGAGGATGTTGCTCCCTGATCAGTTGTGAGGGCGTTTGTTTTTTTGATGTCAGGGTGCAATCCATACTGAAGGCTGTGCTCTCCCATCTTCATCAGTAAGTGTAGAACTACCCCATAGAGTTCCCAAGGAGCACCTGGTAGATTTGAACTCCTGACCTTTTGGTTAGCAGCCGTAGCACCTAACCATTGTGATACCGGTGTTTCCTTCAAATGACTAGCATGTTAATAAGGGCATCCTTTGTTGGTATGGGAAATAGGTCAGAGTTTGTTTACCCAGCGTTGGTGAAACAGGCCCAGAGCACTGCGGGGCCCAGTGCTGTGCACATGACTCTCCCCTCAGAGCTGAGCAGTGTCGTTCAAGGGCACCCATCACACACCAGCACCTGGAGTCATCCTACAGACCTAGGGACCCAGTCACAGATGAGGTGGCTTCCTTCCCTTTGTCTAATGGAAAGTTCTCTCTTTTTTGAGTAGGAAAATGCCCAGATCATCAAAGAAGTGGAAGCGGACAAGGTCTCAGCATTATCCAGGGCCCAGGTAGAGGCCATCAAACAGCTGTGGCAGGATCCCGGAATCCAGGAGTGCTACGACCGCAGGAGGGAGTACCAGCTGTCAGATTCGGCCAAGTAGTGAGTACAGAGAACAGCTGCTTCCTGGGTGGCCCTGGGATGGCTCTTGGGCCGTGAGTGCAGCAGCCTTCAAAGCAGCAACTCACTGGGGAACTGGGGAAGCTGCTTGTTAAAAGGAAGCTGCTCTTTGGCAACCCTTTGAAGAATGGACAGCGTCTCCATCTTGCTCTTTTGTATCCCCGTCTTCCTTCTTGGTGGCCTGTCTTCTTGTTAGGTGCCGTCAGGTTGGTCCTCTACTCGTAGTCACCCCACATGCAGCAGAAGTAAGCGCTGCCCCGTCCTGTGCCATCCCCGTGATTGGTGGCGGACCAGACAGTGGTCTGTGGTGACTCACATGGTTTCTGTGGGCTGATTTTCAGAAGCAGATCATCAGGCTTCTCTCCTGAATCTGTTTTAGTTTTAAGCTCCACTGAATCCTGTTCAGCATCAGGAACACGAAAGCTTCCCTGCCAGGCATTGGTGGCTCTGCGTGAGGTGTACCAGCCAGGCACTGGACCTGGGTCTGTGGCACGGAAGGCGACAATTCTGCATACCACCTTCTAAGCCCCTCCGTCAAACCCTCCATCAACCTGGGCGTCCCTGGCTTTCCCCACCCACCTTTTGTCACTGTGTTCTGAACCTATCATTTTCAAGAACACTCCAATTTTGTTTTTCTTAGTGGAATTGATCCCAGTTGGGTTGCTAAAATGACCTGACTAAAACAGAAGGTGCACCTGCTCTGGCTGCCTGCCACCTCGCTCCTGTCTACCTCCCTGACTCTCCGGCGTCCTGGTCAGAGGACTGCAGGTGCTTTTGTTCTAAAACCAGAGTTTAGACCGGCACCAATGCAATAGGCCTGTCAGCTGCTGATATGCTGCTGCCCTCTAGTGGGAAGTATAGGTATCTGATGCCTAACACTTAAAGAAAGCTTGCCAGTCCACAAGTGCTTTTACTTTAATTGTTTATTGACTGTCTGCTCAGGCCTGTTGTGAGTTGCCCACACAGTGTGCCACTGACCCCTGGCAAACCCCACGCACAGAAGAGTGAAGCTCTGCCTGGTCCCTTACCATCCCGGTGATCGGCTACATGTCAGGCCATTGTGACCCATAGGTTTGGACCCATAGGCCTGACTTTTGGAAATGTTTCACCAGACCTTTCTAAGTCCACTTTAGTGTAGAGGCTCTGCTGAAACCTGTTCACAATCAGAGTAACACGTAAGCCTACAATGACAGGAGGTAGCCATGCATGAGGTGCCTTTGCTGCGAATCAAACCCAGGTCTCCAGCATGGAAGCTGAGAATTCTACCACTAAGCCACCAGTATCTTTCTCTGCTAAGGCCTACACGCCATGTTTTGGATGTCTAAAGCTCTAGTTTTCAATCATTAATCCCTGTATGCAAACTATCCCACAGAGATCACAGAATTTCACTTTCTTAATACTTTCCCAAGGTAATACCCTGTTAGCCAAGTTACCAGACGCACAGGTTGTCCACACACAGACCTACCTTGAAGAGTTAGTGATTACTGCTTCGGTAGCTCAGCTATTCCCTTGCCCCATGCCACTGTACACTCTGGGGGCCTTGAAATCCCTTTCCCAGATCCATCCCTTCCCCTCGGCCAGTCCTCTGAGCTGGCTTTAGCCTGCCAGATGGTTCACTCCGTTGTCTGTCCAAGGTAGTGGACAGAAGAGAAAGCCAGAAATATTACCTCCTGCTGTTGCACTGGTCTTCCTTTGGCGCTTGTCCTGGGCTGAGTATTGGGTGCTATTAATCCTGTCTGGCTGGGCTGATCCGGCTACAGGAAACTATGGGTGCAGGAGCACATCAAGAGAGGATGAGGAAATAGAAAAAGGCCCTGATACAGTGTTAGGTCAGCACAGAAAAGAGGTGGAGGGAAATGCCTCACAGGAGGAGTATCTGAAAGTGCAGTTAGCTTAAGACATCCCAAAGTCGGCCAAGGCTTTCGCCTCTTCACTGGCCTTCCCTGAGACAGCCTGGTGTGATTTCCTTCTAGGAAGTTCCTGGGGTTTGACTGAAGCTTTTGATGTAGACCCACTTGGAAAATACCCACTTGGAAAATACCCACTTGGAAAATACCCACGAGAACGGCTGTGAGAGACAGTGTCTTGAAAACTGGCTGAGAGCCTTGAGAGGGAGGTGGGAGTGGCTAGGGTGATGGGGAGAGGTAGGAGAGAAAAACATGACATAACCTAGACAGCTGTGCAGCCTTCTGAAGTGGCAAGCCATGAAACATGTGTGCCTTTTCTCAGGTGAGTGGTTCTCAGCTGGCAGTGATTTTGCCCTGGCCCCTGTTCCCAGCGCACTTGCCAGTTTCAGAGGGCTTTTTGTCATCACCACTGAGTAGGTGCTACTGCCATCTAGTGGACAGAGTCCAGAGATGCTGCTGGACTCTGACCCTACAAAGAGCAGGACAGCCCCTACTACGGGACTTAGTCGTCCCCAAAAGTCACTCTGCAGAAGGGAGGAGCCATGATCTAGGTCATACAGAGCACTGTGAGACATCCTTAAAGACTCAGAAGTAGACAGACTTGGAAAACATCTAGTTGACCCTGAAGGAGTATTTAGCGAATAGAGGCTTCGGTGCAAGTTTTCACTGGTCTTGTTTCTGCTTCAAGCCTAGGGTTCCCACTTTACAACAAGACAAGCCAGGAGACAGTGGGCAACATGGTGAAAGATAATGGGACATGGGGACAGGAGCCTTCCTGATTGAAGGAAGAGTTTTTTCAGCTGATATGAGTCTGCTGGTAGAAATGAAGGGTGTGGTGTGGAAGGATGATTTTTCAGGAGCCATGTCTCTGCCTTGGCAAAATAAAAACAAACAAAAAATCACTGTGTCAGTTCTGACTCACGGGGATCCCAGGTATGTCAGAGTAGAACTGTTCTGCCTAGGGTTTTCAGTGGCTGAGTTTTTGACAGTGGAGTCTCCAGGCCTTTCTTCCGAGGCAGCTCTGGGTGGACTCCAACCTCCAGCTGTTTGGTGACACCACTCAGGGACTGCCTCTGCCACAAATGCATGTTTTCAGTTCTTGTCACCATGTCAGCCAACACTGGCCACCTGTCCCATGTTGCTTGGATTGTCCCAGGCAGCTCCTGCCATCCTCTCCTCCCATTTTCCTAGAATTCTAGCAGCAACATGCCGTCTTCTCCTGGAGAGCTGCATGTCCATCTTTCCTTAGCTCAGACACTGTCAGTTATGTCTCAGAGAATTCAGTCCAGACCTCACCCTATTTGCACACGGCACCTCCGAGTTGATACAGCCAACTTTTCTAGATTCTTTGGCTGCTTGTCAGTATCCTGTCTTATGCCCAGAGCTCGCTGAGCCAGCCTGCTTGTTTTCCCTCAGCAAATCCCCTGCTTTCGGTCCCATCCTCTGGCTTTTGTTTCTGCTGGTCTCCAGCCTGCACAGCCCGTCATACCCGGGTGGTGGTATTATCATCACACTCACCTTACACCGTTGCCTAGGTATTAGCTTCCTTCCTGTATTATAACAGCATGAAGTTCTCGGGGGCAGGCTTCTGGCTGTATGTGTCCGAGTCTCCTGCTCTGCCCAGTGTAGTACCTTCTACCGGAGATACACTAAGTGAATGCTACTTGAACCAAACTGGAAACAGAGGTACGAGCACCGCTCTGCTACCAATATCTGCTTATAAGGCCAAGCTGTCATTGATTTTAAAAGAATCTGTTGGAGTGCCTGCTTTGTGCCTGTGGTAAATGAGTTGCCGATTCAACTCACCACAGACATACTCTACTGTCAAGGAACATACAGTCTGGTGGAGTGAACTGAACCCACTACCACTGAATCAATTCTGACTCATAGTGATGCTATAGGACAGAGGAGAGCTGTTCCATACTTTTCAAGAAGTGCGTGGCAGATTCAAACTGCCAACCTTTGGTTAGCAAGCATAGCACTGTGTCATCACGGTTTCCACCCAGTGGAGTGAGACAGGTACAAATTAAATAATCACTTATGGTCAACGTAATGCACCACCATGATGAGCTGTGGGGGCAGGAATGGAAGTTAGGGGACAGAGTTGCAGTAGGAGCTGGCGCTCAATAAAGAGTCATTGATGGAAGCAGGGAATCAGTGAATCTCTGGGGAGGTCATTGTGAGTGGGACTCACTTCCCTATACTAGAGAGTCCCTGGGTAGTGCAATTGGTTGGTGCATTTGGCTACCAACTCCAAGGTTGGGGGTTCAAATCCAGCCACTGGAGGTTCAAAAGAAAGGCCTGGCCATCTGCTTCATTAGAAGTTAGCTACTGAAGACCCTCTGGAGCAGAGTTCTACTCTGACACATACAGAACTGCCACCAGTTGAAACTGACTCAACAGCAGCTGTTTCTCCCTTTGGTGGGATGGACACATCTCCCTTCTAGAAAAGGAATCTTGGCTTTTCTTCCCTCGGCTTCTTGAGTCGAGGGGGCTGCCTGTTGAGAAGGGTTTGCCTCATGGCCTCTTGGCTTCTCTTCAGCCCGTGGTGTCAGGGTGGCCCCAGGCTGACTTTGAATGTGTCACCCTGGTGCCGAGACAGAGCCAGCAACTCCTCTCTTGACTAGGGGGTCTGAGATACAAAGTTATTTTCCTCTAAAAAGACTTTGTAAAGTAGACCTCAAAGTTTAAACCAAACAAACAGGTGATAAGTGTCAAGCTCGGGCTTTAATAAATGGGCAAAGAGAATCCAAGACAGGTTTGGGGTTATTTTATTTCCCAGAGTCTTTAACAGGAAACCTTTTTTTTTTTTTTTTTCCTGGTGGCTGTGATTTTTGAACGATTTCCTTTTGCCTGTTTTATGCCTGTCTATTGTCTTGGAAACTCGAGCTCTTTGAGAGCAAGAGTGGTACAGAATGGCAGCCACGTTATGTAACACTCTTGGGTGAGGGCGCGTGGGAGAGAGAAGGGGTTCTGGAGGTAGGAGGACCAACGGGAAATTAGGGATGGCCACCCCCAGCACCCTGTTCCTTCCAGCCCCGCCATCTTCCTCACTGGCCATATAGATTGTGAGCGGGCCCAGTGTGGAACCAGGAGGAAAACGTGGAAGGATCTGCGGCTCTCCCAGAGGCCTTGCAACAGTGCATCTGATCTGTGTTCTCAGCAAAGTGCTGTCAGGAGGGGTGGAGGAGACTGGCTCAGGACTTGCTCTCAAAAAAGGGCCATTGATGGACTCAGTGACTCTGCCGGGCAGAAGGTCACCATGACTGAAGGCTGACATCCCTCCCTCCCCTCTCTCTGCATCCCAGTTACCTGACTGACATTGACCGAATCGCCATGCCGTCCTTTGTGCCAACGCAGCAAGATGTGCTTCGGGTCCGAGTGCCCACAACTGGCATCATTGAATATCCCTTCAACTTGGAAGACATCGTCTTTCGGTAAGGCAGTCTTTTGAACATGTCCACTGAGAATTTGTCTACCCAGGCTTGTGATTATTTTCCACTCCTGTATTTCCACCCTGCCCCCCGTGTGGTAAATCTATGTAACAAAAACATTTGTCATTTTAACCATTTTTCAAGTCTACAATTCATCGAGTTTAACGATGTTCACCATGTTACCCAACCATCACTGCTATTCATTTTCCATATGGATATTTAAACGACTGTGTTACTTTTATATAGTATTTATATAGTATTTTTATATGTGTTTTAGGGGAGATGGCCCTCTCTGCCTTAGGCTATTTAGGATTGCGGTGCAGCTCAAGTCTTAGAATGGAAGTCACCTTTCTGTTACCCTGAGAGCAGAAGAGTCTCCTTATATGTTCATGGAATAATGAGTATTTGTAAAGCACACACATGTACACTTCTATAACCTGCAATTGATTTGACTGCTGATGTCTTTTTCTGGAAACCCTGGTGACACAGTGGGTAATAACTCTGGCTGCTAACCAGAAAGTTGGTGGTTCAAATCCACCAGGTGCTCCTTGGAAATTCTGTGGGGCAGTTCTACTCTATCCTATTATAGGGGCAGCTGTGAGTTGGAATTAACTCAATGGCAGTGAGTTTTTAAATTTTTTTTTGTTTGGTCTTTTCCATAAAAAAGGACTAGTATTTCTTTTCTTTCTACTTTTTTAAGATTTGTCATCCTTAAAAAATAAAAAAAACTAAATCTGATATAAAACGTGTATTAAAATTATCTATGTTATATATACTACTTTGAGCTGTGTAACAGTATGAATTTCCCCTTAGGATAACCTAAGTGTCATTACATTTAATTATAGCAAATAAGAATACTATGGTACACCTGTGTAACACTGCAAACTTCTAAGCACATTTTTATCCATAATTTCCCCCGTTCTTCCTGTCATTGATTATCACACATAGGTTTCTGACCGAGACAACTAGAGGCTGGTCCTCCTGTGTCTAGGCCCTGTCTGTACACAACACCCCTGTCCCCCACCCCCCAGCCCCCAGCTCAGTGCACTAAAGAACCATGGGGCTAGAGGAGTCCTCCAAGAGCTGCAGGTCAGGTGCTGGCTGGGGAACCCTGCTGGCTCATGGGATTGGGGAGGGGGGGGCAGGTGAATCCAGGATCTGCAGGTCAGGCAACAGGTTGTAGACTTTCCCAGGCTTACGTCCCAGGAACTGGAGGTCAGGCACCAGAGGTCAGGCACCAGAAGGGTACAGGATTAAGAGAGGGTGAGCTTTGTCAAAACATTCTTTTATATACTGGAAACAGGCGATACCCTCAAGGAGATTCTTCTTTTAACTGATTGATTGCTCACAAGAGATCACATGTGAAACTAATGAGAATCGCAGCTAGGCAAGCTGACACGTAATAGTAACCACTGCAATACCAGCATCTTGATTTTGAGGCACAGACCTGATTTTGAGGCATTCCATGTGCCTGTGTGCCTGTGAGTTTACTTAAACCTTTCAGAGCTGACTAGTACATGTAACTTCCAGAACCTCTCAGAGGTACATAAGGTTAGAGAAAAAAAGTATTTTCTCCTCATCTATCTTTCTCACGCTTTGACGAACAGGTTTCATTACTTTCCAGTGTCTGCCTAACGAGTGTAAGTAACATCGTTCACCCATGACACCTAACATCTTATACCTCATAGCATCTCTCCCTGGGGAGATCTTTCCAACTGACGAATTTTGGTCTTTGAAATTGAGTGCCTTCAAGTGGCTTCTCCAGGCCCAACCTCCTGACCATCTCCATTTCCCCTCCAGCTTTCTTCCTGACTGCTCCCTGTGAGGTGAGGCTGGCTGGGCAACCGTGTCACTGCACGTGTGGCTGTACCTCCACCACAAGCTTCCAGGGCAGGGCTCGATGTTTGGTTTTCTTCCCAGCACCTTTCCAATAGCAGTGCTGGGGATGGCCAGTGAGCTACCTAACCACTGGTCCAGTGTCTTTGGAGTTCGGTCTGTCTTTGCAGCTTGTGGGCTGTACCGGAGCCTACCACTGTGTTCTTTTTGCCTACTCAGTGTTTTAAAAATTTTCTGAGCCAACATTTAACAATTGGGGTAAAGCAAAACCAAACCTACTGCCATTCAGTCAATTCTGACTCACAGCAACCTTACACAACCCAGTAGAATGGCTCCACTGAGTTTCTAAGGAGTGCCTGGTGGATGGGAACCGCCAACCTTTTGGTTAGCAGTTGCAGCACGCAACCACTGCACCACCTTGGGGTGTTTCACTTAAAACATGACTTCTAGTTTCTCTTGAAAAGTTGGAGGATCTGGTAATAAGGGTTGGTGGCATTTGGTAGCAGCCCTCCATTTAGATAGGGTCCCTAGGAAAAGTCCCTTTGACTCATTCACATAAACTTCCTGATCCCTGAGGCATTTGAACTTGTGATCTCTAATCTATGAGTTTCTGAAATCTTTCCAAAAAAGTAAGTTGCCATGGGGTTGATCCCAAGTCATGGTGATCCCATGTGTGTCAGGGTGAGAATTGTGCTCTGTAAGATCTGCAGTGGCTGATTTTTCTCCAGGTAGGCTGCCAGGGCTTCTTTCTGGGCGCCTGGGGGTAGACTAAGGATCCAGCCTTTCTGTTAGCATCCGGCTGTGTTAACCATTAGCACCACCCAGGGGCTCCAGTCTTTCCACAGACAGTCATAAAGGCTTTGGATTTTCCTACTGGAGGGGTAACTTGTAGGTCTGTATAGGAAGAAAGGGTGACATTAGCTTGTGCAGAAAGGATCTGTGGATAAATTAGAGAGTCTATGGAAATAAGAATGGGCCCAAGGCCAGGGGAAAGCTGGGTGGACCTGGAAGATTACTGGCCTGTTCCCCTTGGGCCCTGGTGTTCTGGACTCCACGATGATTGGAGCAAAGCTCAAGTAGACGCTGTGGTTTCCCACCCAGTCTCCCCAGGCAGGTCTCCCTGCATTTGTCTCCAGACTTCATGTACATTTTGTGATTCCTTTGCTAGAAAAACATACAGGGGTTCCCCAGTGCCTAAAGAAAATGGACTCTTTTTCACTCTTGAAATTTACTGAGGACCCCAAAGAGTACCATTTTCCATGGTATAATGATCCATGTCCTTTCCTCCCAAAGAATCACATACTCCAATCTCTGAGTGACTTTCTGTGTTTCTGTTGAACAGGATGGTGGATGTTGGTGGGCAGCGATCAGAAAGACGGAAATGGATTCACTGCTTTGAAAGTGTCACTTCCATTATTTTCTTGGTTGCTTTGAGCGAATATGACCAGGTCTTGGCTGAGTGTGACAATGAGGTATGCCAGTTGGGGAAGCTGAATTAGCTGTAGAAGAAGACAGTCTATTTCTGTAGTTTCCAAGACGCTAGAGAGCTGCCAGGCAGCTCAGGCAGTAGACCCCATTCCTTAGGGTAAGTAGCCTTGCTAATCAAAGTCTAAGTCCTTAAACTAGCAGCATAGGCATCATCTGAGCAACTTGTTGAGATGAAAACCGATAGACTCAACCCAGATTTACAGAAACAATCTGCATTTTAACAAGATCACAGGCAATTCAAATACACATGCAAGCAGGATGGTCAGTGGCCTGGAAACCTGGCTGTGAGCTTTGAATGCACACTGGAATTCATGAGGAGCATTTTTAAAAAAGGGCCTGAGTCCAGGCCCTGAGATGCTGATTTAATTAGTAATTGGTGTAGCCTGGGCAAGGAGATTTTTAGAAACTCTGTAAACCAAAACCAAGCCCTCTGCCGTCAAGTCCATTCCAACACATAGCAGCCCTATAGGACAGAACAGAACTGCTCCATAGTTTCCAGGGAGTTCCTAGTAGATCTGAACTGCTGCTCCCTAGGTGATTCTAATTACTGCTAAGATTGAAAACCACTCAAAAGCAATGGTTCTCATCCCTGGCTGCATATACTGGAATCCTTTGGGGGAGTTTTTAGATGCTGTTATTTAGACTCCACACAAGTGATTCGTATTTACCATGGATCAGATAGGGGTACCTTTTACAGGCCCCCATGACTTTTGCATAGTCATAGCTGAGAAACACTGTTTCTAATAGACTTTGTTTCTGAGAACAGGCATCCTATCCTCCTAGGCTCATGGCCCTTTTCAGTTAGGTCACTGCTTACTGCCAGTGTCCCTAGTTGGCACAAACTTTTCTGCTCAATAGCTGTCCTAGAGGCTGGCACAACTGTGAAGAGGAGGCCTGGTAATGTTTCTGTGAAGATTACAGCCAAGAAAACCCTTTGGGGGCAGTTCTATGGTGTAACACGTGGGGTTGCCACTAGTCAGAACTGACTCAGTGGTACCTAAACAACGATGACTCCAAGCTAGGTGCTTTGAGCTGGTCTGGGTGGGATATTGCATCTCTCATCCCTTCCTCTGGGAGGGGCTCCTTCAGGGCAGCTCTGATGTCCATCCCAGTGGTCTGTCCACCCAGTGTGCCCTGCGTAGCTGCTGGAATGTGGCCGGGTGGAACGCCTTAGCCCGGACCTGCCTGGAAAGGGAAGAGACCATCATGGCCACCTGTTTGTGAGGCTGGGACGTTTTCTGTAGGGGCCAGCAATGTCGTGTCCCTTATTTTCCCCTAAAATTGCATGAGATCTTTTTATAAAAACATCGTGTTTACAGGGCATGAAGTAAATCTGTCAAACATTCTGTCCAGGATCAGGCGGTAACTATGAACAAATGGTACCTTGTATTTCTTGAGAGCACTTGTCTCTGAGGACCAGCTATAATAGCTAATTAGTGAAAGATTAGCCCATTTGCTTGTGTTACTGTGCAGGAAACAGCGAGCTTGGCTGCCACCCAGCAAATCCAAGTGGGGAGATTTTTAAAAAGCAAAGACATCCAGTTATCAATATGAAAAATTAGCTCCAAATTTGTCTCAGGAATTACTTTGTGACATTTCTCAGGAACTCAAAAGGTTAGTCAGGTGCACAATGGACCAGTACCTCAGCTTAATATGCTTAGAAATTAAATCATGTCTCTCATGAAAATCACAGGGTATTTAGAGAAAAATCAAGTGGCTGGCACCCCAGGCTTCCCGCCTGGTTGTAGGTGTTAGATCCACTCACCCACTTCACAGGAATGGTGTTTGCACATCTTTGTAATTCCTTGCAGACCATTAATGATAAGGTCATAATACATTCTGAAGTACCTTTAAAAATCAGGCCGTTAAAGGGTTACCTCTCTGGTAATAAAATCTGGATGTTAATCCTGAAAATGTATTGAGGCAAAATGAACCCGGGTGTCTAGGAGTACAGGGAAACAGAGATGTATGACCTATGTCTCTGGAGTGGGTGTGCTGAGCTTTGACATTCTTTGGACTACAGCAGCTGACACAGTGGTGGCAATAGTGGGCTCAGATGGAGCACTGCCTGTGAGGATGGTGCAGGACTGGGTAGCGGGTTCGTTCTGTTGTACATCAGGTCACTATGAGTCGGAACTGACTTGAATGGCACCTGACAACAGAATAATTCTTGTCACCAGACAAGATCTGTATAGGTCCTGTCTGTTCTCTACACATTAGAAGCATTTACTGTCTCCTTGCCAGTGTCTAATGCTTAGAAATGATTACTATCCTTCCACATAACCTTCACCAGCTCTATTGTATGAACTTGGGAAAGCTTTAAACTTTCTGAGCAACAGCATGCTCATTAATAGGAATGGGGGTGCTGTTCCCCTAACACAGATGCTTGTCTTACATGTAGGGTGGAACTCAGGAGTATTAGTCCCTGTCCTTGCCAGTGGCCAGCACTTGGGACTCACTGTGGGAGGTGCCTTCCTGCCTCTCCTCATCACCTGAATCCTCACGTGTGGTCTAGAAGCCCACACCCAGTTAAAGTGGGTCTGTCAGATCGGAAGCTTCCAACTTTGCCTCCTGATAATTCCAATAATTACACAGAAAACTCTTGCTAAATGTGGTTACCAACCTTCTTTTTCCAAGTTGCACCAAAGCTTTTCTCCTTTTCTTGCATGTTTGTTTTGGGCTAGAAGGGCAAGGGGATCAGGAGACCCAGGAGGCAGCAGGTGGGTGTGATTCATGTGAGGGTGGGGATGGGGAGAACACAGAAGCAGGAGGCCTGTGGCCCTCTCATGCCACCAGCTTCAGCAAGGACAGAGACACAGATACTGCAGGTGGGTGAGACAAGAATGGAGAGGTGGAATGATCAATCTGACCTACTGCTTCCAATGTACTGCTTTTCTTTCTAGCTAATTCTGACTCTCTTGTTTCTCCCTTAGAACCGCATGGAAGAGAGCAAAGCCTTATTTAAAACCATTATTACCTACCCGTGGTTTCTAAACTCATCTGTGATCTTGTTCTTAAACAAGAAGGATCTTTTGGAGGAGAAAATCATGTACTCTCATCTAATTAGCTATTTCCCAGAATACACAGGTAAGTCAGTCATGATCCAGGGAACGTACTTCTGTCTCCTTGGCATAAGTCCAGAGTTGTTCATATGGCTCACAGGGCTTTGGTGACCTGTCTCTGACAGCCCCTCTCACCACTCCCCGCTTCACACTGAAGCTCCAGCGTCTCCACTTCCTTTGTGTTTTCGCCTCAGCACCGCCACCCAGGCCTGTTCCCGTGTCTGGAATACACTTGCCAGCTCCTTTGGCCGTCTGTACTCCACTCCAGTAGCCAGCGCAGGCATCTCATTTGGGAAGCCTTTCTGACCTCTGTTTGTCATCACCTGCCTCCTTTGTGCCGGGCTGGCCTCGTCTTGCTCGGCCTCGTCACACTCTGCAGCATTGTCTCCCCTTTCAGCTAGAGTGGCGTCATCTTTACCAGACCCAGGGTGGATGGTGATGTTTTGTATATGCATAACTTTACTAAGGCAGGAGAGTTGATGGCTTGATTAAACACCGACATTGCAGTAGAGACCCCCAATGTTCGAAAGACTTGGCTACCTAATAATGTTAGTTCCCACATTCTTTCCTTTTACCACTTCTGTCTGTCAGAATTAATTAAGGATCCCCTCTCAACACAACTGGCCCAAATCAGAAAATTAAGTCGGGTCACTATCTTTAAAGGAATCACTTTAAGTACAATTCTCAAGTGCCAATGAACACTTAAAAATACTATTTTATGGATTCATAATGAGGTACAGTAAAAGTAATGCCCCCAGGCAAGCTCTCCCCTAGAAATAAGACAGATTAAAGAATGATCTCAAATGAGGACAAACCAAAAAGCCAGCCTACTGAGTAGATTCTGACCCACAGTGATGCCACAGGACAATAAAACTGTCCCACAGGATTTCCAAGCGGTCATCTTTGCAGAAGCAGACTGCCACATCTTTCTCCCCCATGTGGCTGGTGGGTTGACATTGCCAGCTGCTGTGTTGGCAGCCAAGCACTTAACCGTTGTGGCGCCAGACCCACTGCCATCGAGCCAGTTGTGACTCACAGTAACCCTACTGGAAAGAGTAGTACTGCCCCCATGGGGTTTGGTGAATTCAAAATGCTGATGTTTTTGGTTAACAGTTGAGCTCTTAACCACTGCACCACCGGGGCTCCTTCGAATGAGAACAAAAACAAGAAACTAAAGGCAGTGCCACTGAGTTGATTTCACCTTAGAGCAACCCTATGGGGCAGAGTAGAACTGCCCTGTAGAGTTTGCAGGCAGTGCCTGGGAGATCTGAACTGCTGACTTTTTGGTTAGCAGCCATAGCACTTAACTACTATGCCACCAGGGTTTCCCAAAGGATAACAAGGGTACATTAAATATAATTCTCAGAAAGACACCACGGTGAGTCAGTTTCTTTCTTTATTCTCATGACTAGGACCAAAGCAGGATGTCAAAGCTGCCAGAGACTTTATCCTGAAGCTTTACCAAGACCAGAATCCTGACAAAGAGAAAGTCATCTATTCCCACTTCACATGTGCCACAGATACCGAGAATATCCGCTTTGTGTTTGCTGCTGTTAAAGACACAATTCTACAACTAAATCTGAGGGAATTCAACCTAGTTTAAAAGCTGCTGCCCACTCCTTCTTCATATTGTAACTAAAAAAATGACCTAGAGGCTCTCCTTATTTTATTTGCACGTGCTCTGACACCCATCACCTGACCCAGCCCACTGTGCCACACACCAAGGATGACAGGCAGAACATGTGACAGAGGTCGGCCATTCAGCTTAGAAAAGATCCGAGTTTACCAAAACCTTTTTTTAAAGCCTTTATTCTCAAATTGTTTTTTTTAGTTCCTGACTTGGCTGTCAATTTCTGTGTAATTTTTCAATTTGATATTTTACAGAATTTGAAAAAGTCATTGTAATTTACTGTTTTTCATTGTGTTTAATAATAACCATTAAAAATCATGTATCAGCTTTTACCCACAGGGCCCTTTAATTTGCAGATCATGCCTTAAGATCTCTAAGGGATTAATTTGGGTGTTTTTTTATTATTATTTTTTTTTTTAAAGAATGTTAATACATTTGAGGCTTTTTATTACACTTTGCAATTTAGAGCCATTCTGAATTTTTTTCTTTTCATGGTGAAATATGACTTAACATGCTACCAAAGATTGTTTAAAACAGCTCTTTTTGTGTTAACTTTCTAAGCCAAACTAATAAATCAGTACATCTTAGTTATGACAGGTTTATCACCATGAAGCTCACACTGACATACGGCAGATAGGCTCTAGATTGCATACACATTGTATTGGTGAAAATGTGGATCTATTCCAATGTATCTGACCAGGTCTTGTAAACTTGTGAAATGGTTAAAAGGCTGTATTGTTTAATCAATGTTATGTAACCTGTCACCATTCTGATGGCCATCACAAATGTGTTTTCTCAGAAGATTAAGAATATACCATTGTATTAGCACTAAATTATCTTGTGTTTGAGCTCATGGATAATTGATGGTCCTATTCTTAAGGTCAAATGCTGTGACCAAGAGTTAATAAATCAGAAGCTTTCTTAAATTTTCTCCTTCTGAGGCAATTCTTCATCATATTTTGTTAGCAACTGATTCTGTAAAGCAGAGGCAGAATCCCCTGAAAAGCAGACTGCTTCAAACTAAAGGTCCACAGTGGTTCCGCCTTTGCTTTTCATTTACGTGTACACAAATATACACATGTACACACACACACACACACACACACACTTAAGAGATTTATCTCAAATCAATGTACAGAATATACCTGGGCTGGTCACATAGCTAGTTGCACTGTGTCTTCAAATTACCCATTTAGTGGGCTACTGTCAGGTTCTCCTTCTGTTGGAATAATTTTAAGCGTGAAAGTATTACAGAAGAGCATCACTGCTGAAAAAGACTGAAATTAGGCTTACATCTAGTGATTCTGCCATAGCAACCTTAAGCTTTAAAAACTAATCCTCACTCAAAAGATGAATGTAAGAGCACCAGTTTCTTGTGGAAGGTGACACACTGATGCCCAGATGGATCTGGAACAGGAAAGCTCCGGAGATAGCCAAGGGAGTTTTGCGCAGGAGAACAAAGGCATGGCGACTAGCTCTTCAGGACATCCAGGAACATAACAAATGGTAATAACGAAAAGAAACATCCTCCCTGCCTCAGTGGGCTAAAGATTTTGAACTGGCTCTGATTAGCCAGTTAGCTTATGAAAAAGGGCTCAACTGAACCAGTAATCAGGGACATTCTACACTGTGGAATTTTGCTTTTTATCACGAGCACTTATCTAGTATTGCGCTATTGTTTTTAAAATTTATCTCAGGCTGACACAGCACCAAGAAAATGATGTTTTTAAATCACTAGCTGTAGGATGGCTGTCAAATAAACCATTAATAAAGGCAGTAGTAATAAACTGTTTTCTTAAGTCACCAAAAAGGCTGAACTCTCCATATCAAAGGTAAACTAATTACCTCTGCTACTATTGATTCTTCCAGTAGAAGATTCTTTCCCAGAGTCCCTCTTTCAAAACACACTCGTGACTTCTTGCGGAAAGGGTTTATTCACTCTTCCTGGGACTGACAGGCAGGCTCTTGGTGCTTGTAAGAATTCTGTAAATATTGCCAAGTAAAGCTTTCAGTGAGCAGTGATCATGCTGGGCTGGAATGCTGTCTGTGTTGATTAAAGTCAGGACTTTGGCCAATCTGCTAGTTACCTACATTTATTAAGGTCACCAAAGGGGTAATTTAGATAGGTGAGGGAAGGCTACTGACAGGGTTTCAAATTCTATCCAGTAACTAAAGAAGAGGCAGACTGAAGATTGGCAATCTTTATTTAACTCAATTTATTTGAAAAAGACATACATGACTAAACTGAGAAGTCAGCTTTACCAAGCAATGCAAATCTATCAATATGTAGAAATAATTACCACTATTTAAAGTCATGAGTCATCACGGTCAACCAATTTTCAGACAAAAGAAGAGACTAAGGTCAGTTTCACAAGGAAGAACTTTACTGTAAGCTTTATGTTTATAAGTTACTTTATCTGAATACACAAAAGCAAGGCAGAAGCTTTGTTAACAGGCAGCTGGGCCAGCAGCCCTCAGAAGAGATGTCAGAAACCTAAAGGTAATGCAGAAATAGATTCTTAAAAAACCAATTATCATGATCAGAGACTGTCTTTTCACCAAAGAATAAACATTCCGAAGAAGCACAATTGATCAATGCAAAAATCTGTAAAAGAACTTTTAAAGTGCACATTCCCTGAAAAATTCATTTGGGTATGTAATACACATAAGCTGCATAACAGAGATACTCATTTTTGGAAGTCTGTAACAATCGAACTGACCTTGCAACAAGTCCGAGATATAATTTCCAGTAGTTTGTAGGTGTGGGTATAGAACTACTGAACATTAAGAACATGTCAGTGTAATCCAGACTACATTTTTACCTCACTGTTTTCCAGCCCAAGAATTGGGACCTTTTGAGTCACCGATGGAACACTGACGGTCTGATGGCTTAATAGAGAAATGTTAGGGTCTTACAACATGTTTTGTTTTAAGTACACTTCTGGCTGCTATGTTTTTTATTATATCACCCTTACAGGGTTTCTTGTTACAAGGACTGTGTTAGTGAAGGGACACATTAAGTTATCAGAGCAATAAAGAAGGGTAACAGACAGGAAATTTTCTGGTTAACAGTTGAGTGTCTTATCATTGCAAATATTAAACTGTAGTACAAGTTACATAATTGGTATTTGTATAAATTAATAAAAACTTAGAAAATACACTCAGAGGAACCTATAAAAAATGAAGTTTCATTTCCTGGGTAGCTCTTTGAGTAACTGAAATGATCCATTTTTCTGAAAATGCCAGAATGTTTCTGTTTTAAAAAGTACAACTCATCCATAATCCTAAAACAGCTTTCTTTTCATGAGTCATGAAAACAATCCATTTTGCAAAAGAGGAAATAAAGTGAAGTAGAGTGGTGACTAACTTTGTGAGGGTAGGGCGGACCCGGGCGTTCTTCCCCAGTGAACATGCTGGCCTGCCGTTAGGCCAGGCTTGAAACATACTGCCTGACACTAGCTGGGAAAGACACAGGAGAAGCCATCTGTACTAACAGCAGAGGGAGTCAATGAATGGAAATACAGACTACCAGAATCATAAAATTTTAACTGGTTAATGCTAACGTAATCAGCATTAAAGTAAAGTACTTTGAAAGTAATTATACACTGAAGGATTCAGTAGGAGGTTGAATGGGTCCTTCTTTCAGTCTGTGATACTGAATAGCACCAAAGAAAACCAGACTCACTAATGCAGGCTGTCTAAATTTTCAATGTGGATCATAAAGAAATGAGGAAATTCAGTAATTTTCAGCTAAACTGTGTTGACATTTACATAGCACCCCCACGGAGTGAGTGTTTTGGCCCTACGAAGAGTCTCATATATAAAATCTCCATTTTTAAGGCCTCCGCCACGTGTATGGTGAATCAGCCAAAAGGTGGTAGTGGTGGTACTGGTAGGTGCCATCACGTCGGTTCTGACCCCTAGTGACCCGATGTCCGAGAGAAGGAACTGCCCAGTCCTATGCCACCCCCACAATCACTGCTGCATGTCAGCCCATCACTGCAGCCAGTGTCACTCCGTCTTGTTCAGGGTCCTTCCTCTTTGTCACTGACTCTCTACTTGACCAAGCATGATGTCATCATACGAGGCAAAAGGGAGATGGAGCAAAGTCATCCTGCTTAGAAAGAAAACTTCTGCCCAATCCTAGTAAAACCCCCAGGTGAGAAAAGGGATGAGCTACATCTGGTGAAACGATAATCCTGTGGCCTTTTGGGGGAAGTGTTTGTGAATCTGAATTTCAGATTCAAACAGCAGGAAAGGAAAACATTTTATAAAGCAAAATAGGACTATCCTAGCTTCTCACCCGAAGGAAGAAAACAGCGGTGACAAGCTGAGCGCTGCCGGAGCTGTAATCCGCCGCTCCGCATCCGAGCTCAGGCTCCAGAGGGCCCGCCTTCCGACAACCGTCAGGCAGACCAAGCCTTCTGGAGAAATGGTTTTCAAGTTGTTTGTTTTTTTTAAAACTGCAATCCATAACAGAAGTAACATTTTACATTGTGACACAGTATACACAATAGAGGCAAGTGTTTAAGTGAAACAATACTTTAGGAAGCCCTTGCTACATGCAGTGTTGTTTGATATTTTTCTCTTCCTATTAAAAAACATGCTGGTCTTTAGGTATTAAATTGATTTCACAACTCATTAAGAGTTAAGACCTACAGTTTGAAAAACACTCTTTTTGAGAATTGTGTTTGATCCTGAGAAAAAGGTACAGAGCAATAGCCTTAGAACCCAAACCAATTTCTCTGAATTGTATTAGCTACTTTTGCTTTCAGTGTATTTGGACACACCCTTTTAGCTCCTATGGGGAAACTAACCTCATTTTGTCCCAATCTTTTCAATACAGGTGCCTATGCAGAGAGCTCTGGGTACCTTCTGAAGCATGACCTAATGTGGGCGACCAATGACTGAGTAGATAAGGTGAAGAAAATCTAGCACTCAGTCTTTTGATAACAGTAAAGGACAGGACACTTCTCTGCAGAGTGTTTCTGAGATGAGCTGGGTGCATATACTCACTGTAATATCACTTCACCAACTATAAAAATAGTGAGGGAGGGGATTATGATAGAAAAGACAATACTGAAGCTTAAGGGAATTTTCTTATTTGGAGACCATAGGATAGTTTAGGGATGACTACGATTATGGAAGAGAGAAGGGCATGGAAGGACTGTCTATGGGAATAATACTCAAGAGATGAGGAAACAACACAGCTGTGCCAAGCATCCTCAAATAACTCTAGGGCCCCCAGCAGTAGGGAAGAAGCAGTCAATATATACACTATACCTCTGTGCAAGGTCATGGGGAAGCCATTCAAGAAGTATACATGCTCTTTGGCTCAGAGTATTTAAAAAATGTGAAGCAATTATAAACTTCTTTTTGTATCCGAAATCAAAGTTGCTGTTTTTAATTACCATAGTTTTCTGGAGGAGAGTTGACAGAGAACAGACACACTCTGCCTTGGGCTTCACATGATAATTATGTACCAGAATAAAGATGTGCTAGCATTAAGAGCCTGGGGCTATGGCAAATAAAACAGAGGGAAAGGACACAATTACTCAGGGTCTCATCCCACAGCAACCTCTGGAAGACTAACAAGCTTCAAGTTCTGAAGCAGAGAGCCCTTAATTGTAGCTAAATGTAATTCATGGCAGGTAATTTTCAAATACAGTATGATTCTGGAGTCTGTAACATTCAAGAAAAATGGAACATAGAGTGAGACACACAGCTGTACGTTGTAAAATGCTAAGCTATAAAGACTCTGCCAGTGATCTGATGCTCCTGATGTTCTTACTTTTTGTTTAGATGAAGACGACTTTCTAAAATAAGTGATAAACTACCACTCTTGACATTGTGGCTTCTTCTACTCTGGAGACAGAGTAAGTGATGGGGAAATGCTGAGGGGCAGATGACTGATAAAGGAAGAATGAAAGGCACACTGGCTTTGCACATGCACTCATTACAGAATCCACTCCTGCTGGCCTCTGGAAGATACTAGAAATGTTTCTATGTTTACTCCTTTAGGATTTTTCCTTTTGCCACTGCACACCCAAGGCATTATGGACTTTTCCAAGAATGCTGAAATCACACTGACCTAAAATGGGTTAATGAGGTACTTCGCTAACAGCACTGAAAGGGACTTCTGTAAAGCAATACCTCAGATGAGGACAGCCTGAAGCAAGCTTTCTGACTTCTCTTTAAGTTTAATTCTGACATATGGAAAATTGGAGGAGCTCAGCAATAGAGAAAATGTATGTTTTACTTAGAATAAAGGTAATCATGGGGCATACGTTATCATGTGGTTTGAAATTTATCATCTTTTGTTTTGATTTACTTTCAGCAAAGAAAAATCATTCTAGGGGAAACTACTGATAAGAAACAAAAATGTGTTTCTGTAATGAAAGGAAAGGAAATAGTCTAGAGTAAGGCAAGATTTGAGCAGAAAACAATGTAGTTACACTCTGGCATGCGGTTTATTTCAGCTTTTACAACAAAGCAAGGGTCTCAGGAGCCCAAGAAGGCTTTCACAACATGGACTATACAGAGCCCTCCACTCCAAAACAATTCATAGTCATCTGGCAGCACACCGAACATGCACCGAAAACTGTGCATTACTAAATAAATAGGACATTGCAACATTCTCTTCATAGTTCACAATCTCCTATTCATCCCCTCACTTGAAAAAGTTCATTAATATTTAGATACAGAGATTTCGGACCAAAAACCAGAAAAAAAACCCATGGCCTCACTTTTGTGCAGCCCACTATTTTTGCTATGAGGACCTAGCTCTACATCAAGAAGGATTCCCACTAGAATAAATGTGGAGAAAGCAAACCAGAAACTCTCCAGCCTAATGCTAACAGGACAGATTACTGGGTCAGATTTTACAGTACATTACTTGTCAGAGGAGTTGTTTGTTCCAAAGCAAAGCTCATGATATTTAAGATATTGGAAAGTTTCTTTATTTCCTATTACCAATGAATGGAAAGTCAGTATTGTTAAGGCTTCAAGGCTTTTCCTTTGAAATCAGCAGTCTTAAAAATAGGACTTAGGTGAAACAAGTACAACCCATGGAGTTGGCTCCAGGAAGTATTTGCAAGGCTCCAACATCCTGAGAGGGGTTTTCCCTTTTTGAGTATGCTATTCATTTATTTAAGCCTTTCTTAAGATGAGGATGAAGGAGGATTCCATCTAAATCACATTATATAAAAAATAGATTGTTTTTCATAGTCATGCTATGTATTTAATTATAATTCAAACCTATTTATTATTTTAAAAAATAAGGAAAAATAATCCCCAAATACTTTAAGTAATTAGAACTTCTTGTTTCTGAAGAAATCACCCATTCAGGCCGTTTCAAGTAAGTATGATGGATGTTAAAACGGAAAGGAGGACCATGACACTCACTCCACCATCAGAGAAAACCATCTGGAGCAAACATTCAAGATTCATCGGAAAGTTGCTTCTTTTACAAAAGAATCATCATATTAACCAGATGCATGATTCAAGTTAGAAAATCCAATGGATTCTCAAAAGAGTTGAAATACTTTAATCTGATGGTTGTATTACCTGATTCTACCTTTTTTCTTTTTTAAACATTTAATATACAGGGTATTCGAAATTACCACTATAACATGCTTCCCGAACAGACTTTGGAATGGGTAACCAAAAAGCCTTTGCAAGGTAAAACCTGGAAGCGGTAAGGATTTATTGCTGTATGTCTTCAGCCAGTCTTCTCCCTCAGGGGCTCGGGGAAGGTTCTCTTGCCTCTTCTAGCTTTGTGAGGATCCACTGTCATGGAGGAAATAAACCAACATTTACTTACTTCAATAAACTTGCAATTAGACTTAAAATGTAACAAATGGAAATTTGAAAGCTGGCTTTCCAGTTAGGTGTATAGTGACGACTTAACCGATACACAAAAATTCATTCTGCATAAGTGATCACTAACTTACTTAAGTGGCCCAGGTGGCTTACGGACATTGGGACTGCATGCCATTTAATAGCAGTAATCACGCTGTTCTAAGATTCCTGTTCTCAGATGTTCATCTTCAGGATGAGCAGAGCAGAGTAACATGAGCTATCATGAAAGAAGAGGGCATCTGGCAGCTGGACTGATAACCACAGCATAATATGAGTACTGTCCTTATGAAACTGCTTCTCGCTTGTGTCAATTCTGTATCCAAAGCCTAGAGGGCCATAGCAATGTTCTTGAGCATTTAAGCATTCTCATGAAGTATTTTTGATTCTAAAAGGGCTTGAAATCACAAAAGTAAAGCAAAAATATGATGTAAACCTTTCTACCGATAACATGTATTATTACAAGGCCCAAACGACAGACAGAAACCTCCAAGGTGATACTGAGCTTATTCCATTATAAAAAAGCTTTAGCAGACACATTTGTGCATCTGCTAAAGAAGAGCCAGTGAGGTAGCTGTAGGATGAAGAGAGAAAGAGAACTGAGCTCTGTAGCTGTCTGTGGATTTTTCCAGAAGATCAAGAAAGGAATAAAAACAAACATTCAGAGACAGAGTCACCTACTAACAGGAACTCAATGGTGAGTTTACTACAGCAAAACTACAGAAAAACTAGAAAGGTGTTAATGCCCTTCAACATCATAAAGATGACAGCCTCAAATGCCTGCTGTCCCCCAACTCCATTCTGTCCCCCTGTTTCAGGTGAGGTGCATTTTGAGGCTCTAGTATTTTTTTCTTTTTTTACTCTTTCTTTGTAACTCTTCTCCCTTTCAGTTTGGTACCATTAGTATGTCAGTGTTGCTTATATCAATGTCTGGACAGAAAAGTACACAGCACATGCTGGGTACTATGTGTGTCTCTGTGTGTCAGGGCTAGGGAACTCCCTGGTTTGGGATCCAGAGGTGACCAGGTCACTGGTGAACAGTCATACCGAGTCAGATTCAGTGCAGACAGCAGCATGAAGGGAGCAGACCAGCTAAGGTCTGGAACCTGGCAGGAGGCTCAGGTTCAAGTACAGGAGAAATGTGTTCTCACTGTCAGTTACACAGAGATAGAGTGCAATTCAGAGAATCAGGGACAGTCTTAGTTGTCATCAGTGAGATCAGCCAGTCAGTTCATAGTATTCATTTTCATGACAGTGGACATCTTTGTAGCTGTCTTAATTCCTAAAGCATGTAGAGTACTTTTCAGTTCACATTGTTACTGTTTTGAGTAACTGATTTCCCCACCGTCTAAGTCAAGAAAGAATGAATCAGTATTCAAAGTCAAATTTTTCGATTCCAGGCTTTGCTCACCTTGCCCTACACTATGCTATGCTTTTGTTTTGTTTGAATCCTCATCGTAACTAGACTGGAGAGAAATCAATACTTTGGGGCTGTACTTTTCCTGCTGGAGTTTGACAAAGTAACACTAGAATGAAATAATTGTTTGTTGGCTTTTTAAAAGGCACTACAGTTAGCTCTAAGATAGCCTAATTTGATTTAAATGTGAATTAAATCTACTAAAAACTCTGAGGAAATATTATCTGGTTATATACACAAAAACTAACAAACAATTTAAAACTGTCTGAAACAAAAGTTAGTATCTCCTTTTAAAACCAGGCCAATTACATGGCTTTCAAGTGAGAAGCTCTTATCCATTTCATAAAAGATTCACTGTATTTACCATGGCATCCTCTGGGGTCTTGAAGTTAATAATTTTCCCAAACTCTTTGGCATGAAATACAGACTTCACACGTTCCTATAAACAACAAAACATGCAAATTCATTAAAAACAAAACCCAATTATGGAAATACAATAAAGAAATGACTGATCATTTTAAACATCTGTTCTTAAAAGCATCCAAATCATAAACCTTAAAAAAAGTCAAGAATAGGGAAAGAAGAATCAAAATAAGGGAGAAAAAATAAAAGACTAAATTTTAACACTAGTGCACTGTGATTAAACCTAAGTTAAAAAGTTCAGGGGAGATTTCAATTACTAAAGCCATAAAGGGCTGACACAGATTATAGAAAGGAGATAAATTTGGGAACAGTGCTGTTTTTCCTCTCCAAATAGTTTCTCATTCTTGATCTGACCATTAAATCATGACTGAGTATAGCTCAAATACACAATATGGGTGTTTGTGTGCCATGGATTTAACTATCCTCCCTCCCCACCAACTGCATGTAGCCATTTGGCTAAACCATAATTCCCAGTACTGTATGATGTTCTTCCATGTGGTAAATCCTGCCCTGATGATATTAATGAGAGAGGATGGGCATGAGTTACACTGGTGGGGCAGGATTCAATGTGTAACTCTGTATTGCACCTTGAGGCAATCTCTTACAATATAAAGGAAAAGAAAGCTAGCAGAGATTTGGGGACGTCATACCAAGAAAGCAGTGCTAGAAGAAAAGAGCATCCTTTGGACAGGACCTGGGGTTCCTGCACCTGAGAGCTCCCAGTTCAGGGGATGTCTGATAACAAGGATCTTTCTCCAGAGCCAGCAGAGAAAGCCGTCCCCTTGGAGCTGACATCTTGATTTTGAACCTGCAGCCTACTGGATTGTGAAAGAATAACATTTTTCCTTTTTAAGCCATCTACTTGTGGTATCTCTGTTACGGTGGTACTAGATGACTAAGACACTGAGTATGCACATGCAAATCAGGATGGGTCCCAGAGCCTATGTGACTGTCCCGCTTTTTACATTCTATGGCATTCTATTCAGTATTTGTGGAGAAGAACAGTCTAACTGCAGGTATTCACTATCTGAAGAACAAACAGAAAGACATGAGATTACTGAGGAAGACAGTGGTATTTACTTCTATAATTATAGGTAGGGTCATAATACAAGCATGGTGGAGGTTATATTAGTCCAATAAGTTTCATAAGTATTTCCAATATCCATGAAAGATGGAACCCAGAAGACTCTTCTGTGCACAAAAATGGATGATTTTTGATACGAGGTCTCAGAAAGCATGAAAGGGGAAGAAATAAAGGAGATAAGAGGAAGTTTTATCTTTGGGGGGAGGGTGGTGAAAAGGCATGAACAGAGGCAGAAAAGCATTATAAACTAGAGCAGAGCCACCATCATCATTTCACATCTAGCCGTAGGACCTTTCATTTTCTGAACGATCTAGAGAATTCTCAGTGGGTAAAACTGGTCTAAGGTCCTCAAGAGCTAGTATCCAGCCTTCTCAGGAGTGGACCTGTGAGTGTTCAGATTCCTTCTGGTAACCACTTCCTGGTTCTTCTCTGGGTAACTATTTTCTCACTTTCTCTCACTCCAGATATTTCAGATGAAGCTGACCCCTCCTTGACCCTCACCCAGCTAGCAGGCCCATTCCTTTCCCAGGCCAAAGTGACTGGCTCAGGAATCAGCATGATGAAAAGTGGTCCTGTGAGACCCAGTGAGAAGATTTCATTCTGTTGAGCTAGTATGATGTAACTCTGGAACTCTTGTAGGCTCTCCTGTCACCACAGCACAGCCCGCCTGAGAGTGAAATCAACACAAAAGCAAGTAAAATCCAGAGATGAGGACAAGGGCCAGGAGGTGGGGGTGGGCTAGGGTGGGAATGAGTGGACAGGAAGCATGGAAGAACAGTTGCTAATGGTATCATTTGTGCATACCTAACTTACAAGATACAGACTTAGAATGTTTGATTATGCAAGTCAATTACATCCTTCAAAATGAAAACAAAAGAAAAAACAAAAAACAGAGTTTAATTGGGCTAGGTTACATACAACAAAAATTCATCTGATTAACACAGCCTGTGTCAAAATGGTCCTGAATTCAGCCAAGCCAAGCCAAGTGCCGTCAAGTTGGATCCTGAATTCAGGACTGATCAAATACCGTGAGACCAAACACATTATTTTATTACTACATTCCTTTGAATCACCTATGGTACCTAGAACATCCTTTACAACTTGTAACAGATATTGATTCTCTGTTGTTTGATTAAATGACTAGCAACTCACTATTTTATATCAATATCCAAGTAGCAGTACTATACTAGTTGCTAGCAATCAAAGAAGAGTGAGAAATGGTATCTGCCTTCAAGAAGTTGTAATTAAACTGCAAAGATACATAGCTATAAAAATAACTACCAACAGTTGGCTATTTGAGAGAAAACTTTCTTGAGATTTAGCTAGATTTTCAGGATAAAGCATTCTGTGTGGAAATGTTACAGATTCTGAGACACTAATTTTCTCATTTTAGTACCTTGGACAGCTCTAGGGAAAGTGAAGGTCTCCTAATAACTATAAAATGAAGGACCAGGAATGTTACTGTCAATGTAATAGAACAAAAAGCAGCATTATCTTTTCTTGGCATAGCTTTGTTTTTGTTAAAGCCTGAATATGAGCAGGTATTGTGGAAAACCATGTTAAATTAAGACAAAGCAGCATCTGTAAAGGGGTAGAAAATTTACAAAAAAGCAAAATGGACAATTTCATTGTGTTATTTTTCAATCTCGAGTTTTCAAAAAAAAAATCTATCTGACATACCTTGGCCTCAATGCGCAGTCTTCTCCCATGAACAATGAACGGCTCTTTGGTAAACTCATCAAAACTGTATTGCCACTCACATGTAAGTTGTCCAAATGTTCCTTTAGTTACAAATAATACACCTCTGCAAAAACAAACAAAAAACACACTAAAAAACAGAGTCTACTTAAAAACTGAGGCACTTACATCCAGTAACAGAGTATACATTCTTTGCAATATAAATGGAACATTCACTTTGATATATTATCTTCTGGATCCTCAAACAGACTTAAACACATTTCAAAAGGATAATGAGCATTTCCAAATGCTTGGAAATTAACATATTTCTAAAAAAAAAATATCATCAAGAAGGAGCCTGGTGTAACAGTCGTTAAGTGCTTAGCTATAACCAAAAATGTGGGTGGTCTGAATCCTGCCAGTGCTCCCAGGGAGAAAGATATGGCAGTATGTTTCCATAAAGGTTACAGCCTTGGAAACTCTATGGGCACGTCTACTGTGTCCCGTGGAGTCTCTCTGAGTCAGAATCAACTCTACAGCAGTGGATATAACAGAGCGTTGGTAGCATAGTGGTTAAGCATTCTGTTGCTAACCAAAAGGCTGACAGTTTACATCTATCAGGTGCTCCCTGGAAACCCTAGGAAACAGTTCTATATTGTCCTGTATGGCTGCTACCAGCTGGAATCAGCTCTGTGGCAACAAGTTACTATGTTGAAAGAAACCCTTGTGATGCAGTGATTAAGAACTCAACTGCTAGCCAAAAAGGTTCCAATCCACCAGCTGTTCCTTGGAAACTCTATGTGGCCATTCTACTCTGTCCTACAGGGCTGCTATAAGTTGGAACTGACTTGATGGCAGTGGGCTTAGTTTGGGAATTTTTTAAATTGAGATATGAGCCCTAGTGACACCACTAGGTAAACGTTGGATGCTGACGGAGAAGCTGGTGATTCAAATTCATCAGGAGAAACGTGTGACAGTGTGCTTCAGTAAAGATTACAGCTTGGAAACTCTGTCCCTGTAGGGTTGCTATGAGTCTGACTATCAGCTAGAATCAACTAGACAGCAATGATTTTTTTATCACATTGAGAAGTTCCCTAAACTCAAAAACCAAACCAACTGCTGTCAAGTGGATTCCAACTCACAGTGGCTCTGTTGGACACAGCAGTGCTGCCTCATAGGATTTCCACGGCTGTGAAGCTTTACAGAAGCAGACTGCTATATCTTTCTCCTGTGGAGCAGCTGGTGGGTCCAAACTGCCAACTTTTGAGTTAGCAGCGGAGCATGTGACCAGGACTCTTTGAGAAGGTCTCCAGGTGGGACAAATGGTTTGCACTTCACTGCTAACCTCAAGGCTGTAGATTTGAACCCACTCAAGACCATGAACTTCCATTAATACAAGCAAAGCCAATGGAGCAGTTCCACTCTGTTAATACATGGGGCTGCTGTGAGTCAGCACTGACTGGATGACAGTGGGCCATTATGGTGAGAAGAGAATGTTTTAAAATGGTTCAAAATTTGGAAATGAGTAAACTTTGTAACTGACTCCTGGTTAACTCTGGTGAGTCACTCTTCCTCTGGACAATGGGGAGAATGAATACAGCATGACTGAAAACTGCCACAAATAAAAATGACTGCTGAAGCATTATCTATAATTGTAAAAACTTAAAAAACAATAAAACATTATAGTGCACAATTTTAAAGGAATACTATGTTCCTGGGTGGTGAAAATGCTCAAGTGTGTGACTACTACTAACTGAAAGACTGGCAGTTCAAACCCACCCAGAGGTACCTAGGAAGACAAGGCTTCGTGACCTGTCTCCAAAAGACCACAGCCTTGCAAACCCTATGAAGCATTTCTACTCTGGATATGTGGAGTCACCATGAAGCAGAACTGCCTTCACACCAACTCACACTAGATAGCCATTTAAAAATTAAAGAAAAGGTTCCATATGCTGACATGGAATAATCTCTACGGTATGCTATCGTTATTAGGGGCCACAGGGTCTATGTGATGGAGCAGCACCCACCACCTCCCCAGCAGGTTTTCCTGGCTGTAATCCTTATGGAAATAGATAGCCTGGCCTTCCTCCTGAGGAGTCACTGGTCAGCAGCTGGGCACATAACTGTTTGCACCACCGGGATTCCTTTTCTTCAAGAGCGAGATCTCAAATAAAAAAATGTAAACAAAATATAGAATTGTATGTGCACTACGCTGCATTAAAAATATATATGTATTCATGTTTATGTAGGCATAGAACATTTCAAGAAGGATACAAAAGAACAGTGAAAGTGACTGCCTAGATACCTAGGATGGAATGGAATGGAGACTTACATTTATAGGTATACCTTCTGATACTGTATGAACTTTCTACTTTGTATTATTTTTAATAAGATAATTAAGTGATGAAATTTTATACTTAGAAAGCATTAGAATTAAAACATCAAAAATTAATGCTAAATACTGTAAGTCAACTTCAACTCAGATGCTTATATAGCTTTACGTTTTTAGTAGTGACAAAACCAGACGGACTACTCCTCTTTATCTAGTTATAACCTCTTTCAGCCATTTATCTTCTCTCTGCAATCCTCAAATCCCCACCCTAATACTGTATTTGCTCCTTCCTTCCTCTGGTTTTAACAGTCAGGACTTCTGTGAACACTTGCCCCTAGGAGTCTAAGCCACTGTGCACAGATCTCTCTACTGCCTGCAGGTCTACCTGAAGATCTGGCTGTGGCTGGTACTATCCACATTAAATGTGTCGGTTCCATTGATATATCTAATGAATGGAAACCACCAGAGGACTGCTGAAATTGTGTATCTTTTCAGAAGGAGAGGACTGCTATTAGCCTACCCTTGAGGGAATAGCTCTAAGGGGATTTCTGTACATGTGTAAATTGAAACTAATCCTAAAGTGTTTAACTTATCTCTGCATGTCTAGTTTCTCTGTAAGCATACAAGCTGAGCATGCATTTATGTAAGTGTTGGGAACAATTCTATAGGACAAGAGGACCAGAGTTAGTAAGAATCAGTGTGATTATCTGCGATCTAAACGTCAGTCACAACTGTGCCATCTTAAAGTAGCTGTCAGTTAACCTCTTACCAACTTGCATTAGTAAAAGATAAAAGTAAGTTACCTTTTGGTTATCATTAACATATCTGTTTTGTTTATCATGACATGGGTAAAATATTTGTATTTTGCGAATCTTCCATTTTCCATTACCTACAAAAAAGAGATACAATTTGATAGCATTCCTACTTTAATGGAAGTAATGCCTTATGGTTCTCTAAAAGTCATTTCTCAATGAAGGCAATCTAACATATTTATACAGTGAAACAAGTATCAGTAAACTGAATTAAATAGTCACAAAAACACTGCTGTTCTTTTTTTTAACATCTATTTTCACTGCTGTATTCAGAACTATTCAATTATAGCGACGTGGTAACCATTAATGATAGATTTTTAGAAGATAACCATTATCCAACAAAGTTTAAATTGAACCTATTGAGACTATTGTTAAACAATTATATTCATTTTAAAATGTGGAAAGTATATCAGTGTTTGATCGTATCTATACTAAAACATACAGAAACAGGAATACATATTCACACATACATATCATGATTGCTATTATCATTCCCTGCCTTTGTCTCTTTGGAAATTTCTCATTGCCTCACAAACATGACCTTGCCGATCTCACAATTCATTAATAAATAAGGCGCAATGTGTCTGGACACACAGGGGACCCAGTTTCTACCGCACTAAGGTAACAGCCTTTGAGTTTACTGTCAAGACAGCTGAAACATTTTCTATCAACTGCCTATCAACTACTATTTGCTCCAGAAAATACAATCATGTGAATGAAACACACTTCTCAGTTTGTCTGTTTTGTAAGCTAATAATTTTATTCTGTTCTATGATCTAATAGTTTCAAAAGGTAAAGCAAGAAATGGTATAGTAGGAATTTAGCACTTGCTCTGAGGATGAAGTTTATTTGGTTATCTGGGATCTCTGCTAGCCCAGACCTGAAAGAGCCCCAAAGCCGACTCTTCAGTAAGACATAAAACAATACTATAAGACATTAAACAATACTGATGAAGAATATGCCTCCTGGCTTAAGCATATACAGGTGGCTAACTGAGCAGCTCCTGTTCAGAGAGATGAGGGTGGAGGCGGACAGAAGCTGGCTCAGTGGACATGGTAAGTACAGATTGGAAAGGAGAAGTGTGCTGTCACAGGGTGGGGAGAGCAGCTACAGGTGCACAGCAGTGTGTGTACACAGAATTTTGTACATTAAATTGACTTGGATTGTAAATTTTCACTTAAATCACAATACTTTTTAAAAATACAGAGTAGGCTAAACTAGTATTTTCAAAAAGTAAAGCAAGAAATTAGGAATTTAGCAAAATGTTAGAAATCTTGAAATCTCAAAAAAGAATAAAGATATTGATTGTACAAAACTATTGTTTCATGAGACTATCAAAATAACAAAATTATTTAGCTTAGAAGAGGGTTAAGAAGTGACCTTATAATAATCTTCATAGGGAACATTGATAGAAAAGTTTTCATTTCTATGGGAGACAGAAATAAAATTTAAAAATTAAAACAGATAAGGTATACAGATTAACTGCATCAAAGGATTTTCTTTTTTATTTATTTAATATGACTGAGTGAAAATGTACATTTCCGTATAAATTTACATGCCCACTTATATGAAGCTTCCACTGCTTGCCCTGTCTGGTGACAGCACACTATTCCTCTCTGCTCCATACATGTTTCATCCTTCCAACAGTCTCCTTTCCCCTTCTCTCCACCCACTCCCCTTCCTCCAGCCAGAGGTCAGCAGGATGATATCCTATAGGTGTATAGAACCATAAAGTGCATCCAATATGTGGACACTCTGCATCGCCAAGTCCAATCCATTCGTGTCCAAAGAGTGGACCTTCGAAAGGATTTTCTACATTGAACAAAACAGTATCTTTACTACTGACTATTAAGTAGGCCAAATAAACACAAATCCACTGATTTACAAATAAAAAAAGGACATAACCACAGATTCCAAGGAAATTAACAATTTTTAGACAATGTATAAAACTGAAAAAATAAATAGATCATATTCAAAAGGAACATAAATTACTAAAAAAAAGAAGCATCAAATATGGTAAGAGACCAGAAATCATTTAGATGATAATACATCTGGGAAATCCAAGTACATAAAATCCAGTGACTTTATAAGCACAGTAATAAAAGTGAAAAGTAGAAGGAAAAAAAAATCCTATTTAATAATTGCAGCAAAAAAGATGAACATCTATGCATAAGCTTAACAAATCATGTGCAGAATTTATGTGATGAAAGTTATACAACTATATTGAGAAGTTTGAGTCCACGTCTTATTGTTTGACATAAGAATTCATTATTATCTTCCTGTTCATTTTATATTTATACACAAACACACAAGTGTATGCACACATTCAACATGATGCCAAGGTTTTCTTTTCTTTGGGCCAGGGGGATAGTGATTTGACAAAATGATACTAAAATTTACTTAGAAAAAGAAACATGTGAAAATATGTAAGTCAATAATGAAAGGAGACTGAGAAGAACTATCCAAATACACATTATGTAGAAGTGACAGAGTTTGGTGCTGACAGACTTTTTATACAGAAAGAATACTGACTTCAGACATTGGTCACAGTGCTGTAGGAATATATAAAACCCTATATATTCAAATACAGAGACTAAGGAAATCAAGACAGCATTTCAAACTGTGGCCCACTGCATGTATTATCAGATAAACTATGTTTCAGTTAGCTAAAGCTTGATTCTCTTTTTTTAAACAGAGTAAGTCCACAAGTATCAATGATTTAAATATTTAAATAAAACTACAAAAGCACTGAAAAAAGTAAACATTTCAATAATCTTGTAGTGGGAAAGGCCAAAACATAACACAAAGCCCATAAAACATAATGCAAACAAACTGCTGAATACACAGAAATTAAACACTATTAAATAGCACAACAGTAAGGAAACAAACAGAAATAAAGTAAAATAACAACACAAACAGCAAAAGATAAATTTGGAAAACATTCATCAATTTAGAGACAGAGAGCTATTTTCATAATATAGAGAATTCTAGCCACATGAATAACCTAAGACAAGAAAGATGAAGCAATAGACAAATGTATAAAGGATATGAACAAGTACTTCAACAAAAACCAAAGACCAAAATTTGACCAATAAACATATAGGAAAATATTCAACTGAATACAAAATCAATTAAACATAAGTCACCACTCTGGATCAACAATTCCAATGTCAGGATTTATTTTATGCAAAAGTAAGACAAGACAGACACTGAAATGCTCATGACAATACTGTGCTAAGAAAAACCTCTTAATGTCAAGTAGTCGTGGAGTGGTTAAATAAATCATGAAAAGGAAAGAGATATCTGTGCATACTGATAAAAAGGATGTTCAAAATATATTAAGGAAGAAATTACAAATCAGAAAGTATGGAGGAAAAAAACACAGAAGCAAACAGGTATTTACATATTTGTGTATGCATAGGAAATCTCTGGAAGAGTAAACACCAAAGCCAAGCCAAGCCAAGTGCTGTCGAGTCAAACACCAAACTGTTAACAATATTTATTTCTTAGCTTGGGAGGGGCATTGGTGGGTGAGAATGAAGCTTTTATTTTTCACCTTCACATTCTTTCATTTTGTTTCATTGTTTTGGTATTTGAAAAGAAGAAATGAACTTACAAATAATTCATTCTCTTTTGTCCTCTATAGGCAAATTTTTAAATCAAGAATACAATTGTTGATCTCAAGAACAACTATTGAAAGTCAAGTGTTTGTATGCACTGCTGTTAAGTTGATTCCGACTCAGTGTCTACAAATCCTGTGAACAGATACCATAACTTTCAAATAAATTAAAAGCTGTGGCCTAAATCTAAGTATTTATTTTCTATTTCAATATAAAGTCTAAGCTTTGCAGTTGAGACTTCTGCCTCTTCTCACTTTCTACTTTTAAGGTCCAGCTTAAATCTAGTATGTACAGATAAGTAACTAAACCAACTTCAGTTGTCACAATAGCTTGTGGTATAAATAAAATCTAAACAAATGTATCCCACCCCCCCCCAAAGTATTGCATGTGATGCTTTCTGGAGTCCATTAAACACCCTAAACACAACACCCGAAAGATGAACAGACATCATGGTCATAGCTTTATGCTTTGAAACATACGATAAACTGTGTCCTTTGTTTTTAGAGTCGATGACTTCAAAAAACATCCTTCAAAGACAACTTACTACATTATAAGCTAAAACATTGGCAATAAATCCGCAGAAACACAGAAGAGAACGTGATAGTTTACCAGCTATGATCATCTTCCATCATGTTGAAAAGTCTGAGACTGTCATGGTTTTGGTCATAATTTAGTGCTTAATTATTTAACTTTATAAATATATTAGGTACAAAGCATTATACTTTTCAAAGCACTGTTACACAGAATTTTAGACCTGAAAGAGATGTCACAGTTCATCCAAACCATCTCCTCTTTCACACGTAAAGAAACCAAGCATTGGTGTCTTATCTGTCTTGCCTTCACAGGAATATTGCATAATTGGGTAAAATTACAGTCAAATTAGTTGCTTGAGGTCACACTGTCAGTTTTGAAACTGAGCTCAGAAAATTGGTCTGTTTGCTTCTAGTTCCGGTACATTTTCCACTATACCATGATGTCGCTTAGGGTATCACTCACACTTCCCCCATGGTACATACATCTGATGTCTCCTATACTGCTGGATGCAGATAGTTACTAGTGTAGGGTACGAAGGCAACTCAGGCCAGCTGAAACTTCTAAGTCAACAGTGTCAATATCCTATACACCCCTTTTCCATCTGATACTAGTTAGGTATGCAAGTTTCTGCTAAAATAATTTGAGCTACCCTTTAAAGTTAATGAAGAATTACTAAAATAAGGGCTAGAAAATAAGTATACAGGACCTTTACGTAAGCACCAAGATGTGACTGAAATACCAAGGAATTAACAACAGCAGCAGTGTAGACACATTACCTGCATTTATATGCTTTTTTAAAGGGCTGAAAAGAATTTTGCCATATTCATTAAAAGTATATACAAGTCACCTGTTATAATTTGAGGACTTTCTAAAAGAAACAAACAGGAAACTACTGTCATTATTTATGATTGTCAGAGTCTGTAACATGTATGGGTTACTTATAAAATGTATGGTATGGTTATTAACAAAAGGACACTTTCTGTATTTAGAAACAATGACTATGTAAACCATAGTTTATTATTTATAAATAAATTCAAACCAAATTAATCACCTATCTCAAAACACAGGAAGTAGGACAATTAAGGACAGTGGTGTCAGGGTTACGCTCTATTAACATTCATATATTCTACCACACACCTCAATAACTTAGAACAAGAACATAAGTGAGAAACTACAGTAATCAAAAACCACTTCTAACAATCTCAAATCATACAAAGGTCATGAAGTGGCAGAATTCTATAACAGAAATAACTCTATAAAATAAAGTGAATTATGAAAAGACAAGCTACAGTAGGAACAAATCACTAACATGGGAAGTTTACATCCCAAACAATATAAAGGGCCAATCAGTCATGGGAAAACCTATTGAGGAAACTAGTTTAGTAAAAACAAATACAAAATCTGACCCATATCTGACTGTTAGAAAACACAAGAGTCCCACACAGGTATATAAATACTTTTAAAGACAGCAATGTAAAATGAAAACAAAATCTGTACAGACCTACAATGAAGAGTAAGCATGCTACCAAGGGGAAAAATCGGTGATAACAAATACATGATTTGATGGTGCATCGGCTGATAATTTGGCTGCTAAATGAAAGGCTGGTGGTTTGAACCCACCCAGTAGCTCTGTGACAGGAAACCTGGCAGCCTGCTCTTCAAACAACTGTTGTTAGAGGCCTCTACATCAGTTCTGAGTCATAGTGACCCAAGTACAACAGCACCATTCTCAGAATCACTGCTTATCTGAGTCTGCTGTTGCAGCCACTGTGTTAATCTTGTTGATGGTCTTCTTCTTTTTCACTGTTCCTTTACTTTACCAAGCATGTCCTTCTCCAGGGATAGTTGGTCCCTTCTGATAATGGCCCAAGTACCTGAGATGAAGCGTCACCATCTTCAGTTGAAAGGAGCATTGTGGTTGTACTTCTTCCAAGATGGATTTGCTTGCTCTTCTGGTAGCCTCCATAGTATATTCAATACCCTTCACCAACGCCGTAATTCAAAGGCATCAATTCTTGTTCTCCCTTCCTTATTCGCTGTCCAGCTTTTGGATGCATATGAGGCAACTGAAAAATACCACGGCTTTGGTCAGGTGCACTTAAGCCCTCAAGCTGACATGTTTCCTTTTTAATACTTAAAAGAGGTCTATTACAGAAGATTCGCCCATTGAAATATGTCATTTGATTTCTCCACTGTTGTTTCCATGGCTATTGATTGTGGATCCAAGTACAATGAAATCCTTAATAGCTCCAGTATTTTCTCTTTATTGTGAAGATGCTTACCGGTTTAGTTGCTAGGATTTTTATTTTCTTTGTGTTGAGTGTAATCAATACTGAAGGCTGTGGTCTTTGATGTTCATTAGTAGATTACAGCCTATAAAATCACATAGGCCAACTGTACTTGTTTACATGGGATAGTTATGAGTCTAGTTCCACTTGAATGTATTTAACCACAGCTGTGCATTAAAACGGAAAGTGCCACCACTTCTCAATTATTTAATAGACACCTTGTTCAAAACAATAGTTTTAGAGAAAAATTTAGTATACACCTTCCTTATATTCACTTTGAATCTGACATTTGAGGGCTACAATCAGGAAAAAAAGACAACATTCAACCATGCTTCATGATCAAATATAGAATTCCATCACCTCAAAGCATGATTTTATATACAACAGAATAAATGTAAACAACAGGGAAGAAGTGATGTTTACCTTATTCCATAAGGCAAGTTGGTTTTAACAAATAAAAATTTATTGGCTGTGTTATCACATCTCAAGAGAATTAGCCCTTATTAACTCCTTCAAATCTTTGTCTCCTCCCCTGCTAATGACCTACTTTGCCTTTCACAGAATAGGCTGTGCTGACAGCTTAGATAGGGAAGGAAAGCTGAGCATAACCCTTGACACAAAATCAAGTGAAAGAAACTATTCTGTCTTAAGGGACGTTAATCAGCATCAACTGGTTTAACCTAAACAGTCTTAAGCAACAGCAGAATTATGCTCAAGACATAATTACATGCCCTAACAATGGCACAGCCATGATGGCATGGAGGTTAAGAGCTCAGCTGCTAACCAAAAAGTCAGCAGTTCAAATCTACCAGCTGCGCCATGGAAACCTATAAGGCAGTTCTACTCTGTCCTCGAGGATCATATGAGTTGAAATCAACTCGATGGCAATAGGTTAATACATTCTAGACAAAGGGCCAGAGTGTGTTGGTCAACAACCATGTAAAGGCACAGTTACGAGTCTCACTAATACACTTCCAACAGAATCTCTACTTAGTAATATTTACTCATCAATGATATTACACATATTTGAAAACAATGACATTTAAAATACTGGTACTGTATAATGCACCACAGTCCAAATCACTGAGGTTTTACTATTTTTATTGCTTACCAATTAGTAACCTCCATATTTTAACTACAAGGGTCTGTTAACCTTCAAAGAAAAATAAAACTTTTAATGATACTTTTACCTTGACAAAGAGGTGACACCTGATGAATTTAGGATGTATATAATGGTGACCAAGAAATAGCATAGACTGGTATTCATATGTAATAATAATAATACAGTAACAACATTTACTGAGTTCTTTGGAGACACCGTACTAACCCCGGGAACAGCTCTAAAAAAGGTACTATAATTATCTCCAATCACAGTCTAGAAATAGAGGCCAGACAAACATAATACTGTCCCAAGATTACAAAGAAAAGTCTGGAAATGAACTCAGGTTTACAAGGCTATAAAGTGGAGGATCTTAGCCACCGAGTAATGCAGCACCTGGCTGAATAATTTTTATTATTGAAATGAGTTAGCACAAAAGAACTATATATTCCAGAAGAATACAGTGGGATCCCATTTTAAAAGTTCATTTAAACGTGGATTAAGATATTCCACAGCGCCTGGCCACCACCAAAGGTTGCTGTGATGGGGGACATAATGTAGAGTCCCTGATGTAGCACCAGTAAAAGAGGTGTGCAGTTCAAGAACTCTACTAGAAGAGTAGAATTGATGTTCTGACAGCCTGGAGGGTCCCCTGGGAACATGGCCCCTGGACTTGCTGCCGCCCCAGACCTAAAACCCGCATTGAAGTCAAGTCTTCAGACAAGAATGGACTGAACTTGGTGACACAGTGTGAACAGACAGTGTGTGTATTTTATGGTTTTATACATTTACAGGAGGCTGTCCTGCTGGTTTCTTTCTAGATGGGAGAGGAAAAGGTGGAGAGGAGGGGACAGGTGTTCATTAAGAGGATACCAGAAGTAAAGAGTGAAAAGGAGAAGTGTGCTGTCACAGTGTCAGGTGAGCAGATGGGAGGTGCAGATAGGCAAGCATGCAAAATTGAATGGTATACTTTCACTTAATTGTAATTTAAAAAAAAAAGATATTCCACAGCTGTATCATACCTCTTCAATTTCAGGTAATACCCTCAACCTAATCTAGTTGTTGTTGAGTCAATTCTGACTCATAGAGACTTTATATAATCTATGTAATCTCTAGAGATCATTATCTCTTTCGAAGATGAAGCACATCTCACCTATACCTCGACTCCTTCAGCTCATTAGAGCCTTGCATGTAGGGGCTAAATGTTAAATAGGAATGAGACTATGATGATCTCTGACATTACAAGGGTTAGCCTCTTTGATGGCATGTGTTTTACCCCGAACTATCAGAATAATCAAGCCCAGTGAAATTGGAAGCTCATGAGGGAAGAGCAAGAATCTGAATGCTCTCTTCAGAGATATTAACAATCTCTGATACGTATCAGGAGTTTTCACAAATGTTTATAGCATGAATGAGGGACTATATTTTTTGTTTGTGTTCATATAAACCATGTCATCAAAACAAGCCAGTAAAACTTCAATTCTAAACCAAAAACCAAACTTAATGCCATCGAGTCAATTCTGACTCATAGCAACCTGATAAACAGAGTAGAACTGCTCCATGGAATTTCCAAGGAGTGTCTGGTGGATCTGAACTGCCAACTTTTTGGTTAGCAGCAGTAACACTTAACCACTAAGCTGTCAAGGTTTCCAAGAATTTGATTATACATGCATAATTATACATTTTGCTCTTCTGGACATTTTAAATTTCAAAGTAGCCTAGCAGCTTATTCAGAAAGACTAACTTTACTTGAAGTGTGTAGCCTCGCATTCTCGTAATCCAACACTCTGTGTCTACACAAAAACTCTAATTAAAATGACTGTCTCAGATACAAAGCATCACAAAATGTTTACACGTGTACTTCTCCACAATGCATCCTATATTACAGGGTTCCCTCACAATGGTACATTTGCATTGAAAAACTGCCATTGCAATTCACTTGTGTCATTATCAGAAGTGATATCAATTTAATTTGAATTTATAAAGACTGACAAAAAAAAAGCGCAGACAATACTTTCTTTCACAGATGACGTTAAACTGGGTTTTAGATGAATGAAAAAGGCCTCCAATTCTGTATGAAAATTGTTATATTTGGCATGAGAAAACATCTCTTCTTTCATAGAACATGTGGCCAATAAAAAGCAGACTTTTCAAAACTTACACTACAGTTTTTAACATTATCATTAGCGCACACACTAAAAGGAAAAAAATACAAATAAGCTTTGCTAAGAATTTTTATATCTGTCCAAAGTAACCATAGGAAGCTGTAAGGTAGAGCTCCAACACAACAGAAGTCATGAGTTGAATCCTAAGTTAGAATTGAGCACCTTTAACTCGATAAAAGCTAGAGATCTTCTAATACACAGTTCTAGCTCTTCTTGCATGTTGTTGGTAAGAAGCCCAAATTTCAATCAGTTTAAGATTCAAGTTGAGCCTAAACAGGCTTAGCATTTGAGATTTAAGGTTAAAATGTACTTAATTATCTATTTTAAAAATACTCATCATTCTATATTTATAAATTTAAAGGATGCAGCCGTCTCATGTAAATTATTAGATTAAAAAAGAGAATGAATTAAATACATTCCAGTCCTGTGAAAAAAATCTAAACTTCCTCGAAATAGAATCACACCTCCAGAGGAAAACATAATAACTGTCAATAGCCTTACTCAGAAGTATTTTTATGTAGGAGTCCTGGTGGTACAGTGGTCAAGAGCTCCGCTGCCAACCAAAAAGGTCAGCAGTTCGAATCCACCATCTACTCCTTAAAAAACCTCTTGGGGCCGTTCTACTCTGTCCCACAAGGTCACTATGAGTCAGAATCAATACCAAGGCAATATGTTTGGGTGTCGTTTAGGTTACTTCTATGTAACACCGGAAGGTTTCAAGTTGGAGGCATTACTATTTTTGTTCTAAAACAGGGTATGCAGAACTTACTAGTAGATGTTCAAAGGTCTGGGCCTTCGAAAATGATGTGATGAAGACTCTCTAAGAGATTTCTGTTAAATCTAATCAATGAGGTATTAGCACTGTATCCAATTAGATAGGTAGTCAACCTCCTTTTCCATGGGATCAACTTTATCTGAGATGCTGAGAACTCCTATTTGCCTGGAAAACAGAATTTGGATCTCAGATTTCTTATCCCATGTAGAAGTCTCCTTCTGGAGAGGAAGAGTTGCAATTGAAGAGTGAAATCCAATAATCCTTTGTCCTCTAGTTCTGGTCCACTTACTCAAAATTTTAGATGAAGTCAGGAAGATTGCTGAGCACTACTTTGGTGATCTGACTGCCTATCGTAAGCCTTTTTTCCAGATCAGTTGTAACTCTCCTGAAGAAAGGGAAAGACCACATCGGCGGAAGGCAGTATCTTCCAACTGCTCTTATGGCAGTGTCTGAAGCTAATTATAAACTCTGCAATTTCTGAAAAAAAGAAATATACAACAAACAAAAACAGCCTCCCCTCTACAACAACTTACATAATGGCAACTAAAATATCCTCATAAAGCATTCAAGACAACATACAAATTGCAAAAATATCTGAAATGGTTAAGAATATATTACCTCTATGAGACAATTCAGTTATCAACATTCACACACAATGAAGAACACACGTATTTTATATATATGTATATGTGTATATATACATTTACACATTCACACTCACACACGTATACACACATTTTAAGAGACTTATTCACTGAAGGTGAAAAAACTTTCAAAAGGTAGAGTAAAAAGTGGTAGAAGGATGTTCAACGGAAAAGACAAGGTGTCTACATCAGCTATAAAAGAAAGGTGGTGCTGGCTATTTTTATGCTCCAAAAATAAGGACTAGGCTTTTCACACTGAGGACTGTTTTATGAGTGGCACATATTTTTAGTATTAGCAGTTAATATTCTTTTTTATGAAGATACATAATACAAAAAATTGGAAAGCATATATTAGGATCATGGCCATGCAAATAAAGAATTAGAAAAGGAAATATATCAAGACATCAGGACCCAAAGGATAATTTTTTTCTGTAGTTTCCTATGTTTCTTTAACATGCACATATTACTTTAATTACTGTATCATCTATAAAATACTAAAATTGCAAATTTAGAATCAATGTCTACATCAATGTTCACAGAGGGAGTTAAGTTTTTCCCAAGGAAGTTGAGTCTCTAAATTTTTTAGTTCATAGAAACTCCAACTTTTTATCCCATCCATTTAGAAAACATCTGTCATTAACAAGCTGTTAATAAATAATTCAAAATACAGTATGCCCAGTTAATAAAGATTATATATACTTAGCTAAATCTGACTACTTTGATTATTTAAAAAAAAGAAAAAACAGGTCATATAGCATTTTGAATGCTCACATATTTTGAGTCTGTAAGTTAAATTCAGACGAATATGTATATGTGACACAGGCAGAAATATTAAAAATGAGTTTTATAAAACTACTACTTATTTGAAAGCTAGTATTTGGAGGTATACTGTTGCTATATATATATACTGGTTTCTATGGAATAACTGCTAAGTTAATCACACTGACTGTGAGACAATTATGGACATGAAAATTATCACATCAAAACAAACCAAACCACAAATCCCTATATAAAAAAATCATAAATTAACTGACTCACTACCTATCTGAAACCATGTATTTTATTTTCTTTATTCATGACTCTACAATATACTGCAGAATATTGACTGTACTCACTGCACTTCACCAGTCCATTCACTCAAAAGATTTAACAGTCCAAAAAATTGTAATTGATCTCCATTTATCCAAAAGGTACAAGTAGAGAAAGATGAATGAAATCACTATTCCTTGATCTAAGTCAAGAGTCTGTATGCACACTTAACAGTATATTATTCAGACCTAATGGAATCATTAATGTCTATGAGCTATTATAAATTCATTTGCAAGAAACTCTATAAAACAAAATGCAGCTTGAAGGTGTGGTAGATAAAGTATTCAATAACATTTAGGATGGTTGTTTCTGGTCTTCCTCCATCACTATAAACAAATTAATTGCAAAAGTTCATCACAGGACTTAAATCGAACAAGCTACTATCACAGCCACTACAGAATTTATTATTCTTCAGTGTATGTAATCTTGGGATATAGATACACTAGTACATTTCTCATGCTGTTCACTGACATTATATTATCAGAATGGTTACACTTGCAGACTTCAGTAATATAACCTTAAACACAGTATACTTCAAGTGGTACATGCTTTGAGTGATTTAAAAAAGTAAAATTTATAAATCTTTGTTTCAAATACAGGAAGAAATAAAAATTTATTCTGATGTCCTTTTCTATTAAGATACTGAAAGTTAGCAATGTTATTCTAGATCCACATTTTTTATACTTATATTCAGTTTGAGCCTCTAATTTTATTTCATGTACAGGGTCTTCCCAATACAGATTATGGTGCTAGAAGTCTATGTTTCAGAATTTTTACAAATTTTTTTTTTCCTGTCAGTTTTCAGTGCCAAGAAAATACAAAGTAAAATAAAGATTCTCTAAGAGAAGAGACAGGTGCTTGGTGGTACAATGGTTAAGTGCTCAGCTAACAACTGAGAGATCAGTGGTTCATGCACACCAGCCCCTCTACAGCAGAAAAGACCTGGAGATCTGCTCTGTTAACATTTATAACCTAGTCAACCTATGGGGCAGTTCTACTTTATCATACAGGGTCATCATAAGTTAGAACTGACTCGACAGCACACTACCACAAGGGGAGAGAGAACCTACCTTCCGTTTCTCTACAGATAAGCAAGACCTTAGAGATTTCTGGAATATAAATAAAGTTAAAAGATAAAGAAAAGTGTTGTATTATATAATCAATTTTATTAAGTTGATACTTACAGTAAAAAAAAATGTCTAATTGAACCTGTAAGACAGAGTAGAAGTGTCCCATACAGTTTCCAGGGAGTACCTGACAGTTTCAAACTGCTGATCTGTCAGTTAGCAGTGGCAGCTCTTAACCACTATGCCACCAGAGATTCCAATAAAAGAAACAAAGTATTTTTTAAAAGAAAGAGAAAACAACTGAAAAAAATAATACCTGTAGTTAAAAAAGCCTGAAAAGATTTTTCCACTGTGGTAAAAGAATTTAAAAAATAACAATGAAATAAAAATTTTAAAAAAGGGGGCAGTTAGTTGTAGAATGTATTTTACTACTAAGGGCTAAATACTTAAATAATAATGAATTCTTAAGATCACATAAGTTTACAAGTTACTACAACACTGTTTTTAAAAAATCTTTTTACTGCTGAAGATATTTTAAATAAACGTAGTCCTACTTCCAATTTTCTTTTCATGAAAATGTAAGTCACTGTTGAACATAAGAACTTTTCCAGCTAAAATCGTGAAGAAATAGAAAGCTAAGAGTACAGCATAAAGTCTTACAGAACACCTACTAAAACTCAGTAAATATACTGCAAATAAAAAATTTCCAGAGTTTCCCTTCCACAGACATACACAATATACCACAATAGGCTGCATTTTTCTAGTAGAAACAAGTTTTGATTGATTTTAGTGAAGGATAAGAGAGTAGCAGATACGTGACAAATAAAAATTCAGTCTCTGGTACCAGTACCAGCTACTTTAATAATACTGTTTATTTATTTATCTATTCCAAAAAGTTTGTAATACATTGTGATGAAAACAATAATTAAATTCTGAAGTATTTCTTAGTCCTAGTACACAAGTCCTTGACTTCCACTGAATTTGAATGAGTATTAGGCACGTAGAAATTTGTTTTTAGCTGTACACCATAAGCCCAGTGTTTTAGTATCTAGGAGTGACTTTCAAAAAAACAAACAGTTATGACTTATAGAAATAAAAACTTGATAAATATAAGAACTCGAAAAGACTAAGAGGGACTGGATGAATTCAGTCCAAAGTTCAACAGTTTAGCCAATTATCTACTTTTGTTAGGTGGTGTCACAAGTTGATTTTGACTCACAGACACCCCATGTGACACAAAGTAGAGCTGCCCATAGTGATTTCTAGGCTATATTTTATTTTTACAGAAATTACACATGCCTTCTGATTTGTTGGTTGGCTGGAGCTTACCCCTCTCCCTGCCCCATGTGGCACCTTAACAAGCACCACCAAACTGATCCTCCTTTACATGCCACACCCACAACCCCCACACACAGACGCACAAATAGCATAGAACATTTATAAAAATACCTCATAGGAGGGAGGTGCAACAAACATACCCAGAAGGGGTGCATTATTTGTGTAAAATATACTATCTTAGTAGGAACAGATCTCCAGGTCTTTCTTCCATGGAGCCACCAGGTGTGTTCTAAGTACCAACCTTCTGGTTAGTAGCCTAGCCCTTAACTACTGTGCCCCCCAGGGCTCCCTCAGTCTAATATAAGCTCAATTAAGCAAAGTGCTTAATAAAAGTTAAGGAAAATGTTCTTCTGTTGATTCAAAAGCATAGCAGTCATGAAGAATTAAACATCATTACTACTGACAGTCATTCATTTTTTCAGAGGCACTGTTTAAAACGTCTAATATACTAGTGAAACAGGACAAAATGGTTTCCATCTAGGTTGGAAATTTTAAAAAACCTTCAGTAGGTTCCCAAAACATAAACAAATTTGCTCCTAGTCTTTCAGAGATTCAGATGCTTTGCCCATATTAGCCAGAAAAAAATATACAAAGTTGTAGTTCCTACAATTTCCTCCTGACCCTCTTTTGAAAAAAAAAAAACAACACCCACTGCCATTGAGTTGATTTCAACTCACAGCAACGCTGCAGGACAGAGTAGAACTGCCCCACAGAGTTTCCAAGGACTGCCTGGAGGATTCAAACTGCCAATGCTTGGTTAGCAGATATAATACTTTCTACCACCAGAGTTTCCAACAAGGATATAGTATGCAGACATATAAACTGGTGAGTAAAATGACTGCAAAAACAACTTTGTGTTCATTGTTTCACACACAAAAGTATATACAATGAAACAATAAAAAATGTACCAAAGAAATAAAAGTTTTTTTCATTCTCACACTACAAATCTACTTCACTAACTTTCCATAACAGGCCACGAATATTTTTTATAATAGTAATTAAACAATCTATACAGTTTTGGAATAGAACAAATTCACATTGTTTCACATTATGTAAGTTTATTATTATTAAGAGAAAATGTGACAAAAATACTCTACAAAAGCTAAATGAACATAAAATATTAACTAGCTATTATTCTTTTTCTTTTTTTGTTTACACAATGTCATTACATTACAGCTCAGCAAATTTACAAGAACATTTTAAAAGAAGGCATTTTCATGACAAATAAGTAGATAATTTAAAATATAAAGCTAGTGAACATCTAAAAAATGTAATTAAGTCTAATTTTACATCTTAAAAACAAACTGCATTAAAAAGCTGTAAAATATACATAAACAAATGCTATAATATACAGTATGTCCTACTTTGATGTAAATACATTTTTCTGTGCTTAAATAATACAATTATCTTGCTTGTTTAAGATGTCAAAAAACATTTTAAAATGGAGAAGTATTTACCTCCCTAAAAATGGACATATGCCATTATGGCAGCAGTCATATAAAATATGTTAACGAAACACTCCAAATGAAATGACAAAGAACATATGAATTGTAACAGTTCAGAATCTGACTAATCCTCCTCCTCCTCCTCATCACTAGTGCTACTGTGAGTCATAATCCACTCTCTGTAGACCTGAATTCTCTGTAAGCATGGTAAAGAAAAAAGAAGCACAAAGATTAGTTAAGCATGGCAAGTTGCCTGGAAGACACGTAAAATTATGAAATGTTCAAGGAGTCAGAATAATTTTGAAGCAAGTTTTTCTACTGTGACTGAAGCTCTAATTATGGATAAAATACCCCATAGCTTAACAAACCAGAGACTAAACTCCAAAGCTTGGTTCAACTCAATGTATGAAATCAAGAGCCTGATGCCATGCATAAGGTATTAAAATTACCATTCTATATCTCTGGTAGGTAACTTTGACTACAGGCAAGGCATTATATAATGTACTGGCACATACAACTTACTGAATATAAGATTCAGTATAAACAGAGCATCTTTTCTAGAAAAGGTGAAAGATTTGAAAATATTAAACATTTTCTAAAGGTACCATCATTAAATCCTTTAAATATAGGTTGATGAGATTTTAAATCCACATCATTAACTTTTTCTCCATACTACTGATACTCATATATTTTGAAGTATTCCCTAATATTATAAGTGTCTAGATTCAAAACAGCCCCGTTACCTCCAAAAAAACAACCAACTTCTTACACACATAAGAATAATAATGCTAACCACAAGCACCTGGTGAATCCCTACAAGCTTTCCAGCCAGTGTGGTGTTTCATGTTTTTGCTGAAACACTCATAATGGCGGCCATGAATTGTGAGTTTTTAGACAATGAAATACCTTTTTTAGCTATTAATGTTAAGACTGCTCTACTAAAAATAATATGCATATTTAAAAATAGTCAATGTTTAAAGCTCCAGAAAACAATTAACATAGGTGTGAAATAAGCTGTCAACTGACATCAAGATGAGAAGTCTTCATTAATTTCAGTTTCCCTTAGGCATTATAATCTGTTCCCTAACAACTAGAGCATATTTCTAAAATCTCCTCATCCACACTTCTTATTAAGTTTATTCAAATAGCTTTTCAGGAATTATTTTTAGTTTTTTAAAAAAGTGAGTTGAAAGCTACTGAACTTTCAGTCGACTAAAAGTTAATATAGCATGTTAACCGTACTTTAAGTAGGGAAGGCAGGCAGATACAGGGCAGGAAAACAGGCTGCAATGAAATTAGCCACAGGTGATACTTCAACTTTTCTATTTTCCAAAGAGTGATGGAATGTCACGTGTTCTTCAGAGCACCACCTCTCACTAGATTGCTTATTTACCACAATATACAATTATTTTGTTACTTTAAACACAGCAGGCGATCCCTTTACTAAACAGTGCACACTAATTCTATGGTTATGTTTCAATATAATAGATGAAAAACTCAGAGAAAGAGAATTAAAACAGTTTTACGTAAATTATACTGCACATGTAGTGGGTGAAATACTAAAGTTCTAATTTTTACCCTGGTAACTTTAAACATGAAAATATTTCAAAATATCAAGGCTATAGAGAAAGGACCACACCTCCACAGTTTTAAGCTACCATAAATATTTTCAACTCTACATGACTGTTTCCAAAGAAATTATTCAAAAAATTTCATTTGCCAAGTAAGAAAGTTGTCTAAACAGATAAAATACAACTTTGAACTATCATTCTAAAAGCTATCTTTTCTTAGTAAAAAAAAAGAAGAAAAGCTGGTTTGGATGTGAACTATTTATCGAATTCTACGAAGTTTTTATATACAGTCAATAAAACAATAAAGCAAGAAGAGGGTTGTGGCTATTGGGGTACCTTTAAAAGAAATCTCTTAAAAGTATAAGAACCCCAGAATAATTTTTTCAATAGTAGTGGTCCTGACTTTTTTTGGTTCCTTGTGCACGCCTAATTTCACATGAGGATTGTATCTGCTACAGAAGCTACTAGTGGGTTTCTGAACAGAAGGAAGTACTCCTAGGACACAACAACTTTGAACAAATCTAGCAGGTCTGGCACAGAACTAAGAATATCCCATGCAAATATCACATTCACTAAAAAACCTATACAAAAAATTACCAATATAAAAGTTTTTCTTTGTATTGAAAATACTTAAACAGCTGTACGTAGTCTGTAAATTTTAACACTAAAATCTACTGTTGGCTTTCACTTGCAAAGTCATGTAATAACTTTTTTCATATCAAACTTTTTGATGCCTGTAAAAAAGAAAAAAACATCCTATAGTAAATAAATATAGATCACCTGAGTAAACATCAGAAACTTATCAACAGAATTATGCAAACCACATAAAATCTCAAAAAAATCTATTATATATTTAAAACATTATATAGCCACTCAAAAAAAAAAAAAAAAAGCTAACCTGATTACATTAAGTTTAATTTATAAGATCTTTCCTCACCTGTAACACCTGATTTCCAGTACCATCCCTCAGCCTGTAAGGTCTGATGACCCCATCTTCACTAAAGAACCGAGGTGGTCGCAGACTTGCCACTTCATCATAACTCTCTGTAGCTCTAGAAGGGGGAAGAAGAAGAAGAAGAAGTTGTAGCTCTAGAGGGAAAAAATGAATAGTAACAACTTGATTTTAAAACTATTAAAAACTCATGAATGTAGAATATAAAAGCAACTAGTAAGAAGGATCTTTTTGATAAAAGAAGAATATCACAACACAACACTGTAGCTTTCTTTTAGAGGTGAAATATACAGAAAATTCCTGCCATTTAAACTATTTTTATGCGTACCAATCAGTGACACTTATCATGTTGTGCAAACATGACCACTATGTACTTCCTATTCTTAAATCACCACTGACAGAAACAAAATGCCCCTTACACAATGACTCCCCTTCTGCACCAGTCCCTCTTCCAGTAGCCCCTGATAATCACAATAAATTTGGTCTCTATGCACTTGACTACTCTAGATTTCATCTAAGTGAGATCATACAGTGTTTGACCTTCCATGTTTCTTTTTTCACTCCAAATGTTTGCAAGATTCATCCACATCACAGAATGTTTCAGAACTTTATTTTTTTAAGGCTGAATATCATTTCATTGTATTGCTATACTGTATTTTGTTCACACATTCACCTGTTAATGACCAGACAAACGTATAAACAAAACACAGTATAGCCATACAACAGATGGTTTCTAACTGTTTGATGCAATAAACACTGGTGTACATGTATCTGCTTGCATGCCTGCTTTCAAGTCTTTCAGGCACATAAATATTTAGGAGTGGAAATGTGGGATATAGCATAATTCTAAGTTTAATTATTTTGAAGAAACTTGAAACTATTTTCCACAGCACCTGCACCAGTATACAAAGCCTATCAGCAATACACGAGGGTTTCAATTTCTCCATATCTTCATCAACATTTGTTGTTTTCTGTTTTTCTGGAAACAGCCATTCCTCATGGGATGAAGTGGTATCTCATTGTGGAATCCGACTCGACGGCACTTGGCTTGGCTAATGACTAATGAGGAAACGCTGGTGACTTAGCAGTTAAGTGCTATGACTGCTAGCCAAAGGTCAGTAGTCTGAATCCACCAGGTGCTCCTTGGGAACTCTATGGAGCAGTTCTACTCTGTCCTATAGGGTCACTAGGCATTAGAAATTGACTCAACGGCAACAGGCTTGGTTTGGGTTTAACAACTAATGAAACTGAGCATCTTTTTACATACTTGTATATCTTCCTCGGTGAAACGTCTACTCATGTTCTATGTCCATTTTTTACTGGATTGTCTTTTGTTGTAGGAGTTCTTTATATAGTCTTGATATTAAATCTTGTCAGGTATATGGTCCCTCAAAAGTTTCTCCCAACTGGTCAGTTGTCTTTTCACTTTGATAATTTTTTTTTTCATTATGACTAACTGAAAATATACAATCCAAACCAATTCTTCATACCCCTCTATCTGCAGGTCCATCTGCTCTCCTCATCCTGTAACAGCACATTCCTTCTTTTCATTCCATACTTCTAGTATCCTCTTAATAAGCACCTGTCACCTCCTCTCCACCCTCTTCTCTCCCATCTAGAAAGAAATCAGTAAGATAGCCTCCTATAAATGCATAAACCCATAAATATACACACCGTGTGGTCATATTGTGTCCCAAGTCCAGTCCATTCTTGTCTGAAGAGTTGACCTCAGTACTGGTTTCCGGTCAGGGCCAGCAGAAACTCTACAGGCCGTGTCCCCAGTGCACCCCTCAGATAGTTGGACCATCAGTTCTGGTCTTTTAAAAGAGTTGTTGAACTGCACACCTCTTTTCCTCATGTTGCCTCAGGGCCTCTATATTGTGACCCCCATCATGGCTGCCTTCGGTGGTGGCAGCCGGGTACAGTCCGGTTCTTCTGATGTTATGCTGATGCAGTCTCCCATTCATATGGGTACTTCTGCCCTTGGGCTCATTTTTCCTCACATCTTTGATGTTCTTTGTCATCATCTATTCCAAATGGGTTGGGACCATTTGGTGTACCTCAGATGGCAGCCTGCTGGCTTTTAAGACGCAAGATACCACTCACTAATGTGGGGTGCAGAAGACTCTCAGCTAAAAAGACAAGCTATGCCAACTGACTTCAACTTCCCCTGAAAACATGGTCCCCAGATCCACATCTTTGCTACTCTATCCTTTGAAATACCGAGTTTAGAAAACCTGTCAGTTTATGGTGTAGTCCAGTTACACTGATCTGCTCTCTACTGTGTGTTGTTACTCCGCTCACCTAATAACCAAATTCCTATCAACAATCTAATCTATAAACACCTCTGCTCCTCCCTCCATCCCTCCCTAGACTTGTAGCAGTCAGAGTCTTTTCTACTGTACTTAAGTCCATTTTTAAGTTCTTATAGTAGAGGTCTCATACAATATTTGTCCTTTTGCAGCTGAATGATTTCAATCAGCATCATGTCTTCTAGTTGAAACCACATTATGAGATGTTTTCTAAAATCATCACTGTACTTAATCACTCACTGCATAGTGTTCCACTGTGTATATGTACCACACTTTGTTTATCCATTCGTCTGTGATGGGCATCGGGGTTGATTCCATCTTTTTGCTATTGTGAACTGTGCTGCAATAAACGTTTCTCCGCATGTATCTGTTTGTGTGACTGCCTTTATTTCTATAGGATACATTCCAAACAGTGGAACTGGTGGATCATTCAGTATTTCTATTTCTAGCTTTTTAAGGAAATGCCAAATTGCTTTCCAAAGAGGTTGTACCATTCTGCATTCCCACCAGCAGTGTAGGAGAGTTTAAATTTCTCCACAGCCTCTCCAGCATTTGTTGTTTTGTGTTTTTCAGATCACTGTCAAGCTCACTGGGGTGAGACAGTGTATCTCATTGTGGTTTTAATTTGGATTTCTCTAATAGCTAATGATCATGGGCATTTCTCCATATGTCTTTTGGCTGCCTGGATGTCCTCTTTGGTGAAGTGTCTGTCCATCTTCTTGGGCCACTGCTTAATTGGTTACTTACCTTTTTCTTGTTGATATTCTGCAGTACCTTGTAGACTACTGAAATCAGATGTTGACTGAACATGTAGTTGCCAAATATTTTTTACCATTCTGTAGGTAGTCTTTTAACTCTCTTCATAAAGTCTTTGAATGAGCATTAAGTGTTTCAGTTTTAGTAGCTCCCATATTTCTATGTTCTCTTCTGTTGATCATGGTTTGCTACTCAGATTCTGTAGTCTGTCTAAGATGTGTACTAGAATGTCCATTGTTATCCCTAGTTTTTCTTACATAATCTTTATTATTTTAGGTTTGATATTTAGGTATTTGATCCATTTGAGTTAATTTTTGTGTAAGGTGGGTTCTCTTTCAGTTTTTTGCAGATGGATAATCAATTGTGCCAACACCATTTGTTAAAGAGACTGTTTCACCCCAGTTTACAACCTTTGGGCCTTTGCTAAATATCAGCTGTTCATAAGAGGATGGTGGTATTTCTGGGGCTTCTATTCTGTTCTATTGGTCTATATGGTTTTTTCTTTTTTGTACCACTACTAGGCTGTTTTGACTATTATGGCAGTGTAGTAGGTTCTAAGGTTGGGTAGCGTGAGGTTTCCCACTGTGTTCTTCTTCGTCAGTATTGCTTATCTGGGGTTTCTATCCTTTCAAAACAAAGTTGATGATCTGTTTCTCCATCTCATTAAAAAAAGACACTGGAATTTGTATTGGTATTTCACTGTATATGTACATCATTTTGGATAAAATTGGTAAAATAGATTTTTTCACAAAGTTAAGCCTTCTCATCTATGAGCAGGGTAGGTTTCTCCACTTATGTAAGTCTCTTTTGGTTTCTTGCAGTCGAGTCTTTTAATTCTCTTTGTATATGTCTCTTACTTCTCTCATTAGATTTCTTCCTAGATATTTTATCTTCTCGGGGCCTGCAGTAATGGTACTGGATTTGGTGATTTCCTCTTTGATGTTCTTTCTGTTGGTGTAAAGGAATCCTACCTTATATTTATCATATAGCCTGATATTGTGCTGAACTCTTCTATTAGTTCCAGTAGTTTACTTACGGATTTTTTAGGATTCTCTGCGTGTCGAATCATACCATCTGTAAATAGGGAGATTTTTACTTCTTCCTTGCTGATGTGGATGCCTTTTATTTCTGTTTTGTCTAATTGCTCTGGCTAGAACTTCTAGAATAATGTTGAACAGAAGTCCTAACAGTGGGCATCCTCGCCTAGCTCCAGTTGTCAGGGGGAATTCTTTCAGTCTCTCTCCATTCAGGATGATATAGGTGGTTGGATTTGCATAGATGTGTCTTACTGCACTGAGAAATTTCCCTTCTATGCTTATTTTGCTGAGTTTTTAGTATGAATGGGTGTTGGACTTTAGCAAATGCCTTTTCTGCGTCAACTGACGAAATCAGATAATTCTTATTCTTTGAGTTATTTATATGGTTGATCACATGAATTGTTTTCATGATGTTAAATCAGTCTTGCATTCCTGATATTAACCCATCTTGGTCATGATGAATTATTTTTTTGATATTTTGTTGAATTCTACTGGCTAGCATTTTGTTGAAGACTTTTACATCTAGGTTCATCAGTGATAATAGGCTGTAATTTTCTTTTTCTATGGGATCTTTCCCTGCTTTTAGTATCAGGGTTATGTCGGCTTCATAGAATGAATTTGGGAATATTCTGTCCTTTTCCATGCTTGCAATAGCCTCAGTGGTATTGGAATTAACTCTTCTCTAAAAGCTTGGTAGCATTCTCTGGTGAAGCGACCTCTTGTTTTGTGATGCATTTATTAAGTTGTTCTACTTCTCCTTGTGATAATTTTGGTAGGTGATGTGAAATCTTGAATTCTGTCCATTTCCTCTAGGTTTTCAAATTTGTTACAGTTTTTCGTAGAATTCTATTATGATACCTTTTACTTTAGTTGGGTCTGTTGTGACATTTCCCTTCTCATTTCCTAATCAGGTTATTTGTTTCCTCTCCTGTTTTTCTTTTTTAAGTTTAGCCAGCAGTTTATCAGTTTTGTTGATGTTTTCCAAAATCAGCTTTTGATTTTCTTAATTCTTTCGATTGTTTTTCTATTCTCTAATTCATTTAGTTCTGTTCTAATCTTTAGAATCTGTTTTCTTCTGGTGCCTGAGGGGTTCCTCTGTTGCTCTCTTTCTACTTGTTCAAGCTGTAAGGTTAATTCGTTAATTTCGGCCCTTTCTTCTTTCTGGATGTGTGCAGTTAGAGAGATAAACTGACCTCTGAGCACTGCTTTTGCTGTTTCCCATAAATTCTGGTAGAATGTGTTTTCATTCTCATTTGACTCCATGGATTTCTTTATTGCATCTTTGATTTCTTCTATAACCTACAAATTTTTGAGCAAGGTGTTGTCTGTTTCCATGAGTAAAAATTTCTACTCATGTTTTTTCTGTTATTGATTTCAACTTCTATGGCTTTATGGTCTGAGAAGGTGATTTGCAATGATTCAATAGTTGTTGAGACTTGCTTTAGGGGTTAATACATGGTCTATTCTAGAGAATGTTCCATGTGTACTGGAAAACAAAGTGTACTTATCTGTTGTAGGGTAAAAAGTTTTGTGTATATTGATGAGATCTAGTTGGGTGACTGTTGCAATAAGATCTTCTGTATCTTTACTGAGCTTTTTCTGGATGATCTGTCCCTTACTGCAAGTGGAGTTTTGAAGTCTACTGTTATTGTAGAGTGATCTATTTCATTTTTCAATGTTGTCAGTGTTTGTCCAATGTATTTAGATGCTCTGGTTTGGGGTGCATAAATATTTAATATTGTTATATCCTATTTACGTACTGAATCTTTAAGCAATAAATAGTGACCATTCTTGCCCACGATGGTGGATTTTACACTACAGTCTATTTTATTTGAGATCAGTACTGCCATTCCTGCTCTTCTTTGCATGTTGTTAGCTTTGTATATATTTTTCCACCCTTTGATTTTCACCTCGTTCATATCTTTGAGTCCAGGGTGTGTTTCTTGTAAGGAGCATATACACAGATTGTGTTTTTTGATCCAAGCTGTTACTATCTGCCTCTTTATTGGCACATTCAATCCACTTACATTCAGTGTAGTTACGGATATGTACGTGTATTTAGTGCTGTCATTTCTGTACTTTTATTTCTGCATTGTTGACATTTTCTTTGTTCCACTTAATATTTTTTTCTGGATCATTTTTCTTTATGGTTTTTCTTTTCATCTTTTTCAATGTTGGTTTTGTGTCTGCTGAGATCCCTGTATGTCTCCTGTTTTGATATGCAGCATTGTCAGTTTGCTTTGTGGCTAACTAATGTTCTATGTTTAAACAAATCCCACTTAATGTTCTAAGTTTAAACTAATCTGTAACATCTGTGTATCTCCTTAACTTCCTCTCCATTTGAAAGGGCTATAACTACTATATCCCTCTTTACAGTGTGATTATCTCATTGTTTACATGTTAAGATCTCTGGTCCCCTAGTTTTAGTATTTTAGCTTTGATTGAGCTTTGCGATTTCCCTAAATGAGTAAGACTCCAGATGCTGCCACCATCTGATGTTATTGATTTTCTAAATGAAGAGTTTCTTTCAATATTTCTTGCAGTTTTGGTTGCTTTTTGCAAAAGTCTCTAAGATTCTGTTTATCTGAGAACGTCTGGATTTCATTATCATATCTGAGAGACAATTTTGCAAGATATATTATTCTTGATGCAAGTTTTTCTCCTTCAAGGCTCTGTATGTGTCATTCCACTGCCTTCCTGCCAACATAGCTTCTGCCAGAAGTCAGAGGAAAGCTTACAGGGCTTCCCTTTGTATGTTAGTTTTGCTTTAAGCCTAGCTACCTTTAAGTGCCTCTCTTTATATTTAAGCTTGATTATAATATGTCTTAGTGTCTTTCTTTTTGGGTCTACCTTCTGTGAAGTTCAATAAGCACCTTGAATATCTCTGTTCTCTTTTGTCATTATGTCAGGAAAGTTTTCTGTCAGCACTCTTCAACAATTCTCTCCATTTTCTGCTATGCCTCCCTGTTAAGGCATTCCTATTATTTGTAGATTATTCTACTTAATAAGAGTCCCTCGTGCTTCTTAATGCTTCCTCATTTTTCCTGTTTCTTTTATCTGGCTTCTCCTCATAAATGTTCATGTCAGTTGCTTTATCTTCAATCTCACTAATTCTGCATTCCACTTCCTCAATCTTGGTCTTTTGGCTTTGCACTGAATTGTCTAACTCTGCAATTTTATTACTAATCTGTTGGATTTCAGATCATTGATATTCTAGCAGTTCATACAGCTTACTTAGTTGTTCATTTTGTTCTGCTACACTCTCTTTAATCTGTAGAAGGGCTCTATACATAATTATTTTATATTCTACCTCCTATAATTTCAGAAAGGTTTCTTCAATCTGGGAAGTTTTTTGATTCTTTATTTTTGGAATTTTCTGGAGCCATGGTGGTCTGCTTCTTTAAGTGGTTAGATATTAATTGTTGTCTCTGCACCATCAAAAGGCTGTTCAGTTTTTCCAGTGTTAGACCAGCGAGATCTGTGGCGAAGCTCTAAGAAGAGAGTGAGGACACTGCTACACTTGGATGCCAGCTGCTGCTGTGTTCCACAGATGCAGCTGACTTATGTACAGCTTCTCTGTCAACAGAGACATGGTCAAGCACTGTAATGCTGTTCAGCTTGGCAGCTGTCCCCACTGAGTCCTTAGGGCCCCGCCTCCTGCATGATAAAGATGGCAACCTACTTGTGCTGACTGTCCAGCATCCCATCAGTTGAGAATATAGTGTACTTTGTGGAAGACAGGAGAGAAAGATGCCTCTACACTTGGCCACCAGAGACCACCATGTTCTCTAGATACACTTATCTTAAAAACTGTTTTTCTGTGGGGGTTGAGGGGCTATCCATGGGCAGCTTAAAGCAGCAGGACTTTAGGGAGGCAGACCTTGCCTCCTGGCTGGCAAAAATGACACCCTACTTATGGAGTCTCTTGGGGTCTGTCAGTAGATGCTGTGATGTGGCTCACAGAAGGTAGGTGGAAATGGTGCCGTCACACCCAACTGTCAGTCACCACTGCATTCTCTGTATGCAGTTATCTTAAAAACTTCTTTTCTGCAGACAGAGGCAGTGACCAGTGGCAGGTGATAGCAGCCAGGCCCTCAGGGGTTTCAGGCCCCACCTCCTGACTGACAAAGGTGGAGCCCTACTTATGGAGTCTCTTAGGGTCATCAGCAGATGCTATGACATGACTCAATGATGGGAGGGGTTGGGGCACCATAACATTCAGCTGCCAGCTGTCACTATATTCTCTAGGTGCAAGTGTCTTAAAACCAGCTTTTCTGCTGGAACAGACACTGTCCAGAAAGGCAGTGCTACTCAGTGTGGAGTTAGCCCCAATCAATCCCTCAGATGTGACTGACTTTGCCTCTTAGCTGACCAAGACGGCATCCCATCTGAGCCACCTTTCCTACAGTGAGTCAGCTGTATCTATGGCACAGCTCAGAGAAGAGAGGGGGAGGGGCACTGGCACACTGAGTCACCAGTCACTGCTGGGTTCTCTAGATGTGACTGTTCCAAGGACAGCCTCTCTGCTACAGACTACACTGTTTAGTTAGGCACTGAAGTTCAGCATGGTAGCCAGCCCATGCTAGGCTCTCAGGCTCTGCAATTCCAGTCCCAGTCTCCGAGTTAACACAGAAGGTGTCTGTATCTGTAACCCTCTCATCTGCTGTGTCAGCAGACATGGACTCACTGAACTGCTGTCTTATGTCTGACAAGGTAGTTTCCCACTTCCTGTCACCCAGTCCAATCTCACAATCTTATGCCTGATGTTGGGGCTCCCAGAATGTCCACATTGCTCTGTTCAATTATTTTTCTGGACCTTAGTTCTCAGAGGGAATCAAAGAGATGTGTGACTAGTTCACCATCTTAACACCACCTCCCTGATAAATTCATTTGACACACCCAAGCTTTTAATTTTGATGAAGTCTAATACACATATTTTGTCTTTTGTTTCTTATGGTTTTGATGCCGTACCTTGTATTACATTGAGAAAAACTAGGTCCCAAAGCATTACCCCTTGTTTTTGCTCTAGGTAGTTTACAGTTTTAGTTGATCCCTTCTAAGTTAATGCTCACATATGGTGTAGATCCAGCTTCATGCTTTTGCATGTGGCAATCAAGTTGTCCCAGAACTCTTTATTGAAGAGATTATTTTGAATAGATTTAGGATTCTGTTGAACAATCAACTGACCATAACATATATTTCCAGACTCTCCATTTTATTCCATATGTCTATCATTACACAAATACCAGACTATTTAGAGTATGTTTTGTAGTCAGGAAGTGTGAGTCCTCCAGATTTGTTCTTTTCCAAGACTGTGCTAGCTATTTAAAGCCCCTTGCAGTTCCACATAAATCTGAGAATTGGCTTCTCATTTCCACAAAGTAGGCCTTTGGAAATTTGATAGGTATTGTGTTCAACCTATAGATCACTTTGGGTAGAAGTGACAGCTTAACAATATAAAGTCTTCCAATCCATGAACACAGACTGTCCTTCCATTAATTTAGGTGTTTAATTTCTTTCACAGTTTTCAGTGTACAAGTCTTTAACGTCCCTGGTTAAATTTATTCCCAGGAATTTTATTCTTTAAGATGCCACTACAAATGAAATTATTTCCTTAATTTGCTTTACAGATTGCCATTGCTCTTGTGCAGAAACCCAAATGATTTTTCTGTGTTGGTGTTATTTTTACTGCCACTCTGCTAATTCATCTACTCCCTGTACTAACTTTCCTGTGGATCCTGTGGAGTTTCTGGTAAGTGTATATACAGACACACAGATACACACATACGTAAATGTACATATATATACTGCATGTTATCTGTGAAAAATGAACAGCTTTCCTTTTTCATTTCCAATTTGGATACTTTTAATTTCTTTTTCTTGACTAATTGCTCCAGCTAGGACATCCAGTACAGTACTGAAAATTAGTGGTGAGAGCAAGGAAGAGTCTGCACAGATCTCTGTTCTAAATTCCATGTCTCAATGTCTTTTCAGCTTCCCTGATGACTGACTGACGATAACCCAGCACATTATATTTATGAAACTGTAAGTTACAGGTAAAGAAGTATGACCCCTTTTCCCCCATCTTAATTATTCTAAATAGCCAAAGTGAAAACACCAAATTATAGTAAGCAGTATCAAGCACTGTCTTAATAGGGAAAGCATATATGAGGACAATACTTAACCTGTCAGAATAGGAAGCAAACAAATGAAAATGCATAAGGAAAAGATAAGGAAGTTAGACATCCATTTAGTTCTCATTAACATGAACTGAATCATTTATCATATGTGCCACAAATGTCTAAAGCAGAGACAACAATTTCAGTTGTAAACTAAAGTTAACCTTGAGGAAAAGAGAATATGTTTTAAAATTACCAGTACATAAAATGAAAAATAGTGGGGATGGATATAAAAGTTTTATAACAAAATAAGACACGAAGGTTAAGACAATCTGAATTTTAACTGAGGAATAAAAAATGCTATTATTTCTCCTAAAAACAAGACAGAATATTTTATATGCTAGTTTTAAAACTTATATATAGCATTACATTACACAATTATTTTTATCACAATTACAAAAGCTTACTAACTTGTCTGAAGTATTTTCTTCCATGGCTGCTGGGAATGAATGATGAATAAAAGATAATGCTATAAAGCTAAAATCACGTGATGGCAGTGAATTAAAAAATCAAAAGGAATTAGGAATGTCATATGCAGTCTATCATATTATAGTGGTCAAAATAAACTGCTTTAAACCAAATGGCATATTCATTTCATTTCTTATGGCTCAATTTTAGGCATCTCTGACATCAAATGGAATTTACCTTTTTATTCCCTGAAATGTACTGCTAGCCATGTCTATAATGCCTCCAGTTGGCCTTGCCACTGCACCAACTAAACCTTTCCCAACGCCTTTAAAGAAACCGGTTGCTCCTTCTTTTTGAGCTCCTAGAGAGAAAAGAGATAAAATTTTAAACAAATGAAACAAGAATGAAAATAGAAACAACCAGTGAAAGAAACGGTAATATATCATCCAAAGGAACTATTATACTTGCCTTTGATTGGTTTTGTCACAATTCCTGTTATGCCACTTACAAAACCCTACAGGAAAAGCACAAATGAAAAATTTTAACAGTCTTATATGAAGTCTCGATGAAGCAAGTCTGCATTAACCACAAAAAAAGCAAAACAAAAAAAAATGAGTTTTGCCTTCTAGAGACACCATAGGAATGAATATATTCTCTCATTATTTCATTATTTCATTCATATTCTCTCATTATTTCATTTCATTTAGAGGCTACTGATATTTTATAAACGCTATTACCAATTGTTCCTCTAATGTCCAAATATTACTTTAAGGAGTGGTAGGCAGCTGTATGTCTCTCTTCTCTACTTGCAGAATGAGGGCTTAAAATGTTTACAACACCGTGACACTTCTTACAGAAACTAAGCCTTTTCCTCCACGAGTGATGCCTTCTCTCAGACCAGTGGGGTGCTTATTCATGGCTTCTCTTCTCTTCTGCTGGTAGTCTTCATCCATAGTAATAGCTGCTACTCCTTTAGCCATAGCACTGGTGATTCTGGAGGCAGCACCAGCTAATCCACCTAGCAGAAATTACAGCATCATTAGTAAAAGGATATAATCATTTTTTAACATAATAATAATACTTGGTAGTCATTAGGTTTCTTACCAACAGCTCCACCAACTAATGCCTTAAGTCCCAGTGCCATTCCCTCCACAAACTCTTCAGGGCCCTGGATGGCTCCCTGAAGGGTCAAAAAGAACATAAGGTTCTATTTATTTTTAAAGGCAAACTTATCAACATAAATAGGAAACTGGTTGTGATGAAAAGGTGGTATCTCAGAGGAAGTGGTGCTGGCAAAACAAAACAAAACTTCCATTAAAGGAATTCTTGGAGATATTTCATGACATTGAGAGCACACAAGAAAAAATACTGAAGCTAATCCAAACTTAGAAAAGAGCACAATACTTTACTAAAATACAGAAAAGATGCTTGTCCTACATTTAAAGTTATATAATACAAAGGTAAGTATGGTTCAAACTACTCTTAATAAGTTTTAAAAAGAAATAAAACTATAATCCTCAAGGCTGCTAATGTTTTAAATTATACTATAATAAATACTGGAGCTCCTGGTGGCACAGTAGGTGAGAACTTGGCTGCTAACCAAAAGACTGGCAGTTTGAATCCACCAAACTGCTCCTTAGAAACACTACAGAGTAGTTCTATTCTGTCCTATAGGGTTGCTATGAGCTGGACTTAACTCAGTGACAATGGGATTTTCTGATTTTTTTAATACTGTATTTTTGTTACCTTATACATTTATACCTGATAGTAAGAGAGTTTTTAATGTCTTGGCAGAAATCTTTAAGGGTCACAAAACAATAATAGTTTTTCCCATCAGTTACTAAGGTTGCTTTTCACAGTTTCATCCTACATGGTTATTTTTACAGTTCCATAATACACAGTAAGACTGCCTGTAGACAGCGATATTCCTTTCTTCTATAATCTGAAGTTATCCTCTGAAATCCAATGCAACATTTACACCTTTGTGTATCTTAGCAAAATCTTAAGCTTAAATTTGGAGGTAAAACACATAAATCTTTTAAAAACTAGAACTTCTTCATTGCAAAACAATTATCTTTTGTGCATTTCTCTAAATCTACTTACACTCAAGGTAACATCAGGAATGCAGTATCTATTCAAAAGTATTAGTGTGACATACTATACAAAGGTTAACAACTTTACCTGATAAGGCTCATAAAAAAATGCTTCTACACCTTCAGAAAATTCTCTAATTAAGCCAAAAGGATTTCCCAAAACTTCAAGTCCAAGAATGAGTACATACATTTGCTTAATGGCCTTTAAAAAAAAAAAATAACATTAATTCAAAAAATCAGATCTAATTTTTTTTCTTACTCTGAAGGTTATTTCCACACACATATCTGGTTTTTCAAGCTAACACCTTATCACTATTTGAACACCTAAAACTTCATCTTATTCATAAAGATTCTTAGTTAAAAAAAAAAATGGTGTTATATAGTATTAGAGGTAAAATGATTCAACACTTAAATAACATTTCCATATATTTAAAATGCTTTCACATTTATAACTATGTGTGACCGTTATTGTTATCATCATTTTAGAGACCGGAGAAAGGCCTATGTGAAATGATGCTCAGGGTTATGGAGTGAGTAAATGGCAAGACTAAGATTTAAACCCAGATCTCCTGAGTCACGTACAGGATTTGTGCAGTATACCAAAGGTGCCCCAAACACTCCACAGGTTATACCATAAAACATAGGAGTATTTCTAGAAGTGTAAATAAATGCCACTAAAATAATACAGCTAGCTGGCTACACAGCTTAGTTACATTAAAAATACCTTATGTTCATCAGTTATCAATTAATACTTCCATGGAACTTATTTCTAAAATTTAAACCCAGTGTGATGAATTACTTAGCTACTATTTCATTGAAAGACATGTATTTATATCCATCACACTGCTCCATAAAAGATTTCAAGAAATGGCTAAAATGTATTAAGGCAAAAAAAAATGGAATACTGATTAAACTCAATTTCTTTCTACAATTCTGGGGAAAAAGCTATGTTTAAAAGTTGTAAAAATAACTATTTCCCTGCCAAATCTGTAACATACATGTACACACACATAAGGTTTCACCAGTCCATATTCTGTCCTTTTGTAAGACAATCACAGACAAACCTGTTTTGAATAATGTCTTATTACTTCAGACTGTAGTTGAGGTGCCGTACGGAACTGATAGTTGAGCTGAAAAAATGCAAGCCTGGAAAAAAAATGTAAGATGTATGAATATAAAAATATATAAATGTGAGGTGGGGTGGGGTGGGGCGAGGCCAAGATGGCGGACTAGACACAAGTCTCCTCAATTCCTGCTGAGAATGAAGGCCTGGACTGATAGTTGAGTGGAGCACTCTAGACACTCAGGGAGTCCCAGAATATGGCACAGGGTTGTCAGACTGCACTGCTTGCTGCTAAACGGGAAAGTACTTCTCTCTAATAGGAGGCAGGGTATGCTGAGCTCTGTTCTTTGTGACTCACCACTTGGATGGTCTACAGGTACTGATGCCATCTTTGTTATCTGGGAGGCAGGGGATGGGCATGAGCTGGCAAACATGCTGCACTGCAGTGCTAAAGTAAGCAGTGTGCGGCACAGCAGAGAGACAGTGTGTCGGACAGCCACATTCTGAAAGCCCAGCTGGTACACCACCTTGGTCAGCTGAGAGGCAGAGTCACTCTACTAGAGGCCTCAGCAGGAGCTAATTCTCAAGCTGAGAAGCAGTGCCACTCTGGAAAGCACTTTTCCAGTAGTAAGGCTGTATTTAGGACAGCGTTACCTTATGGATGGGGCTTGGCTGAGGATGGCACTCAGGCCATAACCCCTGCTTACTTTGAACAACTCATAGCATCTGGGAACAGGCGAAGAGGTAGGTGCTTCTGTTGTCAGCTGGAGGCACGGCCTGTCACACCTGATGGCCTGACTGATTTCGGCAGCTGTTGGACAGCTCCCAGCTTTTTAAAATAAGACTGCCTGGACAAGTAACTGCAGAGTGGCCTGAGGGCATTTTCTCCAAACTTTACTGACCTACGTTACGGATTCAGTTGACAGCCACCCAATGACTCCATAAATAGGGCACTGGTTTTGTCAGCAAGAAGACGGAGCATGCCACCCCAGAGAGTCCACTGGGGACAGTCACTAGAGTATACGGAGGCATCTGGTGACCAACTCCCTCTCAGAACCATGCCTCAGGTCCTGTTGAGGCAACACCTCTAGATGACACATCTAGAGGCAACAGCCTCTAGATGACCTGAAGGCAAGAAACCATTGCTAACCATTTAAAGAAAACAGTTCACCATGGCTCCAGAAAACTCCCAAAATAAAGAATCAAAAAACTTCCCAGATAAAGAAGCCTTTCTGAAACTATCAGAGGTCAAGTACAAAACAATTATATAGAGAGCCCTCCTAGAGAATAAACAAAATGCAACAGAGTGAAATGAAAAATTAAGCAAGCTGTTTGAACTTATGGAACATCAACCATCCGAAATCCAGCAGATTAATAATAAAATTACAGAATTAGACAATTCAATCCAAAGCCGAAAGAGCAGAATTGAGGAGACTGAAGTCAGACTTAGTGACCTTGAGAACAGAGCAACTGACACTAGCATTTATAAGAAGAAATTAGAAAAATGAAATAAGAAAATTGAAGAAGCATTAGGAAACATGCTGGAGTCTACTAACAGGAATAAACTATGATTGATTGGAGTTCTTAAACAAAGAGAGAGATAGCTGAAAACACAGACAGTATTGTTGTTGATCTGCTGACAGAAGAGTTCCCTGAAATTATGAGCGAGAACATGGATATCAATGAAGTGTATCACACACCACAAAAACCAGACCCTAAAAGAAAGACATCATGATATATTATAATCAAGCTTAATAAAATGAAACATAAACAGATGCTTTTAAAGACAGCGAGGCTCAAAGCAAAGTAACAGTCAGAGGGAAGCCCTGTAGGCTTTCGCCTGGCTTCTCGGCAGAAATGATGTTGGCAAGAAGACAGGGGGATGACACATTCAAAGTCCTGAAGGAGAAAAAGTTCCAATCAAAAATTATATATCCTGCAAAACTGTCTCTCAAATATGAAGATGAAATGAAAACATTCTCAGATAAACAGAAGCTCAGAGATCTTGTAAAACCAAATCAAAATGATAAGAAATACTGAAAGAAGCTCTTTGTTTAGAAAAACAATAACATTAAGTGTATCTTTAAGGAGCCAATGCAGGCCACAGTATTCAGAATCTTACTCAGTTAGGGAAACCACAAAATTCGATAAAAGCTACAATAGTAAAACAAGGAAACCAATGATCATATTACCAAAACTATGACAAGGTCACACTAAAAAGAGGGATATACTACAGTAGTTAGAGCTCTTTCAGAAGGATAGGAAGTTCAAAAGATATGTAAAAGTTAAAACTGGGTTTAAACTCACAATATTAAGGGGGGCAAAGGGGTAGCTGTAAAGCACAGTAACAATGCAATCTATCAAAACAAGAGACGTAATACAGGAGTCTCAACAAACACAAATCCAAAACTGAAAAACATGAAAAGTCAACTCATAAAGAAGAATGATCCAGAACAGATTAACAGCAACATAGAAAACACCAGCACAAACATAAATACATTAAAATGATGGCACTAAACACATATCTGTCAATAATTACACTCAGTGTAAACGGACTCCAATAGAGACATTCCAATAGAGACAACGAGTGACATCCTGGATCAAAGGACATGACCTGTTGATATGTTGTTTGCAGGAAACACACCTCAGACTCAAAGATATGAACAAACCAAAAATTAAACGATAGCATAATAATATACGAAGGTAAAAATAGACAAAGAAGAGCAGGTGTGACAATACTAATCTCACATAAGATAGATTTTAATGTAAAATCCACCACCGTAGACAAGGATGGTCACTATTTATTGCTGAAAAGTTCAATACACAAACAGGACTTAACAACATTAAATATTAATGCACCCAATGCCAGAGCATCTAAATACATAGAACAAAAACTGACTACACTGAAAAATGAGACAGATCACTACACAATAATAGTTGGAGACTTCAACACGCCACTCTCAGTTATCGACATATCATTCAAAAAAAGCTAAGTAAAAACACAGAAGATCTCATTGAGACAATTAACCAACTAGACCTTATCATATACAGAACTTTTTCTCCATCAACAGATAAGTATACCTTCTTCTCCAATGCATATGGAACACTTTCCAGAATAGATCATATGCTGGGACATAAAGCAATATCCATAAAATGCAAACTACTGAATTATTGCAAAGCATCTTCTCAGACCAGAAAGCCATAAAACTCAAAATCAATAGCAGAAAAAACACAGACAGAAACTGGAATGCATGGAAACTGAATAACACCTTGCTCAAGAAGCCATGGGTTACAGTAGAAATCAAGGACGAAATAAAGAAATTTATGTAATCAAATGAGAATTAAAACATATCCTACAAGAACCTATGGGATACAGCCACAGCAGTACTCACAGGTCATTTTATCTGTATAAATGCACACATTTGGGAAGAAGAAAGGACCCAGACCAAAGAATTAACCCTACAGCTTGATCAAGTAAAAAGAGACTAACATAGGAACCCCTCAGGCACCAGAAGAAAACAGATCATAAAGACTACAGTAGAAGTAAATGAATTAGAGAATAGAAGAACCATGAAAAAATTAACAAAATCAAAAGCCAGTTTTTTGAAAAGATCAACAAAATAGCTAAATCACTGGTAAATTACAAAAGAAAAACAGGAGAGGAAACAAATAACCCAAATAAGAAATGACAAGGGAGACATCACAGCAGACCCAACTGAAATCAAAAGTATCGTAACAGAATACAATCAAGACTGTACTCGAACAGATTTGAAAACCCACAGGAAAAGGACAAATTTCTAGATTCATATCACCTACCAAAATTATCACAAGAAGAACTAGAACAACTTAAGCTCATCACAAAAGAAGAGAGTGAAAAGGCCATCAAAAAACTACCAACCAATAAAAGTCATGGTCCAGATGGCTTCACCAGAGAATTCTACCAAACTTTTAAAGAAGAGTTAACTCTAATCCTACTGAGACTATGTCACACCATAGAACAGGATGGAATACTCCCAAACTCACTCTATGAAGCAATCATAACCCTAATACCAAAGCCAGGGAAAGAGCACACACACAAAAAGAAAATTATAGACCAGTATCTCTTGTGAACCCAGATGTAAAATCTTCAACAAATTCCTTGCCAATAGAATTCAACAGCATGTCAAAAAAATAATTCATCATGACCAAGCTGGATTCATACTAGGGGTGCAAGGGTGTTTCAACATCAGAAAAACAATTAATGTGATCAATCACATAAATAACACAAAAGACAAGAATCACCTGATTTGTCAATTGATGCAGAACAGGCATTTGACAAATTCCAACACATATTCACACTAAAACTTCTCAGTAAAACAGGAATAGAAAAGATATTTCTCAGTGCAATAAGGGGCATCTGTGCAAAGCCAACCACTTACATCATTCTGAATGAAGAGAGACTGAAGGAATTCCCCTTGAGAACTAGTACTAACAAGCATGCCCACTCTCACCACTTCTATTCAACATTGTACTAGAGGTTCTAGCCAGAGCAATTAGACAGACAAAGAAATAAAGTGCAGCTGCATTGGCAAAGAAGAAATAAAAACTTCCATATTTGCAGACAATATGACTTTACACCCAGAGAATTCTAAAAAATTCGTAAGTAAACTACTTGAAGTAATAGAAGAGTTCAGCAAAGTATCACAATATAAGATACACATAATTAAATCAGTAGGATTCGTTTATATTAACAAAGAGATCATCAGAGAAGAAATCACCAGATCAATACCATGTACTATAGAGCCCCCAAGAATATAAAATACCTAGGAATAAATTTAACTAGAGATATAAAAGACCTTTACAGAGAGAACTACAAGACCTTACAGCATGAAACCAACAGAGACTTACATAACTGGAGAAACCTATCCTGCTCATGGATAGAAAGACTTAATATTGTGAACGTGTCTATTTTACCCAAAGTGATCTACGTGCTCGATGCATTTCCAATACAAATTCCAGTGTCTTTTTTAACAAGATGGAGAAACAAACCACCAACTTTGTTTAGAAAGGGAAGAAACCTCGGATAAGCAAAGCACTACCAAAGAAGAGGAATACACTACCTGACCTTAGAACCTATTACTCTGCCACTGTACTCCAAAGAGCCTGGTACTGGTACAAAAGACAAAGAGACCAATAGAACAGACTTGAGACCCCAGAGATGCCATCATCCTTTTATGAACAGTTGATGTCTGACAAAGCCCCTAAGATTGTAAAATGGAGTAAAAACAGTCTCTTTAAGAAAGGGTGCTGGTAATATTGGATATCCATCTGCAAAAAATTGAAACAAGACACATCTCACACCTTATACAAAAAGTGAAATTGGACAAAAGACCTAAAAATCAAACCTAAAACAATAAAGGTCATGCAAGAAAAAATAAGGTTAACAATGCATGTTTTAATACACAGCTTAGACAAATTTCAAAATTTGACAAAGCACGATCAACACAAGAGAAAATAAATACGAAGACTTTATCAAAGACTTTATCAAAAGAATTAAAAGACCATCTATAGAATGGAAAAAATATTTGGCAACTACACATCAGACCGATATCTGATCTCTATAATCTAAAAGGTACTGCAAAATATCAACAACAGAAAGGTAAATAACCCAATTAAGCGATGGGCAAAGGAGATAGGCAAAATGCTCATGATCATTAGCATCAGAGAAATCCAAATCAAAACTACAATGAGATGGTATCTCACCTAAACAAGGCTGGCCATGATCCAAAAAACACAAAACAGCAAATGCTAGAGAGGCTGTGGAGAGACTGGAACTTTACTACACTGCTGGTGGGATTACACAATGGTATGACCTCTATGGAAAGCAATTTGGTGCTTCCTTAAAAAGCTGGAAATAGATATACCATTTGATTCAGTAATCCCACTGCTCAGAATATATCCTACAGAATCAAGGGCAGTCACACAAACAGATACACGCACACGAATGTTTACTGCAGCATAGCCCACAACAGCTAAAAGATGGAATTAACTCACATGCCCAAAAACAGATGAACGGGTAAACAAACTATGGTACATATACTCAATGGAACACTACTGATAAAAAAAAAATGATGATTCAAGGAAGCATCTCATAACTTGCTTTTACTTGGAAGACATGCTAAGTGAAATCAGTCAGTGGCAAAAGGACAAATATTGTATGAGACCCCTACTATAAGGACTTAAAACCAGACTTATGTGCAGAAGCAAAGACTGTCTGATGGCTACAAGGGTGGGGAGGGAGGCAGAAGGCTGGTCATAGATTAGATAGTTGATAGACATTTCATTGGGTCAAAGTAGCATAGCACACAGTAGAAAGAAGATCAACTTAACTGGACTTCACCATAAACTGAAAACTCTTCTAATCTTAAACCAATATGGCAAGGATAGAACAGCAGGGGTGGAGGTCTGGGGGCCATGATCTAAGGGGACATCGAGACCAATTGGCATAACTAGCCTATTGTTAAGAGTGTCTCCTGCATCCCACATTGGTGAGTGGGATCTGGAGTCTTCGAAGCTAGCAAGCTGCCATCTGAAGTACACCAAATGGTCCCATCTCATCCAGAACAGATGACTGCCAAGAACAACAAAGACATGAGAAAAAAAGGGCCCAGGAGACAGAACGACCCATGTAAATGGGTGACTGTATCAACAGGTGACCAGAAGAACCAGATGGTGCCTTGTCGCCACCAAAGACAGCCATAAGGGGGTACACAAAGTTGCATCCCAGTGACAACATGAGAAAAAGAAGGGTGCACCTCGAGAACTCTACTAAAATACTGCAATTCATGGCCCAGCAGCCTGAGTCTTTCCCTGGGAACATGGCCCCTAGACCTGATGCTGCCCATAACCAGAAAACATTACTGAGGTCAACTCTCCAGACAGGAACGGACTGGACTCAAGGACACAATGTGAACATAACGTGTGTGTATTTTATGGTTCTACTTATCTATATGATGCTGTGCTACTGACTTCTTACTAGAAGGCAGAGGAGAGGATGGAGAGGAGGGGACAGGAGATTGTTAAGTGGATACGACATACATATAACAAAAAGAGGAGTGTGCTGTCACCGGGCAAGGACAGCAGAAGGAGCTGCAGATAGGCGGGCATGCAAATTTAATTTGGATTGTATACTTTCACTTAGCCAGCCAGCCAAGCCAAGTGCTGAATCACCCAAAATACACACACACGCACACACAAAATCAGAGGAAGAGAGAACGTTACTAAAAAGTTGTACCTTCTTGTAGTTTTTTTCCCCTCCAAATCTTTTCCTTCTAGTACATTTTCCCACATGAACAGGAAAATCTCCTCTTTTACATACATCTTTGAACATTTCAAAGAACACTCTTCAGAATCTGACAGAAATTATCAATCTTCTACTCAGAAAGGCCACAAACACACAAATTTTCACATAATTTAGAGGCTTCTGAGATCCCAATTCTCATTCGTGGTCCATTTAAACAGTACTTCCCAACTACATCCTAGCATAGCACATATAGAAAATGCTTTATACATAGAGTTAAAAGAAGAGGCTATTTAACATTGGCCATGGTGTAATTACTATGGGACCTACCTGACTGCCTCATCTGCTGAGGAATAAAGATTTGTGTATTTACAACTCATTCACAGCATATACTGGGCCCACTAATCGGAAAAACGCTGTTACAGAGTAGAAGGACTACAAAATTAAAAAGAATACCATTCTATTCTCAATGCCTTCAAACCTAATTAGACAGTTAACTAACTTCATCTAAGTTTACAGTTAACTTGTGATTCATTAATTCTTACTATTCTACTTAATAGTCATTTGTAGACACTACCTGGGCCAGAGTGGAGAAGGTTCCTTTCCTCTATAATTTCTACTTAGACTCTTTTTTGGCCAGATTCTCTAGTAGCTTCACTTCTGCTATGACCCACACTAAAATGTCAATTTTTGATGGTAACATTAAACAGATACCTTCACCGCATTCATTTTGATCTTCTAGTCATATGTGCTTAAAGTGTCTCCATCCTGTTGGCCCTAATCCACATCTTCCAGACATTACATCTTCAGGTGTCACAGATATTTTCTTAAAAATCCTCCTCTAGGCCAGCAAAGTAACATCCTTCTACTCTGCACAAACTTGGATGGCCCATGTATCTGTTTTTTTAAGATGATTAATTAACAGGCATTCTATTATCTAGCAGCAGTTAAGGGTTAACAGAAAATATGCTCAGTGTTATTCAAACTGTATTCTATCTAAGGGCAAACACCGTATTTTTTGCAACGTAGTTTATACACTTTTTCAATTACAAAAGTTTTAGGTAACTATACAAATGTACTTTTCATCAGCATTTAGATTTGAGTATATAACATACTTAAAAACTACATCTTGGATATTGGTAAGAGTGGCACCAATACTCTTCAGCAACAGATTTAAGGAACGAACTGGGATCAGTCCACCACTCTGTTTTGCATCTTTGGCTTCTTCTCTACCGGAACTCAGGGAAACACTTAAATGTAACTAAAGAGATAAAGAGACAAATATTTAAAAGGATTTTCTTCATAACAACAATTTTAATATTTCAAAATGAATTGCATTTTAAATTCACTAGCCCACAAGTAAGATTTACCTGGATTGTGCAAAAAATAGTACGGAGAAAGTTAAAGGAATTTAAAATCTAATATAGCTCATCTAAATTATGAAATTATACAATTTCAGATTGTATATTTGTTTTAGTAATTGTTTTCGGTAAGCTTAGAATAGCATAAGTTTTTATACCCTGGTTAATATTATTAATAATCTAGAAGTTGCAGTGGTTGAAAACAACTCAAATATCTAATGAAAATCATGTTTCAACTACTGAATTCAAGTTGATACTGTGAAGGTAGCTAAAAAACACTTATACTGCAAGTACATGTTGTATATAAGTTTCTGTAATAGTTTTCTTTAACTATTATGTAAGTACTTGAATACAGAAAGAAGTACATTTAATGCAGAAATTTTGCATTAAAAGCTGTATTCTTTAAACAAATAACATGTAAATTCTTACTTTTGCCAGCCATGCCTTTCCCCCTCGAGGTATTTTTGTAGCACTACGTTAATGCTTTCACCACAACACGTAAAAAAATTTGGCATGGCAGCATTTATGAAAATATCCTGAGACGTGAAAGTGCTTCTCGCAAACAAAAGTAGAAGGTGCATGTTATTTGGGTACAAATACAGTTACAGCAACACACATCAAATGTACAATATTGAAAACTGTCACCAAACAGTTAAAAAGAAAACTAAGATAAAATACTATTAGATCAAAATATATACACACATTATATCTGGCTCCATTACTGTTTTCACATGGTAACATTTATTCTAAAGGAAAAAATTAAAGGATAATTCATTTGTTATTTATCAGGATTTGTTATGGTAGTGTAGTAGAATTTATTTTCATTATTTAACACATTTTCCAATTCAGTATTTTTCATGTACATAATTTAATGATATCAATCATAGTCTTTTGAGGAATGCAATCTATATGCTCACGGACCATCCCCTGTAGAAGAGCATCGTGCTTGGTAGATGGCGAGAAAACACAAAGGCCCTTGTGGAGCTGGACGGACTCAGTGGCTGCAACAATGGGCTCAGACACAGCAGTGACCGCGAGAATGGCACGGGGCTGAGCAGTGTTTTGTTCTCTTCTACATGGGAATCTCTGAGAGTAGGAACCAACTTGATGGCACCTAACAACAATGTCCCTCCAAACCAATTTAATCAATTTGCTATTATGTAGATTAAAAAGAAAAGGACTTATTTTTTACCTTACCTTGATAGGAGATATGTGGAAATATTCATAGAGACTGACTTGTGATGTATCTACCGATGAAACTGTTTTATATTCTTCTTGGAAAGCTTCTATATCTTTATGAAAAAGTTCAACCTATAAAGGAATATAAAATATTAAGAACCAAAGGGACCTGGGTGAATGAAACATTCAAACCAATATGCCATACACTGGAGAAAATTGATCTTTATAATATTCACGATCTGTATTTCTCATTATAGGAAAGTTACTGCCTCAAAAGGGGGAGACATTAAAACATTAAGTGTTAAAAAATTTCTGTCTGCCACACAAGTTGATAAGTATGTCTACTAGCCTTCCATTTAGACATTAAAAGACACTTAGCTTTCTTCATTTCACTATACATCTTATTTAAAATGATCTCTGACCCATTCCATCGACACTCTAGGGCAAATATTTGTTTCTTTAAGTACAATGATTTAGTTCACTTGTAACTATTTGGTAAATGTCTTACCGAAATTTTTAAAGTCAGTACTACAATCAAAAAAAAAGGAAGGTGAGATTCTGTTACAAGATGGCGGAGTAAACAGACGTCTCATCATCTCCCTCTGAAAACTAAGGCCTGGATGATATTTTTTATCCAGCACTGAATACCTGAGAAGCCTTGGGACCTAACATATTTGACTGGGCAACAGTATCAAACTAATCTTCTCCTCTCAAAAACAATCCAGCCACCGTTTAACCTCTGCTTCTGTTGCCACAGTGTAACAGAGAACTGCAGCTTCTGCAAATGGCCGGTAATGGTAACATACTTTCATTATAAGCGGGCAGGTGAAGTCTGCTGTTCCCCACTGCCTGTTCAGGCCAGCCTGTTGGACAGCTTCCAGCTACCAATTCAGCACCTGGACAGCTCCCTGCATACAAGTCCAGTTTACTTTTACTTTTAAGGTTTACTTTTTTAAGGCTGAGAGGCTTATATTTTCTCTCCGGAAATCTCTCTATTGAAAAACCTCTTTTCTCTCACTTACAGTTTAAGATTGGCTGACAGTCCCCAGTTTCTCCATAAATAGAGCAGCCTCTTTGATACTCAATAACCAAAGTCTTCCACCCTTGAGAGTCCACCTGGGGCAAAATCACTACAGTATTATAGTCAGCTGGTGACTAACAATTCTCTTAGATCCATTAGCAGAGAAATCAAATAATATCTAGATGGCATGCAGGCAACAGATCATAATTAGTCATTTAAAGAAATAGTCTTCAAATGCTCCAGAAAATTCCCTAAATAAAGATACAAAATTCAAAAGGTTTCCCAGATGAAGAAGCCTTTCTCAATCTAACAGAGATTGAATACAAAAAAAAATTACATATAAAACCCTCCTAGAGATTAAACAACATGCAATAGAACAAAATTAAAAATTTGGTAAACTATTTGATATGCTAGAACATCAATGATCTGCAATACATCAGATTAATAACAAAATTACAGAATTGGATAATTCTATCCAAAGCCAAAAGAGTAGGATTGAACAGATGGAAGTTAGAATCAGTGACCTAGAAGACAAAGTAACTAATGCCAACATTTATGAGGTAAAATCAGAGAAAAGAAATAAGAAACATTAAGAAACATACGGGACTCCATGAACAGGAATAATTTACGTTTAATTGGAGTTCCTGAACAATGGAAGATTAATGACAACATAGAGAGTATTGCTGTAGAGGTGCTGACAGAAAACTTTCCTGAAATTATGAACAAAGAGAACATAGATATTCAAGATATTAATCGAACACCAAAAAAGTTAGATCCAAAAAGAAGAGTGCCAAGGCATATTATAATTAAGCTTAATAAGCTAAAACACAAAGAGATGTTTCTGAAGACAGCAACGCTCAAATCAAAACTAACATTCCAAGAGAAACCCTGGAGACTTTCATCTGACTTTTCTGCCAAAACAATACTGGCCAAAAAACAATGGGCAGACACATTCAAAGTCCTGAATGAGAAAAACTTCCATCCCAGAATAATTTATCCCACTAAATTGTCTATTAAATATAATGGTGAAATTAAGACTTTTGAAAATAAAAAAAAATTTTAAAGACTTCATAAAAACTAAACCCAAATTACATGAAATACTGAAAGAAGCTCTTCCCTAAATATGTTTTAGGTGATAATTTACGGCACTTCATCCAAATTTCTAATCAGTTAAGGAAGGCACAAAACTTCACCAAACCAAGCCAAAAACTACAATATTATAATAAGGGAATCCATGATCATATCATGACAACTATAATACCATCACATTAAAAGAGGGATACACTACAATAGTTAGCTGTTTTAGATGCAGCAACAGTTTCTGACTTCTAAAACAGTTAAAATTAATTTCATTAATACATTAATTAATTAATACATTAATTAATCAATTAATTAATCGATCAATCAATCAATCAATCAATTAATACATTAATTAATACAATAATTAATTTCATTTATACATTAAGGGGGATTAGGTATGTAGCCATAGAACTGATTAACAATATACCATTTGAAATGAAAAATCACAGTACAGGAGTCTCAATAAATATAAAATCAAAACTCATGCCATCCATAAAGAAGAATGTCCCAGGACAGATTAATAAGAACAACAGAGAAAGCATCAACATGAAAATAAACATATTGCAATGACATCACTAAACGTATATCTATCAATAATCACATTGAATGCAAATGGACTGAAAGCTCCAGTAAAGAGACAGCGAGTGATATCGTGGATCAAAAGACATGACTCATCTATACGATGCTTACAAGAAACACATCTTAGACTTAAAGATAAGAACAGGTTGAGAATTAAAGGTTGGAATAATATATATCAAGCTAATAATACACAAAAAAGAGCAGGTGTGGCAATATTAATCTCATATAAAATAGATTTTATGTAAAAATCCACTATTATGGACAAGGATGGTCGCTATTTATTGTTGAAAGGTTCAATACTCAAGCAAGACTTAACAATATTAAATATTTATGCACCCAATACCAAAGCACCTAAATACATTGAACAAATACTGACAACATTGAAAAATGAGGTTGATCATTCCACAATAATAGTTGGCGACTTTAACACTCCCATTTCAGTTAAGGATAGATCATCCAGAAAAAAACCTCAGTAAAGATACAGAAGATCTTGTTACAACAGTCAACCAACTTGACCCTATTGACATATACAGATCTTTTCATCCATCAACAGATAAATACGCCTTCTTCTCCAAAGCACATGGAACATTCTCCAGAATAGACCATATGTTAGGTCATAAAACAATTCTCCATAAAATCCAAAACATTGATTTATTGCAAAGTACCTTCTCAGACCACAGAGCTATAAAAGTTGAAATCAGTAACAGAAAATTGACAGGTAAAAATTCCAACTTGTGGAAACTGAACAACACTTTCCTCATAAAGCCCTGGGTTATAAAAGAAATTAAAGACACATTAAAGAAATGTATGGATTCAAACGAGAATGAAAACACATCCTACCAGAATTTACGGGATACAGCAAAAGCAGTGCTCAGAGGTCAGTTTATCTCTATAAATGCACACTTCTGGAAAGAAGAAAGAGCACAAATTAAATTAACCTGACAGCTTGAACAAGTAGAAAGAGAGCAACAAAGAAACCCCTCAGGCACCAGAAGAAAACAGATTATAAAAATTAGAGCAGAACAAAATGAATTAGAAAATAGAAAACAATTGAAAAAATTAACAAAACCAAAAGCCGGTTCTTCGAAAAGATCAACAAAATTGATAAACCACTGGCTAAACTTACAAACGAAAAACAACAGAACATACAAGTAACCCGATTAAGAAATGAGTTGGGAGATGTTACAACAGACCCATCTGAAATAAAATATATCATAACAGAATACTATGAAAACCTATACCCTGACAGGTTTGAAAACCTGGGGGAAATGGACAAATTTCTAGATTCATATGACTCACCAAGACTATCACAAGGAGAAATAGATCAACTTAATAAATCTATCACAAAGGAAGAGATTGAGGAAGTCATCAAAAATCTACCAAACAAAAAAAGTCCTGGCCCAGACGGCTTCACCAGAGAATTCTATGAAACTTTTAGAGAAGAATTAACTCCAATACTAATGAAATCTTCAACAGAATTCTAGCCAATAGAATTCAACAGCATATAAAAACAATCATTCATCATGATCCAGAGATGCAAGCCTGGTTCAACATCAGAAAAACAATTAATGTAATCAACCACATTAATAACACAAAAGATGAAAATCACCAGATTTTGTCAGTTGACGCAGAAAAGGCATTTGACAAAGTTCAACATCCATTCATGCTTAAACCTCTCAGAAAAACAGGAATAAAGGGGAAATTCCTCAATATAATCAGTAACATCTATGCAAAGCCAACTGCTTTCATCATCCTGAATGGTGAAAGACTGAAAGAATTCCCTTTCAGAATGGGAACTAGACAAGGATGCCCGCTCTCACCACTCCTATTCAACACTGTACTAGAAGTTCTAGCCAGAGCAATTAGACAAGACAAAGAAATAAAAAGCATCCATATTGGCACTGAAGAAGTAAAGATTTCCCTCTTTGCAGATGATACGATTGTCTATACAGAGAATCCAAAGAAATCCATAAGTAAACTATTAGAGCTAACAGAAGAATTCAGCAAAGTTTTGAGATACAAGATAAACATAACTAAATCAGTAGGATTCCTTTATACCAACAATGATATTATTAATGAAGAAATCACCAAATCAATTCCATTTACTTTAGCCCCCAAGAAGATAAAATACCTAGGAATAAATCGAACTAGAGAAATAAGAGATCTTTACAGAGAAAACTACAAGACCTTGCTACAAGAAACTAGGAGAGATTTACGTAAGTGGAGTAATCTGCCCTGCTCATGGATAGGAAGACTCAATATTCTGAAAATGTCTATTTTGCCCAAAGCACTCTACTTATATAATGCAATCCCAATACAAATTCCAGCGACATTTTTTAATAAGATGGAGAAAAAAATTATCAGCTTTATTTGGAAAGGGAAGAAATCCTGAATAAGTAAAGCACTACTGAAAAAGAAGAACATGCTGGGAGGCCTCTCACTACCTGACTTTAAAACCTATTACACCGCCAAAGTAGTCAAAACAGCCTGGTATTGATAGAAAAAGAGACATATAGACCAATGGAACAAAGTAGAGACCCCAGAGATGCCACCATCCTCTTAGGAACAGTTGATATTTCACAAAGGTCCTAAGATTTTGAACCGGGGGAAGAACAGTCTCTTTAACAAATGGTGCTGGCATAATTGGATATCCATCTGCAAAAAATTGAAACAAGACCCATATCTCACACCTTCTACAAAATCAACTCAAACTGGATAAAAGACCTGAATATAAAAGCTAGAATGATAAAGCTCGTCCAAGATAAGACAGGGTCAACAATGGACGTTTTAATATGCAATATAAACAGACTTCAAAATCTGACAAACAAAACACATTCATCAGAAGAGAAAATAGATAAATGGGAATTAATAAGAATCAAACACTTCTGCTCATCCAAAGACTTCATCAAAAGAATAAAAAGACCACCTACAGAATGGGAAAAAATATTTGGCAACTCTATGTCAGGCTGACACCTTATCTCCATAATCTATAGGGTTCTACAAAATATCAATAAGAAAAACACAAATCATTCAATTAAGCGATGGGCAAAGGAGATGGACAGACAATTCTTTAAAAGAGGAGATCCAGGCAGCCAAAAAACACATGCAGACATGTTCATGACGATTAATTACTAAAGAAATTCAAATCAAAATGACGATGAGATACCACCTCACCCCAACAAGATTGGCCATGATCCAAAAAAACACAAAACACTAAATGTTGGAGAGGCTGTGAAGAGACTGGAACTCTCCTTCACTGTTGGTGGGATTGCAGAACGGCGCAACCTCTTTGGAAAGCAATCTGCCATTACCTTAAAATAATGGATATAGATATACCATTTGACCCATAATTTCTCTGCTCAGAATATATCCTACAAAATCAAGGCCATTCACACCAACTGCTACACACACACCAATGTTCACTGCAGCACAGTCCACGATAGCAAAAGTTGGAATCAACCCAGATGCCCAACAACAGAAGAATGGATGGGTAAACTTTGGTATATATACTTCATGGAGTACTATACACTGATAAAGAACAACGATGATAGCAGGAAACATCTCTCAATTTGGTCTCAACTGGAGGACATTATGTTGAGTGAAACTAGTCAGGGACAGAAGGACAATTATTATATGAGACCCCTACGATAAAAACTTAAAACCATACTCATATGTAATAGAAAAGACTCTTTGATGGCTACAAGGGTGGGGAAGGTGGGAGGGCAGGAAGGCAAGGGGCGAGGGTTTAGATTACATAGTTGTTAGAAATTTGGTTTGGTGAAATGGGTGACAATACACATTAGTAAGAAGATCAATATTGACTGAACTTTGACACAACTTGTGTACTCCTCCTCTCTTAACCCAGTATTGTAAGCACAGAGTATGTACACTTTCATTTTTTTTATTTAATAAAAAAAAATTTTAAAAAAGAGGAAGGCATTGAGATAACTTTGCATGAAATGATTAGGGTACTTAATCCTTAAAATCATGAATACTTCTTTTTCAAATATTCATAGATCTAAGTTACTTCTATGTGTAGTATGATGAACAAAGATTCATTATTTTGTTAATCTCATCACACCAGCACCAAAATGAAAACTTGATTAAGACTGCATGTGGTCAATAACTTCTGACATAACAGTGTGAGGTGCTCAGAGGACCCACTCCCCAGTAAAACTAGTAAAATTTATTAAAAATCAATAATGGAGAGGAGTGAAGATGGCAGATTAAACATATGTCTCCTTAAAGCCCTCTGTAAACCAAGACCTGAAACGATAATTAAACGCAGTCTTCTGGACACCTAGTGAGCCCTGGGATGTGGCGCAGGGCTGTTAATTTGGACTTTGTACCACTGAATGCAAAACCTCTTCTCTTTCACTGACCCCACTCTCGGCAAGCACAGGCTTGCAAAGACTGAAGATGGCCTAGAGAAACAACTGTGTTCCATCTTCACAGCATCTCTCCCAGCCTCTACTGACCCACATGAAACCCCCAAATCAACAAACTGTGGAGAAGATGGTAACTGACAATCACCCACGACATCAGAAAGCTCCCAAAAGAAACCACCTCAGAACTTCCCAGATGAAGAAGCTTTTCTGAAACTATCAGAAGGTGAATACAAAAGGATGATATAGAGAGCCCTCCTAGACCTTATACAAAATGCAGCAGAGCAAAACGAAAAATTAAGCAAGCTGTTCGATCTGATGGAACATCAGTACTTGCAACATCCAACAGATCAAGAACAAAATCAAAGACATAGAGACTTCAATTCAAAGCCAAGAAAACAGAATGGAACAAATGGAAAAGAGAATTTTTGATTTGGAAGACAGAGCTACTGACTCTGGTATCTATGAGGAGAAATCAGAAAAAAGAAAGAAGAAAAATGAAGAAGCATTAAGAAGCATGTGGGACTTTATTCAGAACAACAATCTATGATTACCTGGAGTTCCTGAACATAGTGAGACACCTGAGAACACAGAGAGTATTGTTGCTGAGCTGCTGACTGGAAACTTCCCTAAAATTATGAAACAACAGAATATAGATATCTAAGATATGTATCGAACACCACTCAATATAGATCTCAACAGAAAGACTCCAAGGCATATTATAATCAAGCTCAACAAAATGAAACAGAAGCAGAAACTCTTAAAGCCAGCAAGACTCAAAGCAAAGCTAACATTCACAGGGAAACCCTGTAGGCTTTCGTCAGATTTCTCAGCAGGCACAGAGACAGTGTCATGACACATTCAAAGCCTAGAAGGAGAAGAACTTCCAACCCAGAATCACATATTCTGCAAAACTATCTTTCAAATATGAAAATGAAACTAAGACATTCACAGATCAACAGAAACTTAGAGACTTTGTAAAAACCAAACCAAAGCTACAAGAAATGCTGGAAGAATCTCTTGGTTGGAAGAACGAAACCACTAACTTTATACTTTAGAAGGACACCTTATCCAGGATCCTACTCAGTTAGGGAAGTCTCCAAACACAATCAAAGTTATAATAGTGAAAGACATGATCTAGTGATCACATCATGTAAACTACAATATCATCATGTTAAAAAGAGGGATGTACTACAGTCGTTACAGTCCTTCCAGATGGAGAGGAAGTTCACAAGACTAGCAGTAATCAAAATTGGGGTTATATATAGTTTATTAAGTGAGATAATAGGGGCAGCCATAAAGCATAACAAAGAAGCAACATACCATATCAAGAAATGTAATACAGGAGTCTCAACAACCACAAAACCAACCCTGAAAAAAGTGAAAAATCAACTCACAAAGGAAAAGGTCACAGAACAGATTAATACGAAGAACAGAGAAAATATCAACACAAAAATAAATGTATCACAATGGCAGCACTGAATACATACTTATCAATAATTACATTGAATGTAAATGGACCGAATGCTCCAGTAAAAAGACATCGAGAGACATCTTGGATCAAAAGGCTTGACCCATCTATATGTTGCCTACAAGAAACTCACCTTAGACTTAGAGATAGGAACAAACCGAAAATTAAAGGATCGAAGAATATATATCAAACTAACAATGAACAAAGAAGAGGAGGTGTGTCAATTTTAATCTCAGATAAAATCGATTTTAATGTAAAATCCACCATCGTGGACACAGATGGACACTATTTATTGCTGAAAGATTCAATATACAAACAGGATTTAACAATATTAAATATTTATGCTCCTAATATTAGAGCACCTAAATATATCAAAGAAGCACTGAGTACACTCGAAAAGGAGATAGATCACTCCACAATAATAGTAGGAGACTTCAACACTCCACTCTCGATACTGGACAGATCATCTAGAAAAAAGCTCAATAAAGACACAGAAGACCTTATTGCCACAATTAACCAACTAGACCTCATCAACATATACAGAACTTCGTATCCATCAGTGGACAACTACACTTTCTTTTCCAGTGCATTCTACAGAACAGACCATGTGTTAGGACATAAAGCAATTCTCACCAAAATCCATACGACTCAATTAAGGCAAAGCATCTTCTCAGATCACAAAGCCATAAAAGTCAAAATCAGTTACAGAAAAAACATAGATAGAAAGTGGAACTCATGGAAACTAATCAACATCTTGCTCAGAAAACCATTGCTTATGGAAGAAATCAAGGATGAAATAAAGAAATTTATGGATTCCAAGAAGAACAAAAACACTTCCTGCCAGAACCTATGGGATACAGTCACAGCAGTGCTCAGAGATCAGTTTATCTCCATACATGCACATATCTAGAAGGAAGAAAGAAACCAAATGAAAGAATTGACCCTATAGCTTGAATAAGAACAATGCAGGAATGCTGCAGGTGCCAGAAGGAAACAGATCATAAAGATCAGAGCAGAACTAAACGAGTTAGAGAACAGATGAACAATTGAAAAAACTGAAAAGACCAAAAACTGGTTCTTTGAAAAGATCAACAAAATTGACAAACCATTGGCTAAACTTACTAAAGAAAAGCAGGAAAGGAAACCGAAACCAATAACCCAAATAAGAAATGAGAGGGGAGTTGGCACAACAGATCGAACAGAAATAAAAAATATCATAGCTGAATACTATGAAAGACTGTATTCTAACAAATTTGAGAACCTACAGGAAGTGGACAAATTCCTTGATTCATATCATCTACCCAAATTAACACAAGGTGAAGCAGAACTACTTAATAAACCCATCATGAAGGAAGAGATTGAAAAAGTCATCAAAAAACTGCCAACCAAAGAAAAACCAGGCCCAGGCTTTACCGTAGAATTCTACCAAGCTTTTAGAGAAGAGTTATCTCCAGTACTACTGAGACTATTTCACAGTATAGAAAGGGACGGAATGCTCCCAAATTCATTCTATGAAGCCAGCATAACCTTGATACCAAAGCCAGGGAAAGACCCAACCAAAAAGGAGAACTACAAACCAGTATCACTCACGAATCTAGATGGAAAATCTTTAACAAAATGCTTGCCAATAGAATACAACAACATATCCAAAAAATAATCCATCATGACCAAGTTGGATTCATACCAGGGATGCAAGCCTAGTTCAACATAAGAAAAACAATTGGGGATCAACCACATAAATATAACAAAAGACAAGAATCACCTGATGTTATCTACTGATGCAGAAAAAGCATTTGATAAAGTCCAACACACATTCATGCTAAAAACTCTCAACCAAATAGGAAAAGATGGGAAATTCCTCAGTGCAATAAGGGCCATTTATACAAAGCCAACTGCCTATGTCATCCTGAATGGAGAGAGACTGCAACAGTTTCCCTTGAGAACAGGAACTAGACAAGGATGCCCATTCTCACCTTTTCTATTCAACATTGTGCCAGAAGTTCTAGCCAGAGCAATTAGACAAGACCAAGGAATGAAGGCCATCTGCACTGGCCAAGAAGAACTAAAAATCTCCCTATTTGCTGATGATATGATTGTATATGCAGAGAATCCCAAACAATCCCTGAGGAAACCACTCAGACTAATAGAACAGTTTGGCAAAGTCTCAGGATACAAGGTAAACATAAGTAAATCAGTAGGATTCCTTTATACCAACAACGAGATTATTAAGGGAAAAATCACCAAGTCAATACCATTTACTATAGTCCCTAACATGATAAAGTCACTAGGAAAAAATTTAACCAGAGAAATAACAGCCCTTTACAAAGGGAACTACAAACCCTTACTACAATAAACTAAGAGAGACTTACATAAATGGAGAAACCTACCCTGCTCATGGATAGGAAGACTTAACATTGTGAAAATGTCTATTTTACTCAAAGCAATCTACTTACATAATGGAATCCCAACACAAGTGCCAGTGACATTTTTTAATGAGATAGAGCAACAAAGTACTAACTTTGTCTGGAAAGGGAAGAAGCCCCAGATAAGCAAAGCACTACTAAAGAAGAAGAACACACTGGGAGCCATCTCATTACTCAACCTTAGAACCTGTTACACTGCCACAGTAATCAAAACAGCCTGATACAGGTACAAAAACAGACAGAAAGATTAGTTGAACAGAATTGAGACCACAGAGATGACACCATCTACCTGTGAACAGTTGCTATTCAACAAGGGCCCTAAGACATTAAACTGGGGTAAAAATAATGTCTTCAACAAATGGTGCCGGCAAAACTGGATATCCATCTGCACTAAATTAAAACAAGACCCACATCTCACACCTTATACAAAAACCAACTCAAACTGGATAAAAGATCTAAATATCAAATCTAAAATGATAAAGCTTGTCCAAGAAAAAGTAGGAAAAACAATGGAAGGTTTAATACAGAATGCAGACAGACTTCAAAATCTGTCAAACAAACCACAATCATCAGAAGAGAAAATAGATAAATGGGAACTACCAAGAATCAATCACTTCTGCTCATCCAAAGACTTTATTAATAGAATAAAAAGGCTTCCTACAGAATGGGAAAAAATATTTGGCAACTCTATGTCAGACTGACGCCTAATCTCCATAAGCTACAAGGTACTACAAAATATCAATAAGAAAAAGATAAATATTCCAATTCAGCAATGGGCAAATGAGACAGACAGGCACTTCTCTAAAGGGGAGATCCAGGCAGCCAAAAAACACGTGCAGACATGCTCATGATCATTACCTATTAAAGCAATTCAAATCAAAACTACAATGAGATACCATCTCACCCCAGCAAGGCTGGCCATCATCCCAAAAATGCAAAAAAACAAATGCTGGAGAGGCTGTCGGGAGATTGGAACTCTCCTACACTGTTGGTGGGATTGTAAAATGGTGCAAACCCCTTTGGAAAGCAATCTGGTGCTCCCTTAGAAAAATGGATATAGATACACCATTTGACCCAGTAATTGCACTGCTTGGAATATATCCTACAGAATCAAGGTCATTCACACCAACTGATACACACATAAGAGTGTTCATTGCAGCACAGTCCGCAATAGCAAAAAGATGGAATCAACCCAGATGCCCAACAACAGAGAAATGGATAGGTAAACTATAGTATATATACTCAATGGGACACTATGCCATGATAAAGAACAATGATGACAGCAGGAAACATCTCTTAACCTGGTTTCAACTGGAGGACATTATGCTGAGTGAAAGTAGTCAGCAACAGAAGGACAAATACTGTATGAGACTCCTATGATAAGAACTTAAAAGCAGTCTCATGCATAGAAGAAAAGACTCTTTGAAGGCTGCAAGGGTGGGGAGGGCAGGAGGGTTCAGATTAAATAGTTGTTAGAGATTTGGTTGGGTGAAATCGGTGACAGCACACATTGTGAGAAGATCAGTATTAACTGTACTTCAACACAACTTGTGTACTCCTCCCATCTTAATCCAACATTGCAAGGACCCCATAGAGTTGGGGTGGGGAGGTGGGGGGCTGGGGACTATGCTCTCAGGGGAAATCGAGGCCAACTGGCACAACTAGCACTTTGCTAACGAGGACTCTCCACACCCCAGATTGGTGAGTGGTGTCCGGGGTCTTAAAAGCTACCAAGCTGTCATCTGAGGGTACAGCAAATGGTCCCAACTTTGCAGGAACGGATGATCACCGAGGCCCCGAGGCCAACTGGCACAACTAGCACTTTGCTAACGAGGACTCTCCACACCCCAGATTGGTGAGTGGTGTCCGGGGTCTTAAAAGCTACCAAGCTGTCATCTGAGGGTACAGCAAATGGTCCCAACTTTGCAGGAACGGATGATCACCGAGGCCCATAATGACATGGGTGAAAGAGAACTCAGAAGACAGGGAGACCCACGTGAGTGGGTGTCTTTGTCAACTTGTGACCGGAAGAACCAGACAGTGCCCGGCCACCACCAGTGATAGCCAGGACGGAGCTTACAAAGTTTAGTCTCACTGGTAACACAAGAAGAAATAGGGATGCACCATGAGATTTCCACTAAAAGACCACGATTGATGGTCCAGGGGCTTTGGGGTTCCCCTGGGAGCATGGTCCCTGGCCTTGATGCTGCCCCTGTCCATAAATCATAATGAAGGTCAACTTTTCAGACAGCAATGGATTGGACTTGGCGACACAGAGTGACCATATTTTGTGGGCAATTTATGGTTCTATGCATCTATGGGTTATCATCCTGCTGACCTCATACTGGAGGAAGGGGAGTGGGTGGAGAGGAGAAGACAGAAGACTATTGGGAGGATAGGACATGTATGGAGCAGAGAGAAAGAGTGTGCTGTCACCATGCAGTGAGAGCAGTGGAAGCTGCATATAGGTCAGCATGCAAATTTATATAAGAATGCACATTTTCATTCAATCATAATAAAATTAAATAAATATATAAAATACAATAAAATAAAAATGGTATAAAAATAAGAAAAAATAGAAAAATCAACCATGCAGCTTCTGGGAATGGTTCTAAGGGCATACAGCAAATGAAACACATGTACTGACAAAAATCAGCACAAAACAGGAGAAAGAAAACCTGAAAATTTTGTAAGAAAGCCAAAGTCTGTGGTATCTGAACAAACACTGCTTTTTCCCTTCTACCCTCAGACCCGAAAGGCAGAAACCATCCCAGACTGGCGCAGCCAAGAACCTGAGCTTCCCTGTCCAGCCAGCTCCCAGATGAAGGTCTTCCTTCCTGGGTGAAGCAAGATGTCGGCATTTCTATTCCTTTCCCAAACTATCTGTTGTTGAGACTAAGCTCCAGGCAAGTACTCTTGGGAGGCAGGGGCTCCTATCTTATGCTGAGCCCCTACTAGTGGAACAGAGGGTCTATCTTGGATGCAGTACAGCTGAGAATAATAATGGCGCCCTAAATGATGCACTAGCTACTGTAAAGTGGGCAGTTCTACCTCAGCAGAGGCAAACAAAGGTCTGAGGGTACTGATCTCACGGTACTTACTGCCCCTTCTTACCCTCTCCAACTGAGGGATCAGCTCGTAAGCAGAGCTGTTATTCATCATTCACTGTCCAATCCCCAGCTCCAGAGTCCCGGCTCTAAGATTTTTCCTATGGAGAAATGAGGTTTTAAAACAAGTATCTCCTAATCTCTTTCCAAATAATTCACTTCATTTGCAGTAGAGGATGGAGAACTTCAGGACTTCAGATTGTCAATTTAACAAAGATAGGGCTAAACTGTAGGCTAGTCAGTTTGCAGAAAAGAAGGGGAAGACATTCAGGATGAGATCTTCTGGGATTAGATAGATATCAAACACTGATCTCTGGAAATATTCCTTCAAAGGAGCTCAAATTTGATTAGCCTGCTGACACTCTATGGCATTGCTGAAAACAACTGGGTAAACAGCCTGCAATTAGTGGAGTGTAACACTCTTAAGTGCTCAGGGAAAGTAAAAGACAGTTCTGCTGAAACCACAATCCTCCCAGGGTGACTGTGGGCATATTCAAAGCTACAACCCTCAAGAGGACAACATGAAAGGCTTAACACTAAAAAGTGGGGGAAGACTTCACTACAGTAATCCAGTCAATCACTGAGCAAACAAACAAGCAAATAACAACAACAAAAAAAAGAGACGGAGGACCAGAACCTAGAGTAGGTACAACATATTCTCAAAGATGTCCAGTTTCTAACCAGAAGTGATAAGACATGTGAATAAAGGGCAAGGATGATGGATATATTGGCACCAAATACAATGACATCAGAAACTGTCAAAGAAACGTGATATTTAACAACAAAAAACGCAAGTAGTAATTTTAAACATGTTCAAACAACTAAAAAATGATTAAAGAAGTAAAGAAGGCATGATGATAGTGTCACAACAAAGAGAGTGTCAATACAGAGATAAAATTTTTTTAAACAAGACAAATGGAAATTCAAGTGCTGAAAATTACAATAACTAAAGTGAAACATTTATTAAAGGGCTCAAGAATAGATCTGAACTAGCAGAAGAAAAAAAATAAGCAAGACAAATTAATAGACTACGTAATCTGAAGAACAGAAAGAAAAATGAGCAGAGTTACAGAGAAATGTCAGATTCCATTAAGCAAACTAATTTTACATAATGGGAATACCAGAAATAATGAGAGAAGGGAGAAAATATGTATGTGTGTATATGTGTACACAGTTACATATACAGTTATATACATGTTTTTAGGTGTCACCAAATAAATTTCATCTTCTACTACATGAGGTCAACTAAGTCCACAAACGTAATTGTTTAAAGTGCTCTGTATCTCCCTGCTGAATATCACTACAGTCGCCTTCAAAGTACTCCCCTTGGGAAGCTATGCACCAATGCCAGGACCAAATCAGCCCCTCAAAGCAATTTTGGAACTTTCTCTGAAAGTTCCACCACTATGCGTGATGGACCCCAGGTGACAAAGCAGAACTGCCCCCATAGGATTTTCTAGACTGTGGTGCTTATGGCAGCAGATCTCCAGGTTCTTCTCCTGCTGAGTTACTGGGCGGGCTGGATGGAACTGCCAACCTTTCAGTTAGCAGCTGAGTCCTTAATTATCATACCACACTAGGATACATGGCATATATACACATGAATATAGAAGGACTTCCAATTATGTTTGCGAACTCATCCTAGAAAAGGTGCTACATACCTCACTGCTGAATGTCACTACAGTCACCTCAGAGTACTTCCCTTGGGAAGTTATGCACTGATGCCAGCACCTAGTTTACCCTTAAAGGCAATTTTGAAACTCTTTTTCTGGAATGGCCATGAGAGCTGTCCTCATATTACACTCAATGTCCCGAATGTCATCCAAACGTCTTCCTTTCAATATTTTCTTTATCTTCGGGTAATGAAAAAAGTCATTCGGGGCCAGATCAGGTGAGTACGGAGGATGTTACAATACAATTATTTGTTTACTGGCTAAAAACTCTCTCACAGACAACTATACAATTAAGTTCGTGAACTTACCACTGTGCCATCACGCATAGTGGTGGAACTTTCAGAGAAAGTTCCAAAATTGCTTTGAGGGGCTAATTTGGTCCTGGCATTGGTGCACAGCTTCCCAAGGGGAGTACTTTGAAGGTGACTGTAGCGATATTCAGCAGGAAGATACAGAGCACTTTAAACAATTATGTTTGTGGACTTAGTTGACCTCATGTAGTAGGAGAAATAATGGCTGAAAACTTCCCAAATTTACTCAAAAACACTAAGCTATGTTTTTGGGCAGCTCAACAAACTCCAAGTAGAATAAACAAAGAAATTCATATACACACACACATTACAGTAAAAAATGCTAAGATTCAAAGACAGGAAGAAAATTTTGAAAGTATCAAGAGAAAAACCACTCAACACCTACAAGAAAACCCCAGTTAACAGCTGACTTATCAGCAGAAATAATGAAGTTAAGGAAACAGTGGGATAAGAAACATAATGAAAATGCTCAAAGGATACAGTCAGTCAAAAATCCTATTTCCAGAAAATCTGTCTTTCAAGGAAAATCTCCCATCAAACAAGTCTCCCTGGAATGACGCCATGGTGAAAAGAATCATGTAATTATAAAATGTGTATTTTTTATTTCTGTCATAACCTGTTTACAAACTAGGTATATAAAATAATACAGGCAAATATACTGCAGGGTCTGTAACACAGAAATGGAATACATTTGTAATACATGAGACCCGCAAACTTAACTGTTGTAGGTGCTGCATACGTCAATGCCAAATATCATTGTGGTCCCCTATGAAGAACTTCCCTTGGGAAGCTATGCAACAACACCAGTGCCTAGGTCACCTTTCAAAGCAATTCTGGAACTTTTTCTGGAATGGACATTGCACATGGCAGCACGGTGGCAAAGTTTGCAAAATTAATTGTAGAGCTGTCTGTGAGGGAGTTTTTAGCCAGTAAACAAATAGCTGTATTGGAACATCTTCCCTATTCACCTGATGTGGCCCCCAATGACTTTTTTCTTTACTTGAAGATAAAGGAACACTGAAAGGAAAACATTTTGATGACAGTCAGGATATTAATGGTAATACGACGGCAGCTCTGATGGCTGTTCCAAAAAAGTGTTTCAAAGTTGTTTTGAAGGGTAGATGAGGTGCTGGCATTGGTGCACAGCTTCCCAAGGGGAGTACTTTGAGGGTGACTGTAGTGATATTCAGCAATGAGGTATGTTGCACTTTTTCTAGAATGAGTTCGTGAAGTTAATTGGCAGTCTTCGTACTAGCAATAACAACACAAATGAGGTAAGTGGGACGAAAGGTGTAGTGGGCTAAGGAAATAACTACAGATAGTGAAGTGGTAGTTATAATAATGTATTATTGGGTTTACAACATTAAAAGATGTAATACATATAACAACAGTACTACAAAAATGGGGGAAGGGAAGAAAGCTATATAGGAATAACATTTCTGTATCTCCCTGCAATTAAGCCAGCATAAACCTAGAACTGATCATTTCAGATGTGTATAATATGTTCTGTGGCAACCACACAAAATAACAATAATAATAATAATAATAAAACATAAAAACCTAGAGTAAGAAAAAGAATGATAGCAAATCTAAAAATCTAACTTTCCACCTTCGGACAATAGAAAAATAAGAGCAAACTAAACCGAAAGCAAACAGAAGAAAATAACATTAAAGATTACAGTGGAAATGAACAAAACTTAGAAAAGAAAAAGAACAGAGACTATATGTCTATAGTTAACCGAATTTTGGTAAAGATGCTAAGACCATTTCAACAGGGAAAAATAGTCTTTTGAACAAATAGACTAGAAGAATTGGATAGTCACACGCAAAAGAATTATGCTGGGTCTTTACCTCACAACATATATAAACATTAACTGAAGAGGGACCAAAGATCTAAATATAGGACCAGAAGCTAGAAAACTTAGAAGAAAATAGAGATATGTATTTGTATATTCAAGGAAGACACACAAATGATCAATGACCTTATCAATTGATGCTTGACATCTTTGGTCATCAACAAAATGCAGATCAAAACCACAATGAGATACCACATCACACTTACTAAGATGGCTCGAATGAAAAAGACAGCAAGTAACAAGCACTGGTTAGGATCTGGAGAAAGTGGAACCGCACTGGTAGGAATATAAAGCAGTACAGCTGCTCTGGAAGACAGTCTGCCAGTCCTCAAATGCTAAAACAGCACTACTAGCTGCCATAGACCCCAAACAAGTCCTGGTGGCACAGTGGTTAAAAGTGGCTTCCTACTAACTTCAAGTTGGCATCTTGAACCCACCAGCCACCCTGTGGAAGAAAGATGTGGTAGTCTACTTCTGTAAAGATTTCCAGTGCTGAAAACTCTATGGGGCAGTTCTATTCTATCCTATAGGGTTGTAACGGGTTCTGGGTTAGGCATCAACACAACCCAGCAATTCCACTCCTAGGCAGAATCCATGAGAAAATACACAAAATATGCTCTTCACAGCACTATTCATAATAGCTGAAAGGCAGAATATTCCCAATGTCCATTAACTGAGGAATGAATAAGTAAAATGTGGCATTATCCATACAATACTATATTATTTGGCCACAAAAAAAGAATGAAGTAATCCAACATGCCAGAACATGGCTAAACCTAGAAAATGTCAGGCTAAGTGAAAGCAGTCTGTCCAAAAAAAGCTACATACTATATGATCTCATTAATATGAAATGCCCAGATGAGGCAACTCCATAAAGACACCGATTAGATTACAGATTGCTTAGGGCTAGAATGATGGGCAGTCAGGGTGACAGCAAAAGGTGTATGGGGTTTCTTTTTGAAGAGATGAAAATGATGTATAATTGGCTGTGGCAGTGGTTGTGTAAATCTATGAATATACTAAAAACTGAATTGTTCACTTATTAAATGACTAAGTTATACAGTACGTAAATTACATATCAATAAATTTGCATTATTTAAAAAAAAGATTTTTAAAGGTATATTTGACCTTCTCTTTATCTATATATTCTTTCTTTATCTTGAGAATTCATTCTAGGTAAATAACCCAATTGAGCGATGGGCACAAGGAGATGGACAGATGCTTCACCAAAGAGGACATCCAGGCAGCCAAAAGACACATCAGGAAATGTTCATGGCCATTAACTATCAGAGAAATCCAAATCAAAACTACAGTGAGATACCATCTCACCCCAACAACATTGGCCATAATCCAAAAAACACAAAACAACAAATGCTGGAGAGGCTGTGAAGAGATCAGAACTCTCCTACACTGCAGGTGGGATTCCAAAATGGTACAACCTCTTTGGAAAGCAATCTGGTAGTTCCTTAAAACGCTGGACATAGATATATCATTTGAACCAGTAATCCCACTGCTTGGAATATATCCTATAGAAACGAGGGCTGTCACATGAACAGATACATGCATACATGAATGTTTATTGCAGTACAGTCCACAACAGCAAAAAGATGGAATCAACCCTGATGCCCATCAACAGAAGAATGGATAAACAAAGTATGGTACATATACTCAATGGAATACTATGCAATGATAAGGAACAATGATGATTTTAGGAAGCACCTCATAACCTGGTTTCAATAGGAAGATAACTACGCTGAGTGAAATCAGTCAGTGGCAAAAGAACCAATATTGTATGAGACCCCTGAGATAAGGACTTAAAACAGACTTACGTACAGAAGAAAATACTCTGACAGCTACAAGGGTTGGGAGGGAGGGAGAGGGCTGGTCATACATTAGATAGTTGATAGAAATTTGGTTAGGTGAAAGCAGTGACCGTACACAGTTGAAAGAAGATCAAATTAACTGGACTTCACCATAAACTGAAAGCTCTTCTAATCTCAACGCAACACTACAAGGATAGAGGAACAGGCAGGGGACATCTGAGGACCATGCTCTCGGGGGATATCAAGGCCAATTGGCCTAAGAAGCCTATTGCTAAAAGAGTCTTCTGCACCCCACATTGGTGAGTGGTGTCTAGGGTCTTAACAGCTAGCAAGCTGCCATCTGAGGTACATCAAATGGTCCCAACATATCCAGAATAGACAATCACTGAGAACAAAGACATGAGGAAAAAAGACCTCAGGAGACAAAAGGACTCATGTAAATGGTAGACTGTATCAACACGTGACCAGAAAGAAGAACCAGATGGTGCCTGGCCACCAGTACAGACAGCCGTGATGGGGTGCACAATGTTAAGTCCACGTGGTAACATGAGAAAAAGAGGGTGCAACTCAAGAGCTCTACTAAAAGACAGCAATTGATGGTCCAATGGCCTGGGGGATCCCCTGGGAGTACGATCCCTAGACCTGCTGCTGCCCCTACTGAGCTCAACTCTTCAGACAAAAATGGACTGGACTCAGGGATATAGTGTGACCATATGTTGTGTGTACTTTATGGTTTCTACACATTTATAGAATGCTGTCCTACTGGTCTCTTTCTGGATGGGAGAGGGGAGGGTGGAGAGGAGGGGACTGGACCTTGTTGAGAGAATACAAGAAGTACAGAATGAAAAGGAGGAATGTGCTACCACTGGGCAAGGAGAACAGAGGGAGCTTCAGACAGGCAGGCATGCAAAATTAATTTGGGTTGTATACTTTCACTTAATCACAATAAAAAACAAAAAGAATTCATTCTATGAGGGTAAAAAAGAGAAGATATTTTAACCACCTTATTGCTACGATTTTGTAGTCTTTCGGTCATGAAGAAGGTATTACTTTTCTTTTTCTAAATACTATTTATTTTGTTGTTGAGAGTATGTACAGTGAAACACCCAGCAATTCAATCATTTCTACATACACAACTTAATGACAATGACTCCACTGTTCCAGCTGTACAAACATTTTCATCCTCCTTGTCTGAGTTGTTCCTCCTAACGAACACAGCCTTTTAATTTGCATTATTCGTTCTCTCATAAAATATCCTGGTGATACCCCAAATTCTAAATTATTCATCAGAGTAAAAGTCCACAAAGTAACCCAGGACAGTAACAGAGGAAAAGACTAGCAGTAATGTGAACACTACTGATTATCTTCTTTCCTCTACTATTGGATAAAAACATTTCTTTCTATTTGCTACCTACACTTAAAAGGTTGTTGCTTATGTTGCTTTTACCTACTACAGTCTCAAAGAATGATTTCTACCAATATACTTACTACAACAGCATAGTAATGTTAGATTATATTTTTAAATTGGAAAAAATCATGTAATGCTTTTAAGAATTTATTACTATTTAATTTTTTAATATTCTCCATTCCCTAATCAAATGCCATACAGTAAATCTTACCTCTGCTTTTTCAGTCACCTCAGCTTCTGAAATAAGTTCTGCTAAAGCATACACAAACCCAAGATCTAACCTAAGGTCCATTTCTTGGATCAATACTTTGAAATACCTATCAGGAGAGAACATCAAAAACTTAATCAGTTAACTGTGCTAAGTAGATGAGAAAGCTAGATACATACTGGAACTGTGAAACATAGGGAATTTTTAGAAAAATAAATAAAATACTGTCATGGCAACATTTTCATAACTGCAAAATATCGGCATATACCACACTTTAAATGCTCATATAAAATAAATGAATGATTAAACTGTGGTATACAGTCATACAGTGAAGACTACACATTAGTGATGGAGAATAAACTACAGCTACATAAACATTAACATATTTAGTAAAAGATTTTAATGGAATAAAAAAAAAAAGGCCAATGAGTCTGTGCATGACTTGAAACAATTTTTTAAAAATTAGAAGCAAACAGAAACTAAATAATAATGTCTAGGTGCCCACATACATAGAAAATAAAAGTTTTTTAAAAAACAAAGATGAGGAAGGGTGGAGAGGACTGGTGATAGATTAGACAGTTGACAGAAATTTGGCTGGGTGAAAGCAGTGACAGAACACAGCAGTAAGAAGATCAACTTAGCTAGACTTCAATATAAACTGAAAATTCTTCTAATCTTAACCCAATATTGCAAGGATAGAGTTGCAGGGGTGGCTCTGGGGACCACACTCTTGGGGGACATCAAGGTCAATTGGCATAACTAGCCTATTGCTGAGAGAGTCTTCTGCACCCCATACTGGAGAGTGGTATCTAGGGTCTTAAAAGTTAGCAAGCTGCCACCTGAGGTACACCAAATGGTCCCAACTCATCTGGAACAGATGACTGCCAAGAGCAACAAGGACACAAGGAAAAAAGAGCCCGAGAGACAGAAGGACTCATGTGAATGGGGGACTGTATCAACATGTGACCAGAAGAACCAGATGGTGCCTGGCCACCGCCAAAGACAGCTGTGATGGGGCACACTATGTTGAGTTCCTGTGGCAACATGAGGAAAAGCGGGGTACACCTCAAGAACTCTGCTAAAAGGCCACAACTGATGGTCTGATGGCCTAGGGGATCCTCTAGGAGCATGGCCTCTAGACCTGCTGCTGCCCCTGTCCAGAAAACACTACTGAGGTCAACTCTTCGTACAAAGGTGGACTGGACTTCGGGACATAGCGTGACCCCATGGTGTGTGTACTTTATGGTTCTACGCATTTATAGGATGTTGTCCTATTGGTCTCTTTCTAGATGGGAGAGTAGAGGGTGGAGACGTGGGGAAAGGAGATTGTTAAGAGGATATGACATGAACAGAATGAAAAAAAGGAGTGCGCTGTCACCGGGCAAGGAGAGCAGAAGAAGCTGCAGATAGGTGGGCATGCAAATTTAATTCAGATTGTATACTTTCACTTTAATCACAATTTAAAAAAAAAAGAAGAACAAGAAAAGATAGCGCTGATTACAGTGGTACGATGAGAAAAACAAGAGAAAAAAATTTAATAGTTGGATATTAATGTAAATGTTCTTTCTTGGACTGGATGGAGTCAGTATGAAAAAGTTACTTTTACCTTGTGTGTTATACAATATACAGTCATCACAGACAAGAAAGAAAACAAAAGTAATCAAATACACATAAATGAGAACATTATTAATATCTAGGTACATTTCATTCAAAGTCCTTTGACTCTCCAGGATTATAAAATAATAAGATTCTTCTATGAACTTCAAAATCTATTATCTTACATTTAAATCTTTGATTCACCTGAAATTTACTTTTAAAGAATACAGTTAACACATATGTTTAAATCAAAATGTTAAATAAACACAAAAGAATTCTAGTAATACACTTACTTAATACGTGATATTTGGGAATGCCCAGCAGACCTCATGACGATACTGACATCTGTAAAAGGCTTTGGTGCTGGAAAAGTTAATAAACATGGTTAATGTCATTGTGCCATAAGCAAAAGATACACATTTTCTTGCAATTTACTGCACATCATGATGTACAATAAAATCACTCATTTAAATCATAAGTATTAGTTACAATGGCTGATGTTTTCAAGACTCATTAAAATCTTTGTTTTAGATTCTGCTATTATGTTTTTAATTTTCTGAATTCATTCTAATCCTTCAGTGATTTTAAAAGAAATGTATGCACTGGAATTGTCAGAGAATCTTTGCAGCAGCAGAGATTCTAGCACCCTGTCCAGTCTACAAGGTCATGCACATTGGTCAAAAAGCTTTTATTTTAAAGAGAATCCCACAGAGTTCAGAGCCAGTGTGGGGGTCAGGAAGGAGAGGAGTAAAGACTGGTAGTGGGGGAGGAAAGCAAAAGCAGATTTAAGAGGGAGAGCCAAGAAAGAAGAAAAACAAAGGGGAAGAAGGTGGAAAAAGAACTTATCAACTATACTCATCTGAAAAACATGAAAGACAGTTTCTGCTGTTAGAAAATGCTCTGAATTTGAACTTTCCTACTATTTATTCAAAGGTCCCAATAGTTTTTAAATCAGAGGTTCGCAAATTAGTGATCTGTTTTTTCTTTTATTACTACTTCTAAAAATTTAAATATACGGTTTTAATTAATGTTTTCTTTAGTAGGCACTCAGTTTAATAGAAGTTAATTGAATACCAGCTGATCTTTTTTCAAGTAGTTTAATTTTTCATGATCTTAAAGAAACTACAGTAGAGAATAGTTTCATTTCATATTTTTACACTAAACTGCTACACTAAACTGCTTTCAGAGCAATCCAAAAATAAGAACAAACCTGAATCCACCGAGACTGACTTGGGTGGTCTAATCGGGTAAAACACAAAAGGAAATACAGCACCATGTATCTGGTTTTGGATCTAAGAAAATGAAAAACAGGGTGGTATATTAATATGTCAATTACACAACCTGACTATAATAACAAGATTGAAGGAGTAGAACCCAGAACTCACTGCCGTCAGGTCAATTCTAACCCACAGCAACCTATACAGGACATGGTAGAACTGCCCCATAGTTTCTGAAGAGCACCTGGCACATCTGAACTGCTGACCCCTTGATTAGCAGACACAACACTTTACCACTACACCACCAGGGTTTACTGAAGGAGTAAAACCCCAAAACCAAACCAACTGCTATCAAGTTGATTCTCATCAGGGCCCTACGGAACACAGCAGAACTGCCCCACAGAATTTCCAAGCAGTGCCTGGCCGATTTGAACTGCTGACCTTCTGGTTAGCAGCCATAGCACTTAACCTCAACGCCACCAAGGAAGAAGAAGAAGGGGTCAAAAAGTCTAGCTTAACACTGAAACTGAAGTACTACATAAAACAGAGCATCAGAATACATTTCATTTTTTACTATGTTCCTTAGAAAGTAACCGACTTTTCAGAAAGGCTTACCTGTATTCTGTTAATCTGAACTCTAAATGATGACTGATGTACAGATGTGTTATATTCCACCTTTAATGCTGGAAGATAATTTCTCCGTACAGCTATTACATGTGGTTGCAGAATTTTCATGTTACTACCACTGGGTGTTAAGCGAACCTGGAAAATGTTACCCCCACCCCAAAAGATCTCCATGAATTTCTCTTTATCCATAATTACGGAGAATTATAAATGTGTATCAAATACTTCCAGGATAGTATCAGTTAAAATAGTAAGCTAAATATTTGATTAGGTTTAGATTTGAATCTTGATATATATGCTTTGCATTCATAAAACTCATGAGTGTTCATATACTCCTAACAGTTTTGGCTGTATCACTTTTTGTATAAATTAACAAAAAATAAAATAATAAAGTAAAATTATAAAAGACAAATTAATTTTTAAAAATTTATTCTTTTCTTATTAATCCAAGAACAGATTACTAGCATCTAAAGAAAATGTTTGATTAATATTACCCCTTTAAAACATATAATGTAAGTATGACAGTATTAATTATGTTCAATATTTCAAGTTTTCTTGAAAATTCACTAGTGATTCATCTAACTATATTTTTTACAAAGTAAAACTTCAAATAGGTACTTAAAAATATTACCGGAATGTTAGCGTCCAACTCAATAATCTTATCTTCTGAAGGTGAAGACTCTATATATTCCTTAAATTCCTTCTCTAATTTCTCAGTCTGCTTTATACTCATAGGCTTCCATCTTGCCTTCTTCTTGGGCTTTGTCTCCCAAACCACATCAGAACTTACATATAAAAGCAAAAACCATAGTACTAGTTTATAACCACTTTCCTCTAAACAGGCTAACTGTATAGATTACAAAATCTTCAATAAAATTTTGCAATAGCCTCAGTTATAAGCAGGCACATTACAACTTAAAAAACATTAATTCATTCAATTAATATTTACTGAACTTTTACTACGTTCAAGTCACTATTCTGGGTAACAGGGATCGTCAGTGTACATTTCGACCCTTCTGGAGCTTCATTCTAGGCTGCAGAGGGACATATGATAAACAATAAACATAATAAATTACTAACTTTAGTATATTAGAAGGTGAAAAAGCTTTTGAAAGAAGAAAACGTAGACAGGGTAAAAAGGATTTGGAATACTGGGATACGAATACTGGGTGGAGGGAGTTACAGTATTAAAGTGGTCAAGCAGGAGCCTCATTGAAAAGGTGAAGGGCAGAGGAGTTTATCCAGCATACATCAGGAGAACACTTCAGGGAGGGGGAACAGATGGGAGTGGGAGCACACCTATATTACGTGAAGATGAGCAAGAAGGCTCGTAGAGCAGGAACACAGTGAGTCAGGGGAGAAGGAGAAGACAGAGACAGAAGTGGGAGGCCAAGTAACAAAGTCTTGCAGGACACTGAAAGCGCTTCTGAATTTTATTCCGAATGAGACTAGGAGCTGTTAAAGGTTTATGAGAAAAGATCAGTGATTGGATCTGACTTGAACTTTGCTGAGAACACGACTGTGCTCCCAGTAGGATAAAAGAAAGAGGGTGACAAAAGGCTTGCGGCAGAAAAACCTATTAAGAAGTCAATGCAGCAAGCCAGGTCAGAAACAGTGATGGCTCTAACTAGGGAGGTAACGGTGAGGTAGTAAAAACTGGCCAGGTTCTATGTGCATTTTGAAGGTACAGCCAGTACGGAACTTCTGGGTAGATTAAATATGAGATGTGAGATAAAAAAATAATTCCAAAGTTTCTGGCCTAAACAACTAGAAAGATGGAGTTGTCATTAACCCAGAGGGCAAAACAAGTTTGGGCACGAAGAGGAAACTAAAAGTTTGAGTTTTCGCACATAAAGGAGTCTCTTAAATACTTGGCAAGTGATTTTGTATTAGCAGTTGGAGATTCAATTTGGAGTTCAGAAGAGAAGTCTGGCTGAAGACAGAAATCTGGTATATAAAGGGTATCCGATATCATAAAACTGAAACTAAAACAGAAGAGAAGAGGGCACAAGTCTGAGAGCCTTAGGGTATCCAGTATTAAGCAGCTGAGATGGACTCAAGGACACAATGCAACCATACACTGTGTGTACTTTATGATTCTATGTATTTATAGGATGCTGTCCTACTGGTGTCTTTCTAGATGGGAGAGAAGAAGGTGGAGAGGAAGGAACAGGAGCTTTTTATGAGGATACGACAAGTACAGAATGAAAAGGAGGAGTGTGTGCTGTCCACTGGGCAAGGAGAGCAGAAGCTGCAGACAGGCAGGCATGCAAAATTAATTTGGACTGTGTACTTCCATTTAATCACAATGAAAAAAAAATTTTTTTAAAAAAAGCAGCTGAAAAGCAATTAAATGAGACTAAGGATGTTGGAACAGGAAGAAAAACCAAGTAGGTGAGTTATCAATGAAATCATGTCAAAGAAACACATCAAAAAAGGACCTGTATCAAATGTTATAAATCAAGTGACCTGAGGACTAAGAATTACACATTAGATCTGACAATACAGCAATTACTGGTGAACTTGACAAGACCAGTTGTACAGCGTGTTGGCAGCAAAAGCCTGTTGGGGATGATTTAAGAGAAAACGGGTTAAAAAAAAAAGAAATAGTAAATATAGCACATTGCTTCCTAATAAACAAATTTTGAGGAGTTCCACTCTGAAACGAGAAGAAGAAACGGGCAGAAGGTAGCAAGGGGGTTCAAGAAAACTCTTTTATTTTTTAAATGGAGAGAAATGACATTGATGGGAATGATCTAACAGACAGCCAAAAGTGTTGACACGAAAGAAAGAGAAGAGAATTTCTGGACCACTGTCCCTGAGTAGGAAAGAAAGAAGGAAATGCAATGAGAAGAGTAGAAAAAATGTTGAAATACGAGCATCCATACCTATGGGAACTATGATGAGCAAGTTGGGGACAGCACGTAAGTGTTAAATGCTAGCAGGTAGGAAGTTGTGATACTGGGAAATGGGTATTTTGAAATTCTCTTTTGACTGTTCTAATTTTCTCAGTAAAGTGGGATGCAAGGTGGGGAGATGAGGGGATAAATACTGAGGTTAAGAAGACAAAGTATAAAACAGCAATACAGGAGAAAGTGAGTGAGTGATTGGAACATCTAGTTTCACTAGACTTAAACTGCTGCAAGGTCTAACCACAGAATGTGAAATAACACTCTGAAGTTATTTCACTCTGTTCTATTGTATTTAAGTTTATTCCAATTAAAATTTTAAATTCACTTAATAAAGTTTGGGACTACGTCCTATTCAACTTTGCATTCAAATCATTTAACATCAAAAACAGAACATAATAACAGGTGTAACAACCTTACAATCTATTTCCAATCTGATGGTTTTATTTACATAACAAGAACTTGATTGTGGTTTTTTTCAAAGTAATAAAAATTTCTAAAAAAGCTATCCCTGAAACTCCTTTTAAAATGGCATTGGTTCCATTCAAAGACAATCAAAGGCAATTACAGTCAGATAAATTTATATGGAAAACCAAACTTAAATCTGATCACATATGCTTAGTATATATCCTTATTTGAGCATTTAACAGAAGTAGAGCATTAAAGCTACATTATTCTGGTTATATACACTGAAAGAAATGCTCTTAAATTAGGCAATAATAAAACGTAGGCAGTTTGAATCCACAAGGCCTTCCTTGGGAACCCTATAGAACAGTTCTACTCTGTCCTGTTGGGTTGCTATGAGTCGGAATCAACTTGACGTCAGTGGGTTTGCTTTTTTTGGTTTTATACACAAATTGGAAACCCTGGTGGCATCATGGTTAATAGCTATTAATACCAAAAGGTTAGCACTTTGAATCCACCAGGAGCTTGCTAGACATTCTATGGGGCAGTTCTACTTTGACTTAGAGGGTTGCTATGAATTGGAATCAACTCAATGGCAATGGGTTTTTGTATATAAATTACTTCCAAGTGTTTATGAATAACAAGCACCTAGGACAAAGAAAATACTATTACTGCTGATTTCTTATATAAAACCAAAAAAACTCCACTACCACTGAGTCAATTATGACTCATAATGACCCTACAGGACAGAGTAGAACTGCCCCATAGAGTTGCCAAGAACTGCTGACCTTTTGGTTGGCAGCCACAGCACTTAACGACTATGCCACCAGGGTTTTCAATTTCTTAAATAGGGAATGAAATACCCAAACGCACTGTTGTTGAGTCAGTTCTGGCTAATCAACACCCTACTGACAAAGTAGAGTTCTCTCATGGGGTTTCCAAGGCTGTAAGGGAGCAGATGACTTACATTGACAAGTGGGTTTGAACTGCTGCCCTTCCGGCTAGTAGCTAAGTGCTTTAACCATTCTGCCACCAGAACTCCTATGTATTGCTTTATTAGATCTTAAGGTGTCCAAGTCAAGCTACAAAGTGATTGTGTTTACTATCAACAACTAGGTATAAAGTATCTACAGTGTACCCTGCACTTTAGCAGGTGGTAATGGACAATTAAGCATTTTTTATAACGGGTTAAATAAAGTACTAGTTTTCAAAAATCACAATCATTTAACTTTTAAGAGACCTGAGAGGATTAAAAACACAGTGAGGTTTATAAATTTAATTTTTGACATTTTTATCTCAAAAGGCCAAAAAAAAAAAAAAAGAAAAGAAAAAACACTTTTAGGTTGGCATTACCTTTGTATTAGTAGTCAATAAGCAAAACTGAAACTAAATTACTTTAAATTTTATAACCATAATTCCTTAATCATCAAGAACCAATCATTTAAATTTATCTAACCCTTAACTGATCTAACCTTGTAATGCCAATATAGGCAACTTCTTGTTTTGTGTAATTGTTGACAAGAGAAATTCCAACATCTTGTAATGCCAAGACAATCTCTTGTTCTGCTAATTCTGCTTTCTCACTTTCGTATGTTACTTTAAATACCCTTGGATCTTCAGTGAATAAAATAATGCGTTGCAAGCCTTCAAAGAATGAAACTAAATAAATGGTCTTTTTCTCCACATTTATAGGTGTCATCATATCCTAAAAAAAAAATATTCACATTAAAAAAATAAGTTAGTTTGCTCCCAATCAACATGAAATCTAGATTCCACACTTGTAAAATGAGAATAATAACTATACTTACTTCATAGGGTTTGGGTGGCAACTAAACAAATACATGTATATTACTTGGACATTCACATCATAGCAATCATTTGATATTAGTTACTCCCACTGCATTATAAAGGTATTAATTAGGAAGACAAGTCAAATCTTTAAATTCCTTTAACATTTTAATGAAGTTTACTACTCTCCCTTTGTGGACACATTTATAACAAAAATTATTTTGTCTGCTTTTATTTAAGACTGCAGCAATAAGCTATGTGTTAATAGTTGTTTCAGTCTGAAATTCCTATTTCCTTTGAAAGCTGAATCAGAAACAGGTTAAAAGATATCTGCCCCCTCACGAATATTCACACCACGAGATCAGTTCTACAGAAAGTCCTATATAAGCATCGTGCTGATGTAAGGATCTTAAGGTTCACTGACAAGATAAAAATGAGCCATCCTAATAACTAACAGTTAGCCATGAGTTTTCAGTTATGCAAATACCTTGACTAACAGGCTCATAACTCACAGTCCTACCCATGCAGCTTACGGTGCTACATCTGCCAACCAAAGGTCGGTAGTTCAAATCCACCAGGTGCTCCCCAGGAACTTAACGGAGCAGTTCTCCTCTGTCCTATAGGGTTGCTATGAGTTGGAAGAGACTCCATGGCAGTGGGTTTTTTTTTGGTGGGGGAGGTGGTTATTCATATTAGAATTCACAGAGATTAAAAACTGAAACTGTTACCATAAAATCAGTATCTAAGAACAATCAAGTTACTTTAAAATATTCTTTATAATAAAATAGGTTAACATTAAAGTGAAACTTCAATTTCCAAACAATTCAGAAGCTTTTCTAATATCTTGCAACGGATTTCAGATTTATCTTTATAAACATGAATTATTCTTATCATAAAATATACAAAAGTATGGATCAAATGAGTAAGATTTTTTTTTTATTGTGATTGAGCAAAAGTTTACAATACAATTAAAATTTGCTTGCCCACCTATCTGCAGCTCCCTCTGCTCTCCTTGTCCATGATAGCACACTTCTCCTTTCTGTTCTATACATGTCATATCCTCTTAAGAATCTTCCGTCCCCTCCTCTCCACCCTCTCCACTCCCCTCTAGTAGGAGGCCTGTAGAATGATATCCTGTAGATACACAGAACCATCAAGTACACACACGACTGAGTCACTCTGTGTCCCTGAGTCCATTACATTCCTATCCAAAGAGTTGATCTCAGCAATGATCTATGATCAGGGGCAGCCTGAGGTCTAGAAGCCACACTCCCATGAGAACTCCCAGGCCTCTGACCATCTTTTAGTGGAGATTATTTTTAAATTAAAATACAATCTTTTTTCTCAATAAATCAGATATTCAAGGGTAAAAATATTTAAGCTAGGCCAAGTATAAGCAACCCTCTTAAACACATTTAAAAGCCAATAAACTAACCCAACTGGACTCAATGGCAACAATGAAAGACAATGGGAAAATATCATCAATATGCTAAGAACAAGTAACTCTGAACCGAGAAGTACTTACAAGGTAAAAAATATGCTTTAATTAATGACATCCTACAAAATAAAGTTACCTACAGAGAAGAACTTGGGTGGTGCAGTGGTTAAGCACTTGGACACTAACTGAAAGGTCTGTGGTTAGAAACCATCAGCAGCTCTATGACAGAAAGATGGTGGTACTCTGCTTCTATAACAATTACAGCCTTAAAAATTATCTAGGACAGTTCTGCTCTGTCCTACAAGGTCACTGAGTCAGAGTCAACTTGATGGTAACGAGTTTGGTTTAGTCTTGAGCAGACAAAAATTCCTTTAAAGTTCACTGTTGACAGAGACACACTCAAGGAAACTCTACAGAAGGAACCGATGTTGTTACTATTTCGTGCCATCAACTTGGTTTCGACACATAGCAAACCTACGTACAACAGGAGGAAACACTGCCCAGTTCTGCACCCTCCTCGCAATCACCGCATTCAAGTTCACCGCTGTAGCCACCATGTCAATTCACCTTGTTGAGGGTCTTTCTTTTTTGCTGACACTCCACCAAGCATGTCTGTCTCCATGGAATGGTCCCTCCTGACAGCATGGACAAAGTATGTAAGGTGAAGTCTCAGAATTCTTCCTTCTAAAGAACACTTTCGCTGTGCTTATTCTAAGGCAGACTTGTTTCTTCTTCTGTGAGTCCAGGTATATTCAGTATTCGTTACCAACAATGCAATTCCTTTTTTTTTTTTTTTTATGATTGAATGAAAATGTACATTCCCATACACATTTGCATGCTCACCTATGTGCAGCTTCCACTATTCTCCCTGCACGGTGACAGCACACCCCTCCTCTCTGCTCCATATATGTCCTATCCTCCCAACAGTTTCCCATCGCCTCCTCTCCATCCACTCCTCTTCCTCCAGCAAGAGGTCAGCAGGATGACATCTTACAGATGCATGGAACCATAAAATTCCCACAAGATACAGTCACTCTGCATCGCCAAGTCCAATCCATTGTTGTCTGAAAGGCTGACCTTCATTATGATTTATGGACAGGGGCAGCATAAGGGCCAGGGGCCATGCTCCCAGTGGAACCCCAAAGCCCCCGAAATATCAGTTGCAGTCTTTTATTGGAGATTTCAGGGTGCACCCCTATTTATTCTCGTTGCCAGTGACATTCAACTTTGTAAGCTCCATCGTGGCTGTCACTGCTGGTTGCCAGGCACCATCCAGTTCTTCTGGTCACGAGTCAATTTAGAAACCCACTCACATGGGTCTGTCTGTCTTATGGGTTCTCTTTTCCCCATGTCATTCTTGTCATCAGTGCTCATTCATTCCTGTTGAGTTGGGATCATTTGCTGTTCCCTGAGATGGCAGCTTGGCAGCTTTAAAGACCTGAGATGCCACTCACCGATGAGGGGTGCAGAGAGTCCTCATTAGCAAAACGCTAGCTGCACCATTTGGCCTTGATTTTGCCTGAGAGCATGGTCCCCAGCCCCCCACCCCAGCTACTCTGTCCACGCAATATTGGGTTAGGATGGGAGGAGTACTCAAACTGCACTGAAGTCCAGTTATTATTGATCTTCTTTCCAATGTATGCTGTCACTGATTTCACGCAACCAAATTTCTAACAACTGTCTAATCTAAACCCTCCTCCATCCCACTCTCTCCCTCCCCATGCTTGCAGCCATCAAAGGGTCTTTTCTCTATGCATGAGTCTGTCTTTAAGTTCTTATCGTAGGGGTCTCATACAATATTTGTCCTTTTGTCACTGACTACTTTCACTCAACACAATGTCCTCCAGTTCAAACCAGGTTAAGAGATGTTTCTTCCTGTCATCATTGTTCTTTATCACTGCATAGTGTTCTACCGGGTATATATACCGTAGTTTACCTACCGATTCCTCTGTTGTTGGGCATCTGGGTTGATTCCATCTTTTTGCTATTGCGAACTGTGCTGCAATGAACATTTGTGTGCATGCATCAGTTGGTGTGAATGACCTTGATCTGTAGGATATATTCCAAGCAGTGGAATTACTGGGTCAGGTGGTATACCTGTATCCAGTTTTTTAAGGAAGCACCAGATCGCATTCCAAAGAGGCTGAAACATTCTGCAACCCCACCAACAGTGTAGGAGAGTTCCACTTTCTCCACAGCCTTTCCAGCATTTGTTGTTTTGTGTTTTTTGGATAATGGCTAACCTTGCTGGGGTGAGATGGTATCTCACTGTCATTCTGATTTGAATTTCGTTAATAGCTAATGATCGTGAGCATGTCTGCACATGTTTTTTGGCTGCCTGGCTCTCCTTTTTAGAGAAGTGCCTGTCCATCTCGTTTGCCCATCGCTTAACTGGATGATTTATCTTTATCTTATTGATATTTTGTAGTACCTTATAGCTTATGGAGATCAGATGTCAGTCTGACACAGAGTTGCCAAATATTTTTTCCCATCCTCTAGGTGGGCTTTTAATTCTATTAATAAAGTCTTTGGATGAGCAAAAGTGATTGATTCCTAGTAGTTCCCATTTTATCTACTTTCTGATGATTGAGGTTTGTTTCACAGATTTTGAAGTCTTTCTGCATTCTGTATTAAACCTTCCATTGTTTTTCCTACTTTTTCTTGGATAAGTTTTATCATTTCAGATTTTGTATTTAGGTCTTCTATCTAGTTTGAGTTGGTTTTTGTATAATGTGTAAGATATGGGTCTTGTTTCAATTTAGGGCAGATGGGTATCCAATTTTGCCAGCACCATTTGTTGAAGAGATTGTTTTTACCCCAGTTTAATGTCTTCCAGAGCCTTTGTGGAATATCAACTGTTCATAGGCAGATGATGTCATCTCTGGGGTCTTGATTCTGTTCCACTGATCTGTCTGCTTTTGTATCAATACCACACTGTTGTGACTACTGTGGCAGTATAATAGCTTTCACGGTCAGGTAATAAGAGGCTTCCCAGTATGTTCTTTTTCTTTAGTAATGCTTCCCTTATCCAGGGCTTCTTCTCTTTCCAGACAAAGGTGGTAATTTGTTCCACTATCTCATTAAAAAATGTTACTGGAACTTGTATTGGGATTGCATTATATAAGTAGATTGCTTTGGGTAACATAGACATTTTCACAATGTTAAGTCTTCCTATCCATGAGCAGGGTAGGTTTCTCCATTTATCTGAGTCTTGCTTAGCTTCTTGTAGTAAGTTTTTGTAGTTCTCTTTGTAAAGGGCTGTTATTTTTCTGGTTAAATTTTTTCCTAGGGACTTTATCTTCTTAGGGGCTATGGTAAATTGTACTAACTTGGTGATTTCTTCCTTAATAATCTCATTGTTGGTATAAAGGAATCCTACTGATTTACTTTGTTTATCTTGTATCTTGAGACTTTGCCGAACTCTTACATCAGTTTGAGTAGTTTCCTTATGGATTCTTTGGGATTCTCTGCATATACAATCATATCATCTGCAAATAGGGAGATATTTAGTTCTTCTTTGCCGATGCAGATGCCCTTTATTCTTTGGTCTTGTCTAATTGCTCCAGCTAGAACTTCTAGTACAATGTTGAATAGGATAGGTGAGACTGGGCATCCTTGTCTAGTTTCTAGTATCCAGGGAAACTGTTTCAGTCTCTCTCCATTCAGGATGATGTAGGTAGTTGGCTTTGTATAAACGGCCCTTATTGCAATTGCGGAATTTCCCATCTATTCCTATTTTGCTTAGAGTTTTTAGCATGAATGCATGTTGGATTTTATCAAATGCCTTTTCTGCATCAGTAGATATGATCAGGTGATCCTTGTCTTTTGTAATATTTATGTGGTTGATCACACTGTTTTTCTGATGTTAAACCAGCTTTGCATCTCTGGTATGAATCCAACTTGGTCATGATGGATTATTTTTTGGATATGTTGTTGTATTCTATTGACAAGAATTCTGTTGAAGATTTTTCCATCTGGATTCATGAGTGATATTGGTTTGTAGTTCTCCTTTTGGTTTGGTCTTTCCCTGGCTTTGGTATCAGGGTTATGCTGGTTTCATAGAATGAATTTGGGAGTGTTCCATCCCTTTCTATACTGTGAAACAGTCTCAGTAGTATTGGTGATAACTCTTCTCTAAAAGTTTAGTAGAATTCTGCAGTGAAGCCATTTGGGCCTGGGCTCTTTTTGGTTGGCAGTTTTTTGATAACTTTTTCAATCTCTTCCTTTGTGATGGGTTTATTAAGTAGTTCTGCTTCACCTTGTGATAATTTTAGTAGGTGATATGAATCAAGGAATTTGTCCATTTCCTCTAGGTTTCCAAATTTGTTAGAACGCATTCTTTCATACTATTCAGCTATGATATTTTTTATTGCTGTTTGATCTGTTGCGACAACTCTCCTCTCATTTCTTATTTGGGTTATTGGTTTCCTTTCCTCTTTTTCTTTAGTAAGTACAGCCAATGGTTTGTCAATTTTGTTGATCTTTTCAAAGAACCAGCTTTCGGTCTTTTCAATTTTTTCAATTGTTCTTCTATTCTCTAATTTGTTTAGCTCTGCTCTAACCTTTATGATCTGTTTTCTTCTGGCACCTAAGGTTCCTCTGTTGTTCCCTCTGTACTTGTTCAAGCTGTAGGGTCTGTTCTTTGATTTGGTTTCTTTCTTTCTTCCAGATGTGTGCATTTATGGAGACAAAGTGATCTCTGAGCACTGCTCTGGCCGTATCTCACAGGTTCTGGTAGGAACTGTTTTTGTTCTCGTTGGAACCCATACATTTCTTCATTTCATCCTTGATTTCTTCTATGAGCCATGAGTTTTTAAGCAAGGTGGTGTTCAGTTTCCATGAGTTCCACATTCTATATGTTTTTTTGCTACTGATTTTGACTTTTATGGCTTTATGATCTGAGAAGACATTTCGCATTAATTCAGTAGTATGGATTTTGTTGATAACCGCTTTATGTCCTAGCACATGGTCTATTCTGGAAAATGTTCCATGTGCCCTGCAGAAGAAGGTATAGTTGTGTGCTGATGGACAGAAAGTTCTCTATACGTGATGAGGTCTAGTTGGTTAATTGCGGAAATAAGGTCTTCTGTGTCTTTATTGAGTTTTCTAGACGATCTGTCCAATATCGAGAGTGGAGTGTTGAAGTCTCCTACTATAACTGTGGAATGATGTATCACCTTTTTGAGTGTACTCAGTGTTTCTTTGACATATTGAGGTGCTCTAATATTAGGTGCATAAATATTTAATACTGTTAAGTCCTGCTTGTGTATTGAAACTTTCAGCAGTAAATAGTGTCCTTCCTTGTCCACGATGGTGGATTTTACATTAAAATCTATTTTATCTGAGATTAGAATTGCCACACGTGCTCTTTGTTCATTGTTAGCTTGATATATATTCTTCCATCCTTTAATTTTCAGTTTGTTTCTATCTTTAAGTCTACGGTGAGTTTCTTGCAGGCAACAAACATACAGATAGGTCATGCCTTTTGATCTAAGATGTCTCTTTACTGGAGCATTCAGTCATTTACATTCAATGTAATTATTGATAGGTATGTATTCAGTGCTGCCATTGTGATACATTTATTTTTGTGTTGATGTTTTCTCTGTTCTTCGTATTAATCTGTGCTAGGGTCACCATGAGTCGGATCCAACTCAACAGCACTTGGCTTTGGTTGGCTGTGACCTTCCTCTTTGTGAGTTGAGTTTTCACCTTTTTTCAGGGTTGGTTTTATGGTTGTTGAGATTCCTATATGACATTTCTTGACATGGCATGTTACTTCTTTATTGTGCTTCACGGCTGTCCCTATGATCTCACTTAATAAACTATATATAAACCCAATTTTGATTGCTACCAGTCTTGTGAACTTCCTCTCCATCTGGAAGGACTATAACGACTGTAGTACATCCCCCTTTTTAACATGATGATATTGTAGTTTACATGATGTGATCATTAGATCGTTTCTTTCACTATTATAGCTTTGACTGTGTTTGGAGACTTCCTTAACTGAGTAGGATTGTGGATAAGATGTCCTTCTAAAATATAAAGTTAGTGGTTTTGTTCTTCCAACCAAGAGATTCTTCCAGCATTTCTTGTAGCTTTGGTTTGGTTTTTACAAAGTCTCTAAGTTTCTGTTGATCTGTGCATGTCTTAATTTCATTTTCATATTTGAAAGATAGTTTTGCAGGATATATAATTCCAGGTTGGAAGTTCTTCTCCTTCCAGGCTTTGAATGTGTCATGACACTGTCTCTGTGCCTGCTGAGAAATCTGACAAAAGCCTACAGGGTTTCCCTGTGAATGTTAGCTTTGCTTTGAGTCTTGCTGGCTTTAAGAGTTTCTGCTTCTGTTTCATTTTGTTGAGCTTGATTATAATATGCCTTGGAGTCTTTCTATTGAGATCTATATTGTGTGGTGTTCGATACATATCTTGGATATCTATATTCTGTTGTTTCATAATTTTAGGGAAGTTTCCAGTCAGCAGCTCAGCAACAATACTCTCTGTGTTCTCAGGTGTCTCGCTGTGTTCAGGAACTCCAGTTAATCATAGATTGTTGTTCCGAATAGAGTCCCACATGCTTCTTAATGCTTCTTCATTTTTCTTCTTTCTTTTTTCTGATTTCTCCTCATAGATACCAGAGTCAGTAGCTCTGTCTTCCAAATCAAAAATTCTCTTTTCCATTTGTTCCATTCTGTTTTCTTGGCTTTGAATTGAAGTCTCTATGTCTTTGATTTTGTTCTTGATCTGCTGGATGTTGCAAGTACTGATGTTCCATCAGATTGAACAGCTTGCTTAATTTTTCATTTTGCTCTGCTGCATTTTGTATAAGGTCTAGGAGGGCTCACTATATCATCCTTTTGTGTTCACCTTCTGATAGTTTCAGAAAAGCTTCTTCATCTGGGAAGTTCTGAGGTGGTTTCCTTTGGGGGCCTTCTGATGCCATGGGTGATTGCTGGTTACCATCTTCTCTACAGTTTGTTCATTTTGGGGCTTCACATGGGTCAACAGAGGCTGAGAGAGATATTGTGAAGATGGACCACAGTTGTTTCTCTAGGCTGTCTTAAGATGAGAAGTAAAAAGTATTTGACAACTTCCGAAGTCAGTCAGGTTTTCAGATGTATATGTCCCTCTTTCCAGCTGGCAAAGCAAGCACCTTGATCAATACTGAACCCTAGATGTTATAAACTAGCTCAAAATACAGAAAGGCTACTGGCCTGCTGGTCTCTGTTCGGGCCCCAGCTGTAGGTGATATTGTGTAGAATTCTATGGGTAGACACTGCCTCCCAGCCCAGCAATTAGGTCCAGCTGTGGCTTCCGTATGAATGACTCTGCCTCCCAGCAAAACAAGATGGCGACCCACACAAGCTTGCCAACTGGTCGGGACCAGGCTCCTGGTGGAAGGAGATGCCAAGAGTGCCAAAATGCCCGGAGTCCACAGCCTCCACTGCTGGGTCCCAGCCCCAGGTGACTCTGTGCAAAACACCGCCTCCCTGCTGGAAAAACACTCTCCCCCCAGCAGGTGCCACCTCCCAGCCTAGGAACCAAGTCCAGCCAGGTCCTCTGCCTGGGCTTCTCTGTTTCACAGTGGATCAAGATTGAGTCTTGCACAAGCACATCTGTATGGCTACCACATGGCAGAGGCAGAAAGATAGGCCAGGGGAACCAACATGTATGGAGTCCAAGGCCAGGCTCTGAGGAAACGGCAATTATGCTTGCCAGTCCCACCAGCAGTGCATCTGAGACCAGCAGCTAGTCAAGTCCCAGCTCTGCCCGCTGGCCAAGCCAGACGAAAAAAAAATCAAAATGATGAGTTACTTTTGGTCTGTGCAAGCCTGTGCTCACCAAGAGTGGGGTCAGTGAAAGAGACGAGGTTTTGCATTCAGTGGTAAGAAGTTCAAATTAACAGACCTACACTGCATCCCAGGGCTTACTAGGTATCTAGAAGGCTCTGTTTAATTATCATCTCAGGTCTTGGTTTCCAGAGGAATTCAGGGAGATGTGCATTTAGTCTGCCAACTTGACTCCACTCCCCCAACATTGTAATTCAAAGGCATCAGTTCTTCCATATTCATTGTCCAGCTTTTGCATGCATATGAAAATACCATGGCTTGAGAACCATAGTTTTCAAAGTAACCTATTTGCTTTCCAACACCTTAAAAAGATCTTTTGCAGGATCTGTCCAATGCAACACATCATTTGTTTTCCTGACAGCTACTTCTATGAGCATTTACTGTGGATCCAGTTAAAATGAAATCCTTGATAAACTCAATATTTTCTGTTTATCATAATGTTGCTTACTGGTCCAGCTGTGAAGATTTTTGTTTTATGCTGAGGTATAATCCATACTGAATGCTACAATCTTTGATGTTCGCTAGAAGTGCTCCAAGTCCTCTTCACTTTCAACAAGAAAGGTTGTACAATCTGCATATTGCAGGTTGTTACTAAGTCTTCTTCCAATCTTGATACCGTGATCCTCTTCATATAGTCCAGATTCTCAGATTATTTCCTCAGCATATAGAATGAATAAGTATGGTGAAAGAATACCATCTTGATGCACACATTTCCTAACTTTAAACCACATAGTTTCCCCTTGCTCTGTCTGAAGAGAAGGCTATTGGTTTATGCACAAATTCCACATGAACATAATTAATTGTTCTGGAATTCCTATTCTTTGCAATGTTAATCATAATTTGCTACAATCCATAACAGTCAAATGCCTTTGCAGAGCCAATAAAACAAAAGTAAACATCTTTTGGTATTCTCTCCTTTCAATCAAGATTCAGAATGAATTATCAGTGGCAAAAAAAAAAAAAAGGTAGAGAATCCAAGATAGATGTTTGAAGTATAAAAAGCACACAAATAAAACTATACCTATGTGAAGATAAAACACTATAAAATTCAGTACCAAGCCACGATAAACACCTTTGGTAAAGTACAGCTAGCTTCCTCTTCTAAAGACATCTTTACTGAAAGACAGAAAACAGTTTAAAAAAAACTGAACAAAAACTAGAATTAAGCAAATAACAACGGAATAGGAGTCAAGTTAAGGTAAATGTTGAAGGACAAGTAAAACTTTAATGAAGAATTACATTGCTGGAAAATGTTTATACATAACTTTATCATCATTTGTTTTGAAAAAAACCAAGAAACTAATCTGCAATATAGAAATAAATTCTCTGTGACTGATCTAGTGATTCCTTAAAGGTTTCTTCAAAAACAAAACCCAGTGCCCTCAAGTCAAGGCTGACTCAGCAACCTTACAGAACAGAGCAAAACTGCCCCATAGGGTTTCCAAGTTGTAATCTTTACAAGAGCAAGTGTTTCTGCCATGAAGCAGCTGGTGGGCTCTGAATCACTGCCGTTTTGGTTAGCATCTGAGCACTTTAAGCACTGCATACTACAGCTTCAAAAAGTTCCTTACTTGGCTAAATCTATGTAAGATGCCTGTCACTGTAGAGAATACATCTGTTTATGAGATATTCTAATACATGTCTCCAAGCAAGCTTCCCCCTTCATAACAAAGTACAAGCAGATAATGAGGTAGAGTAAAAGAAGACTATTTCTTGTTTTTAACCTTTTTAATAATATTAAAGCTTGAATAATGTTTTTAAAATCTGAGACAACTTTCTAGAAGTGTACATGCAAAACAATCCTAAAAAAAATGAACAACGCTGTTGATAACATCACAATCAGCAACTCTGTACTTACATCCTTCTGTGTTACTTCACCATGGCTTTTTCCACATTTCCACTTCAGCTTTCTAGAGCCAACTGGATCAGCCCATGTATAAAGTACTGCTTTTCCAGGAGGCAGGGAGTCTTCCATTTGATCAAGAGAACTAACATAAGTAGCAAAAAATATGCATTTAATTAAATGTAGGTACAGGACTATATCAAAATTCCAAAATAATACTTCATTAATTCTGAGTCCATTAACTAAGATTAGTCTGAGCAAGACTGAAATTTTTTCCTTTAGAATAAAAATGCTTAAAAAAAAATTTAGAACATTTAAAGGAAAACACCTTATTTAGAAAATAAAGGCTTTAAGTCTGAAACTAGTTTGTGAAACTGCTTAATACAAATTATGCAAGAATTTATTTCTCATTTTTTCTTTTCAATACTAAATATAAGAGAATTCAGTTGGTAATCCTACCCTAAGTATTGTTCTTATTGTGACAAAAATGATGAAGTGCAGTTATTTTGTAAAGTCATGCAACATGGGATGCAAATCTAAGGAACTCAGTCAACTCATAAAAATCATAAAAAGATTTCTAGGAAAATTAGGGTAATTAAGATCCAAAGAAATAATAAAATACACTTCTCCTGAGCTTAAAGGAGGAAATGAGACTGCAAATTAAGAGTTCACTGAGAATCAGGCAAAATTAAACGACAACAGAATTCTTAGACATATCTTCATAAAATGTTTAAATTTTAACAGAAATAAAAAATCCCATAGGAAAATTATATTTATCCAGAAAGAAAAATGAGAGAAAAGGTTATGACTTAAAGTTTTATCTCAAGTTGTCATTAATTTGCAAGAACCAAAAACCTATGGCCATGGATCAATTCTGACTCACATGACCCTACAAAACAAAGTAGAACTTCTTCATAGGGTACCCAAGACTATAAATCTTTGTGAAAGAAGATTGTCACATCATCCTCCTCTGGAGTGGCTGGTGGATTTGAACCACTGACTTTTCAGTTAAAACCTTAGTGCTTTAATGACTGTGCCACCAGGGCTCCTTTAATTTGCAAGAGTAAGATATTTCAAACAAGCAATGGCATAACATTATCCACAAATTCTTACTGAAAAAAATTACCAAAGACTTTTTCCCAACTATGTCAAAAATAAAATTTTAAGTACTGGGATACAGAGATATTAAAGGACTGGTGGAGTAAGCAACTAAAACCGTTACATACAATCAAATTGTTGTTAACATGCTACAAATCAAAGTAAATGCCAGAAAGTCTTAAATGAAATAATACATATTTTGAAAAGCTAAAAATCTGGAAAGAGAAGCTAAAGAAAATATAAAATCATTCTAAATTCCTCAAGATTAAATTAGCAGAAATTGTTTCGCTCTCAAAAAGGATTAAAAATGGATTAAAATCTTCAAGAACAAAAAAGTAATGGTCAAGGTCAGAAACAGAATTTGTATTCTCCAAATCATCATTAGAAGAAAATAATCTATATCACAATACATATATGTATACACACACATGCTGTTATTTTTACACAAACAATGTACTTCTAACACTTTTTTTGCCAACTGTGTCTTCCCCTCATGAGATATCTTCATAAGCACCACTACTGTCAATAGTTTCTCACATGCTGCTGTGAAAAATAAAATTAAAAAAAAAAACAGTACAATAGCACATGAAAATACCTTGTAGGGAGAAGAGTGGTTGATAAGCCATTTTTTAATATAAAAATATAATACATGACAAGAAAGCATAAATTAGTTATTACAGTGATTAAAATGAGTTAAAGATTAAATTCTAATGTAAAATTCTCAACAACAAAGGTACATTTAATTTATAGTGCATCAAAATGATGGAGTATCTTGTAACTATTTAAAATTGGTTTTGAAGCAAATTTTATACTCAGAAAAGCTGTTAAAAATGAAATATCCAAAACTATACATAGAATGACAGCAACAGTAAGAGAAACACATCAGAATGTTAACAGCAATGGCACTGCAGGGATTATCATTCTATTGTTATAATTTCCCACAGAATTTTCAATAATAATAAACAGCTATTTTTATTTGCAGGAAATAACATTCATTTTTTTAAAAAGCTAAATTTGGTTTTAAAATATTCAGACTTGCTTCTAATTCATATGCATTTTAAACCAGCTCACTGAAAAACGGTCCTTATGTATAATTAACCGAGCTATCCTAGGCAGGGAAGAGGAATTCGAAGAAAAACTAACCATAGTCCTTAGAATGTTAACTATGTATATGCACATATATTAAGCTCATAAAAAATGACAATGTGATGTGACAAATGCTATAATCTATGTATGCAAAGGTGCTATGGAAAGCTGTGAGTGTAGATTAGGGTAGCAAGGGGACAAATCACACAGAAGTGGAGTCTTCTGGCAGAAAGGCATACCTCTATAAAGGTAAAAGAAAACAAGAAGGACCTGGGGCATTCAGGAAACAAAGATTTCAGTTGTCTCAAGTATATGGTAAGATTTAGGCAAAGGAAAACAATTTTAGGCAGGTGGCCTTGTAACATTTTTATATTGAAGGAAACAAGAAGTTGTTGGAAAATTTTATATAGGACAGAAATATGATTATTAGAGTCTTAATTCTGATGACAACATGGAGGATTTACAAGAGTAACAAGATTAGAAATAAAAAGGTTGAAAGTTTATTAAAATGTTAAGTAATGCTGGAAGGCTAAGCTAGGATATGATAGGAGAGATCAGAGAAGAGAAGATTAAAAAATGTATTCGGGGGAGAGTTTAATTGGATGGTGTACTGAGGCAGGAAAAACATAGGCTAGAAGAGGACACTGCCATTCACTGAGACAAACTTTAGAAGGAGGAATATGTTTTGTTGTGCAAGTGATGAGGTCAGCCTTGAACCACTTTAGGATCTTACACCACATTTAGGAAGAGGTGAAGGTGTGACACTCAAGAGACATCTAGGTTGCAGTAAAGATTTGGGGTTGCCAGTACACAGGAGGTAACTGAAATATTCACTGATGTGGATAAAATCGCTCCAAGATTATATAGAATATGAACAGAATGGGACTAGGAATATTATCTCACAGTATTTAAGGAGTAAATGGAAGAAGCTGAGGGAGGAAAGAGTGGTCAAAAACAGGAGGTAACCTTCAACCCAACTCTGGAATCAGTGTTCTTTAAAACCAATAATCTAGGTCTAAACTAAAGTTGCAGGTTCTTGATTTAAGAACTGCTTCCAACAATTCTAAATTACAGTCCATTGTCCATTCTTCAAGTGTTTACCTTTATTGATTCTTTTTTTTAATTATGACTGAATGAAAATGTACATTTCCATATAAATTCACATGCTCACCTATATGCAGTTCCCACTGCTCTCCCTGCACAGTGACAGCACACCCCTCCTCTCTGCTCCATACATGTCCTATCCTCCCAACAGTCTCCTGTCCTCTCCTCTCCACCTACTCCCCTTCCTCCAGCAAGAGGTCAGCAGGATGACATCCTATAGATGCATACAACCATAAAACTCCCACAAGATACTGTCACTCTGTGTCACCAAGTCCAATTCACTGCTGTCGGAAAAGTTGACCTTCATTACGATTTATGGACAGGGGCAGCATCAGGGCCAGGAGCCATGCTCCCAGGAGAACTCAGAAGCACCTGGACCATCAATTGCAGTCTTTTATTGAAGATCTCAGGGTATACCCCTATTTATTCTCTTGTTGCCAGTGAGACTCAACTTTGTGAGCTCCATTGTGGCTATCACTGGTGATGGCCGGGCACCATCTGGTTCTCCTGGTCACAAGTCAATGTACAGACCCCACTTACGTGGGCCTCTCTGTCTTCTGGGTTCTCTTTTCCCCATGTCATTCTTGTCCTCAGTGATCATCCGTTCCTGTTAAGTTGGGACCATTTGCTGTACCCTCAGATGACAGCTTGGCAGCTTTTAAGACCCCAGACACCACTCGCCGATGAGGGGTGCAGAGAGTCCTCATTAGCAAAACGCTAGCTGCACCAATTGGCCTCGATTTTGCCTAAGAGCATGGACCCCAATCCCCGTCCCAGCTACTCTGTCCTTGCAATATTGAGTGAAGATGGGAGGAGTACTCAAATTGTGTTGAAGTCCAGTTATTATGGATCTTCTTTCTAATGCATGCTGTCACCGATTTCACCCAAATTTCTATTAACTATCTAATCTAAACCCTCCTCCATCACCGCACTCTTTTTTCCACCTTTGCAGCCGTCAAAGAGTCTCTTCTTCTATGCATGAGTCTGTTTTCAAGTTCTTATCAGAAGGGTCTCATACAATATTTGTCCTTTTGTCGCTGACTACTTTCACTCAGCATAACGTCCTCCAGTTCAAACCAGGTTAAGGGATGTTTCCTGCTATCACTGCTGTTCTGTATCGCTGCATAGGGTTCCACTGAGTACGTATATACCATGGTTTATCTATGCATTCCTCTGTTGTTGGGCATCTGGGTTGATTCCACCTTTTTGCTGCTGTGGACTGTGCTGCGATGAACCTTCCTGTGCATGTATCAGTTGGTGTGAATGGCCATGATTCTGTAGGATATATTCCAAGCAGTGGAATTACTGGGTCAAATGGTGTATCTATATCCATTTTTTTAAGGGAGTGCCAGACTGCTTTCCAAAGAGGTTGCACCATTTTGCAATCCTACCAACAGTGTAGGAGAGTTCCCATCTCCCCACAGCCTCTCCAGCATTTGCTGTTTTGTGCTTTTTTGGATCATGGCCAACTTTGTTGGGGTGATCGATTTGTTTTACAATTACGAGCTTCAAAATTTCCACACAGGATCGCACTGTAGTGTCTATAGCCTTATCTATCTCTTAGTTTTACATTTATAACAGTGGAGTAGGTAAGATTTCTAAAAGCTTTACATTTGAACTGCACTATAAAGAAAAATGTAACATTACAGCCAAAGAAAAACCTGAGAAGTTTCTAGTTTAGCCTCTGACAGACTCAACTGGATTTACCCAAGAATTAAGCTACAATGCCCTAAGCCACCACTGTATGTATAGAATTAACAAGTCCTCCATATATGGGATTAGCATGTATCTGGAATGCACCTAGCTTTGCTTTATCATTAGACAATTGAGAAAAGTCATTCAAATCATTTTCTGTAGTGCCTAATGCTGTGAACGCTGGTTTGGAAAGGTCTGTCTAAATATATAGGCTGAATACTTTATATTTGCTTTATTCAGCTACTTCTTGAAAACCCAGTGGGGCAGTCCTACAGGGTCACCATGAGCTGGAATCAATTTGATGGCAATGGGTTTGGGTTTTGGTTTGTTTATTTAGTTCTAATCAACCAATTTACTATTTTTAGCTTGCGACAGCAAGACATATGGACAATCATTAAAAAAACGTATTTTTTTTCACCTCAATATCTTTTACAAGATAGAAGAATAGCAGAAAAGGAGGAGTCCTAGGTACTTTTACCTCAGCACTAGGTAGGTCTTTATTCAATGCCTATTTGATTGTAATCAATGATTAGAAGTTGTACATTTAGTAGTGGAAGAGAAGTTCAAGTGTGCTAATAAACAAGAATCCATTGACAAATAACAGGTGAAAAAAAACAAAAAGAAAAAAAATAAAGTAAAATAAATAAAAATTCAAAATAGCCTGAGTCTACTAAATAGAGGAACAAGAAGTTACATAAACTGTTTTAACAGTAGGCAGATCTATCACAGCAAACCAAAATAAATGATGCTGAGAAAAATCCCAAATAATTAAGATTTAACTATGGTCTTTAAGGCAGCTAAAAGCTAGTTAACTCTTTTTCTACACATCTCAGCAAGGAGTCACCCATGGTTTGAGATAAGTCTGATGTGTCAATCTGTACATTCTCCTATTAAAAATATGAAAAATTTCAAGCATACGTAAAATTCTGAGACCCATAATAAACATATATATCTTGCCTGATTCAAGACTTATCAAGCTTTTGCCGTACTTGCTTAAGCAGTCTCATTTTCCTTTTTTACACACTTGAAAGTAAATCCTATTAAACATAGAACTACCATAGGACTCAGCAATTTCATGCCTAAGTCCATACCTAAAGGAATTAAAAACAGATATTCAACAAATTGAGCTCTTAGTGGTGCAGTAGTTAAAAGCTCAGCTGCTAACCTAAAAGACAGCAATTTCATTCTACCCAGCTGCTCTTTGGAAGTCCTATGGGGCAATTCTACTCTGCCCTATAGGGTCCTCATGAGTCAGAACTGAGTATATGGAAAACCCACAACCAAAACCACTGCTGTCAAGTTGATTCTGACTCATAGCAACCGTATAGGTCAGACGAGAACTGCCCCACGGAGTGCCTAGCAGATTCAAACTGTTTACCTTTTGGTTAGCAGACGCAGCACTTCACCACTATGCTACTAGGGTTTCTGTATACAGCAAATGGTGTTATTCAAATAAACACATGTATGTGCTGCATGTTCATAGCAACACTATTCAAAATACCCCGAAGTTGAAAACAGTGCAAATGTCTATCAACAGACATATGGATAAAGCTGATACACACATAATAGCCCTGGTAGTGTGCTGGTTAAAGCATTCAACTGCTCACCCAAAGGTCCGTAGTTCAAATCCACCAGCTTTTCTGGGAAAAAGATGTGGTAGCAAAGATCTGAAGCTTTGGAAACCCTGTGGAGCAGTGCTACGCATCCTATAAAGTCACTACAATTCAACAACAATGGACTTAATGGATTTTGGTACATACATACAATAAAATATTATTTAGCCATAAAAGAGAATGAAGTACTGACACATGCTACAATGTGGATGAACCTCAAAAACACTGTTAGGTGACAAGAATCTGGGCACAAAAGGTCAAATATTATATGATTCCAATTATATCAAACATCCAGAATAGTTAAATCCATAGAAGCACAACATGGATATGTGGTTGTCAGGGAATAGGAAAAGGTGGAAAGTGGAGTAAACTGCTTAATAGATATCAAGTCTGATTTTGGAGCAATGGAAATATCTCTGAACTAGATAGAGTTTGTGGTTACACACCATTTTGAATATACTAAATACTATTGAATTTTTCATTTGCAAATAGTTTTTATGTTATATGAATTTCATCTCAAATTCAAAAAAGTAAATTCTAGCTGTCATTCACTTTTACCTCTAGATACTTTAGTACATATATATTTAAAGGCACAGATGCTGTTTTACATAGTCCCAAGGCCATCATTAGTGTTTATATTCCTAAGAAACTGTCAAAAAGTCAGGGTCTCTTCATCTAGACTCTCCCAGAATCATGAGTTACTACATTTACAAGACTATTCTTACCTTTGCTTGTACTGCACCAGGTCATCCTTGGTGTGATTTATTAACAGGAATGTAGCTGCTCCATCATGATAATCTGAAAATGTAATAACTGTAGAATGCTCAGCCAAATTAACTTCTGCTATAATGCCTCCAAGCTAGAAGAAAGGATTTTTTAGTGTGCTTATTTTCCCTCAGAATATAAACTAATAACATTAAACAACAAAAGTATTCATAACTTATAATTTAATAATTTTCTAATAATTTACGAAGAAATCCAGCTCTTTGTAAAGCATATCTGGGTCATCACAAATTTTAACTATTGTATACAGGTTGGTATTCTAGTATTATAGGCATGATAACTAACTTTTTATATAACAACTGTTTTTTGCTTATTTCCTTTTTGTATCATTTTCATTTACCAAAAGAAGTGTTTTTTTTTTAAACAAAAAAAGGAGAGAAAAATTTGAGATAAAAACAATGCAAGTATGTATGAGTTTTTCTAATTACACACGTCAAAAAAAAAAAATTCACTCACCTCATTATCCAGACGCAACAAAATACAATTTTCTTGCTTGTCAAAATACATCTTTTTAGGAGGACCTTGGCTTCCTTCAACTTGAATACAAAGTTTACTGGAAGCATCCTCAGGCCAAAAGGGGATACACTGAAACATATATGTATGTATGCATATATTTTTAAATAAACAAAATCATCATAAATATCTGTATCATTTCAGTAAATCCATCACAATAGGCTTAAACTTTATTTTTAACAAATGTCTTTTCTACAGTGCTCCAGTTATCGGGTTTCTTAATTAAACAGCTATAAACTGTCCATGAGAGGTGGGTTGTCATTTGTGAACACTGAATACTAGCAGCGATGGGTGCAGTAAGTTGAAGAGCTACGATAAATAGAGTGCTGGGGAGGAAAGAGACTTTAGTGTGGTCCAGATAAAAAAGGAGGGTCCAAAACTAGCAAGTATGCCAAGAGTTAGATGCAGGTGATCAGTTCAAAACAAAGGAACATTCAAGTACCAAAAATGAAACACAGGCTGTAGGCAGTATTTGAGTATGAAGCAGAAGTCAAAAACTAAAAAATGGTAAGAGGCAAGACTACAAAAGATCAAGTAGGAAACAGAGCGTTACGAGACAACCCAGAAATCAGTGACCTAGAAACCAAAGTAAACAAATAGGAAAGAGTCAAGGCACCCAGCAGGAAAACTGGAGAGCATGCTCTGGAAACAAAGAAAAGAACTAAAATACTAGGAATGGAGGGCCAGCATTTTTCTGAATCACTGAGTCAATTTTGCCACACTGTGATACACCCCAACCAGGCTGGTCACTTTACATATTTTAATGAGACTGTACACATGTGATATCTGATCATCACTATATAACCTGGGGATAATGTAACAGAACTTGGAAACTGGATCCAAATGCATTAGCTGGCTTAATGCAATTTTATTCAGTCATAGAAAGTCAATTATGCACCTAGACATGGGACACAGTTAAGGAACTAACAGGCTGAGGATGTTCTCAGAGCTTCCTGCAACCTACCATGAACTGAGCAAATCAAAATAGCAAGAATACTAATCCCGACATATTTCCCCTGAGGAACTGAGGACGTGAGTGCTCTCTGGACGCCCCCAAGCCTGCTATTTCCTGACAGCCTGGGTTAAAAAAGGTAACTTTGATACTCAGTAATACACACTGTGACTTTTTTAAGAGTTACGTGCTAGACTCCTAAGACTCTTCAGTCTTTCTGCTAGGGAAAGTCAGCCTCCACATAAGGTTCCCTGCAAGCATGGGTAAATGCTTGCCTCCAATGGAGACATCAAGGAAGAGAAAGAAGGGCAGGAGTTAAGGGTACAAGTGACAAATTATACAAGTATTTATCACCAACTGTTCCGAAAATGCTATTAGAATGAAGCAAAGGAATATAATAGGTTAAAACATACAAGAAGAAAGAGAAAGCCTAGGAATTAAAAAAACTGAGATACAATGAAGTGCCGAATATGAAGTAGAGATGAAAATAAGAGGACTGGCTAAAATCCAGATGAAGAACAATTAGGTCCTGAGATCCTGTCGTGAAAAGAGTTCCTTTATGTGCCTCCGCGCCTTGGTTTTTTGGAAAAACAGCTTGAGAGATTTTATCTCCACAAGACTGAGGGGTCTCCTTTGCCCTAGTTTTCTAGCTGAAAACAGTTTGCTGCTTTTCATCAGGTTGACTAACATTTCCCAGGTAAGCTGTCAACAACTTATGGTTTGGTATTTTTTGCCTGTTCCTGGGCTGCAATCTGGCCAATACCTGGTACAGACCTTGCTCTGTCTCCTTCCCAGCCTGTGACCACACAATTCTCCTTTCCACCCTGTACTTTTCATGTCCACTGAGCCAACTCCTGTTCCCCCCCACCTTCATTCCACCTCTAGAGACGAGCTGCTCAGGCAGCTTCATGTATATATTTAACTCAAAAAGCATATTTTTCTACACCACCATCACTCTATGCCTTACAGTCCAGTTCAGTCTTCAAAGAGCTGGCTTCGGTACTCATCTCAGCTCTGAGCTAGTAGAGTCCAAGGGCCATGTCCTTAGGGGACCCTCCAGCCTGAGGGACCATCAAATGAGGTCTGTTTAAGAGAGTTCCAATTATGCAGACCCATTTTTCTCCCTCTACGTCAGGGAATCGATGTTGTGTGCCCTTGCCAGGGCAGTCACTGGTAGTGGCTTCGCACCAGCTAGTTCTTCTGGTCTCATGCTGCAGTAGTCTCTAGATCATAGGACATCTTCTTTCTGTTGGGCTCACATTTTCTTCTTGTCTTTGATGTCCTTCATTCTCCTCTGCTTCAGATGAACTGACACCAACTGATGCTACTTACGTGACCACCTGCTAGCTTTTAAGACCCCAGACAGCACTCACCAAAGTGGTAAGCAGAACATTTATCCTAAAAAGAAAACCCCATTGTTATGCCAATTAGCTTAGATGTCCCCTGAAACCATGGTCCCCAGATCCCTGTCACTGCTACTCTGTCCTTTAAAATGTTGGGTTGTATTTAGACAATCTTTTACTTTTTGGTGTAGTCCAGTTGTGCTAACCTCCCTTCTATTGCAGCTGTCACTCCTTTCCTCTAACACAATTCCTATCTACTATCTAACCTATGAATACCACTCTGTCCCTCCCTACCTTTGTAACCATCAAAGATTATTTTCTTCTGTGTTAAATCTTAAGTCATCATGACAGTCTCACACAATATTTGTCTTTTTTGCATCTGACTGACTTCACTGAGCACAATGTCTTTCAGATTGACTCCATGTTGTATTTCCTAAAAGCATCACTGTTCTTTATCAACACATAGTATTCCATTGTGTAAATACACCACAGTTTATCCATTCATCCGTTCATGGGCATCTAGGTTGATTCCACCTTTTTGCTATTGTGGACATTGCTGCAATAAACGTTGGTGTGCATGTATCTGTTCATGTGACAGTCCTTATTTTTCCAGGATATATTCCAAGAAGCGGGATTGCTGGATCCTATGGTATTTCTATTTCTATCTTTTTAATAAAGCGCCAAATTGATTTCCAAAGTGGTTACACTATTTGACATACCCACCAGCAGCATAGAAGAGTTCCAGTCCCTCCACAACCTCTCCAACATTTACTTTATGCTTTTTGGGTTACTGCTACCCTTGCTGGGGTGAGATGGTATCTCACTGTAATTTTGATGTCGACTTCTGTGATGGCTAATGATTATGAGTATTTCCTCGTGTATCTGTTAGCATCATGGATGTCTTCTTTTGTGAAGTGTTTGTTTATTCTTTCCACATTTTTAAATTGGGTTATGTGTCCTTTTCTTGTTGAGGTTTTGCAGTACCTTCCAGATTATGGAAATTACACACTGATAAGATTTGTGGTAGCCAAAAATTCTTTCCCATGATGTAGGTAGTCTTTTTATTCTTTTGGTGAAGTCCTTGGATGAGCGTGCATGTCTGATTTTTAGGAGTTCCCAGTTATCTATTTTCTCTTCCAGTATTTGTGCTCTGTTAGTAATATTTTGTGCTGCATAACAAGGCTTCCAGTATTGTCCCAGATTTTTCTTCCATGATCCTTTCCATTTTAGGTCTTTGACCATTTAGAGTTCCTCTCCACATGAAAGTTCTGTAAGTGCATTTTATTTTGGGTCCTTCTTTTTGTATTATAATGTTTACATAATGACATCTATGTTGCCCTGTTTTCAGTGTTTTGCCTGTGATTTACTCTTATAATTCTGCCATTTGGGCCTGGATTGCTCTGTTCTGTGCTCTTGTCATGTGTTGTTACCTGGTGTTACTGGTTTTCTAACCAAAGGGCCCTCTTTAGTATCTGGTTTTTGCAAATTCCTTACATTTCTGTATATCAGCCTTGACCTCCACCTTCTGATCCCTAATTCATGTCTGCTCACTCTGCTAGGGTTGGGGCTTCTTGCAGATCCAGCAGCTGTCACTCTCTTGTCTTTCCATCTCTGGTTCTTGGGACCTGAACTAACAGCTCTTGGGACCTATCAACCTTTATAACCTCTGAGTAAGAGCTTTATTGCCTAACCTGCAAATCCTGGGTCCTCCAGAACCTACAGCTATGTGGATCAGCAGAAATCTTGCAGTCCTGCCCACTATCTTGAGATTTGCTACCCTTCACAGACTGTAAGCTGGAACTCTAATCTCTGACCTTCCATGACCAGTTTCCACAGCTACATGAGGCTTATATTCTGATCCACGATTTGGGACATTTCAGCCTCTACAATTCTGTGGTATGTTTACTTTATATAAATCTTTTTCTATACATATTTATGGAAACCCTGGTGGTAAGGGTTAAGTGGGTTAAGTGCTATGTCTGCTAACCAAAAGGTCAGCAGTTCAAATCCACCAAGTGCTCCTTGGAAGCTCTACGGGGCAGTTCTACTCTGACCTCCAAGGTCTCCATGAGTCAGACCCAACTTGATGGCAGTAGGTTTGGGTTACTGGTTTAGCTTCCCTAGAGAAACCAGACTAACACAATTTGGGGTGCTGCTGTAACAGATAACTAAAATGTAGAAGCAGTTTTGAGAATGTGAATGGATGGAGGACTCAGAAGGAACCAAGAATTGTTAACATTGAAGAAGGCTCAGATGGTAAAAACAGGCAACAAAGGACCAGTAGCAGCAACAGACAGGTAGCAGTAGAACCAGACCACTGTGAGACAGCACAGGAGCCAGCTCACAGAGTGACAGCGGAGTTCCTAGGCACAGGAGGTTTCATGGTAGAGTAGGGTGCCTCCAGGTACCCAAATTGGTGGCACTAGGCTTGCTAACCCACAGAGTGAGAAAGCTAAGTACCTGTGTGAAGAAGGCTTCCTGGATGAGCAGGGTGCCTCTGAGCATCTAAATCAGGGGGAGGGGCACAGAGTTTTGGAACACTTGCCTAAGCAGAGCAGATGGAGGTGTGAAGCCTGAGCAATAAGGCCACAGAAAGCAAAATCTGAAGAGGCAAGCAGCATGAGAAATGGAGCTGCCTCAGTCTCAGAAGATACGGCCATAGCTATGGCCCTGGAGTTTCTAAGGGTAGAGCTGTCATTCAGATAGACAAGGCAAATTGTGTGCCTGAAGGTGACAGTGGTGAGTTGCTATCCCAGTCTGCTTGGAAGGTAGAGCTGTTGCACAGGGTCAAGGGGTTTCTACTTAGAATCCATAGAGTATGGTCAATACTTAGAGTCTGGAGGTCAGGGCAGTTGTGTAGAATATCTCAGAAAATAGAAGATGATTTTCAAAGTTTTGCGGACTAACGTTAACATGTTCTGCTAACTTGCGTGTTGCCTGTTTTGCCTTAGTTCTCCCATTTGTAATGGAAATGTACAGTCTGTGCCTGCCTATTTTGTTATTTCATTGTGGAAACAAATTACTTGTATTCTAGATTTCACAGCTGAAGAGGAGTTTCTGGATTTTGGACTTGGAATTAAGACTTTTGCTATTTGTTTCTAAAGTCATCCACTCATGGAATTTCTGTTAGAGCATTACCAGATGACTAAAACAATCTTCACTCTCACTAATTCTGGCTTCCATTGCCTCACACCTGTTGCTTTGGCTTTCTGTTGAGTTATCTAATTTTGTGATTTTATTATGCTGCTATTCACCCATTTCACCAGTTCTGTCACCAGCTGTCCCTCTCATAGCACTCTCTACTCGTTTCTGGCCAGACCACATTTACAGTTAAGTGGTTTATTAAGGAAGCAACAGACTATAACTCAGTATCAAGATCAGAGCATTTGCAGGCAAAGTCTCCTTTCTTCAGTGCAGTACAGCTCTGTCTCTCAGCTGTGCACGCAAACAAGGAAACCCTTCTCTCTGCTTTGAATGCCCCCATCAGCTGTGCAGGCCATCTTTCAGCCTCTTAAAGAGAGACTCCTCTTGGCCCTGCTGCTAGGCCCATTAACCGGGTTTCTTATTATTTCCAATGTTGTAACACTGACAGCCAAGGAGATTCCTTACCTGTTTTCTCTCTTGCCTTTTCTTCTTTCTTACATTTACAATAATAAAAAAAAAAAGCGCTGAGGCTGTGTACGTATATCTGAAATCCTCTTGGATTTGGTTTCTTAGTCTTAGGTTTAAGGTCATGGTTTCACGGGATATCCCAGTTAACTGGCTTAATAACATGTCTAATGTTTCTGTTCTACTTCCTAGCTCATTGTTTAGTGCCTGAGACCTTAAAAGCTTGCAAGCAGCTACCCAAGGTATAACAATTGGCCTGTATTCTCCTGGAACAACAGAGTAAGACTCAGGAACAGGAGAAAGAAATGGAGTATGTGGCTAACTGCCTCCATGAGTGACTGCCTCCTTTGTCATGAGACCAGAAAAACTGAATGACACTCAGATAACATTACTGAACTTTTTGATCAAAGGTTCCACGGACAACTTATGATCAAAAGGAGGAAAAATGGAGACCAAAATTTTAAATTGTCATGGAGTCCAGACTTCCTGGAACCATAAAAGTAGGATGAACCCCCGACACTACTGCCTTGAAATAATCTTAAAACCTTAAAACAAAAATATCCCCTGAAGTATTAAAATCAGTTAAGTTAAACAACAGTTTAATTTAATTAGTAAAAAAAAACCTCTACCTTGAGCATTATACTCTGTTAAAAACTGTAGGTATGGGATCAAACCGGTAACAGCAAATTTAAAGATTAGAGAGGAACCTTAAGGGCAGTGAATTTGCATTAAATAAGAATAACTCAGAAAAAGAGGGTGAGATTGGCTGCACATGTAGAAGAACGTAATCAGTGTCACTAAACGCTACATGTAGAAACTGTTCAGTTGGTATATAGTTTGCTGTGGGTATCCTCAATAACAACAAAATAAACAAAATTATATTACAATATGGAACCTAGAAGATAATGTGATGAAATCTAACATATGCTGAGAAAAAATGTCTATCAATCTAGAATTATCAAGAAAATTTATTAGAGATGATAAAGGCTTTTACAAATAAACACAAACTTACAATATTTACTATCAAATCCAATCTTAAAGGAAATTCTGAAGAATGTAAGAAAAATGGTCCTAGTTTTAGAAGAAGGAATAGTGAATAAACTTAATAAACTTCACTTATAATCCAAACATATTCAGAAAAAAGTTCTTTAAAAGTAAAATATGTTAAAAAAAAAAACAACAAGTATTTATTTTATCTAAAAGTTATTCTACCTACATTACTGAGTCTCAGAAAGCTCTTATCCACAGGACTAATGGCCAATGATGTGGGAGAATCAAAATTTTACTCTCATATTTCTGCCTTCTCCAAACAGCTTATAGTTTAACCTGTTCTATTAGGGCATTCCCGGCAGCTTTCAGGAGAGAGTAAGTCATTTTCTTCTCATTGATTTATCTACAAATTATCTAGTCTTCCAACTGCTGTATTTATCCCAGTTAGTTCATAAGTGTTAAATGCTGATTGCTTTTAACATGCTATGCATCCCCATATGGCAAAGTTGAGCTCATCATAATTAAATCCCTGATATGTAGTAATAAATCAACAGAAGTTTAAAACAAGGTGGAGCTCCCACAGATGTGGGAGGCTGGACAGAGAGAAACTCAGCTCCAAATGGCCAGGCCAGAGTGATCTGCCTTGTACGGGGGACAGTTCTGCATGTGACCTCCCAGAGACCCCAAAGAGGTGCTACAGCCTAAGGATCTGGGGTTTAGGATTTGCTGGCCCACGTGCTAGTTGTCCTGGGGCCTTGGGAACCTAGGAATGAGAAATCAGAGCTGCCACTCACTGCCTTGCTGCTTTCAGCTGGTTACTGTTCAACATCCCCACCCACAATTCAGTTTGTTTAGCAAGTCCATTCAGCAGTGAGAGTCAGGTTCCTGCCCTATCACCACTGAGCAAAGCTAATATTCTCCCCAGTATATGGTATAAAATCTTTGATAGAGATTTAAAGGAAAAGACCAAAAGTAGAGCATGGAGAAGTTAAAACATTACACGAAGATTTCAAGTACTTTAAAAAGAAAAAAAAGTTCATAGAGGTGCATTTTGAAATTCATCCACTCACCTGCTCCAAATCAAGAGAGAGCCATTTTTCAATTCCCTCTTCTGCAACTGATATACGATATTTGCTTTTGTTTTTAATCATATAAAAAGGGGTAAATGTCACAATCCTAGTAATATTAAAACTGCTGAGGTCTATAGTGACACCAACCTGGAGGGAAAAAGTTAAGTTACATCACTACAGTTATATTACCATAACCAGTAAAAATCAGTTGCCGTCCACCCGTGACTCATGGTAACCTCATGTGTCTCAGCACAGAACCTGTAGTATGTCATGTGACTTTATTTTTATAACTTTCAAAATTGCGTTTTAGGTGGAAGTTCACAGCTCAAGTTACTTTCTCAAAAATGTAAACAACCCCTGAAATATGACAAAGGCTTCCCCTTCCACCCAACGTTCCCTGTGTCCCCTCATGTTCACCCCACTAGTTCCTGTCCCTTTCTGCCCTCTCCTTCTGCCTCCATTCAGGAACCGCCATTCAGTCTCCTATATCTGACTGAACCAAGATATGTGCTCCTCATGTGTGTCATTCTTTATCTTATGGTCTTGTCTAAACATTTTTCTGAAGTCCGTAGGGTTTTCAACGGTTGATTTTTGCTAGCAGATCACCATTCCTTTCTCCAAGGCACCTCTGCGTGGACTCAGACCTCCAAACTTTAGCTTCGCAGGCACGTCAAATCATATGCATCACCTAGGGGCTCCACATTATCAAGACACCCCTATAAAAATTATCTGAACTCTGACCTAAGCACTGTGCAAGTACTGTGAATGCAGAGACCACGTTTACATGTTTTAGGCACAGTTCAATTGGTTTTGATGAGCAAAAAATTAACTCACTTGATATTCCATACTCAGGCCTTTACATCTAACAGCTCCATGACTCCCAACAGTATCAATTGAAAACTGATCTGACAATTCACTATCAGTTATCATCAGCTGGACCTAGAAAAAGAGATTTCAAATGTGTGTCAGTTTAGGTAACTTTAAACTTCCAATCTGAGTTGATAAATGGTCTACTTTTTAGCACAAGCTTAATATTATGTTGTTAATACACCAAGCCTTTCCCAATAATATATTCCAATATTTTTAACATCAAGTATTTAACAAATATTGTTTCTATCAGGTTTCATAATATTTTATTCTTTAAAGCTCTAAACACTGAAAAGGAATGATAAATAGCTAAAGAACAGTGAAAAGTTAAAAAACAAAAACAAACCAAAAAAAAGCTACATACCTTATTGTTATTAAAAAAGTGCTTTGGCTGAAAAGAAAACAGAACTGGCTTTTTATAGTTCGGTGGATGCTTTCGATGAATTCCATCTGCTTTGTACTGTAACATTCGGCCAGTTTTGTTGACCATCCAATAAGGACTATGAAATGCCACAACCACTTGGCCCGTATTATAAGTTAGATGGACAGCAATATCTAAATCAGTCTTTTCTATTTCTGTAACACAAGTAAAGTTGATGAAACCAATGTCCTGTTGATCAAATTTTATATGATATTCACCTTTCCAATCATGATTAAGATAGTCAAGTAATTTTAAATGTAGCTTGGCTTTATCCAACTCCGTAGTATAAATCTGGGCTGAGCATCCTTCATTTAGAGTAAAAATCTTATATTCAGTCCCCTGAAATAAAGAAATATACACAGTGAACTCAAGTGAAAAACTGTTTTAGAACAATATGCAAGAAAATTCTAATTAATTATTCTATATACTACAACAAAGTGCTTTTGAAACACCTGTCAGACAAGCAGTATGCTCAGAGTTCAAAGACATACTCAAATTCTAATTCTCCCAGCAGTGTGAATGTCCATAAAATACTCAATCTGAGTTTCTGCATTCAGAAATTGATCAAAATGACTTGCTTCAGAGGATTATTATTAGCATTAAATTAAATACCATACTGTGAAACTACATTGGAAATCACAAACACAAAATGTTGTAATTCGTAAAACATTTCTAAAAACTCAGTCTATTTGCTAGTAGTCATAGTTTTGGAAACTATGGAATAAAAAATGTACCAGAAAATTTATGACAATCAAAAATAAGCAATCACTACTGACTCCTGTTCTTGACTTCTAGCAGTCCCTCAAAACCCATTTCCGAGTACTGCCATATTTTTACTCAAATAACTCACGCCTTCTAGGTCTGGTTGCCAACCATGCCCTCCCCTCAAAGCAACGTGACTTTGTAAGTACAAAAGGTTCATTTTTTATTTACAGCAACATATTTAAAAAATTGTCATTTATGAAGACACATGGGGGAAGGTTGTGGCTGGCAAAAAAGTGTGAATAATTCCTATAAAAATACAGTATTTATATTACCTATTATGTATCTCTTAAAACTGTTCAGTTCTCTCTACCCATATGTCTGTTATCTCAGTTCATGTTAGTTAGGTCATTGTGGTCTTTAACCTGAAGTCTCCTAACTGCTCTCTCATGTTGATCCCTCACCATCTCCACACCACAGTTGCACAGTCTTTCCAAAGACTGATTATATCCCTTTCCTGAATTTTGGAAACAGGTGGGCAGAATGTGATCCTTACAAACACCAAATTACAAGTTCACTGAGAAAGCTACAGCTTAAGACAATACATCTGGTTATGTCACCAGTTGTTTTCTTTTTCCCAAGCATCTTTAGCCTCCCACTGTCTGACCCCCTGGTTTTTTAATTAATAATGTCTGAATAGCAACTGGAAACCTTGGTGGCATGGTGGTTAAGTGCTATGTCTGCTAACCAGGAGGTTGGCAGTTCAAATCTGGAGGCGATCCTTGGAAATTGTTCCGCTCTGTCTACAGGGTCACTACGAGCCAGAACCAACTCAACCGTAGTGATGAAATAGCAACTATATTCTTGAGGACTGGGTAACATAACGAGAAGACACAGTTCCTAGCTGGTTAATTATAATAAGTAGCTGTTATCTGAATAACTCACTAGACTGTAACATAAACTCTGAGCTAGGCACTGGGTAACATAACAAAAAGACACAGTTCCTAGCTGGTTAATTATAATGCATGCCAAGTGCCGTCGAGTCCACTGTTATCTGAATAACTCACTAGACTATAACATAAACTCTGAGCTAGGCACTGTGTAAGTTCTGTGAACACAGAGACTATGTTTACTTTTAAATCCTCAGCTCCTACGTGATGTTTGGTACATAGTTTAGACACTGTTGAATAAAAACCATGTACAATTCCTAAACAAGAAGCTTATATTCTGCAGGATAAAGACATAGAGAAAGAACAAAAAGTAAGTTAAGGTACAGAACTGGATGCAAACTTACAAGAGTAATATTTGATATATTCCATATATTGCCTAACAATCATGTAGAACTACCGTGCCCGTTTAGTAGCTCAATGGAAAGGAATATACAGAAAAGACATCAGAGCAAAATGTGAATATGAAAGCAAAACAAATAGTTCTAGGGAATGCCTTTGTAATTCCAGGTGTATGACGAGATTATCTAATATCAGATCTTAGATTCTAAATACCACTCTCCAGGAAAGTGAACCAGAGCTCCTTAGAGAACTGATTAATTCTAGGGCTGGCAGAGGAAAAATACAAGATAAGTCTGTAACATCTTTAAGTTGCCAGAAAGATATATATCACCACAGCAGAGGAATCAACCTGAAAAAGCTCCTGGTGACGAAATCTGAAACACCCTGTTATACAGTGCTGGTTTATAAACATAAAGTATCTCTGAATCCACACTGATATTTTAAAAAAATGAATAATAAATAAATGGAGAGAAGTGAGAATTAGTCCTTAAAACCAAATCAAAAAACCAAACCCACTGTCATCAAATTGGGTCTGATTCACAGGAGCCCTAGAGGTCAGAGTTAGAACTGCCCCATGGGGTTTCCAAGGAGTGTCTGGCAGATTAAACTGCCAACCTTTTGGTTAGCAGACTTAACCCACTATGCCACCAGGGTTTCCTAGGGAAAAGCAGTCCAGCTATAATGCAGCATCCTGAAAGACACTACCTTAGCCAATATCACATATCCCCCAATATGATGTACTGAGATACACACATCACCTCCTTGGTATCTTCCCACAAAGCCTGAATTTGAGCCTGAGAAAACATCAAGCAATGCCAGATTGAGACATATTCTACAAAATAACTGTCAGTGACAGAGCTTGGATTCAATTTCAAATCTATATGACACTGAAGTACAAATTCTTAACCACTAAAAACACTGATCCTCTTAACCCACAAATATTTTAACCCCTCCTCATCCCCCCAAAAACATATCAGAAAAGGGTAAACATATGACAAAGCAAATTAAACTAATAATTAATATACTATAAGTGAAAAGCATGGGAAATGGAGTACTAAGGTCTTAAGATGGAAAAATTCCTGTTATCATAATAGGAAGGATCCAGAATTAATCTTTAAAACAAACAGTAAGTCAAAGAAAAAAACACTTTTACAGGGCATATAATCATTTTAGAGAATTAATACTGGGATAATATGATACACAGTTTTTTGTTTCCCTTTAAGTCTAGTATATTCAGTTATTATTTCAATACTCATTCTCACACGTTTCAAACATCATCCATATTTTAAGTGTATGGTTTATTAAATGCAAGTATATGGAAAAAACTGAGAAATATATATTCTAAAACTATATCTTCAGATGGTGTGATTACAGGCAACTTTTATTATACCTGCTTTCTAAATTTTCTAAGAAGATTATGTATCACTTTCATAAATAATTTTTCAATAACATATCACATTTGTAAATATAATTTCCATCGAGCTTAGTGGTCAGATAAGCTGAATCAGTGGAAAAGATGTCAATTTTTAAAATTATCTTTGTATACAACATGATTAAAATATTTTTCTATTTGAAAAATTTAAAACTACCAACATTCTTGACTAGTATGAATTTTTCATTGCTTATAACATTTTATGGTTCATAATTTTACATAAATAAAGCTATATAATCAGAGACAAGAAGGCACTAAAAAAAAAATTCCAGTATACCTCTATGTAATAGGCAATGCTGTAAGGAAGAAGATTCCGGAGTAAGATAGGTGGCCATAAATGGATTATATATGGTAAGTCCCAACCATCTTCTGAATACACTGAAAGAGATGTCAAATTATCTTTTTCTGGAACAATATTAACAATAAATGGTTTCTTGGAAGGGTCTGTAGGTCTACATTTCTTCTTTATAAGAGCTCCATCATTTTTTATAATTTCTTCAAAGTCAATTCCTTCACATACTTCATAGTCCTCATCTTCTGGCTTCAGAAAAAGGAGTGACCTGCGTAAAAGATTAACACATGGCTTCAAAATGCTTAAAAAGAAGATAAACTACATGACTGTACCTTTAGAACAATGAAGTTGATGTTCTTTTTAGCTATAGATAAGAGATATAGGAAAAAATAGAGGCATAGATAATTTTCATCTTAATTTTCTGACAACTAATTAAGTTACCTGACTTTTAAGAGGAGAATATTTTTCTCCCAAACTTATTATCTTAAAAGTACAGAAAATACATAATCATATCGGCCATATGTGCAAAACAAGCTGTATGGAACTGTATGTGTCTTTTTGGTTACTAAACCGAATGAAGTTAGGTTTTACAGGTTTGTGGTCCTAAATAGGACTTTTTTGTTTAAATTTGACTCTATTTTTAAGTTTTAATATTTTTAACTTAAGTTGTACACAAAAACAGAATTAAACATTTTTATACTTGTAAAACTAGTCATGACTATCAAAACTATATCCAGGCCCTACTGTTTTCCTATTCTGTAGTGCTAAAATTTTAAATATCTTCTAGTTATTACAGCAGTGATGTCTGATGGCACCTTAAATGTGCTAGATTAAACAATGAACCCTTTAAACCTACTTCTTTGTGTATCCTTTTTCAGAGACTCTACCTGTAGGCACTCTGTATTTTGAAATATTGGGCTCTTCCTTCTTCTCTGACCCTTACATAAAATTACCTGTTTAACTAGTTCTTAGATTTAGCCTATTGTATTTCTCCATCCTCTCTACAATTTTCATTCTACTCCTCATTTTTACTTTTAGCACTTCAAAGATAAAAATTTAATATTCTTCAAATGAAACTAATTCCAATATACACATCCACTTTTTCGAAATCTTTATTGGACACCCATCATGTGTCAATGAGAAACCTAAATTGGAAATGAAGTAACAAGACATTTGTAATCAGATGGAAAACACATTAAAAGATAACCACTGCACTACAACAGGCACTCAGAAACACATATGCAGTAGAGTGAGGGCAAGGAAGTGGATCAACTTCTTTTAGGCAAGCTACAGAGTAGGACAATTTTCCTAAAAAGGCCTGTTCTGAAGAGAAGATGATTAAAACATGTAAGGCTAAATGAAGGTTTAAGAAACGAAGGAGCAAACAGGAAATGATCAATTGCAAGAGGTTCTAAATGAGATGAGACGGTGGGAAGGTCTTCAAACAGGAGAACACCAAATCCTTCAAGACAGGAAGGCAAAACCAGATCATATTAACACACTAATCAATAGACATAAAATTTATACTAATAGGGGCATGACAATGAAAAACAAAATATTTAAACGTGGAGTTAATCTTCCAACATGCATACTACACTCCAAACTCTCAACTATTCTGACAGACCTATACAAACTCTGTGCTTTCAAGCCGCTTCCATTTACTCATGTACTTCCTTCCACTTGGATTTCCCTTCTCAGCTAACATCCACATTCTTTTTTTTTAACCTACATTACATGTATCTTACTCGGGAGCCATCATTAATCCTTTCTTCGCACTTCCACAGTTGTCTGTAATTGTAACACTTAACATAACTCTCTACAACCCACGGTTTTTTTTACCTTACATAACTGTGTAATACACCAGCCTCTTATGGGCAATGCTACTGTTAACTGCAGCTGAGTCAGCTCTGACTCATGGCAACCCCATGTACAAGAGAACAAAAAGGTTGCCTGGTCCTCCTTCATCTTAATGATTGTTGGTATGTTCAGGTCCACTGTCACGGCCACTGAGTACACTGAGTGCCTTCTAATAATTAAATTAATTAAATGATCTTTCTAAAACAAACAAAAACCTTGTAAGTGTTTTCAACTTAAATAAGTTATATAATTACCATATGAAATACTAAAGGCAGATTTTATTTTAAGAATTCATAATTTAAATGCAGATATTCATACATCATCAAAAACTATAATTACTACAAGACACTTTGGAACAAACTAACGATGAAGAAAAAAATAATCACCGGTATGATGATAAAGGTATGTTGAATTCATCTTCAGGTGAAGCAGTTCCCAATGGGGTGTCTCCTTCATAAACAGAGAGTGGGACTGAAAAATGATTTCTAATCTGGGAAGAAAAATATTTAGTTTCATTAATCAAAGGTCCCAAAGGCATTTTTTGGAGTAGCCCATCCCAACGAAAGAGACTATTAGGTAATACTCATCTTGCTCATATAAATTTGAAAGAAATAAATATAAAATTATTAATCACAAGAAATATAAAAAAGTTCCTAAGATTTTACAGAAAAGGAACCTCCAAATTTTTAAACTCCTAGATGGAAATAAGGCAATGTCTTCCAGATCTTTTGAAGTGAGAAACAATATTTTTCTACCAGTTTTTGAATAGACACAAATTTTTTCAAAGTCGTATGAAAAAAATACATCAAAATTTTAAATGTTTATATGACACAAATGAAAAACAAGCCACAGGTTGAGAAATACCTGTATTTAATAGGGAGTTCCGAGCCAGTACATACAAGAAATTCTTAGTATCAAGAGAAAAGACAGACTATAAACATGCTATTCATAAAAGAGCAAAACTAAGTGATAAACAAATGAAATGATGCTTCCTACTAATCAAGAAAGTAAAAATTAAAATTACAGAATATCTTTTGACACTAGTAGATTGGAAAGGTTGGAAGTCTTACAATGATCAATAGTTAAAGAGGATTAAAACAAACAAAAACTCGCATGCACTGACGGTGGAATCTAACCTGGTAAAATCATTTTGGAAATAATTTTGCAAAACCCTGATGAAAATAAAAACGCAACTTCTTTAAGGTTCAACAACTCAACTTCTGGTTACATACGTAGAGACACATTTACACATGTACACCAAAAGACATCCATGTTCACTACAACACTGATTTTAAAACAAAAAAAAAAAACGTATTCTCTTTAGTAGGGGAATGACAAAGAGAACTGTTATACTCATGTAAGAGAATATGCTACAGCAGTTAATCACTATGTATTAAATGATAATTACATTTCTAAACATAACACGGTATGAAAACAGAAAATAGCAGAACAATATGAGACTAAACCATTTATCTAAGATAACTGTGAAACACGACAAAGGGTATGTCTTACGATCACATATAATTTTAGTTATAAAAAATATGAACTAGTACCATGTACCCCAAATTACCAAACTGGTGATTTCCAAACTAATTTCTTGCAGGAAGAGGGAAGGGAAAATGTACTAAGAGAGATAATTTTAACTTCATCCATATCTTATTTTTTTAATCTGAAGCGAAGTTTAAAATACCAATATTTTTTATATTCCACAGTATGAACAGAGAGGTCTGATTATAATAAATTTCTCAAAAAGTAAAGGTGAATATATTTTTTAATTATTTTATTGTGCTTTAAGCAACAGTTTACAATGAGACTCTATTTGTCATACAAACACTTGTACACACACACACTGCTATGTAACTCTAGCTGCTCTCCCTACCTTGTGAAACCACACACGTCCTTTCCACCCTATATTTTTTGTGTTCATTCAACCAGCTACTGTCCCCCTCTGCCCTCGCATTTCACCTCTAGACAGGAGCTGCTCAGTTAAGCCTCATGTACCGACTTACGCCAAGAAGCACACTCTTGGCCAGTATCATTTTATGTCTTATAGTCCAGTCCAATCTCTGTCTGAAGAGTTGGTTTCGGGAATGGTTTCAGTTCTGGGCTGTCAGAAGCGTCTGTGGACTATGTCTCTCAGGATCCTTCAGTCTGTTGGATCATCAAGTCTGGTCCTTTTAATAGAATTCTAGTTTTGCACACCCATTTTCCTCCTGCTATGTCAGGGACTCTTTGTTGTATTACCTGTCAGGGCAGTCATTGGTGGCGGCCAGATACCACGAATAACATTTTAAAAAAGGAATCCATACCAAACCAGTGATCAATATTCGGAATGCTCAAACAAGTCTTCGTTTCATAAAAATCACAGGCTTTTTTTTTAAGATAAACATAATTTAAAATACATTGTAATTTTACGTTCAACTTGCCTATTAAGATATCTGTTTCTCAATAGTGTCTATTTGGAATGTGAGGTTATTAGTTTTTTAATTGTGATTCTACTTTATTTCTCTATCAAATTTAGTGTAGAAAAACATGCTAACTCATTGCCCTGTAGGACAGAACAGAATTGACCCATAGAATTTCCAAGGAATGCCTGGCAAATCTGAACTGCAAGCCTTCTAGTTAGCAGACATAGCACTTAGCCACTACGCTACCAGGGTTTCTGATAAACATGACAGGAAAACAAAATAAACTAGTGACTAGGAACTTGGAAACAAGGTGAAAGGCCTGGAAAAAAGAATGGGAATAACCCTGGGTCGGCACTGCGCAAGAAGATGGGGGAAAGGAGGAAAAAGACAGTAAACACCTAGATAACAGCAGGCTACAGCTAAGAAATTCTGGTAGAAGAATTCGCAGAATCTATGACCATACAACAATCACGCAGTACCATAACAAACACAGACTTTAAAGTAAAACATACTTAGATCAAATACTGGTATTATTAATTAGCTTTGTGAACTTTTCCCCTGACTGACTAGTAAAACTGATGACTTGGTACACTAGAATACTAAAAAAAATAGAGATACACAAAACCAAAATACATATATATATATATATATATCATTATCCATAAAGAAAATCTTGATGATTATTCCTGAAGTCTTTCACTTGTCAATACAAAAAAAAAAAAAAAAAAAGCTCTTTAAAAACAAGACTAAAGATGGATGTACACTATTCTGTTACTTTTCTTTGTTTCACTCAAAAACTTAATCTAGGTTATAAAACATTCTTTCTATTTGCTCTATAAAGTATTGAACTGATTTCTTACAGATATTCAGTGTCTTTAACTTTTATCAATACTAAAAACTATGATAAATAATCTGGAGATTTCCACTGGTTTGTCTATTATGAGGTAGAGGGAGTAAATTATAGCTAAGAAAAGCTAACCAAAGCAAACTATAGTTAAGAGAAGCTAATTTTTTTTAAATTATAGTCTGTATAAGATTACTGCTATAAAAACACCACTTCTCAGTCTTCTGCATCCCAACTACTTTCCTAGAAACACTTCGTAAAAAGGTACGTGTCTTAGTCAATTCCTTAAGATTTTAGTTTCTTCATACAAAAAAGAGAGTTCACACTACTCATGTGATTTCTTTAAACACATACAAGTGCACACAACAGTGATGTAAAAAGTGGTAGGCAGTCTTATTATGATTAATATCTATTACCACATAAATCTCCAAACACATTCATCTTTGGGATTGTTTACCAACAAACTGGTTGGTAAAACCAATTTATTATGATATTTTTGTATCTGATTAAAACTTTTTACACTTTAAAAATCCTGCTAACATATAAAACAGAACTAATAACTGAATAAATGAGTAATTTCAAATGCACTACATTTTTTAATTTTAGATGGAATGTTTACCCATTCGAAACAACTACAATGCATTTTCATTTCTGTAAGTAACACCTGTAACTTTCAAAGTTCACACTTTAGCTAAAGATTAGATGTTGTTATTAGGTGCCACTGAGTCAGTTTTGACTCACAGTGACCCTATGAACAACAGAACGAAACACTGCCTGGTCTTGCGCCATGTCCACAATTGTTTTTATGCTTACGCCCATTGAAGGATTAGATAGGTCTATAAAATTAGATAGGTCTAATACACACAAGGCTTCCTAGTTCAGTCATGTATACAAGACTAACAGGAACAAATGTCCAAAAGTAACAAGAAGAAGGCAGGAAGTGACAGGAAAGCTGGATGAACGGAAATAGAGGGGGTGCAGCAGAAGACAGTGCTGACACATTATGAGATTAGCAAACAGCATCACAAAGTGATTTGTGTATTATTTAATAAGAAAATAATTTGCTCTGTAACCTTTCACCTAAAGCACAATGAAAAAAAAAAGTACCTCTAAGAACTTCAATATTATTGGTTCATTGTTTAAGAAAACAGAAAAAGAGTCAACATCAAATGAGAGCTTCCCTACAGTCATCTTTTAAAGAGATTTTTTTTTGAGCCATGGTGGAATAACAAGCCAAGTACACATATCCACTATAAACAACCAAGAAACGAATGTTTGCATGTGTGTGTATGTGCATAAAAAGGTTTCCAAACATTGTACACTATGCAACACACACACACATACACACAAGTGACTCCTATGATTGCCCCAACTTAGTGCATGCATATTTTCTAGGCTGTAAGGGAGGGAGAAACCAAACACAAACACAGCCCTGTCTGCTTCAAATGAAGAAACAGAGCTGAAAATCGTGGAAGGCCAATGTGGCCAAATTCACCGTGCACTATGAAGAGGATAGAGCTGCCTAAAAGAGAAGAGCTGAACACAGAGCAAACTCCTAAGCTTTACAAGAGGTATGCCTCTGTTCCAAGATTTTAGTTAAGTATGTCTCAGTGTATGCATGAGTAAACCATGTAAGGTTCAGCCAAACTTCTGCTCTCTGCTCTGACATTTAAATTGTACTAGTGTTTCTAGCCAGGTAACAGACAAGGAAACTACAAGTAAAACAAAGCATATTCATATTAGAAAGGAGTAAATAAAAATGTCATTCATTTGTAGATGTCATATTTACAAACAAGCTACTCTTACTAAAAATAAGTCTAGTAAGGCTGAAGAATACATTAATATCTAAAAATTATATTTCTACATGCTAGCAACAAATAATCTAAAATTAAAATTCAAAAACATGCCAACTGCAATATCATCAAAATATGAAACAAAAATACATCAAGACACATTTATAGCCTTTACTCTGACATAAAACATTAATGAAAGAAAGATTTAAACAAATGGAAACAAAGTATGTTTATTGGTTGAAAGACTCAATATTATTGCATCAATTCTTCCCAAAAGTTTGTTAAACATTTAATAGAATCTCAATATCCTTGTAGAATTTTTGATAAAAACTGACAATCCAATTCAAAACTTAAATAGAAATGCAAAGAACCTAGAACAGCCAAAACAACTTTGGAAAAGAAAAAGTTGGACTGGACAATCAACAATCAAGTTATCCCACTTGATTCCAGGATTATGATACACTAGTACTCAAAACAGTATAGCACTGGTATAAAGAGAAACATATAAATGAAGAAGGGATTTTAGAAATACACCCTCACATACATGGCCAACTGATTTTTGACAAAGCTGCCAAGGCAATTTTAGGGGAAACGAGTAATCGTGATCTTTGGCGAGAAAAACTGAATAATCACATGAGAGGAAAGGTAGATTACCTTGATCCTTACTCCACATCATACAAAAAAACTCACTCAAAATGGATATGAATTATAGCCATATGAGATTACCATTCAGCAACAATATGTAACCGAGGTGTAACAACACTGGTTCACAAAGTTGATACACGCAGCAACATCATGCTACATAAAGCCAGCGTCTACTGTGTACTGCATGCCATTTATATAAAATCCTAGCTGGTGCAAGTAAAGAATACTGACAGAAGACCAGAGGCTGAGGAGTAAAGAGGAATAACATTTTTGTAGTGATAAACACGTTCAGTATCATGTTTTTGTGATGATGATCTCGCAGGTGTATTTCTGTGTCAAAACTCATCAAGTTGCATATGATAAATACATGTGACTTATTGTGTATCAATTACACCTCAGTAAAGCTGTAAAAAAATTTTCTTACTACATTCTGTAATTTAAAAAAGATAACAGATATGCTACAAAAATATAAAACAAAATATTGATGAATATGCTTTAAGAAAATAGAAGATTTTATAAAATAGTAAAAGACTGAAGAGTCCCTACAAGGAGTATATTCAACAGAATCCTACCACTGACCATATTAGAGTAGCACAATTACTGGTGATGTTTCCTCTTTGTGACACTAGCTGTTATCTGTATACAGACTTAGTTTCTTTCTTTTTTGTAAGAACACAAATGTGCACAGTATGACACCACATAGAAACATATCATTTCATACCTGCACTGGGGAGCGAACTGTTACCTTCTTACTTCCTTCCACTGCATCAATCTGACAAACAATAGATCTTTCAACTCCAGACTCTCTGTGTCTAACGGTGTATAGACGTCGTCCCACTTTGGTTAAAGGAATCTTATCAGCACTAGAGTGGTTAACAGGGGCTAAATGAAATAAATGTAACTGTTTTAATTTGGATGTAATTCAATATATATTAAGGATAGTTAAATATTAGAAACATCAGTTTGATAACCCAAGACGGAATCACTTATGCTGTTTCACATCAGCATATCAAAACCTAACTAAGTCTATTTCCTGCAAATGCCTGTGCTTCCCAGAAGATGGGATCTAGGACAACCAACTAGGACTTGCCTGCTCAGTTTAACCTAGTTCAGAATTTCTCTTAATCTCAAGTTAGGAAGAAAACTGCCTAGCTGACAGTTTGAAAGGGCTTACTATAGCTTCCTTGCTCCAGTGTACGTACGCCTAGAAAATCCTTTTGCTTTGCATTGCTCTTAGAAGCTCTTGTCTGACTTTTAGACCAGATTTTTATCAATTTATGAATTGCAAATAAAGCTTCTGAGTTCAAATACAAATTTAATATTCTAGAAACTGTAGTTTTAAGAAGATGACTACCCCAAATTTACCAAGGATAGTAACTGAAGTCTTTGTATATAATCTGTACAAAGGGATATTCTTAGAAACTACAACATGTGTACACATCATTCACCTAAGACGCTCTAAGCATTTTACGAAAAGAAAAAAAAATCATTTAGGTGTTAAAGACAACAATAGCAGAGGTTTTTAAAACGACAGGTTTAATGAGAAGAGTTACTATAAAAGAACGTAGTCCTCTGGTTTGCTGCCATAGTAACTAAAGCCAAATACCTTCAGGCAGTCACTGCCAATTTCCAAGTAAGCTGCAATTTTTTAGTTTTTAATTTTTCCAATAAGTGTTGACACACTGATCTTATTTTGGATTTGACTAAACATAACTTATGCACACTTAAGAGACAATTATTACATTTAAAAACAAAAATCCATTGCCATTGATTCCGACTCATAGCAAACTTATAGGGCAGTATACAGCTGCCCCATAAAGTTTCCAAGGGACACCTGGTAGATTCAAACTGCTGACCTTTTGGTTAGCAGCCATAGCACTTAATCATTATACCATCAGGGTTTGCATTATTGTATTAGAGGTAAAATATTTCCATAAATCACCCCCATCCATAAACATGTTTGTTCAAAAATAAATAAATGTAAAACTGATGAGAACTATTTATTAAGGATGCTCTAAAAACACCTGCAATGTAGTTACTGCTGTGTATCATTTCCTGATTAAGGCAAAGCAATTGCTATCAATTTCACTATCACCCCTCCCGTATTTAATTATTCTTTCAGATGCTCTCCTCGATAACGATGTAAAGGACAGTATCAGAAAGTGGAGTGAGTTAGGCTTTGGGACTATTTAACTTCTCCATGACTAGATACTACTGAATAGAATAATGAAAGAATGAGTTTATTTTTACTTCTTCATAAAAATGAAAAATTTGGGGGAAGCATAAAAGAAAAAGGAAAAAAGTCTGCCTCAACAGGCAGGCCATAAAAACTAAAAACACAAAAACAATTTCAAACGTACTACTGAATTTTACCAAATGTGACTAAAACAACTGGTAGCTATAGTTTTCCAAAAAAAAAAAAAAAGACTGTGGCTAAGATCTAACATTTTTGCTCTCAAAAAAAGAAAAAGCAGTATATCGCAATGCTCTAAATAACGCAGTGCCCAAAAACATCAGAATCTGGAATATAAAGATACATTTAATACTGCAACCAAAGCACTGCAAAAGAAAAAAGTTCCCAACTGATTAAGAAGAAAGAAAAACCAGTAATCTACTACAAATTAGTTAAATGGCATACAGACTTTTATTTAAAACCAATTAAAATACCAGAAAGGTAACATAACACTTACTAAGAACAATGAAGAAAAGCTTGCTGCTCAGGCTGGTCATCGCACTGAAATGATCACTGTCTTTAGTTCGGACATAATCCATACTTAAACTCTCCTTATTTTTCAATGTATATGATTTTGCCATAGGAACACTGAGTACACTAAAGGAATCACTTGGTGAAATAGAGATAGTAAGTCCGAGAGAATTTATAATCATAAACGGTGCTAGATCCTTTAAGAAGATATCTGAAGATCCAGTGGCAGCTTCTGTAAATGCCTAGGAAAACAATGATCTTAAATAAAACACCGGAAGAATAAAAGGTGGAAAATTAAATGACTAGGAGAACACTAACTGACTAATGTCAAAAAAAACTAAGTCAACGGTAAACTTTTTATTTAACAAACAAAAGGGTCAACGCAGACTAGGATCCCACCATTGCAGTGTTCAAAATTTCTTTCCTTACCTTGCCTAAATTATTTAACATTACAAGGCCACACTTGGATAATGTAATGTTCAGTTGATCTTTTGAATAGAAACTAAAGATAGTTTTATATTCTGGAACTTTGTAGTTTTCTTCTTCAGCATCTGATTCAACAATGGCTTTCCTTGCTTTCTTTTTCATCTAAAATGACAATTATAAAAATATGAGACACTCGTTTTTAGGAGCACAACATAACTCATTTTACAAAAACAAACCTTAGACAAATCCTAATAATAGCATTAAAACGAAGAATGCCTTTTATCAGTTCTAATTCCTCACCAGAAACATTTGGATCACCAACAGAAGTAACACAGGAAAGGGGCAGTGTTAAAGGGAAAAAATAAGAACCCCCGGCCATCAGTGATAATACGAACTAGGAGGAAAAAAAAAAAACAACTAAAATTACTAATTACACATGAAATCTGAGTAAAAATTAAAAGCATATATATCACAGCAATATGGTAATTCAGAGTAAGGGAAGGGGTCATGTTTAGTCTTTTGATAATGTTATAAGAAACTGAAAGCCAGGGACTTACAAATTCAGACAATTAGTGACAAGGCAGTGTAGCATACCTAGGGCTTATGAGAATATCTCTTTTTAGGATTTACCAATTCACTGTCCATGTGTATTCTGCCCTAAACACATTCAAAGGAATTCTTTCTATTTAAATTCTTTATCTGAAATATCTGACAATCAGATTTAACAGTCTATTGTCAAAAAAAGTGGTACATGCCAAGCCAAGCCAGCCACCTTTGTTGTTACTCTAGTTGGCTCTAAAATACTGAAAATGTGTCTGAAGGATGACTGAACTACTACTATCCAAGAGGCATGCTAGTTAATCTACAGCTTCCTGCTTGAGAAACACAGTTTTATGCATCTAAAGGCTCAGAGGAAAGCCTGATGGTGCAGTGATTAAGCGCTATGCCTGCTAACAAAAAGGTCAGCACTTTGAATTCACCAGGTGCTCCTTGAAAACTCTCTGCAGCAGTTCTACTCTCCTCTATAGAGTTGCTATGAGTCAGCATCGACTCAAAGGCAGTGAGTTCAAAGGCTCAGATTTTCATGATTAAATAAATTCACAATGTATTGTAAACAGAGTGGAGAGGGTGGAGAAGAGGGGACAGGAGACTGTTAAGAGGATATGACTTGTATAGAACAGAAAGGAGGAGTGTGCTGTTACCAGGCAAGGAGAGCAGTTAGAGCTGCACACAAGCAGACATGTGAATTTAAATTGGATTGTACATTTTCACTCAACCACAATAAATGAATGAAAGAATGAAATAATATAACCTCACCTAGAAATAAAAATCAGAGGAAAAAGGAAACTCACAATAGACAACAAGAAATGATGCAAGAAAATGATAGTAAACAATTTGGTGAGGTGAAGGGCATGATAGCACACAGCAGGAGGGAGGTCAGCACAACTAGACTACACCCTAAGGTAAAAAGGTCTTCTGAATAAAACCCAACATTTTAATGTAGCAGGGACAAGGGGCCAGGGACCATGGTTTCAGTGGACATCAATGTCAACTGGCATAAATAGTAGATAGTCTTTTTCTAATAAATGTTCTGCATCCTATATTGGTAAGGGGCACCTGGATTCTTAAAAGCCAGCAAGCTGCCATCAAGAAACACCAGTTGGTCCCAACCCACCTCGAACAGATGAAAACCAAGAAAAAAGTATGAGGAAAATATGAGCCCAGGAGACAGAAGGGCCCACATGATTGGGAGACTACATCTGCCCTACCACCACCAATGACTACCCCAACAGCGAACACTACAGCGAACACTACCCAGAGTCCGTGATGCAGCACAAGAAAAAGGGGAGTGCAGATCTAGAAGTCTGTTAAAAGACCAGACTTGAAGGTCTGACATCCCGGAGGGTCCCCTAAGAACATGACCCCTGAACTTAAAGCGAGCCCAGAGGAGAAACTAGTACTGAAGCCAATTCTTCAGACAAAAACTAGACTGGATTATAAGTACACAGGTGGTGTGTGTTACTTCTTGGCCTAAACATATATATGAGGCTGTCTGACCAGCTTCTCTCTGGAGCTGAGAAGGGAGGGTGGAAAAGATAGGACACGTGTTGGTTGAATGAATCCTGGAAGTACAGAGCAGAAAGGAGTAGTGTGACACCACAGGGCGCCGAGAGCAGACAGTGTGACACAGAGACACCTATTTGGGATTTTATATGGCAAACTGACTTGGACTGTAAACTTTCATTTAATTACAATAAAAAAATTAAAATTTTTAAAAAGAAAGAAAATACACCAGCATTACAACATAGTGCTTCAGAGTAAGAATTCTATGACTGGATGAGCACCCCAAGTCTTTTGTTTCAATAGACAGAAACTCAAACATTTAAACCAAAATATCCCCACAGATGATTACATGTGGATAAATTCTGGAGCAGAATACATAATGGCTCAATTCAAATATTTCCCAAATTGTCTCAACTTAAAATAAAACAAAACAAAAACAACTGTTACTATTACTACTTTTGGGAAGTCCTTTTAACCATTCTGGTCTCAGTTACCTCACACGCTAAAATGTGCATAAAAACGGTTATCTTCCTCAGGGGGTTGTCATAAGGATTAAATCAAAGATACAGTACTGAGAACAGTGTCTTCTACATAATAAATATTAGACAACTTTTGAAGGAAAAACACAGGTGGCATCACCCTTAAATTTGAAAATTACATTCAGAGTCAACATGGAAGCAGGTAAGATAGTCAAAGTGCAAAACAAGAAAACTTCTTGCTGTAATTTTAAAATCAACTCATGTTTCAGGTGATGGTAACATTCTCAATTTTTGAAGTTTATTTTTCAGACTTCAAATATACCTTAAATCCAAGATTCCATGGTCTAAAATCCTCAGTCTGATCAATTTCTAAGGGTTCCAGCAAAGGCTCCCATACACCAAACATTTCATTGTAATAATGCACCTAGACAGAGAATTTAAATGGTTTTCAATGAGATAACTTGCTATTTTCCAAAATGACCTTCCACGCTATTTCCCACTAGCATGTCTTTTGGCTCTATGAAATAGTACATGGAAATAGTACATGAAAACTTTCTATGTACCATTAAGTTGCTTTTTATAGATACTTTTAGTGCTTTCCTCACCTGGCTAGTCACCATTCAAAGTTTAGTTGAGGTAAAATTCTCTTCTAAGTTATTTTCCCTTGATTTCCCTGTCAGGCTAAGTATCAAACACTATGTTCACCTATCATATATCTTGACATTTTTTAATGTCATTTTTTTCACAGAATGAAGCCCCTTAAAGGCAAGTACCATATCATTCAGTATTTACTAATTTGAATACTCTCAAGTTCTTGGGAATCCTCGACCAAATCCTCTGCAAAACATATAGATATTTGCTCCTAAACAGAATTTGAAAATTTAAAATGTAGTCACAGGCAGTTACAATTTTATTAGTATATTACTCTGTATCAACACACTTAAGTATTACAGCAACTTACACACTTTCTTATTAGCTTTTATACAGTAGAGTGTCATTTGTTTCTATAGACAGAAATTTAAACCAAAACATCCCTGTGGATGATTATATGTGGATAAATTCTGCAGCAAAATATATGAAGGCTCAACTTAAATATTTCCCAGATTATCTCAATTTAAAACAAAACTCTCAAAAAACTGTTTCTAACGTATTCTAAGAAAAATTAAAGAAATACGTAAATCACAGGTTGCTAGGTGGCACACATGGTTTGCAGTTGACGGCCAACCTAAAGGTTGGTGCTCCTGTGGAATAGCAGCCACGAAAACCCTGGGGAACAGTTCTACACTGTAACACGTGCAGCTGCCACAATTCAAAATTAACTCAACAGCAAAAGACTGAGTTTTTCTTGTTTAGGGGACTACAAAGATCCTGCTTTGAATAAAAATATATGGCATTGCCTTCTCATTCCTCACGTAACTCTTAGACAAGATTTTACTTACATTCAGAATTAGTCTATCTTTACAGAGATAAAATAGGTTTAATTTTAATTCATAAAAAAATTGAATCTAATCAACAACTGCCTTTAACATCACCTCAGTGTTGATAACATCAAGCGAAATGTAAACTGAGTGAAAATACACATTCTGAAAGAAAAAACTATGTCCACATACAGCAACTATGTTGTTACTGTTGGTTGTTGCTAGTCTTTTCCAACTCACGGTAACTCCTTATGTGCAGAAAAGAAACTGCTCCCACAGAGTTTTCAAGGTTGTGACCCTCGGAAGCTGACTGCCAGGTCTGTCTTTCAAGGCACCTTTATAGCAAGTACATAATCTAACAAGCAGTTCAAACTCTATATATATATATATATATATATACACACACACAAATGATTCAATCACTTAAAAATGTGTAAACTTTTCTAAAAATTTTTGAACTAATGTTATTTACATTAAGCTTAATGTACATAACTAGAGTATTTCCAAAATATTCCATGTTTGGCATTATTTGTTGAAGAAATTAGGAAACTACTACACATGCTTACTTCTAGCTCAAGCTGACAGTGGAGATTTATTAAAGAACTCCAGTTTTTGCCTTCCCCTGAAAAATGTGACTTTAACAAAAGCATAGGCACTGTTCTATGACCAATTCCAGCTTCCAGAACTACAAAAATAGAATCAATGTTCATTTTTATCATCTCTCCTTTGGGTACCAATTCAGTTGTGGGGGCTGTGTTTTCAGCTTCACTTGGTTCTTCAAGGAACCACATTTTTAAATTCTTTGTATCCTTCTTTTCCCATAATTGTGCTGTAGAAGTAGACTCTTTGGAGACAGTTTCCTTAGTTGTATAAAGTGCTGAAGTTATGGTAATCACAGTGTTTATAATAACTGGTGAAACCTAAGAGGAAGAAAATTAAACTAATTTAAAAAGTCCACACATCACTTTTAAAGATACTTTAAAAAATATTAAATGTATTTGCTAAAGGATTATAAGCAATTAATACTGAACTAACATTAATATAATGAAATAGTAGATAAAACTTACAGCCTGCAAAAAATTTCAATTATCACAGCTAATTTTAGTTTGTTAAAATATTTACATGATTATTCCAGATACTAGGCTGATGAAGTGCAATTTCAACTATAAACTACAGGAATGTTGGATGATGAAAGAAAGCAGCAGTCAAGCACCAGTAATAAAATAGAGGCTAACATTTATCATAAAATACATATTAAATAAAAACAAGCTTCATTTATTTTCGTACTTAACAATGTGGAGACTTGCTGTAATAAGTTTCTTGTTTTTAGCTTTACAGATTAAAAGAAAAAGTACACAAAAGAGCTAAATGATGATGTTTTAACTTACCTTTAATGTCAGGGATTTTACCGACATATCAATCACTTGTGGGTCTGTACCTATCTGAGTAGCCTGATAAAACAAGTCACAGGGCTGCAAAACCTATATAAGAAACAAAACAGCAGAATTATAAAATTAACATCATTCTTCAAATATTTGTATTTAAAGACCTTCCTAGTAACAGTTAACTGTGCTAAACAAGCAAGTCAGTCAAAAAAAAGCTGTTTATAAAAGTAAAAAAACCATTGCCCTTGAGCCAATTCCAACTCACAGCAAACAAGTGACTTAATTACACTTACTATCCTCTTAATTCATTACATAAAAAGTAGAAAGTTTTGACAAAACTATTAAGAAAAATATTAATATATCAAATTATGTAGTTTTTTAATATGAAAAACATAAACCTTGTATTATGTATTGCACTTTATTACATAAAAATTTATCATGGTACCTTGTTCCACTGTCAAAGCTTACCATTTTCCTAGAGAGTAAGAGACAAGTGGAAACCCTGGTGGTGCAGTGGTTAAGTGTTACTGCGCCTAGCCAAAAAGGTCAGCAGCTCCATCTGTCAGGCTCTCCTTGGAAACTCGATGGGGCAGTTCTACTCTGTCGCTAGGGCTATGAGTCAGAATCGACTCAGTGGCAGGAAGTTTGGGTGCGAAATAAAAATTCGAAGGAGTCAAAAAAGTAAATAGCCACAGGTTCAGATACCTCATTGAAAAAAACCAAAAAAAAATTCCACAATAAAAACATCCAGTTACGAAAAAAAAACAAAAGTAATGAAACTGAAGCAACATAGAAAGGGACTGGTCTTAAAGATCAAAAAGAAGTTTGGGGCTGACATAGTAGAAAGTCAGAGCAAGGTCTTTACTGAAAACTGTCAAATTGAAACTACTCTTCTTAACGAGACTATTCCAACATATACATACAGAATGGATAATGATGAAGAGCAACTAAAAATATCAAAGAGTTTCAAAATTTGTGTACTAATAATCTAGATTTTTTTTTTTTTTAAGGCAGAAGAAAGGTATTTGAAGTTTCAGAGAAAGGTTGGAAAGTATATGGGTAATTCTAAGTTCCTAAAGTGGTATATACTAAATCCAAAACAAAATTTATAAGCTGATAATTAAAAACAAAACTCACAGTAGTTACATTGCCTTTTCTCTTCACTGGAAGAAATGGGCATGCTCTCACTTGGAAATCTTTAATGGCAGCAGTCATTGTATTGTTTTCAAGGTCGCCTTTCCAACAAACTTCACACTGTGTAGTGATGACTAAGGCAGGAGCATCATTCCTTGTCATGTCAGCCACAAACACAAATTCAGGATTTTTAATCATAATGTTAATTTCCCACTTCTCTGATTCCACTACAGGTACTAACACACAAATAAAAATAAATTAGTGTTTTCAAATACTTGTAACTATTTGTTATTTACATTATTTATGAATATTTAATAATTTCTGGGAAAACCTTCTTTTCTTTCTAAGTAAAAAGCAAAGTAAAAGAATCCTAGATCACAAAGTACATCTACTGAAACTCTTTTCATATAAACTTGAGGAAGCTGTAGCTAAAAGATGTATAGAAAAATCTCTACTATTTAAAGGCAGAAGTGGAGCAGAATTCCAATTTCAATGCTGACCTCAATGCTCCTTCTATACCACTGAATAAGTAAAAAAGATAATTAAAAAACTATATGCTAAAGTAAAAGTGCAAGAAAAAATGTGAGCACTTTGAAGTATTATCTTTATGAAGAAGAGTAGTAGGTCCATTATTTTCCCTACTTGTTTTCTTTTATCAACAAATATTTTCATACCACTGCCTCTAGAGAAGTACAATTAGCTATTTTAATGCAGGTCTCATAATTTCTGAACCCAATACAGAGTCATACATTAAAAATAATCCAAACTGCATTATCTTCTCCAAAAAAAGAAAACCACATTTAGGCTTTCTATTTATCATGGAAAATTAAAATTTTAATTTATTAATGTACTTACCCTGATCATCTGGGAAGCTAATTAAAGTAAGTGCTGATATAGCAATAATACAAATGCTAAATATCTGTCTAATAACTAACCTTCTTCCTTAGAAGACCAGGCCTGAACACTGGTTTCTGCAGCAGTACCTGTGCTGTAGGCCTCAAAAAAGACTTTTCCAACTGTCGTCAGAAATTCCACACTTGCACAAATGTACATTTCTTGAAAGACTAAATCAGACACCCAACCGTCTCTGACTCGCTTATACTGTACATCCATCATGTCCTTTTTGTCAAACCCAACTGTCAGTCCTATCATTCTGAAAGACACAATAATAATTCCTATGTATGAGTCACCTAATAAATAACCAAACCTACCAATAAATCTCAGTAACATCTCCTACACTTTTCACTGACAGCAAATCACCACTGTGAAGTTCTGTCTCCAGGAAAGATCTACAAAGTGCTATAAATAATGGACTAATAAATTTCTAGAGAATGATAATTTACTTATAAACTAGGAAGTATCTTTAAGAACTTCCAGAATTTTAATTTCGGTATATTTTTCTTCTTGATATTTTAGTGCACTTCCATTAAAATTTGCATGGACTAACAATAACAACATTTCAGAATTTTAAATATTCCCCAGTTTAATTGCAGTTGACCATTGCTATGTATGCAACCAATCTACATACTAGCCAGCAGGAGTACCACAAAACTTAAATGTTGACTCAGTTGAATTGAAGCTTTGAAGATCTCTAGATGTAACTAGATACGAGAATGCAACTTTGGGGACACCCACACCAAAACCAGTTGCCATCAAGTCAATTCCACCTCACAGGTTCTGTAAAATAATCAACAAAACTTCATGACACTATTGCAATACATACCTAGGAGTTGCCTTCTTGACATGAGGCCTTTTATCATCTAAAATACAGTTTTTTAATGAGAAGGAAGAAAATGTTGAATCATCTGTATACATTTTTAAAGTACTTATAATATTCTCCAACCTAAATTCAGCAAGTTGCAGAGAAGCATCACGAACATCTGTAAAGGAAGTCTGTGCAAGAGGAAATTAACATAAAAATTACATAAAAACATAGCTCCAATGCATGTTTTAAACAATAAATTCCTACATATTATTGTCTCCACTCACACGAAACATCAAAATTCTCTATCTCCAAAGGGTGTGCTACTAAAAGGCAAAAAATCCTTTAAAAAAAACTTACTTCTCATATTATTGACTATGTGAAGGACAACTCACAAGGGAAATGGTTAAAATAATTTAATAATTAGTTTAAAAGAAGAAGACAAAATTTTTCTCAGAGGAACAGAAATCCTAAACTATACATGAAATATTAATCATTACTGTTTTGGTACACATTCTCCATATAAATTTTATCAGGTAACACATATTTTGTCGTCTTCTTGGCTTACCTGTTCAGGACCTGGACTATACAGTACCATGGTGAGATAGTCTGTCCTGAAACTTATATTTACTGTTGTCTTAACTTGAGAGGCACGTGGATGTACTTCTACCACAGCAGCTGTCACTACAGTTGTTCCTTGGAAAAATTGAAGTTATTGAATTAAAAAAAAAAAAAAAAAACATAAAATGTAACTCATTATAATAGATTTAGTAGCAATACTAACTGAATACAACCAAAAAACAAACCCATTACCATCAAACTGATTCCAAGTCATAGCAATTCCTGTATGGCAGAACTGCCCTACGGGGCTGCCATGGAGTGGCTGGTGGATTCAAACAGCCAGCCTTTTGGTTAGCAGCATAACTGTTAACCACTGTGCAACCAGGGCTTAGTAAATGATATTCAACAAAATCATAATGGTTTGAAAACTCAGATGCTGAACTCAGTAACCCCTGACATAAGCCTCTTTACATCATAACTCAGGAATATTAATTAAGCACTTGTTCCTTTCATTTCCTCTTGACAATACTGCTTTTGGCTACTCACAGTCCTCAGCATTTCTACATAAATTCTGGAAGTAAATTTTTAATTTCTATAAAAAGAAAAAAATGATCAGGATTATACTGGCTCTAAAGATCAATTTGGGGGAAACTTAACAATACAAATATATCTGAATCCGTGACCATGGTTTCTTTCTCCATATATTTGAGCCTTTCATTTCTCTCATCAGTATGTGGTAGTTCTTAGTGTTGAAGCCTTGTAAGATTTTTGCTAAATGTCTTCCCAAGTATATATATATTTTTAATGCTATGGGTAACAATATTTTTAAAATTTTCTTTCCCAAGTTTTGCTCATCAGATTGACTTTTAATATCAACCTAATATCCTGTTAAGAATTGCTACATTCATTAATTCTTAAAGACTTATTTTTCCATTTTTTTGTTCCTTATTAGGATTTTGTTACTTAGACAATCACATTACCTGACAATAAAAGAAGTTTCTAACTCTTTAGGCCTTTTAATTCTTTTCTTGGCCTTACTACTCTGTCAAGAATCTCTTTTTTAAAAATGTTGAAAAGATGACTATGGATTTCCTTGCTTTGTTTCTATTTCAGATATTTAGATTTAGACATTTTTAATTTTTACCATGAACAGGTGCTGAATTATGTTGAACGCTTTGACCGAATCTACTGAGGTGATCATATCTCTTTTACTTTGTCAAAATAGGGAATTATATGCCTTGACTTTGGAATGTTAAAGCACTTTGTATTTTGGAGATAAACTTCACTTAGCCAAGAAGAATTGTTTTTTTTTTAATATGTTGCTGGATTCAGTTTACTTTCTGTTACGAATCTTATGTCTGTGTTTCATGAGGGATATTGGTACACAAGTCTTTTTTTTCCCCCTTTACATAACAGTCTTTTCTTAGAATGCCTCTGTCTGACTTTCAGTCATTTACTAAATGACTTGGGATGTGTTCCCATCTCTTCTAGAGTTTGTGTACTTCTTGTATTATTTCTTCTTTAAATATTTAATGGAATTCACCAGGAAAATCATCTGTGTCTTCAGTTTTCTTTGTGGGAAAGTTTGTGCTTTTTATAAATTCAATTATTTTAACAGATACAGTGCTACACTGATTTTCCATTTTTTCTTACACCAGTTGTGGCAACTTATGCTTTCTAAAATATGTGAACACTTGATCCAGGTTATAGAATTTCTTACAATAAAATTATTCACACAATTCTCTCATTATCCTTGTAGTTATCTCTAATTACTTAATGATGATACTGGTAACCCCTCAAAAAGTGTTTGGCTTTGTTAATTTTCTCTACTATTTGTCTTTTTCTCTTTCATTCACATCTACTCTTACTGTATTACTACTTGCTTTTTATTTATTTGGGGTTTAATTTGGTCTTCCTTTTCTGTCTGCTTGAGGTGGAGATTTTTAACATTTTTTTCTTTTCCAACATAATCTTTTAAGCCACAAATTTGTTTCAATACTGCTTTATTGTATCACATATATTTTTGGTATGATTTATGCTCATTACCATTCAATTCAGATGTCTAATTTCTCATAATTTCTTTTTTTGACTCAAATGTTATTGGCACTTAAATGTCCACATATTCAGGTTTTTTGTTACCCTATTTTTACTGATTTCTAACATAATTCCATGTGGTCAGAAACTTTTATAGGCCAGAATACAGTCTATCTTTTCTAAGTATTCTAGAAGCCCTTAACAAAAGGGATATTCTGCAACTGTTATACTAACAGGAATTAGGTCAAATTTCTTGATTGCTGCTGCTGTGTCTTGTGGAGTATAAATTCTAACTCAAAGTGACCCTATAGGAAAGAGTAGGCCTGTCCTACAAGGTTCTTTCAGGCTGTAATCTTTACAGCAGCAGACTGTCTGATCAAATCTTTTATTCTTTCAGACTTTTTTTTTCTATATTTTACCAAATACTAAGTGATGTGTTCAAATTTCCAATTATGATTCAATGCATGTCTCTTTTCCTATTTAGTTGTGTCAAGTACTGTCAAATATATTTTGAAGCTTCATTACAGGACGCATACGTATTTACGATTATTATATGTTCTTGATGAATTGACCACTTTATCATTATTTTACATATCTAAAAACAAGAACTTATAAAGAGACATTTATGAGAAAATAAGAAAACATCTCAACCCTTATTAGATACTTCATGGTTTTAAGAAGTATTGCTAACTTTTTAGGGGAGATAATCGTACTATGAGCACGCTTTAATAATCAAGTCTTCCTTGCTTACAGAAAAATAGGGATTAATGGTGTAACAACTGGGATTAATACTGTAATAACTGGAAATTTTTAAAAATAATCTAGCAGGGGAGGGGAAAGGAAAAGAAGAGGAGAACTGCAGTGGTAACAAAATCAGCTATGTTACTGCTGAAACCAGGTTATGGGTGCATGTGTGTTCATTATGTTAATCCCACTATTTTGCTGTATGCATGAAAATTTCCAAAAGAAAATGATTAAAACAATGTATCTAAATCTCTGTTTCTTGTTCTATCAGATTTAGATGTTACCTTTTCTTTCCCCACAATGGAAGCTGAAGATATTTTCTGTCATCACCATTTCCTCCATCTAATCTTTCTTCTTCTTTCTAACTTGTCAGTTATGTTTTTACCTCTATATTATCATTGTCAATAACATCTACATTTTCATTTACATACTAAGTATACCATAAATTGTTTAACCAAGACTATGTAAATACCTTTGCAACACTAACATAGTGCATCAATTTAAAAAGAAGAGATTCTCCTCTCACATTCCAACAATTCAAAATTTAGCCCACATCATTTCTGCAACATGATACATAATAGAAATTTCTTAACAAAATGAAATATGACTTCTCACATCATTTAGGTAATGTATTCATTTCTTCCTTCTACCTTTTACATGACAGTCATACTACTTCTCTTCAAGACATTATGTCGCTTAAAGGTATATTTTCCTTTTTACTTTTTTTGATTGTGCTTAAGTGAAAGTATACAATCCAAATTAAATTTCCATGCCTGCCGAGCTGCAGCTCCTTCTCCTCTCCTTGCCCAGTGACAGCACATTCCTCATCACTCCATACTTGTCATATGCTCTTAACAACCTCCTGTCCCTTCCTCTTCACCCTCTTCTCTCCCATCCAGAAAGAGACCAGTAGGATAGCATCCTATAAATGGACAGAAGCATAAACTACATACACCACACGGTCACACTGTGTAACTGAGTCCAGTCCATTTTTGTCCAAAGAGTTGACCTCTGTAGTGATTTCTCGTCAGGGAGAGCAGCAGGTCTAGGGGCCACAGTCCCAAGGAAACCCCAAGGTGGTCGGAACATCAATTGTGATCTTCTAGTAGAGCTCTTGAGCTGTACTCCTCTTTTTCCTCATGTTGCCACAGGAACTCAACATTCTGTGCCCAATCACAGCTGTCTTTGGTGGTCGCCAGGCACCATCTGGTTCTTCCGGTCACATGTTGATTCAGTAACCTGTTCACATGGGTCCTTCTGTCTCCTGGGCTGTTTTCTCATGTCTTCTCTGTTCTTAGTGATCATCTGTTCCAGAGAGGCTGGGACCATGTGGTGCACCTCAGGTGGCAGGTTGCTAGCTTTTAGGACCCCAGACGTGACACACCAATATGGTGTACAGAATACTGTCTTAGCAATAGGCTAGTTATGCCAATTGGCTTCGAGGTGCCCTGAGAGCATGGTCCCCAGACCCCACCCCTGCTACTATACCCTTGCAATACTGGGTTAAGATTTGAAGTTTTCAGTTTATGGTGAAGTCCAGTTAAGGTTATCTTCTTTCTACTGTGGGCTGCCACTGTTTTCACCCAACGAAATTTCTATCAACTACCTAAACTATGAGCAACCCTCTCCCTCCCTTCCTACCCTTTTAGTCATCAAAGAATCTTTTCTTCTGTACCTAAGTCTATTTTTAAGTCCTTATAGTAGGGATCTCATACAATATTTCTCTTTTTGCCACTGAGTGACTTCACTCAGCATAATGTCTTCCAATTGAAACCAGAGATGCTTCCTAAAATCATCACTGTTCTTTATCATTGCATGGTGACCCACTGAGTATATGTACCATAGTTTGTTTCTCCATTCATCTGTTGATGTGCATCTGCATTGGTTAAATCTTTTTGCTACTGTTGGACTATGCTGCAATAAACATTCCCATGCATGTATCTGTTCATATGACAGTCTTTGTTTCTATAGGATATATACCAAGCAGTGGGGTTACTGGATCAAATGGAATATCTATTTCTAGCTTTTTAAGGAAGCATCAAATTGCTTTTCAAAGATGTTGTACCATTTTGCAATCTCACAAGCAACATAGGACAGTTCTAATCTCTCCACAGTCTCTCCAGTGTTTGTTGTTTTGTGTTTTTTGGATCTTGGCCAACCTTGTTGGGGTTAGATGGTATCTCGTTGTAGTTTTGATTGGGCTTATCTAATAGTTCATGATCATGAGCATTTCCTCATGTGTCTTTTGGCTACTTGGATGTCCTCTTTGGTGAAGTGTCTGTTCATCTCTTTTGCCTACTGCTTTAATTGGGTTATTTACCTTAGTATCTTGTAGATTATGAAGATATCGGTCCAAAATGTAGTTGCCAAGTATTTCTTTTCCTAGCCTGTAGTTGGTCTTTTCACTCTTTTGATGAAGTCTTTGGATCAGCAAAAAGTGTTTGCGTCTTAACTGTTTCCATTTATGTATTTTCTCTTCTGTTGATAGCACTTACTTTGTCAGATTTTGAAGTCTGTCTAAGCTGTATGTTAAAATCTAAATTGTTGACCCTATTTTTTCTTGCATGATCTTTTATCATTTTAGGTCTGATATTTAAGTCTTTGATCCATTTTGAGTTAGTTTTGGTGTAAGGTGTGAGATAAGGGTCTAGTTTCAATTTTTTGCAGATAGATAACCAATTTTGTCAACATCATTTGTTAAAGAGATTGTTTACCTCAGTTTACAATCTTAGGGCCTTTGTCGAATAGCAACTGTTCACAAGAGGATGGTGGCATCTCTGGGGTCTCAATTCTGTTCCATTGGTCTGTATGTCTCTTTTTGTACCAGTACCAGGCCGTTTTGACTACTGTGGCAGTGTAATAGGTTCTTAGGTCCGGTAGTGTGAAACCTCCCACTGTGCTTCTCTTCTTCTTATCCGGGGTTTTCTCCCTTTCCAAACAAAGTTGGTGTTTGTTTCTCCATCTCACTAAAAAGAGATACTAGAATTTGTGTTGGTCTTGCATTCTATATATATATATATATATATATATATTTAGATTGCTTTGAGTGAAATAGACATTTTCAAAATGTTAAAGTCTTCTGAACTGTGAGTTGGATAGGTTTCTCCATTCATGTTAAGTTTCTGTCGGTTTCTTGCAGTAAGGTCTGAAAGTTCTCTCTATATAGGTCTCTTACTTCTCTAGTTAGATATATTCCTAGGTATTCTATGTTCTTGGGGTAGTAAATGATATTGATTTGGTGATTTCTTCTTTGATGATCTTTGTTGGTATAAAGGAATCCTGCTGATTTACTTATGTTTATCTCATATCCTGACAGTTTGCTGAACTCCTCTGTTCCTTTCAGTAGTTTACTGATGGATCCTTTAGGATTCTCTGCATATACAATCCTACCATCTGCAAACAGGGAGATTTTTACTTCCTCCTTGCTGATGTGAATGCTCTATATTTCTGTGTCTTGTCTAATTGCTTTGGCTAGAATCTCTAGTAGAATGCTGAATAGAAGTAGTGAAAGTGGGCATCCTTGTTGAGTTCCCATTCTCAAGAGGAATTCTTTCAGTCTCTCTTCATTCAGCATGGTGTAGGCTGTTAGCTTTCCATAGATGCCCCTAACTGCATTGAGGAATTTACCCTCTATTCCTATTTTGCTGAGAGTTGTTAGCATGAGTGAGTGTTGGACTTTGTCAAATGCCTTTTCTACATCTATTGACAAAATCAGGTGATTCTTATCCTTTGTGCCTTTTAAGTGGTTGATCACATTAACCGTTTTTCTGACACTGAACCAACTTGCATCCCTGGTATGAATCCAACTTGGTAATGATGAATTATTTTATTATTTAATACTGAATTCTATTAGCTAGGATTTTGCTGAAGATTTTTACATCCACGCTCCTGAGTGATACTGGTGTGTCATTTTTTTTTTCCTTTTTTTTTTTTTTGTGGGATCTCTCCCTGGCTTTGGTGTCAGGGTTATGCTGGCTTCATAGAATGAATTTGGGAGAACTCCATCCCCTTCTATGCTGTGAAATAGCCTAAGTAGTATTGAAGCTAAATCCTCTATAATAGTTTGGTAGAATTCTCTAGTAAAGCCACCTGGATCAGGACTTTTTTTGGTTGGTAGTTATTTAATTACTTTTTCAATCTCTTCTTTTGTGATAGTTTACTAAGTTGTTCTGCTTCTCCTTGTGATAATTTTGGTAGGTGATATGAATCTAGAAATTTGTCCATTTCCTGTAGGCTTTCAAATCTGTCAGAGTACAGTCTTTCCTAGTATTCTGTTATGATACTATTGATTTCGGTTGAGTCTGTTGTGACTTCTCCCATCTCATTTCTTACTCAGTTTGCTTCCTCGCCTGTTCTTCTTTTCTAAGTTCAGCCAATGGTTTATCACTTTTGGTGATCTCTTCAAAAAACCAGTTTTTATTTTGTTAATTACTTCAGTGGTTCATCTATCCTCCAGTTCATTTAGTACTGCTCTCATCTTTATTATCTGTTTTCTTCTGGTGCCTGAAAGGTTCCTCTGTTGCTCTCTTTCTACTTGTTCAAGCTGTAGGGTTAATTCTTTGGTTTGGGTTCCTTCTTCCTTCTGGATATGTGCATTTATAAACTGACCTCTGGGCACTGCTTTGGCTGTAACCCATAGGTTCTGGTAGGAAGTTTTTTCATTCTCATTTGAATCCATAAATTTCATTATTTCATCCTTGATTTCTTCTATAATCCATGGATTTTTGAGCAAAATGTTCAATTTCCATGAGTTCCAATTTCTATCTATTTTTTTTCTGCTACTAACTTTGACATTTATGGTTTTATGGTCTGAGAAGATGCTTTGCAATAATTCAATGGTTTGGATTTTGCTGAGATTTGCTTCACGTCCTAACACATGGTCTATTCTGGAAAATGTTCCATGTGCACTCGAGAAGAAAGTGTAGTTATCTGCAGCTGATGAGGTCTAGTTGGTTAATTGTAGCAATAAGATCTTCTGTATCTTTACTCAGCTTTTTCTAGGTTTGTCCATTATTGAAAGTGTTGAAGTCTCCAACCATTATTGTGGAATGCTCTATCTCATTTTTCAGTGTAGTTAGTGTTTGTTCGATGTATTTAGATGCTCTGGTATTGACCACATAAATATTTAATATTGTTATGTCCTGCATATGTACTGAAACTTTCAGCAAAAAAGTGACCATCATAGTCCACAATGGTGGATTTTACATTAAAGTCTATTTTATCTGAGATTAGTAATGCCACTCCTCCTCTTCTTTGTATGTTGTTGACTTGGTATATATTTTTCCATCTTTTAATTTTCAGTTTGTTCATATCTTTGAGTCTAAGGTGTGTTTCTGGTAAGCAACATATTGACAGATCATGTCTTTTGATCCAAGATATCACTGTCTCTGTATTGGAGCATTCAGTCCATTTACATTCAGTGTAATTACTGTCAGGTATGTGTTCAGTGATGTCATTCTGTAGCCTTTATTTTTGTGTTGTTGCTATTTTCTCTATTCCTCTTAATATTGTGTTCTAGGTCATTCTTCTTTATGGGTTTACTTTTCATCTTTCTCAGTACTGGTTTTGTGTTTGTTGAGACTCCTGTGTTATATTTCTTGTTTTGATATGTCACATTGTTATTTTGCTTTGCAGCTACCCTTATGATCCCCCTTAACAATCTAAGTTAAAACTAGACTTTCACGTCTGCATATCTTTTTAATTTCCTCTCCATCTGAAAGGGTTATAACTACTGTAATACATCCCTCTTTTTAGTGTGATGATGTTGTAATTTTTGTGATATGCTTACAGGTTTCTTTTTAATACTGTACTTTTGATTGGGCTTTGTGATGTCCCTAGCTGAGTAAGATTCTGGATGCTGTGTCCTGCATTTCATCCTTAAGTATACACTTAATGTTTCTGCTTTTCTAAGTAGAGTTTCTTTCAGTATTTTTTGTGAATTTGGTTTGGTTTATACAAAGTCTCTAAGCTTCTGTTTATCTACAAATATCTTAATTCCACCTTCATATTCGAGAGGCAATTTTGCCGGATATATACTTCCTGGTTGGAAGTTGTTCTTCTTTAAAGCTTTGAATGTATCATCCTACTGTCTTCTTGCCAACACTGTTTCTGCCAAGAAGTCAGATGAAAGCCTACAAGGCTTCCCTATAACTGTTAGCTTTACCTTATGGCTCACTGCTTTTAAGAGAATCTGTTTATCTTGCATTTTATTAAGTTTGATTCTAATATGTTTTGGTGTCTGTCTTCTGGGGCCTACTTTTCCTGGTGTTTGATATGCATCTTGGAAATCTATGTTCTCTTCTTTCACAATTTCAGGGAAGTTTTCTATCAGCAACTCTACAACAATACTCTGTATTTTCAGCTATCCATCCCTGTTCAGGAACTCCAATTATTCAGATTATTCCTTTTAATAGAGTCCCACCTGTTTCCTAATGCTTCTTCATTTTTCTTATCTCTTTTCTCTAACTTCTCCTCATAAATGCTGGTGTTGCTCTATCCTCAAGCTCAGTACCTCTGGATTCCATTTTCTCAGTTCTGCTCTTTTGGCTTTGAATTGAACTGTCTAATTCTGTGATTTTATTATAGACCTGCTGGATTTCAGATTGTTGATATTGCATTACTTCAAATAGCTTGCTTAATTTTTCATTTTGTTCTCCTACATTTTATTTAATCTCTATCAGGGTTCTATGTACAGTTTTTTGGTACTCAACCTCTGACAGTTTCAGAAAGGCTTCTTCACCTAAGAAGTTTTTTGATTCTTAATTTTAGGAGTTTTCCAGAGCCATGGTGGACTCTTTCTTTAAATGGTTAGCTATGGATTGCTGCAATCAACACCATCTGGAAGCTATTTGGTTTCTCTGGTGTCACCCTAACAGGAGCTGAGGCATAGTTCTGAAAGCGGAGATGGTCATTAGTTGCCTCTATGTACACTAATGACTGGCCCCAGGTGGACTCTTTGGGGTTTCAGGCTCTGACTTCTGGTTGGCAAAGACAGTGAACCACTGACGGGATCACTGGCGGGAGTGGGAGGCGGTAGCTGTCAGCCAAAGCTGTGATGTAGATCACTGAAGGGTAGAAGAGATGCTGCCGGGCCCCTCAGCATTCAGCACTCCAGGTGGTATTATTTTTAAAAGGTACTTTACTGCTAAGTGAGGAGCTGTCCAACACCTGCCAAAATCAGTCAGGCCCTCAGGTGTGGCAGGCCCCAACTTCTGGCTGACAATGAAAGCACCTCATAGGCCTTCCTCAGATGCTGTGACATGGTTCAAAGTAGGGAGGGGTTATAGCCTTGCTGCCATCCTCTGCCAGGCCCCACCCGTACCTCTAGGTACCACCATCCTAACACAGCTTTTCTGCTGGAGAAACACTTTCCAAATAAGGGCCGCTGCTCCATGTGAGAATTATGCACAGCTAATGCCTCTGGGTGGGTGACCCTGCCTCCCAGCTAACCAAGATGCCATCTCATCCGAGCTGCCCTGCATGCCGTGAAACAGTAGAATATATGGTACAGCTCAGAAATGAGAGGGTGGGGGGGCAGTGGTGCCCTGAGTCAGCAGCCAGGTTCTCAAAACATGACTATCCCAAACACAGTCTTTCTATTGAGGTATGTGCTGTTTACTTAAGTACTGCAGTTCAGCATGTAATCTGGCTCATTCCCAGCTCCCACCTCTTGGATAACAAAGAAGCTGTCAATATCTGCATTCCTCCCAAACAGTGTGTCAGCAGAAACAGGACTCAGCATGCCACTGGCTTGTGTTAGAGAGAGGTAGTTCCCCTGTTGGTGTTCAGTACTCCAATCCAACAACCCTGTGCCAGATTTTAAGGCTCCCCATATGTCCATGCTGCTCCATTCAATTATCATTCCAGGTCTTGGTTCTCAGAGGAACTTGAGATGTGTGTCTAGTCTGCCATCTTGGCCTTGCCCTCCAGGTATATTTTTCTTTAAAGAGCTTTTGGAATTCTTTTTTAATGAAGATCAATTACTTTCCAGCTCAGTCCTACATGTAATTCTGTGATTCTGGTCAATGTACTCCTGTATCGGCCCACTGTGTTTGGGTCCATGCTCTCCTCTTTCCTGGATCCCTTGTTTGTTTGGTTAGAATATAGCTTCAAACTGATTTTTTTAGGAATGGATATGACGGAAATAAACTTTAAGAGTCATTTGAAATTTGACAATTATTTCCTTATATCGTTGAAGGCTTGGCTCAGAATTCTAGCTTCAAAATCATTCCTCTGAGAAGTCTGACTATCTTACTTCATTGTCTGCTATCATCTAGCTATCCAGTTTTGTTGATGTTAAATCTCATTTCAATCTTTTTTTTCTGTGTCCCTATTAAGCAGCCTGTTTCTTTTCTCTGAAACTTTAAAACTTTTACCCTTGTTCTGACACTGCAGAAAGTGTGTTTGTATGGAGAGTGTTTAATTATTCAATCTGCTTGGAATTCAGTGGATTTTTTTATATATGAAGAGTTAGCTTCACTGTTTACTTAAATCTGAGGAGTTTTCTTCTATTATTTCTTTAAAAATTACTTCTCTTTCATTTTCTCAGGTCTTTCTCCTAAAATACTCATTATTCTGGAATTGAGCTTCCTGAAGTAAAGCTCTAGCATGCTTAAGTTTTATTACATTTTCAATCTCTGTACTTGTTTTTTCCTGTCAAGGGAGATAACATCAACCATGTGTTTCACCTGAGAATTAATTCTAACTGTATTAAGCAGGGTTTTTGTTTAAGTTCAACAATAATATTTTTATTTTCTAAGAACTCTGTTTTAACTTCAAATTCTTTTGGGGGGCTTGGAGGTGTAAATAAGTAAGTAGGGTTCAATTCTCATATCATTTTCTGAAAATCCTCTGAGAATATGAATTACAGTTTGCGTTTTTGTTTGTTTATATTCTCTTCTGTCTTCTTGTCTCCATTTCCTCATGAAAACAGTATCCTGCTTACTGTTTCTTTCATGCTTGGTCTTTTGCAAATTTTTTTATATCTGTTATATTAGTCTGACCATTCATATTCAACAATAAAGAACTAGTTTGAATACTCTAGCTAATAAGGATGCAGTTTCCTATAATATGGTAAATGTAGGCTACTTCCTTGCTAGGGTTCTCCCTGCCTGTAACATCTCATGGCTTTGCAACAGGCAGGGGATTTTATAGATTAGAAGGTTTCACTCTGGGGTACATATAGTATAAGCCAACCCAAATTGGCAGAATGAGGAAATCTTTATTCTTGTAAAGCAAAATAATCAAACCTATCATCCTGGAGTCGATTCCAACTTATAGCAACTCTACAGGACAGACTAGAACTGCCCCACAGAGTTTCCAAGGAGCACCTAGTGGATTCAAACTGCAGTTTTTGGTCAGCAGCTGTAGCTTTTAACCAATATACCATCAGGGTTTCCAAAGTAATCTTTGCAGTTCTAACTCCCTCAAATCTTTGCATGTGCTTATAGTCAATGAAGAACCCAGGCAGACTCCACATGTCATAGTAGAACCAATAATGTATGCACACCTTTTCTGAGTTATAGTTTCCTCTGCTCTGTTCTATCTTTGTAGTTTCTAGATATTTGTAGAAATTCACCACCCACTAGTGATCATCTTCTATTGATACCTCTAATATGATGATACTCCTAATGGTAATGCTGAACATTCCATCTGGGGTATATATTATAGAAAGGAAAACGGATGACAAAGCAAAGGAGAAAATTGAAAATTAGGACCTAAGGGAATATTATGAAACATAAATTCTAAGGAAGTTTATTACAACAGGACTATGAACTTCAAAGGGAAAAAAAGAACATAATGACACAGATAATTCAGAGATGCCTAAACAAAATCAGCTGATCAGAAAAAAGAAATTATAAATCCTGTTTTACTCAGAACTAAAGAAGGAAAGGAAGAATGGCCAAATTGAAGAAAGGAAAGGATGACAGAAGGAGGAGAGAGAGAAAAGCTAATTTTAGGTTAAGAACATACCTCCTGAATGATGTGTAGTGTGAGTAACTCCACTCGTAACACTAGACTGGTCTTTCATTACAGCAGGGGCAGCACTGTTACCTTCTTGATACCATATATTGCCATACAGTGTTCTAAAAATCGTTGTTATATCTTCCTGACTGAGAATGAACTATTAAAAAATAAGATTTAGTTTAGCATTGGTTCATATAGTTAAGAATTCCCATATGAGAAAAATGAAAAGCTGTTTCATTTCTACCCTCTACAAAACAATTTTTGTATTAAACATTTCTATTACCTATTCAGCTTTCCATGAGTCAAACCCAACTAGACGGCAGTGTTTTTTTTCCATTCAGCTTTCTAAATGACCTTTTTGTACTTTGTGATTTATGCCAATCTCTAACTGCATGAGAAATTTCTACTAACTATTCAGTTTTCTAAATGACCAGGTAATCTTTAGAACCAGTATATTATGCCAACACTGGCAAAGCTACCAATAATCAACTTTTTTGTTATGAATATTTCAATTAATCTAGTAATTTCAAACCTTTAAAAGAAAACCTGATCTTAACTTATCTCATTATTTTATATTTTCTTGGATAGTAATAACCCCGATTTACAAATATGTTGTTATTGACAGCTACCATTTTATCAGCTCCTGACTCATGATGATCCCAAACCAAGCCCACAGCTGTGGCATCAATTCTGACTCATAGCAATCTTACTGTGCAGAGTAGAACTGCCCCATACAGTTTCCAAGGGGCACCTGGTAGCTTCGAACTGCTGACCATTGGGTTAGCAGATTTAGTACTTAACCCACTGTGTTACCAGGATTTCCCACGCAGTCCAAACTAATACATTATACTTGTATAATGATAAACAGTTCACAAGTTTTATATGTATAATTTTATCTGAACCTTGCAAAAGCCCTGACCATAAACAACACTGATTTTATATAATAAAAAGCTGATGCTTAAAAGGTTAAGTAACATGGTTAAATCCACACACAAAAAACTCAAAGACCACACTCTATACTTAGCATATTATTAATTTAGTCTAAAGTTAACAGCATAAGTTCTGTCATGACAGTAGTCACATCAAAAAAGACCTGAGTTTTATACCTATATGCTTAATATTCACAGACAGTTTTCTGAAGTCACTTTAGGAACATTCTTTAGTCAAAAAAAAAAAAAAAAGCTTTTTAATTTACTTGTATTTCTAGTTGTCAACAGGCCTTTACGGATCCTTTCAATCTGACAAAATTTAAGCGTTTTAATCGTATCAGGCTTCCCTTGAGTGCATTTTAAAGGTGATAGTCTCATGCTTTAAGATGAAATTTATATGTATCTTCTCTATGTTACTTAAGTTTTGCAGGCTTGTATCCTGTTGTCTTACCAGTATTGAGAGACTTTAATTACTTATTTTAAGGCGATATTTTACATCTGCAGCCCTGTAAACTGAGGTATCCCTATTATCTTATACACTAGAACCTAAAATTTACAGTTGATGGTCTCATATTTTGATTTACCTAGCAGTATTAAATTTCTAAATGATTGTTTTCTCTGAGTACAATTTTTATAGGCAGAAATAGAAAGGGAAACTGGAAGTGCTGTGTGGTGAAGAGGACTTGTTCAGTGTAGGTTTCCTAAAAAACTTCCCAGAGTATACTTTGTCTTCATTCAATAAAGCATGTGACATAGTCTGACTCCAAAGTCTCCACCACATATTGGTGGGTGGTGTCTGTGATCTCAAAAGCTAGCAAGCTGCCATCTGAGGGGCATCAAACAGTTCCACCTCAGCAGGAACAGATGACCACCAAGGACAAAAACAACATGGAGGAAAGAGAATCCAGAAGACAGAAAAACCCACGTGAACCGGTGATTACATCAACACGTGACCAGAAGAACTAGATGGTGCCTGGCCACTTCCAGTGACCAGGGGGCTCGCAAAGTTGAGATCTCACGGCAACATGAGAACAAAAAGGATGCACCCTGAGAACTCCACTAAACTGGACCACAATTGATGGTCCAAAGGCCTGGGGGTTCCCCTGGGAGCATGGCCCCTAGACCTGATGCTGCTCCTGTTCATAAATCATTACTGAGGTCAACTTCTCAGACAGGAATGGACTGGACTCAGTGACACACAGTGACCATATCACATGTGCACTTTATGGTTTTATGCATCTATAGGATGTCACTCTACTAGCTTTGTACTAGAGGGGAATGGAGAGGGTGAAGAGGGGACAGGATATTGTTAAGATGGTATGACATGTATAGAAAAGAAAGGAGTGTGTTGTCACTGGACAAGGAGAACAGCAGAAGCTGCACATTGGCGGGCATGTAAATTTAAGCTGGATTGTACACTTCCACTCAATTACAATAAATAAGTCGCTTTGTGTAGTAAATATTTAAAATTTGAACCCAAACTGGATTCATGATTTCTCAAACTTAAAAATCTACTTCTCTCTAGGTCTTTTGAATCTCAGTGAATGACAGCATTCACATAGCCACTCAACACAGTCATCACTGTTTCATTTCTTTACCTCCCAATCCAGCCATGTATCTTATGTTTCCAAATTATATTCCTTCTTCTCTTAGCCATGATTCTACTCTAAGCTACTACTTTCTCTCATGTGAACTAATAAAATGTCTTTATAAATGGTCTTGCTTTCACCTTTGGTCCCCAGTTCTGTCTAAGCTTCAAATAAAAGCAATGTGATTGTCTTAAAATATGAACTAGTAAATCTTCACTAAAAACCTTCAGTGTTTTCCCATCAGCCTCAAACAGGGCTTCCCAGTGGACCTAAAATAAAACCCAAATGTGATATAACCATCACCTGCAAGATCCTGGGTGACCTACTTTTTGTCCTCTACTGTCTTCTGAAGATAATCTCTCTTGGTCTCCTTCGAATCCCACTAAGCTCTTTTCTACTTCAGAACTTCTGCACATTCTGCCAAGGATTTTCCTCTGAACAAATCCATGACTCTTTCTCATTCTCTTAGGTCTCAGATTAAACATCAATTACTTAAGTTTCTAGGAGTTTCTGGGTGATACAAATGGTTAATATGCTTGACTGATTGCTGAAAAGCTGGAGGTTCAAGTTCACCCACAGTTGTCTTGGCACAATGCCTACCAATCTACTTCCAAAAAGTCAACTATTGAAAACCCTATGGAACACAATTCTACTTGGACACACATGTGGCTACTCTGAGTCAGAGCTAACTAGATGGCAACCAATTTTTACTCAGTTTCTAAGTGATTAATGTATACTGATTTGCCACCTTACCTGCATATTACAGTATCCTATATGTCTCCTCCACAGACTTTACCACATTTTATAGCTACTTTAATTATTGCCTGCTTCTTTCTTTACTATCTACCAGGCCACCTAACCACTCACCACTAAAGCTGGAATTAAGACTAGTAAGCCCCATTAAGCAAGAGACTATATCATAGTTTCTTTGCCATTACAGCTCCAATATCTAGCACAGGGCTTAGCACATAGTAGGCATTCAAATATTTGTTGAAGTGACATTGAATTCTAGATTAACAGAGCTGCTATTTCCAATTCTGAACAAGATGATTAATTTACAACAGCTTCTCCCCAAATGTCTTATATCCTCATGCAATATTTTCAACAACAGAAATCAATAACTATCCAAAAAAATTACCTCCATGGGCTTAAGCTGAGCATTTACATTAAAAGCAGGAACCTCCTGGTACCACTCCCAAGACAAATTTCGCTCAATAACCACCTCAAGATTTAATGGCAGTAGTATATCCAGCACTTCCTGGTATGAATCATTAATATATCGAGACCTATAATCATAAATAAAATTGTTTTAAATTGTTCATATACTCTCAGATAGTAAAAACTTATTTAAAAAGATCTGTTTAGTTTTTATACACAAACAGGAAAAATCAACACAGGTGTGTGTGTGTGTTAAATAAAAGAAATTCAACATAGCAGGCTTTTCATGTTATAATGAGAAATGTTCTGTCCCACTAAAAACCTAGGTGACTTTTTCTTAGTTGAAGTGTCCCATTTCATAGAGAAATAAACTTCTACAATAGAATTAGCAATGTGTTAAAAACTTGCAAAAATATATAATTTAGACAACAAATTCTTAAAATAAAAATTACATATGATCTATAAACAAGCACTATATAAGATCTTATCATACAAACATTTTTAATTTACTGATTTACATATGGGGCAAAAGAAGACACACCCCTACTTTTAAAAAAACATAAATTTGTATCTTAGAAATTTCCATTTCTGTGGATCAAAACGAGTATGGATTAATTTCACATCAAATTAAACTGAATATAATGAAGTGAATCTAGAAACTAGTAACAGAAAAAAAGAAAAATACCTATAAAACACAGACACAGACTTTAAAGAATACTACTAAACTATCAATGAGCCAAAGAAAAAATTAAAAGAGATATCACAAATTTCTTAGAGTCAAATCAAAATGAAAGCAAACAATATCAAAATTTATGGGATGAAGCAAAGGTAATACTCAGAGGGAGAAGTACAGCAATAACTGCCTACACGAAAAAAGATCAAACTAAGCCCAAACTTAACAGGAGAAAAACAAAACAAAGTTCAGCAGAAATTAATAAAATAGAAAACAGAAAAACAACGAAATCAACAAAATTACTAGTTCGTTCTTTGAAATAAAATTAAGAAACCTTCAGAAGGACTGACAAAGATGCAAATAACCAAAATAACTAACAGAAAGAAGACATTACAACTGACTCTAGAGAAATGAAGAGAATTATGAGAGTATTATGAACAACTGTATAGAAAACACTCAGATGAAACAGAAGAATTCTTAGAAGTACATAACCTACACAAAGTAACTCAAAAGGAAACAAAGTTTTAATAGACCCACAGCAAATGACGCCACTGAATTAGTGATCAAAAACTGAAGGTTTTTGATCTCCACAAAAAAAAAAAAAAAAAAAAAGGCAAAAAAATGTCCTGGACCAGATGGTTTCACTGGGAAATTGACAATTGACAACAATCCAGTCTAAGCTCTTCTAAAAGAGACAGAAGGCAGGAACACTCCCTTATGCATTTCTATAAAGCAAACACAGCCCTGATACCATAACCCAACATAGATACTACAAGAAAAAAAATACAAGTATAGGCCAATATTCCTTATGAATACAGATATAAAAAACCTCAAAAAAATGCTAGCCAACAGAATCTAACAATATATTAAGAGTCATACACCATGACCAAGTGGGATTTATTGTTAAGAATGTATGCATGGTTTGCTATTAGAAAATCAATCAACATATCACCATCAGTAGAACAAAGAAAAGGATTCACATGGTCATCTCCATGAATGCAGAAAAAGCATTTGATAAAATCTGACACTCTTTCTTGATGAAAACCCTAAAGAAGATTGGAATAGAAGGAAAATGCCTCAGTATGATTCAGGAGATACATAAAAAGCCAACTATCACCACTATACTTAATGGAGAAACACTAAGAGCTTTCCTCTTGATATCAGGGACAAGACACGGGTACCCCTTCTTTACACTTCCATTCAATATTGCATGACAAGTCTTAGCCAGAGTAGTAAGAAAAAGAAATGAAGTTACCGAAGTTGGAAAAAATGTAAAATTATCTCCATTCATGGATGACACAATCCTGCACAAAGAATAACTGAAAGAGCCTGAAAGAAAGCTCTCAGAGCTAATAGAGGAACTGAGTAACACTGCAGAGTACAAGGTCAACAAAGAAAAAATCAGTTGGGTTTCGATACATCAACAATATCTGAAAGGGAAACTGGGGAAAAGTTTCTGACATTATTGCCTACAGAATACTGAGTTTTGGTTTCCAGTTATGGAAAAACCACACTGATTACGGGTAGAGTTGTAGAGCCAATTAATGCAATTGTGGTAAGTTGTACACTTGTAAAAAGTTGAAATGGCAAAAAGTTCTGATAGATACACTTATTTACAACAGTGACCTAAATAAATAAAGAGTGTTTGCTGAAGCTGATTATGTACAATGAAACACCTCACAGTATTTGCTTCCTTGGTTTGGAGGTATAGGATCATGGTTTCATGGGACATCCCACTTAAGTGGCCTAATAATTATTTAGCGTTTCTTTTCTATCTTCTAGTTCCTTACATAGTGCCTAGGATCTGAAAAGCTCCCAAGCCACCAGCTAAGGCACAACAATTGGTCTTTATTCATCTGGAACAGAGGAAGGACAGTCAGGAAGGGGAGGATAGAACAAAATGTGTTGTTAACTGTCTCCATGAACAGCTGCTTCCTTTGTCATGACACTGGAAGAACTGGATGACGCCAGCTACCATTACTGAATGTTTTGATCAAAGATTCTATAGCATCCTGAGCAAAAGGGTGGAAATGCAGAACAGAATTTCAAGTTTTCACAGACTCTTGACTTTCTGGAGCCATGGAGGTCGGATAAACCCTGAAACTAGTAGCCTCAGATAATCCTCAGATTTTAACACAAAAATATTCCCTGAGGTCTGATCTTAGTAAGGCTGTTACAGTGCCATCCTAATCCTCTTTTAACATAAAATTACAATAACAAAGCGGAGGACAACCACACAATAATGGGAAGCATGGCCTAAACAAGTTGATACACATTTTTGCGGGGACACAATTCAATCCATGACAGGCTCTTTTAAGATCAATATGGGATCAAACTGATAATAGCAACTAGAAAGATTAGATAGAACTTTTAAGGGATCAGGGAGTTCATGTTACTAGAGGAAGGAACAATTTGAAAAGAAGGTGAGAATGGTTGTACAATTTGAAGAATATAATCAATGTCATTAAATTGTTATGTGCAGAAATTTGATCTGTTTTGCTATGTATATTTTCAATAAAAAATAAATTATTTTAAAAATTTTTTAAAGTTAAACACAGAGTTACCATATGATTCTCTAACTGTACTCCTAAGTCTATACTCAAATGAATTAACCACACAAAATTTGGTACACAAATGTTCACTGTAGCATTATTCATAACAGCCCCAAGGTGGAAACAACCTACATGTCAATTAACTGATGAATGGGTAAATATAATGTGCTAGACCCATACAATGGAATATTATTTAGTAATAAAAAAGAAATGAAGTACTGATACATGCTGTAACATGAAAGAACTTTGGAAACATTTACACTAAGTAACAGAAGCCAGTTGCTAATGACCACACATGGTATGGGTATATATGAGATATTCAGAATAAACAGGAAATAAAATAGTGGCTTCGAGAGGCTGCGGGAATGGGGTAAAGGAGAGTGGTTGCGAACGAGCATAGAATTTTCTTTTTGAATTGATGAAAATGTTCTAGAATTACAGGTGATAGCTGTACAACTTTGCAGATATACTGAATAACACTATATGGTATACTTGGAATGAGTGACTTTTATGGTATGTGAATTCTATCTTAATGAAACTGTCGAAAAAAACCAATAGAAATGAAAGAAAAAACAGATGTAGCCACAATTACTGTCAGAGATCTCAAGACCTCTCTTTTAGTAACAAATACAGCAGGTGGAAAAATAACAAAGGCTATTTCAGACCAACTCGCCTTGTCTGACAGCCATAGGACACTCTTCTACACAAGAGCAGAACAGTCTTTGAGCACACACAGAACGGTCATCAAAGGCAGACCATATTATGAGCCATAAAGCAAGTCTCTATAAATTCAAAAGGATTCAAGGCAAAAAAGGTATCTTTTAGTACCATAATAGAATTTAGTTACAATTAGTAAGAGATCACTATAAAATGCTCCCAATGTTGGAAGAATTCTAAACACACTTTGATTTATGGATAAAAAGAAAAATAATCAAAAGAGAAACCAGAAAGCATTTTAAACTGAATGAAAATGAAAAAAGTATGTATCAGAATCTGCCACTAAAACAATATTTACAGGGAAATTTACAACATTAAATACCTGTACTAGAAGAGGTGTTACACCTCAACTATTACACAAAAGCTTAGAAAAAAGGCAAAACTAAATCCAAAGTAAGCAGAAGGAATTACTAAAGACCTAAGCTAAAAGCAATAAAAGAGAAAACATAAAAACAATGGATAAACAATAAAACAACAAGCTGGTTCTTTAAGGTCAGTAGAATTGGAAATGGTCAGTAAAGAGTCATAAATTACAAATACCAAGAGTGAAGCAGGCAACACCAGAAGTATTAATGAAAAAGAAAAAATTATGCTTTTATGTAATTCAATTGCACTAGTAAGATACTGACAAATTCCTTGGGGGGGTGGGAAAGGAATAACCAAGACAACACAGACAAAACCAGTAATGTGAATAATGCTAAACCTACTAAAGAAACAGAAAGCATAGTTCAGAAACTTTTTATAGGAAAACTCCAGGCACAAATAGCTTCCCTAAAACCAAACCAAACCTAGTGCTGTTGAATTGATTCCAACTCACAGAGACCCTACAGTGCACCAAATATTTAAAGAAGAATAATATTCTATATAAACTGTCACAAGTGCATTCATATTAAAATTTATCAAATTACACACTTTAAATATATGCAATTATTGTCAATTACAACTCAGTAAAGCTGCTTTAAATATATTCTACTGACTGGGAACAAGTTTTGTCATTGTTTACTAATGAAAGGATCAATACATAAGCAGGATCTAAAAATATTATTTATGCACCCAATATGCAAGCATCTAAACACACTGAACAAATACTGACAACAATGAAAAATAAAATAGATCACTCCACATAATGGTTGTAACGGACAGATCATCGAGAAAAAAGTTCAGTAAAGATACAGATGATCTTAATGTGACAATTAACCAACTAGACCTCGTTGACATATACAGAACTGTTCACCCCTAAACAGATAAGTATACCTTGTTCTCTACTGCACATGGAATATTTTCCAGAATAGATCATGTGTTAGGACATAAAGCAAGTCTCAGCAAATTCAAGCCACTGATTTATTGCAAAGCATCTTCTGGGACCAGAAAACCATAAAAGTTTAAATCAACAGCAGAAAAAATATAGGTAGAAATTTGAACTCACAGCAACTGAACAATACTGTGCTCAAAAATCCATGGGTTATAGAAGAAATCAGAGACAAAATAAACAAATTTAAGGAATCAAATGAGAATGAAAACACATACTACCAGAACTTACAGGATACAGTACTCAGACGTCAACTTATCTCTATAAACGCAAACCTCCAGAATGAAGAAAGGACCCAAACCACAGAATTAACCCTACAGCTTGAACAAGTACAAAGAGAGCAACATAGGAACCCCTCAGGCACCAGAAGAAACAGATAGTAAAAATTAGAGCAGAACTAAATGAATTAGAGAACAGAAGGAACATTGAAAAAATTAACAAAACCAAAAACTGGTTTTTTTGAAAAGATCAACAACATTGATAAACCATTGGCTAAACTTACAAAAAGAAACTGGAGAGGAAACAAATAACCCAAATAAGAAATGAAATGGGAGATGGTACAAGAGACCCAACTGAAATCAAAAGTATCGTAACAGAATATCATGAAAGACTCTACTCTAAAAGACTTGAAAACCTAGAGCAAAAGGGTAAAGTTTTAGACTCGTATCACCTACGAAAATTATTACAAGGAGAAGCAGAACAACTTAACAAACCCATCACAACGGTAGAGACTTAAAAAAAAGTAATTTAAAAACTAACAACTAAAAAAAGTCCTCGCCCAGATGGCTTTGCCAGAGAACTCTACCAAACTTTCAAAGAGACGTTAACTCCAATATTACTGAGGCTATCTGACAGCATAGAAAGGGATGAAATACTCCCAAATTCATTCTAGGAAGCCAGCATAACCCTGACACCAAAGCCATGGAGAGATCCCACAAAAAAAGAAAATTATAGACCAATATCACTCATGAATCTAGATGCAAAAATCTTCAACAAAATTCCAGCTAATAGAATTAAACAACACATCAAAAAAACGATTCATTGTGACCAAGCTGGGTTTACACCCAGGATGCAAGCCTGGCTCAACATCAGGAAAACATTAATGTGATCAACCACATAAATAACAAAAAAGGTAAGAATCACCTGATTTTGGCAATGATGCAGAAAAAGGCATTTGAGGAAGTCCAACACCCATTCATGCTAAAAATTCTCAGCAAAATAGGAATAGAGAGGAAACTCCTCAATGCAATTAGGGGCACTTATGCAAAGCCAACCACCTACAACATCCTGAATGGAAATGGAAAGAATTCCCCTTGAGAACAGGAACTAGACAAGGATGCCCACTCTCACCACCTCTATTCAACGTTCTACTAGAGGTTCTAGTCAGAGCAATTAGACAAGACAAAGAAATAAAGACATCCACATCCTTAAAGATGAATTAAGAATCTCCCTATTTGCATACAGTATGATTATATATACAGGGAATCCTAAAGAATTCATAGGCAAACTACTGGAACTAATATAAAAGTTCAGCAAAGTTTCAGGATATAAGATAAACATAAGTAAATCAGCAGGATTTGTTTATACCAACAAAGAGATCATCAAAGAAGAAATCACCAAATCAATACCACTTGCTATACCCCCAAGAACATAAAATACCTAGGAATAAATCTATCTAGAAAAATACGAGACCTATATAGAGAGAACTAAAAGACTTTGCTACAAGAAACCAAAAGAGACTTACATAAGTGGAGAAACATACCCTGCTCATAGATCAGAAGACTTAACATTTTGAAAATGTCTATTTCACTCCAAGCAATCTACATCTATATATATACAACACATTTCCAACACAAACTCCAGTGTCTTTTTTTAATGAGGTAGAGAAATAAATCACCAGCTTTGTTTGGAAAGGGAAGAAACTCCAGATAAGTATAACACTACAGAAGAAGAGGAACACAGTGTGAGGTTTCACACTACCAGTCTTTAGAACCTATTACACTGCCACAGTAGTCAAAACAGCCTGGTACTGGTACAAAAAGAGACAGACAGACCAATGGTACAGAGTTGAGACCCCAGAGATGCCACCATCCTCTTACAAACAGTTGATACTCGACAGAGGCCCTAAGATTGTAAACTGAGGTAAAAACGATCTCATTAACAAATGGTGTTGGGAAAACTGGATATCCATCTGCAGAAAACTGAAATGACTCATATCTCACACTTTATACAAAAACTAACCCCAAATCGATCAAGATCTAAATATCAAACCTAAAATGATAAAGATCATACAAAAATAATAGGGTCAACAAGGGAAGTTCTAATACATAGCTTAGCCAGACTTCCAAAACTGACAAAGCACAATCAACAGAAGAGAAAATAGTTAACTGGGAACTACTAAGAATCACTTTTGCTCACCCAAAGACTTTTATCAAAAGAGTTAAATGACCACCTACAGAATAGGAAAACTATTTGGCAACTACATGTTGGACCAATATCTGATCTCTATAACCTACAAATTCATAACCGAGTTTCAACTGGAAGACATTATGCTGAGTGAAATTAGTCAGCGACAAAGAGACAAATATTATATAAGACTCCTGCTATAAGGACTTAAAAACAGACTTGTGTACAGAAGAAAAGACTCTTTGATGGTTATAAGGGTAGGAAAGGAGGGAGAGGGCTGGTAATAAATTACATAGTTGATAGAAGTTTGGTTAGGTGAAAGCAGTGACAGCACACAGTACAAAACTTGACTGGACTTCACCATAAACTGAAAGCTCTTCTAATCTCAACCTAATATTGCAGTGATAGAGTAGCAGGGGTGGGGTCCGAGAACAATGCTCTTGGGGGACATCGGGGTCAATCAGCAGCCTATTGCTAAGACAGTCTTCCGAACCCTTATTGGTGAGTGGCACATGGGATCTTAAAAGCTAGCAAATGTTACCAAATGGTCCCAACTCTTCCAGATAATCACTGAGAACAACAAAGACACAAGGAAAAAAGAGCTCAGGACACAAAAGGACCTTTGTGAATGGAAGACGGTATTAACCTGTAGCCAGAAGAACCAGATAGTGCCTAGCCACCCCCAAGATAGCCATGACAGGGCACACAATGTTCAGTCCCTGTGGCAACACGAGAAAAAGAGGAGTGCAGCTCAAGAACTCTAGTAAAAGACCACAGTTGACGGTCCAACGGTCTGGGGGGTCCCCTGGGAGCATGGCCTCTAGACCTGCTGCTACGCCAGACCAGAAAATACCACTGAGGTCAATTCTACAGACAAAAATGGCCTGGACTCGGGGACACAATGGGACCACATGGTGCGTGTACTTTATGATTCTATTCATTTATAAGATGCTGTCCTACTGGTGTCTAACTAGATGGGAGAGAAGAGGATGGAGAGGAGGGGACAGGAGCTTGTTACGAGGATATGACAAGTATAGAATGAAAAGGAAGAGTGTGCTGTCATTGGGCAAAGGGAGCAAAATGAGCTGCAGACAGGTGGGCCTGCCAAATTAATTTAGATTGTATACTTTCACTTATCTACAATAAAAAAAATGTAAAAAAAAAAAACTATTCTGTTGTTCTACTGATTGGAAGGAAGGGCAGGACAGCAAGATAGACTAGCCAGAGGCCTCTCAAAGATAGAGACTGGGAGTTAGTAAGTGAAACATGAACAAAAATAAATTTTGACAGACAAAAGAATGAGATCAAAGAAAAATGTCAGAAGGAAAGAAGAGCACAAATGAGAGGCATACAAAAAAAAAAAGGATCCACGTTGGTGAGGAACAAGGCACTAAATCCACAACAGGTATTTAGAAATAGAACTGAAACATAGAACACACGTTATCAAAACTCTGGAAAAACTAGGAGCCCTCAACATCAAAAGTAAAGTTGAGGAATCTTACCGAGGGGTAGGGTGAAGAAAAGGTGTTTCAGAGGCAGGAGGAGGTGGGACCTGACCCAGCAGCAATAGCACGCTGCAGGCCAGATCCGCTGGTTCAGATGCTGTTGGGCAAAGACTAATGCTGGGGCCATGTTTTCCATAATGGGACAGGGAAAGAGCAAGATGTGCAGAGTCTACTCATGCCTCCAAAATCAGTGAAAAGTGGTGTGCAATCTCAAAAACACAAGTACCTGCCTCTACTCTACTGTGTGGACCAAAAAACATTCCTTTGGGAAAAACCTCTCTCCCATTTACCTGCCCCTTCTCCTTCTGCATGTGCCCCAACCAGCTTCAGCCACTGACACATCCCCTCAACTAGAGGTAGGACCATTTATGCATCCTAAGTCATTCTCTCAGTCTTAGAAAGGGAATGAATCAATAAACAGGAAAAAATAATCCGCTGTGTCCCCTAAGCCAGGAGTGCAGGGCAGAAACAGCTCTTTAGCATAAGTGGCTTGTGGGGGACTATGATTTCAGTGGACATCTCTTTTTTTTTTTAATAAAAAGAAAGTTTCTTAAAATGTTCTTCATCTCATTTTGGTGAGTGGTATCTGGGATCTTAAAAGCTAGAAAATAGCCATCTAAGGTGTATTAATTGGTCCCAGACCACCTGGAGCAAAGGAAAATGAAGAATAGCAAAGACATAAGGAAAATATGAGTCCAAGAAACAGAAAAAAAAAAAATCCCCAAACCAAACCTTCTGCCGCCAAGCCTATTCTGACTCATAGCAACCCTATGAACAGAGGAGAACTGCCCCACAGAGTTTCCACGGCATGCCTGATGGAGTCCAACTGCTGACCTTCTGGTTAACAGTCATAGCTCTTAACCCTTAAGCCACCAGGGTCACATAAACCAGAGACTCCATTAGCCTAAGATCAAAAGAACTGCATGGTGCCTGGCTACCACCAATCATTGCTCTGACAAGGAACACACTCTGACAAGGAACACACACTTAGTCCCTAATGAAGTGGGAGAAGAGTGGGGATAACAACTCAAATTCACATAAAAAGATCACACCTGATGGTATGACAGAGACTGGAGAGAATCCAGAAGATGTGGCCCCAGCATTCAGAACTAAAATCATTCCCAAAGCCAACTCTTTAGTCAAAGATTAGACTGACTTGTAAGACAGAAAATGACACTGGTAAAGAGTATGATTCTTGGCTTGGGTAGATACAGGAGACTAACTGGGCAGCTCCTGACCAGAGGCACGATGAGAAGGCAGAAAGGGACAGGAGCTGGTTGAAGGAATGAGTACAGGAAATACAGGGTCGAGGGGAGGAGTGTGCTGTCACACTATAGCGAGATTAACTACAGTCACACAGAAACAGGTGGGGTTTTTTTTCTGTTTTTTTTTTTTTTTTTTTTTAATGAGAAACTGGTGTGAATTGCAAATTTCCACTTAAAACACAATAGAAAAAGAAAAAGCTGATGTGTCAGTTCAAGTGATAGTGTGCTTACAAAGCCAATAATTATATAATTAGAAGTTTTCCTGTATCTTCCACACTGATAATTACAAGGAACTACAAAATTCCCTATTTCTTACAATTTACAAAGAACTACAAAAAAGCAAAAGAAATTTTCTTAAATAATAAGTTTTATAGTTTACCCTATGACCTAAAGAGCAATTTTCAAATGTTTTCTAGATTATTTTAAAACCAGAAGCCTATAATTGATTTGCCAAAAAAATACCTGATGAACACTCAAAAAAATTAGTGTAGTGATGCTAAAATAAAATTCCACTTATTAAACAGAAGAATCAAGCTACCAAGGCCTTTTAAAGCACATAAGTTAGAAAATGATTGCAATTCTACATAGATACACTTGGGAAAAGCTTACCTGTATAATCGCATTTCACTCAGCTTTACAGTTATCAAATCAGTAACAGGTGGGGGATTGCTTTGACTCTCTGTAATAATATGGAACGTGTTTGTCATTGTAATCAGTCCAAAATCAGCCACAAAAACATTTTCAGAAACTGGAGACTGTGGGATGACCACAACTGGAGCTTTGATGTTAACATCCAGGGCCATTCGGTAACTCCTCCTGGCCAGCTCCTTCACACCAGTAGCTGCCATGCCTGCCGCCTGAACAGTTGCCTCAGTCAAGGCCTGTTTGGCTGCTTGAAAATTGTCTATAAAAGCCTAAAAAAGATAAAGAATTAAAAAAATATATTCTCAAGTTACTACTAGTAAGACTTATTAAATGTACACTGATGTTTGTGATCTTATATCCATAAGAAAATTTAATTTGGTACAACTAAGCATTATTTACTTAAAGCCTGACTGTCCAATAACCCTAATTGCTGCTAAACTTTGGAACCCACAGACAGACTAATACAATAGACTAATGAAACAAAGCATAACAGGTATGTCAAATGCTCCATCTGTATGTTTCACCCTTAGTATTTTACTTTGCCTAATGTAATGACTAAGTAATCATAGATCTCTATACAACTTCAAAGGACAGAGAGCCTAGGCTCAAAGAGTAAAAGATAATAATAATAATAAATAAATACATATAAAATAATCTTTTTTAGAACTCTAAATCAAGTTTTCTAATTTCTGAATTCCTGGGGGCAAAAAAAAAAAACCCAATAAAAATGAAAACTGCTCCCATGACATAAATGCAATTATGTAGACTTACACTTAATTTTCATTTTCTAGGAAAAAAATAAAATTTTATTTTCAGTTAACTTCTGAGTGTAAGGCTATCACAACAGGGCTCAATGACATAGTATTTATATGCTATAAGAAGAAATCAGGTAACGAATACCTGTTCGTCTTTACTAGTAAGTATACAAAGAGATTTTTGTGGTTATACAAAAAAATACACAGTAGCCTCAATTAAAAAGATGATTAACTGCAGCAATTCTATTTATTTAAAATCAACTTTAAAAACCATGAAACAACAGAAGAGGGCTCTATATCCTAAATATATATACAAATAAGTACACGAATATATTCTTTGCTCATTTATTGCCACAGTAGCCTATTTACTCTATTACAGCCTTAGATTTGATGATCTAGTGTCTGCTCCAAAACAATCAGAGACAACATTATAGAAACGTGAATGCTAGCCAAGTGCTGTCGAGTCGGATCAGACTAGTGAAGTCACAAATAGATACTCTGCTTATATGAAAAAAATATCAGCTGACAGTAGGAGGAGAAGACAAACTCAAACAACCATGAAAACAAGAAACAGGGACTCAAATACCTCACTTAGGAACAAATCATATGCGTCCAGACATTCAGATATTCACAGAACTACAATGTACTCGAAAAAATAATTTTATTAATGATCTGAGATCAAAACAAAATACAGTGAGATATTATTTGTTTTTTTAGTTGGATGTGAGATAGAACAAAGGAAGATTTGAATGACATATAAAATACAGAATTCAATTTATATGCAACAAAGTACTTACAAAAATGTATATTTAAAACATTTATATGAAACATTTTTAATTAACTGAAATACTCCCATGTGAAAATGATGTATATAATTAAGGCATTATATATTTCAGTCATTATAATAAATAGTACCTCTAAAATTACAAAAAGTAAAGTCAAGGAAAGAATTCGTGTTATTTTCAAATAATTTCCAGCTAATATAAAAGAAAAGATTTAAAAATAGCTCATTACCACACTTACCAATATAGAATATAGAAATTTTGTGACAAAAACTACTTCAATGCAGCCAACAGTTAAATTAACCTGAACATCAGCCACATTCATATCTGTATATGCAGCATCAGCAGTTGCATCCATGTAAGAAATCATTTTGAAGCTAAAGACTTCTTTTCCAGTGATATAAACAGCCTTTAAGAGAGAGAACTCAGTTACTACAATCCAGTTGAGGTATGATGCGTTTTCAGAACAAAGCAAAAAAATAACAAAATACATACACATATCTGGAAAACCTTTTAAGTATTCAACCAAAAACAAAACCAAACCCACTGCCATAGAGTCAATTCTGACTCACAGCAACTCTATAGGACATTCAAGCCAAGTACAAACAAAAGAACCATTCTAACACCCTTATTAGAGCCAACACTGTGAAGTTTTTCAAACTGGTGGGCAACGTTCAATTCAACAGGTCTGGTCTAGAATTTTTTTTTTTTTTTAATAGAGAAGAACAGAAGAGAAAACACCAGAATATGCATTTATAGTTAGTATGTATATTTTCATACTGGATGTAGCTATATAAATGTATTTTTTGGATCACTTTCAAAGAAGTTTGAAAAAAGGAACCTACACATGTTGAAATCTACTCTTTTTTTATGTGAAGTATTTCAGTAGATTTCCAAAATTCTCCAAAGGTGTCTCCTTCCTCCTGTCTATATTACTTTAGCTCTTTATAAATCTGTGAATAGTCAAATCAACTATAAATAAAGATTTTAAAATTTTAAGCCCTGTATTACCAGTTAAAACTGGTAAACAAAACAGCAGATGTGAAACATTAGTAAAATTTTGAAGGTAATTTATTTACTGTCCCAAATGCTGGAAGCAAAGGCAGGGAATTGAATGACATCAATAAGCATAACAATTCTTTCTTTTATTACTATTATGATTGAATGAAAATGTACATTCCCATATAAATTTGCAAGCCTATCTATATGCAACTTCCACTGCTCTCCCTGCTGGGTACAGCACACCCTTCCTCTCTGCTCCATACGTGTCCCATCCTTCCAACAGTCTCCTTTCCCCTCCTCTCCACCCACTCCCCTTCCTCCAGTAAGAGGTCAGCAGGATGATAACCCATAGATGCATAGAACCATAAAGTGCATCAAAGATACGGTCACTCTGCGTCGCTAAGTCCAATCCATTTCTGCCTGAAGAGTGGACCTTCATTATGATTGATGGGCAGGGACCCCGAGGCTCCCAGGACCATCAATCGCAGTCTTTTAGTGGAAATCTCAGGGTGCACCCCTTTTTATTCTTCTGTTGCCAGTGAGACTCAACTTTGTCAGCTCCATCACAGCTATCACTCGCGGTGGCCAGGCACCATCTGGTTCTTCTGGTCAAGAGTCGATTTAGACACCCGCTCACGTGGGTCTCTCTGTCCTCTGGGTTCTCTTTCCCCTATGCCGTTTTGGTCCTTGGTGATCATCTGTTTCTGCTGAGTTGGGGCCATTTGCTGTACCCTCAGATGGCAGCTTGGCAGCTTGTAAGACCCCAGATGCCACTCACCAATGTGGGGTGCAGAGCCCTCTTAGCAAAATGCTAGTTGTGCCAACTGGCCTCGATTTCGCCTGACAGCATGGTTCCCAGCCCCCTGCCCCAGCTACTCTGTCCTTGCAGCATTGGGTTAAGACGGGAGGAGTACTCAAGTTATGTTGAAGTCCACTCAGTATTGTTCTTCTTTCTAATGTGTGCAGTCACCGATTTCACCCAACCAAATTTCTATCAACTGTCTAATCTAAACCCTACCCACCTTCCCCTCCCTCCTTCCACTCCCTTGTAGCCGTCAAAGAGCCTTTTCTTCTATGCATAAATCTGTTTTTGAGTTCTTATCATAGGCGTCACATTAATAAGCATATGAATTGTAACAAGATGAGGCTGAAAATAAGTCTACAGAAATTCTGCATGTGCCTTGGAGATGGAAAAGGGGCCATTTCAACCTAACAATAGAAAAAAAAATCAGATAAATTACAAAATCATAACTTTTCTTGAAACTGTTAATGATCTGATGTCACAGGACCTCCAAATGTCCTAAAATCTAAGGCAAAACAGGTACTCTTAAGGAGACAGAACATATGCTTCAGCTTACCTGCAGTAGAAGGCAAAAGAAAGAGATGCCAGGTACTATACAAGCTAGGCAAGAATTCAGCTAAAATTTTCAACAAGTTGGTAAAGGCTAACTGGGAACTAAAGTGACATCAGAAGCCTTGGAGCCACAGATACAAGAAGAGTTTACATTCAGTCAAAGACACTTCATTTGCCTCCTCTGGGAGCTCAGAAGCAGCAATGGGAGCAGAGTGAAAGGTTAGAGAAAGCTTCTCTTGATTCAAGCCTGGAAGAGGTGAGCAGCCGCCCACGTAGGACAGGCCTAAAGCCCCACCTGGATTATTTGCCTCTCAGAACAAAATCTTTTAAGACACTAGGAGAAGGGAACCTTGCCCAAGTAAACACTCAAGGCCCCAAGGGCAAAGGTTAACAAAAAATCCCTGTATACCTAGGGAGGAAAAAGAACTTCCCTGGAAAGAGACCATCAGAGGTCCCCTTCTGCTAAGGACAGGGAAAGGTATTCGTTTCCACACAGGAGCCAAAACATGAAGTCAAATGCCAAGGGGAGGTACAGCAGGTTCACCAAGAACAATCCCAAAACCTAGAGAAATAAGCCAGCCTAAAATTGAAACTAGACTAGTACAACAGATAAAGCCATTGAGCCCAATCACCCAACACACATGATGAAGTCAGCAAGCACTGAGAAACAAGCAGCAGTAGTCTATGACATCAAGGAAATACACAACATGTGGAAAGAGAGCTTTCTGAGACACATGTATAAGTGCAGAGCAGAAATATTACAAACTTTTCCCTCTCATCCCTACAACAGTCCTGTCCTAAGTATAAGATACAGCTGAAGGAATTTAAAGCCAGTGGTATAGTGAAGATAATCACAGCAAACAAGAAAACTGCAACCTAGTTAAACTCTTCTCTAAAATGACTTGATCCTCCATGCTACAGAGGCACCAATCTCTAGGTATAAATGATATGTACCTCAGTCTCTGTTACCCTAACACAGGATTTCTGATATTCAATAAATAATTATGAGACATCACATAAGACAAAAAATAACCAAAAAATAACAAAACAATCAATAGAACCATCACACATAACAAAGATGTTGGAACTACAAGACAAGGAATTTTAAATTATTAACCAAAAGACTGTGTAATTCTACACCTACATATATATGCAAAGACTTGAAAGTAGACTGCAAAGAGATACTTGCATACTAACGTTCACTACAGCATTATTCATAATAGCCAAAATGTGGAAATAATCCACATGTCCATCTATTGAGGAATGAATAAAAGAAATAAGGTTTAGTCATATAATAGTCATAAGAGTCATAACAGTCATAAAGAGACATGATGCTCTCATGCATCATCTACATGGACAGATCTTAAAAATATCATGCTACTAGGTAAGATAAGTTAGAAACAAGAAGACAAATACTGTAAAATTCACTTACATGAAATATATAGAATAGGCAAACTCTCAAGAGACAGAAAGTAGATTTGAGGTTACTAGGGGCTGTAAGGAGAAAGGAGTCACAGCTTATTGGGGTGAGTTTCTGTTTCTTTGAGAAAAAAAGAGTTTTGGATATAGATGGCAGTAATGGTTGCACAACATGGTTAAAAAGGCAAGTTTTGTCTTGTAAATATTTTACCACAATAAAACAAATGTTCAAATAAAGGCCAAATGAAGTTATTTTTCCCCAGCTTCCCTCCACTTCCAAAAAGCTACGAGAATTCATTACCAGTAAACCCGTATCATAAGAAATGATAAAAGAAGCTCTTTAGATATAAATAAAAATAACAGATAGAAATTTTAATCAAGATGAAGAAATGAATTCCTGAAATGTTTAAAATAAAGGTAAATCTAAAATATCTTTTAAAAAAAATTAATTGTACTAAAGAAAATTAACCACCTAATCAAAAAATGTTAAGTAGATACTGTGGAGTTCAAGCAAATGCAATAGTAAAACATAAGACACTGGTATCCTCAAAGAAGGGAGAAAAGAATTAGTAGTATCCTGTTGTTATAACAGTCTACACCCAGATGAAGCATAAAATATCTGAAGACGGAATGTGAGTAAAAATACATGGGAAAACATAACAGAATAATCTAAACACAGAAATAATCTAAACAGAAAAATCTAAAAACAGAAAAAAGTGCAAAGATAGAATGAACAAAGTAACTGAGGACATTTTAATCTAACCATAACATGATGATATTTTAATGCTATTTTAATCTAACCATAACAAATGATATTTTAACCTAAGCACAACCATATTTAATTTGATATTTTAATTTAACCATAATAAAAATTAGATTTTCAAAATGGTCCAAATACAAATCAAATGTCATAGCTTAAATAAAAGCAAGATCCAATTACATGCTGCCCACAACAAACCCACTTGAAATATAAACACACAGATTAAAATGAAAAGACACCAAGCAATGTGTTGTTTAAGGACACAAATATATGTAGTTAAAAAAGAAAGAAAAAAGAAACAAAAAAAATTAATATTTTCTATCACTTTAATTTCTAATGAAAAACGCAAAGAATGTCATGTATTGACTTGTGTCCCCCCAAAAATGTGTCTAGCAATTTGACTGGACCGTGATTCCCAGTATTGTCTGGTTGTCTTCCATTTTGTGATTTTCCTGTGCTGTAAATCCTAATCTCCATCTATGGTTCATAGACAGGATTATGTTAAAGAGGATTAGGGTGGGAATGTAACACCCTTACTAAAGGAGTTTCACTGGAGTACGGCTTGCACCACCTTTTAGCTTTCTATCCTACAATAGATGAAAGAGGAGCAAGCAGATTTGGGAACCTCATACCATTAGGAAAGCAGGGCAGAGAGAGCAGAGCACGTCCTTCAGATCTGAGGTTCCTGTACCGAGATGCTCTCAGACCAAAGACTGATGTAACACAAGGACCTTCCTTCAGAGTTGACAGAGAGAGAGTGTGTTCCCTGGAGGCAGCACCCTGAATTTGGACTTCAAGCCTACTGGACTGTGCAAGAATACTGCTCTTTGTTAAAATCTTCCACTCATGGTATTTCTGTTAAAGCAGTACTAGATAACTAAGACAGAGTCATTTTAAAAAGCATATAACAAATTCCAGAAAAGACACCTATAAATAAAACTTAAGAAGAGCTAGACAATTTGTTTACACATATATCAAGTAATTGAATCAGTAACTGAATCAGTAATTAAAACCCCCCCCCCAAAAAAACCGGAGGGTCAGAAGGTATCACTGGTTGGTTTCTATCAAACAGTTAAAGAAAACATACCAATTCTACACCAATTTTTCAGAGTAGAGAAAAACACTTTCTAACTCATTTTATGAATCCATTATTACCTTGGTATCAGTGCCAGAGATGCAGAAAAGATGCAGACATACTGGTGTCCCAAAAGAAAACAAACTTCACAGTCATTTAGTCAATTCCAACTCATAGCAACTCTATACAGCAGAATAGAACTTACTAAGGAGTCATCAGTAGATTCAAACTGCTGACCTTTGGGTTTGCAGCCATGCTCTTAATCATTGACTACCAGGTTCCTAACTACCTACAATTGATAAATCTTAATAACCAGATTACCAATTAATAAGAACACTTAATTATGCTCATGCAGAACCTATATATATAGCCAAGAGGCAAAAGTAAGAACAGAAACTGGTTATACTTCACGGTCTAAAATCACAAAAGGTATATCTGTCAGGATTGTATCCTTTGACCATACTTCTTCAGTCTGTATGCTGAGCAAATAATTTGAGAAGCTGGACTAAAAGAAGAAAAGCAAGATATTCGGACTAGAGAAGATTCATTAACAACCTGTGACACGCAGATGACACAACCTTGCTTGCTGATAAAGTGGAGGACTTGAAAAAAGACTACAATATTCAAAATGGATTACACCTCAATACAGAGAAAACAGAAACCCTCACAACTGGACCAAGCAACAGAATAAAGGAAAAACAAAATACAGTATCATCAAGGATTTTATTTAACTTGTTTCCACAATCAACACTCATGGAAGCAGCAAGCAAGAAATCAAATGGTACACTGAACTGTGCAAATTTGCTGCAAACAGCCTTCTTAAAGTGGTGAAAGGCAAAGATTCAAGCCACGGTGTTTTCAGTCACCTTACATGCATGTGAAAGCTGGACAATGAATAAGGAAAACCACAAAGAACTGACGCATCTGAATGATGATGTTGGTGAAGAATACTGAACACACCATGAGATGCTAGAAAAACAAATTTTTATTAGACGTAGTACACCCAGAACATTCCCTAGAAGCAAGGAGGAGGAGATTTTACCTCATGTAGTTGGGACACGTTATCATGAGGAACTAGTACCTGAAGAAGGACATCACGGTTGGTAAACTAAGATGGTCAGGAAACAAGACAGACTGACACAGTGGTTGCAACTATGAGCTCAAATACAGCAGTGACTGCAAGGTAGGCACAGGGCTGGGCAGTATTTCATTCTTACTGCATGGGGGTTGTGATCAGTCAAAATCAACTCGATAGTACCTAACGATATTGTTAGTTAACAACAATAAATTCATACCTTTTTGTATACAGCCATTACATCAGAATCCAAAACAATTATATTTCTTAGCTTTGCATGAATTTCAGTTACTTTAGGTCTCATAATTATTTCAGAATCAAGTCCTATAGGAATAAAACGATCATTAGAGGTCTTTTCTTTAATAAATTTGAAATTTTTTTTTCTGCAATTACATTACCTTCAATTTTAATTTCAGAAATTTTACGTTTCTGGTCTTGAATAAATATCCATAAACAGGACAATTCTGCAAATATCTGCATGGTAATAATATCTTCATCCTTGGATAATTTAGAAGCTACAAAACAAAAAAATTTCATTGCAAAACAGAAGTAGTTACTTCATTATACTTTACAAACTAACTGGAAATACTATGTTAAATAATAATGATGATAACACTAGAGAAAATCTTATTTTCGATTCATTTGGAGGCAAGTAAGATATTTCCTACCAAATTAAGAATTCTAAAAAACAACCAAATCCAATGAAAACAAAAACTCAACAAAAATAAGTAGACACAAGAAAGCACTATCTAGCGGAAACTACAGATTTGAAATGAAGGAACTGTAGCTGCAATTACTTTGAAGAGCAACCTAGCAACGTGGCATAAAGTTGAAGATGTACATATCTCACAACCCAGTAATTCTACCCCTTTGAGAATTACTAGCTCATGTACCTGAGCAGACATGTAAAAAAGAGTGTTTCTAGCACGTTGGATTGCCTCAGAGTAACTGCAAAAATGGATGCAGGCATAGCAATGATTGTGAGAATAGCAATGATTGCATGACCAGGCAACCACTTGTTCTGTTGTACACAAGGTTGCTATGAGTCTGAACCTACTCAACAGCACCCAACAACAGCATTTTTAATTGAAAATAATCAAAATGTTTATCAGTAAGAGAATGAATAAATTGTGATATACATATGCAATTGTAAAAAAAATGAAGCCAAAATCACAAACCTTCTAAGATTTAATGCCTATTAGCAGAACTTGCCATTACCAAAACTGCAACTTTTCACTATTTACTAGTCTGAGTTTAAAAAAAAAATCTCCAATATAATACATTTTTAGTCACAATTTCTATTTTAAATGCATTTTTAATCATTTTAATCTAAATCTACTATTTCTATGAATTAATCCTCAACTAAATAAGTTACATTTTCTTTATAAGAAATTATTTTCCTTTACCATTATTTACTAAAATTAACCTGGCACACAATAAAACCATTTATATTTTAATCTAGGTCCTCAAATTCTGAAGCCAATACTGTAAGTTAACAATAAAGCCACAGAATAAATTTATTGGTAAATAGCTGAAGTTAAAGAAACGTACATATTTTTTTAATGACATCTCCATGGTCTTCACTCTCTACAATATGAAGTGAGGCCGATTTTTCTTCCGATTGTGGAAGAATGTTATGAAAATAATTGATGGTATTCAGAAGTGCTTCAGTATGTAAATGAATATCCAAAGACGAAAAATTCACCTAAAGAAAAAAGGTAATTTTAGCAATACAGCAATAGGCATTCGCTTGCTTGCTCTGTATAAGGGACAATGGTTTGAGACATAAAGGATACACTAAGTAATATTCTGTTTCTATCCTCAAGAAGCTCTGGTGGCATGGTGGTTAAAGGGCTTAGCTGCTAACTAAAAACCCACTGGTTCGAACTCACAGGCCGCTCCGTGGGAGCAAGATGTGGTAGTCTGCTCATAAAGATTTAAAGCCTTGGAAAAACTACGGGACAGTTCCATTCTGTCTTATAAGGGTCACTGTGAGTCAGAATCAACTTAGAAGTACTGGGTTTGCTTTGGGTTTTCGTATCCTCAAGAATCTTATGATTCTAGGGAGGGAATACTTTTCGTAACACAGCTACTTAGAAAAAAGGAGGCAACATCTAATTAAAAATTATTATTTGATTATACCTTCAGCACTTGCTCAACATTGTTATAGGCACTCTTCAAGTCTGATACATTCTTTTCTGCCTATCCAATGAGAAAACAAATGTGTCAGAATAATTTAGAAAAACATATATCTATACAAAGTTTTAATATTCATTTATATCATTTTCCAGCTGTGTTTGTGTAAATTTTACCTAAGCCAGTCTTTGCTTTATCAGAACAAAATAAATCTGGTAAGTATAAGACTTTGGCACACAGCAAGTATTCATTAAATGTTAGATGCTATCACTTTACTATCTGAGTGAAAACAGTAGATATTATCAAGGACGAATACAACCATGAGTAAATCTATAAAGTCCTTTAATTACTTCTGTATCTCAAAATCAAATTTGTGAAGGAGTATAACACAAGCATCCAAATACTGTTTCCTTTAGATCTACAAATCTTCTATAATTTAAAAGCCATTTAATGCATACACAGCAAAAATTCAATTATTTATCTATATTAATACCGGACAGCAAAAGTGACCTTAAAAAGTAATAACATGGTCTTTTAACATTATGCATATTACAACTACTGCAACAATGTGGCACATAAAAGTAGTCAATGGAAAGTAAAACACATCAGAAATAGACCAGAGCACATGGCAAAGCTGACGATATGACAAAATGGGTATCATAAATCAACAGGAAAGGAATGGATGATAGTAGGAAAATGAGTTAACTTCAGACAAGTATATGAAAACCTCATCCACCTCACACCACAATAATTCCATCAAGACTAAAAAGTGTTTTTCCTTTTAAATATAATGATAGGGAAAAAAATCAAACAGGAAGTCACTGCTACTGAAAACACAGAAATCTTATTTTGCTATATGAAGCATTTGTAAATCCCAATGATTTAACACTGTTTAATAAGATGAAACAAAAAAAAACTTCCAAGTTTCAGGAGTTACAGAGTCCACCTTAGAAAGAAGATACAACAAATTGAAAGCAATATACAATATTACTAAATTTATAAAACTTGATTATATTTCAGCTGCACACTTGTTACATTAAGCAGGCATAACTGAAACTACTTACCTTCACATATTCCAGTGTTAACAGATCTTCTGTGCTGTTATCCAATGTTGTAATCACATGAACTGGTTTCTTGTTTTCATCTAAAAATGAATTTTTAAAATTATCTTTTGTAGGAAACTAACTGAAAATAAATGCAACATTAATGATTACAGAATTAGAAAAGAAAGTTTTGCTATAGCAGTTCTGAGCCTTAGATTTTAACTTATCCAAGTGAGATTTAAAAGAAAAGATCTTTTAAACTCTAAAGATCTAATTGGACCTCGTAATTCACTTCTCTTATGTCACAAAACTAATGTCTCATATCCCTCCTAACACAGGTAAGATGTTAAGAAAAAAAACAGTTAACAGAATGGTTACTAAGAACAACAAAATGACATGAAGAAAATTCTGGCCCCAGGCTACAGAAATAGCTAGAAAAAAAACTGATAGACTCCCTGGAAATCCAGTTGTTGAGACAGATAAGATATGTAATGAGAAGTTTTTCTATATTAGTTTAGATTACAATAAACTGTATTAAAACATACTCAGTATACTGCTGTAGAAGAATATTTTGTATAAAGGCTTTAAAACTATCATCATCAAGTTACTTATGGATGCTAGACATTAAAACCTAGAAACACACATCTAAGTATATATCAATACCTATACACTTTCACCCAGTATCCAGGTATTAGTACCTACCTATGTATGTATTAATACATACCTAGTCTACACACTAATCATACTTCTCTTGACAAAAAAACACAACAAAGCCTACAGAACCCTTCAAAATTTAAAAGCTTAATACCTATGTCAGTCTTCTACTGCTAGTGCTAGCCACATTTCACGTCTTAAGAAGGCCCTGGGGCGGAGTCAAGCTGGCGGACTAAGCACACGTCTCCTTATATCCCTCTGGAAACCAAGACCTGAAGTGACAATGAAACAGAGCCTTCTGGTCACCTAATCAGTCCCAGGACACGGCACAGGGCTGTTACTGTGGACTTCATACTACTGAGCGAAAAACCTCCTCTCTTTTGCTTACTCCCGAGCCTGGCTAGCCCCAGCTCTCAGGGACGGAAGGTAAACGCACCATTTCGACTTTTTTTTTCCTCTGTCTTGTCCGGCGGGTGAAGCCGGGTCTTGCCTAGCAGCTAGACTCAGACACGCTGCTGGGAGGACAGGCGAAATTCCCATATTTTGAGAGCCAGGCTTGGGACTCTGTTAATCTAGCCACTTTGAGCCTGTCATTTTATATCTGCCTCAGTGGCGTCTGTACGGAGTTTCGCAGTCAGTGTGCGGGACGCCATGTTGGATACGGAGATTCTAGCAGGACCTCATTCTTAGCCTGGGAGCCAGCGCCTGCAAACAGGACAGTGTTTCTCCGACAGAAAAGCAGTAATTTACCTACTGCCACCTGCTTTGGTGGTCCTGCAGCAGCATCAGAGGAATCACTACCTCTTGGCATCCTTAGCCCTTCTGTCTGCTGCCTGTGTGGAGGACGCCATGCTGGATATGGTGGCCACAGCTTGACCTAATTCTTAGCTTGGGAGTCAGAGCCGGCCCACAGGAGAGCGCTTTTCTACCACAATATCAGTACTCTATGCAGTGTCATCTAAGGCTAGGCCTTGTCAGCAGAGGCCAACAGGTCAGTAACACTGCTGTATTCTGAACTAGTTTGTATCATCTGGGGTTGGATATAGTGGCGCTTACTTTGCCAGTTGAGAAGAGGGACCTCTACACCTGAAAACTTAACTGACTTGTGAAGTGGTCAGATATCTTTTGCTTTACATTTTAAGGCAGCCTAGAGAAATATCTGCAGTCCATCCTCACAGTATCTCTTTCAGCCTCTATATACTCATATGGGTTCCAAAAAGCAACAGACACTTGTGGCATACAAGAAATCAGCCATGGCTTCAGAAGGCTCCCAAACAAAGCAACCAAGGAGTTTTCCAGATGAAGAAACTTTTATGAAAGCATCAGAAAGTGAATACAAAATGATTATATTCAGAGCCCTTCTAGACCTTATACAAAATGCAGAACAAAATGAAAAATTAAGCAAGATGTTCGATCTGATGGAACACCACTACTCTGAAATCCAATAGATCAAGAACAAAATCAAAGACATAGAAACTTCCATTCAAAGCCAAGAAAACAGAATGGAACAAATAGAAAAAAAGAATTTCTGACTTGGAAGACAGAGCTACTGAGGCCAGCATCTATGAGCAGAAATCACAAAAAAGAACCAAGAAAAGTGAACAAACATTAAGAAGCATGTGGGACTCTATTAAGAAGAACAACCTTCAATTAATTGGAGTCCCTGAACAGGGTGAGACATCTGAGAACACAGAAAGTATCGTTGCTGAGCTGCTGACAGAAAACTTCCCAGAAATCATGAAGGAAGAGAATATAGACATCTCAGATGCATATCATACGCCACCCAATATAGATCTCAAAAGAAAGACTCCAAGACACATTATAATCAAGCTCAACAAAATGAAACATAAGCAGCAACTCTTAAAGGCAGCAAGACTCAAAGCAAAGCTAACATTCAGAGGAAAACCCTGTAGGCTCTCTTCAGATTTCTCAGCAGAAACCATGCTGGCACGGAGACAGTGGCATGACACATTCAAAGCCTTGAAGGAGAAGAACTTCCGACCAAGAATTATATATCCTGCAAAACTATCTTTGAAATACGAAAATGAAATTAAAACATTCCCAGATAAACAGAAACTCAGAGACTTTGTAAAAACCAAACCAAAACTACAAGAAATATTGAAAGAAGTTCTTGGATTTGGCTTAGAAGAACAAAACCACTAACTTTATATTTTAGAATGACTTTACTACTCAAAACTCTACTCAGTTAGGGAAGCCAATCACAGCTTTGATAAGGAAAGAAGGAATCCAGTGACCATCATGAAAACTATGGTGTCATCATATTAAAAAGAGAGATGTAGTACAGTTGTCATAGTCCTTCCAGATGGAGAGGAAGATGACAAGACTGGTAGTAATTAAAATTGGGTTTATATATAGTTTATTAACGGGAATCATAGGGGCAGCTGTAAACCACAACAAAGATATATCATATCATTTCAAGAAATGTAACACAGGAGTCTCAACAACCACAAAACCAGCTCTGAAAAAAGTGAAAAATCAAATCACAAAAAAGAACGTTCCAGAACAGACTAATAAGGACAACAGAGAAAACATCAACATAAAAATAAACACATCACAATGGCAGCACTGAACATATACCTATCAATAATTACACTGAATGTGAATGGACTGAATGCTCCAGTAAGGAGACATTGAGTGACATCTTAGATCAAAAGACATGACCCATCCATATGTTGTCTACAAGAAACTCACTTGAGGCCTAAAGATAGGAACAAACTGAAAATTAAAGGTTGGAAGAATATATATCAAGCTAACAATGAACAAAGAAGAGCAGGGGTGGCAATTCTAATCTCAGACAAAATCAATTTTAATGTCAAATCCACCATCGTGGACAAAGATGGACAATATTCATTGCTGAAAGGTTCAGTACACAAGCAAGACTTAACTATATTAAATATTTATGCACCTAATATCAGAGCACCTAAATATGTCGAAGAAACACTAACTACACTCAAAAGAGAGTTAGATGACTCCACCATAATAGTGGGAGACTTCAACACTCCACTCTCAATACTAGACAGATCATCCAGAAAAAAACTCAGTAAAGACACAGAAGACCTCATTGACACAATTAACCAACTAAACCTCATTGATATATACAGAACTTTCCACCCACCAGCAGACAACTACACCTTCTTCTCCAGTGCACATGCAACATTCTCCAGAATTGACCACGTGATAGGCCATAACGCAATGCTCAACAAAATCCATACCATTGAATTACTGTAAAGCATCTTCTCAGATCATAAAGCCATAAAAGTCAAAATCAATAGTAGAAAAAACATAGATAGAAAGTGGAACTCTTGGAAACTGAACAACATCTTGCTCAAAAAAACATGGGTTATAGAGGAAATCAAGGATGAATTAAAGAAACTCATGGATTCCAATGAGAACGAAAACCCTTCCTACCAGAACCTATGGGTACAGCCAAAGCAGTGCTCAGAGGTCTGTTTATCTCCATAAATGCACACATCTGGAAGGAAGAAAGAAACCAAATCAAAGAACTAACTCTACAGCTTGAACAAGTAGAAAGAGAACAACAGAGGAACCCCTCAGGCACCAGTAGAAAAGAGATCATAAAGATTAGAGCAGAGCTAAATGAATTAGAGAATAGAAAAACAATTGAAAAAATTGAAAAGACCAAAAGCTAGTTTTTCTGAGAAGATCAACAAAATTGACAAACCACTGGCTAAACTTACTAAAGAAAAGCAGGAAAGGAAACAAATAAGCCAAATTAGAAATGAGAGGGTGGTTGTCACCACAGATGCAACAGAAATCAAAAATATCATAACAGAATACTATGAAAGACTGTACTCTAACAAATTTGAAAACCTAGGGGAAATGGACCAATTCCTTGACTCATACCACCTACCCAAATTATCACAACGTGAAGCAGAACAACTCAATAAATCCATTACAAAGGAAGAGATTGAAAAGGTCATCAAAACACTGCCAACCAAAAAAAGTCCGGGTCCAGATGGCTTCCCTGCAGAATTCTACCAAGCATTTAGAGAAGAGTTATCTGCAATACTACTGAAACTATTTCACAGTATAGAAAGGGACGGAGTACTCCCAAACTCATTCTATGAAGCCAGCATAACACTGATACCTAAGCCAGGAAAAGACCCAACAAAGAAAGAGAACTACAGACCAATATCACTCATGAATCCAGATGCAAAAATCTTCAACAAAATTCTTGGCAATAGAATACAACAACATATCAAGAAAATAATCCATCATGACCAAGTGGGATTCATACCAGGGATGCAAGGCTGGTTCAACATCAGAAAAACAATTAATGTGATTAACCACATAAATAACACAAAAGACAAGGATCACCTGATTTTGTCCATTGATGCCGAAAAGGCATTTGATAAAGTCCAACACCCATTCATGCTAAAAACTCTTACCAAAATGGGCATAGACGGCAAATTCCTCAACACAATAAGGGCCATTTATACAAAGCCAATTGCCCACGTCATCCTGAATGGAGAGAGACTGAAAGACTTTCCCCTGAGATCAGGAACTAGACAAGGATGCCCACTCTCACCTCTTCTATTCAACATTGTGCTACAAGTTTTAGCCAGAGCAATTAGACAAGACCGAGAAATAAAGGGCATCTGCATTGGCAAAGAGGAAGTTAAAATCTCCCTGTTTGCAGATGATGATTGTATATGCAGAGAATCCCGAGGAATTTATAAGTAAACTACTCAAACTGATGGAAGAGTTCAGCAAAGTCTCAGGATACAAGATAAACGTAAGTAAATCAGTAGGATTCCTTTATACCAACAACGAGACTGTTAAGGAAGAAATTATCAAATCAATACCATTTACTATAGCCCCTAAGAAGATAAAGTACCTAGGAATTAATCTAACTAGAGAAATAACAGACCTTTACAAAGAGAACTACAAGCCCTTACTACAAGAAACTAAGAGAGACTTAGATAAATGGAAAAATCTACCCTGCTGATGGATAGGAAGACTTAACATTGTGAAAATGTCTATTTTACCCAAAGCAATCTATTTATATAATGCAATCCCAATACAAGTTCCAGTGACATTTTTTTAATGAGATGGAGAAACAAATCACCAATTTTGCTTGGAAAGAGAAGAACCCTGGATAAGCAAGGGACTACTAAAGAATAAGAACACACTGGGAGGCCTCTCATTACCTGACTTTAGAACATACTACACTGCCACAGTGGTCAAAACAGCCTGGTACTGGTATAAGAACAGACAGATCAATCAGTGGAACAGAACTGAGACCCCAGAGATGACAACATCTGCCTACGAACAACCGATATTCGACAAAGGCCCTAAGACATTAAACTGGGGTAAAAACAGTATCTTCAACAAATGGTGCTGGCAAAATTGGATATCCACCTGTAAGAAACTGAAACAAGATCCATATCTTACACCTTATACAAAAACCAACTCCAGCTGGATAAAAGACCTAAATATCAAACCTGAAACGATAAAGTTCATCCAAGAAAAGGTAGGAACAACAATGGAAGTTTTAATACACACTATGGACAGACTCCAAAATCTGTCAAACAAACCGCAATCATCAGAAGAGAAAACAGATAAATGGGATCTATTAAGAATTAAACACTTTTGCTCATCTGAAGACTTTATTAATAGAATTAAAAGAACTCTTACAGATTGGGAAAAAATATTTGGAAACTCTAGGTCAGACCGACGCCTGATTTCCATAATCTATAAGATACTACAAAATATAAACAAGAAGAAGATAAACCATCCAATTAAGCGATGGGCAAAGGAGATGGACAGACATTTCACTAAAGAAGAGATCCAGGCAGCCAAAAAACACATGCGGACATGTTCACGATCTTTAGTTATTAAAGAAATTCAAATCAAGACGACAATGAGATACCATTTCACCCCAACAAGGTTGGCCATGATCCCAAAAACACAAAACAACAAATGCTGGAGAGGCTGTGGAGAAAGTGGAACGCTCCTACACTGTTGGTGGGGTTGCAAAATGGTCCAGACTCTTTGGAAAGCAATCTGGCGCTTCCTTAAAAAAATGGATATTGATATACCATTTGACCCAGTAATTCCACTACTTGGAATATATCCTACAGAATCAAGGCCTTTCACCCAACGGACACATGCACCAGAATGTTTATCGCAGCACAGTCCACGATAGCAAAAAGATGAAATCAACCCAGATGCCCAACAACAGAAGAATGGATAAGTAAACTATGGTATATATACTCAATGGAGCATTATGCAACGATAAAGAACAACGATGACTTCAGGAAACATCTCTTGACCTGGTTTCAACTGGAAGACATTATGTTGAGTGAAAGTAGTCAGCGACAAAAGGACAAATATTGTATGAGACCTCTACGATAAGATCTCAAAAACAGACTTGTCTATAGAAGAAAAGACTCTTTGACAGCTGCAAAGGAAGGGAGGGAAGAAGGGAGGGAAGAAGGTTTAGATAGTTGCTAGGTATCTGGTTGGGTGAAATCGGTGAAAGCACACATTAGAAACAAGAACAATATTAAGTGGACTTAAACATAACATGAGTACTCCTTTCATCTTAACCCAATATTGCAAGGATAGAGTAGCTGGGGCAGGGGGCAGGGGACCATGCTCTTAGGTGAAAGCGAGGCCAATTGGCACAACTAGCGTTTTGCTAAGAGGGCTCTCTGTACCCCACATTGGTGAGTGGTATCTGGGGTCTTAAAAGCTGCCATCTGAGGGCACAGCAAACGGTCCCAACTGAGCAGGAACCCATGCTCACCGAAGACCAAAACGACATGGGGGAAAGACAACCCAGAAGACAAAGAGACCCACAGCAGTGGGTGCCTACATCGACTTGGGACCGGAAGCACCGGATGGTGCCCGGCCACCACCAGCAATAGCCGCGATGGAGCTTACTAAGTTGAGTCTCACTGGCAACACAAGAATAAAAAGGGGTGTACCCTGAGATCCCCACTAAAAGATCTCAATTGATGGTCCAGTGGCTTGGGGGTTCCCCTGGGAGCATGGCCCCTCACCCTGATGCTGCCCTTGACCATAAATCATAACGAAGGTCCACGCTTCGGACAGGAATGGATTGGACTTGGCAATGCTGTGGCCATATATTGGATGCACTTTATGGTTCTATACATCTATAGGATGTCATCCTGCTGATCTCTGGCTGGAGGACGGAGAGTGGGTGGAGAGGAGGGAAAAAAGAGACTGTTGGGAGAATGAGACATGTATGGAGCAGAGAGGAATAGTGTGCTGTTACCAGGCAGGGAGAGCAGTGGAAGCTGCATATAGATGGGTATGTAAATTTATACGGGAATGTACATTTTCACTCAGTTATATTAAATAAAAAATTTTAAAAAAAAGAAGGTCCCTAGTTTTTCACACATTCATTGATTCAGCAACTATTTACTGCTCATTTGCTTTCTGCAAGAAATTATGCCATTCACTTCTTCCTGCTTCCTCTAAGAAAACAGATGTTAATACAGGCATATTTACTAACTCTCTGAATCTGGGATTTAAATTTTAACTTTCATTTTATTCCTATAAGCCTCTTACTTTAAGTATTTCAATTTATTGGAGAAAAAAACTCCCTAGATGAGCTCAAAATATTTGATAACAGCTTCTCTTTAAAACATGAATGACGTATAAACATCAAAAAGTCAATCATCAAAAAAAATTAGGATTCAAATGATAAAGAGCACTTTTATACACAAGCAGAACACATTCCTGTGATCCCAAAACAGTGTTAAAACATTGTCACTTTTTTATTCTGTATTTATTTATTTACTTTTTTTTTAATTATTACTGAGTGAAAATGTACATTCCCCTATAAATTTACATGCCCACCTATATGCAGCTTCCACTACTCTTCCTGCCCAGTGATAATACACTATTCCTCTCTGCTCCATATATGTCTCATCTTCTCAACAGTCTCCTTTCCCCTCCTCTCTACCCACTCCCCTTACTCCAGCAAGAGGTCAACAGGATATCCTACAAATGCATAAAACCATAAAGCGTATCCAATATATGGTCACTCTGCATAGCGAAGTACAATCCAATCCATTCGTGTCTGAAGAGTGGACCTTCATTTGATTTCTGGGCAAAGGCAGCATCAGGGCTAGGCGCCATGCTCCCAGGGGAACCCCGAAGCCACTGGACCATCAATTGTGGTCTTTTAGTGAAGATGTCAGGGTGCATCCCTTTTATTCTTGTGTTGCCAGTGAGACTCAACTTTGTGAACCCCATCACAGCTATTGCTGGTGGTAGCTGGGCACCATCTGGTTCTTCCGGTCCCATGTCGATGTAGGCACCCACTCATGTGGGTCTCTCTATCGTCTGGGTTGTCTTTCCCCCATGTCATTTTGGTCCTTGGTGAGCATCTGTTCCTGTTGAGTTGGAACCATTTGCTGTGCCCTCAGATGGCAGCTTGGCAGCTTTTAAGACCCCAGACGCCACTCACCAATGTCGGGTACAGAGAGCCCTCTTAGCAAAATGCTAGTTTTGCCAATTCACCTCAATTTCGCGCTAAGAGCATGGTCCCTGCCCTCTGCCCCACTACTCTGTCCTTGCAATATTGGGTTAAGATGGAAGGAGTATTCAAGTTATGCTGAAGTCCACTTAATATTGTTTTGTTTCTAATGTATGCTATCACCAATTTCACCCAACCAAATTTCTAGCAACTATCTAATCTAAACCCTTCCCCTCTTGCCCTTCCTCCCTCCTCTCTCTTGCAGCTGTCAAAGAATCTTTTCTTCTATACATAAGTCTGTTTTTGAGATCTTATCATAGGGGTCTCATACAATATTTGTCCTTTTGTCACTGACTACTTTCACTCAACATGTCTTAACATCTCACCCCAACAAGGTTGGCCATGATCCAAAAAACAAGAAGCAGCAAATGCTGGAGAAGCCGTGGAAAAAGTGGAACTCTCTTACACTGTTGGTCGGCTTGCAAAATGGTCCAGCCTCTTTGGAAAGCAATCTGGTGCTTCCTTTAAAAAATGGATATAGATAAACCATTTGACCCAGTAATTCCACTTCTTGGAATATATCCTACAGAATCAAGGCCTTTCACACCAAGAGACACATGCACAAGAATGTTTATTGCGGCGCAGTCCACGATAGCAAAAAGGTGGAATCAACTCAGAAGCCCAACAACAGAGGAATGGATAAGCAAACTATCGTATATATACTCAATGGAGCACTATGCAATGATAAAGAATAATGATTCCAGGAAACATCTCATAACCTTGTTTCAACTGGAAGACTTTTTTAAATTTTAGTGTCATGTTTACATATATATAATGTGATTATGTCACAAAAAGCTTGATAAAATTAAACTACTAAATAGTTGTCTTAATCATTCCTTTGACTACACAAAATTATCTTTCAAAGGAAAAAACAAAAAAGTAAAAGGGGATGTACAAATAATACCCTCCTCAATGCCTAACACTTTAAACAGAAGTAGTTTCTTAAAGATCATATAATAAAACGACATCAAATGTGGAAGGCAGGATACTGCTCTCCTAAAGACACCCAAACTCAAGTTCTGGGAACCTATGAATTACATGACAAAAAGGACTCTGCAGGTGTGATTCAAGTTAAAGACTTTCAAAGGAAGATATTTTTCTGAATTATCTAGGTGAGGCCAATTAATTGAATTATATGAGTTCCTAAAAGCAGAAAAGAAAGGAGGAAGGGAAAATCAGAGGTACAGTAGTATAAGAAGGAAATAATGTCCTGTTGTTGGTTCTGAGATACAAGAAACCAAGTTCAAGGACCACAGGAGCTAAGAAAATTTCCCTATTAACAGCAAGCAAGGAAAGGGAGACTTAACAGCTTGTAACTAAATCCTTTCAATAACACAATGAGCCAGAAATAGACTCACCTTTAGAGCCTCCAAAAAGGCATGCAGTCCTGCCGACACCTCGATCTCAGCCCAGTGAGAAATGGATCAGACTTCTGACCACAGAGGTATAAGATACTAAATTTGTGCTGTTTAAGCCAGTTGAGGGAAACCCTGGTCGTGTAGTGGGTTAAGTGCTACCACTGCTAACCAGAAGGTCGGCAGTTCAAATCCACCAGGCATTCCTTGAATACTCTAGGGGGCAGTTCTACTCTGGCCTCTAGGGTCACCATGAGTCAGATCCGACTCGACGGCACTGGGTTTGTTTAAACCAGTTGAGATTATGGTAACTTGTTACAGCAGTATTACAAAACTAATTCAGTGTTGTAGTATTTAAAATTTAACAACTAATATTTTTTCTTAATCAAAGAAATAAATTATCTTTATTTTCTTTTGCTCTACCCACCTGAATTCCCAACTACGTAATAGTCAAAGGCTTAGCTCATAATATTATCTTTTTCTGAGAATATTTTCATAACAGTACTGATATAAAGCCAGAGTTCTAAAAGTCTCCTGTAGGTAGTTAAACAGTGAAATACATTATTTTAAAAAGCAGAGATTCTTGCTGTCATTGAGCCTTGAGCTCTTATAAAAAATTATCTACCAGAGTACAAAGTGACAGCAGTTTGCTTAAAACACAGATAAGAACTTCAGCGGGCAGAGTCTAAATTAATAGTAATACAACAATATAGGTAGAGTTGAGAAGGGTGACAGTGACACATTGTAAAGTATGTAACCAATGTCACTAAACTGTATATGCAGAACTTGGGAACAGATGTACATTTAGGTGTGTATACTCACACCAAACATTAAAAAAAAATTTAAAGTAGAGATTCTTACCCAAGTATTCTGGACATTTTAGGTAGACCTCTTTCAAAAAGGCATTTGCTTTCAAATCAAATGTTCTAAATTCAATCTGTGTCCCCAATCCTAAAACACCAAATTCTACAACAGGCAGTTCACAATCTCCAACAAGGTGATAAAACTCAATCAAAACCTAAAGAAGGAAAAGAGAGACAACCACTACATAAAACAAAACATTGTTTACAAATATGGCTGTTACATACTAACATATGAAATATACATATGATACAAATTCATATACTATGTATTTAAAATTTGGGAGAGATTTTATACTTACACACACAAAACACATACATTGTATAAATTTTCAACAAATATATATTCAATATCCACAATGTTATCTAAACAATTCTTAATTTAAAAAGTTAGTCTTCAAAAAACAGAGGAAAACAACACAGAACAACAACTGGATCTAGCTTAATCAGAGTGGGAACAACAGTGTCACCAATGAGACAAACAGTCTACCATAGGAGAAATGACAATCTATTTAAACAAACCACATTAATTTGACCATGGAACCTACCTCTGGTACTTCAAATCTTATTTTACACTGGGTCATATTTTTTGAACAGTCCTGCTTTTGAGACTGTTTCTGTTTATAGCATTTAACTGCAATCGGGGGCTGAAGAGGTTCTTCCAAGGGGCTACACGGTGCATCAAAAAATTCCTCTTCTGAGTCTAAATTTTACGGAATATGTTTAAGTCAATAATTAAAAATACTGATTTAATTATATCATTTGCATCATTTTTCCAAAACAGAGATAAACATTTAAACACTAAGCATCTATTACAAAAAATTAAGGTAAACAAGAGAATTGTTTCCTTTGAACAGGCAGCATTCTTCATGATAGGAAAAAATTACTAAATGTGATCTTTAGCTCAATGAACACGAACTTTTAGTCAACATTCTATCTAAAAACTATTAAGAAATTTTTATAGCAAGTTAACAGTGCCAGTAATATACCTAAAATGCATACTCACAGCAACATGCAATATGCTCACTCTACCCAGACAGTATTTAAAAAAAAAAAATTGTTGCCATCACATTGTTATTGACTCATAGCAACCCTCCAGGAGGGAGTAGAACTACCCCCCAGAGTTTCCCAGCAGTAGCTGGTGGATTCAAACTGCTGACCACTTGGTTTGAAGTCAAACTCATATTTGTAGAATTTGATATTAAAAACTGACCCACAACACAGCAAAAAGGACTGAAAATGAAAAGCAGTCAATCCATTAGTACAGCTCTAATAGAGGTTACTAAAGAAAATTAAAATGATGTGAGGTACATAGCTAATAATTTAAGACTGAAGCTGGCATAGATGACCCCACAACTAATATTTCTTCTCTTGCCTTCCCAGTCATCACATATTAAGGAAAGTATTCTCTAGATCAACATGGCAACCTCTTATTCTTTAACATTTAACACTTTTAAGTCATAAGAATCTGGAAGTAAGTTTATTTTTATTACTAATGTGGCCAATGAAAAGCAAATATTTGATATAAAAATATAAGTTTTCATAAGAAATGTGAAATGTCCTTTACTAAGCAAAAAAAAAAAGATTATATAAAAAGTACAAAAACAGTATTCTCTTTTTACTATAACCCAAATTCTCTAAATAACTAATGCATTATAAATTAGACATCTATAAAATTTTATGAGGTCTTTTAGCCCAGATGAAGATACTGGTAATTAACCTGCCAGAGGTCCTTGTGTTTAAAAACAAAACCACCCCACTGTGAAACCAATTTTAAGAAACATTCAAATTTTTTTGCTTTAAAGGAGTATTCATAAAAATTTCTTGAAAGTATACTAATATCTGCTATGGCCTGGATTTTTTTTAAATGGCTATGGCTACTTCAATAAAATATACTTCAAAATTAAAATCATTTCAATAACATATTTTTAAGAAGTGAAATTTCCTTAATTAGTTTCATTTTACCATCTTCAACAATAAGTGGAAGCTCCATTTCCAACATAGCAAACGTTTTCTGTGAAATCTGTGATGCTCCCAAAGAAGTGGACCATTGAGTCTGGAAGAAAAGTAATCCCCACCAATTAGCACCAAGACTCATACTCAGTGTTCTACGAAAATTTTAACACAGGCAAAAAAAAAAAAAAAGAGAAAAGCAGACTATTAAGAAAAGGTTTAAGAAAGCCTTTAGAATTTAAATACTATACATAAGTTGCTGTTGTTAGCTGCCACTGAGTTTGACTGCAACTCATGGTGCAGAACAGAACTGTTCCTAGGGTTTGCAAGGCTGTGACCTCTCAAAAGCAGACAAATCTCAAAAGAACTCTCTCCCCAGGTGCTGCTGGGTGGATTCAAGACCCCCAAGCTTTTGGCTCACAGTCCAATGCTTAGCCATCTGTGCCACTGAGGGAATCCCTGGTATCAAGCTGTGGAATCGTTATAGTAATTTCCTTGAGTAGAAAGAAATCTTAGACAGACTCATTATTTTTCTGAGTAAGGATACTGCCTCCAGGACATCCTTGACAGGCAGCTGCAACACCTAACATTTAAAGCTTCTATAGTTGGACATCTTGCAGTTTTCCTCTCAACTTTTTCAGTAAATTTACTTTTTCACTATTCTGAAAAACACAGCATACAAAAACATATAGTGCAGTTTTAAAATGGTAATAATAAAAGATACACACCCAAGCCAACAGAAAAAAAGAAATTACTGTACCTGGCCTAGATACACTTTATGTGCTTTTCCTGATGACACTCCCTAAATTTGGAAACCCTGCTGGCATAGTGGTTAAGTTCTAGATCTGATAACCAAAGAGCTGGCAGTCTGAATCCACCAGGCACTCTTTGGAAACTCTATGGGGCAGTTCTACTCTGTTCTCTAGGATTACTATGACTCAGAATTGACTTAATGACAGTGGGTTTTTTGGTTTCATTTATAAATGGTTCTCTAATACACTGTTTACTTGTGCCACTTTCTAATGCACAAAAAAGGCAATAATATTGCACATGCATTCCTGTAATTTCCTTCTTTTACAAAATATCTTTAATATTTATCCACGTTGATAGCTGGTAGTTTCATCATTTTTACTACTATGCTGTACTGAATTTACAAAACAGCCACTATTTATGTGTCTACTACACAGCTGAGGAATTTTTGTATTTTTTCTAGGTTTTTTTGTCTTGTGCACAGTGCCACTATAATACCACTGAGCAAGCCTCCTGGTGCTCATGTGAAAAAGCCTCTGTGGTATAAATACTAAAAAATGGAATCACATACGCACACTTTTACAAAATACTATCAGATTGCTTTCACAAGTAGATGCAATACTTTACACTAACATCAAGAGCTCATAAAAATTTGCATGGCTCGAAATCCTCCTTAATGCTTTGGGTTTTCAGAGATATATTCACTTGGCAATTTCTTCTTAGTGTCAATCAGAATTTCACAAATTTACCCTAAGTAAACATCATCTCAGACATCATTTCATAGTCCATGAGCTACTTGTATCTGACTTGTGAAATCCTGCTCATTTTGGAAGGCATGAAGAAAAGCAATAACTTTTTTTTTAATTGAAGAAGAACTAAGTATACACCCAAAACCGAAAAATAAAAAAAAAACAACCCACTGCTATCAAGTCAATTCTGACTGATAGGACAGAACTGCTCCACAGGGTTTCAAAGGAGCAGCTGATGGATTTAAACTATCTACCATCCAGATTAGTGTATAAAACACTACTAGAAACTGAAAAACCTCCCTCATTAAGCACTACTCAATAAAGGAACAATCCTTCTACCTGGATTTCCATTATTAATTGTCTGAAACTTTTATATCTGAAGTTCATAAAAGAAACTGGCCTTACATTTTCCTCTCTTACAAAGTATCTGTTAGGTTTTTAGAATGCAGGTTTTGTTAGTTAATGAATTGAGCTGGCAAGTGTGTTCCCCTCTTCCTACAGTTTCTGTGTGGGAAGTTTCCTGGCTGTGCTGTTGTATGTATCATTCTGAGCAGTATTCCACTCTATGTATATATTGCCATTTTTTATCTATTTATCATTTGTTTCCAGGATTTATCATGATGAATAGTGCTGCTTAATATCATTCCTGTTAAGATTTTTAGTGGGTGTACATTCTCATTTCTCTTAGGTAAAAATCTACGAGTGGAACAACTAGGTCACATTGTTAAGTGTATGTTTACCTGTATGAGAAACTGCCAAACTTTCGTCTCAAACGTTTATGCCATTCTAAAGTTCCACCAGCAGTGTACAAGAGTTCCTAGTGTTTACAATGTCAATACTTTGACATGATATTATCATTCTTACTATTTTTTCACATTCTAATGAATGTGTATTGGTATAACGTAGTTCTGATCTGCATTTCTCTCGTGAGTCATGAAATTTAACACCTTTTCATGTGATTGTTTGCCATTTCTTATTGAGATGTGAGTCTTCTTAAATAATTTGGATATAAATTTTTTTATAGACATATCTATTACAAAGACTTTTCCCCTACTATATAGCTTGCCTTTTCATTTTTAAATACTGTCTTTCAAAGTAGAAAATTCTGATTTTGATAAAGTCCAATTTATCCTTTTTTATTTTCTTCTCTTGTGCTTTTTGTATTGTAAGATATTTTTAGGGACCCACATGAGTGGGTGACTACACTGACTTGTGACCAGAAGAACAAGATGGTGCCCAGCCACCACCAGCGACAGCCATGATGGAGCTCACAAAGTTGAGTCTCACTGGCAACACAGGAATAAAAGCAGTGCACTCTGAGAGCTTCATTAAAAGACTGCAATTGATGGTCACGGGTCTCAGAATTCCCCTGGTAGCATAGCCCCTGGCCCTGATGCTGCCCCTGTCCATAAATCATAATGGAGGTCAACTCTCAGACAGGAATGGCTTAGTCTTGGTGACACAGAGTGACCATATCATGTGTGTACTTTATGGTTCCATGCATCTATAGGATGTTGGCCTGCTGATCTCTTACTGGAGGAAGGGAAGTGGGTGGAGAGGAGGGGATAGGAGACTGCTGGGAGGATAAGACATGTATGGAGCAGAGAGGAAGAGTGTGCTGTAACTGGGCAGGGAGAGCAGTGAGAGCTGCACATAGGTTGGCATGCAATTTACATGGGAATGTACATTTTTATTCAATCATAATAAAAAAAGATATTTTTAACTGTAAGGACTCAAAAATTTTCTTATGTTTTTTGTTCTATAAACTTAACAGCTTTTTAGTCTTTACATTTAGATCTATATTCCATTTCAACTTAATTTCTGTCTATTGTATAGGGTCAAGATTCATTTTTTTCCTACATGGGAATCCAGTTATTTTAGAATTATTTGTTGAAAAGACTCTTCTTTTTCAACTTAATTACTGTGGTACCTTTGTTAAAAAAAAAAATACCAGTTAACTGCATATGTGTAAATTTCAACTGAAACAGAAAAGACATCTGACAAAATCCAACACCCTTTAATGATAAAAATACTCAGCATGTTAGAAGCGCAAGGAAAACTCTTCAGTACGATAAATGACATTAATGAAAACCCACAGCTAACATCATACTAAATATATTAAGACTGACAACCTTCCCCTTAAGATCTGAAACAAGACTAGGACATCCACTGACCAGTGCTGTTCAGTATTGTATTGCATGTCCTAGCCAGAGCAATTAGGCAAGAAAAGGAAAAAAATATACACAAATTGGAAAAGTAGATGTAAAACTGTCCCCATTCACAGAAGACATGATCTCATATACAAAAAAATCCCAAAGAATCCACAAGACAGCTACTAAAGTTGATAAATGAATTCAGCAAAGCAGCATGGTACAAGATCAGTACATAAAAATCTGTTTGGTTTCTTTACAATAGCAATGAGCAATCCAAAAGGCAAACTAAGAAAACATTCAATTTGTAATATCATCTAAAAGAATAAAATTCCCAGGAATAAGTCTAAATATGAAGGTGAAAGACATATGCTGAAAACTATAAAACACTGTAAGAAATTAAAAGAAGACTGAAGTAAACAGGATGACAGTTAATGTCCACAGACCGGAAGATTTAATATTACTAAGATGTTAATACTACCCAAAGCAACTTACAGATTCAACACAATCTCTATCAAAATTCCAACAGCCTTTGCTGAAGAAATGGAAAAGCTGAGTCACTTATGTCAGACCCAAAAGGAAAAATACTATATGATTCTACTTAGATGAAATATGTAGAATATGCAAATAAACAGAAACCGAAGTTTATTAGTAGTCATCAGCAGAGCAGTTCTGTTCTGTTCTATAGCGTCACTATGAGACAGAATTGACTCAACAGCAGTGGATTTATGTATGCCTTATAATCCAGCCATTTCACTGCTTGGTATACTCCCAAGAGAAATGTGTATTCATGTGCTCTGTATTTCACGTACAAAAATATTCAGAACAGCATTATTCTTAATAGCCAAAACTGGAAACAATCCAAATGTCCATCAATGTTGGAACACATACACACACTGCAGTATACATATAGTAGTATATACAGCAATAAAAATAGAGAAAAAAGAGTTTACATATGTATAAATACATACAAGTACATTTAAACATATTTGTGTTTAACATATGCCATCAACATTTTCTGAAAACTACACAAGCAGTGGTTAACAATGTTACCACCAGGAAGAGAGTGGTGGCTGGGCAAATGCGAAAAGATACCACTTATTATTTTATACATTTCTCTGCTATTTTCACTTACTACCATGTCATCAGTTTCTTTTTACAAAATGTAATTTTTAAGCTCTATATATTCAAAATGATTACCATATTATCTAAAATTTCTGGGACTGTTTCAAGTATTATTTGTGCAGTTCCTGTTTTAATTAATGTTTTGTTAATTTTGAAAGCAACAGTACCTCAACTGATTTAACAGGGTCAGGTACATCAGGCCCAGGTTCAGGTTTTGGAATGCTTTCCACTAATTCCATAATCCCTTGCAGCTTTTTATCCGAGACCCGTAAAGAAATGAGTGGTAACTTTCCAAAAATTTTGAATCTGTTTCAAAAAGATAGGAATCATTATAAAGCAAATGCCATGGTAATTTAAATATATAAGATTGTTCACCTCAAATTATTAATACACAAATTTAATTTTGAGCATTAACAATTATCCACTCAGTCCATGAGTCAAACTCCCCCTGAATCTCTACTGCCATGTCCATCTTACCTTATTTACCTACCTTAGCCAAGAGATAACCTCATCATTGTCCTAAGGCTTATTTTTTGATGTTATTACATTTGTTGTGCCACTGTTACTTGCCAATTACAACTGACAATTAACACTTATCAAATATGTGATAGGTACTGTGCAAAGCACTTCATATGCATTAGTGTATATCATCCTTACACACTGTAAGCCAGACAACCAATTTCTGCCTTTACAGATAGGGAAAATAAGCTTTAGCACATTCAAGTAACTTATCCAGCAGGTTATATCATTAAATACATGATTCGAAATCAAATTTGAGTGTTTTATTATTCTTTTAATTGCATTAGTAGTCTCCTTGCTTACAGATGCAAAATATTTAAAATGGGACATCAAGCTTTTATTCAACATTTATATACCTGTATTTTTCCTAAAACTGACTTTTTCAATTTGTACACATTGACTGCTAATGTCACCTTCCTAAAAATACACCTAAATTCCTACAAAAATTTACAAGTTTCTTTTACTACACTAGCCTACATATTTTGAATTAATCCCAGACCTCCTAGGTTAACTTAGTTACATATTATGGAACAGCCCTATTACTGTAGCAGATCTTTTCATCTGTCAGTGTGTCATATTGTGGTGGCTTGCTTGCTGATGTGATGCAGAAAACTAAGCCACTGGTATTTCAAATACCACAAGGGTGACCCACTGTGTGCAGATTTCAGAGGAGCTTCCAAATTAAGGCAAACTGGGAAAAAGGAACTGGTGATCTACTTCTAAAAAAATGGCCAGTGAAAACCTTATAAATACCAGTGGAAGTATAATGAAGGATTCTAGGCCACAGTGGCACCATGGTTAAGCATTGAGCTACTAACCAAAATGTCAGCTGTATGAATCCACCAACTGCTCTTTAGAAACTCTGCCCTACAGGGCCATTACAAGTCAGAATTGACTCAATGACAACAGGGTTTGCTTTTGGTTTTTTACGAGTGAAAAATTCAGCAATATAGGAAGCATCAACAGATGGAAGGAATACACAGTTACTGCACCAAAAAGAAATGGTCGACATTCAGACATACAGGAGGTAGCATATTAAGATTAAGAACTAATGACACTGGAGATGAGCTGCACTGAAGACACTGGTGACATTGCCCTGTGAGACCCGCAAGTTAGAAGGTATCCAAATGTGACTAGAAAGAAAAGCCTCAGAGTAATTGACCTTAATGATGTGGAAACAGAGAAGCTTTCAGGACCCTAATCTGCCGATATGGTATGACTCCAAATGAAAACAAACAGCTGTAAACATACATTAATAATTGGAATGAGCATATACAAAGTAAGAATCAAGTAAAACTGGAGTTATCAAAAATAATACATAACAGACTGATCTCTATGATGGCTAAGGTTGGTTGTGTGTCAACCCGGCTGGGCCATCGTAGTTTGCCAGTGTTTATGTAATTTGGCAGTTATGTAATGACATAATTAACTCCACGATGAGATATGCTATGAATAGCTAATCAGATGAAAGGGAGTTTCCTGGGGGGTATGGCCTTCTTCCAGTATATAAATGAGTGGCCCAACAAGACTCTTGCTCTGGATTCTGCATCTGATTCATCATCATCTGATCTCCAGTTCTTGATACGCAAGCTAGCAGCTTCCCTGCTGATCTTGCTCAGTCTCCTCTGCAGTCTGTGAGTCAGTGTCAGTTGTCTGACCTGCTGATCTCAGGTTTGTCAGCCACTGCAGCTATGGAAGTCAGGAGAAGCCTCCAGCCAGACACCTCACTCAAGGACTTGAGACTTGCCAGCCTCTCCAACTGTATGAGTCATTTCCCTGAGACAAATTAGTCTGTCTCTCTCTCTCACCTTACATAAAAACTGTCAAATCACTGAGAATGATGGCCCAGCCAAGCTGACACACAACCTTAACCATCATAGAGATCAATCTTTAACTGTTTCATATTATTTTTGATAACTCCAGCTTTGCTTGATTTTTGCTTTGTACACTCCATTCTGATTATTAATGATGCTCATAGCTGTTTTCACATATATACATATATACATATACATATACACATACATAACACATACATATATATATATACATATACATAATGTATATGTATGTATAATGTAACTTTGGTGGTGTAGTGGTTAAGTGCTATGGTTGCTAACCAAAAGGTTGGCAGTTCAAATCTACCAGGTGGTTCTTGGAAACTTCGTGGGACAGTTCTATTCTGTTTTACAGGATCACTATGAATCAGAATTGACTTAACATCAGTGGGTTTGGTTTGGTTTTATACACTTCATTAGTTTTACTTCCCTAGAGAACCTAGTCTAAGACAATACCCTAGGCATTAGTGAGCTGAAATGGACTGGTATTGGCCTTTCTGAATTAGACAATCATATGTTCTACTAGGCCGAGAATGATAAATTGAAGCGCTATGGCATTGCATTCATCATCAAAAAGAACATTTCCAGATCTATCCTGAAAGACAGTGTTGTCAGTGAGAGAGTACCATCCATACACTTGTAAGCAAGATCAGTTAATATGACTATTATCCAAATTTACACACCAACCACTAATACCAAAATGAAGAGGTTGAAGAATTTGACCTTCTGCAGTCTGAAACTGATCAAACATACAATCAAGGTGGGTCGATAACTATGCTGATTAGAATGTGAAATTTCAAAAGGAAGAATCAGTAGCTAGACTAAAATGGCTTTGGTGACAGAAACAATGTTAGAGATGGCATGATAAATTTTGCAAGACCAACAACCTATTCATTAAAAGTACCTTTCTCCAACACCACACACAGTGACTAGACATGTAGACCTCACCTGATGGAACGAATGCATGGGAATCAAGTCCACCACAGCTGTGAAGAGACTATACCAAATCCACTGCCACTGAATCGACTCTGACTCACCATGATCCTATAAGTCAGAGCAGAAATGCCCCATTGAGTATCCAAAAAGTGCTTGGTGGGTTTGAACTTCTGACCTTTTAGTTAGCAGACGCAGCACTTAACCACTAACCATCAGGGTTTCCAATGGAAAGAGACTATAGTGAAGCTTAATATCATCAGTCCAAACATGATTGGAGACCAAAGGCAGAAACTATCAATTGCTCACACAAAAGTTTCAGTTAAAGTGGAAAAGAATTAAAACAAGTCCACATAAGTGAAAGTGTAACCTTGAGTACATCCCACCTGAATCTAGAGACCATTTCAAGAAGAGATCTGATGCACTGAGTGAATGACCCAATACCAGACGAGTTGTGGAATGACACCAAGGACACCATACATGAAGACAGCAATAGACCACTTGTCAGAAAAGACTCTGAAATTTGCTACTGAATGCAGAGTATCTAAAGCAAAAGGAAGAAATTATTAAATAAAACTGATGAACAGACAACTTCAAAAGGCAGCCCAAACACAGAGTAAAGTATTATCATGAAATATGCACAGACCTTGAGTTAGAAAACCAAAAGGAAAGAACATACTCAGCATTTCTCAAGTGGAAAGAAATGAAGAAAAAAAAAATCAAGCTTTGAGTTACAATTTTAAAGGATTCCACAGGAAAAGTATTGAACACAGGAAACATCAAAGAAGATGGAAGGAATATACAAAGTCACTATACCAAAAAATGAAATAAAATAAAATTATTGGATTCTGCTATTTCAGAAAGTAGCATATGATCAAGAACCAACAGAACTGAAGAAAGAAGTCCAAGTTGCACTACAGATACTGGTGAAAAACAAGGCTTCGGTAACGGATGAAATAACAATTGATGATGTTTCAACAAATGAATGCAACACTGGAAGTGCTCACTCATCCATGTAAAGAAGTTTGTTGAAGAGCTACCTGGTCAATTGACTAGAAGAGACCTGTATCTGTGTCCATTCCAAAGAAAAGTGATCCAACAGAACATAGGAATTATCCAACAGTATCATTAATATCACACACAAGTGAAATTAAGCTGAAGATAATCCAAAAGCAATTGTAGCATACATCAAAAGGGAACTGTCAGAAATTCAAGCTAGACTCAGAAAATGATGTGGAGCAAAGGATATTATCACTGATGTCTGACTAATCTTGGCAGAAAGCAGAGAATATCAATAAAACCTGTGCTTTATTGACAAAGTAAATGTATTTGACTGTGTGGACCATAACAATTATAGATAACACTGCAGAAAATGGTAGTTCCAAAACACTTAGTCGGGCTCCCATGAAACCCGTATATAAACTAAAAAACAGTTGTTCAAACAGAACAAGGGGTCACTGCATGAGTTAAAATCAAGAAAGATGAGCATCAGGGTTATATCCTTTCACCATACTTATTCAATCTTTATGCTGGACAAACAATCCGAGAAGTTGAACTACAAGAACACAATTGGCTTCAAGACTGGACAAAGATTCATTAACAACTTGTGATACGTAGATGACACAACCTTGCTTGCTGAAAATGACGCGGCCTTGAAATACTTACCAATGAAAATCAAAGACTACAACTTTCAGTATAGATTTCACTTCAACATAAAGAAAAAAAAACCCTCAAACTGGACAAATAAGCAACATGCTGATAAATGGAGAAAATACTGAACTTTGCCAAGCAATGCATTTTACACTCACAGGAGTGGCACTCAGGTAATTAAATCATGTATTGCACTGGGCAAATCTGCTGCAAAAGTGTTAAAAAGTAAAGATGTTGTCCTAAATGCTAATGTGAACCTGGCCCAATCATACTTTTTTCAATTGTTTCATATGCTGCAAAAGAGGGACAATAAATAAGGAAGACTGAAGAAAAGATGACTCCTTTGAGTTACAGTGCTGGTGAAGAATATTGAATATATACCATGGACTTCCAGAAAAATAAACAAATCTGTCTTGGAAGAAGTACACAGTATGTTTCTTGGAAGTAAGGATGGTGAGATTTCATCTCATGTACTGTAGAATGTGTATTAGAAGGGTCCAGCCCCTGGAGAAGCACATCATGCTTGGTAGAAAACCAAACCAAACCAAACCTGTTGCTATCTAGTCAATTCCTACTCATAGTGACCCTATAGAACCAGGCAGAACTGCCCCATAGAGTTTCTAAGGAGCACCTGACAGACTCAAACTGCTGACCTTTCAGTTAGCAGCCACAGGACTTAGCCACTGTGCCACCAGGGTTTCCTGCTTGACAGAGGGTCAGTGAAAAAGAGGAAGACTCTCAATTAAGATGGACAGACATAGTGGTTGTGACAACTGGCTTAAACAGAGCAACAGCTGTGAAGCTGGTACATCATTCTGTCATACAGAGGTTGTTATTAGTCACCCCAACTAGACAGCACCAAAAACAGCCACGACCGTCTTCTCATTTCTTTAAATATGTAACTTGTATAACGTAAACATGACGGGTGCCAAAAGAATACCAACTACCATATATCACAGAATGTGCTTTAATTTGTTCTAAACTTATTCAGGTCAAAATTCAAATGAAGGTACTTAAACCCTCTGAGTTCCAGGATTTTATATTATATTGAATTTACATTTCTCATGACTTTATAAATTAAAATCAAATTACCTCTTCAATTTCATCTTTATGAACCATGACAGTTACTTGCCTGTGATTATTTTAGTCACAGTTCTCTGGCCCTAACCTATAGCCATTTTAACATCATTAGTGTATTATCTAAAATGTCCTTCTTGATATATTTTCAATTTTATTGGTCATGTTTGACTCTAACGCACTGGATTAGGGGTGGGCAAACTACAGCTGTAGGTCAAGTCCAGTTTGCTGTCTCTTTTTATAAATAAAGTGTTACTGGAAAACAGTCATTTCCATTCATTTACATATTATTTATGACAAGCTTTATGCTATCACAGCAGTGTTGAATAGTTGTGACAGACACAACTATCTCCCAATGTCACATCACATTTCATTACCTATACATAAAGATTTTTAAATCAGCTATTGATCCGACTCGACGGCACTTGGCATCATAATTCTTGGTAAACTATATATGTTTCCTGCACCATGAGAAACAAATGTCCCCTTCTGATAGAGCAAGTCCAAAGCAAAATAAAATATCTTTTTCTTTCCTCAAAAGAAAATCACCTCCTTTGCTCTGGCACCCTGTAACTTCCTATAGTCTAGTACTTACCAACCAGCACTTTGTTGTTAAAAAGTAAAGTAAAAAGGCCACTCATACTCATGTTTACCACAGGAAACCATACACATCTCTGCTCTTTATCTTTACAGACTGAAATGCTTTACAATAACTGTTACTGTTAGCTACTATTTAGCTGCTCTGACTCAAGGCCAGCCCACGTACAATGGAACGAAGCACTGCCAGGTGCGACATCATCTTCATGATCGTTGCGGCCACTGTGAGCTTTGAGTGCATTCTGTGCACATCTTCCAGCACTATACCGGACAATATTCTGTTATGATCCACATGATTTTCACTGGAAAATTATGTGCGGTGAATTGCCTGGCCTTTGTTCCTCATCTGTCGTAGTCTGGCAGCTCCACTAAAACTTGTCTACTGTGGGTGCCTTTGCTGGTATCTGAAATACCAGTGGTACAGTTTCCAGCTATAGCAACAAGCAAGCCACCACAGTATGACAAATCGACTGGTAGTGGACAAGAAATATTAAGCAGTAAATGGGCAAGGAGACATCTGGTGAGGAACAAAAGAATGTAAGCCTTGTCTCTGAAATCAAATCATACCTAACCACAATTAAGAAAAAGAACAGAATGTATACGACACATTCTTTCCTTTTTCCTCCTTTAATCCAAATGTTTGCTGTACTTCTGCCTAAGGCTGTCAGAATCCACTTTTATATTCTAGGACAAAGAAGTCTAAGAGACTAAGATTCGGGACTCAGTACAATGTCATCTACTGAATAGACTCTTCGTCAGTTAAAAGTTTTGTCATCAAAGAAGGCTATGAGTCTCTCTTAAGTCTTTCTCTTCCACATGGTAAGAACAGTAAGAATCATCTGGGAAAAGGCCTACTAAGTCTGTGCTTGCCTTTCCTTCTTTTCTACACTAAGCACAAAGCCTTGAGCACCACCATGTGACCATTCTCTTGTTGCTCCTTTACTAACAACTCTCCTGGACCTGTTTGGTAGTTGTTCGATGAATCTGTGCTTCTGTCTTTACATAAATCTGAGGCTTGGGTTTAAGTGTCTTCAAGGAACACAAAAGGTTAGCTTTAGTCTAAAACTATTTAGGCCTAAATCAGAAAAATTACTCAGTCTAGTTCAACAGAGTTCCCTATTTGGGTTCCTGGAGCCAAAGCTTCAGTTAACAGCAGAAATCACTGTGCTACTCAACAGCAAATCTGTCTTAGGTACCTTAGGTACAGAATGTGATTCACTGAAGGCTCAATTCCCTAGCCATAGATAGCATCTGATAGCATTCCAATCTCAAGTATTTTTAAATCCAATATAGTCTGTAAGCAAAATTTCCCCTTTAGTCAACCACCCTTCTAAAATTCTTCTACTCCCTAGCACGACTATCATAATATTTAGTTACAAGACAATAATCCAGCGTTTACAGTCTGAGGGCTACCTAGGTCAGGTTAATATATAAAACAAAGGGGAGGTTTACCTTATGAGTTTAGGGATTAATTAAAACTGAGACTAGTTAAGAATCATTATTGAGATTTTTCTTGGTTAGGGGTTAAGGAAATTATACCTCATATAGAAGTTTTAATATACAATTAAAAATAAGCATATTAGCAAACCATCGTTACTAGTGTTTGTTGAACAAATCAACCAACATATAAGTGAATGAAACTATTTATATATTAACCTAACTAGGCAATCCCAGTTTGATTTTTTTTGTAATATTTTATTATCTCGGAAATTAGAGTTAATCTTAGTGACTTATATTAATCACAATAAACATGACTGACATCCAATATTTTTAAAACATGTATTTACTTCTACCAATCTCCCTGGGAAACTTGAAATCTGAGAGCATTTCAAAATTTCCCTGCTTGAGCTACTTTGCCGCCACACAGAAAACCAATACAGGTTTTCTCCTTCCATTATTGCTGAAGAAGAGAGGTCTTCTCCTTCCATTCTTGCTGTCCCTGTTACCATTTCTCTCTTCTCCACCATTATGCTAATAGTGTCATCCTTTAGGCACCCAGTGTAATGCAGGGATCTCCTATTAGTCTACCCATGTCAGATATTTTTTTCTTTGAAGAGAAGCATAAAGTTGATATAATACCTTCACAGTCGCTGAACTATAGTATTTCCTTAGTTACAAAATCACTGAGAAAATCAACAATCACATAAAAAAGATAACACATACTTGGGCATCCTTATATCTGTGACAACCATGGCCTTAGAGAGTTCCACGCTGAATTGCATAGGTATCAAAATATGCTGGGTAGACACATTTAGCTTTCGTGCTTCTTTCCAACTGTCACCTAATCACAGAAAACACTGCATATTTATCACATGTAAAATTTAAAAATCACACAAGACTTAAAATTACTAATCATACTTTACAGTCACAGATGGAGAAGGGAAGCTCATCTCACATCTAGCTACTCATAATGTTACATTGCTAGGTACAAACAATCAGCATATAATTTTCTCCTTCTCATTATTTTCCTTCTGTTCCTTCATGAGACTTTACACTTTAATAGGAAAGTGCTTACCAAAAAAAAAAATTCCACTTTGTATCCACTGACATTCACCACACTAATCAGATACCTTACCTAACCAGTATAGCTATAAAACAGTAATGAAGGGAGTATATGAAAGCAAAACTTTTCAGTAATAATTGAAAAAGCTATCACTAATCCAGGATTTAAAACTAGCATTCTTCCAAGCAATGTTTAGATTTGTACTTAATTCACAAGACAACCCTATTAATAATTTCTAATAGTCTTATTTGAGAACACAGACTCAGAAGAATATATTGCTTGGCTGTGATCACCCAAGTCAGCTAACATGAGATTCTATGGCAACAGATCTGTAGTGATACAAGTCCACATGTCCGGTAAACTAATGGTTAAATCACTGGCAATAAAACAATAGAATATCATATATACAAGAAAAATCCTACATTCATATGCTCAAAATAATGCTAGTAATTAAAAATCAGAATACAAAACTGTAAATCACATAAACTAGCATTTGTAAGTACACATAAAACCACACAGGCATACCCTGTACACTCATAGGTCATACATTGAAAAATATATTGAAAAAATAGATTATACAATATTGACAGGATTTGTATCTGAGTAGTAAGATAACGGATCATCTTTTTCTACTGTCTAAATTTTCTACTAAAATAAAAATAAACCTATAGCCATGAAGTGGTTTCTGACTCACAGAGACTCTACAGGACAAAGTAGAGTTTCTAAGGAGCACCTGGTAGATTCAAACTGCTGACCTCTTGGTTAGCAGCCATGACACTTAAGCATTATGCCACTAGGGGTTCTACAGTGGACGTATGTTACCTCTACAGTAAGAAAAAAAAAAACTTTAAAATACATAACAAAATGAATGGAATCTACATAGCCACGTATTTTCATAAGGAGCTCTGCTGGCACAATGGTTAAGCGTGCTCAGCTGCTAACCGAAAGGTTAAGGATTCAAATCCACCAGAGATCTGATGAGAGAAAAGACCTGGCAATCTATTCTCATAAAGATTACAGCCTAGGAAACACTGGTGCAGTTCTACTCTGACCTATAGCATCACTATGAGTCAGAACTGACTCAATGGCATACAACAACAAAAATGCATTTTCATACATACTATCTCATCTGAATCCAATAATCCTATGAGTCAAAATCCTTACTCAACAAAAGCCATGTCAAGGAAAGATTAAACTCTTGGAGATGGGTGATAAAATGGAACTTACTAGAATTTTTAAATTTCCATCAGAAGGGAGATAAATATTTCCCGCACTCCCCATTTTACAAATTAAAAAACTAAGCTTTTGAAGAGCATGCGTTTCAGCTTTTATCAAGACAGCTTCTGACAAACAAGTATATAAAGTAATTACAATGAGAAAAAGCCATGCTCAATAAAAGATACAGTAATTTAAAAATGGTTAATGCTTATCAAAAAGTATTCCAAAAAAGCCATTTAATAAACAATAATGTTCAGAAAATAACTGTAAAATACATTAAAATTTCTTCCAAAAAGCATCTCAGTATCTTAAATAATAATTTAGGTAGGGTTCACCAATTTCAAAAACTAGTGACCAAATAAATCATTCAAACATACCTGAAACACATTTATGGGCTTCCTCTAAAAACAACTTATATTTACCACCTTCCATATTAACTAGGAGACATTAAAAAAATAAGCCAAGTTCATTACCCTAAAGCAAACATAATCAGAGAAATAAAAACAAAACACTCCAGTCATACATAAACTACCATTTATAATAATCACTACTGCTTCTCACTGCTTCTGATTTTATCAGTTACTCAGATAATTAAATTTTTACTGTACACATACAGAGTAAGATCTCTAGTCCCCAACCAAACTCCACTGAATTACCTGAATGTTCACTAACACTGTAGGAACTCAGAAACAGTACTGTATACTAGAAAAGGGTAAACTAAATTGGGTTCTGTTTCTACTTTAGTGTCTCTTGTCAAATAAAATTCTGACACTGTTGACTTTACCTAACATACTAGAACTGGATCAGAGATCCCTAATCTGGGAGATTAAAGTGAACAGAGTACAGGTGTGGGTATCTACTGCCTAGGGCTATCAGAGCTTCAAGGCTATTTGCCTCTGGCCTTGAGCAGCCTCTTCCAGTTACTCCAGGGTACCACATAAATACCATTTTGAATGTGTGCGGAAGTGTCTTCCAACCTTTGTCAAACACTGCTCTACATCAGAAATTCTCAGCTTCAGTACTAACATTTGGGGCCATATAAGCCTGTAAGTCTGTAGAGACAGCCCTGCACATTATACACTGTTCAGCAGCATCCCCAGTCATACCCCTCATAAAGTGACAATGATAAATGTCTCCAGACATTAACAATTGTCTCCTGGAAGAAAAAAATCACTCATGGTTGAGAATCACTGGTCTAAGTAATATCTGTCATCACTTCTCATTAAAAAATGCAGGAGTCAATGAAACATGTACGACAAAGATCTTCAGAGAAATTATCTTATAACCTAATTTATCATTCTGGCAAAATTAATCAATCAGTAATGTATTTCATACTTACCAACTCTGCTGTAAAGCAGCTGTATGCTTGTGAGCTGAACATCATATGAATCATAAGCTCTACGCATTATCTCTTCAAGATTAGCCTCAGCTGGTTTTACATCTGGTAATTCCAAACGACTTTTACTTGTCACCTTAGAGTTAATTTTAATAGTAGACTATCAAAAATACTTTAAACTATAAATATAATTTTTTAATTTTTCAGAAACATACTATAAAAATGTAACAGAAGATAAGCTCATAAGCTGACATGCATCATAAGGCTATTAGAAATGTCATGAAACATTTTTAACAAAATCAGGTATAAAGTAAATTTTTACATATTAAATTACACTTCCCACTTCTTTATATTAAAAGAGAGGCATCAAGTCAGTGGGGGAGAATAATACACCTACAAATTCTTAAAATCTGGTAGTAAGAATTCTTTGCACTAAAGCAAGATCAAGAGACAAATTTAGCTTTCAAAATGTTTCTATGCCACAGTGACAGTGAGGCAGTTCTATAACAAACAGCTGAAAGGTCCACAATTAGGTATTTAGATAATAGAATTTTAATCCCAACTCTGCCGCTTATGAGACTCTAAAGAAATCATATTTGTATTCCCATCTTTCTTGGTATAGTATAAACAAAAACACACTTGCTGCCATCAAGTAGAGTCTGACTCATGGTGACTCCTTAAATTACAGAGTAGAACTGCTCCATAAGGTTTTCTTGTCTGTAACCTTTATGGAAGCAGATCACCAGGCCTTTCTTCTGTGGTGCCTTTATGCAGGTTTGAACCATTAATGTTATGTTAGTGGCTGAGCACAGTTTGTACCACCCCAGTACTTTTTTGGATACTGTATAAATTTCACTTAACCTGGAGATTCCCCAACAGTATATAAAGATCTTATTCATGCGTGTGTGTATTTTGCATATGTATATGTAAACATAGGTATACTGTAAGCATATATGCATATGTGTGTATATATATACTTACATATATATACACACATATATACATTTAGGAGGCCCGGTGGTACAGTGGTTAAGTTCTCAGCCGCTAACCAAAAGCCTGGCAGTTCAAACCCACCAGCCGCTCCGCAAGAGAAAGATGCACCAATCTGTTTCCATAAAGATCTACAGCCTTGCCAAGGGGTTTGATTTTGTATACATTTAACTTTTTTCCCTTTATGTTATATATCTTAAGGGAAGTGACAGATAATGAATTTTAGGTAACAGCTAAAACAAACTGTTCAAGGTTACATAACTAGGTAACTAGTCTTACTTCTGACTTTATGGTCTTGCCACTGTAACACACTGCCCTTTAAACAACTCACTAATCTCAAATATGAATAGTTATATACATTCTACTGTAATGTTATAAATGTAGTGGGTATCTACATAATTATCAAGTGAAAAATTTTAACTAAAAACAGTAAGGAAGAATGTTAACAATACGGAAAGGCATAAGAGATAGCCAGACAGATCATTCTACTACTATTATCCATCCTTTCTGAGTCTTTAACTGATTATACCTGTCTAATAGAATCTTCAGTGATGATGAAAATTTTCTGTATCAGCACCATCCACTACAGCAGCCACTTGACACCGGTGACTAGCTCTTGAATGTGGCTAGCGTGACTAACAAAAAATTTAAATAACTGCATGTAGCTAGTGGTTAATACTTTTACATACTGCAGATCTAAAACTACACAGCAAACTATTCTCTATTTTAAATTTTGCAAAAAATAAGTACATAACTGGAAGGAAAGGGAATGACCTTGGCAGAAGCAAGAATCGGCTCTCACTTTAGGATCATTTAGGAAGAAAAATACTGAAACATCAGGAGGAGTATATATATTTAAAATACTTCTAGAACTCCCTCCATTCTATATATGTTAACCACATAACAGATTTATACTGAAAAGGAAGTAAATTCCTCAAGCATAACTGCAAATCTATAAATAAAATTCTGACCTTCAGAATTCAACTGGTCAATCTGCCTTCAAAAATACAGGAAACCTACTAATTAAATGAAACTTTATTCATCAGAAAGGAAGACTTCTCAAATTCTACTATCTCTCAGAAATCTAAAAATCAACACACCAAAACAAACTATCGAAAGAACAAAATGCATATTAAACCAAGATAACACCTTGAAATGTCGTATTATAAAATATATACTAGGAGCATATACCTTTAGATGACCAAGATCCAAAAGAAGTAGATTTGATTCAGGACTAAAAATTCCATCTTGTGGAACAATAATATATGATGCCTTCAAATTAATTCTGAGATCAAGAACTTTCTGTGTTTCAATAATGTACAGCAGACCTACAGAAAATTTAAACACTCAGCAACCTTGAGTTTTTACCAGTTATTACAGAAGAAGAGAATCATTTAATATGAATGACTAATACAGTCTTAAAATAATGTGAAACTAGTATTAATTTTACAACGACGTTAAGTAAAATGTTTCCAAAAAAAATTTAAAGTCTTTTTGTTAGTTTCTATCCTTCTAATGAAATATATCTGATAACCAAATCAGAGTGATTTCTCAAAAAAATTATGTTACCCAGAAACTGAATTTGGGTACAAGTAGAGACATGATACATACCTAAAATAAGCAGTATGAAAGACTTATTCATAAGAACCATATGAGAATCTATATAGATTCTGTCCAACACATAAAACTTAGGACAGCCTTGTCTACTATACTGAATGATACCTGATGTTTGTATTACTCTGAGACACCAGTATTATTAAATTATAACCTACTGCCATCAAGTAAAATAAAACCACATGTAAACCAGAAAAGGCAACCAATCAGGGTTCCCCATTCTTTGAGTACTTCATTCAGTTTTAGATTTTATCCTAGAAACTTTAGTTTATTCACTTGCATAAGGTTTATATGAGTTTTATATTCAAGTTCCTAAATCTAGCATCATCTTTTAAAAATCTAAACAAATTATCTATGACCTCATCAGACAGAAATTCACCTGAAAGAGAAAATTTTGTTAGCAGTCACTAAATCAGTCTGACTGAATACAAGAAGTTTTAGTTTATAAACTTTAGGAGATCTGACACTCAAACAGAAAGGTACCTTACATCATAAAAGACAAAAAAACAAAAGCCTGTATCAGAACTACCATTAGGGCTAGATATTTTAAAACACAAATTATGGAAAACCAGAAATAACTATAACAACCTGATATGTGAAATTCTGAATCGCTATCATGAAAAAAATTCAAACTATGCAGTTTAATGTGTATGTTTTTTACTGAAGTCAAGTGTCTCTCCTTCCTCCAAGGACATAATTATTTTGTGATTCCATATTAATATGCTACTGTGAAGAACTAAAGTAAAAAGACTCAATGTAAGATTAGTATATTTTATGATAATGTTCAAAATTAAGGATTATTAAAGAGTACATGTTTGAATTAAAGAATAAGTCAACAATTTAAATGTACCATTATAAATTATCATTATAAACAGATACTCAGATAAAATGTTTACACAATGTCAGAAAAAGTAAAGCTTTATAAACTCAGCAAAACAGTCAAGTGCCAACAGACAGCTCGCCTAATAAAGAAAAATAATAATAATTAAAATATGCTGTTTATTGTTATTCTATAAATATAGATATTTATAAAATAGCCTAAACCCAAGACAGCTCTTCTGTGAAATGGGAAGTTGATATCAAAATTGTGTCATCTTACCCAAGTAAGACAGAGACAGACAGAAAATGTTGGCGTCTCCAATTAAGATTCAGCTAAAATCTCTTAAAGTGGGAACTGTTGATGGGGAGGAAGGAAACAGACTGAGAGATGGTCACAGAACTCTGAAGATCACCAATCAAGCTTGAGATTTAAAAAAGCAGACTGACACAAAAGATAGCACTTTTTTTTTTCAAATGATTCAGACTCAAACACAGATGGCATTGTCATACTAATGCTGCTGAGTAATCAGTTACAGCAGTCACTACGAACAACTAAAAGGAATAATCTAGCACTCAGGATTCTCCAAAGTCTGCCTGTGAACAAGTCTTAGCCTACTCTCATTTCCGTCTCCACTATATGGATTCCTCAACCAAAATGATCTATCTCATGGACGGTTCCCTATACAAATATAAGTCCTATACTCTCTGGAAGTCCCACCTTAAACCTTACTTTCACTAATGCCTCACATGACATCAAGACATTGCTGTCTCTAGGTTCTGGGGAGTTTTGTTTTGGGGGGATTAGGGGTATATTGCTTCTTTTGAAAGTTAAGTCTATTAAGTCTCTCCCCTACTTCCTATTGCACTTAGAAGAAATTCCACATTGCTTCATATGACCTACAAAGTTCTGCATAATTCAGAATGTACCTCACCGAGAAGGTAACTCTCTGGCATCAATTCATTCTACTCTCACTCACTACCTTTTGATCTTTCAACACTTTACAAATTCACCGAATTCTTCCCCAGCCTAGGCCCTTCATATCTGACCACTCCACAGAAATTTCTTCTTTATATTCTTCAGCTGAGTAGATAAATGTATAAAGTCTCCTTTTACACTTGGAAGCCAAAATTTGGAAAATTGAGCTAAATGAGGTAGCATTAATCAGAGATCCATAAGTAAAACAGAGGGAAGGGTTTGTGAACCTGGACAGAAAATAAATTGCATCTTTATTTTCACCAACTACTGCTGAAATTAAGCATTTCTTTCAATTATACATGTACGCAACACATCACTACAGGTTGTAAGTACATGCAATTTTTCTATGTATAGAAATTGCATACTATTTCATTTTCATTTCATAACATAGTTGTTGAACATATCTTGATATACTCCCCACTTACATTTATCACTTCTATAAATTTATGGTAGTTTCTGACCTGTCCATAATTCTTCTTGTTTGATCCACAAATAAAAAGGACCAGATATATTACTATTATCAAATATCTGTTTTAACATAATTTATTTCCTCGGTAATTCTATGCAGTTTATTTTACACACTTAAAACAATTATTTTGAGAAGGGACACCTGGGCTTCATCAAACTATCCAGGGTGTCTATGGACCCAAAAAGCTGTAACACCTCCTGGGCAATTAAGTGAATCCATTCAGTTAAGTAATGAATGATGTTACCCAGAAAATGATACCTATTTATCCAAGACCTCAAGACAGTGAAAGACAGAACAATACCCAAATCTAGCTAGATTAATTTTAACAGAAGAAAGATACAGTGCTGAATTTAGAATAAAATATTTACCTAGATTTATAAATTCTGGCAGTATATATGTATATATACTTAGAACTACCCTTTTTCTAAAATAAACTCAAATGGTGGATATAATGCAAAAACAACTAAGAATCTAAACCAAAAATACTTAAAGCACTGGGAGTAGGCAAGACAACAAGGATTTATCAAGTCAAGACTCAAACTCAAGTTATAAGCTAACATATTTCAGTGGAATCCAGAAGATTTTTATCCTGAGAACATTTTTTGAAGCTAGTAAACTTGACAATTACTTTTCACAGCATCAGAGCCCAGAGAACAAGTGTCCAAGAGATAGAATTTAATAGAAATTCTCCTCAATAAATACAAGGTCTCAATGGATACACACTCAAAGGTGATCTACAAGTTATAACTTTCTCCATAAAAACCCTTCCCACAGGTGAATACAGGAAAAAGTGCCCTACCTCTGAGAAAAATTAGAAGGAGATGTTAGCCTTGCAAACTGTAACGATAATTATCGTCTTCAAGTAGCTTTCTGGTCCACTATTTCCTTAGATGTCCAGAATACCTGAAGCAAAGAATTTACTTGAAGTGGCCTAAAAACATGCCTGCCTATGGCACCCGGCAGAAGAAACTAAAATTCTTCCCTGAATGGAAGTCCATTTACCCCACATTTCATAGAATTTCTCCATATAATTTTTCAAGAAAAATGAGCAGCTGACAATACAAAAATCATGAAGCATGTTCTAACCCCTTGTTCTGTTCACATGACTGCCTCTTGATCCATGTACAGATTCCTTAAGAGCACAATTAACTGTCTGGAATTCCCACTCTCCACATGCAATTTGTTACAATCCACACAACAGAATACCTTTGCTTAGTCAATGAAACAATGAAACCAGACACATCTTTCTGGTATTCTCTGCTTTCAAGATCCATCTGACATCAGCAATGATATGCCTGGTTCCAAGCCCTCTTGTGAATTCAGCTTGAATTTCTAGCTGTTCTCTGTCAATATAATGTTGCAGTTACTTTTGAACGATCTTGACCAAAAGTGCCTGGTGGGTCTGAAATGCTGATCCTTAGGTTAGAAGCTGTAACTGTTAGCCACTATGCCACCAGGGTTTGGTTCCAACTCAGAGTTGACTCTAGATCTCACAGACCACCACTCAATCTTAGGCCACTGTCCCAACTGTTGTCTTGTTTTGAGCCCATCACTGCAGCTAATACCAATCCATCTCATTGAGGGTCTTCCTTTATTTCTCTGACCCTCTATTTTATCAAACCTATGGTACCTGGCAGATGTGCTTCTCAAGGGGCTGGTCTCTTCTGATATATCCAAAGTACATGAAATGAAGTCTTGCCATCCTCCCTTCTAAGGAGCATTCCGGCTGTACTTCTCCCAAGGAAGATTTGTTTGTTCCTCTAGCAATTCATGGTATATTCATCACCAACACTGTAATTCCAAGGTATCAATTCTTCTTTGGTTTTCCTTATTCACTGCCCAGGTTTTGTATGCATACAAAGCAGCAGCACTTGGCTTGGCTGGATTAGACAAACCTCAGTGCTCCAAGTCACATCAGGCTTTTAACACTTTAATGAGGTCTTTTGCAGCAGATCTAACCAATGTGTCATTTGATTACTTGACTGTTGCTTCCATAGGTATCCACTGTGTATCCAATAAAATGAAATCCTTCACAGCTTCAGTATTTTAAGTTTGTAATCATATGCTTATTGGTCTGGTGGTAAGGATTTTTGTTTTCTTTATGTTGAGATATAATCTATATTGAAGGCTGTAGTCTTTGACCTTCATCAGAAAGTGTGTCAAGTCCTCTTCCCTTTCAGCAAAGTTGTGTTATCTGCATATTGTAGGTTGTTAGTGAGTCTTCCTCCAATCCCAATGTCCTGTTTTAGTCCAGATTCTCAGATTATTTGCTCAGCATACTGACTAAGTATGATGAAAGGATACAACCATGATGAACATCTTTCCTGATTTTAAATCATGCAGTATCCCTTGTTCTGTTGAACAACTACCTCTTAACCTATGTACAAGTTCCACACTAGCACAATTAAGTGTTCTGAGATTCACATTCTCTGTAATGTTATCCAAAATTTGTTATCAACAGTCAAATGTCTTTGCCTAGTCAATAAAACACCAGCAAAGACCTTTCTGGTTTTCTCAGCTCTCAGCCAAAATCCATGACATCAGCAATGCTGTTCCTTCATTCCACGTCCTCTTCTGAATTCAGCTTGAATTGCTGGCGGTTCCTTGTCAGTATACTGCTACAAACAGTTCTGAACTATCTTCAGCACAACTTTACTTGGATGTTATATTAAAAGATATGTATAGATGCAAAAATAATGCTTTTCAGGTACTTATGGAACATTTAAAAATTTTTCACCATATATTGAGCCAGGAAGCATATTACTACTCAGCACAATGTCATATTATCAACAACTTTTAAAGCACTAAAATCATACAGGCATCTCTATAGTACTCTACTACAAACATATAAATCTCTAATTTAAAATCTTCCTACAAAGAAAATTCCAACTTCACTAAAGAGGACACTGGACAGCCAAAAGACATATGAGGAAATGCTCACAATCATTAGCTGTTAAAGAAATCAAAATCAAAATTACAATGATAAACCAATCTCACCCGAACAAGACTGGCCGTGATTCAAAAAACACAAAACAACAAATGTGGGAGAGGCTGTGGAGAAACTGGAACTCTCCTACACAGCTGGTGGGATTGCAAAATGGTACAATCTCTTTGGAAAGCAATCTGATACTTACAAAGCTGGAAATACATATATCATTGGATCCAGTAATCTCACTTTGCTCAGAATATATCCTACAGAAACAAGGGCAGTCACACGAACAGATACATGCACACAAATGTTTATTGCAACACAGTCCACAATAGGTAAAAGATGGAATCAACTTAGAAGCCCAACACCAGATCAATGGATAAACAAACTATGGTACATATATTCAATGGAACACTATGAAATGATAAAGAACAATGATAATTTTAGGAAGCATCTCATAACCTGGTTTCAATTAGAACACATTACGCTGAGTGACATCAGTTAGCAGTACAAGGACAAATATTGTAATAGACCCCCTACTGTAACGACTTAAAAATAGAGTCATGTACAGAAGAACAAACTCTTTGATGACTGCAAAGGGAGACAGGGAGAAGGAGGGCGGGTCACAGATTAGATAGTGATAAAAATCTGGTTGGGTAAAAGCAGTGACAGTACACAACAGAAAGAATATCAACTTAACCAGAGTTCAACATAAACTTAAAACTCTTCTAATCCTAACCAAGTATTGCAAGGATAGAGTAGCAGGGGTGAGGGTCGAGAGATCACTCTCTCAGAACATCAAGGCCGCCTATTGCTAAAAGAGTCTTTTGCACCCCTTATTGGCAAGTGGTATCTGGGGTCTTAAAAGCTAGCAAGGTGCCATCTGAGGTATAACAAATGGTCCCAACTCAGCACGAACAGAAGACAACAAAGACATCAGGGAAAAAGAGCCCAGAAGACAGAAGGAACCATGGGAATGGGAGACTGTATCAATATGTGACCAGAAGAACCAGATGGTGCTCAGCCACCACCGAAGACAGCCGTGATGGGGCACACAATATCAAGTTCCAGTGGCAACAAGAGAAAAAGATGGGTGCACTTCAAGAATTCAGCTAAAAGACGGCAATTAATGGATCAAAGGCCTGGGGGTTTCCCTGGGAGCATGGCTCCTAGACCTGCTGCTGCCCCTGACCAGAAAACATTACTGAGGTTAACTCTTTGGACAGGAATGGACTGGACTCAGGGACACACTGTGACTACACAGTATGTGTACTTTACAGTCCTATGAGTCTATAGGATGCTGTCCTACTGGCCTCCTACTAGAAGGGACAGGACAGGGCTGAGAGGAGAGGAAATGAGATTTTTAGAGGATATGACATTTATAGAATGGAAAGGAGGAATGTGCTGTCACTGGGCAAGAAAAGCAAAAGGAGCCACAGATAGGTGGGTATGCAAATTTAATTTGGATTGTATACTTTCACTCAATCACAATACCACATAGATAGATAGACAAATAAATAAATAAAAACAATCTCTGGTTATACTAAGAACTTAATGGAATAATATTTATAACAAAAAAAAGAAAACCCCACACAAAAATGATTTCACTGTTCAATTCTGTCAAACATTTAAGGAATAGACAACATCCAATCTTATGCAAATTCTTCCAGAGACTAAGACAACAAGGAACTTTTACTTTCCAAGGCGAACATATCAAAATCTGAAACTCAGGAGAAAGAAGGAAAATCACAGGTCAGTTTCTGTCATGAAAAGAGATCCACAAATTAAAGTTTTGCTATTAACTAAAATGTAATTACTAGATATGAATAGTCTTATGTGTAAAATGTAACTGTGCTATGCATCTGCCATTAAAGATAAAAGTATCAAATGAGTTTAAACTGTACTCGGCATTCACACATAACAAATTTAAAGTAAGTTTTATTAAAATCATTTTAATATGAATAAAAGACAAAGTACTTTATTCACCACTGCTAATTTACCTGTTGCTGTCTTATCACGAAATTCTTCAAGTTTTGTCAAAGTTGCTGAAGTCAGTTGTCTTAGGTGTACATCTTGTGGAGGTCTGAAGAATTCCACTATACTATTTATTGTCCTCTGTTAAAATAAGCATTATTAACATGAGGCACAAACTCAAACAAATTGGAATTTTAAAATCTGATAGTTAGAAATGCTTACTGCATCATATATTATTTCTAAAGGTTCAGCTTCTATAATACACCTTTGAGCAGCAGTTTCATCTAATGGATTTATCTCAAACATAATTTGGAAGAGTGAGGTGGCATCATCCAATGAAGACAAGAGACGAGGTTTTGTTAAATTATCTGGTAAGCCAGTAACATGAAATGAGTCTATTCTGGTTTCAAACCTGCATGGGAAAGGATAGCATAAAAATCAGCAAGCAATTCAATTTTAAAGCATTTTTGAAATTGACAATGATAAAATACATATCAACTGAAAACAATTTCATTTTGCATTTCCTGTTACACCATTCCATTCACAAAACAGAACTAACAACTGTTCCATTTGAAGTGATACAGACTAATTTTTTGTGAATTAGTCTATTTTATGATCAGAACTATATGGAAAAAGACAGGAAAAGTTAGTACTGGATATGTTCACAGATAAAATCTAAAATAAAAACAACAGTAATTTCCTACAAGCCATAATAACTGTAAACCCTGAGAGTCCCCAGTACCTAAAATAATTTTATGAGCACTTCCTTATCTAAGAACAGAAATAAGCAAAAACCAAGCACTGGGGCTGGAATTCTGATGCCCAACAACAGAAGAATGGATAGGTAAACTACGGCATATATACTGAATGGAGCATTATGCAATGATAAAGAATAATGATGATTCCAGGAAACATCTCATAACCTGGTTTCAACTGGAAGACATTATGTTGAATGAAAGCAGTCAGCGACAAAAGGACAAATATTGTATGAGACCTCTACAATAAGATCTCAAAAACAGACTTGCGTATAGAAGAAAAGACTCTTTGACAGCTGCAAGGAAGGGGAAGAAGGGAGGGCAAAGGGGGGAGGGTTTAGATTAGATAGTTGCTAGAAATCTCGTTGGGTGAAATCGGTGATAGCACACATTAGAAACAAGAACATAACTCAAATATCTTTCCATCTTAACCCAATATTGCAAAGATAGAGTAGCTGGGGCAGGGGACAGGGGACCATGCTCTTAGGCGAAATTGAGGCCAACTGGCACAACTAGCATTTTGCTAAGAGGGCTCTCTGCACCCCACATTGGTGAGTGGAGTCTGGGGTCTTAAAAGCTGCCAAGCTGCCATCCGAGGGCACAGCAAATGGTCCCAACTCACCAGGAATGGATGCTCACTGAGGACCAATATGACATGGGGTAAAGACAACCCAGAAGACAGAGAGACCCACATGAGTGGGTTCCTATATCAACTTGGGACCAGAAGAACCAGATGGTGCCCGGCCACCACCAGTGATAGCCACGATGGAGCTCACTAAGTTGAGTCTCACTGGCAACACAAGAATAAAAAGGGGTACACCCTGAGATCTCCACTAAAAGACTGCAATTGATGGTCCACTGGTTTCGGGGTTCCCCTGGGAGCATGGCCCCTGGCCCTGATGCTGCCCTTGCCCATAAATCATAACAAAGGTTTACTCTTTGGACACGAATGGACTGGACTTAGTGATGCAGAGTGACCATGTATTGGATGCACTTTATGGTTCTGTACATCTATAGGATATCATCCTGCTGACCTCAGGCTGGAGGAAGGAGAGTGGGTGGAGAGGAGGGGAAAGGAGACTGTTGGGAGGATGAGACATGTATGGAGCAGAGAGGAACAGAGTGCTGTCACCGGACAGGGAGAGCAGTGGAAGCTGCATATAGGTGCGCATGTAAATTTATATGGGAATGTACATTTTCACTCAGTCATATTAAATAAAAATTAAAAAACATAACTAAAATCAAGGACAACACAGACAAAGCAACAGAAAAATTCAGCAAAACAATATGAGAACAGAATCTCAAAAGAAACAGAAATCATATTAAAAAATAACTAGAAATTCAAAGCACAAATAACAAAATTTTAACTTGATAGGTCTTAGGAGTATATATAAACCAATGGAAGACACAATCAGTGAAACTGAAGACAAATTCACAAGCTACTATGTAGGATGAAAAACAGAAAACTTAAGAATTATGTGGGACACAATCAAGAGTAAAAATTTTTGACTGATCAGAGTTCCAGAACAGGAGGAGACAGCAGAAAACACAGAGAATGTTGCCACAGATTTGCTGGTAAAAAAAAAAAAACTTCTCAAATACCATGAATGGCAAAAAGTTGACCAACCAAGAAGCTCAATGAACCTCATATAGTTATAGACTCCCACAGAAAGTCACTGTCAGAAAAAAAGTCACCAAGAAGTATCATACTTACCCTTGCCAAAACCAATCAAAGAAAGAATCCTGAGAGCAGCTGGAGAAAACCAAAGTCACATACAAAAGGGAAACAATAAAACTACACTTTGATTACTCAGCAGAAACGATGCAAGTAGGAAGGTAATCAGATGACATACATAAAACCTTGAAAGAAACTGCTGACCAAGAATAATACACCTCATGAAACTGTCTCTCAAATACAATGGTGAAATTAGGGCATTTCCAGATAAACAAATTAATGGACTTCATAGAAAAACAAATAAAATTTCTAATAAGTATTAAAAGGAGTCCTCCAGTTAGAGAAACAAAATCATCACACAAAAACATGATTCTCAGACACAGGACAGCATTATTTAGCCTAGGTAAATAACACTCAATAATAAAGTTAAAGACATAAAACATGGACATAGAGGTATCAATCTGTACACAACAACATCAAAAGAATAAAAGGGGAATAAATGGCATACGTATAGAATTTTAAAATGGAGAAGAAATCATGGAGATACCAAATAATGAAAGACTGTTTCAAACCCAGGAAGATAAAGGTAAATTTCTAAGGAACCACAAAGAAAGTTAACAAACCTACCCATCAAAACAAAAAAGAAGGAAAAAAGACTCAATAAACATAAAATCTATAATAAATGAAAAGAAAATCCACAAACAAAAGGAACTCAACACAGGAAAGTAAGAACAGCAACAACAAAAAATGTCAGTACCACAAAAAGAAGGCACAACAGTATGAAACCAATAAACTCTTTGATAATCACACTCAATGTAAATGGCTTAAATTCACCCATAAAGAGACAGAGAGTTGCATAACAGGTTAAAAAAATACAACCCATCAATATGCAGTCTACAACAGACATATCTTACTAACAAAGACAGAAACATATTAAAAATCAACAGCCAAGCCAAAGCCAACTGCCGTCAAGTCAGATCCAACTCATGGCGACTTTAGGGGCCAGGGTAGAACTGACCCACAATCAACAGATGGGAAAAAATATGTCAAGCAAACAGTAACCAAAAAATAGGTCAAGAGTGACAATACTAGTATTCTCAGATAAAAATAGACTAGGCAAAATTAATCACAGAAGGACATTATACACTGATTAAAGGGATAATCCATCAAGAAAACATAATCTTAACATATATCTACACATACAGTGACAGACTCCAAAACCCATAAATTCATAAATTCTAACAGTAGTGAAAAGAAAAACAGTTCCACAATAGGAGTAGGGCAATTCAACATATCAGTCTTAGTCAAGGGGAGAACATCAAGGAAAAAAGGACACCAAGAAAGAAACTTAACAAAGATACTAAAGACCTGAAGGCCACAAACAACTCAATTTCACAGACATATAGACAACATTCCAAACAACAGCAGAAAAGTACACATTCTTTTCCAACACACATGGAATATTCTCCAGACCACATTTTAGGCCACAAACAATCCTCAATAAAACTCAAAATATCTAAATAATATGAAGCTTTCTGTCTGATCACAATGTCATAAAAGTAGAAATCAGTAACAAAAAGAGCAAGAACAAAAGAAAAACAAGGAAGTAAATAAAATAAGAAACAAGATGAGGCATATTACAATAGCCACAAGTGAAATAAAAAGGATTATAACAATACTATGAAAAACTTGACTTCAGCAAATTCAAAAATCTATAGAGGAAATGGAAAAATTTCTAGAAACACACTAATTACACCTAAACTAATACAGATTGAGGGACAAAATCTGAACAGACCCCTAACAAGAGAAAAGACTGAAGATGTAATTTTTTGAAAACTCCCCCCAAACAAGCCTTGGCCCAAACAGCTTCAATGGAGAATTCTACCAAACATTCACAGAAGACTTCATACCATTACTATTCAAACTATTTCAGAGCATAAAAAAGAAAGGAATTGCTTCCAAATTCATTCTGTGAAACCAGTATATCCCTGATACTAAAGCTAGGCAAAGACACCACAGAAAGAAAAAAAAAATTACAGACCAGTATCTCTCATGAACAGAAACACAAAAATTCTAAATAAAATTCAGTACCATAGTAAGATAAAACAGTGGAACACACACCAGGTATGTGAGAACCGATCAATCAGTGTAATCTACCACATAAATACAACAACAACAAAAAAATTACATGATCATCTCAAAATACAGAAAAGGCATTTGATAAAGTCCAACACCCATTCTTGACAAAAACTGTCAATAAATAGGAATAAAATGGAAATTCCTCAACATATTTAAAAGGCATGTATACAAAATCAACAACTAATATAATTATCAAAAGACAGAGGCTGAAAGCATTCTCTCCTGTTTAACACTATCTGGAGGTCCTAGCTAGAAGAATAAGGCAAGAAAAAGAAATACAGGGCATCCAAACTGAAAAGGGAGAAGTAAAACCATTGCTATTCACTGATGATACAATCCTTTGTATAGAGAGCCACAGTCTCCACAAGGAAGCTACTGGAACTAATACAAAGGTTCAGCAGAGTAACACAATACAAGATCAATATACAAAAAAACAGTTGGATGCCAATACACCAACAAAGAAACTTTATAAAGGAATTAGGAAAAAAAATACCATTTATGATAGCCTCAAAAAAGATAAAATATATAGTAATAAACGTAACAAGGAAGTAAACAATCTACACAGAGAAAACTACTAAACACTACCGCAAGAAACCAAAAGAGAGCTACATAAATGAAAACAACATACCATGTTCATGGATAGGGAAACCCAACATTGTAAAAATGTAAAATTTTACCCAAATTGATCTACAGATACAATGCAATGGAGTACTACACAATGATACCGAACAATGATGAATCTGAAACATCTTACAATATGGGTGAATGCGGAGGGCATTACGGCCAGTGAAATAAACCAATCACAAAAGGACAAATATTGTATGAGACCACTATAATACACACCCAAGAACAAACTCACGACAGGGTTTACACACAGGAAAAAACCACCTTTGAATGTTATGAGAGGCAAGGGTGAGAAGATGTAATCACTAACTAGTAGACAACTGTTAACTCTGAAAGGAAACATGGGTGTTCTTACGGAGTATTCCCCCAGAAAGTATGTTTAAGTCTTAACCCCTGCTACCTATGAATGTGACTTTGTTTGGAAGTAGGATATCTGAAGACATTATCAGTTTACGTTTACATGCAGTTATACTGGTCTAGGGTAGGTCTTAAGGCAGTATGAGTGATGTCCTTATAGAAAGAGGACAGACACACAGAGAAACACACAAAGGATGCCATGTGAAGAAGCATCTACACACCAATGAATGCCAATGATGGCCAGTGTCAGCAGAAGCTAGAAGAAAGGCATAAAACAAATCCTCCCTCAGAACCTCCAGAAGTGACCAACATGGCTGATTTTGAATTCTTAACCTCCAGAATTGTAACATAATAAATTTCTGTTTTTATTTAAGAAAGAAAATGCAAATCAAAACCTCAATGAGACAGCACTTCACACACATGATGGAGGCTACAATTAAAAAGCCAGATAAGAACAAATGTCCAGCATGTGGACAAACTGGCACCCTCACAGCTACTGAAGGGAATGTAAAATGGGCCATCCACTTAGGAAAACAATCTGGCAGTGCCATAAAAATTAAACAATTTCTGTATGACCCAGGAATTCTATTACAAGGCATAAACCCAAGAGAAATGGTGGCATGTGTCTACACAAAATCTAGTACATGAATATTCAAAACAGCCAAAAATTGAAAAGACCAAATGTCCACTAATGTACAAATGGATAAAACAAAATGTGGTATATCCATACAACAGAATATAATTTGGCAATAAAAAAAATAAAGTATGGATACATGCTAAAACATGAATGAACTTTGAAAACATTAGGCTTATTGAAAAAAGCCAGATACAGAAGGCCTTATACAGTATCATATCCAGAATAGGCAGACCTACAGAGACAGAACATTAAGATTGTGGCTGTCACCAAGAGTGGATAACATAAATGATTACTAGCAGTTATCAGTCGACTTTTGGAGTGTTGAAACGTTCTGGAATCAGAAAGTGGTGCTGGTTACACAATCTGAAAAATACACTGAAAGTAAATGAATTATACTTTAAATTATTGAACTGCATGATGTGCAATTTATATCTCAGTAAAGCTGTTTAGAAAACAAATGTAAAATCTATTCTTTTATAAACCAAATTATTTCTTTTTTTTTTTGGTATGTGTGTGGTGTGACTATAATATTTGTTATTAGTGTGCTATATTTCTTCAGCATGAAATTTTCTATTAAACATGTATTATTTTAATAATCCCATAAAATATATATTAGTGAAAAGAAAACAAAGTTCTTTAAAACACAAAGGATACTCTTAAACCATACTATTCTTTTTGTTGCTGTTTATCATGTTTAATGGCATTCTCAGCACAGCCCCATGTGAGCAGCACCTCTGGGGTCCGTGAACCCGTACCACTTCGGGTCACAAACCACAGTACTCTTACAGTCATAACCTCACTTTCAAGCTCACAGTGAAATTTTTTCTTATGGTAACATAAAAGAAAATGTATTGATACTCACTTTACTGCTTGTGCTCCTGGTCTCTGCACAATAGAAGTACTAAAGTCTTCTACTAAAATTTCTAGTAGCTCAGGTTTTTGGTGATTTTCTCTTAGAACAATAGACATACTTTTCAAGTGAAAGAAAAACTTCATGGCTTCAAACTAGGTAATATTCAGAAGAATAAAGTGAAAAAATACACATATAAACACAATAAATGCTATACATATAGTTTATACATTCTAAAAACCACAAAATACTTTTAAAACATCATATTTTTCTATTAAAGAATCCACATAACACCAAAAATTCTGTGGCAGTTTTTAGCATCACCACGAAAATGAAAACAAATATAATATATACAGATGGCAAGAAAAATCACAGAACAAATAAGTAACAAATATAATTTTCTAAGGATTAATGATACCTAACATTGAATTTCAAAGGTGTGAGGAAAGAAAATACCGTTTTGGGCAAAGTTGGATCAACTGCTGTTTCACTATAACCAATTGCTTCATAGAGTTTAGCTTTTTCTTCAATTGTCAGCATTTCTTCAAGAGCTACAAATCAGAGCAGCATTTTGTTACTTAAATTATATCAAAATAAAACCAACCCATGATTTAGTGCCTTTCATAATATACTGTAAAATAGTACATTACTAGAAACTTCAGCAAAAATTTAAAACAATGTCAACCATTCTAAAAATTTTATTTCATCAATTATTACATTATATGCATGAACTAAATTCTATGGATACAAATAGTAAAAATAATTTTATTAATACTTCTATTTATTTCACTTACCTATGTGTCTGAGATCTCTGGATCACACAAATGGTTTGAACTTCACTACTAACTGAAAAGCTAGTGGCTCCAATCTACCCAACAGTGCCAGAAAAGGGCTGGCACTTCCACTGCACAGTTGTTGTATTGTTAGGTGCCATCAAGGTGATTTCAACTCAGCAGTATCATGTGACAGAACAGAACTGCCCCAGTGGGGTTATTCTGAGTGTAATCCTTGAAGAAGCAGATGACATCTTTTTTCTACCAAGCAACTGAATGGGTTCAAACTGCCAACCTTTTGGCTAGCAGCCAAGCACCTAATTGTGTGCAGAACCAAGGCTCCATTTCTGTAAGATTAGAGCCACTGAAAATCCTATGGAATACAGTTCTACTCTGAAGGATCACCATGAGTTAGAACTGATTCAATGGTAACATACCTGTTAATATACATTTGCAATGTTTACAACAGTAATTTCATTTATAATAATAAGCATAAACAGAATAGATCTATATTAATGATGTCCACTTTAAAAACACCAGGGATATAGGAGAATTGAGAAAGCTCAATTTTAATGCTCCAGAGTCAACAAAAAAATAACAAGGCACAGAAAGAGAGTAGAAATGATGCCCCCCCCCACAAAAACAACATGATAGGAGAGACATCATCTCTAGTACATTGCAGATAACGAACAAATTAGAAGAATATAACAGTATTAGACATGCTCAAAGAATTAAAGGAAAACAAGACAATGAACTAAAGGATATCAGGAAAATCATACAAGAATATAGACACTATAAAAATTAACCAATGAAAATTTCAATAACTGAAATGGAAGGATACAACAGCAGATTTGATCTACAAAAGAATGAAGTGTCAAACTAGAAGAAAAGCAAAAAGAAAAGGCCAAGAAAGCAGAGGAAAGCTTAATGAAACTGTGGAACACCACCAAGTGAATTAACATATACATCATGGGAAACCCAGAAGCAGAAGAGTAAGAAAAAGAAACCAAAAGATCTCAAGAAGTAACAACAGAGAACTTTTCAAATTCAATGGACATGCCTCTAGAAATTCATGAAACTCAACAATCTCCAAAAAAGACCCACACTAACACATACTATCACTGAAATCTCAGCAGCCAAAGACAGAGACAAACAAGAGCAGCAAATTATCACAATAAAGTGGATCCTTAATAAATTCTAATTTCTCTCCAGAAAACTCTGAGACCAGAAAGCAGTGTAATGGCATATTTAAAGTGCTAAAGGAAAAAAAAATGTCAACCAGGAACTCAAATCAGGCAAAATTGTTTTTCAACAACTTAAAAAAAAAAAAACTTTGCTGTCAAGTCAATTTTGACTCACAGCCTTCTACAGACAGAGCGTAACTGCCCCGGAGGGTTTCCAAGAGCGTACTCTTTACAGAAGCAGCCTGCCACAGCTTTCTCATGGAGTGGCTGATGGTTTGGAACCGCCAGCCTTTCAGGTAAGAGCTGAGCACTTAACCAGTGCACAACTGCATCACCAGGGCTCCTCTCTGGTAACAAGAGCTGAGGAACTCTATGAGGACAAGTCCTGTTTCTGCAAGTTGTGTGAAAAGGAGTCATTCAGACAGAACTGAAAAGACACCAGATAATAACTTAGCCATACACAGGAAAAAAAGAGATTTCAGATAAAGGCAATTTCATGAACAAATGTAAGAGCCAGTGTAATGGCATTTTTGGTTTGAAACTATAGTAATTATGTCCTACGTGATTCAAAAAGACAAAAATGTCAACTTACATTTTTTAAAAGAATCTGTTACCATCAAGTCAGTTCTAACTCAGTAGTGACCCTATAAGACAAACGAGAACTTTTAATTTTCCAAAGAGTGTCTCATGGATTCCAACTGCTGACCTTCTGAGTAGCAGTCATGCCACCAGTGTTTCCAAATTTACATTACTGGGCACATATCATATAAAATCCAATTTATGACAGCAACTACATAAAGGAGGAGGAACAGCGGCATGTGAATAACTTTTGTATGTCACTGAAGTTACCTTGGTATCAATTTATATATTGTTATAAATTTAAAGGTCACTGGTGGCATAAGAAGTTTGCATACTGAAAAAGTTGGCAGTTCAAAGTGAAAGACTGGTGGTTGAAAACCACTAAGCTGCACTATGGAAGAAACAGCCTAGCAATCTGCTTCCATGAAGATTAAAGTCACAAAGTTCCCATGGAACTCAGATGTAATGTGTAACTACAGTACAATTAATTACTTAATTATGTCCTTTCTAACCATAATCTCTCTAAGTCCTATCAAATGACTGAGTGGGACTACACAAATGAGGTGCAGAGAAGTCTTAAAGGGGGACTGGTCAGTTTTGCCATTTCGCTAGTCTCAGTGGGAACACTGAAACAGAGAGAGCTGTAGCACGGAAGGCAGAGAGAGGGAGCTGTATAACACTGGAGACGCAGAAAAGCAGTAGCAGTGAAATGGCACCATCAGGACCAGAAGACCGGCAGGCAACCACATGAGATCAGCAGGAAGACTGGGAAGAGATGGAGTAGTGGGTTTCCAGGCCCATGGAGCAAGAAAGCAAATGCCTCCAGGCACTTGACAGAGTTAGGTTTGCCTACTCACAGAATTAGAGTTGACTGCCTTTTGGACAAGGCTTACTGGCACATCCGGGTGCCTCTGGGCAGTTCTCAGCAGAGTTATAAGACCCCCTGAGCAGGGGCTGAGGGACCAGAGAAGGCTGTGCCCCTGGGCACATCCAAGAAGAGGCTATCTCAATCAAAATACTGTATCCTCTAATAAACTTTGTGATCGTCAGTACTGTCTGATATCACGGCAATGGGCATACAAAGCTCACAAACTCAGGAGCGAAGTAAAGAGCATTGAGGGAGGGACTGCTGGTGTCCAACTTGGTAAAGCAGGCAGAGGAGGTAAGTCTGACCTCTACCTCACAGAAATCTGCCTTTGGCTGTTGATAGTGATTCCCCTCCCTCTTTGTGAAGTTACAGGAGGTCACACACCTCCACCTAAGACACTGTTGCCATTAGTCAGAACAGACTCAACAGCAATGGCTTTGGTTCTGTTACAAATTTAAGATGTTAAACGTAACCATCATGATGATCTCAAAGAAAATAGCTAACAAATACACACAAAAGGAAAAGTGAATCATAACAGTTTACTATAAAAATCAAACAAAACACAAATGATTGCAATATTGAAGAAAACAAAGAACAAAAGAAGTATAGATCAAAAAGCAGAGTAGAAGAATGGTTAAAAAACCATGGTCCATTTATATGCTGTCTACAAAAGATGTATCTCAGACCCAAAGACATAGATAGGTTGAGAGTGACAGGATGGAAAAAAATATTACACGCAAATAGTAACCAAGAGAAAACAGAAGTGGCTACATTAACACCAGATAAAATATACTGTAAGCCAAAATCTGAGACATAAAAGGGCATGCAATAAAACCTGTGAAAGCCAGAACTTGATGGTCTTGTTTTCCCAGGTTTTGCAAGTTTTCTGCCTTTGACAGGGTGCTTATCACTTTTCTATTATTCTCCATCAAGAATTTAATCTCATAAACACCCAGTCAGTTTTCCTTCTTTGACAGATTTCTACTTTACACAGATTTCGGTTTTCACAGGTTTTACTGTACCACCCCCCCAAAAAAACCCAGTGCCGTCCATATGAACCTAATATCAAGTCAAAAATACATGAAGCAAACATTCACTATTTACTAAATCATGGTTATTCACCATATCCAAGCAGGATTTATCTCAGGAACGAAAGCATGGTCCATTATTAGAAAGTACCTCTATGAGACCCCTACAATAAGATCTCTCAAAAACAGACTTATGTATTGAAGAAAAGACTCTTTGACGGCTGCAAGGGAGGCAGAGAGGGAGGGCAAAGGGGGGAGGGCTTAGATTACATAGTTGGTAGAAATTTGGTTGGGTGAAATCGCTGATAGCACACATTAGAAACAAGAACAATATTAAGTGGACTTCAGCATAACATGAATACTCCTTGCATCTTAACCCAATATTGCAAGGACAGAGTAGCTGGGGCAGGGGGCAGGAGACCATGCTCTTAAGCGAAATTAAGGCAAATTGGCACAACTAGCGTTTTGCTAAGAGGGCTCTCTGCACCCCACATTGGTGAGTGGAGTCTGGGATCTTAAAAGCTGCCAAGCTGCCATCCAAGGGCACAGCAAATGGTCCCAACTCGCCAGGAACAGATGCTCACTGAGGACCAAAATGACACGGGGTAAAGACAACCCAGAAGACAGAGAGACCCTCATGAGTGGGTACCTACATAGACTTGGGACCAGAAGAACCAGATGGTGCCTGGCCACCACCAGTGATAGCCACGATGGAGCTCACTAAGTTGAGTCTCACTGGGAACACAAGAATAAAAAGGGGTGCACCCTGAGATCTCCACTAAAAGACCTCGATTGATGGTCCAGCACCTTCGGGGTTCCCCTAGGAGCATGGCCCCTGGCCCTGATGCTACCCTTGACCATAAATCATAATGAAGGTCCACTCTTCAGACATGAATGGACTGGATTGGACTTGGCGATGCAAAGCGACCATATATTGGATGTACTTTATGGTTCTATGTGTCTATAGGATATCAGCCTGCTGACCTCTGGCTGGAGGAAGGAGAGTGGGTGGAGAGGAGGGGAAAGGAGACTGTTGGGAGGATGAGACATATAAGGAGCAGAGAGGAATAGTATGCTGTCACCAGGCAGGGAGAGCAGTGGAAGCCGCATATAGGTGGGCATGTGAATTTATATGGGAATGTACATTTTCACTCAGTCATAATAAAAAAAAAGGACCTCTATGTAATATATCAAATTAATAAAACAAATGCAAAGAACCACATGATCATCTTGATCAATACAGAAAGTGTACTTGATAAAATCAAACCACCATCCATGATAAAAACACTCAACAAACTAGGAACAGAAGGGAAATTTCTCATTCTGATAAAGATTATTTATAAAAAAAATCCAGCTAAAGAAGAAAGACTGATAGCTTTCTCTTTAAGATCAGGAAGATGACTACTGAAGAGTGCTACTGAATATTATACTGGAAATCTCAGCCAGAACAATTATGCAAGAAAATACAATAAATGGTATCCAAATCAAGAAGCAAGGCCTAACAGTATCACTGCTCACATGATCCTTTTTTTTTTAACTCCCAAAGAATACATAAGAAAGCTACTTGTAGCACCGTACAAAGTTAACACACAACAATCTGTTGGGTTTCAATACAATGGAAATTAACTACCTGAAAAGAAAAAGAAAATTGAGAAAGCAATGCCATTTATAACAACATCTTAAAAATATCTAAGAATAAATTTGACCAGAGAAATTCAACACTTGTACACCAGAAACCATAAAACTTGGATGAACAGGAAGTATCCAAGGAATAACCACATTCTATTACCTGGAGCAGCAGAAAAAGAAGGATAGTTAGAAATTACAATAGGAAATAGAATGCATGTCTGGTTGCCACCTCTGTCTGGACACCAGAACTGGATGGTACTTACCTACCATTATTGAATGTTCTGATCAAAGATTCTACATAAGAATCTTGGTTAAAAAGGGAAATGCAGAACAGAATTTCAAATTGCCACTGAGCCACTGAGGCTAGATGAATCAGAAAACTACTGTCCTGAGGTAACTTTTAACCTCTACTCCCTAAACCAAAACTATCCCCAAAGTCATTTTTGTACCGAAAAGTAGCTTAGTTAATTAGTAAAGTATGTTTGCCTTTAAGCATTGGGCTCATTTAAATAATTATCTGTATGACATCAAACCAACAACAGCAAGTCAAAAGGTTAGATGAGAAGCTTAGGCTAACGCTTCAGTTAATGGTAGTAGAATAATTTGGAAAAGGATAGTGACAACTTGAAGAAAGTAATCAACGTCAGGGAATTGTACATGAAGAAATTACTGAAATGGTGTATCTTTTGCTTTCTGTATTTTTACCAAAAAAATGCTTCATAAAAGACAGATTAAAAAAATAAAAGACTCCATTTACACGAAAATGTAAGAAGGTATCGAATTAATTTACAGTGAAAAAAAGCAGTTTCTTGGTTGTCTTCGCTCAGAAGAAAACTACAGATTACAAAGGGGTAGCAGGAGGTAACTTTTTTGAATTACAGGTAATGTTTTATGTCTTGATTGGTGTATACATCTGTCAAAACTCATTATTCTGTGCCTTAAAGTTGAGTTTTTTAGTGTAATTATATTGCAATAAAACTGATTTGAAATAATTATTATTAATTAAGGCAAAAAGAACTTTTGTTGCAAGGAAGAAGATCAAAGTAAATGGAAGCACATTCCATGTTCAAGAAGTAATATTGTTAAGACGTCAATACTATCAAAATCAACCTACAGATTCAACACAATCAATGTCAAAATTTTAACCTTCTTCCTTCAATTCAACCTTCAACCTTCAATTTCGCCTTCCTTGCAAATATGGAAAAGCCAACTCTCAAATGTATATGGAACTGCAACAGAGCTCAAAAAGACAAAGCAATTTTCAAAATGAAGAATAAAGTAGGAAGACTCACACATCCAATTTCAAAACATACTATAAAGTTACAGTACTCAAAACAATGTGGTACTGACATAATGAAAGAAATCCAGAACAATGGACTAGAACTGACAGTCCAGAAATAAACCCATACATCTATGGTCAAATGCTTTTTAACGAGGACATTAAGTGTGCTCAATTTGAAACAACAGTTTCTCCAATAAATGTGCCATGAAACAGGATTTCCACAGGCAAAAGAAAGAAGCCAAGTTCATACCTGATACCATATACAAGAATTAACTAAAAATAGATCAGCAACTGAAATGTAAGAGGTAAAACCATAAAGCATTTAGAACAAAACACAGGAGAAAACTTTGAATCCTAGTTTTTGACAAAGGATTCTTTGATATGACACCAAAAACATAAGTAACAAGTGACAAAATAGATACACTAGATATCATCAGAATTTTAAAAATATTGTATGAGACCTCTACGATAAGATCTCAAAAACAGACTTGTGTATAGAAGAAAAGACTCTTTGACAGCTGCAAGGGAGGGGAAGGAGGGAGGGCAAGGGGGGGAAGGTTTAGATTAGATAGTTGCTAGAAATCTCGTTGGGAGAAATCGGTAATAGCACACATTAGAAACAAGAACAACATTAGATGGACTTCAGCATAACTTGAGTACTCCTTCCATCTCAACTCGATAGTGCAAGGATAGAGTAGCTGGGGCGGGAGGAAAGAGACCACGCTCTTAGACGAAATCGAGGCCAACAGGCACAACCAGCATTTTGCTAAGAGGGCTCGCTGCACCTCACATTGGTGAGTGGCATCTGGGGTCTTAAAAGCTACCAAGCTGCCATCAGAGGGCACAGCAAATGGTCCCAACTCACCAGGAATGGATGCTCACCAAGGACCAAAACGACATGGGGTAAAGACAACCCAGAAGATAGAGAGACCCACATGAGTGGGTGGCTACATCAACTTGGGACCAGAAGAACCAGATGGTGCCCGGCCACTACCAGTGATAAGTTGAGTCTCACTGGCAACACAAGAATAAAAAGGGGTGCATCCTGAGATCTCCACTAAAAGACCTCAATAGATGGTCCAGCGGTTTCGGGGTTCCCCTAGGATCATGGCCCATGGCCCTGATGCTGCCCTGGCCCATAAATCATAACGAAGGTTTACTCTTTGGACACGAATGGATTGGACTTGGCAATGCAGAGTGACCATATATTGTATGTACTTTATGGTTCTATACATCTATAGGATATCAGCCTGCTGACCTCTGGTTGGAGGAAGGAGAATGGTTGGAGAGGAGGGGAACGGAGACTGTTGGGAGGATGAGCCACGTATGGAGCAGAGAGAAATAGTGTGCTATCACTGGACAGGGAGAGCACTGGAAGCCGCATACAGGTGGGCATGTAAATTTATACGGGAATGTACATTTTCACTCAGTCATATCAAATAAAAAAAAAATTGTATGCATCCAAGAACATTATATACAAAGGGAAAAGAAAACATACAGAAAGGGAGAAAATGTTTAGGAACCATGTGTCTGATAAGACTTTAATATTCAGATTATTCATAAAGAATTCCTACAATTCAACACCAAAAGACAACCCAATCAAAAAATGGGCAAACAGGCACATAAAAAGATGCTCAATATAATTAGTTACCACAGAAAAACATACGAAAACTTCAAAAGTATAATTAGTATAATTAGATATCATTTCACCCCACTATGGGGTTGATTAGCCAAAAAAGTAAAATAAAACACAGAAATCAACCAGCCATGGGGCTCTCATCCATTAATGGTAGGATGATAAAATGATGAAGTCACTGTGGAAAGCATTTTTGTGGTTTTGCAACAAGTTAAACATAGAATTTCCATACAACTCAGCAATTCCACTCCTTGATGTTATACCCAAAATAAGTAAAAGGAGGGACTCAAACAGGTATCTGTACACCAACATTCACTGCTGTACTATTCAAATAGCCAAAAGGTGGAAGTAAACTATCAACAGGGAATGTATAAACAAAATATAGTATATCCATACAATGGGATACTGTTCAGCTATAAAGAGAAATTCTGAAATATGCTATAATAAGGATAAACCTTTAAATATCATGCTGAGTAAAACTGATACAAAAGAACAAATTTTGCATGACGTCACTGATGAAATACCTAAACATGCAAATGCACAGACACTGAAGTTTATTAGAGTTATCAGAGGAGGCAGAAGGGAGAAATGGGATGTTGTTGGTTAATTAAAGGACACTTAGTTTCCATTAATGAAAACAAAAAAATTTGGAAATGGGTAGTGGTTATGGTTACACAGTATGATAAATGTAATTAATGTCACTGAATTGTACATGCAAAAAATGATGATACAGCAAAGGTTTTGTTCTATACATTTTTACCACAATTAAAAAAAATTAAACAATAAAGTACTGATACACAGATAAACTCTGAAAACACGCTAAGTGAAATAAATCAGAAACAAAAGCCCTGAACATGTAACAAATACAGAAATTAGAATTAAAAAATAAATGAACCCATACTTCCAGGTTTAACTTCCAGCTGTTCATTACTTGCTCCTGACCAACTCCATAGCCAGTCTAACCATCCTCTATTATCCGCTGACTCTTTGGCTCCTTCTTTGTAAATCTTGTATCCAGCTTTCTTTACCTGTAATCAAGGAAGTTTCAAATATGTAACAAATTATACTTTAATTAACAATTTAAAGAAAGATGCTATTTCCAAAACTTACTGAGTGAATAAATGTAAACAATGTGCATACTGACCACAGAACAGAGTGTATGCAATGTAACCTAAACAAAGACTTCAAGAGTATCATAGTGTTCTCACTTTCAATAAGAGGTGATGATCACTAAAATTTTTTTTTTAAAAAAAAGCTTTTCATCTTCATAGGGCTTCTGAACATTTGATAAATCCAATCATTTAGTTATAATTCTTCCCATAAAACCAGTCTAATTTAAATAGATGTGGCAAACATTATATCAAATATTTTTATAACATATGGAAGCAAATCTGAACTCTTTAGGAAACAATGCTGCTGTGTGATACTAATGATATTCTGATATATCTATATAGAGTTTAGATTTATTTTTACTAACTGAAAGATAATCTGGAATTACCTCAACTTCTGCCTGTTGTCTTGTTAATGTTAAATTAAACAAATCCAGGACCTTTTCGAGCTCCTGAAAACAATAAAAAATAAAAAAACTTAACTTCACATAAAAGGCTTTAGTATACAGTCCATCAAACTGCTGCACTAGAGAAAATGTATGATAGAAAACAGAACATCCATCAATATGATAAATTTTGTGAAGCTGTGAATACAAATACCCAGAAAACAACAAACAAACCCAGTGCCATGGAGTCAAGTCTGACTCAAAACATACAAATAAATAATATACATATGTATGTATATATATATATGCATTATATAAGCTTGAAAACTAGCAATGGAGTAACCTTTTCAACAAAGAATTCATTTGGGTCATGCATATAAGATTACAAACTTTTTAAGAGGTATAACACAAATTAAAGGATATCCTACATGCATTGTCTAAAATGACTTTTATTTGGATTTTAACTACAGCTAAGGACAAATATATCATGATAATCATCAGCTAAGAATACAATTACAAATATGTTACAAGTAAAGCTTGTATGTCATCCTTTCATGTTGGTCTAGCTACACTTAAAACTATTTTTTTTTTTTTTTTTTTTGCCATAATACTATTCAAAGTTGTTATGGCTCCTGGCGAAAACTCATTCACTAAATCTATAGGTTCAAACGATTACTTTCAAGAATTTCACATTCAGACTACTTTCCTTCTCACAGAAGAAGAACCATGACCTACTAATGTCTACCAGGATTTGGATTTGGACCCAGCAGACACAGAAGACTTGGGTTAGGGTCCAAAAGAAAAGTCAGAAAATCTGTGACCCTTCCAACAACTCTCAAAACACAAGTGTTCCTGATAGCCCTGGATCTTCCAGGAAACATAACTCAATATTTAAGGAGTTTCAAATTAAAAAACTTGCATGGATTCAGAATGGTTATATTGATTTCAAGAGGCTAATATCTTCTAATCTCTCTATTTTGTATTTACTCCATCTTCTAGAATACCCCATAATTCTAAAAAGCAGGTCCTTTATACTTGATAATGGAGCCCTGGTAGCACGGTAGGTTTGAGGGCTCAGCTGCTAAGGCAGTTCAAATCCACCAGCAGCTCCATGGAAACACTATGGCTGTTCTACTCTGTCCTACAGGGTCATTGTCAGTCAAACTGACTCAGCGGCAAAGGGTTTACTTGATAAAGGCAGCTTTCATGGCATAGCAGTTAAGCATTTGGTTGCCAACACAAAAGTCAGCAGTTCAAGCCTACCAGCCACTCCCACAGGGAATGATGTGGCAGTCTGCTTCAATAAACATTTCAGTCTTGGAAACCCTATGGAGAATTTCTACTGTGTCCTATAAGGACAACGACCTTGATGGCAATGGGTTTGGTATTTTGGTTTACTTGATAAGATTAATACCGAGAGAACACACAGTATACAAAGTTAAATATAAAGTTGCTGATAAAGATCAGAAATGCCAAACACATTAAAAGGGAAAGGTATCTCTACATCGGCAGGAAATTCAGGAGAAGTTCATGCTAGAGGTGGGACTTAAGAAAGAACCTGAAGAATGAGTTGCAATGGATAGGCAAAGAGAAGAGAGAAAGTTCAGGATTATATAAGCAAAGGCATGGCATTAAGAATGAGCACAACAGAAACTGAAGGCAGGACATACATCTAATAAATACACAGTCAGAAGACAGCAATAATGGAAATGCAGTGGTTAACTGAAAATGTAACACTTTGAAACTGAGTAAGGGAAATTTGAAATCAGTGTAGCTCTTAAAGTTAAAAGTGACATAATACTATACATCTATAGGATGTCATCCTGCTGACCTTTGGCTGGAGGAAGGAGAGTGGGTGGAGAGGAGGGAAAAAAGAGACTGTTGGGAGAACGAGACATGTATGGAGCAGAGAGGAATAGTGTGCTGTCACTGGGCAGGGAGAGCAGTGGAAGCTGCATATACATGGGTATGTAAATTTATATGGGAATGTACATTTTCACTCAGTTACATTAAATAAAAAATTAAAATAAAAAAAAAGTGACATAATAAATTGAGGTTTCAAGTCACCATTTGCATGAGCCCAAATTTCAGAATGAGGACAATCTCAAATTTCAAAAGTTCACAGAAGACTACAATCAGAGCTTACCTGATGTTAGAAACAGGAATATGAAAAAGTACAAGTGAAAGAGACAGAATCAAAATTATAGCAATAAGTAGGAAGTGTTAGTGCTAGTGTTAGTGACTAAAGGCTGAGGAGTTACACAGTACAAAATATTCAATACAGATTTTTTTTTTGAATGCTAACCTCCAAAGACAGGAGAATGTCACTAGGTAACTTCTTAGATGTTAACTTTTTTTTATACAGTTCTTTATATTGCTTCACTTTTTGCCTATGATTTCTAATATGCTTCCATGACCACATCCGTAATCTGGGACGAACATTTACTTCAAGAATACCATTTATAGCATAAGCCCACCTAGTTAAAAGAACAAAAACAAAAACATCACACTTAACACCAACAAATCAACAGCATAAAATAATACTACTTCTACTTTAACAATAAACATGAGTATGATACATAAATCATTAATTCAGAAGTGATAAAAACAATCTATTATCTGACCACTAGGCTCTTCCTAACTATTTCTGCATTAATAATTCACTGATGATTAATCTTTTCTGGTAGCACAGTGGTTGAGCATTCTGCTGCCAATCAGGCTCACAAAGTTGAGTCTCACTGGCAACATGAGAATAAAAAGGGGTGCACCCTGAAATCTCCACTAAAAGACTGCAATTGATGGTCCAGGGGCCTCAGAGTCCCCATAAGAGCATGGTCCCTGGCCCTGATGCTGTCTCTGTCCATAAATCATAATGGGGGTCAACTCTTCGGACAGAATGGATTGGACTTGTCAACACAGACTGACCATATCATGTGTGCACTTTATGGTTTCATGCATCTATAGGATGTCATCCTGCTGACTTCTTACTGAAGACAGGGGAGAGTGTGTGGAGGAGGGGATAGGAGACTGTTAGGAGGATATGACATGTACAGAACAGAGAGGAGGAGTGTGCTGTCACCAGGCAGAGAAAGCAAAGGGAGCTGCACATAGGCAGCCATGCAGATTTATACAGGATTGTACATTTTCACTCATAGTAAAAAAAAAAAAAAAAACTTAAAAAAAGAAAAGAGAAAGATTAGCCACTACTGGGAAGCTCTATGGGACAGTGCTATTCTGCTTTATAAGGCTGCCATGAGTCAGTATCCACTGGATAGCAATGAATTTTTTTAAGTAAAAATAAGCAACATCATTCAATTTTAATAAAGTCAATACAGCTTTACATATGTTCTAGCATTGCATGAACTGGCAGATAACACTTTAGCATTTAAAGTAACTGAAGCTTCTAGAAACTACAATAGCTTTAAAACTAGAAGAGCAAGACTTTTGAATTCATAAAAGGGGCAGTACTTCAGACTCCCATAATCTGAAAAAATATGGATTTTACAGTATTTGCTACAGAAATTTGCAGGGGGTGGGGAAGAAGACACTGCTAGTAAATAAACTGCAGTCAGCTTTACTAACAATTACAAAAATACTAACACCACTACAGCACATGAAAATACCATTAGAAAGAATCCTTTAAGTCCATTTCATTAACACTAAAGGCAAAAGCAGCTACATATGTTTCTATCTACACATCAAGTTTGCCTCACACCTTAAGATTATCTTAAATTTTTTAAGCCAAGAAATTCACTTTCATTTCATATTTTTAAAATACAGCGTTTTTTAAAAGATATTTACCATTCCCTGGCATGGTAGTGAAGAGGTACATCAGGTTTGAATTTCCTATATGGCACATTTTGCTTCATCATATCAACTGATCCAAGAAGCTCCATAAGACTGAAATACTGGAGAATGGAAAAGGTAAAAGCTCATATTTCAAAAAACTTTGTTCAATTATCAAAGGATTGTTATCGACATTTTTCAAGGTATACATGAAATGTTACCATATACAGTTATAAATTTTGGGTTGCCATAAAATCGTAGTTCATTTTTTGTCAAACTCATAATTTAAAACTTCTTTTAAAAAATTACCTGTGGTTTATGAAATTCAATGGCTATATCATGTAACTCAACCTCCAGATTTATTTTGGGGTCAGAAAAGTCAAAATCCGATCGGCGGTTCATCTGAAGTTTGGCTACAGCAGATATGGGGCGAAATACTGGAAAATAAATTAAGAAGAAAATTAAACTAACTTATATTTCAAGAGTTTCAAGGCACTAGAGGAATCATGTTAAAAATACATATTTTCTCTTATAATCCATCTACAGTTCCCTCACGACCACAATGTCATAATATGATCAGATGAACTGTCATTAATTAGTAGTGAGGATGCTTTTCTTTTTTTCCCCACCTAATTCATGTTGTTGTTCATACTAAAATGCAATAAAGGCTAACTTAACACCCCCCCAAAAAAACAGAATTAGACAAACTAGTCTAATGAAATATTTTTAATAAAAGTTAGTTCCAGAAAATGAACATACATTAGAAACTCTAAGATGAAAAAGAGATTGCATTTAACTTCTACCTTTCATTACATGAATTATAATTTTTGAATTTCTGATCAGTTGCACTGTATCCATCTATTCTCCACTTTAAATCTTAAAAAAAGAGGAAAGAAAATGAGTGACGGTTTGTCCAAGGTTAGCAGTTTACCCATTACCATCAAGCTGAAGCAATCCTACAGGACAGAGAATAATTAACCCATAGAGTTTCCAAGGAGCACCTGGTAGATTCGAACTGCCAGCCTTTTGGTTATTTTTAGCAGCTATAGCACTAAACCACTAAGCAACCAACCTCAGCCCATAAACTAAGATAAACACCTTTCAACTTTTGGTATTTAATACCAAAAAGAATGTGTACCATGCAGAAAGACACAAGTCATAGCAAAAACTAGACAGACAGGGAATCAACTATTAATCTACACACTAATCTATGTAAAAAGATGGTATATTCATCTTTTAATAATGTCTAAGGCCTAGTATTTTTTTTTTACCATATTAAGCATTCGGGAAAGAAAATCGTGTGTGTGTGTGCACGTGTGTGTGCCTTTTCTCTATCTTATACTGTCTTAGTCATCTGGTACTGCTCCAAAATAAAATACCACAAGTGGAAGGTTTCATGAAGAAAAGCTTTACTGACAGTCCAGTAAGCCGCAAATCTATTAACAAGATACAAGTCCATTCCATGTAAGAAATCAACACAGTCCAGTAGGCCGAGTCCAAATCCAGTGAAAGCATCTCAGCACAGGAACGTCAGGTCCAAAGGATGTGCTCTGCTCTCAGTGCTTCTCTCTTGGTGGTATGAGGTTCCCAACTTACTCGCCTCACTTCTCTCCCTCATAACCCAGGAGCTTGTAGCTTGAGACCTGCCTCACTAACACAACTGTTGCCCATTCTCCATCATCAATCTCAGAGAGGCAGGATTCACAACACATGGGAGGAAGGGCACCATGTTGGGACTCATAGCCAAATCAAATCAACACATACATTTTTGGGGGGACACAATTCAATCCATGACATATACCCAAGCAGTGGGCAAAATAAATCAAGCTAAAGGTTGGTGACAGAACTACACTAAACTGATTATCACAGACTCAAGAACATAAACCAAGGTATAACAACAAAATAATGTGAAACCCTCTTGAGAGATTCTCTAGCAATCTCAGAATATCAGGACATTAAATCATCCATTACATTATCCTAAAAATTCTAAATTCATAAACAAAGATTACAGAAAATCACTCTAAACTGAATGGACTTACAAAAAATCAGCGAAAATAGCTATACTTGAGACCTGAAAATACTTTTAACCTAAAATCAGTGCTTAAGGACTCTAGTGTCAGTAAAGCACTCTCTGAGAAACAAAAGACAAATTACCAGGGACCTAACCCATCTCCCATAAGAAGTCCGAGAAAGTATACTGTTTCAAGTATCCCAAAAGCAAAATTCCCTTCTAAGTAAGATATCTGAATCACAGAATTCCAATATTCTATTATAAAGAGACATTAAAATGTATTTGTAATCTACACTATAAAGTGATAACATCATGTCCATAGATATCCTAAGTATAGCAACTCTTCTTAACTATAGAAAGCCATTACTGTCAATACGTATAGAAGTCAGCAGATTCTACATATGCCTTATTTCCCCTAAACAAACACCATGTCCCACCCATGAACACAGGAACCACACTGTTGCTAGCCTGGTAGACTAATCTTGGATAGAGCAGGAAAAATAAATTAAATCTGACCATTTTACCTCTCCTTATAGGCTAAGTGAAAATCCTGGCATAGTAGTTAAGTGCTATGGCTACTAACCAAAAGGTCAGCAGTTCAAATCCACCAGGTGCTCCTAGGAAACTGTGGGGCAGTTCTACTCTATCCTATAGGGTCACGATAAGTTGAAATCACCTTGATGGCAATGGGTTGCTGTGAGTTGGAATCAACATGGTGGCACTCAGTTTGGTTTGGTTAATCCTTGGAAACTTATGGGACAGTTCTACTCTGTCCTATACAGTGTGTGAGTTGAAACTGACTCGATGACAATGGGTTTAATGACTCATTACACATATACCTTTTAAACATCTATTACTAAATGGATTTGAACTGATGGCAATCTGACCTAAGAGAAAAGGATTTTAATCATTAAGAAAACATGAATAACAGATGATTTCTCAAGATGCCACAAGAGACAAGCAAATTGATAGGTATTTAATCTCAGGAATGCTTGCATCACAGATGGCAAAGAGAAACAGAGGCGGGTAGGAGGGAAACAGGGTTAAAGTGAAGGAAGGAGGGAGGGAGATGACATTCATCAATGCCACTGTTAATTGGGAAACGCTGACGTCATAGTGGTTAAGTGCTAGGTCAGCTAACCAAAAGGTCAGTAGCTCATATCAACTAGGTGCTCCTTGCGAACTCTAAAGAGCAGTTCTACTTTGTCCTAGAGGGTATCTGTAAGTTGGAATAGACTCAGCGGCAATGAGTTTTTACTTTGGTTGTTGTCTTTACATCAGCTGACTCACGGCAACCTCATGGACAACAGAACAAAGCATTGCCTGGTCCTGTGGTGTCTTCACAATCATCGGCATGCTGACTCCACTACTGCAGCCACAGTATCAGACAATATTTTCCTGGGATCTATAGTGTTTTCATTGGCCTTTCTTCCTAATTCACCTTAGTCTGGATAGCTCTGCTGAAACATGTCCACCACGGATGGGCCTGGTGGTATTTGAAATACTGGTGGCACAGCTTAGAAGCATGATGTTGCATCAAGCAACCTCAAGCTACCACAATATGACAAAATGACAGGTGGTAATAATTATCAACAGAGAAAGAACTGAATTTAAGTGGTACATCTATGCAAAGGTAAACAATTAAAAACAGAAAAATATATATGTACCTAAAGATTTAGTAATAGATGTTTAAAAGGTATATGTGTAATGAGTCATTAAACCCATTGTCATCGAGTCAGTTTCAACTCACACACTGTATAGGGCAGAGTAGAACTGTCCCATAAGTTTCCAAGGATTAACCAAACCAAACTGAGTGCCACCATGTTGATTCCAACTCACAGCAACCCTAGAGGACAGAGTAGAACTGCTCCATAGTTTCCAAGGAGCTTCTGGAGGATCTGAATTGCCAACCTTTTGGTTAGCAAACATAGCACTTAAACAGGAGGAAGCCATTAGCGTTTCCTTCCAAGGGTCAGGGAAATGCAAATCAAAACTAAAATAGGATACCACTTCACACTCTCCAGGAAGGCTATTGTAACAACAGAAAATAACAAGTGCTGGTGAAAATAAGGAGAAATTGAAACTCTGGTACATTCTGATGTGGTACTGTTGTTATGAAAACTGTTTTGTGATTGATGAAAAAGTTAAAAAGAATTATCATACAACCCAGTAATTCCACTCCCGGGTACATACCCCAAAAAACTGAAAGCAGGAACTCAAACAGATATAAGTGCACCAACATGCACTACAGCATTATTCACAACAGCAAAAGGAGGAAACAACCCCAGCGTTCATTCACAGACGAATGGGTAAACTATAGCACATCTACACAATGGATTATTGTTCGGTCATTAAGATAAATGAACTTCTGACATATTGTTGTAGTGAAACACAGACACAAAAGGATGGTTTATAATATCATTTATATGAAACATCTAAAATAGGCAAATTATACACACAGATAGATTATAGTTTACCAGAGGCTGAGGAACGGAAAATAGAGAGTTCCTACTTAAGGGATACTGAGTCTCTAAAAAGTAATGAAAAGCTTTTGGAAATAGGTACCGGTAATGTCTGCACTACACAGCGAATATACGCAATGTCACTTAAAAATGGCGAAAATAACAAATTTTTTGTCATCTACCTGTTTTACATATGAAATACTTAAAATATATATATATGTAAAAACACTAATATTAGTACTTGGAAAGTAAAACAATTTCCTACAGCTTTGACTCTTACACTATATATAAGGCTACACTGCCCACTATGTCCTCGGTCTAGCCCAATTCCAAACCTTCATATCCCACTGTAATATACAATATATGATCCTTTAACTTCTCTGTCCTTCACCTATGCTTCATGTCCTCAGCTCCCTCCCAGCTAAAATCCATGATGCTGTTGTTGTTAGGTGCTGTTGGGTTGGTTCTGAAGCATAGAGATCCTGTGTACAACAGAACAAAACACTACCCAGTCCTGTGCCATCCTCACAATCACTGCTACGTCTGAGCCCACTGTTGCAGTCACTGTCACTTCAACTTGTTGAAGGTTTCCCTCTTCTTTGATGACCCTCTACCAAGCATGATGTCCTTCTCTAGGGACTAGCCCTCCTTGATAACATGTACACAGTATATGAAACAAAGTGTCACAACCTCCAAGTTATTTAAATTACTCTCTTGCATTCACCCCTAACTCCCTTGTCCCTCTCACTTCATCAGTACTGCCTGCAAAACTTTAATTATAGATAAAGCCACTCTCCACTTCATGCATGTACCCAAACTAACTGTGGCTGGAAAAATAACATACATAATCCCAATGATTCATGTCACTTTAATTCCAAAGATCTCAATTGTGTCCCTAAGGCTGCTGAACACTCACACCACACTCCGCTAGTCTAAGGATTAGCCAAATCTAGCCAAAGGCTGTTTTTGCACAACTAACAAGATAAAAATTATTTTTACATTTTTTAACAATTGTTTACAAGTAAATAAGGGGAAGAAACCACATGTGACTCATGTAATGTAAAGTATTTACTACCTGGCTCTTTATAGGAAAAAACTGGTCAATCCCTGATCTAGTCTGATAAATCTCAAACTTTAACATCCATCCAAGTCACCCGAAAGACTTGTCACAATGCAGATGGCTGAGCTTCACCCACATAGTGAAGATCTACTGATTCAGCAGACCCAGGATGGGCCCTACAATTAGCATTTCTAACAAGTTTCCAAGTAAGGCTGCTACTGCTGGTCTGAACCATCATTTGAGAACACTGCCCTAGTGCACTGATTCTCATTCTCCTAAATTTCATAGCTTCTCCTCCCTCCCAAAACCTCTAATGCCTCAGACTGTTTTTTCCAAAAGAGATCAGCAGAGAAATGCCATAAATGGTATCTACTCATCTACCTTATACAAGGATTTCTGCTCCTAAATGCAGTAAAGCTCTCTGCTTATACACTAGACCCAGATCCTTTCAACTGTTCCCTCCCTCTACAGCTTCATCAATATTTCACGTTCCACCGGATCATTCCCATTTCAGCTGGTAAACCAGCTGTTCTTGCTCCTATTAAAAAACTAACAACCTTTATTTCTCCTTAGTCTTCCAGAAGCTATGCCAGTTATCAAGTTATTGCCTTTTGGGTTCAAAAATACCTTTCACAGCACACTCTGAAAAGTGGATTTAGGTTTCTTAAAGAGTTTTCCTTTACCAGCTAACATGGTGATTACACTCTGTTAATCGAGGACAATGGAGAGACACTGCAGGAAAGTCGTTCTGCTTCCTGCTTCTGGTGTGTTCATTCAAAAGGCTACTACAGTGTAGTGTTTCTCCAATACCCAGCTCCTATAAAACAGAGAAGGTGGCTTCTCTGGTATCTGGCTCCTTCGGCATGGAGGGCTTCTTCTTTAGCACCAGGCTCCTCCAGTGCTTGTTAGCTGGTGGCTAATAGCAGCCAGCAGCTTCTCCCAGCACTCTGCTCAGGTAGTTTTGTAGCAGAGTGGCATGAGTGAAATACTTTTCCATACCATTCTCTACCAAGTTGATTTTCATAAAGTTCCAGTAGATGAATTCCCAGCAAGTTTTGCTAACCAAACACCACAGAGACATTTCTACCATTTAGTGAGCCATGGTCATGTCCAATCCATCAAGCCTGGATCTTGGAGACTGTCTTTGAGACCTCCATCTCAGCCCTAGGGGACAAGCTATCCCATCTAGCTGCAATTCCTAATTCTTTAGGGTTCTTTCTAAGGTTTACCAACCAATCCCTCATCACTCCAATCTTGTTACAGTGAGTAATTCTTTATATTAAACTTTCTCCAAATTTCTCTATCCTGATTGGACTCTAACTTATACTTATTCAAAACTCTACTTTTGAAATAAAACCTAAAGCTCCCCAACAATGAGCTATAATAAAAACAAAGTTTTTCTTGCTTTTCCAAATCTGTTACAAACCTATTTAACTACATTTAAAAGAAAATTTAACATGAAATATCACAGTGACTTCATTAGTGTTAACATAAACTTGTTGTGATTATTTTTATTATACTTTTTATTTTATGAAATGTACTCACCTAAATCATATTCTTCTGGAATAATATTTTCATTAACAATGCCATTCTTCAAACTGTTCTATTAAAAGACAAATTGCTTTTATTTATATCTATAGTTACAGGCATTTATCTTAAAAAATCCTGTTTTATGCAAAGAAAAATGTTTAAAAGCAATTTAAAAAATAATTCAAAATTAGGAGGACTCTAAAATGACAAAATATTACAATGGTTAAATAATACCGCATAAAACTATTATTGTAAAAATGAGCTCTAGATTTAAGCATTACAAGATATAGATATGCATGTTTACACAGGCACATATTCACAAATTTCTCTTAACTCTGCTGGTGGACTTTTTTTATAGCTACAGCACATTAAATATATGACTATGAATACAACCTTATGCGAAACTATGCAAATATGTAAACATATATAAAAAAATTTTCTTACCAATGATTCATCATAATCATAATGATAAAACATCTCAGACTTCACATTCCAATAGGCAAAAAGATTATCCAATCGGACTAACTGAAAACAAATGAAGTTTATTACATGTGTCATTTTCCTTTTCCTTTGAAGAATTTTGAACATGTTATTTTCAAAAATCTCAAATAATTGAGACATGTCAGAGTTAACCAAATAAACACAATTTACATACAATTTAGTTGATATATTATCATTTGCCTTTGTAAAGAGCTGCACCATAAAGTTCATGTGTTGACAAAATACAGTATTTGTGTATTCTACCTTACGAAATAGTTTCTCCGTTTCATTATGTAAACATGGAACCCAGTCTTGATCAGTTGTCTGAAAAGGAAAGGAAAAAGAACAACAAAAATGTTATTTATATTTGAAATGGCAGAATGAATCACAGTACTAGCCCAATTTCGCACAAAAACGCCCTTGAAAACATCATTCAATCCAAAAATATTAACTTACCACCACTTCTCAGAAGCTTGGTGTTGCCAAAAAACAAACAAGCAAGCAAGCAAGTAATCAAAAACACAAAACACAGCAGGAATATCAAACTCTGAAGATGAAATAAGTGACAGAAAAAGGGATGTCTTATCTAGACACAAGGAGACCGAGGAGCACAATGGTTAGGCATTCAGCTCCTAATCAAAAGGTTTAGTGGTTCAAATTCACCAGCCATTCCACAGAAGAAAGATACAGCAGGTATGCTTCTGTAAAGATTACAGTCTTAAAAATCCTATAAGATTATAAGATTTACTACAGGAATGGAAGGATGGTTCAACATTAGAAAAATCAATCAACATAATACACTACATCAACAGAACAAAAGAAAAAAAATCACACAATCCTCTCTATGGATACAGAAAAAGCATTTGATGAAATCTAACATCGTTCTTGATGAAAATCCTAAAGAAGTCCAGAATAGAAGGGAAATTCTTCAATGTGATTCAGGGCATGTATGAAAAGCCTAGAGCCAACATTATACTTAATGGAGAAAGAGCTTTTCCTCTTGAAACTTTGAGTACAAAACAAACTTGTGCACTCTCAACACTTCTATTTAATATTGTATTAGATAACCTAGTCAGAGCAACAAACAAGGAAAAGAAACAAAAAGTATTCAGATTGGAAAAGAAAAAGTAAAATGACCTCCATTCAAGGATGATACTATCCTACATATACAAAATTCCAGAGTCCACAAAAATCTTCCAGAGTTAAAAAAAGAAATTTAGCAAAGTTGCAGGGTACAGGGTCAATAAACAAAAATCAGAGGAGTTTTTATACACCAGCAATAGAAAATCTGAAAGGGAAATTGGGGAAACAATTCCATTTTCATTAACATCTGAAAGAATAAAATACTTTGGAATAAATATGATCAGGGATGTGAAGGATGTATACAATGAAAACCATAACACACTGCTGTAAGAGACTAAAGAAGACATAAACAAAAAGATCTTCCATGTTTATGGACTGAAAGACTTAATATTGCTAAAATGCAAATAATACCCAAAATGATCTACAGATTCATTGCAAGCTCAATCAAAAGTCCAACAGTCTTCTTTAAAACAGAAAGAGAAAAACCAGTCCTCAACTTTACATGGAATGGCAAGAAGCCCTGAATACAAATACAAAAACAATGTTGAAAGAGAACAGTGTTGGAAGTCTCATGCTTCATGATTCAAACATACTATACAGTTACAGTAATCAAAACAATCTGGTACATCTAGGGTCTTAAACACTAGAAAGTGATCATCTAAGATGAATCAATCACTCCCAATCTGGAGCAAAGAAGAATGAGGAACACTAAACACACATGGAAAATATGAGCTGAAGAGACAGAAAGGCCCACATAAACCAAAAAGTACATAAGCCTGAGACTGGAAGAACTACAAGCTACCCAGCAGACAAGGAGCATAACAGTGTCCCTCATGGAGTGGGAAAAAAGTGGAGTGTATAACTCAAATTCCAGCAAGACAGACTTGATGATCTGACTGAGACTAGAGGGGCCCTGGAAGACATAATCACCAGACTCTGCATAAGCCCTAAGCTAAAGCCATTCCTGAGGTCAACTCTTCAGATAAGATTAGACTGGACTATAAGACATAAAATGATACTTATAAAGACAATGCTTCTTAGCTCAATAAACACATGAAACTAAATAGGCAGCTTCTGCCTGGAGGCAAGATAAGAAGGCAGAAAACGACAGGAACTGGTTTGAACATACACAGGAAATACAGGGTGGTAAGGAGGATTATGCTGTCACATTAGAGGGAGAACAACTAGGGTCACATAACAACGGATATGTAAGTTTTTTTATGAGACATTAACTTGAATAGTAAACTTTAGCTTAAAGCACAACCAAAAATGGTGGGGAGGAACAGTTTGGTACTGGTATGACAATAAACATATAGACCAATGGAACAGAACTAAGAGTTTGAAAGTAAACTCATACATCTGTGGTCAACTGATTGTTCTGCAAAATCCATTCTACAGGGGCAAGAAGAGTCTCTTCAGTGAATGATGCTAGGAAAACTGGGTTTCCATATGCAGAAAAATGAAACATGATTCATGCCTCACACCATACAAAAAATGCAATTCAAAATGGATTAAGAGCCTAAATTTGCAGACCACAATCAAAATATTCTTAGAACAAGTAAGGACCATGTTGTCAAGTCTAGCTTTCTGCAGTGGATTATCTGATATAATAATAACAATAAAGAACAAATAACAGGAGACAAAGTAAATATACATAAAAATTTAAAAATTTTTCCATCAAAAGATTTTCCAGAAAAAATGAAAAGACACGTTACTGACTGGGAGAATATCTTTGGAAATTGTATTTCCAACAAGAATCTAATAACCAAATACATACAAAATTTCAATAAGACAACCCAATCATAAAGAGCAACAGACATACATAGATATTACATACACCACAGAGAACATTCAAATGGTCACCAAACACATAAAAAGATGCTCAGCATCATCAGTCATCAGATACAAATCAAAACCATAATGAGATATCATTTCAATCCAACAAAGAGGGCTAAGGGAAAGAAAAATAGAGAATAACAAATGTTGGGGAGGATGTGGGAAAACTGGAACCCTTACCCACTGCTGGTGGAATACAAAATAGTGCAACCACTGTGGAAATTAGTGTGACTGTTCTTCAAAACACTAAAATTAGAATTACCATTTCCAGCAATTCCACTCCTATGTATACGCCCAAAAGGTCTGAAAGCTGAGACTTGAGCAGAGACTTTACATCAGTGTTTACTGCAGCACTATTCACAACAGTCAAAAGGTGGAAATAACCTAAGTGTCCATCAATAGACTAATCCATAAAACAAACCGTGGTACAATGGAATACCATTCAGTCTTCTTACATACTACAGTATGGATGGAGCCTGAAGACTTCATGCTGAACAAAATAAGCCAATCACAAAAAGACAAACATTGTATGACTTCACTTATATAAAAAGACAAAGATAGGTAAATATATAGAAAGCAAAACTTATTAGTAGTTACTGGGGTAGGAGGAGATTAACAGTGATGATAACATTACATTAATCAAGGGTTGGTTGCACAGCCAATTACTGTAACTATTTCAGTAAGCTGCACACTTGTAAAAAGTTGCAATGGCAAAAACTATGTGATAGATATAGTTACAGGGATGATGGGAAAAAAGAGAGAGTAGCTGCTAAGGCTACAACCAAACACCTCACTGGATCTAATTCCTTGGTTTGAAGGTTTAAGGTCACGGTTTCATGAGACAACTCAATTAATGGCTTCTGTTTGTTGTGTGGTGCCTAGTGTCTTAAAAGCCTGCAAAAGGCCATTCAAGGCACAATGGGTCTCTATTTACCTGGAGCAACAGAGGAAGGAGGGCTGTCACAAAGAGGAGGAGGATATGAAACATAGGGCTAACTGCTTTTGTGAACAATTGCTTCCTTTGTCATGGGTCCTGAAAGATACGGTGCCCAGCTACTATGACTGAATATTTTAATGAAAGATTCCATAAAAGAGTCTTGATCAAAAGAGGGCAGCAGATGCACAACAGAATTTCAAATTCTCATGGACTCTATCTATATGGGATCAACTGACAACAGCAACTCCAATAATTAGATAGGAACTTTACAGGGAAGTTAGTTTATGTTAATGCGGAAGGGACAACTCAGAAAAGGAGGATGAGAATGGTTGCACAACTCAAAGAATGTATCAGCCAAGCAGTATCACTATATTGTACAAGTAGAAACTTGAATTGGTGTATGTTCCGCTGTGTATATTCTCAACAACAAAATACATGAAATTAGGAAACAAGTGAACTGAGAAAAAAGAATATCACCATGAGTACTGTGCTTCTTTAAAAAGCATCTATATGAGACCAAACAGTCCGTAAGTTTTATTCTAAAACAAAGACAAAAAGGTAACTGGAGGCAGGGAAACAGAACAACCAGAATGGAAATGATAAGACTGTTAACAAATTGTGAAAAATTCAATGTCACTGAACAATTTGCACAGAAACAGTTAAACAGGAGCCTAATTTGCTGTGCAAATTTTCACTGAAAACACGATAAAATATTAATTTTTAAATAACTAAATAAAAAATCCTATAGGGAAGTTCTGCTTTGTCTGATAGTGTCAGTTGCCATGGGTTAACCTAGACACGACTCATGAATAAAAATTACTAAGTCTAAGGTCAGTAGAATATACAATTCAGAGCAGAAAAAGCCAAAGCCAAAGCCCCAAAACTGTAAGAATATCTACAAGATGATCACAGAACTGAAGCAGACAGGACGACAAGAGAAGGTAACGTAAATCAGACAGGAGATGAAACCAGTTATGTTACCTGCAGTCAAATTACGTATGGTACATAAGCTAACCAGCTTTTAAAGCAAAACTACGGACATCATTTTAAGAAGAAGCCATTGAGTGGTGTAACGTGATCAGATCCTTACTTTAGAAAGATTATTTCATTGTAATGTGGAGAACTGAATAAATTTTGAAACCTTAGCACACATCAAGATCATCTGAAGGACTTTTAAAGCATGCCTTATTGGCCCCACCCCCAGAGTTTCTAATTGAGTAGGTCTGGTCTGGCAGTCACATTTCCTATGACTGCCAAAAAAGGTGATGGTCAAAACCACTACAGTCATGTAACCTTCACATTGTCAAACCCAATGGCTAATTCTCCATCCTTGTTTTTCAGCAAAACAGCAACATTTGACACAGTTTATTATACTCACCTTTCAGAAAGAGTTTATTCATTTAGCTTTTTTTTTAATATTTAAATTTATTTTTGGTGAAATATACACAGAGCAAAGTTCACTTTCATTCCACAGTTTTTAGATCAGTGACGCTGGCTACGTTCTTCACATTGTACCAACATTCTCATTATTTCTGTTCCAGTTGTTTCACTTCCATTTACTTAAACTCCCTTTGCCTCCTAATCTTCTCATCTATGCTTTAAAACAGTTGTTAGCCTTTTAGTCTTACACAGATACATTTTAAAAAAAAAGAAAAAATCTCAAGGGTGACAATCTTCACTCTTTGGGCTAAACTGTTACTTAAAGGTGACTTCAAGGGGCAGTTTCAATTCAAGGCTTGCAGAGCCACTCTTAGCGACACCACAGGCTCAATAGATCCACTAAGTCTGGATTACTCAAGAATCTGAAACTCTACTCCATATTTTCCTCCCTTTTTATTAGGATGCATCTATTGTATCCCTGATCAGAACATGTTCAGCAGTGGTAGTCAGCCACTGTCTAGTTCTTCTGGTCTAGGCTAGAAGAGACAATGGTTCATGTTGATAACTAGTCCTTTAGTCCAGTTCTTCCTGGTTCTTGCATCTCCTGGTCATTTTTGTTTAGCTTACAAAAGTCTGGTTTTAAAAATAAATCTTACACAAAAGCCCAACAGATATAACAAATGAGGCATGTAATTAAAATCTTACAGAACAGTTAAATTTAATGAATTACATAATACGGGGCAACACAGACAAGTACAAAAAACACTGAAGCTAAAAGGAGAGTTTACTGGAGAATCACAAACCACTGACATAAACTTTTAAAAATCTACCAAATAATATATTACATAAAAGTTTAAAAATTCAGGATGTTTATCTCTGGAGTAGAAGGAAAAAATGAGAATAAAGAACAAAAGGCATTTCAACGTTATCGCTAACATTTTATTCCTATAAAAGTATTTAAAACTTAAAGCAAAAAAAAAAACTTAAAGCAAATAACAAATTCAGTAGTCCATTCTGGATGTGAGCACATTTCCTAATTCTGTGTGCACATCTATGTTTTTTAAATTCGTCAACTACAAATAGTAGACAGGAAGTATGCCACAATATGAATAATGTTATTGAAAAACTGGGTGATTTTGTTCTTTTTGCTTTATATGACTTACCAAAATTTCCAAAAACACAGATTACTCTGTGCTTATTCATTTAAAACTAAAATGGATTTTTTTAAATATAAGCAAAAGTACCTAGCGTCACAGTTAGTACATAATAACAGGCCTTCATGTTTTAAATGGAATTTGATCTTCAACCATTTTTCAAACGTGAAACTACTTACCATCAATTCCTTGCAATCTATACTCTTTTTGGTACCAATCCTCTATAGGTACCTATTGCTTACACTGGCACAGTGTATGTACGGTACATTACATGTATATATAAACTACATACACAACATAGACTATATAACTATACTTTACAATATAGGTAAATTTCTTTTTTCAAACAAAGTACCTGCAAGCTGAGATTTTGAAGGGAAACACCAAATGACAGTGGGTTGTCTCGATTTGTGATCTAAAGAGGGGAAAAAAAGTAAATTTTATCCTATTATCAATCTATTAGTGTTTTAAAATAACATTACATCTGCATCATGTTTCTCAATTTACAAAAAAAGTATATTAAAAAATGGTTGGCCCTCACAAGATTAATAGAAAGCACATAACTGTATGTTTTAGTCAGAACAAGTGACCTATTTAAGATCAATTAAATCTACCTTTACTGATTCCTATCTGGTGCTTTCTCTAGGATGCAAAGCATATTTTAAATCACTGTTTTAAATACATAACTGCCAAATTCAAAGCTCTTACCCAGCAAAAATGATGAGAAGCATTTTCTTTAATTACCTGATGTTTGAATGTTTTAGTAAAATTTAACCAACCATTCACCAATAAGGTCTGCAAATTACAATAATTATAAAAAATCACGTCATCTTTAACTCTCTGTTCCTCCACCTCCTCGCATCTAATAGGTTGGCTACTATAAAATATATGTCAATAAATAATTTACATAAAATATAAAAATAAGGATCACCTATTAAAATACTTACATCATCTTCATAGCGAATATGGATACTGGAAATTTTCACTTGAAGATTTTTTATGATCTGAGTAACTAATTTTTCTACAAAAGTGTCCTGTTTCTCCTCAGGTTGTTCTATAATTGGAAACATTTATTTTTGTTAACTTAAAAGAAAAATATACTCTAGAAAATGTTCACACATTGTTTACATCCATAGGTTGCTTTGTCCAAACAACAACAACAACAAGTGTACGTAAAGAGAACACTAACAGTCTGCTTCTCAAAGTGTTCCATTCCAAAAACTTTCAAATGTGACTGAATGCATAAATTTTTAAAAGCTACTTTCTTGTCCAATGACACTAAAGCTACCCAAGTTAAATTAACTGGCATTAAATTTTACATTTTTTTCTATTTCTCTTAATCACACCTAAGCCCATACAGATATGGGAAACTAAGAAGATGGTTTGATAACATTTCAGGTAGAAAAGCCAGTAACAGCAGAAAATTACTAACACCACCATATGCTGTCTGTGGTTCAAAGAACAAAATAACTGAATATGCTCCTCTCCCTCATGGATGGTATATATACATTTAGGAGCTATAAGATCCTCTCTGTCTTTCCTCATAAGCAAGAAAGAAGGAAGATCACCATCTGTTTAGTTTTCTGAAAATAGCATACATTACATTCAGCTTCAAGACTGCAGAATATAAAAAATAAAGAATTGAGGTTTTCAATTTTTTTCCAAGAATATTTCTTTGATAATCACAAGTTACCAACCTTTTCCCACTTTAAAACGCCAATGAAAGTTATCTGCATTCTATTAATTTTTAATTCAACTGAGTCAGATCTGACTCGACGGCACTTGGCTTGGCATAGAATTAATAAATATAGACTAAAGCAGAGAGTAAAAGGGACATAATAAAAACCTTTTAAAGACCGAAAAACCAAACTCACTGCTATTGAATCAATTCTGACTCACAGTAACCCCTGTCTTTGAAGACAGGGGATCATATTTTAATTCCCCCACTACTACCCAATAAAATCCTTTGCTCCATAAAATCATTTAGGCATTATGATTCACTGTTTACTGTTTCTGATTGTTTTCTTTACCTTGATCAGCTACTTTTTGCTTTGCTTCTTCTATTCTTTTTAGTTCTTGTTGCTTTGCTTCCAGGATTTGTCTTTCTTCTTTTAAAGGATCATATTTTATTACTATAGAAAGAAAAAAAAAGAATCTTAATTACTTCAGATATACTTATTGCAAAGATATTTTTAAAACTAATCACTAATTCAAACCCCCATCACAAAATTTAGATGAATACTAATTTCAGTCAAATTACTGAGTAGCAAAGGAAAACAGTAAATTACATTAGAAAGCTTCCCAAGGGTATTGTGAACAATTATCAGATAAATATAAATACGTTCTCCATCAACAGATAAGAGTATCTTAAAAGGTATAATGTTTAAAATTTCACTTACTAGAAGAAGGCACTATGAGTAAATATATTTCTTCCAACACAGCTTCAACTGGTTGAGTATAAAGGTTTTTCCATGGAATTACAAGACTAAGATTGCCTACATTTAAAGAAAAATAATAACAAAAGAAATATTCAGCTTATTTTCTGCCCTTGTCCTTAACAACTTGGTCATTTTGCAGAAACTGTTTTACAAATAAAAGCAACATGCCTTTTTCATGGTGATTTAAAATTATTTTTATCAAGATTATGGAACAATTTACCAAATTCTATTTTAAATAATATTTTCTCTTTATGGCTATCCTTATCACAAATATAACAACAAAATTCCTTTATAACTTCTAATTTACCTGATTCTTACTCTAAAATCTCTATATGAAGTATTTGTCTTATAGTTCAAAAAGGTCCACTATATATTTTATGTGTATATTTGTTTTTCACATTACATGTATGTGTGTATATGTATACGTGTGGACATAAGTATATGTACACACACAAAATAAAACATGTTAAGAATCAAAAATCATGAGCAGTATTAGGAAATTATTCAAAGTAGTGAAAATATTTTATTATAATGTAATGGCAAAGTCTATTAAACACCAATAGGATTTTTGAACTAAAAGTTTAAAAATTGTTTGTTTCGGTACTTTTCCCATTCACAGTACTAGAGTGAATAGGGTTCATTACACTCTAGTACTGTGAATGGGAAAACTACTGAAACAAAAAACTTTTAAACTTTTTTTTAACTTTTAAAAGTTAAGGTACCTGGTTGGCACAAACGGTTTGTATACAGTTGGTAACCAAAAAGTTGCTGGTTTGAACCTATACAGCAAAGCCATGTAAGAAAAGGCCTGGCAATCTGTTTCTGTAAAGCTTACAGCCAAGAAAACCCTATGGAGTAGTTTTATTTTGTAACCCCTCAGGTAGCCATTAGTCAGAATTATCTGGATGGTGAAAGACAGAAACAGGAGTCCACAGATCGAAAAATATTTGCCACATCTGGACAAAAGAAAAATTATTAAATATACTGGGAAAACACTGTTACTGTTGAGTTGATTCTGGCTAACAGTGCCCCTATAAGAAAAGCTGAACTGTGCCAGACAGTTTCTAAGGAGCTGCTGGTGAATTCAAACTACTAACGTCTTGGTTAGCAGCCTAAGCTCTTAACCACTATTCAGTATGATTACAGCAATAGGTTAGTAAACGGGGAATGGGGGGAAAAAAAAGTGGATCTACCTCATAATATACCTTAAAATGTCACAGTTGTAAAATCCCAAATTGAGAAAAGGATTCTAGCTCACAATGCCAATCCACAGAAAAACAAACTATTCTGATTTCTAAAAGAGGGATAACTTTCTGCTAAGGATTCAATTGTGTCCCCTACCCAGTGTAGGTGTAGGAATCCTAACCCTACCCCTGTGGATATAATCGCCTTTGGTAATAGGCTTTTCTTTGCTACATTAGTTAGACAGATTAAAGTATACCCTAACCCTAATCATTACTGACTTGTTAAGAAATTCAAATTAGACACAGAAGCAAGCACAAACTGGAGAAGACAGATGCCATCTGAAGACTACCAAGGAACCAAGAAATGCCCAGGGAAGCTAACACAAAAGAAATCTATATAGCCAAGCCTCAAGAATTGTGAGCAAGTAAATATCTGTTCTTTAAAGTCACCTCCTTGCACTATTTGTTATAGTAGAACTAGAAAACTAAGACACTAAGTTATAAAATCAGAGAATATAGTGACTATTTCAAATATCTAAGCAGCTCAAAAATAAAACTAAAATGAATTAAGCTGACAGAAAAGAAATAATTGTGACAAATTTGACAATTTCCTTACAAACTGATCAAGGAAACTGCTTGCAATACATACATGCACACAATTTCCAAAAAAGTTCATGGAAAAAAAGAAAAGTTAAAAATTGACAAAATAGTACAGGGTAGTCAAAGAAACATATACTAAAATAATAATGTAACATTTTTACTGCTAAATCATTTTCTAAAGACTCTTCTTCTAAATCATTTTCTAAAGACTCCTTATAGAAACTTCACAAAATTCAGAAAAATATAAAAAGGTAATTCCAAAAACCCTGCACACAAAGACAATCTATTTAAAAATATGTTTTGTGTGCATCTATATTTGATACACACAATTCTGACTCACAAATGAGGAAAACGTTGAAAGATCAATAAGACTACCAATATTCAATAACGGCAAGGGGACCCAGTATTCCTAAAAAACTGGTTTATATTGACTACCACTCACTTGGAAATGTATACTTCTCTCACTCAACAAATGGAACTTCTACTATATGTCAGATAATGTCCTAAATGGTAATGATACAATAAAAAAGAAACTCATCTGTTCTCAAGAAAGGAGAAGAAAAAAATAATAACAATATTAAAATGATGGATGTTGTGACAGATGCAAGCAATACCTTAACTAATTCTAAAAGTCACTATCTATAGCAAGTACATTCACTATCTTGTATTACCACAGGAAATTACTTTCAATCATTTTTAAACATCAGGCAAGAAACAAACAGGGAGGGCAGTCTCTAAAGAAAAATCAGCTCTTCACACACTCCTCATGTTTTTTTTCTACTTTCTTTGAATTGAGGGAAAATTCACATGTATTAAAATACATGACTACAACTGTAAAATTCAATAACTTTTAGCAAATTCTTTAAGACTATATAAAAAATTCACAGTATGTTTGTGCCAATAGCCAAATGCTGTAGAGTCAGATCCAACTCATGCGCTCCTTGAATACTCTGGGGGTCAGTTCTTTGTGCCAATAGAAAAATATTATTCTAAAATGACCAAATATGCATTCATTGCACTATTATACTGCCATAAAAATAAATGAACGCAAATCAACATAGAAATGTGGGACATTCTTGCTATATTATAACTAAAAACAGAATTTATATCATACATACAAAATAATGATTATAATTACATAAAAATGAATACAAGTAAACAGTAAGATAGAAACATGCAAAAATAAAAATGACTGATGGAAAACTAAGAGTGACATTTTCCCAAATTATTTTGCTAAACTTTCTTTAAATTGGGAGCAGGGGAGAGAATTTGAGTCTCAGCAACATAAGAAGCTGAAAACTTTCAATGGCTGATAGTCAAATAAACAAACAACAACAACAAAAACGCAATGAGATCCAGTTTGACTCCAACTCCTAGTGATCCTAGATGACAAAGAAGAACTGCCCCATAACAGCTACCAAGGAGATCAGGTCAATCTGAATTACTAATCTTTTAGTTAGCGGCTGTAACTCAATCAACACACCACAAGGGTTTCTGATGGTCTCACGTTGCTGTTGTTGTCAGATGCTGTCAAGTTGCTTCCAACTCATAGCAACCCTATGTACAACAGATCGACCTGCCCAGTCCTCCACCTTCCCTACAATCGTTAAACTTGAGTCCGCTGTTGCAGTCACTCTGTCAGTCTACCTCACTGAGGGTCTTCCTCTTTTTCACTGACTCTCTACTTGACCAAGCATGATGTCTTTCTCCAGGGATTGATCCCTCCTGACAACATGTCCAAACCATGTAAGACACCATCTAGCCATCCTTCCTTTTAAACTGTACTCTAGTTGTACTTATTCCAGGACCAATCTGTTCCTTCTTTTGGCAGTCCATGGTATATTCAGTATTCTTTTCCAACACTACAATTCAAAGGTGTCAATTCTTTTTCTATCTTCCTTATTCACTGCCTAGCTTTCATACACATAAACATGCAACTGAAAATACCATGACTTGGATCAGGCACACATCAGTCTACAAGGTGACATCTTTGCTTTTGAACACTTTAAAGAGGTCTTCTGCAGCAGATTTTCCCAACGCAGTGCATCTTCTAATTTCTTGACTGCTGCTTCCGGAGTGTTGACTCTGGATCCAAGTAAAACAAAATCCTTGACAACTTCAATCTTTTTCCATTTATCATGATGCCGCTTATTAATCCAGTTGTGAGGATTTTTATTTTCATGATATTGAGGTGTAATCCATGAAGGCTGCAGTCTTTGACTTTCATCAGTATTTCAAGTCTTCTTCACTCTTAGCAAACAAAGTTGCATCATCTGTTAACACAGGTTCTTACTTGAGTCTTCCTCTAATCCTGATGTCCTCTGTTCTTCATACAGTCCAGCTTTTCAGATTATCTGCTTGACATACAGCCTGAATACAACCAAATCAAACCCATTGCCATTGGGTTCATTCCAACTCATAGTGACCCTACAGGACAGACAGAACAGAAATGCCCCATAGTTTCCATGGAGTGCCTAGAGGATGTGAACTGCTGACCTTTCAGTTAGCAGCCATAAAGCACTTAACTACTATGTGACCAGGGTTTCCACAGACTGAATAGGTATGGTGAGAGGATACAATCCCGCTGCATACCTTTCCTGACTTTAGACTATGCAGTGTCTCCCTGTCCTGTACAGACCCTTTCACGAACACAGATTCACGCAGATTCTTCATGAGCACAATTAAATCTTCTGGAATTCCCATTCTCTGCAATGTTATCCACAAATTGTTATAATCCACACAGTCGAATGCCTCTGTATAGTCAATAAAACCCCATGCCATCAAGTCGATCCTGTCTCATAGTAACCCTAGAGGACAGTGCACAATTTGCCCCATACAGTTCCCAAGGAACACTTGTTGGATTTGACCTGCCAAGCTTTTTGCTTAGCAGCTGTAGCACTTATCTACTATGGCACCAGGGTTTCCACATAGTCAACAGCAACCACAGAATTGTGGAGACAATCATCATGACGGGTTGGATTACATCCCCCCAAAAGAAACATAAAAGTCCTAGCCTCTAGTATTGTAAATGTGATCTTGTTTTGAAATAGGGTCTTTGAAGATGGTATCAGTTAACATGAAGTAGTACTAGAATACAGTGGCCACAAATCCAGTACGACTGGTTTTCATAGTAAAGGTAACAAACAAACAGAGGTACACTGAGCAAAAGTGGCCAAGAACACAGAGGCAAACATGAAGTCATACAGTTAGAAGCCAAAGAACATGAAGGACCATTTATCAGTATACTTGAAATATAAACAATAAGCACTGGGAAAACAGTAACAAATGACAGAATAAGAAACATCACTGTGTTTCCCAGCTTTCAGACTGGTCCCGAAACACAGTGCATAAATGACCCACATCCCTACTCCTTACCACGCTATGTATGATCAGCCAGGGTACGGTTCTAATTACAACTAGCTATGAACTTAGAAAACTGAGGCAGTTATACTCTATATTGGCTCTCAACAATACTCAAACTCAATTTAACACATAATAAGATACATAATTTCCTAGGTATCAACTACTGGTCAAGGGATGTATGGACCTCAGAATTATAAAATTGTATAAATACACTCCACCTAGATGAGAGCACATGATAACTACTTTCATGTTCAGAAACATTAAAAAGATCAACCTACAGAGACACTAAATTTTTCTGGTTTCATGTCCACAAAAGATGATATTAAACTAACAAATATGGCTTACCTATATGACCAGCTTTAACTTTAAATGGTACATCCAGCTGATGCTAAAAAAAAAAATATATACATATATGTGTATATGTGTTTATACATATATGTGTGTAATAGTGTATATAATAATAGTAATAGTACATACACAGTTCAGCAATCCACAGATGGTAAACTTTTTTCCAAATTTATTAAAAGAATTCTTAAATAAACATTCTGTTTACCATCAACCCTTATTCAAATATATACCCAACATTATTCTGAAATCCATGAAATTCAGGGAAGGTCATCCTTACAATAAATGAAGAAAACAGTTCTACAGAACACTAATCCCCAAAGCTAGCAATAGCAAAACCATGACCACTTTTACACCGTAACCAAAACAAAATGTGTGAGAAAATTGCACTGTCTGTTTGCGCTTTTAAAGAGATTACAAATCTATCTTCAAAACTCAGTTTGCAAAATTTGTTTCAAAAAATTTCTCAAACTTGAAGGTGACAGTGTAAATCAGGACGATGTTTGCATAACTAAATGCTCTTCTGCAAATACTTCATAGTCAAAACTTACCAGAGCATGTTCTTTAATTGTGAGGTTCTTGAGGGACACAGCTCCTAAAACAGATTATTAAAAATTGAATTTAACAATATTAAAATATTTTTTTTTATTTTAGAAAGTTCATTTCTAAATGTCATGCTAAGGAAAAATAGTTTTAAGTAACATACATAAGGGAAAACAGAATCCATATGTTACCAGTTCATCTTCATTCTTTAAGATAGTCTACGATGGTACATATGACCACCATGATTTCCACTTACTGTATGTTTCCCACAATTGCAGCTGTAGTACAGTACTAATATATATGAAAACACTGTAACCAGAATTGTACAACAATATACTGTTGCGTGAAACTTATCCTTTTTATGCCCTTTTCACAGATTCATCTTTTGGCTTTCTTAATTTTTCTCTACTTTCTTTTTCATAAATTATTAATACAAGAAACAAAACAGATCATTTCTACATATCCCATGAACATTACAAGGATAATAAATGAGTATGACCAATTCTCTGACTCAAAATTTGGTAACTTAGATGAAATGGGCCGATTCCTTGAAAGACACACCCTACCAAAACTCATACAAGGGAGAAACAGGAATCTGAATAGGCCTACTAAAAAACTGAAGCAATAGACCAGAAGAACAAGATGGTGCTCAGCCACCACCAATGACAGCCATGATGGGGCTCACAATGTTCAGCCCCAGTGACAACACTAGAAAAAGAAGGGGTGCACTCTGGGAACTCCACTAAAAGACCACAATTTATGGTCCAAAGGCCAGGGGGTTCCCCGGGAGCATGGCCCCTAGACCAATGCTGCCCCGATCATAAATCATTACTGAGGTCAACTCTTCTGACAGGAATAGACTGGACTTGGGGACACAACACGACCACATCGTGTCTACACTTTATGGTTCTATACACCTACAGGATGTCATCCTACTAGCTTATTACTAGAGAGACATGGGGGGGGTAGAGAGAAGGGAACAGGATTGCTAAGGGGATATGGTACGGATAGAATGGAAAGGAGGAGTGTACTATCACTGGGCCAGGAGAGCAGAAGGAACTGCAAGGAGGCGGGCATGCAAATTTAAACAAATTGTACACTTTCAATCACAATTTAAAAAAAGAAGAGAAAAAAAACTGAAGTAGTAATTGAAAACTTTTCAGAACAGAACACACCAGGTCCACTTGGTTTCATCAATAGATTACTGAACATTTAAGGGGAAAAAAAGTTACAAATTCTCTATAATGTCTTCCAGAAAGTGGAAGGATAGGTAACATCTCCATCTTCATTCTATAAATCTAGTACTGCCTTAATATTAAAACTAGATAAAGACATGACACAAATAAGGAAAATCACAAACCAATGTGTCTCACAAAATTACATGTAAAACTCCTAAGAAAAGTACTGGCAGATCTAACCCAACAATATACAAAAATCAGAAATCATGACCAAACAGTATTTATCCAGGTATGCAAGGTTAGTCTAACATTGATAAATTAACACATTCTATTACATCAACAGGCTAAAGAACAAAAATTAGATGATCATTTCACGAGGTACCAAAAGAGCAGTTGACAAACTCCAATATCCATTTATGACTTACAATTTTTTTCTTTCTTAGCAAACCAGGACTACAGGGGAAGTTACTCTATGGATAAAAAGAATCTTTAGAAACTTGATAAAGAACATCTAAAAATAAATCTACAGCTACTATCACACTTGGTGGTCAGAAACTACATGCTTTATCCTAAAATCAGGAGCAAAACAAAGGTGTGCTTGAAAGTCCAAACTAATATAATAAGACAAGTAAAAAATAAAAAATAGGTACACAGATCAGAAAGGAAAAAATAAAACTTTTTCCACAGATGCAGCTAAATACTCCCAAAAATCACTTAAAAAAAATTCCTGAACTAATAAGCAACTTATTGCAAGGTTGCAGGATACAACATTAATATACCAGAACCAACTGCTTTCCTACATAACAGCAGTGAACATTTGGAATTTGCAACTAAAAACAGGATATCATTTACAGTGGCTTAAAAATAGATATATAAATCTAACAAACCATATGCAAGATCTATTTGAAAAAAGTATACAACTCTACTGAAAGAAATAAAGAAATCTAAATAAATGGAGAAATGCTCCATGTTCATGCACTCAAAGAATCAATACTGTTAAGGTGCCAGTTCTTTGCATCTCAAACCATGGAGTTCTGCAATCTTAACCAAAATCCCTACAAGTTATTTCACAGATACTGACAAGCTGATTCCAAAGTTTACAAGAAAGGAAAAAATACAGAATGGCAAATTCAATACTGAAGAAAAACAACAAAGTGGGAGGACTGATATCACCCGACTTCAAGACTTACTGTAAAGTTATAATAATTAAGACAGTAATATACTGGCAATACACAAATCCACAAAATAAAGAACCTAAAAAGACACCATCACAAATATAATCAGTTGATCTTTGACAAAGGAGCAAAGGCAAATCAATAGAAAAAGGATTTATCTTTTCGACATACAGTGCTAAAACATCTGGGCATCTACATGCAATAAACAACATAAATCTAGACATCAACCTTACACTTTTAACAAAATATAACTCAGTGTGGAAAATGCACCTCTTAGTTGCAAAACTAGGAGATTCTGAGTTTGATAGAAAGTTTTTAGATGAGGTGGGACTGCAAAATATTACAACCTTTTTGGAAAGCAATCTGGCGCTTCCTTAAAAAGCTAGAAATAGATACTGCATTTGTCCCAGTAATTCCACTGCTTGGAATATACCCTACAGAAGCAAGGGCAGTAACATGAATAGATACATGCACTCGAATGTTTATTGCAGCACATTTCACAACAGCAAAACAACTCAGATGCCCAACAACAAATGAATGGATAAATAAACTATAGTATATATACTCAATGGAACACTATGCAATGATAAAAAAAAAAAAAAAATGATGATTTTAGGTAGCATCTCATAACCTGGCTTCCATTGGAAGACATTATGTTGAGTGAAATCAGTCAGTGGCACAAGGACAAATATTGTATGAGACTCCTACTATAAGGACTTAAAAGCATACTCATGTCCAGAAGAAAAGACTCTTTGACAGTTGCAAAGGAAGGGAGAGGGAGAGGGTTAGTTACAGACTAGGTAACTGATGGAAATTTGGTTGGGTGAAACCAGTGACAACACACACTGGAAGGAAGATCAGTTTAACTGGACTTCAACATAACTTGAGAACTCTCCAATCTTAACCCAGTATTCTAAGGGCAGAGTAGTCTGGAGACCGTGCTCTCAGAGGACATCGAGGCCAAGTGATAATAACTAGCCTATTGCTAAGACAGTCTTCTGCATCCCATATTGCTGAGTGGCATCTGGGGTCTTAAAAGCTAGCAAGCTGCCATCTGAGGTACACCAAATGGTCTCAACTCAGCTGTAACAGATGATTACCAAGGACAACAACAACGTGGGGGAAAGAGAACCCAGAAGACACAAAGACCCGTGTGAATGGGTGACTACATCAACATAGGACCACAAGAACCAGATGGTGCCCAGCCACCACCAATGACAGCTGTGATGGGGCTCACAATGTTGAGTCCCAGTGACACAAGAAAAAAAAAGGGGTGCACCCTTGGAAGTCCACTAAAAGATCACAACTGATGGTCCAAAGGACTGGGGGTTCCCCTGCGAGCATGGCCCCTAGACCAATACTGCCCCTGATTATAAATCATTACTGAGGTCACCTCTTCAGAAAGGAATGGACTGGACTCAGGGACACAGCATGACTACATCATGTGTGCACTTTATGGTTCTCTGCATCTATAAGGTGTCCTACTGGCCTCTTACAAAAGGTAGAGAGGGTGGAGAGGAGAGGACAGGAAACTGTTAAGAGAAAATGACATGTATAGGATGGAAAAGAGGAGTGTGCTGTCACTGGGCATGGAGAGCAGAAGGAGCTGCAGGTAGCCGGGCATGCAAATTTAAACTAGACTTACACTCACTCAATCACAATTTTACAAAAAAAGGAAAAAAAAGTTTTTAGATAAAACACCAAAAGCCAATGGAATTCAGTGTAATTAAACTCTTTCTTGAAAGACAATGTTCAAAGAATGAGAAGACAAATCACAGACTTGGAGAAAGTATTTGCAAAACATATATCTGATACAGTACACGTACCCAAAGTATACAAGGAACTCTTAAAACTCAACGACAAGAAAACAACCAACTACAAAGTGGGCAAAACATCTGAACAGGCACCTCACCAAAGAAAATACACAGATATCAAATAAGCATATATGTAGGTGTTCAGTATTATGTCATTACCAAACCAGATGTACTTCTAGTAAGTCAATTCCAACTCATAATGAACCTATGGCGCCCAGGAGAACTGCCCCATAGAGTTTTCAAGGAGTACCTGGTAGATTCAAACTGCTGACCTTTTGGTTAGCAGACATAGCACTTAGCCACTACCCCATCAGGGTTTCCTATAATTAAAAATTCAAACTACAGTAAAAAAGACACTTTTCTGAGTGAAATCAGTCAGCTGCAAAAGCACAAATATTGTATGAGACTACTATTATAAGGATTTAAGAAAAGACTTATACACAGAAGATAATACTCTTTGATGGCTACAAGGGTCAGGAGGAAGGGAGAGGGTTATTCACAGGCTAGATAGTCAATAGGATTTTAGTTAGGTGAAGGGACTGACAGCAAGCAGTAGCAGGCAGGCCAGCATAACTGACTATACCATAAGCTGAAAGGTTTTCTAAATTCAACTATCATTTCAAAGGACAAAGTAGCAGGGACAGGGTCTGGGGACCATGTTTTCAGGGGACATCACGGTCAACTGGCATAACAAATCGTTTTCTCAGAGAGTGTTCTGCCCTCCACATTGTTGTCTGGTGTCTGGGGTTTTAAAACACAGCAAGCTGCCCTCTGAGGAACATCAACTGTTCCCAACCCACCTGGAACAGATGACAATGGAGAACATCAAAGGCATGAGGAAAAATGAGCTCAGGGGGCAGAAGGACCCATATGATTGAGAAATATATACATCAGCAGGAGTACAGAAGAAGTGGATGTGCCAGGCCACTACAAAAGACAGCCCTGATGGGGAACACAATGTAGAGGCCCTGAAGAAACATGAGAAAAAGGGTTGTACAAATCAAGAGCTCTATTAAAAGACCAGATTTGATGCTCCAATAACCTGGAGGGTCCCTGGGAGCATGCCCCTACACTTTCTCCTAGCCCAGGGCTGAAAGGAGTACTGAAGCCAACACTGCAGGCAAAGAGCAGGCTGGAGCTGGGGACACAAAGTGGGGCATGTGGTGTGTGTACTTTGCAATTTAATATATATGAGGCTGTTCAACTGGTTTCTTTTTAGAAGGAAGACAGGCAGAGTCAAGATGGCAGCACCCACCCAGAAGAGTGTGCTTTTCCAGTAGCAAAGCAGAATTCCACACAGTGTCACCTATAGCTAGGGCCCAACAGCAGAGGCCAGCAGGGAAGTAGCCTTTCTGTATTTTCAGCTGGTTTATACATCTACGGTTCAATATAGAGGTACCTACTTTGCCAGCTGGGAAGAGGGACATACACACCTGAAAACTTGACTGACTTTGGAAGCTGTCAGTTACTTTTTAGATGGCCTAGAAAAACAACTGCAGTCCATCCTCACAGCATCAATCCCAGCCTCTACTGACTCACATGAAGCCCCAAAAGCAACAAACTCTGGAGAAAACCATAACCAAAACATCACCCATGGCTTCAGAAGGCCCCCCAAAGAAACCACCTCAGAACTTCCCAGATGAAGAAGCTTTTCTGAAACTATCAGGAGGTGACTACAAAAGGATTATATATAGAGCCATCTTAGGCCTTATACAAAAAGCAGTAGAGCAAAAAAAAAAAAATTAAGCAAGCTGTTCAATCTAATAGAACACCAGTTCCAAAACCCAACAGATCAAGAACAAAATCAAACACATAAAAACTTCAATTCAAAGCCAAGAAAACAGTATGAAACAAATGGAAAATAGACCTTCTGATTTGGAAGACAGAGTTACTGACTCCAGCATCTATGAGCAGAAATCAGAAAAAAGAAACAAGAAAAATGAAGGAGCATTAAGAAGTATGTGGGACTCTATTAAGAAGAACAATCTATGATTAACTGGAGTACCTGAACAGGGCACGACACCTGAGAACACAGAGTATTGTTGCTGAGCTGCTGACAGAAAACTTCCCAGAAATTATGACAGAAGAGAATATATATATACAAGAACAGAATATAGATATCCAAGATATGTATCAAACGCCACTCAATATAGATCTCAAAAGAAAGACTCCAAGACATATTATAATCAAGCTTAACAAAATGGAACATACGCAGAAACTCTTAAAGACAGCAAGATTCAATGGAAAGCTAACATTCAGAGGGACTGTAGGCTTTTGTCAGATTTCTCAGTAGAAACCATGCTGGCATGGATACAGTGGCATGACACATTTAAAGCTGTGATGAAGAACTTCCAACCCAGAATTATACATCCTGCAAAACTATCTTTCAAATATGAAAATGAAATTAAGACATTCACAGATAAGCAGAAACTCAGAGACTGTAAAAACAAAACTAAAGCCACAAGAAATACTGAATGTCTTGGCTTAGAAGAACAAAACCACTAACTTTATATTTTAGAAACAACTACAGGGCACATCACCCAGGATCCAACTCAGTTAGGGAAGGCTCCAAACTCAATCAAAGCTATAATAGTGAAAGCAATGATCCAGTGAGCATATCATGAAAACTATGATGTCATCATATTAAAAAGAGGGATGTACTACAGTCGTTATAGTCCTTCCAGATGGAGAGGAAGCTGATAAGAATGGTAGTAACTGAAATTGGGTTTATACATACTTTATTAAGGGAGATCTTAGGGGTAGCCATAAAGCACAATAAAGATGCAACACATCAAATCAAGAAATATAATATAGGAACTTCAACAACCACAAAACCAACCCTGAAAAAGTAAAAAAGCAACTCACGGAGAAGAATGTCCCAGAACAGATTAGTAAGAACAACAGAGAAAGCATCAACACAAAAATAAACATATCACAATGGCAGCACTGAGCACATACGTATCCGTAATCACACTGACTGAGAATGGACTGAACGCTCCAGTAAAGAGGCATCAAGTGACATCTACGATCAAAAGACACAATCCATCCATATGTTGCCTACAAGAAACTCATCCTGGACTTAAAGATAGGAACAAACTGAAAATTAAAGGATGGAAGACTACATATCAAGCTAACAATGAACATAAAAGAGCAGATGTGGCAATTTTAGTCTCAGATAAAATCGATTTTAATGTAAAATCCACCATCGTGGACATGAATGGACACTATTTATTGCTGAAAGGTTCAATATGCAAACAGGACTTAACAATATTAAACATTTATGCACCTAATATCAGAGCACGTAAATACATCGAAGAAACACTGACTACACTCAAAAAGCAGATAGATCACTCCACAATAATAGTGGGAGACTTCAACACTCCACTCCCAATGCTGGACAGATCATCTTGAAAAAAGCTCAACAAAGACACAGAAGACCTTATTGCCACAATTAACAAACTAGACCTTATCAACATGTACAGAACTTTCTATCCATTAGTGGAAAACTACACCTTCTTCCCCAGTGCACATGCAACATTCTCCAGAATAGACCATGTGTTAAGCCATAAAACAATTCTCAACAAAATCCGTACCACTGAATTAAGGCAAAGCATCTTCTCAGTCATAAAGCCATAAAAGTTGTAATCAACAGCAGAAAAAACATACATAGAAAGTAGAACTCATGGAAACTGAACATCATCTTGCTCAAAAAAACATGGGTTATAGAAGAAATCAAGGACGAAATGAAGAAATTCACGGATTCCAATGAGAATGAAAACACTTCCTGCCAGAACCTATGGGATACAGTCAAAGCAGTGCTCAGAGGTCAGTTTATCTCTATAAATGCACACAGCTGGAAGGAAGAAAGAAACCAAATATTTTTAGACAGCAGACAAGAGGGTGTAGAGGAAGGGGTAAGTGTTGGCTGAGTGGACACCGGAAGAGTGAAAAGAAGAATCTGCTGTCATGGGGTGAGGAGAGCAGACAGAGTTGCAGAGAGGCGGGTGCTTGGGGTTTTATGTGGAAAATTGACTTGGCTTGTAAACTTTCACTTAATTACAATAAAAAAAATTAAAAACAAAAAAACACACCACTACATACCTACTGGCATGAGTAAAATTTTAAATAATAATAAAATACACTGGTCATACCAAATGTTGGCAATGACCCTGGTGGCATAGTAGTTAAGTGCTATGGCTATCAACCAAAAGGTCAGCAGTTCAAATCCACCAGACATTCCTTGAAAACTCTATAGGGCAGTTCCCTCTGAGTAGGAATCAACTCAGTAGGAGTAGGTTTATTTTTTTGTTGTTGTTTGACAAGGATATAGTGTAACAGGAGCTCTCATTCATTGATGGTGGAAATGCAACATGGTACAACCATTCTGGAAAACAGTCTTCAGTTTCTTACACGGTAAACACAGCTTTACCATATGTTTCAATAATCATGCCCCTTAAATATTTACTCAAATCAACACTTACATCCACATGTAAACCTGTACAGGAATGTTTACAGCAGCTCTCTTCATAACTGCCAAAAAACAACCAAGATATCTTTCAGAAGACGGATGAGAAACAAACTGGTACATCCATACACTGGACTATTACTCCAGTAACTAAAAGGAAATTATTCAGTGATTAGCATCTTGAAAAGACATGGTGGAATCTTAAACACAAACTTCTTAGTGAAAGAAGTCAGCGTGAAAAGGCTACATAATAAATTATTCAAACTACATGACATTTTGTAAAAGGCTAAGCTATGTTAGTGTTAAGGACTGTTGAGTCAATGCCAACTTATAGGCATCCTATAATACAGAGTAGAACTGCCACGCAGAGTATCTTTCCTAGGCTGCAATCTTTAAATAAATAAACAGGCACATCTTTTTCCTCACAAACAGTTGGTGGGTTCAACTCAGTAAGACTAAACTACAGAGACGGCAAAAATGAAAAAGAAAAAACAACAGTGCCTCTCAGGGATCTAGGGAACGGTGGAAGGATGAATATCTAGGTGGAACACAGAAAATTTTTATCATAATGAAACTATTCAGTTGACAATATAATAGATATAAGGCATTATAAATTCATCATAATACACAGAACTGTACAACAAAGAGTGAACTCTAACATAAACTATGGATTTTAATCAACAGTAAGGTATCCATACTTCATCAGTTGCAACAAATGGATCATATTAATACAAGATGTTAATAACTGGGTAAACTGGGTGAAAAGGAGATTACACAATTTTCTGAAAATCTAAAATCTGCTCTAAATAATAAAGTTTATTGCTTTTTGAAAAGTACATTTACAATACCATCAAAACAATAAAACACTTAAGAATAAATTTAGCAAGATAGGTGCCAAACTTTTACTCTGGAAACTACAAAGCATTATTAAAAAAAACTGAAGATCTAAATAAATGGAAAGATATCTCATGTTCAGTACTCAGAAGACTTAATATTCCTAAGATCACAACAGTCTCTAACTTCACCAGTTTCAATACACTCCTTATTAGAAATCCAAGCTGGCTCCCCCTCCCCCCCAGAAATGGAAATGCAAGAAATCCAGAATAATCAAAACAATCTTTAAAAAGAACTAAGTTGGAGGACTCACATTTCTAATTTCCAAATACTACATAGCAACAATAATCAAGACCATGTGGTGATGACATAAGGACAAATATAAAGATCAGTGAAATATACTTGAGAGTTCAGAGATAAAACCTGACATTTATGTCAGTTGATTTTCAACAACAGCGACCAAACAATTCAAAGGAGGCTTGTGAGAAGACATCTGAGACATATCTACGGGTGCCAACCCATCTGGAGAAAAGGAGAACGAATAAAACCTAAAAACACAAGTGAAAGATTAGTTTAAAGGACTAATGGGCTAAACCTACCATAGCTTCCACCAGACAGAGTTCAGAGTAACTACATGGTGCTCACCTACCACTGATGCTCTAACAAGGATTCTAATAAAGGATCCAGGACGGAGCTGGAGAAAAAAGTAGAACAATCAAACTCATAAAAAATAAAAATAAAAAATCCCCGGAGTACAGGCTCTAGAAACCCCTTAACTGAGTAATGAAGTCACTTTTTGAAGTTGACCCTTCAGCCAAAGATTAGGCAGGCCTATAAAACAAACAGTAACACATGCAGTTAAACCATCTATGTATGACTAAATGGACACACCTGTGTAAAAGCAAAGACAGGAAGTTAGGAAGGCACAGGAAACCTGGATGAATGGAAATCAGGAACCCAAGGTTGAGAAAGGGAGACAGCTGACACATGGTGGAGTTAGCAACCAATGCCACTAAACAATCTGTACATTAATTGTTTGATGAGAAACTAATTTGTTCTGTGAATTTCCACCTGACGTACAATTTTTAAAAAATAATGAAAGTTCAAAAAGAAAAGAATTCAAAGGGGAAGTAAAAGTATTTTTAGCAAATGGTGCTGGAACTGGTTTATGCAAAAATATGACACTATATTGCTTTACCATACACCATACAAAACAATGAACTTAAAATGGATCAAAGACTTGAATATAACAACTGAAATTATAAAACTCTTAGAAGTAAACAAAATGTAAATCTTTGAGACTCTGCATTAGGCAATGATTAGGGAAACCAAAAGCACAAGCAACAACATTAAAATTAAAAACATTTGTGCTTCAAAGGGCATCACAAAGAAAATGAAAAGACAATTTACAAAACGGGAGAAAATCTTTGCAAATTATACAGCTGACCAAGAACCCTCGCTGCTTGTTGATTCAGTTCTGACTCACAACAACCATATAAGACAGAGCATAATTTCTAAGGAGTGGCTGGTGGGCTCGAACTGCTGACCTTTTGGTTAGCAGCCAAATGTTGTGCCATCCCAGGTCAGGTCCCGTATAACTGACACGGGCCTTGTACCTAGACTACATACAGAAACCATACAACTCAATAATAAAAAGACAAAAAACTAAATTTTAAAAATGGGCTAAAGACTTAAAGAGACATATCTCCATAGAAAAAATACAAATGGTCAATAGGCATACAAAAGGTTCTCCAACATCATCATCCATGGGAAAATGAGTATCAAAGCCACAACGAACCCCAAAGAATCCACAAGAAAACTACTAGAGCTAATCTCAGCCAAGACAGAATACAATATCAACACAAAAAATTCAGTTTTATTTCTACATATTAGCAATGAACAATCTGAAAATAAATTTTGTCATTTATATTTTACATTTTACTTCTATAAAGTTTTTTTTAAAAAAATACGCCAAAAAAATGTAGAAGTTAAACACGACTCAACAATGTTACTTCCAGGTGCATATATACCCGAGAGAAATGAAGACATGTCTACACAAAACACCTATATGAATAGTTATAGTTGCATTACCAATAATGGTGAGAGTGGAAACAAGCTCATGTTTATTAACTGATAAATAAATGAATAAAATGCGGTACATCCATACAACAGAATGTTATTGATCAGTATCAAGGAGTGAAATACTGATACACACTACGACATGGCCAAATCTTGAAAATGCCATGCTTTGTGAAATAAATGAGACACAGATGGCCACATACTGCATGGCTCCATTTACACAAATTATCCAAATAGGAACATCTATAGAAACAGAAAGTAGATCAGAGGTTGTCTGGGACTAAAGAGAAAGGAGTTGGTGCAGGAAGGGTACTGAGGGCGGAAGGAGAGCAAGAAAATCTTTTGTATTGACAAAAATGTCCCATAACTTGCTTTACTGGGGCTACAGAGGGGTATGCATATCAAAATTCAACAATCTTTTCACATTAAAAGAATACATCTGACCAAAATGACATGGGGAAAAGAGAACCAAGAAGACACAAAGACCCACATGAACAGGTGACTACATCAACATGGGACCAGAAGAACCAGATGGTGCCTGGCTACCACCAGTGACAGTTGCGATGGAGCTCACAAAGCTGAGTCTCAGTGGCAACACGAGAATAAAAAGGGATGCATCCTGAGAACTCCAACAAAAGACTGCAATTGATGGTCCGAAGGCCTTGGGGCTCCCCTGGGAGCATGGTCCTGATGTTGCCCCTGACCATAAATCATTACTGAGGTCAGTTCCTCAGACAGGAATAGATTGGACTCGGCAACACAGAGTGACCGTGATGTGTGCACACTTTATGGTTCTATGCATCTAAAGAATGTCATTCTACCGGCCTCTTACTAGAGTGGAGTGAAGAGGGTGGAGAAGAGAGAACAGGAAATTGTTACGATGACAGGTATAAAACAGAAAGGAGGACTGTGCTGTCAGCATGCAAGCAGAGCAGTAGGAGCTCTGCATGGGGAGGCATGCAAATTCAAACTGGATTGTACACTTTCACTCAGTCACAATAACCAAAATAAAATACATCCATGTGCATGTAAACCATACCTGCAAAAAGTTAAAAAGTCAGCGTAAACAGACCCTTGACTAGCTGACAGTTCAAATCATCCAGAGACACCTAAAAAGGGCTGCCATTCTGCTTCTGAAAGGTCACAGCCATGAAAACTCTACGGAAGGCAGTTCTACTATCACACACATGGGGCTGCCATCAGTCAAGACTGACTTGATGGCAACTAGTTATTTGGTTTATTTTTATAAGTCACAAAAATATTAATGACATGATATCACACACCCACCAGAATAACTTAAATTGAGAAGACTAACAAATATTCCTGAGTATGAAGCAATCAGAATCAACTCAACAGCAATGGGTTTGATTCGCGTTTTTTATAATGCAACCAGAATTCTCACTAATTGTTGGTGAGGTAAAAAATCATACAGCTACTTTGAAAAATGTTCTCACAATCTCTTATAACTATCAATGGAAACAACCTAAGTGTCCATCAGTAGATGAATGGGTGTCTCAGTCATCTAGTGCCGCTATAACAGAAACACCACAAGTGGTTGGCTTTAAAAAGAGAAACTTATTTCCTCACAGAAATGTAGGCTAATAGTCCAAATTCAACATATCACCTCCAAGGGAACTCGTTCTCTTTTGGCTCTGGAGGAAGGTCTTTTTCATCAATCATCCCCCGGACTGGGAGCTTCTAAAGTGCAGAGAACCCTGAGTACAATGGAAGCTCTCTGCTCCCAGCACCTCTTTTCTGGATAGTACCAGGTTTTCAATTCTCTGCTTGCTTCCCTTTCCCTCAAGAAATTGCCTCAAAGCACAATATACTCTTGTAAGTTGAGTCCTGCCCCTAACACAACCACTGCTAATCCTCCCTCATTAACACCACTGAGGCAAGATTTACAGCATATAGGCTGTAAATACACAATACCAGGAATCATGGCCTAGCCAAATTGCTACACATATCTCTTGGGGGACACAATTCAATCTACAACAATGGTTTAACAAACTTTGGCACATATACACAACAGAGTATCACACAATGAATAATGGCAAATTCACAAAACAACTCACAAGATGGATGAATTTGGAAGGCATACTCAATGAAATAACCAAAACCAAAACCAAACCAAACCAAATTAACTACCACCAAGTCAATTCTAACACACAGCAACTCTACAGGATAGAGTAGAACTGTCCCATATAGTTTCCCGAAGCACCTAGTGGATTCAAACTGCCAGCCTTTTGGTTGGCAGACACAGCACTTAACCACTCTGCCACCGGGGTTTCTGAATGAAATAATGCAATCACAAACAGGCATATATTGCATGAGACCTCTACTATAGAACAATAAAAGATTTACATGCAGAGAAAAAGGAAAGGAGGCACAGCCAACATGACACTATAGACAGCAGCTGCAGTCCCTCTACAACAAAGAATTGTAAAACTAGGTAAACAGATAAACATGAATCTTCTGACCCTAAGCATCAAACAAAGGGATACAGAACCCATCTAACACAGCATGCATCCACCATCTCGGACACCTCAGCCATCGAGAAAGGTGGACAGGGAGTACAGTAAGGCAGTTTCAGGGAGCTCCCAGCAGTAGACAGAGCACCAGGTAACCAATGATATACTTTCTCAGCCTCTATTCCTTCTTCTTCCTGCATGGCCTCCACTGCTTCAATGTCACTTCCTTATCACTTGAACTCACCCCACCCCAAATGGTCAACTCCTTCAACTCTTTCTGCACCATATTTTTTTGTTGTTGCTGATGTAGCTTTTTTGGCTTCTTTTAGTTTATTCTCTCTCACCTCCTTCCTTTGCTTTCTCATGAAGACCTGGCACAACCTGCCATCTTCACTCCGTGACAGGCTAAGCAGTGTCACTCAGCTGGGAAATCACCTCCCCGCTCCACAGCACCACACTGGTGAACTTTTTTCTCTTCCTTTTCTCAGTTTTTGTCTACTTTCCTCCCTTTCCATTCTCCCATATACCTGGCACCATGTGCTATCTCTTCTTCTAAAAGAGGTTGTACAGTACTGCTCAGCTGGTGAGCTTCATCTCCAGTCTAAGCTGCCAGGTTCCCTGGAAGCGTTTTTTTCCCCTCTGTTTCTTAGTTTCTTCTCTCTCTCTAACCTTCCTACTTTTCTCCTGAACATCTGGCAACACGGGTTGTCTCCACTCTTTCTAGACAGACTGTGCAGTGTTGCCAGCTGGATAACTACTTCCCTGGTCTGTGCCACCATGCCAGTGGGCTCCCTGGGGGGATTTTTTTCTTTTCTCAGTTTCTTACCTCTCTCCACCTTCGTCTCTTTCCATCCTCCTAAACACCTGGCGCGTGTGCCGTGTCTACTCCTTCCTAACAGGCTATGCAGTGCCACAGCTGGGAGCTGTTTCCCTGGTCTGTCTCACCATAACCACGGGCTCACGCAGGGCACCTCATTTTGCCTCCTTCCTCAGTTTCTTGTCTCTATCTTCCTTCCTTACACTTCTCCAGAGCATGTGGCACCAAGTGCCATCTCTGCTCCTTCTTGACAGACTGTGCAGCACCACTCAGCTGGGCAGCTGTTTCTCACAAGCTCCCTCAGAGGATTTTTTTGTTTTTCCTTTTCCTCTCATTTTTCTTCTCAGTTTCATCTCTCTACCTACCTTCCTTTCCTATCTCCTGATCATTTCACTACATGTGCCTTTCTCTCTTTTTTCCAGTTCCTTATCTGTCTCTCCCTTCCTTCTTTCTCTTTCTACTATCCACCTAGCCACGTAAGTCAACTCTACCTTTTCTTGAGGGGCTGTGCCACAACTGCTTGGCTAGAAAGCCACAAATACATGGTTTTTTGTGGTCTGCACTATACCAATGACAAGCAACTACAGCATCTTCTCTGTTTACTTTGTTTTGGAATAAATCTAACCAGGGGTATAAAAGACCTATACAAAGAAAACTGCAAAATATGACTGCAAGAAACCAAGAGACCTATATAAATGGAAAAACATACTATGCTCACAGAGTAGTAGACTCAACATTGTGAAAATAATCATTCTACCCAAAGCAATTTACAAATACACTATAATTCCAATCCGCAGACAAACAGCACTCTTTAAACACATGGAAAAACAAATCACATTAACTGTATATGGAAACGGAACAGGCTCCAGATAGTAAATCACTATATTGAAGACAAAGAAGTAGGCAAATTTGTACAACCTAACCTGAGAACCTACAACATAACTGCAGGAGTCAAAATGGCCTGATGCTAGTATGATGACAAGTATACTAACCAAAGAACAGAAGGGAGAACCCACATGTAAAGCCATCCACTTAACAGTCACCTGATCATAAACAAAGACCCAGACTCTATCATTTGGCAGAAAACAGTCTTTTAAACAAACACTGCTGGGAACACTGGATGTCAACCTGCAAAAAAATGAAACAGGACCCATACCTCACATCATACAGAAAAACTAACTCATAATGGGTCAAAAACCTAAACATATAATCTAAAAGTACAAAGATCATAGAACAAAAAATAGGGTCAATGCGAAAGGCCCTAATGCACAGCATGAGCAGGATACAAATCGTTATGGATTGAATTGTGTCCCCCAAAAATGTATGTAGCAATTTAGTGGGGCCATTATTCCAGGTATTATATGATGTTCCTATATGATGCATGTCCTGCCTCTATGATGTTAATGAGGGAGTACGGGCAGCAGTTATATTGGTGAGGCAGGGCTCAATTCACAAGAATATATTTTTTCTGAGAAAATCTCTCGGAATATACAGGAAAAAGGAGTAATCAGAGAGTTGAGGACCTCAAATCACATGAAAGAAGCAGTGCTGGGAGCACAGCATACCCTTCGGACCCATGGTCCCTGTGCCCTAAAAACATCAGGGCAAGTCTGATGATGTACTCCACAAAGAACAGAGAAAGACTTCCCCAGGAGTTGAAGCCCTGAGTTTGGACTTGTAGCCTACTGGACTGTGACAAAATGAAATTTTTCTTTTTTACAGCCATTCACTTACGGTATTTCTGTTACAGCAGCACTGGATGACTAAGACACAAATCATAATTCAGTAGACAAAATCACCAGAAGATAAGCTAGATTAACTGGGATCTTCTAAAAATTAAACACTTACATTTATCAAAAGACTTCACCAAAAGAGTGAAATAAGAACCTACACAGTAGGAAAAATATTTTGGCTATGACAAATCCAACAAAGGTCTAATTACTGAAATTACAGGAAAACCAGATACCCCTACAATGAAACAACAAACAATCCACTTAAAAAATGGGTACAGGACATGAACAGACACTTCACCAAAGAAGACGTTCAATCAGCTGGTAATCACTAGCCATTTTAGAAATGCAAATCAAAATTCCATCTTACCCTGATATTTCTGAAATTAAAACAAGAAACAAAAAAGCAGTAAAAGCAAATGTCGGAGAGATTATGAGGAGAGCGGAACTATTATGTTATGCACTGCTGGTAAGAACACCAAATGGTATGACCATTTTGGAAAACAATATAGCAATTTTTAAAAAGGAAATGAAATACTATATGATCCTGCAATCTCACTGCTACAGAAATAAAAGCCATCAAAAAAATAGAACATACACATACCATGGTCACCGGAGCATTACTCACAATAAGCCAAAAGATGAAAACAACTTAGGAACCCATCAACAGATGAATTGATACACAAACTACAGTGCATACACACAATGGAATATTAAGTAAAAATAAAGAACAATGATGAATGTACAAAGCATCTCACTACACAAATGAATCTAAAGGACATAATGTTGAATGAAATAGGTTAATTACAAAAGGTCAAATATTGTATGAGACCACTACTGTGAAAATTAATGAAAATATTTACACACAAAAATATACAACCTTTGATAGTTATCAGGGAGGGGATTGGTGTTGGGGGGAAACAAGACAGTAAAACAAAACAAAACAACTCAAACTCATTCTGTTGAGTCAATTTCAATCCATAGAGGCCTTACAGGACAGAAGACAACTGCCCATAGAGTTTCCAAGGAGTGGCTAGCAGATTTGAACTGCTGACCTAAACTGCTGACCTAAACTGCTGTCAAACTTTTAACCACTACATCCCCTGGGCTCCTGCTACACAACAGATGAATGGTAACTTTGATGGGTAAGATAGTATGCAACACACAGCTTGCATAGCACTTGTCCAATGTAAAGTCATGGAAGCTCCACAGACACATCCAAACTCCCTGAGGGACCACATGACTGGGCTGAGGTCCCTGGGCACAATGGTCTTGAAGAACATCTAGCTCAACTGGCATAAAACAGTTCACAATGTTTTGCATTCTACTTGGGTAAGAAGCATCTGGGATCTGAAAAGCTTGTGAGCAGCCATCTAAGACATTCAACTGGTCGTACTCCAACTGGAGAAAGGCAAATACACAGGAAAAGTTTAGTCCAAAGGACTAATGGGCCACAACTACTACAGCCTCCACCAGACCAAGTTCAGCACCGCCTAGATGGTAACCAACTGTTACCACTGACTGTGCTGATAAGGATCACAGCAGAGGGTTCCAGCCATGGCTGGAGAAAAACACAGAACAAAACTCTAACTCACAAAAGGAAAAAAAAAAAACACTAGACTTACTCGCCTAACACAGACTGGAGAAATCCCAAATTTATGGTCTCCAAAAACCCCTACTACTCAGTAATGAAGTCAGCCCAAGATTAGAGAGAACCATAAAATAAAAATGAAACTGAGGGGATAGAGAACCTGAGTAAGTGCCTTCATCATCCACTGCTGCCATAAAAGAAAATAATGCAAGAGGATGACTTTACAAAGACAAATTTATTTCCTCACAGTAAGTAGGTTAAAAGTCCAAATTCAGGGTGTCAGCTCCAGAGGAAGGCTTTTTTCGCTCTGTTGCCTCTGAAGGAAAGTCCTTGTCCTCAATCATCCCCCAGATAAGGAGCTTCTCAGGAACAGGGACTCCCAGGTCCAAAAGACGTGCTCTGCTTCTGGCACTGCTTTCTTGGTGTTGTGACATCCCCCAGTTTCTCTGTTTGCTTCTTTTTATCCCAAGAGATTACCTTAAGACACATTACAATCTTATAGATTGAGTCCTGCCTCACCAACGCAACTGCTGCCCATCCTCTCTCACGAACATCATACATGCAAGACTTACTACATACAGGAAAATCACACAATACCAGGAACCATGGCCCAGGCACAATGATGCACACACTACAGGGGAAGGTATAATTCGATCCACGATAGGGAGAATGTTGACATGTGACACAGTTGGTAACCAATGTTACAAATCAGTATGTGTATTTGTTGTTTAACGAGAAGCTAGTTTGCTCTGTGGAAACTCTGGTGACATAGTGGTTAAGTACTACAACTGCTAACCAAAAGGCTGGCAGTTCAAATCTGTCAGGTGCTCCTCAGAAACCACGGAGCAGCTCTACTCTGTCCTACAGGGTTGCTATAAGTTGGAATCAACTCCATGGCAGTCGGTAGTTTGCTCTGTAAACTATCATCTAGAGTACAATAAACAATTTTAAAAAGAAAAAAAAATTCTCTGATAGTTACCAGGAATGGGAGGGAGAGGGAGAGAAAATTACAAATAGAAGACACACGTCAATATTAGTGAAGGAAAAGACAATATACCCTACAGCAGAAGGCAGCATAACATGCCCAAGGCAACAAAGATCACTGAAAGGAACACAAGAATAAACAGTAACTACAGTAACCACTATATGATAGAAATCCTGCAACAACAGTATTAACAAACAATAATGTATAACTGGATATATAGGTAGATCGATATGCCAAGAGGTGTAGGAGAGTATAAGAGAGCATATTTACTGTCAGATACACGTTTGACAGTGGATTACCTCTACGTACATGATGGTAGGTGTTCCTCATATATTAAAACAGACAACAGAGCACACAAGGTGCACAGTCAGGGAAACTTCTTAAAATCAAAAATGAAATTCACTGCCACTGAGTTGAGTCTAATTCATAGCAACCATATACGAAAAAGTAGGCTGCCCCATAGTTTCTAGGCAGCAACAGGTAAACTGGAACTGCCAATCTTTCAGTCAGCAGCTGTAGAACTTAACTACCAATGACGCACCAAAGAAAATCTCTTAGGCATAACCAGACACTTCATGGGATGAAGTTCTTAGGCTCAAAGGCAAAAGACCATAGACTCAGAAATATCTATGTCAACTGACACAGTATAGTTCATAAAGACAATGTTCTGCATTCTACTTTGGTGAGTAGCGCCTGGGGTCTTTAAAGTTTGCAAGTGGCCATTTGAAATACAACTGCTGGACTATTCCCATCCAGAAAAAAGAAGAGTGAAAAGACTCAAGGGAGCAATCAGCCCAAAGGGCTAATGGACCACATGAACCACAGCCTACACAAGGCCGAGGCCAGAAACAAATGCCAGGCTACCACTACCACTTTGAAGAGATCACAACAGAAGATCCCAGACTGAGCAGGAAAAAAATGCAGAACAAAAAATCAGAGTTACAAAAAAGACCAGGCTTGCTAGTTTGACAAAGACTGGAGGAACCTCTGAGACTACGGCCCTAAGATAGCCCTCTAACTTGGAAATGAAGCCATACCTGATGACCACCTTCCAACCAAACAAGAAACAAGCCCACAAAAGAAACAACAGCACCCAAGAGTAACATGCATCTTAGAACAATTAATTATACAAGATCAAAAAGGCAAGTGTTTACCCAAAAGTAAAGATAAGAAGGCAGGTAGGGTAGAAAAGCAGGACAAAGGGAATCAGAGAACCCAGGGTAGGAAAAGAGAGAGTGCTGACACATTGTACAGAATGAAAGAAGGCCACGAAACTATCAAATAGGAGTCTAATCTGTTCTGTAAACTTTCACCTAAATGTGCAATAAAAAACATACACATGTATCAAAACTACAACTCAGTAATTCCATTCCTAAGTGTTTCTTTACCGAAGAGAAATAAAAACATATGTCCACAAGAGAACCTGTACAACAATCTAAAAGCAGCTTTATTTACAACATTCAAAAACTGCCATGCACACAACGAGTAAACACCGTGATAAACTAATACAATATTTCCTCAAAATGAAAACACTGAGACATGCAAAAGAACAAGAGCATGGAGTACTCTATATTGATTAATGTAAAGGAAGTTCTAGAACAAGCAATATTAATATCACATTCTAGAAAGAAAAACTAATGTATGGTAGAAAAATAAATCAGAACATTGGTTGCCTCCAGGAGTAGCAGTAGAGATTATAAACAAAGATGTCACTTTGAGGACTATGGTGTGCCAGATCCAAGCAACAGTATTTTCAATTGCCTCACAGACATGAAAAAGCTGGAGAATGAATAAGAAAGACCAAAGAGAATTGATGCCTTTCCACTGTGGCACTAGTGAAGAACATCGAATGCACCAAGGACTGCCAGAAGAACAAATAAATCTGTCTTTGAAGAAGTATGGCCAGAATATTCCTAGGAAGTAAGTGATGAGACTTCATCTTACACACTTTGGACAAATTATCAGGAGGGCCATGTTTTGTTCTTTTGTACATACACTTGATGCAAGTTGTAACCAACTTTATGACATCTAACAATAAATGCCGAAAGAAGCCAGACCAAGAGTATATACAGCACGATTCCATTTATATAAATTTTTCATGTAAATCAATGCACAGTGACAGAAAGTTTATCAGTGGTTGCCTGGGGCCAAGAAGCAGGCAGAAGTAAGGAGTATTACAAAAGGGGATTAAAAAGGGGTACATGGAAATTTTGGGGCGAGACAGCTATGTTCATTATCCTACCTGTGATGACAAATTCTCAGGTATATACATAAGTCAAAACTTATCAGACTGTAGAGTTAAAATGCATGCATTCTATTGTATGTCAATAATACCTCAATAAAGCAGCTAATACACATATTAACAATAGAATCTAGATGGTAGGCATATGGATATTAATAGTAAAATCTTGTACCATTGTGTATGTTTGTGATGGAATTATCATTTCTAAGACTGGGAGAAAATACTGACGTTATCAGTTATTTCATTTGACTTGAATCCACAGTAAAGATCTATGGAAGTGGCACTCAGGAAGTCAAATGACATTTGATTGGGCTAACCTGCTGCAAAAGACCTCTTTAAAGTGTTAAAAAGCAAAGATGTCTGTCATTTGGGGGGACTAAGGTATACCTGGTCCAAACCACGGCATACGCGTGTGAAACATGGATAACGATTAACAAATACCAAAGAATTGACACCTCTGAATTATGCTGTTGGCAAAGAATACTGAATATATTATGGACCGCCGGAAGAACAAGCAAATCTTGGAAGAAATATAGACAGAACGTTCATTACAAGCAAAGATGGCAAGACTTGGTTTCAGCTACTTTGGACACGTTATCAAGAAGGACCAATCCCTGGAGAAGACGACAGAGGATCAGCAAAAACAAGGAAGTCACTTTATGAGATGGATGAGATGGACCAACACAGTGGCTGCAACAAGGGCCTCAAACACAGCAATGACTGTGAGTTGGCATGGGCACTGGCAGTGTTTTATCCTGTTGTACACACAATCACTACAGAGTAGGAATGAACTTGATGGCGCCTAAGAACAACATAACAAACTGTAGTTTATTAGTAGTTTTTTAATTAGTAGTTTTTTAATTTTTTTTTCCCCTTACTCTTTTTTTCTCTAAAGTTATAGTACTTTGGCAGATTTTATGAATTATTTGTTGTTGCTTAACATCTTTACTTAACACCAGAAAGTATGATTTATTGTTTAACTAATATGTATTCCACTGGTATTCATAAGGTTTTTTGCTGGCTAATTTTTTTCAGAAGCAGACAAGTGGATCCTTCCTTCCTAGTCTTAGTGTGGAAGCACAGCTGAAACCCATCTGCCATAACAACACACAGGCCACCACAGTACAACAAACTGACACGTGAATGCCAGAAGTCTCTGAAACTTGCTCTTGAATATTAAGTAGCTACAGCAAAAGGAAGAAATGATGAAGTAAAAGAACTGAAAATTTCAAAGGGAGGCTTAGGAGAACAGTAACACACACAGAGAGATGTAGATAGAAACCCGAAAGGGACGAACATGCTCTGCCATTTGTCAAGCTGAAAGAACTGAAGAAAAAAAATTCAAGCCTCAAGTTGCAATAGTGAAGGATTCTAAAGGGGAAACATCAAACAACTCAAGAAGTATGAAACGAAGACGGAAGCAATACACAGAGGCATTATACCAAAAAAGAACTAGTCGACATTCACCTATTTCAAGAGGATCAAGAAAAGATGGTATTGAAAGAAGAAGTAGAAGCCTCACTGAAGTCACAGACAAACAAGTCTCCAAGAACTGATAATGGATGCAGCACTGGATGCACTCACTCATCTATGCCAAGAAATCTGGAACAGAGCTACTGGGCCAACTGACTGGAAAAGATCCAAACGAGGACTGCCAATTAAGTTCACGAACTCATCCCAGAAAAACTACTACATACCTCACTGCTGAATATCATCACTGTGGTCACCTTCGAAGTACTCCCCTTGGGAAGCTATGCAACATCAGTGCCTAGTCCACCCTTCAAAGCAATTTTGGAACTCTTTTTCTGCCGTGGCCATCAGAGCTGTTGTTGTATTACCCTTGATGTTCTGAAGGTCGTCAAAATGTTTTCAATATTTCCTACATCTTCAGGTAAACAAAAAGTCACTGGGGGCCAGATCAGGGAAGTAGATAGGGTGTTCCAATATAGTTATTTATTTACTAGCTAAAAACTCCCTCACAGACAACTATACAATTAAGTTCACAAACTTGCCACGGTATCAACATGCACAATGGCCATTCCAGAAAGAGTTCCAAAACTGCTGTGAAGGGTAGACTAGGCACTGGCATCAGTGCATAGCTTTCCAAGGGAAGTATTTTGAAGGTGACCACAGTGATACTCATCAATGAGGCATGGAGCACTTAGAACATTTAAGTTCACAGACTTAATTTTCAGACCTCGTATATTGTGACTATTCCTAAGAAAAGTAATCCAACCAAATGCATAAATCATTGAACATCATTCATATCACACACAAGTAAAATTTTGCTAAAACCAAAAAAAGCCACACCCACTGCTACCGAGTCAATTCTGACTCCTAGCAACCCTACAGGAAAGAGCAGAACTGCTCCACAGAGTTTCTAAGGAGTGCCTGGTGGTTTTGAACTTCCAACCTTTTGGTTAGCATAACTTAGCACTTAATCATACGCCACCAGGGTTTCCAAATTCTGCTACAGATCACTGAAAACGGCTGCAGCAGAGAACTGCCAGAAACTCAGGCCAGATTCAGAAGACAACGTAGAACCTGGGGTATCACTGTTGATGTAAAATGTATCACTTTACATCATTTTGGCCAAAAGCAGAGAACACCAGAAAGATGTTTACCTGTGTTTTACTGACCATACAAAGGCATTTGATTGTGTAGATAATAACAAATTATGGATAGCACTGTCAAGAATGGGAATTCCAGAGCACTTAACTGTGCTCATAAGTACACATACAGTTCTTTGAACAGGAGGACACTGCATGGTTTAAGTCAGGAAAGGTGTGCATCAGAGCTGTATCCTTTCACTATACCTATTCAATCTGTATATCAAGCAAATAATCCAAGAAGCTGAACAACATGAAGAATGGGTCATCAAGATTGGAGGAACACTCATTAATAACCCGCATTATGCAGATGACACAACTTTGCTCACTGAAAGCTAAGAGGATTTGAAACACTGATGAAGATCAATGAAGGCAGCCTTCAGTATCGATGACACCTGAACATCAACGAAAATCCTCACACCTGCACTAATACGTAACATCATGATAAGTGGAGAAAGAACTGAAGTTGCCAAAGATTTCATTTTACTTGGATCCACAATCAATACCCATGGAAGCAGCAGTCAAGAAATCAAAAGACACATCACATTGGGAAAACTTGCTGCAAAGGACTTCTTTCAAGTGCTGAAAAACAAAGATGTCACATTGAAGACTAAGGTGCACCTGAACCAAGGCATGGTATTTTTAGTTGCATCACATGCATATGCAAAAGCTAGACAACAAACAGGGAAGACAGAAGAAGAAATGACACCTTTGAACTGTGGTGTTGGAGAAGAATACTTAATCTACCACAGACTGACAAAAGGAGGAACAGATCTGTCTTGGAGAAATATAACCCGAGGGTCGCCATGAGTCGGAACCGACTCGACGGCACTTGGCTTTTGGCTGGCTCCTTAGAAGCAAGGATGTTGTTGCTGTTGTCGTTGTTAGGTGCCGTTGCGTCAGTTCCAACTCATAGCGCCTCTATGAACAACAGAAAGAAACAATGCCCAGTCTTGTTGCATGTTCACAATCGTTTTTATGTTTAAGCCCATTGTTGCAGTCACTGTGTCAATCCATCTCATCAGAGGTCTTCCTCTTTTTCACTGACCTTCCACTCTACCAAGCATGATTTCCTTCCTCTGGGACTGACCTTTCCTGACAACATGTCCAAAGCATACCTACAGGTCAGAACAGAACTGCCCTATAGATTTTCCAAAGAGCACCTGTCGAATTTGAACTGCTGACCTTGTAGTTAGTAGCCCTAGCACTTAATCACTATACCACCAGGGTTGGGTTTTCAAAAACACTGCCATTAAGGAGAGGGAAATCAAAACCACAACGAAGTAATCATTTCACCACCAACAGAAAAGCAATGATCAAAAAACGGCAAACAACAAAAGACGGCAAGGTTGAGGAGAAAGGTGAAATCTTCATCTACTGCTGCTAGGAATTAAAATGGTACAGCCATTATAGATAAACATTTCTGTGCTTCCCCAAAAGGTTGAATGTAGAATTACCACATGACCCTGTAATCCCAATCCTAGGTGTATAGTCAGAAGACAGAAAGGCAGGAACACAAAGAGACCTGTACATTAACGTTCACTGCATTTTTCATAATAGACAAAAGGTGGAAACAACTGAAATGTTAACAGATAAGCGGATGAACAAAATGTGGTATATAAATACAATGGAATATTATCCAGCTGTATAGAGAAATGAAGTTCTCATGTATGCCACAAGATGGATAAACCTTGAAAACATTCTGCTGAGTGAAATAAGTCAGTCACAAAATGGCAAATACTGTACAACATCACCTATATGAAATAAGCAAATATACAGAAAACAAAGATTATTACTGGCTACCACATGAGGGAGGAAGGGGGAAATTTTGTTTTGAGGGCACTGAGTTTATGTCAAAGTATTTTGGAAAAGGACAGCAACAATGGTGACAGAATATGAAAAATGTAATCAATGTTAATGTCAATGATTCATAAATACTGAAGTTGTGTTTGTGAATATTTTGGAGTGTATATTTCGTAACAGTAAATTATATATACATTATATATAAGAACATACTACATATATAACATATGTATAGTATGTATAAGAACGCACTCAACCCATGAATAACTCTCAAAAGCATTTGTGAAAAAAATAAAAGAAACAGACCCAAAAGGTGCCATACCAAATAATTCCATTTATATGACATTCTGGAAAGGGCAGAACTGTAGAGATACAGGCAGAGCAACGATTGTAAAAACTAGTGTAGGGGTGGGCAGTAGACTACAAAGGAACAGCAGAGGAAATGTGCCGGTGGGTGAAGGAAGTTTTGTGTAACAAGATGGTGACTTGGGCACATGTCCCTTCACATCTGTAAAGAAAGGGTCACATACCAGAGGAATGAGTTTTACTGCATGTAAATTTTAAATACATGTTTGCCAATAAATCATCTTCTACACAAACTTTTATCTTGTAGTAGAAGCAACCTTCTACTACAGATCAAAGAAAGTCTCCGGCGTTAAGGTTTCCTCCCCAGTTTGGTGGAGACAAGCTTTATTATCTTTACTTTGCAACTGAAAAGTGGCACAAATTAGACAAATTGCAAGTCTCTGGTACCATGATGTCTTTAGTTCTTGCAGTTCACTCCATCATGCTATTAGATACGAAACAGCAGTCATAAGAGGTTTTCTTCATAAAATACCTATTTACACTATTTCATAAGCCATAAAAATCTATATATACAAAAGTATTTTAGAAGGCGAAAGTACACATCCAAGAGAAGTTACTTTTTCAAAACCAGAGTATATTATTCACACAAAAAGCAAACCGTAACTTTGATTGTCTTACAAACCAGTCTAATTTATAATGGGTGTTTACATAAAAATATAATATAAAAACAGAAGGAAGCACTAAAAATGAGGCTCTAAGGTAGTGCACCATTGTTAAACTGGCACAAAACAAAGCTTCAGACACTGACCATGTAAGCAGCGTTAAACCCAAAACCAAACCCACTGCCATCCAGTCAATTCCGACTCATAGCGACCCATATAAGGACACAGCAGAACTACTCCACAGGATTTCCAAGGAGCTAAAGGATTCGAACAGCCGATCTTTGGGATAGCAGCCACAGCACTTAACCACTATACTACCACGCAGCGTTAGGCACCCGTTTATCCCCGTTTTGTGCGCGAGTTGTTGCAAAGACCTAATTTTATTTTTTGTTAACTTAGTAACTCACTCAGACGCCCCAAATCCCAAAGCCTCACAAATGTGACACATTCCTGGTCATGCTGTGAACTGAAAACAACACAAACAGCCACTGAGTTAATTCTGCAAGCGAGTTTTGCTTTTCCCTTCAGCGACCAGCAGAAGCTAGACAGGAGGCAGGTTGTATGTAGCCTGAAGGGGGAGTCGGTAAACAGTAAGGGCTTAGCAAAAACAGGTTAGGGAAAGAAGTAGGAGGGCGTCTTCTGTCACAGCACCTCGCTTTCACGTGCGAGGCAGCGTGCGACACTCCGGGGGCTCTCTGGGGCCTGCATCATAACCCGAGGGGGGAAATGACAAGGAAGAAACCAAACGGGGAGCGTCTCGTGGCTTCCTCTCGTCCAGCGCTGCGGAAACTGCATCGCGCGGGGCGAAAGGAGCTCCTCGGCGGGATCTGAACTCAAGATCTAAGGAGGCCATGGCTCCGCTCGGAAAGGGAAGCCCTAGCCCACCCTATAAAACAAAACAACTCTGGGCTAAGTTTAGACACCGCCTCTAGGTTTACCCAAAGTGAGCCGAAAAGACAGGTGACAGGTGGCAGCGCCAGGGAAGGGAGGGACCCGAAGCCCCAAAAAGGCAAGGCCCGGCTCAGGCAGCGAGGGTAGCAGGAAGGAGATGAAAATATGGGACGAAGGCGCTCTTGTTACCTCCCCAGATGCCCAGAGAGAGTTGGGACGTGTCCAGGTTCACCACATAGTCCCCCAAGAACCGGTTCAAAACGTCCACGACCACAGACTCAAACACCATTTTCCTGAGGACAGCGGGCTTGGCAGCCGCTGTCCCGCACCACCTTCTTTCTGCGCCTTCCTCGGTATTCTTCCCCCGAAAACACCCGGTTCACCGGCCTCGGGGCGGTTCCGACTGTGGCGCCACCACCGGCCAGGCGCGCAGGCCCGCCGCGATCTCTGTGAGGGGTGGAGGCGTGCGCGACGCGTGCGCAGCTCAGGTCGAGGGTGGGGCTGGGGGCGGAGCTAAGCGGGGCTCCCAACCGGAAAGGGAAGACGGGCGGGGCGCTGCTGCGGCTCTATCGCGTGCCTCATTTGCGCCGTGGCGGACTCCTTTTTCCCGTCGGCCCCTCCTCGTCGCTAAAAGTAGGGGCCTACTTGATGTCACGTAACAACAACCTCGTCTTCCTCTCATCTCTTGGCCACGGGGCACAAGCGGGGAACAGCCAGACTTTTCCGACTCCTCCCCCAAGAGTCGGAGGCGCGGCGAGACCAGAGGCGGGGCGCGGGGGTGCCGGCTACGTTCGGACGCGGATGCCACTCCTCCACCGGGAGTTGAAGGTCCTGCGTCTAAGAGAAGAGAGGACGTTGGGAGGAGGCCAGTTAGAGTCCCTTTCTTGTTAGGCAGGTGCCTTGAAGATGTGTCGCAGGCAGCACCTCCCACTGCTGTTAACAGGTTCGAAGGCAACACCCGGTGCATTGCAGGCTTCCTGGGCCGGTCCACATGGATGTCTGCAGGTCTGTAACTGCCCCTCCCACCTCTCCAAGTGCATCTTGAGGACCGCCGCCAGCCTTTTCAGATTCCTTAATTTCCCCGGCTGCAAATTGTGGAAGGAAATGAGTAAATGCGGGATTAGAATAAAGGGCCCCCTTCCCTGCATTTGAGATGGGCACGCTTTTTTGGTCAAGGAATTTGCAGGAAGTAGTAGCCTTTCATCCCATGGAGTTATTCTGAGTTACGGAGTCAGGCTACAGGGGAAACTTCTGAGCGCCCTCGTCAGAATACTACCAGCTCTTTCTCTCACCTTTAAGTTTTCACTGAGATTGAAGTTCTCTCAGCTGCAGCCGTTTGGTCTTAGGTAGAAATAAAATCAAACGGATGAGGTCACGGCGACGCTGGATGTGAGGTTGAGAGAACTGTAATTAATCATTCTCTTAAGGATTTAAGATGCAAGGGTGTACTTTGAACTTTGTCTCTTTGCATGGCAAAAGAATGTCTCTGATGACCTCTTAATTTTGAAATTTTAGTACTTTTTTGTGAATAGTCAACCAGGTTTTCTAAATCGAAAAACTTACGGTTTGCCAGCACAAGTAAAATGCCTGGTAAAAACAAGTGTAAAATCTTACTTTACTTTGTTGATTATTATTACATGTAGGGGCTTTATTAGGTCATCGGTAGAACCCTTGGATTTAAAGAGGCCGGTGAGATGCTAGGAATTTGTCCAGGGTCACTGATGCTGTGCAGAAACAATCTGGTACTTCTGACTGACTCCATGCACATACTGCTGTTGTATTTGACTAACAACGTTGGAAAATCTACCTCAGGATAGATGCCTGGAAAAGGGGAAAACCCTATATTATGAATCAGTTTACTACTGAATTGTTTTGAATAAGAATCCAGATATACCGCAGCTAGGAAATTCTACTGTTACATCTAGCACCGTAAAAGTCAACAAAAACGTCCAGAATGCACTCCCAAAGCACATTTTGAGTATCTTGCAAACACACTATAGTAGTTCTGTACATTCTAGGAGGAGTAAAATGATACTGCTAAAAAAATTAATAGGCAAGCATTTAATTGCTAATGACAGCAGTGAAAAAAATGTGACTGAGGAAGTGTTAGAAATAAGATGGATGTCATAACAAATGTCTGGTGTTAGGTGGTGTATCAGCATGTTTCGTAATTACTGAAAGATACAATTTTGCATTCAGCCCTGGTGTTGCTTAACCAATATGAGGAAGCCTGTAAGCAAAAACATAATATCATGTTAAAGATAGGTATATCCATTAAACTATTAAACCAAATTCCTGTTGAACTTTGAAAAATAAACCCAGGGACCAAAGCACATGCTCAAGATTCAAATTCAAGAAAGTAACAGTGTAATTCTTTGTTTCTGTAGATCATCATTTAACTGTTACATTTCATTGTTTAGTCAAATGGCTTTAAGTAATCAAGTTTCCCCCAAACTGGAGTGTCCTCTAACTTTGCTAGTAAGACTTGCTGTCTTATGCTTAGTGTACATAACACAAGTTTCCCAGCTGTGAATGTTGAGCATACTACTAGTAGTACAGCAACAAGTAATAATCCAGGGATTTTTTGTTGTGGTGGTTTGTTTTCTAATTCCTTAGTTCCCAAATCCCGTTGGTGGATTCTTTGTGTTCCATCATTCCTCATGGAAGGTCAGCGTTGTAGTAGCAGGCTAGAAGTCTAGATGAGAAAGCACTGAAGCAGTTCGCATTCCCTGTGGGTGTCCTAGAGAAGTAAGTTTATTAGATGGCCATTTTGCAAGAAGTTTACTGGCCTAGCCTCATAGAGCCCTGCACTCCTATCTCAGTTAATGGTTTAAAATTAATAACAATAAAAAGTAATTGGGGTTTATGTGTTCCAATTTTTGAAAGAAAAAGTTTTCTTTGGAAGGAAGCAAAACATTAAAAAACTCACAGATCCTACTCCACCTCCACATCATAGAATTACCCCAAGAGGAGGAGGACAACCAACACATTTCCACCAACCGATATTCCAATTAACTATACACAAACATAGAGTTGTTACTTAAAATGTAAAGGCACAAAACATACCATCCTTGATACAGCTCTTAGGTTGACAGTAGACCATGAAGGTAAGTAAGGTGTCAGACATAGGTTTCTCTCTATATATTCCCACCTTCTACTCCTGACTTGCTTGGCACACAAGTTTGTTTCATTCATATCTTTGCTGAAGTGTTATGTAATCATAAAAACGTTCTTTGGCCACCCAGTTTTCTTTTGCTTACCCTAAACCTGACATCTTGTTACATATTTTATTTGTTGATGTCTCTCTCACTAAAGTAAAATGTCCAGAAGGGTGGAAATATTATTTATTTTCCTTGCTTCCTACAGTGCTTTAGAAAATGCCTCAATAAATATATTTGTGAAATGAAATTTTCATAAAATTATGAAAATTTTATGATTCAATTGAGGAAATTATCAAAGAAGTAAAGCATAGATAATGGAACCCAGGTAAGAAAGCCTTCATATTTACTGTTTTAAGTAATTGCTCTTTGAAAAAAATCAAAGCTAACTGGTGTGGTAAAGCCATTCTTAACATTTGGTACTATAACTCTGTGATGTGAGTACCACTGTCTTTCCAATACATAAAGTTAAGTGTTATCTTCTGGAAAGTTGTTTATGTGTCTTCACACCATTGATCTAAGCTTTAAATACATATAACACTAAAATATGTAAACTCGGGCCTGACGAGTTCTGTTGCATGATCTCTAATCAATTCTGGAAACCCTGGTGGGCTTGGTGGTTAAATGCTACGTCAGCTAACCAAGAAGTAAGCAGTTTGAATCCACCAGGTGATCCTTGGAAGCTCTAATGGAGCAGTTCTACCCTGTCTTATATGGTCATTGTGAGTTAGAATCAACTTGATGACGGTCGTTTTGGAAACCCTGGTGGCATAATGGCTAAGTGCTATAGCTGCTAATCTAAAGATCTGTGGTTCATATCTGTCTGGCTCTCGTTGGAAGCTCTGTGGGGGCAGTTCTACTCTTCCAGAGGGTCACTGTGAGTCAGAATTGACTGGATGGCAGTGGGTTTGGGTTTTGGTTAGTCGATTCTGCACCTCTTGTGTTGTGCTTAGTTACAGCAATTTTTAGTGCAAAGTGAATTGGGTACTGCTACTCGAATTCATCAACACTCAAAACCAAATTCATTGCCACTGAGTCAAGTCCAAGCCATAGTGATTCTATAGGACAGAATAGAATTGCCCTTTAGGGTTTTCAAGGAGCAGCTGCTGGATTTGGACTGCTGAACTGTTCGTTAGCAGCCAAGCTCTTAACCCCTGCACCAAATTCATCAAGTCAACCCATTAAAAGTTAAAGAAATAGTCACAAAAAAAATATGAGATACCAGATGCCAAACTGTTGGAGATTAAGAAAACCCCATAATGGGAGAACATGGGTGAAAATTGGCTTTCTCAAGCAATAGAAGTGAAAGTGTAAATTGACACAACCTTTCTGAAACTAGTACAGTGTTCACACATGCACATACACAAACTGCAATACCCACACAGACATAAATACACAAAAACATACATGACTTTTGATCCAGCAGTTTCACTGCTAGAGGTTGTTCTGTGAATATAACCATAAAATTTCAAAGAGATATATACACAAAAATATCCACCAACAGAGGAAGTGGGTAAATTATACACATAAACACACAGTTCACTGTGCAGACATTATACTGTAATGAAGATATGTATTAATATGCAAGGACATTAATAATATACATTTGTGAGAAACAACAGATACACACTAATTATGTAAACTATGGATGTGTTTTATGTGTGCAGAGAAAATAGACATAAAGAAATAAATTTAGATGTATGCTTACCAAATGTTAGCAGTGATTAAGCCCAGATGGTAAGACTTTAAGTAAAGAAAGTCAGCTTTGAAGATATTCCCAAAAGGAAACAAACTATATTAAAGTATATACTGCCCAGGTTTTTAATTTTAGGTGCTGGCATGGGTTGAATTGTGTCCCCCCAAAATATTGTGTATCAACTTGGCTGTGCTAAGATTCCTAGTATTGTGTGATTGTCCACCTTTTGTCATTTAATGTGATTTTCATGTGTTGTAAATCCTATCACTATGGTATTAATGAGATGGCATTGGTAGTAGTTATGTTAATGAGGCAGGACTCAATCTGCAAGACTGGATTGTGTTCTAAGAGCCAATCTCTTTTGACATCTGAAAAAGAGAAGCATTAGGAAAAACAGAGGGCCAAGGCTGTCACCACCAAGAAAGCAGCTCAGGGAACAGGGCATGTCCTTTAGACCTGGGGTCATTATACAGCCATCAGAATGTCTTTTTAAAACAAATGACAATACCAAATGCTACAGAAAATTTGAAGAAACTGGGTCACTCATACATTGCTAGTGGGAACATGAAATGGTAAAGCCAGTATGGAGAAGAGTCTGACCCCCTTTTAAAAACTGAACATGCACTTAGCACACAACCCACAATAGTATTCTTGGAAATTTAGCTCTAAGAAGTGAAAATCTATGTTCACATAATAATTGTATATAAGGTAACATCCTTGAAGGAAAAGTTTCTGTTACTTTTTTCCTTTCCAGTGTCTTGTTTATTGTTCTAGACTTTCTTCCTACAATAAGGCCTGGCAGAAGTAGACATTCACATACTTATAGAAGGAAGACGGAAGATAGAAAAGACACTAGCCAGATATATCTGTACCAGGTATTGAATTTTTACAGCTCAGCTCCAAATCTTTCTACTCCAAATGTTTTCTCCAAATGTTTTCTACCCCATGATTCTGGTGATGAGACTGAGCAAACTGCATTTGGTTTCACCAGCAGGCTCTTTTCTCATCCTGACAGTAGGGGCCCTAGAGGGGATGGAGGATGAAAAAGGTACCTACCTGCTCCTTGTTTGTTCCATGTAGGGCTTTCTGTCTGCTTTTGTTCCTGTAAGCAACATTCCAGTAACAGGTTTTCAAGCAGAGAGCATCAGTCCTTTAGCAATGACTAGATCTAGTTTGCATTTTTTCCAACACTTCCAGAATCAGCGTCATCTCATGATCTCACAGATATTCATTCAGAACTGGCCTCTTTGTGTCCCATCCTCAGAGGTTTAGCTCATGGTCTTCTGTGGCTTCTGTTCTTGAATTCAGAGACACCTGCATTGAGCAAACAAGGGCACCTCCTCGGAGGTCTGAACTTTCACTCCAGTACTCCTCTTCTAAATTTCCAAGTTTATCCTTTGCTCATTCAGCCCTTGGGGTGGTAGCCACTTCTTGCGGTAAGTACCTCTTCAGGATCTTACAGCACTGTGCACTCTGTTGCTAGTTACAGCTTTATACTCATTTTTATATACCTCTGTCTTGCGCAGACAGAGTTCTTGAGTTCAGCAAATAGTTAATGTACTCGACTGCTAACTGACATGTTTGAATCAACCCAGAAGTGTCTCAGAAAAAAAGGCATGGTGACCTGTTTCTGAAAAATCAGCCTTGAAAGCCCTATGGAGCAGACCTCTACTCTGACACACATGGGGTTGCTGTGAGTTGGAATCAACTCCATGGCAATTAGTGATGTTACTGGTATGGGAACCAGGAGTCAGGACCTATAGTTGAGGGTGTACCAAGGGAGAGATTGAATGAGAGGCGGTGTCGTCAAAGGGAGTGAATGCAAACTGTGGTTAAGGAGAGATGTCCAAACTGAGGGAAGGAGAAGAGTGGATCAAGTCTCTGGACTGGCAACAACTGCTAGTCTATAAATAGGGAATGAGTCCAAGGGCCAACGGCTCAAATAATCAAGGGTAGGCTAGGCAGTGAAGTGTGAGGAGGATCAAGGTGACAGATGCAAATGATAGGTTACACATATGACCTGGCTATTCTGGTCTTAACCACCATGTGGCACAAGCAAAGCAATGGAGTTGGTGTCTCACGAAGAGTCAAGTCGACACTACCATCTTTCCTCCTTTATGCAGTCCACCTTTATGCAGTCTACCCCCTCCATTCATGAGCTAATTTTGGTTTAGGCAGGATTCAGAAGACCTCCCAGGTGTGAACTCTCTGCCTTTCTGGGCGTAGGAATATTGACCACTACCTGGATTTCCTGTTCTTGTTCTCCTTTCTCCTGTTGTAAAGTGTTGAGTGAGCCAGGGACTGTTGTGACTGTGTATGTTGCTACTTAAGCCCTTTTCCAGAACATGGGCCTCCCCAATGGACACGCCTTTATCCAGCTCCTAACACTCTGCCTTGTCTACCTTATCCGAACTACCCGTTAGTACAAGTAAACTGGAACATACAGGTATGAAGCTCTGACCAGGATGGTGTAGGATGGGAAAGTCCAACAGCTAGAGAGAGCAGCCAGGAAGCCATTGCTGACATTTAGACAGGAGGTGAAGATCTCAGTTAGGCCTCAACAGTCTAAAATGGAAAGGCTTCGGTGTAATAAAGGTTGTAAAAGTGGAATTTGTGATCCTTGAGAACTGATTGCCTATGGCTGATGTTGTTGTTAGGTGTCTTTGAGTTTGTTCCAATTCATGGTGACCCTACTGGAAGACTAGAACAGCTCCATAATGTTTCCAGGGAGCAGCTGGTGGATTTGAACTGCCGACTTTTTGGTCAGTAGCCAAGCTCTTAACCACTATGCCACTAGAAGATGAGGTATATGCAATAATTACAAGATTGTGTTATTCACAGTAACTGAAATGTAAAAACAGGGTATTGGTTTTGTAGGAGATGATAAAGAGTTCATTTTTGGTAGGTTCCATAAGACTTGAAATGTAGGGGGAAAGTAGCTAGCACAGAGTGCAATGAGAAACTGTCTAGCAGATACAGTAATGGGAAATGAAGGAATGAATCTCCAGTGAGAAACTAAGATAACAGATTGATACCTGAGGGCCCCTCACATAGAAGCAATCATCTTATACTCAATGCACGGCAGAAACTTTGGAATAAAGAAGCATCAACAAGGAAAAGCAGAAGGCCAGGGGTTGAACTGTGGCACTCTTTCTCATTTAAGGAGGACTCAAGTGGACAAAAGGGAGTGGGCCTAGGACAGGAGCCAAAGGACCAGGAGGAAAGTACCAGAAGTTCAAAAAGGATTTATAGGAGGAGGAAGTAGTCAACAATATCAAAATTGTGGAAATGTTGAGAAAGATAAAAACTGAGAAAATCAGTTGAATTTATCAATAGTGAGATGTCCCTCTTAAGGGACATCTAACCAAAATTTTAAAAATCATGAACAGATTTTGATAACAAAAAGGGCCACTAGCAAATTGGTACTCGTGTTTAGGAGTAGTGTCCTTTTATGAAGAAAATTCAGTTCAAGTCTGCAAGTGCTTACCAAACACTTAAATGCACACAGCTCCTCAGTACTAAAGTATTTGTTATCAACAGAGGTGTATAAACTGAACGAAAGTACACACTATTGTTTCACATTTTTGCAGTGTTTAAACATTGTCATGTATAATTTAATCATCACAATATAACATCATTCCTAGTAAGAATGTTAACTTTTAAATAAGATAAATATTCACTGCCATATAGTCTGTTTTCTGACTGTTTTGATCACATTTTATGTCTGCATTCCTTGTTTAGTAAAACTGTTTGCCTGGAAACATGCTAATCTGTGTAAACAGATACTTATACTTAGCAATTATATATAAATCTCTTTTCTAACCTTCTGTATTTCTGTATATCTTGGTAAGACATACTATTCTTGATGACATGACTGTCTGCTTTCTGTGGGATTATGATAGACAACTAATCTTTTGCTCTCTTGTCTGCATACACAGATGTGATGTAGATGTTACAGCAAGTTCCAGTATTTAATAAATATTGTTGTCTATGCTGTGTAGAGATAACTAAGTACTTCAATTTCTATATACAGAATTTATATATTGTGTCCCATATAGAGGATACATTCTAATTACCAAAAAAATCTAATGCAAATTTGAGACTCATGTAGGACATTAGTATTTTGTATTTAAAGTATTTGTTTGATTCAACAGTCATGTGTTAAGTCCAAGTGATTATGTCTAAAATTTCCAATGTTTATATTTATAAAATCTGATTTCCCCAACAGTACATGTATAATATTCCCAGAATCCCTTTCTTCAAAGTAACATTGGTATTTTTTTCACTGCTAATAAAATTTTCTCCATCAACTATCACATTTATATTGTTCTTAGGCTACATGTGTTGCCTTTTATATCCAAAGGAATTCTCAGTCAGATGCACCAATACATTTTATTAACATTAAATCAGGTGAGCCAAGGTATCAAGTACCAATTTACAAACTTCTTCAGTCTTCTCTTGGAGGAGGTAAAAAGAGCACCATCTAGTGGAACTTTTGCAAAAAAATCAATCCTTCAGAATCAGTCCTGAAACTGATGTAATCATCAATTTTTAAACAAACCTACTTTTTGAATGATTGTATACCAGTTCTTTTAGATGTTATAAAATAAATCATAAACATTTTCAGCTGAGCTTCAGAGTTAAAAATCAAAATTAATAGTGCTAATTTATGGCATTTTAAACTATATTCACTATTGGTTTCTCTCCCATTTGTGTGTTAATTGTGATACAATATGGATTTTCTTACTTTTCATGTGAATTAGTAGGTTTTTAGAGAAGTGACTACAGTTTTAAGTTACTGAATAAAAGTTTTTGTTTTTCCAAACATTGTAGTGTTAATGGATTGGTTACTAAACAAAGAAGCTTTAATTCTGCTCACCATCTATGACAGACAGGCATTGGAGTTACTGTTTGAGGAGGTTCAAAAGTTTTAGAGTTCCAACTTAATCTTTCGGTAGCTATACCTGATACAAATGATTTGACTTTTCCACTAATTGAATAAAGCTCATCGGTGCATGCAGTGTGGGAAGATACAATGACTGTCTCAGACTGAAATGCTGACTTCATCCTCGGACTACATCAGCTGCTGCCCAGTAGATTCTGTCTGATAGCTTAACAGAATGGAACAGCTCTGCCTAGGACTTTTATGGCTATGACCTTTCAGAAGCAGATTGTTAAGCCTTTCTTCAAAGGCCCAGCCACCAACCTTTCAGTTAGCAGCTGAACCGTTAACCATGTGTGCCACCCCGGAATTCCCAGTCATCATTCTAGAGGCCCTGTTAACAATGTGAGCAGCAGGGTGAAGTTAATGTGTCTCCTGTACCTAGCAAACTATTTAATAAGTGCAAGAAAGTTGTCATGCAGCTGTATGGGCTGTGATGATACAAGTTCATAGTTTCCAATTGAGTTCCCTTTTTACTTTAATGTGTTCGTCCTTTCAATTGATTACTTTTCTCTTTTGCTCCTTTTAGCCTCTGTTCTTCAAACCTGATAAATGATCTCTCCCTACACTGAGACTTCTCATGTCTGCTGATCGAAGAGCCTTTCTTTGACCATCCTTTCAAAAATAACATCATCCTCTGACCCTTATCTATACTCTTTGTCAGTATGTCCATGCCTTGCTTTATTTTCTTTTACAGTATTTATGACTCCCTCTCATATTTGTGTATTTTCTGTCTCTGTGATAATTTCACTATTAGCATCAGTTCTTTACCTGTATCTGTGTCTACTAATTTGGGGTACTTGTAGTGCTTTCCCACTGTGGGTAGGGCATTCTGCCCTATGCCTCGATTCTTGGTTCAGCTGTATACTCGATTTGGTCAATGAGACATTAGCTGATATGATAACAATCAGATGAACTTGAAAAGCACTTGCACAACTGGGCTTGCTGTCTCCCTTGTGGCTCTGCCATTGTAATGAGTGGGGATAGTGAGGGATTCATGGAGCAGTGCCAAGTAACCAGAGTGGTCTCAGTCATCCCAGCTGGTCTGCTTCAGCTGCTTGGCAGGCTTATGATTAGTGAACTCTAATAATAATGACTGCTTTCTAAGACATTTCATTTGAAGGTGGTTTATTTAGTAATTAGTGTACTCTCCCCTAGTGTGCTAGCTTATTTGTTTGTTTACTGCTGCATCCCTAGCACCCAGCACTGGGACTGGCAACTAGGTACTTGTTGAATGAAGGAATAGGGTGGGGGTAGGTAGGCCACGTATTACAGCTTAAGTGTTAACTTTTCTTTGTAAAGATTTTTTATTTTGTGTTAGTTAAGTTTACAGAGCTAATCAGTTTCTCATGTGATAGTTTGTACAGAAAGTGTTTCATAACTTTGATTTCATTTTCTTCTATATGTCAGCACACTCCCCGTTTCTGCCTAGGTTCCCTGTTTTCTTTTGTCTTGATTTTCTGCTAGCTTCTGTGTTCTTATCTGCCGAAGCCTGTCACCCACAAAGACCTCTGTGAGCAAAGCTGCAAGCCTCTGTGATGGCGGACGGACGCATCTCACCCCTGACATATTTCTGGCTGTATATTTTTCATCATAATTAAACTCTCCTCAAAAATACCCCCTCACCTCCCTGCACAAGGACAAACGCTGAGCCCAGGAATGCCAGGGCCAACCCAGCCCTGCTGACTTCCCCCAACTGCACTTCCCCCCCATGTGAAAAGAATTATCCTTTTTAGAACAGTTTAAGAAAGGCATAGGGTGGGGGATGGTAGGTGTTTACTGTCCCCTCAGGAGGAGATAAAGAGCAAAGTAGGAACAAATAGAGATTATAACCTTTAGACCCTTCCTCCTGTACCTTTTAACCTTGAGGTATAAGTAGGGCTGATTGAGCTCAAGGCATAACTTTGTTTTCACTGTCAATTACAGTGAAACAAAAAAAATCAAATTTCACAAAAGAGGTCAGATTTACTGGTCTGACAGGAACAGGAGGAACTCCTGACACTGTGGCTGTAAGATACCCTTCTGATCTGAAACTGAAGCCATTCCTGGATGCCACCTCCCAGCCAAGCAATAGACAAGCCCCGGGCCATTATCTAGAAACCCTTGACAATTAACAAGATCACGAGGTTTCAGTTTCAAGTTAGCTAATAGCTTGTGTGGTCGGGGGGCAGGGTAAAAATCACATCCCCTCAAGATCACGAGGTTTTGGTTTCAAATTAGCCAATCAATAGGTTTTGGTTTCAAATTAGCCGATAGATTGTGTGGTCAGTGGGCAGGGTAAAACTCACCTCACTTTGACTATAAAAACAATAAAGACAGCTCTCTCTCTTGGTTGGGCTGCCTTTAAACCAAAAACTCTTTCCTGTCTCTCTCAATTCTTTTCCCGTGGATACCTTCCCTCCCTCCATGCATGACCCTGAAAAGTTGTCAGGACTGGCTCCCAGCACTTATCCTTACTTTGAGGCAGGTTATGCCCTTTTGATATCATGTAATTGTTGGTTTTAAGGAGTAAAATCATTGTGGGTGTTATTGTTTACCTTTGGGGCTTGTCTATTGCTTGGCTGGGAGGTGGCATCCAGGAATGGCTTCAGTTTCAGATCAGAAGGGTATCTTATAGCCACAGTGTCAGGAGTTCCTCCTGTTCCTGTCAGACCAGTAAATCTGATCTCTTTTGTGAAATTTGATGTTTTTGTTTTACATTTTCCTCCTGCTCCATTCAGGACCCTCTGTTGTAGCCCCAATTACAGCAGTTGTCACCATCTACTTCTGGTCTCAGAGTTGTGTAGGCTGTGGTTCGTATGGATTAATGGATCCTTAGAACTAGGATGAAGAACATTGTCTTTAAGAACTGTGTTTACCGATTGATGCAGATGTCCCCTGAATCTGTACTCTTTGTTTTCTAGCCTAGGAACTTCATGTCATGAGGTACTGGATTATTATTAAGAGATTTTCTCTGACTGTGTCTCTTCTGTGCTCAATAAAAGCCAAGTGATAGTCGTATATGTAGAAATAACTACCACCAAGCTTGCATCTGCCCCTCCCACACCTCTTGGCATATCTATCTACTTGTTGATCCAGTCATACATTACTGTTGGTTAACACCATTGTTATAGGATTGTGTATGCTATGGTAGTTACCATAACAGCAATAACAACAAAGAACACTCATTGCTATCAAGCTGATTATAACACATAGTGACCCTATAGGGCAGAGTCTCACAGGGTTTCCAAGGAGGAGCTGGTGGTTGAAACTGCCCATGTTTTGACTAGCAACCAAGCTTTTAACCATTGCACCACTTGGGCAAATTTGCTTTAGAATAAATGCTACTGTGATTTGCCTTAAAATTATAATGCAAATTAATTCACAATCAAGCACATGAGAGAATAAAGCCTAATATTTCTTAAAAGAATACAACAAATCACATACACAACATTATGACACCACCCAATGTCCAGTACTCAATCTAAAGTTACTAAGCACAAAAAAGAATTGGGAAAGTATGACTCGTAACCAAGAGTGAAAAAACAAATAAACAGAAACAGACTCAGAAAAAAACAGAGATTTTAGAGTTAGCAGACAAGGATCTTAAAACAGCTATGTTTTGTAGTGTAAATATGTTCAAATATTCAAACAAAAGCAAGACTATGAGGCAAGATATGGAAGATACAGAAAAGATCAGAAAAGAAATTCTAAAGGTGAAAAATGGAACTGAAAGGAAAAATACACTAGATGGGATTCTAACAATAGATTAGAAACTGTTCAGCAAATTTGAGCATAGCAATAGAACCTATCCCAAATGGATGACATAACACAGGCACATGCAGACCTACATTTACTGCAGCACTATTTACAACAGTGAAAAGATGAAAATAACCTAAGGGTACATCGTTGGATGACAGATAGCTAAACAAAATGTGCTATATATGTGTGACGGAAAACTATGCCGCCATAAAGAATAATTGTAAGTTATCAAAATGTAACCATAGATGAATTTGTGGAACTTTACGCTGAGCAAAATAAGTAATTACAAAAAGATAAATCTTGTATGATGGAACTATTATAAATAAATAGATAAGAATAGGTATATACAGGGAAACCAGTGATCACTGATGGTTAGCAGGGATATGTGGGGTGGAAGAGGGAGAGATGGCTGTCTAGATAGTAAAAAGCCCACGGCCATCGAGTTAATTCCTGTTCATAGCAACCGTATAAGCCAGAGTAGAACTGCCCTATAAAACCTCCAGGGAGCAGCCAGTGGATTCAAACTGCTGACTTTTTGGTTGGCTGATGAACTATTAACCACCATGCCACCATTTGTTATTTCTGGTGACAGGAAATACAACACCAAATGTGGATGAAATGTACACAACTTAATCAGGGTAAATGATGTCACCAAAAAGTAAAAAAAAAAAAAAAACGACTTTTTTTGGTAAATGTGATGCCATAAACAAATGTGCAACAGCAACTAAAAAACAGGACTGTGGCTATATATATATATATGTACATATACATACAGGTGTATAGCTATTTATATGTGTGTTTGTATGTGGGCATATATAGGTGTATCTATAAACCAAATCAAACTTGTTGCCATCACTTTGAAGCCAACCCATAATGACCCCGTAGGACACAGTAGAACCAGCCATAGTTTTCAAGGAGCTCCTGGTAGATTCAAACTGCCAAACTTTTGTTAGCAGCTGAACTCTCAACTATTATTACATCACCAGAGTTTTCAATGTCTCTGTATGCTATGAGTTGTAATTAACAGTAAAGTTCTTACACTGTACATATAATAGAGTAGTATTTAAAGATAAACAGTGATGAGTTGAAGATGAATTTTGTAAATGCTACAAACCCTGGTGGTGTAGTGGCTAAATGCTGTAGCTGCTAAACAAAAGGTCAGTGATTTGGATCTGCAGGCACTCTGTAAACTAGGTGGAGCAATTCTACCTTGTCCTATAGGGTCCCTATGAGTTGGAATCAACTCAACAGTGGTGGGTTTTGTTTTTGGTACAGCAGCTACTAAGAAATAAAGTAAAGCACTAAAACTTCTCATCCCTGGTTTATCCTGTATGTTGTTGCTGTCTAGTTCCTTACAAAACTATCATTCTCACCAGTCATGACTTCTGTATAAATAATCATCAAGAGTTCCTGGAGGTCAGCTGAAAACTGATTTTTGCCCACAGAATTAAGAACTGAAAATATCTTCTTATTAATGTCTAGAATTGGCCTGGGCTGAAAAATCCTTACTGTTGGCCTTCTTAGTTGGCAGCAAAGAATACTTTTCTTATTCAATGTAGTATTTATGGCATTAAGAGCAGTAGACCAGAATTCATTCATTTGTTTGAAGCAATCGTGTAAATATTACCCAACTGTGATGATAATATTAATCAATGTAATATTTTCACATGTTTTCAGATGTTATTTAGGCACTCTTCAATGGAGATAGAGACACAGAGAGAGATGACTCCTCATCTGTAAATTGGGAATAATTATAGTAATGAGGAGTAATTGTAATTAACATAATTATAACCACAGGATTGCATTGAGGATTAAATGAACATATATTCTCAGAAACATGGATTAAGTACAGTTTTTGAAGTTAACCCTGATGTCTGGCTGCTATTCTTCCCTTCTCACCTCAGTTAAGAAATATAGATTCAAATACACTCCAAAAGTTTTAAAAGTATCCATTCATAGAATGAGTAGGATAATTAGAAGATAAAACCAAAAAACCAAACCCACTGCTGTTAAGTCAATCCTGACTTCATATCCACCCTATAGGACAGAATAGAAGTGCTCCAGAATTTCCAAGGAAAACCTGGTGGATTTGAACTGCTGACTTTTTGGATAGTAGCCGTAACATTTGGCCACTATGCCACCAGGGTCTCCAAATAGAAGATAAATCTTTCAATTGCACTGTAGGAAAAGAAGGGAACAAGTAAAACTTGATCAGTACATCAAAGGAAATGAATATTTTTAAAAGAATAAAATGATAACACACCCTAAACCAAAACTGTAAGATAGCACAACAGAAACTAGCATGCTAGAAATTATTATGTAAATTGCATCCATTCATATGTGTAAATTTTGAAAGAAAATGGGTTCAGAATGTCTTGTTAAGACAATTGGTAGAAAAACTGTGTTTATACTAATAACTGATGTTTTGGGGGCACTTGCTGTGCTCAGTGCTTCAAAGACGTTTGTTTAATTCTGTGAGTACTGGCCAAGGAAACCATTTGGAACCATTTATCCTAGAATGTAACAGTGGTTGTCTTCAGGTGGCAGCACTAGGGATAATTTTTGTGTTCTTTCTACAGTTTTTTAAATGAAACAACTGGAGTTATTTCAATGGGCATGTATTTCTTCTGTAATCAGGAAAGAAAACTTCAAAACAAGGAGAAAAATCTTTCAAGTTGTCCTCGAAGAAACAAGTGATGTGGAGCTCATTCATGTTCTTTGATACACACAACAGCCAGGAGAGTACACTGTTTCCACCTTCTTGAAATCTTTTTTTTTTAATAGAATGTCACAGTTTCAAAAGTGATCATCATATGTTTTTTTAAAATAGATGCTATTCTTTAGTAGCCTTTGCAGTTAAATTTGCATTTCAAAATGCTTGAAATATTTCAGAAGACCACAAGAGGAAATAAAAAACAGTCAAATAGGAAGAAGCTTCTGGTTTCTGTAATGGATTTAACACGTTCCTCCTCAGTTTCCTTATTCCTGGAATATCAATACAACCCAAAGGGTGAGATTATGACAGTAGCCTCTTTTCAGCATCTTTGACAATTTGTTTGCCAAATTGTTGGCATATGCCCCTGTCTTTTGTCCCTTGGCTTGCCTTGCCTTGCCTGTCATTGTCTGCAGTATGTAGCTTTTGGTAAAGAAATGTGTCTTTTAAGGTTCTGAGTGTGGCCGGGACACGATATTAACATGCTTGACCTTGCTTCAACCTGACCATTTCAGGAAGACTAATTGGAAACTCTGATGGTGTAGTGGTAAAGTGCATGACTGCTAACCAGAAGATCATGAGTTCAGATGCACCAGACACTCCTTGGAAACTCTATGGGGGCAGTTCTACTCTGTCCTATAGGGTCACTATCAATCAGAAACAACTCAACGGCAATTGGTGAGTGAAACTGTTGACAGTTCTCTTTCAAGGAATCCTAGCAGTTACTCTGTTCCATTAAACATAAAATAGATTAATTTTTTACTTTTAAAAATAATCTTGCCTCTTATTCTTCCTTTTTCTCCAGTGAAGCTTATTTTTTTTTAAAAAATTATACTTCCAAAACTTATAAAATGGAAAATGAAAATATACAACTGATACATACAGGCATACACATTTCTCCATTAATTTTTTTTTCAATGTCCTTAATGTCACAATGCTAGTTACTATTTCTCTCACCTTTGTTCCACAGATTAGGGAAAATGACAGCCCTCTAACATTATCCACTTCTCTTCCTATTAAATTTACTCTAACCCGAATTATATTCTTGGTGCAAAGATGCTAAGGAAACTTGAGGCCATATGGAGAAGTTTTAGTTCTATTTCAGAAGATGCCAGAAACTCAAATGAAGATTCAATGATGCCTTTGGAGGTGAGAGATGCCTTGTCACGTTATACCTTCTGTCACTCCTGAGGCCATTAAGTTGAACAATATGATATTGCTGTGCTACCTTAGTTTAAAAAAAAAAAAAGTGATTATCACTGATTTCATATGGTTCAACCTAAGGTAATAAAATATGGATTCTTACAATAAAACAAAGAAAGAGGATCTGGAAGACAATATCAAAGTGTTGCAATGGAAGAAAAATTATATGGGTTTCCGTAAGTCTTGATTATGGAATATATATATCTTTACAGATAGGACAGACATGTCCAATGTCTTTAAAATACTGGCAGATATATTAAGGTCCCTAATTCTTCCAACTGTCAGCAAGCCAGACTAATCTCTACTTCAGTAAATATTTACTAAGCACTAATTCCTCCAATCCTGATGTCTCTTTCTTCACGTAGTCCAGTTCGTTGGATTAGTTGATCAGCTTACCAATTGAAGCGGTATAGTGAAAGGATACAACCCTGATTCACACCTTTTGCTGACTTGAAACCATGCAGTGTCCCCTTGTTCTGCTTGTACAACACCCTCTTAATGTACAGATTCTTCAAGAGCACAATTAAGTGTTCTGGAATTCCTGTTCTCCACAATCTTATCCATAATTTATTATGAGGCACATAGTTGAATGCCTTTGCATAGTCAGTGAAACACAGCTAAATATCTTTGTGGCATTCCCTGATTTCAGCCAAGATCCGCCTGCCACCAACAATGATATCCTTTGTTCCACATCCTCTTCTGAATCTAGCTTGAATTTCTGGCAGTTTCCTGTCAATATACTGTTGCAGTCACTTTTGAATGATCTTTAACAAAATTTTTGTTTACGTGTGATATTTATGTTATTGTTCAATAATTTCTGCATTCAATTGGATCACCTTTCATAGGACTAAGCATAAATATGGATTTTTTTCCAGTTGGTTGGCCAGGTAGCTGTCCTCCAAATTTCTTGGTATAGACAAGTGAGCACTTTAAGTGCTGCATCCATTTGTTGAAACACGTCAATTGATATTCCATCAATTGACAGTCCATCATTAACAGCCTGTATTATGTGGATCACATGATCCTGCATGCCCGAAGTGAAGATGATTTGAAGCATTTACTGATGAAGATCAAAGACCATACATAGGCTTCAGCATGGATTGCACCTCAATATCAAGAAAACAGAAGTCCTCACAATTGAACCAGTAAGCAACCTGATGATAAATGGAGAAAGGATTGAGATTGTCAAGGATTCCATAATCAACACCCATGGAAGCCGCAGTCAAGAATTCAAAAGATGCATTGCACTGGGAAAATTTGCTGCAAAAGACCTTTCTAAAGTGTTGTAAAGATATCACTTTGAAGACTAAGGTATGCCTGACCCAAGCCGTGGTATTTTTATTTACATCACATGCATGTGAAAGCTGTTAATGTATAAGAAAGGCAGGAGAAGAATTGATGCCTTTGAATTGTGGTGTTGGAGAAGAATGTTGAATGCACCATGGACCACCAGAAGAACAAACAGATCTGTTCTGGGAGAAGTGCTACCAGAGTGCTCCTTGGAAGCAAAGATAGTGAGTCTGCAGCTCCCATACTTTGGATATGTTGTCAGGAGGGATCAATCCCTGGAGAAGGGCATCATGCTTGGTAGAGCAGAGGGTCAGTGAAAAAGAGGAAGACCCTCAACAAGATAGACTGACACAGTGACTGCAATGACGGACTTAAGCAGAAAAACACTGTGGGCATGACACAGGAGTAGGCAGTGTTTCATTCTGTTGTGCATAGAGTTGCTATGAGTCAGAACCGATTTGATAGCACCTAACAACAAAAACAAGCACAATTATGTGTCGGGTAGTATATAGATATGAAGACATACTCTTTCCTCGAGGAATCTATAGGAAGAAAGTTATTTAAGCAATTACACTACACTGTGATAAACTTCATGATGGAAGTATGTTCAGTGTATAAAGAAACCTAGAAGGGAGCATCTTAGATTGCTTGTGGGAATAAGGACAGCTTCACAGAAGTGAATCAGAGTTGCCTTGGGTTGTAGAAGAACCATAAATAAATTAAGGTCACTTCGATTTCATTGTCTCATGACATAGTTGGCCAGAATTAAGCATTTTTCAAGATTAAAGGGGTCATATATGACTGAAGATGCTGAAAGTTGTTTTTACGAGTGGACAGAATGGCTCCTCTCCCGGATGTGGAATCCTCTGTTGTCTAGAAACATTGCAAATACTTTTTGGAAATGACCTCCAGTTAACTATGCCACTTATACCATTATAGTAGCCTGACTGCATTAAGTTTAAGTGATTTCAAGATACAGATGACAGAATATAGCATTTTCTTTGTGTTTTTCATTACATTGGCTTTGAAGCTTTGCATAACCTGGTTGTAAGGGAAGCAGATGTTTTTCTCTTAAAGGAGGAGACACTAGGGATTTAAACAGTATATTACTAAAACTGATTTTCTCTGCCTGTTAGATTATACTAGTGACCTTTATGCTGAAAATCTAGATGTTATATAAAGAGAGACAGTCTAGAAGAGAGAATGGAGTTCTAGCCTTTGAATTAGGAAAACTAGACCCCGGGTCCCAGAGTTACCACTCACTAACTGAGGGATCTTGAGCAAATCATTTAATCGTTTGGACTTCTTCTGGAATCAACCTCTGAAGTTTTTTTTTCCCCCTATTTTACAAATACATAGAGGTTCATAATCTATAGAGATGTCAGATATAATAGATTTTCAGTCCAAGAATGCAAATAAAAGAGGCATCACAGAAGTAATACAGTTAGGGGCACAGAATGTAGCTTGAGTTTGCCCCCAACTTATTTAATTTGCTATAGAAAAATATGTTTTAAAACATATATTGAAAACTCAGGTAAGAATAATGTTTGGACACTCAATCTTAGTACCTAACTCAAAGGGTCTTCCTGGGATGCAGCTAGGAAAGGATCTTAAACTTCTTGTTACTCCAGGTTGCAACATTCAGGTTCTAGACCAAGCTGGACAGTAACAAAATCAACGACAATGATTAAAAGTAAACATCCATTCTTAGGGCAGTACATTCATGTTATCTGAAACAGTTATCCAGCAATGCTATATTTGTTTCTTTTGTCTGTTGTGTTTTGGAACTCAGTGAAAGCAAGAACATAAAAATGTCTCTGTGTTCCCAGAATATCTAGAATATTGTTTTTGTTGTGACGTGCCACTGAGTCAGTTCTAACTCATAGTGACCCTCCGCACAACAGAAGGAAACACTGCCCAGTCTTGCCCCATGTCCGCAGTCGTTTTTATGCTTGAGCCCATCGTTGAGGTCTCTGTGTCAATCCATCTCGTCGAGGGTCCTCCTCTTTTTTGCTGACCCTCCACTCTACCAAGCTTGATGTCCTTCTCCAGGGACTGATCCTTCCTGACAACATGTCCAAGGTATGTAAGATACAGTCTTGCCATCTTTGCTTCCAAGGAGCACTCTGGTTGTACTTCTTCCAGAACACATCTGTTCTTTTGGCAGTCCGTGGTACATTCAACACTCTTTTCCAACACCACAATTCAAAGGCATCAATTCTTCTTCTGTCTTTGTTCGTTGTCCAGCATTCACATGCGTATGATGCAACTAAAAATACCATGGCTGAGGTCAGGTGCACTTTAGTCTTCAAGGTGACACATTTAATTTTCAATACTTTAAAGAGATCCCTTGCAGCACATTTTCCCAATGTAATGTGTCTTTTGATTTCTTGACCGTTGCTTCCATGAGTGGTGACTACAGACCCAAGTAAAATGAAATCCTTGACAACCTCAATCCGTTCTCTACTTATGACGATGTTGCTTACTGGACCAGTTGTGAGGATTTTTGTTTTCTTGATGTTGAGGTGCAATCCATACCAAAGGCTGAGATCCTTGATTTTCATCAGTAAGTGTTTCAAATTTTCTTCAATTTCAGCAAGTTAAGGTGGTGTCATCTGCATAATGCAGGTCGTTAATGAGTCCTCCTCCAACCCTGATGCCTTGTTCTTCATTGTATGTTTCAGCTTCCTTGATTATCTACTCAGTATACTGATTGAAAAGTTATGATGAAAGGTGATGAAAGGATACAACCCTGATGCACATCTTTCCTGATTTAAACTATGCAGTGTCTCCTTGTACTGTTCCCATGACTGCCTCTTGATACATATACAGATTTCTTAAGAGCACAATTAAGTGTTCTGGAATTCCCGTTCTCAGCAATGTTAGCCATAATTTGTTATGATCCACACAGTAGAACGCCTTTGCATAGTCAACAGACAACAGATAAACATCTCTCTGGTATTCTGTGCTTTCAGCCAAGATCCATCTGACTTTAGCAATGATATCCCTGGTTCTACATCCTCATCTGAATCTGGCTTAAATTTCTGGCAGTTCCTTTCAATATACTGTTGCATTTGCTTTTGAATGATCTTGAGCTAAATTTTACTTGCATGTGATATTAAAGGTATTGTTCAGTAATTTCTGCATTCAGCTGGATCATCTTTCTTTGGAATGGGCATGTTTTAGTGAGCTAGTACTGCTCTATCAGAAATACCACAGAGTGGATGGCTTTAACAAAGGAAGTTTATTCTTACATAGTCTGGTAGGCTACAAGTCCAAATTCAGGATGTCTTCTCCAGGGGAAGGCTTTTCCCTTTGTTGGCTCTGGAAGAAAGTCCAGTATTGCATCAGTCTTTGTCCAGGGAGCATCTTGGCACAGGAACCTCGGGTCTGAAGGATGCACTTTTCTCCCGGTATTGCTTTCTTGATAGTGTGAGGATCTCAATTCTTTGCTTTGGGGCAAGCCATACTCCAGGGAAACACCCATTACAGTGGAGCAGGGAGGGAATCCTATGAAGGGATTTACAGTCTTTCCCTAATCACAAAATGGAGAACAATCACAAAATACTGGGAATCATGGCCCAGCCACATGGCTACATATATTTGGGGGGGGGGGGACACAATTCAATCCATGACATTGCATAAATATGGATATCTCCCAATCAGTTGGCCAGGTAGCTGTCCTTCAGATTTCTTCACATAGACAAGTGAGCCCTTTCAGTACTGCATCTGTTAGTTGAAATATCTCAGTTGATATTCCATCAATTCCTGGAGCCTTGTTTTTCGCCAATGCCTTCAATACAACTTCAACTTCTTCAGTATCATTGGTTCCTGATCATCTACTACTTCTTCAAATGGCTGAATATCAACCAGTTCTTTCTAGTGTAATAAATTTACACATTCCTTCCATTTTCTTTGGAAGCTCCCTGAATTGTTTAATAGTTTACCTACAGAATCCTTCACTATTGCAACTCAAGGATTGAATTTTTTCTTTGGTTCTTTCAGCTTGAAAAATGCAGAATGTGTTCTTCCCTTTTGGTTTTCCATTTCCAGCTTTTTGCACATATCATTATAATACTTTCTTTTGTCTTCTGGAGCTGCTCTTTGACATCTTCTGTTGAGGTCTTCTCTGTCACCATTCCTTCCTTTTGCTTTAGCTGCTCAACATTTGAGAGCAAGTTTCAGAGTATCTTCTGACATCCAATTTGGTCTTTCTTTCTTGTCTTTTTAATGACCTCTTGCTGTCTTCAGATGATGTCTATGTTGTAAGGAAGGTAACAGCATTAGGTAAAGTGGATAACAGCATCAGGTAAGGAAGGTAACAGCTTCAAGTGAGGAGGGTGAAGATAGAATGACCAGCCCCCATTTGTGTGTCAATAGAGGCTTGCTTGTTTCTGTGATGCTGGAAGCTATGCCACTGATATTTAGGTACCAGCAGAGTCACCCATGGTAGACAAGTTACAGCTGAGCTTCCAGACTAAGACAGACTAGGAAGAAGGATCCAGCAGTCTACCTCTGAAAAGAGTTACCAAGGGGAAACCTAAAGAATAACAGCAAAACATTGTCAGATATAGTGCAAGAAAATGAGCCCCCCGCCCCCCGATTGGAAGGCACTAAGAAGACAACTGAGGAAAAGTTACCTCCTCAAAGCTGAGTCAGCCTTAATGATGTGGATCGAATAAAGCCTTCTGGGTCTTTGATCACTGGTGTGGCACAACTCAAAATGAGAATAAACAGCTACAGACATCCATGAATAACTGGAACATGGAATGCACGATTATGAATCTAGGAAAATTGGAAATCATCAAAAGTGAAATGGAACGCATAAACGTCGATGTCCTAGGCACTAGTGAGCTGAAATGGACCAATACTGGCCATTTTGAATCTGACAATCATGTGGACTACAATGCTGGGAACAAAAACTTGAAGAGAAAGCGCTTTACAGTCATCAGAAAAAGAACATTTCAAGATCTGTCCTGAGGTACAATGCTGCCAGTGATAGCTAATATCCATATGCCAACAAGGAAGGCCAGTTAATGTGACTAATTCAAATTTAGGCACCAACCACTAAGGCCAAAGATGAAGAGACTGAAGATTTTTACCAGCTTCTACAGTCTGAAATTGATAGAACATGCAATCAGGGTACATTGATAATTACTGGTGATTGGAATACAAAAGTTGGAAACAAAGAAACTGGATCGGTAGTTGGAAAATACAGCTTTGGTGACAGGAATAAAGCTGGAGATCACATGATAGAATTTTGCAAGACTAATGACTTCTTCATTCCAAATACCTTTTTAACCAACACAAACAACAAGTGCATACATGGACCTCACCAGATGGAATGCACAGGAACCAAATCGACTATGTCTGTGGAAAAAGATGATGGAAAAGCTCCGTATCAGCCGTTAGAGCAGGACCAGCTGCTGACTGTGACACAGATCATCAATTGCTGATTTTCAAATTCAAGCTGAAACTGAAGAAACTTAGAAAGAGTCCGCAAGAGCCAAAGTATGGCCTTGAGTATATCGCTCCTCATCTCAAGAACGATACGATGTGTTGACCACTAATGGCCAAAGAACAGATGAACTGTTGTGACATCAGAGAATACTGTACATGTTCAACAAATATTCATAGAATAAATGAGAATAAGCAATGGAACCACCACCACATTCTAATGAATATGTGAAGAGCATGGGATAGAAGTAGCCTAAACATTCTCAGAAATGACAGTGAATAGGGCACTAGAAACTCAAAAGCATCGTCAGTCACCAGTGGACTGGGAAACCACTGGGCAAGGCTTGGACCAGATGGTCATGCACTATCCATCAACTAGACTTCAACTGATTAATATTCCCTGAAGACATTTCTGCTGATTATTTACATTTGTTTTTATACTAAAAGGTCATAAATTAGGGACTATGTGCTTAGTACTTAAGACGTTATAGAGCTCCCTACTTTAAAAAGTTCCCTAGTTTAGGGCCTGAATAGCTACAGCAATGTTGAAAGACAAGAACAAAGTAGGAGGACTCCCACTGTCTGATTTTAAAACATACTACACAGCTACAGTAATCAAAAGAACCTGGTACTGGTATAGGACACAGACAAGTGGAACAGAATTGAGAGTCCAGAAATAAATCCACACATCTATAGAAAACTGATTTTAGACAAGGGTACTAAATACACTAGGTGGTAAAAGAAAATTCTCTCTAATAAGTGGTGCTGGAAAATTGGATATTTATATGCAGAAAAATGAAACAGGATCCATCCTTCACACCATACACAAAAAACAAATTAAAAATGGATTAAGGAACTAAATGCATAAACTAAAGCTATGGAATGCTTAGAACAAAAAGCAGGGACAACACTTGAGCCTATCTTTCAACAATAAATTATGTAATATAAAAGCATAAGTACAAAGAGCAAAAGGCAAAATCAACAAATGGGAACACATACAAATTTAAAACTTTTGTCCATCAAAAGGCTTTACTAAAAGCATGAAAAGATGAGATACCAATGGGGAGAATATCTGTGAAAGCCATATATCTGGCAAGAATCTAATAACCAAAATATCAGGACTGCCAGTTAAATTTGTAAAACTCATCCTAGGAAAAATAATACATACCTCGTTGCTGAATATCACTGTGATCACCTTTAAAGTACTCCACTAGGAAAGCTATGCACCAATGTCAACACCTAGTTCACCCTTCAAAGCAATTTTGGAACTTTTTCTGGAATAGCCATTGTTATATTACCCTTGATGTCCTCAGTGTCATCAAAATGTCTTCCTGTCAACATTTCCTTTAACTTCAGGTAAAGAAAAAAGTCATTAGGAGCCAGATAGGTGAGTAGTAGGGAAGGTGTTCCAAAACAGCCATTTGTTTACTGGCTAAAAACTCCCTCATGGACAACTATACAATTAAGTTTGCGAACTTATCACCTTGCCACCATGTACCACAGCCATTCCAGAAAGAGTTCCAAAATTGCTTTGAGGGGTGGACTAGGCACTGGTATCAGTGCCTAGCTTCCCAAGGAAAGTACTTCTAATGTGACCATAGTGAGACTTCTCCCAACTCATCTAGCTGCAGAGGCTGACAAGATAGGCAGAAGATGAAGAATTCCAACAATGACAAGCAATGGCCACAGGCTCAAGTCCCAAGAACCAGAGGTCAGATGATGACAAGCCAGATACAGGATCCAGAGCAAGCAAGCAAGCTGTGCCAGAATGTCCAAATATATATTGGGTACAGAGCACACCTTTGAGAAAACTGCTGTTACAACTGATATCAGACCACATAATTCAGGATTACTGCATCATTACATAACTGCTAAACTACATCATCCTATAACTGCCCAACCACTCAGAGTCATGGCCCTGCCAAGTTGATATATACCCTTAACCACCACAGGTAGTCACTGGAATGGGGGTAGTCTTTTACCTTAAACCTCAACTTCCCCTACTTACTGTTTTTCCTAAAATAAACTTCAGGAGTGAAATGTTCACTACTTAGACATATTCGATCCTGGATCTTCATCCTCCTCTACTTCCTTGGCTACACGCTCTTATAAAGAGCTATCTAAGTTCTTTAACAATTTAGCTTTTTCAATATAAAACTGACTAGCTCCATACGAACTGCTGCCTGAATTCTTGAATTTGTTTACTCATTCATTCAAGAAATACTTACACAGCATCAAGTCTGTGCTAGGCATTGAGGATAAATGATGAATAACAGATTACAGTTTAGTGGAGGATGGCATCTAGTCAAACATCTAATCAAGCAAGGACCATACATCCTACAATGTGATGTGTAGAAAGGTAGAGTGCCAGACAGCAAAGAGTAAAGTTGAGTAACTCAGACACACAGAGTCAGAGGAGCCTTTCTGAAGAAGTAACATTACACTATTCCCTAAAGGTATAACAGGTGTTCACCAAGCAAGGCGAGCAGGAGGAAAACTTTTGGCATAGGGTCCTGAATATCTGGAGTCCTTATGTTTGGAAGAAGCTTGCTTCATATAAGAGTATCTGAGTAATACTGGTGGCCAAGAAAGCTTGGTGGAAGTTAAAGTGTTTATAGCAACACAAAGCTACTGAAAAGTTTTAGTTTGCCCAGGAGGGGGTATGGGAGTAGTAACTTAATCAGATTTGAACTTTAAAAGTACCACTCAGAAAAGAGGGATGTTAATATGCGGGACAGGACTGGAAATAGGGATAAAACCAAAACCAAGCCCACTGCCATCAAGTCGATTCCAGCTCATAGTGACTTTATAGGGCGGAGTAGAACTGTCCCATAGAGTTTTCAAGGAGCACCTGATGGATTCAAATTGCAGGCCTTTTGGTTAGCAGACACAGTAGTTAATCACTACACCACCAGGGTTTCCGGAGATAGGGATACCAACAAAGATATCATTGGCCCTGTGGGGCAGTTCTTCTGTGTCTTACTGGATCGCTGTGAGTTGGAATCAACTTCACCCAACAGATTGGACACTGTGCAAATACCCAGCCACAAGCTGTTCTCTTTTCCTTTTTCATTCCCTGCAACTTTCTGTTTGATCAGCAGATGGCAGCAATAGCGACAGGATTTATAAATAAACCAAGCCAACTGCCGGCTGAGTTCTTTGCCAGTGGTACAAACGCCGTAAAAACACACTCCCCTTAAGTCGATCTAGGACAGAGTAAAACTGGCCGACAGGGTTACCACAGCTGTAAATCCTGAAGCAACCTGCTGCATCTTTCTCCACCGGAGAGGCTCGGGCATTCCAACCTTCCACCTCCTGGTTAGTAGCCCATGGCTTCAGAGATGAAGTTCTTTTTAATGCTTTTTCTTTGGTTTGTGTCAACAAAAACAATGAAAGTTATTTACATTTGCCCCTGGTGACTTTTCACATTCAGAAGCACAAAGGTTAGAAGTCCATTTACCTATTGCCACTGAGTCAATTGTGACACACAGTATGGGCCAGCAGAGAACTGCCTCTAGTGTTTCCGGTGCTGCTATCTTCACGTTAGGAGCCCTACTGCTACAGTGGTCAAGCACTTGGCTGTTTACCTAAATGCTGCCATCACCCTCTCTGCAGGGAAAAAATGTGGCAGTAGGCTTCCTTAAAGTTTTACATGCGGCCTTACAATCTCTGAGGAAACACTGGTGGCCAAGTGGTTAAGTGCTATGGCTGTTAACCAAGAGGTCACCAGTTTGAATCCACTAGGGACCCCTTGGAAACTCTGAGACAGTTTTACCCTGTTCTGTAGGGTACCTGTGAGTTGGAATCGGCTAGATGGCAATGGGAGATTAGAAGCGCTGTTGAGTAGTTCTGTCTCATAGGGTCACTGGGTTTAGGTGTTTTGTTTTATAGGGTAGTGTTGAGTAGGAATGACTCTATGGCAGGGGGTTAGTTTGGGTTTAGTCATTGTGGAAGCAGATTGCCGTATCTTTCTCCCACAGAGTGATCGGTTGAAAGCAACAACTTTTGGTTAGCAGTTGAGCACTTAACCATTGAGACACCAGAGATCCTTAATTAGTTTGAGCTCTGGCGTGAAAGTCTGACTGCATAAAATAAATAGTGGAACAAACGTCTTAGTTTATTCCTTGATAACGCTAGAATATAAACATTTTGTGTTATCAACAAACAATGACTATTTAACCTTGACTCTGAGGCTGCTCTTAATAAAAGACTACAGTTTTTATGTGTGTGAGTAGAGATACAACGACGACCTCCAGATGCAAACAAAATGGTAAATATTTCATATTATTATTTTATGACTAATTCCCACATTTGACCAAATTAATCCCCTGGAGATGCAAATAATGAAATTTATGTAAGGGACAGTTACTGGGAAAATCACCTACATGTCATTACATTGTATCATTATCTTTTGGGAAGTAGCAATGTAGGTATTTTTGAAAGTTTTTGTTATATCAGCAGTGATAATAGCACAGATAAACGTCTTTGAGGAGACAAGGAAATCATGTCCAGTAAACAAATATTGGCATTACAGATGGTTAGGCCTACAGAATTTTTCCATGTTTCAAAGTTTTGTGCAATGTGGACTAAAATCTCCACAGCTGTCGGTCACGTCCTACTGATAGCAACCCTAGAAGTCAGAGTAGAGCTGCCCTATAGAGTTTTGAAGGAGTGCCTGGCACATTTGAAATGCCAGTCTTTTGGTTAGCCAACGTAGCACTTAACCCACTACGCCACCAGGGTTTCCCCGTAATTTATAGAAGCAAAAATACAACAAATTGTGCAGTCAGAGATCACACGGCAAAAGAGAAGATCTGATGTGAGAAGCAGGAATTTACCAGTGCCTGTAGATGTCAGCCCACCACCTCTCTGTCAACTGTAATTCTGTAGCACCTGCATGTTGCTATAATGATGGAAGCTGTAACATGGGTATTAGTCTTCTTCCTTTAAATCTTTTATTGTGCTTTAAGTGAAAGCTTACAATCAGACTCAATTTTATCATATAAAAACTTACACGCAAATTGCTATGGAACTCTAGTTGCTCTCCCCATGCTGTGACAGCACACTCCTGCTTTCTATCCTGTGTTACCCATGTTTGTTCACCTAGCTCCTGTCCCCTCTGCCCTCTCATCTCATCTCTGGACTGGAGTTGCCCAAGTAATCTCATGCATCTATTTAAGCCAAGAAGCACACTCTTCACCAGTTACTATGTTATGTTTTATAGTCCAATCCAATCATTGTCTGAAGGTTGGCTTTGGCAATGGTTTCAGTTCCGGGCCGACAGATAGTCAGGGAGTCATGTCTACCAGGGACCCTCCATTCTGACATCTATATTTTAAACACCACCCATGGTGGACAGATTTCAACAGCAGAGCTTTTAGATCAAGTGAACAAGGAAGAAAGCCCTGGTGAACTACTTCCAAAAATTAGCCAGTGACAACACTATAGATCACAACAGAACGTGTTCTGTATAGTGCTGCAAGATGAGTCTTCTAGGCTGCAGCCAAGCCAGCCAAGTGCCATCGAGTCGGATGCAAGGTTCTCAAAATACACCATGACTGCCAAAATGGACCCAAACACTCCAGTCATCACGCGGATAGCACTGTATCAGGTGATGTTTTGTTACACTGCTCATAAAGTCTCCAACAGTTGGAGCCAACTCCATGGCAGCTAGAAACAGCAGCAGACAGCAAGAGAATTTATCTATAAACTGATTGGGTTTACTAGGAAATGCAGTAAAACCAAAGATGGTTAATTGTAGCAGACTATAAAAAAGAAGTCATGTTATTTCTTAGAGAATCAAAATCTCTATGAGGTTAAAAAAATGACAAATTTGCTGTAGACTGCATCTTAGAATTATAGGTGGAAGAGGTGGGGAGAGTTTTCAAGTTTGGCCTTTAATTCCCCAATAGTAGGAAAATTCTTTCATCTGTTTCTTCTGTTTTTCTGACTCTGCTTAATTGCTTTCACTGATTCAGAGCTTTTGACATCTTAGTGTAAAGCTTTTATTTTTGAACAGCTATCATTGCTGTAAATTTCCAACTTAAAGAGAACTGAAACTGGTCTCCTTGTAACATCTGTTTATTTGGTTCTTCCTTGAGAACGACTTCTAAACATCATATTTGAGACCACAGATGGCTTTGTGAAACTCATGAAAATTATGGACCTTTTTCCTAAAAAAAATCCATTCCTGAAACCCATTTATGGAGTTCAGACCAAGTGTTCTTGCTCTCTGGATAAAGGCTTTTTAAAATAAACTCTACAAACATTTTAAAATATCATTATGCTTTCTTTAAGACAACCTCACCTGTTATTTCAATTCTTTCCTTCTTTCTTCCTCTCTCTGTCCCTTCGCTCATTTTTTGTTAAGAAGCATAAACTAAGTATCTATTCTTGCCAGGGACTGTGTTAGACACTGGGCATACAAAGATGAATAAGACGCTATTTCCATTTTTCAGGAGATTTCTTGAGGAAATAGATCTGTAAATGGATGAGTTAGGTCAGGGAAGTGATGTTCAAAGTAAGCATGGGCCTTGGGGTTTGATTCAGTCTGGATTCAAATCTCAGCTTTGCCACTTACAAATTTTGTCACCTTGGGAAGGATACTATAACTTTCAGGGTTTCATTTCGTTCATGTTTAAATTAGGCACTTTACAAATGATATTGCCATTATTAGCATGATTTTCCAAATAATTATTGTCAGCGATCAAGATGATGGTACAGGAACGGGCAATATCTTGTTCTGTTATATAGAAGGTTGGCATGAGTGTGAACTGGCTAGACAGAGACTAACAATAACTTGATTATGTCAGCTTCTGTAAGCCACCAGTTCTTTTAGAATGGGAGTGACAGGTGTGATTTTAATTTTTTTTTTTTAAGCCGATCCTTCTGGATGGAAATATGATGAATAAACCAGAGTAGACAGAGACAAAAAGGAGAAAGGGTAGACTGTAGAGGTAGAAATGGTGAGAACTTGAATGAAGTTTGGGGTAACAAGGATGGAGAGAAATCAGGAGATACTTTTGAAATGCAAACTACCTGACTTGGTGGTCAGTCAACAGGGAGAAGGCAAGATAAGTAAAATTGGCAAATTTCTACCTTGGGAGACTAGTTGAGTTGTGATCTCATTAACTTAGATTCTAATTATAGTAGGAGAAACAGCAAGGGAAGAGAAGTTAATATGCTAAGCCTAAAGCTGCCTTTTTAGTGCCATAATCATTGAAAATATGGGTCTGGAATTTGGGAAAGAAGTCTCCACCAGAAATAATGGCTTTGGGATTTCTTTGTGTACTTCGAGGTCAAAGTCACAACAATGGAAGAAATCACCAAGGATGGCATCAACAGTGCGAAGAAAATAGCCAAGGAAAGAATCAAAGGAAACACCAGCGTTTAACAAGAGCTAGAGAAGGCAGGGAAACCCTGGTGGTGTCTTAGATAGGAGCCATAGCTGCTAACCAAAAGGTTGCTGGTTCAAATTCACCAAGATCTCCTTGGAAACTCTATGGGGCAGTTCTACTCCCATAGGGTCTGTATAGGGTCCCTAAGAGCCATAATAGACTTGACACTGCAGTGGGTTTTTTGTTTTGTTTTGTTTTGTTTTTTAATTTGAGGCAGGAAAGGAAACCCTAGTGGTGCAGGGGTAAGTGCCACTGGTGCTAACCAAAAGTTGACAGTTTGAATCTTCTAGGTGTTCCTCAAAAACTCTGTGGCGCACTTCTATTCTGCCCTATAAGGTTGTTACGTGTTGGCGTCAACTCTATGGCAGTCGGTTTGGTTTATTTGGGGGAGTGGGGAAGGAAGAAGAGAAAAAGCCATCAAAGGAAACCAATACTGGAAAGCTAGAAGAATGGAAGGAGAACTTTGGAGGTGGGAGAAGAATAGGCTGTATTCATCTGGAAAAAAAACCAGAAAAAAAGAAACATGAATGCCCAATAAATACCAGGTACTCTGTGAAGTATTAATCTTAGTTTTTCCCCATAGATAGGCCATCCTTCCCCGTTCATCTCTGGCCACTCCCACAATAAGCCAAAGCCCCATCTGTATTCAGACACGTTTGTCTCTTTACTGTGCTCTGTTGGTCTAGTTGTCTCTGTCTTCTCCAGTGCCAAACTTTTATTTACTCAGTTGCAGAGCTTTACAAACACCCTGCCTCCCTCTATCCCAAAATAAGCCTGAGTTATTTCAGACAGAGAAATTGAGCTGCAGGCCCACTTTGAGTAATCTAGGCATGTGCTGAGTTACATGTTCTAGTTATATAGAAACCCATTTTCTATGAAGCTGCCTTTAAAAGTACAGTTAATGTACCATGTAGTACACTGTTTCTCTTTCCTTTTTGATCCACATAAATCACATTGTCTTGGACAGTGATTCCCAAACTTGGCTGGGTGTCAGAGGAAGCTTTTTAAAAATGTGAATGCCCAAGCCTCGTCCCAGACATGCTAGATTGAGTAAAATGAGGCATAGGGACCAAGGAATAGGTATGTATGTTAAAATTGCCTAAGGTGAATGAAGTGTGTTCAATTCATAGACTGGCTTTTGGGAATCCCTGCTTTAGAAAGCTCTCACAACATTAGTATTAAAATCACTGTCAGTTACTTTAGGATAATATTTATAGTCAACTTTCAGAAAGCAAGCATTTTATTGTTTTCTCCTTATAAAAGCATGTGTTCATTTAAAATTACGAACACTGTAGAAATAAATCAGAAAGCAATGCGTCCCTACAATTTTCCCTTCAGTAAATGATGCATATTAACAATTTGGTGAGTATTCTATTTTTTTTTTCTGTGCATATACTGTACTTTGAGAGTCTGAACTTTGGGAGTCTAGATTACAAGCCTGGACTTGGAAGCCCAAAAAGTTCCAGATACTCTGCCAAGAGCCTGACTGTGAAAGCCAGGCGTATTTGGGTTAAGGACTCGAAGCTGTCCCTTAGGACCATTCTTGGGCATCTGCTACATGCAGATGAAAATCCTACCTACATCATAAGTTTCTTATGAGAATTCAATGAGATGATACCTATAAGGAGTTTAATACAACATTAAAATAAACTCTTAATATTTATTACATATATTCTCAACTACTTACAGTTATTATTTTTACTGCTACTATGATAGATGTTTTCACTTAATACATATTTGACATTATAATAATATAAAACTATCTGAATTATTTTTATTTTATGTATTTCACTATATAGTCACTCTATATTTTACCAATGTCCCACTAATGTACAATTAGGCTGTTTCCAATTTTTTGTTATCAGGAAGTATCCTGTTGGTAACATTTTTGTACATGCATCTTGTCATGCTTGTGTGTTTCTACAGTAAGAGGAACTGTTGAGTCAATGGATATGAATATTTTAACAAAATTTTATTCAGTAGCTCCATGTAGCTTATTTAACAATTATTGTAGGAGACTGTTTTCCGTCATCCTTGCCCAAACTGTATATTAATATTCTTTTTCATCTTGGCAAATGAGATAAGCAAAAATAATATATCATTTTTATACTGCATTGCATTAACTTAAATATTAGAGAAAGCAAGATTTAAAAGAATGTATTATTGCCAGATTTTTAAACCAAGCCATCAAGTCAGTTCTGATCCATAGCCAGCTTATAATTTATCTTTGTATTTTTCTAAACAACCTGATCTGTTTTTTTAAAAGAACTTTCCCCCTCTTACCTTATTCCTTTCATTCTTTTTTCTTCCATTCACCTTTAGATTTTATCTCCTTTCTGTTTGCTGATGGAATAATATTATACAAGTCAATGTCATTTTCTGCTTCACTTGATGTGAAGTGGTCTCTGGGTTCTTGCAATGAACACTCTTTTTAAATTTTTTTTTGCCTCCTGTGAACAGAAGACTGCAAATGATTCCAGCATTTCTCAAATCAGTATTTTCTTGGCTTCTTACAGTGTTTTTGTAGAAGAGAGGAGAATCATAAGTATTGTAGCTTTCTCACTGTCTGTCTGAAGTGGAAAAGATCTGGCTGATGTGGTGTTTCCTTTCTCACCTAATCAGGTTACCTTCTCTGACGTATAGTTGTTTGGCTTTCTGAAGGCTACCCTGTTGCTGGTAGAAAATGGCACAGCTTGTGTGAGTGCCAGTTGCAGCCAGTTACACCCTAAATGATCTGTGTTGGCATGAAGAAGCATGAGAGAACTTGTTATGCTTTAGTGAAACAGAAATTTGCTTCTGCAAATCATGCTTGCATGGGAGCTGACCTCAGGACCAAATTACACTGTCATACGAACAGAAACAGGGGTGGCAATCAAAGTATTAACCAATATGGCACGAATACCCACATGGTGTTGTCAAATAAGTTATTATTAAAGCATATGTAATAACATAATGGCCATGAATAAGGTGCTATTCTTTTTGTTCCTAATTCACTGTGTTCTAGTTATACCAAAGTTGAGATCCTTTCCTTATGTTCTGCAGGAAGAACACCGAACTATCCCCTACACAAGAATGTTTAATATTGATTTAAATTTAATTAAGTCAGTATACTGTAGATTTAAATGTTATGTTAAACAAATAAAAACATTTAGTATTGTGAGAGTAATTTACACCTTCAAGGTACATTTCCAGATTTTCTGAGTTGAATTAAATTAATTTATATTTTAGGATTATGTTTTCAAAAACTGAAATCATTAAAATAATAAACAAATAATATTTTAGTGGTTGTGTCATGTAAATCTAACCATGTGAGATCTGCTAAAAACACCTTATTACACAGAATCTTAAAGCGATAATGTCATGCTTAAAATCAAAACCATATATGCGTATATGTATATATGCATAATATGCAGCCATTGAAATGTGATTAGAAAAACTATAAAAAACCTGTTGCCCTGGAGTCAATTCTGACTCATAATGACTCCACAGGACTGAGTAGAACTGCCCTATAGGGTTTTCAAGGCTATAATCTTTATGGGAGCAGACTGTCATATAGAAAAAACTATATAGAGAAAAAGAAAAATATTCAGAACTGTGTAAAATATGGTTACAGGCAGGCCTGAATAGAGAGACAAATGAAAATAGAATGCCTTCTATTATTAATATTATTTAAGTTTTCTTCATCTGCTATTATATTACCTTCTTAAGAAAACATTTCTGCTTAATCGGCCCAAACAACGGCTACTGTCCAGTGTAGTTCAACAGTTATGTCTTTCATCAAATAAATATCAGTAATCATCACCTGAAGAATGCTTATATTATATACTTAATCTTCACAATGGATTTATTCCCTATAGTGCTTTCACAACATTGGAAACTTGGTCCTGAATAGATTTCAATAAAAACAACAGTGATTTCAAAATATTAAAAAATTAGCTATCAGAATCAACCTTCTACCAACCACATGGCTATACTCCAGTTTAGGGTCTGAAAATCCACCCTGGAGAAAACTGAGAGTGCTTCTAGAAACAAACCTCAGAAAAGCATATTTTCAAGGTATCAAAAGTTGGATTCACACAGGGAGTGCAACCCTGGGCACCAATGTAGCAACGACTGGGAGGATGACACAGAACTGGGTGCTGTTTTGTTCTGTTTCATATAGGGTTGCTGTGACTTAGAAAGGCTGGAAAGCTCCTAACAAAAACAAAATTTTATCAGTAACACATTTGGTTTGCAAAGAGAAGGCAATGATTCTGGTTCTAGTTATGCCAGTTAACCCCTTTGGATCTTCTTTTCTCTATCTAGTGAAATAAACTACCATTTTGGAAATACAGTTTGGAAAAACACTTAGTAAATTTAGAGCACAACTCAATTTAGGAAATCTTAATAATTATTAATGAAATATTAGCATATTTGTTTATGTATGTGTTGCAGATACAGTTGGCAATATTTTGCTGTTACATTACTTAATAAACCCAGAGTTTGAACTCTGACTAAATAACACATATTTTAAGTTACATGTGTCAATTGGGTCCAAAATCTGTCCCTATAATTTGTGACTGAAAATTGACAAACTGACTACAAAAGCTGTATTTGTGTTTAGTGAAATGAGAACTATATATCATATGAAAACAGTACCCACATACATTAACAGGACTCACAGTTAAGACACATATTTCCCACATTAAACTCTTCCAGTTCATTGTAATCTGCTGAACATTTACAGTACACTAGTATTTTAGTAATCCTATGCAGTTTTGCTTTTTCCTCCCTCATTTCTAATTAATTTTTCATTGCTTAATGTTGTCTGCTCTGTGTGGAGGTTTGATTGGCCTCCTACTTCATTTGATATCACCCATTTCATTGGCACATCAACAATTGATTATCTAGGTCTTTCTCACAGGTAAAGCTATTTTAAAACTTTGAACCTTTTGAGTAGTTTGTAAATACTTTAAAAAGTACCATAAAGTTATATTGTTAACTAAATACACTGTCAGAAGTTCAGGCAAAGTCTTTCATAAAGACTTTTTTGCATTCAATTAAGCTTTACAGATAATTAAAATTCTCAGCATAGTTTCTAATTTTTTGTGTATGTGTGATTAAGTGGAAGTTTACAATCCAAGTCAGTTTTCCATATAAAACCCCAAGTACCTGCCTCTCTGCAATTCTGTTTGCTCTCCTCACCCATGACAGTGTACTCTTCTTTTTTTATTCTTTATTTCCAGTATCGACTCAACCAACACTTGTCCCCTCCTCTCCTCTCCCCTCTAAAAATAAACCAATAGTACAGCCTCATATGTATTAAACCATGAAGTACACACACCACCTGAATCACTCTGTGTCCCCAAGTCCAGTCCATTCTTTGAAGTGTTGGCTTCAGTGCTGGTTTCAGTTCTGGGCTAGGAGCTGGTCCCAGTTTAGAGACATAGTCTTTGGAATTCCTCCAGTTTCTGTCAGACCAGTAAGTCTGATCCTTTTGCAACTGTTCTAGGTGGGTTTGGACCCACTCGTCTGTTCTAGGAGGGTCCAGACCAATTATGTACCTCAGATGGCAGCTTGCTGGCTTTTAAGACCCTGGGCACCACTCACCAATATGGGATGCAGAACGCTCTCTTAGAAAAAGATTAGTTATGCCAGTTGACCTCACTATTCTCTAAAAACATAGTTCCCAGACCACTGTCCCTGACACTCCATCCTTTGAAATGTTGGGTTGAATTTAGAAAACCTTTCGCTTATAGTGTAGTCACTTATGCTGACCAGTGTAACTCTCAGAAACTCATAAAGAAGATACAACTATTGGTCTTTCACCACCTAATCAAAGACTCATGGGAACAATTAGTCCAAAGGACTAATGGACCACGTGAACTACAGCCTACGCAACCCTGAAACCAGAAGAGCTAGATGATGCCTGGATATAACTACTGACCACTCTATAACTGGGATCACAACAGAGGGTTCTGGACAAAGTAGGAGAAAAACTGTAGTACATCAGAATCACAAAAGGATCAGACTTACTGGTCTGGCAGAGACTGGAGGAACTCCCAAGACTATGCCTCTAAGATACCCTCCTAAACTGGAATCTAAGCTATTTGTGGATACTACTTTCCAGTCAGACCATAGACAGGTTCATAAACAAACAATAACACCAAAATGAATGTGCTTCTCAGTCATACAAGATCAAAAGGGAAATATTTGCCCCAAAGCAAAGATGAGAAGGCTGGAAGAGTTAGAACACCAGGAGAAAAGAAAACGGGAACCTCAGGGCAGAAATTGAGAGAGTGCTGACATGTTGCGGGAATGAAGTCAATGTCATAGAACACTTTATTGAATAAAGCCAAGTGCCGTCGAGTTGGATAGGAAACTATTAAATAGTAAACAAATTTTCTTGGTAAACTTCTACCTAGTGCATGCACACACACAAAAATTTCAAAAAGACATTCATACAATTTTTTACTTCACTATAAATGTTACCTACCACTGTCAATAAAACACAACTTGAGAGTCATCTCTGGTTGCAGCAATCACACACACTATACACACACATACTATCATGGATTAAATTGTGTCCCCCCAAAATATGTGTGGCCATGTGGCTGAGACATGATTCCCAGTATCTTGTGACTGTTCTCTATTTTGTGGTTTTCCTGCACTGTATGTTGAAGGATTGGGGTGGGACTGTAAGTCACTTCGTAGGATCACCTCCCTGCTCCACTGTAAAGGGAGTTTTCCTGGAGTATGACTTGCCCTGCCCTTAATCCTTTCATCCTAGAAGAGATAAAAGGAAAGAGAAGCAGGCCGAGAACTGGGAACCTCACACCAGCAAGCAAACAGCACCGGAAGAAGAGCACTTCAGACCTGAGGTTCCTGCACCAAGATGCTCCCTGGACATAGACTGATGCAATACCAGACTTTTCTCCAGAGCCGACAAGGGAGAAAACCTTCCCCTGGAGCAGACATCCTGAATTTGGACTCGTAGCCTACCGGACTGTGTAAGAATAAACTTTTCCTTGTTAAAGCCGTCCACTCTGTGGTATTTCTGTTAGAGCAGCCCTAGCTGACTAAAACATGTACACACATAATAGTAATATAAATATATTAAATATATACTTAATACTAATAGCAGTAGGGGAAGAGGTGGTAGTCATAGTACTGAAGACAATTTTGAATACCCTAGAGAAACTGTAGGACCAACATAATGATTATTTGTCCAAATGGTTAGATCAAATCTTGCCCTAAGTATTTTTATCACTGAAGAACAATATTGTGTTTAAAAAATTCACAACTTCAGCAAAGAAGTAAAAATCTCCCTATTTGCAGATGATATGACTGTATACCCAGAGAAGCCAAAAGAATTCATAAGTACTCAAACTAATAGAAGAGTTCAGCAAAGTATCAGAAGAATGATGATTTTAGAAAGCATCTCATAACCTGGTTTCCACTGGAAGACATTATGTTGAGTGAAATTAGTTAACGACAGAGGGACAAATATTATATGAGACCTCTACTGTAGGGACTGAAAAGCAGATTCATGTCCAGAAGAAAAGACTCTGATGGCTGTAAGGGAAGGGAAGGAGGGTGGGAGAGGGTTGGCTATAGATTAGACAGTTGATAGAAATTTGGTTGGGTGAAAGCAGTGACAACACACATTAGAAAGAAGATCAGTTTAGCTGGACTTCAGCATTACCTGGAAACTCTTCCAATCTTAATCCAATATTGCAAAGACAGCGGAGCAGGAACAGGGGTCCAGGAACCATGCTGTCAGTGGACATTGGGGCAAATTGGCATAACTAGCCTATTGCTAAGAGAGTCTTCTGCATCCCATATTGCGGAGTGGCATCTTGGTTCTTAAAAGCTAGCAAGCTGCCACCTGAGGAACACCAAATAGTCCCAACTCTGTTGGAACAGATGACCACCATGGGCAGTAACAACATGGGGGAAGAGAACCCAGAAGACACAAAGACCCACGTGAATGGGTGAATGTATCAACATGGGACCAGAAGAACCAGATGGTGCCCGGCCACCACCAGGGACAGCAGTGATAGAGCCCCCAATGTTGAGTGCCAGTGACAACACTAGCAAAAAATGGGGTGCACCCTGGGAACTCCACCAAAGACAGCAACTGATGGTCTGAAGTCCTGAGGGGTTCCCCTGGGAACATGGCCCATAGATCTGATGCTGCCCCTGGTCATAAATCATTACTGAGATCAACTCTTTGGACAGGAATGGATTGGATTCAGGGACACAGAGTGACCACATCATGTGTGCACTTATGGTCCTAAGCATCTATAGAATGTCTACCTACTGGCCTCTTACTAGAGGGTGGCAAGGAGAGGACAGGAGATGGTTAAGAGGTTATAACATGTACAGAACAGAAAGGAGGAGTGTGCTGTCACCGGGCAAGGAGAGCAGAAGGAGCTGCAGATATGTGCGCATGCAAATTTAAACTGGATTGTACCCTTTCACTAATCACAATTTAAAAAAAAAAATCACAACTTAAAGTCGTTTCTATCAATTACAAGCCTCATTTATTACTTAGGGCAAATAGATATTTTATATCATCAGGGAATCTCCTCATAAGAATTTATTTCATTTTTCTGGCATTGAAACAATATGACATTAGCCAAGAAGATTGCTTTTATATCACCCATATGAATACAAAAAAACCCTAGTGGTGTAGTGGTTAAGTACTACTTCTGCAAACCAAAAGGTCAGCAGTTCGGCAGCTCAAATCCACCAGGTGATTCTTGGAAACTCTATGGGGATGTTCTACTCTAATCTATGGAGTCACTGTGAGTGGGAATCCACCCAACAGTGCTGAGTTCGGATTCTTTTAGTATATGAATACAAATACACATATAGCTCATATTTTCCTGTGTTCTTCTAAAAGTACTAACACACATCAGAATGGTACTATTACAATCATATAGCATAATCTGAAATAATTCCTCTTTTCAGGGAAATGATAGAAATAGCTTCATTGACAGAGTTCTCCTCACCATTTCTCTATTCAGGCATTTATCACTGACAGAGAATTTATCAGCACTGCCCACATCAAAGACAATTTTGCACAACTTTAAAACACAATTAAACATATCCACATAATACAACATCGTACCTACCTTTTCCTCTGTTCTTACGGATGTCCTCCATCTTCATGACTTGAAGTAATCCTTCTTCTATCATATCTGAATTCTCTGCCATTTCTCATGAGTCCCAATCAGAAACTACTTTACTTCCACTATTTTTCTATACATACTCTTAGCTGCACTTAAACCAACTTCCTTAATGTTCCAAAAGACATGTCATTCCATCCCTCTTGCTCTTGCTCTGTAATCTAATCAGCTAAAGCTGCATGACATCAGGCAGATCAGCCTCTCTGGACAACAGCTTCTCATCTGTAAAACAAACAGGTGTCACTAAAATACCTTATCTAATTGTGAAACGCTATATTTTACCCCATATAGCCCCTGAGTTAGAAACCTTGTCTTACAGCATTACATAAAAATAGGGTTACTGCACCCTCAGTTTGTTCCTGGCCTCTTTTGGAATTTTTTGTCGAACATCTGGTTGCGTTCCATTTCCCATCCTCTTATTCTGATTCCTTTGTCTACTGACTATCAAGTTTTTCTTGTTATCGCTATTATTTTAAATTTATAGCTTAGTTAAAGCAATAGTTAGATCTCTCAGACCAGAAGCTCTGAAGACCAGGAACTTTTCTAACTTTGAGTTCCCTCCAAATGATCACTCACCTCTTTGTCCCACTCACTTTGTTGTGGCCTCTCCAAGTAAGAGCTTTGTCCTGGCCACCAGGCTAACCTTGAATTTTGTACCTTTGTCACTTGGGGGTGAGGGATTTACCAGGTTTGCTCTGCTGTAAGTAGGACCTTGGCATTATGATGCTATGTGTTGCTCACCTACAAATTCTTCTGCTTCTTATACAAATGCCTTCCACTGTTAGAGGCTTAGTCACGTCCTAACAATTCTATGAAAGTCTCTTGTCCTTACTTTATTAGCTTTTACCAGTCTTTCTCATTCGAGACTCCTGTAGTACTTAGGTGTATCACATCTAGAACTAGATTACAGAATAACATTTTTGGGGGGGGATAATCTTAGAGTTTATTTAGTCCAAGTTGTACCATGCAAGAGTCCACTCTCTAATGTTCCTCAACCAGCCTCATTTGGGATAATTTTGCTACTTGGGAATAGAAAGAGTTTGTGTGTGTGTGTGTGTGTGTGTGTGTGTGTGTGTGTGTGTGTGTGTGTGTGTGTGTGTGAAATAACTCAAATCTTGGATACCATTTCCTTCTCTGAACATATTAGCTCTGGGATATTTCCAATGAACATGAATGAACACATTTGCTGAAAATGTAAAGTAATTCCCAGGACAGATAAGAGTCCAGCTACTTGGCTGGACTATAAGACATAAAATGAAGAATGTGTTTCTTGAGTAAATATATGAGATCAAATGGGAAGCTCCTCTCTGGAGGTGAGATGAGAAAGTAGAAAGGCACAGGAGCTGGTTGAATGGACACAGGAAATACAGGGTAGATAGGAGGAATGTTCGTTTGCATTACAGGAGTAGCAGCTAGGGTCACACAACAATACGTGTATAAATTTTTAGATAGGAAGCTAACTTGAGCAGTAAACTTTCACCTAAGCACAACTTTAAAAAACAAGAAGAAAAAGAGTCCAGCATCCAGTTATTCAGGAAAAACCAGTTTGTCAGCTTTAGGTAAGGTACATGTCATAGAGGATTGAGAGTTAAGGGACGGGGCAGTGTGTTAGTGAATCCATGGTGGGAGGTCTTCCAGTAGAAGCATTGCTGTTGTTGGGTGCTATTTAGTGGATTCCTACTCATGATGACCTTATAGGACAGAGGAGAGCTGCCTTAAAGAGTTTCATAGGCTGAAATTTTTATTGGAGCAGATTGCCAGGTCTTCCCTAAGGAGAGGTGGGTTCAAACTGACGACCTTTCAGTCAGCAGCTAAGTGGTTAACAGTTGTACTACCAAAACTTCTTCAGCAGAGAACAGTGGGATGAAAATGCTTGATACCTTATTCTTCAGAGAGTGGAACTTCTTCATGGACAAATCTCTTTTTGCTTATTAAATACTTGAGGATGATGATTGTTATGGATTGGATTGTGTCCCCCCAAAATCATACTGTCAATCCTTATTCCTGTACTTGTGGATATAATCTCATTTGGGAATAGGGTTTTCCTTGTTATGTTAATGTGGCCACATCAGTATAGGGTGTGTCTTAAACTAATCATTCATTAGATATAGAAGGATGAAATTATGCACAGGGAAGCAAGCACAAGCAGAAGGAAAGATATATGCCACTGCAAGGTCATGGGCAACCAAAGAATGGAAGCGGAAAAGAGACAAGGACCTCTCCCCAGAGTTGACACAGAGAGAACTATGAGAAAATACATTTCTTTTCATGAAAGCCACCCACTTAAGGTATTTCTGTTATAGTAGCACTAAGAAAATGAGACAGTGATTATGGCGATATTGAAAATGTATATTGTAAGAGTTAAAGCAGTGCAAAAGTTAGTTTTCTTTCTGCCTCAGGCTCCAAGTCATATGTTCTAAAGATAAAACCGTCAATGATTTCTTGTATGTACATCCAAAAGGATTATACATACATATGTATGTTTATATATGTATACACACACACACAAACACAGACATTTTTGTGTATGTTTATATATTTCCTTTAGGAAAATGTTAATTGAATCTTAGTATACGGACATTTCTTCCCCCCATTACTGTATCTCAATGATGTTTTTGTATCAGCAAACAAAAACAGACCTTCTTCATTCTTTTAATGGGCTACTAATTTCATTGTCTGGATATTTTATATTTTATTTTATTTAACCGGAACCCAGTTGTTGAATATTTAGACTACTTCTGCTTTATATTTCTTTTACAAATAATACTGCCATAAATACCTTAATAGTTACTTCTTTTAAAAGTGGAAGGACAGCTGCAAGGAAAAAAAAAAAACCACAACTTAGAAGGCAGACTGCTCAGTGAACAAGTATGTGAATTTTAATTTGGGTAGATATAATCCCATTTGGGGATGGGTTAACTTTGTTATGCTAATGAGTCAGGATTAATGTAGTGTATCTTTAGAGTCAACCTCTTTTGAGATATAAAGCTATTAAAGGCAAGCTAGAAGCAGAAACTGGGAAGGAAGATTCCAAGCCACATGAAGATATTCAGGGGCAGAAGCTCAAAAGAGACAAGGACTTTCGTCCAGAGCTGACAGAAGGAGAAAAACCTCCCCTACGAGAAGTACCCTGAATTCAGATTTCTAGACTCATAAACTGAGAAAATTAATTTCTGTTTATTAAAGCTACTATCATGCAAAAAATGAACTGGACTTGGGGACACAGAGTGATGCATGTGATGTGTTGTTTTATGGTTTTATATATATATATATATATATATATAGGTGGCTGTCCTACTGGCTTCTTTTTAGAGGGGAGAAGAGAGGGTGGAGTGGAGAGGACAAGTGCTGGTTGAGTGGATACTGTAAGTAAAGAGTGAAAAATAAGATTGTGCTCTCACAGGGTGAGGAGAGCAGATAGAGATCCAGAGAGGTGGGTACTTGGGTTTTTATATGGAAAACTGGCTTGGATTATAAACCTTCACTTAATCACATTAAAAAATTTAAAGACAAGAAAAACACTGTCATGGGTTGAATTGTGTCCTACCCAAAACTGTGCATAGCAATTTGGCTGGGCCATGATTCTCAGTATTGTATGATGGTCTTCCATTTTGTGATTTTCCTATGCTGTAAATCTTAATCTTTGCCCGTGGTTAATAGATAGAATTATGTTAAAACAGGATTAGAGTGGGACTTCAACACCCTTACAAAGGGGATTTCCCTAGAGTGTGGCTTATACCACCTTTCATCCTACAAGAGATGAAAAGAAAAGGGAAGCAAGCAGAAAGTTAGGAACCTCATATCATCAAGAAAGCAGCACTGGGAAAAGAGTGCATCCTTCAGACCTTAGGTTCCTGCACCAAGATGTTCCCTGAGCAAATACCGGTGCAACACAGGGGCTTTCCTCCAGAGCCAACAAAGAAACAAGGCCTTCCCCTGAGGCAGACACTCTGAGTTCAGACTTGTAGCCTACCGGACTGTGTAAGAATAAATTTTTCATTGTTACTGCCATTCATTTTCTGTTGGTATTTTTGTTACAGCAGCACTGGAAAACTAGGACAGCCAGTCACTTGTGATATTTCTCTTATAGCAACTTTAGATAGCTTAGATATATGTTTAAGGCTGTACTTCTTGTGATCTGCCTGTTTAAATCCTTTATCAATTTTTTTCTATTAGACTGTTGGTCATTAGTGATTTTTTTCTGTTAGAATTCTATGTGAAAAAAATAGTCTTTTGTCATACGTGGCTTTATAAGCCATAGTTACAATATTGACCAGCAATTGTAAGGTCTTGTTGAACCTCTTCCTGGGGAAACGGGTTGTAGAACCAAAGTCTCTGAGTCATAATAATGGAGGCACAGACAGTCTAAGCAAACTTCCATTCCCTGCTTATAATCTCTTATTGTAACTAGGATAATACCAAAAAGTTGAGAAAATTTAGATGTGGAACCCATTCAGTTGGTTTCATGTCAGGTACTTTCCCAAATTTTAATTTTCTTACTCATCATATGATTATGTGAACTTTGTGTAGAATCACAAATCAAATAATTCTGCTCATACCGTATTTCTTTCCTGAAAAAGGAAAATCTCATTTTATATTGGTAAATCTGGCTGGTAAGGAGAATCATCTTGTTACTCACATTGATGGTATTTCAAAATTTTCAAATTTTCAAAATGTATTTCTAAACCCTTAATGGTTTGATTTATTCCCTTGAAGGGACCACACTCTTTCCCACTGTTGGTCATTGATCATGAAACTTGCAGTGTTTTTTTTAATATTGTGGTTTAGACAAAGATTCACAGAGCAAACTAGTTTCTCACTGAACAGTTAATACTGTTTTATAGCAATGGTTAATATCACAACATGTCAGCACTCTTTGATCTCAACTTTGGATTCCTTGTTACTGACTTGCCTCTCCTCTCTTGCCTCCTGATCACTGTCCCTGGGCTGGTGTGCCCCTTTAATCTCGCTTTGCATTATGGGCCCAATCGTAAATTTTTGCCTGTGCAACATCTTCTGTCCTATCACATCTCAGCTTACTACCCTTAACTAGTTGCCTTCAAATCAGTTTCACCTCCTGTGATCCCGTGTGTTTCAAAGTAGAACTGTGTTCCATAGGGTTTCCGATGGCTGATTTTTCAGAAATAGATCACCAAACCTTTCTTGCGAGGTGCCTTTGCGTAGCTCGAACCATTGACCCATAGATTAACAGCTAATCACTGTACCATCTGCACCTTCACTATGCAGGGTCTCCTTAATTGCTCCTTCCTCAGAGAAAATTTACTGACCTGTATTCATCCCCAGCCTAACAGTTCCTTCATGCTAAATTCTTTCGAACTACTCTGTCCATCTTCTTAATGACACTGAACACAATTGTTCATCATATATGCATCTGTTTAGCTCAAAGTCTGATACATATTAGATATTCAATAAAGAGATGGATGAATAAAACAACACATTCTTTTGAGCTTTAACACTATATAATTTTTTGAAATATCAAATTCCAAAGAAGCTTGAGATTTTTTCTATATCACCATGAGTCGAATCTGACTCGACGGCACTTGGCTAGCCTTGTAATTCATGGGAGATTGCTATAAAGACTTTGCATCAAAAACATACATGCCTAGACAAACCTCGGTATTCTCGATTTATTTCTACCTGTACACTTGGGAGACAGGTTTTGAGATACCTCCCTAACTCCTACCTACTGTTGACTACATAGGAACCTTTCTCCATTTCAAACTCTGCACAAGTCCTGCCTTGTAACTTAGAAGGACCAAAGTGTGAAGGAAGGCAATTAATGTATTTAGAACTCTCCTCCAGTGTATAGGTACAGGTTAAATGTCTTTTTTTTATTTTTATCATTACGACAGACTTTATGACTGCAATAAAGATGTGAGTGGTTTCTTCAAAGATAAACATCTAAGAGCGAGAGGCGGGTTACATTCTAATAGCCTGTGGTTGCTGTCAGAAATAATTCAATGCTTAGTGCTTTGTTGGCTGACCCAAGTCCTTTGAAGAAGTGAAGCATGCTGCTGAGGCCATCACGGCTGCCCAGAATCCACTCATTTATGTGAGGTGCTCTGTAGTGCTGCTCAATGAAGGCGAGAAGCCTGAACTTGGTAATTGAGAATGAATGTCAAGTAGTGTCAAGATGCCTCAATTCATAAAGCTGATAACTCCTTCTGTGATTGCATTTCCATTTTTACAGCTGCTTCAGTGGCCAAGTTTGCCAGCCTTGTTTGGGGAAGTTTATATGTTACAGGGCTCTTGGCACTGCCTGAGAAGAAGTAAGCATTTTGGATTCACTTCTGAGGATTGTGGAATTTTCTATTATAGAGGCCAATTTTATAAAATCTATGAAAAAGGAGAAAGGATGAAGATATATTTTTTTAAGTCAAGAGATAAAGAAAAGCACAAAACCTTTGCGCTACTATTCGTCCAATCAAAAAATTATTTTTTTAATTATTGAGATGGACAGTACAGTTTTGGGGGAAGAAGGAAGTCTGTAAGTGAAATGAACACAGATAAACAGTTTAGCAACAGTGAAGAATGAATCAAATTTCTAAAATCTTTTGGAACTATAATTGCCTAATGCATTGCCGGTGAGTCAATTCCAACTCATAGCAACCCTATAGGACAGAGTAGAACTGTTTCATAGAGTTTCCAGGGAATGCCTGGCAGACTCAAACTGCCAACTTTTTGTTTAGCAGATGTAGCACTTAATCACTATGCCACCAGGGTTCTTGTAACTGCTTAGATATAGTAATATACCTATTGCTCCTAGAGTAGAATCGAGCCCAGGGGTTGGCAAACTTTTTCCCTAGGAATCAAACAGTAAGTATTTTAGACTTTGTAGCTCAGATGATCTCCATCATAGCCATTCTACTCTGCTGTGTATAAAAATAGCCATAGGTGATAATGAGTGAGTGAGTATGATTCTATTCCAATAGAGCTTTATTTATGGACACTAAAATTACAATTTTGTATTTTTTATGTAATTTATTTTATTTTTGTTGTGGCTGGAGACTTCACAGTAGAATACATACAGATTCAACAGTTTCTACACGTACAATTCAATGTCACTGATAACATTCTTCAAGTGGTACAGCTAATCTTTTTGTTTTGAGTTCTTGCTTCCTTATTAACATAAATTCACTATCCTCTAAGTTTCTCATCTCATCTTTTGAACTGCTGTTGTCAATTTGACCTCATGTCAAATAAATCTTAAAAGAGCACAATGCTCAAAGAAAATATTCTTTACTAGCTAAGCTAAACTATTTTTTTGATAGATTTTTATATATAGTTTTATGAACTGTAAATAGTAATTTTTCTTTTGATTCATTTCAAACATTTAAAAATGTAAAAATATTTTTAGCTGATGTGTCACACAGTTAGCTGGTGATGTGCCAGATTTGCCACTTGAGCTTAGTTTGATGATCCTAGAGAAAGCGGTAGGTGCTGTGTATATGTGCCTGAGTCCCTTCTAGAAAGCAGTTATGTCTCATGGATGAACAACCTATACAGGTAGAATTGAATTGTCCTTAGAAAAGTCCTTAAGCAGAGCTTCATGCCAAAGTTTCCAAGCTTCACTCCACACTAGTGATGTCCATTTTTATCAACAAGATGCAGCATGCACAGATACCTATCTGGCCAAATTTAACAGATCAAAAAGAGGCATGAACTGTCTCAAAGATGTCGTCTCCAAAATATTTACTTCTCGGACTTAGCTGGAAGTCAAAGTGAAGCAGCAATCACTATGATGTAAGGGATACTGTGTTTTCCATTCTCTGAAGCCAGAGGACCTTCTTAAAAAGAGTGAATGGTAAAGATAGGAGAGCAACTGGTAGACCCACTAAACGGAAATAGTTTAAACCCATGTGTCTTTCTCTTTTCTTTTCCTTTCTTCTTTTATTATGATTGAATGAAAAATGTACATTCCCGTATAAATTTGCATGCTGACCTATATGCAGCTTCCACTGCTCTCCCTGCACGGTGACAGCACACTCTTCCTCTCTGTTCCATGCATGTCTTATCTTCCCAACAGTCTCCTGTCTTCTCCTCTACACCCATTCCCCTTCCTCCAATATGAGGTCAACAGGATGACCTCCTATAGAAGGCTAGAACCATAAAGTGCCCACACAATATGGTCACTCTGCATCACCAAGTCCAATCCATTGCTGTCCAAAAACCCATGTGTTTTTTGATCGTATAGCTGGAGTCCTTGGATATCACAGCTGGATAACACACTTGGATGCTAACTGAAAATTTGGAGGTTCAAGTGCAGTCAGAGGTGTCTCAGAAGAATGGCCAGCAATTTACTCCTGAGAAACCAGCTATTACAAAGTCTATGGAGACTTCCAGCCAACATGGCACCTGTCATTGATTGCATTGTATCTCCCCACCCCTAAAATGTGTGTATTGGTTTGGCTGGGCCATGGTTCCCAGTGTTGAGTCACTTTTACCCTATGTTGTGAATCCTGGCTCTGTGATGTTGATGAGGGAGAATGGGCAGCAGTTGTGCTGGGGATGCAGGACTCAAGCTATAAGCTTGTGGGGTATGAAAGACAGAAGTGAGCAGAAAGAGTTAGGAACTTCATACTACCACGAGAACATCACCAAGAGCAGAGAACATTCTTTGGACCTGAAGTTCCTGTGCTGAGATGCTTTTATTCAGTTTTGACTATTGGCCTACCTGTGATAATTTCACCCGTTGAATGGACTTGTAACTTATGAATGGATTTGTAGCTTACCAGACTGTGACAATAAAATTTCTCTTTCTGAAGCTGCCCATTTGTGGTGTTTTCTCTTAAAGTAGTACCAGATGATTAAGACAGCACAGTAGACAGAAGCACCATGCCATCCCTTTGCAGGAGAAACCCAAAAAACTAAGTAAAACAGAGACAGATGTCAATCCTGGAATGCAAAGTATCAAATGAAGATGTAAAGATCTCAGTTAAACACCAAATGGAATAAGAAACTGACAGAAAACAGAGAGTGAGAAGAGATATGAGAGGAAGTGCCCCTGTTAGCCTACCCAGCAGGATTCGCCTTCTTGGACTCCTGTCGGAGATCAACAGACAGCAACTGTGGGAAAGCAGATTCATGGAGATCTCAGCAAAAGACAAAGCTCCAGGTAACCAGCAGGACACCCGTTCCTACCCTTCATCTTCTCCCCGCTGCTCTGCCTCTGACATCTCCCGGCTAGCTGTGGCCCAGCCAGCCCAGAAGTACAGCACCTCCAAATCAGAGACCAGCAGATGGGAGTATAGGAAAGCACCTTCCGGAGTTGTTAGCAAGACGGATCATCAGGTAACCAGTTAATACGTGCTTTCCCAATCTCACACCACCACCCCTCTCCTCTGTTTCCCATCAGCTGCAGTTTCTTGGCTGGAAGAAAAATTCTTCAGTCTTGGTCACTTGGATTCACTTCCCTTCCACCACACTGGCGTGCTCCCTGAGTACTATTTGTCTGTAGCTGGTGTTGTTTGTTTTCCATTTCTTTGGACTTCTTCCATACCACCTCCTACCTCCCCCTTCTTTCTCTGGAGCATGTGGCACCATGTGCCATCTCTGTCTCTTCTTGCAAGACTCATCTAGGGAACCACTCCCTTCCCCCATTATGCCACACTGCTGGAATCCTTGGAGCTTTTTTTGATTTTGGGCTTTCTTCTGTTTTGTGTTGTGTTGTGTTTGTTTCTTTTTCTTTTCATGCCTTTCAGTCCCTTCTAGCCAGCTTCAAGGCTTAGCACCCACATCTCCAGGTTGGAAATCCAGTCACTGAGATCCCTGCTGCACTTATTTTTCTTTTCTTTCTTTTTTCCCTTTTTTTGCTACCTACCTTTCTTCATATCCCAGTTCTCATTTCTCTGTACTTACCTTCTTTTCCTGTCTCCTGAATAACTGACACTGTGTGACATCTAGCCAAGCTATATCATGTAGCCTGGGTGACACTTCCCTGGTCTTCACAATGGCACCAGTGGAACCCCTGGGGGGCTTTCTTTTCTTTATTATTATTTTTTTCTTTTCCAAATTTTTAACTTTGTTTTTTCTCTTTCTCTCCTCTCCCCCAACCCCTTTTCTTGGTTTCTCATCTCTCCTCTCCAAAGGCAAGCTTCCTTAGCACTCTTTTTTGTTTTGTTTTATCTGTGTTTGGCTGCCATTTGTCTACCCCCTTCTCCTCTTTCCATCTGACTGCCACACATCAAACCTCCCTGCTCCTTCCCGCCTGTGTGAAACATGTGCTGAACGTCACACCCCTAAGCAGCACAGACATGACCTACTGGATCCTACCCAGTACTGATTTCTGGCCCAACCTATTGGCCTTAGTATTTGCCACAGACAACCAACCCCAGCCCTTCCCCTTCAGCTAGACCTGCCCTTCTGGGTAACAGCTGAGTGACTGGCCTTGCCCACTGAACAAGGAAGTGAAAAGTATCATGATCACAGACCAGCAAGCAACAAAGAATGCACAGCTCACCTGCTCTGGCATAACCAAATGAAACAAAAAAGCAGGTCTACAATCAATAAACAAAGAAAATAGCTACTAAATGGCCCAAAGACAGAAAACAAAATGAAAACATAGATAGAAAGATAGATAGAAAGATAGATAGATAGATAGATGATAGATAGATAGATGATAGATAGATAGATAGATGATAGATGATAGATGATAGATAGATAGATAGATAGATAGATGATAGATAGATAGATGATAGATAGATGATAGATAGATAGATAGATGATTGATAGATAGATAGATAGATAGATGATGATAGATAGATAGATCAATAGATCGATAGATAGATGATAGATAGATCGATAGTTCGATAGATCGATAGATAGATAGATAGAGAGACAGAGAGAGAGAGAGAGAGAGAGAGAGAAAGAGAGAGAGAGAGAGATAAAGACAGGATAAATCCAGTATGTGTGTGTCTAAAATAAAGCATCAGCTGACTTTCCAGTAGACTAAAAGCACTAGAACTGCCTCATAGATCATTCAAATTGCTGATATCCAGAGCTATCCAAGAGTTGAAGTAAAAAGCAGCAAAAATGAGGGGAAAATAGGCAAAGTCATAGAAAAGGCAGACAAATTCATGGAAGAATTCAGGAAAATAATACAGGGACAAATTACCAAAATAAATTCAAAACTAGAGATCATACAAAAACAACAACTAAAAATCCAAAAGATAAATAACAAGGTTTCAGAAATAGAGTCTTAGAAGGGCTAGTAGGTGTGAAATGGTGGAACATTGGATCAGTGAAATTGAAGACAAGCACTTCAATACAACTCTGATGAAAGATCAGAAAAAAAATAGTGAAGGTAAATGAAGAAACCCTGAGGATTACATGCGATACAATAAGAAGGAAAATTTTCTACATTACTGGAGTTCCAGAAAAGGGGGAGAAAATGGAAAACACAGACATGATTACTGAAGAAATGCTGACAGAAAACTTCTCTGATATCATGAAAGATGAAAAGCTGACCATCCAAGAAGCTCAATGAACCTCATATAGGATAGACTGTAAAAAAAAATCACCAAGGTATATCGTTATAACACTTGCTAAAACCAAAGACAAATAATTTGTTTGCTTAAGGCAAACAAAATGTCACATACAAAGTAGAAGCAGTAAGACGAAACTCTGATTATTCAACAGAATCCATCAGGCAAGAAGGTGATGGGATGATATGTATAAAACTTCGAAAGAAAAAAAAATTGCCAACCAAGAACAAAGTATTCTGCAAAACTCTTGTTCAAATATGGTGGTGAAATTAGGACATTCCCAGATAAACAGAAATTAAACAAATACGTAAAAACCAAAGCAAACTTACAAAAATTGTTAAAGGGAGTCCTTCGTCAGAGAACAAACAACAGGATACAAGATTGTACCAGCCAGGTACCAGCCTAGTGAATGAACTCTCGTGGAGTATCCAAAACCCAAAGCATTACAACAGGGAAATAGAGAGAGGTTAATCTGTAAATGACAACGATGTCAGAACAGTAAAAGAGGGACTAAACGGTGTAAGTACAGAACTTTCTAACGGAGTAGAAGGCAGGGTGGTACCAAATAACGGTACTCATTTCAAACCTAAAAGGATAAGGGTAAATGTTGAGATAAGCACAAAGAAAATTAAAAAAGCCTACTCATCAACATAAATTCTCGATAGAAACAAGATCCACTAAAAAAGAACGAAATGAAAGAGACATCCACAAACAAATAGGATTTAGCATGAGGAAGAGGAACAAAGAAAATGTCAGCACCACAAAAAAAAAAAGCACTACAAAATGACGGTAATAAACTCACACCTATCAACAATTACACTAAATATAACTGGCCTAAATGTACGACTCGACGGGACTTGGCTGGCTTGGCAAATGTAACCTTAAAGAGACAGAGTGACAGGATGAATTAAAACAAAAACAAAACAAAAACAGGATTCATCAATATGTTGTTTACAAGACATACACTTTAGAAACAAAGATGACTGGTAATAGTACAGTGACAGACACATTGATCAATGAAACAAAAATGAGAACTCAGATGTAAGTCCACCCATCTATGGTCTCTTGATATTCAACGAGGGCCCAAAAGTCATCAAATAGGAAAAGGACAGTCTTATTAGCAGATGATGCTGACAAAACTGGATGTCATCTCCTAACATGGAAGACACTGGAGAGCATTATGCTGAGTGAAATGAGTCAGTTGTGAAGGACAGGTGTTATATGAGACCACTACTATGAAAACTACTATAAAAACTTTACATGTAAAGAGAAACAAACTTTGACCGCTAGTGGAAAGGTGGAGGATGGAGATGGAAAAACACTAAACAAGTAAATGGTAGTCTTGGTAAAGGATAATATAATACATACTACTGGAGAAGCCAGCACAATTTGTACAAAGCAAGGTCATGGAAGCTCCACAGACAAATTTCCTTAGGGATTGAATTGCTGGGCTGAGGGCCATGCAGTCCATGGTCTTTGGGAACATCTAGCTTACTTGATGTAACAGAGTTAATAAGGAAAAAATACCCTGTATTCTACTTTGGTGAGTAGTATCTGGAGTCTTAAAAGCCTGTGAGTGGCCATTTAGATACTCCACTGATCTTACTGCTTTGGAGAAGGGAAGAATGAATAAAACTAAAGATACAATGGAAAGATCAGTCCAGAGGACTAATGGACCACATCTGCAATGGCCTCCAGCCAACTGACCCTACTACAACTAGATGGTGCTTGGCTACCACCACTGACTGCTCTGATAAGGATCACAACAGAAGGTCCCAACAGAGCTGGAGAAAAAAGAAAGATCTTTCAAAAAGAAAGATCAGACTTGCTGGCCTGCCAGAGACTGAAGGTATGGCCCCTGGGCACCTTTTCAGCTCAGTAATGAAATCACTCTTGAGGGTCATTCTTCAGTCAAAGATTGAATAGGCCCATAAAAGAAAACAAGACTAATGGACCAAGCCAGCTGGTAATAATGAATCTGAGGTTGAGAACGAAAAGTGTTGACGTGTCATGAGCTTGGTAACTAATGACATAAAACAACATGTGCACCATTTAATAAGAAACTAGTTTGTTCTGTAAACTTTCATCTAAAGTACAGTAGAAAAAAAGAAAAAAATCCTATTGAACACAGTTCTCCTCTGACATACATGGGGTTGCTTACTCAGAACTGACTCCAAAGCAACTTTGTTTTCTGTTAACCAACCTACCTACTACCCTGTTTTTACCCTAATCATGTATTGCCAACCACCATAGTTTTATTTTTTTAATTTTTTTCTTTCTTTCTTTCTTTTTTTTTTTTTTTTTTTTTTTTAGGAATTTTTGATACAAGTGACATATTTGGGATGGTGTGATTTTTTTCTTACTGTTATAACAGTGTCTTGGTGAGCAGATAATATGGAAACCAGCCAGAAAAATGTATTGACTATATTTGCCCTGAGAGTAGAAACTTGAGATTTAACTCTAACCTAGCAGAAAAATTAAAAAACAAAACCAACACTGAAGTTATTCTCACAAATTCAATCTGAGTGCTTACTTTTCAAGGTTGGAGATTTCAAACCTGCCCCATTTTAAACCTGTCATTCTGCACCAACTGCATACCAAATGGTGATACTGATGGGAATCAAATTCACTGAATTGCGAGGTTGACTGCCTGATTTGTGCTAAGAAAGGGAATTTATAAAGTAAATGCAAAACTGAGTCTGATATTCAAGTGTAAATGCTACTCTTGCAAAGTGAATTTTAGCGATTTAAACAAGCAGCTTCAGATTTGGAATGTCTGATAATTCAGAAAAAAGTTTCGGGAGACAGTATATAAATTTTATGGTTTCATTGCACTAATATTCTTCTATCTTAGAAATCAAGTGATAAAGGTCATATTTGCTCTCACAGCATTTATATGTTTTGGGAGGTCCAGATAAAACTACATCAAGGATTTGGGCAAAAGTTTCAGATATTTATTTATATATTTCCTGATTACAGATTCAGCTAATTATCTAGATTTTTCCCAGTAACAAATATCTTGATAATTGAGGAGGTCTTTGGTTTTTACTAAGATGTCAGGCATTGTCCAGGTGCCTGAGACTACTTAGCATTTCTATAACACTTTAGAGATGCTTTCAGACTTTGGGTGGCTAACGAGCTGTGTTTTGTACAAAACTAAGGATCTTAATCTGATCAAATGGTGGTGCTGAAAAGCTCCCTTGGTTTTAATATGATGATCTAATGCAAGGAAATTGCAGTCCCTTGTTACTATACATAGATCAAGACATTCCATTCTGGATATAGACTGTAACCTCTGTAGACCTTATTCTCTCCGTAAAGATCAGAAGATTCTGGGGCCACAGTAGCAAGTTTAAATGTCTTTATTTTGTCTACAAGTATTCCCTCCTACCCATTCTCATCCTGAACACATTTTAATCCAAACATAGCCTTAGTAGAAAAATGGGTGGTTCATGTTATTTTTACGTACGAATCACATTATTACTGACAAGTCCTTATAAACTATACGAGCGAGAATTATTTTAAAATGTTATCTTACTTATAGACTTACCATTCACCCCAGTTTTTGGATATTCCTTGCCTTAAAACCTTGGGACCAGAACAAATTGATCATAGTGGGTCTTCATAGTCCTCATTAGAAAATATTCATTGTTCATCTGAATCTCACATAGCCTGATAAATTAGGCAGCATTTCAGAAATTTCCCTAAGCACTTCCATTAGCTTTGCAAGTTTAATGCTCTGGCTGGCCCTTCTACCTAAAATTTTTAGCAGTTCCTGTCAGCTGCTGGGGAAACCCTGATGATGTAGTGGTTATGTGTTATGTCTGCTAATCAAAAGGTCAGCAGTTTGCATCCACCAGGTGTTCCTTGAAAACTCTATGGAGCAGTTCTACCCTGTCCTATAGGGTTGTTACGAGTCATGGTTGACTCAGATGCATTGGGTTGGTTTGGGCATCAGCTACTGGAAACCCTGGTTTCATGATGGTTAATTGCTATGGCTGGTGACCAAAATATCAGCAGTTCAAGTCCACCAGGCACTCCTTGGAAACTCTGTGGGGCAATTCTACTCTGTCTTATAACATCACTATGAGTCAGAATCAACATCACAAGCATGGGTTTTGTTTGTGGTTCATCACCAGGTACTTTTATTTCCAAGTAGGTTTCCTGCTTCTGGTCATTGGAAAAAACTATTTTACTTTATCCATCATCAGGGTGATAACACAGTGCCACAATTTGTTTACCACAGTGGCCTCAGGTTAGATTCAAGGTAATCCTGTTAAGTCAGATCATGATCTTAATGTCAATCTTTCTGAAAACCAATGTACCTGAGGAACAGTTATGTATGTTTTCACTGAAACAAATCACATTAAAAGTTTTCACCTAGGTAAGTTAATAAACTGGCTCCCTCCTTTCTTCAAAGCCCATTTTCTCAGTCATGTAGTAAATATTTTGTGCTTTTAAAAACCTCTTGGTTAGCTCTATACAAAAGGAAATCATGTTTTGAAAAGAGCTAAAACTGACTTTCTTCAAGAAATTATTTTGTTTTTTTGCCTTTTCATTACACTCGCAAATAGTTGGGGATGCTGTTTTGAAACTCTCATACTCTTATTATCTAAATTAAAGTTCTCTGTCTTGGCTCCACAAAAAATACAGAATAATGCTGCTACACCATTAATGCAAAGTGAACAAACAAAGCTCAGTTTTGACTTGGCTTCAACTAACCCAGGTAGCACTTAGGCATCAAAGACAAGTTTTCCTGTTTTCTTCCCCTCCTCCCTCCACCCCTGTTACAAAGAGAAAGGAAACGTAAGTAAAAATTGGAGGATGCTGCAGCTGTTAAAAGCTCTCCGAAGCCCACTGAGCAAGAACAGAGCTGTTGAATAATGCAGACAAGATAATGAATGGCAGACAAATGATCTCGGGAGGCTCTGTGCTGGGTAAAGGGAGCACGTACTTAAAAACTAGATTTATTATCCTAACATCGTTTGCGGTGACCTGCAATTTATTGGAAATACCTGAGACATTTATAAACTCTAGGTTCTTACCCTCCAACTAAAGCCGAACTTGTTCTTCATTTCTACCCCAGGTTCTGGGAGCCACATAGAAAACGTGCAAAACCCCAAACTTCTTCTTTGAATGAAGAAATAGAGAATAAAGTTAACAGTGCAAAAAGAAAAGGACCAGGCAAACAACCCCGTGGTCCATTTGTTGAGTACAAGTGTATCCTCCTAGACTAGAGGAAAGCATTCTAGATATAAGGCTCTCTTCTTTGGCAGAAATTGCTAATAAAGTTTAAACTTTAAGCAACTAAATTTAATACCATGGCAGCCTCCATAATCTATGCTCTGCTACGTTGTGGACCATTTTATAACAAAAGCAAAATTATGGGATACACATTATTGTGGGATTATAAGTCACCTTTGTTTTAAAATAAATATTCTTACAAAACACCTTTTGATGTGAAACTTATTTGAATGCAGTTCACCAAATTTTATTGTATACCATCTAATAGTCAAATTCAGTGATCATTTCAGTTTGGGATTAAAGGAGTTGTTCTATGAAGGAAGAGACGAATAGGCTCCAAAGCCCACATGTAAGATAATTTGGGGACACTCTGAACTGTTCCAATGAATTCATAAAATGCTTGTTCCTTTTTTTGTTTGTTTTTTAATATTGTATGAGACCACTGTTCTAAAAGCTCAAGAAAAGGTTTACACACAGAAAGAAACAATTTTCAATAGTTATAAGGGAGGAGAGGAGTGCAAAAGGGAAATCACTAACTAGATAGTAGACAAGTGTTAACTTTGGTGAAGGGAAAGAGAACACACAATATAGGAAAAGTCAGCACAAGTTGACCAAAGTAAAGTCATAGAAATTGCCTAGACACATTTAAATACCTTGAGTGGTGCTGAGTTAATGAAACAGAGGACTATGATCTTGGGGAACACCTAAGTCAACTGGCATACCATTGTTCATAAGGAAAATGCGTTACATCCTAGTTTCGTAAGTAGTTTCTGGGATCTTAAAAGCTTGTTGGTTCCAGCATGTTTAGAGTGAAGAAGAATGAAGGAAACCAAAGACACAGGGAAATTATAGACTAAAAAACTAATGGACCATATGAACCACAACCTCCACCAACCTGAGCACAGAAGAATTAAACAATGCCTGGCTAACCCCACTGACTTTTCTGACAGAAATCACTGTAGGAGTTCCTAAATAGAGAAGGAGAAAAATGTAGAACAAAAATTTAAATTCTAAAAAAGGACCAGACTTACTGGTCTGATGGTGATTAGAGGAAGTCCCAAGATTATGGCCCCTAGGCACCCTTCTAATTCAGAACTGAACCCATGCCTAAAGTCCATCTTTCAGCCTAAGATTAGACAGGCCTATAAAATAAGCAATAATACATGCTGAGAAACATACTCCTTAGTTCCACCAAGTACATAAGACTAAACAGGAAACACCCGCCCCAAAGCAAAAACTAGATGGCAGGAGAGACGGGAAAATTGCATGAATGGACACTGAGAATCCAGAGTAGAAAGGGAAAGGGTAACACATTGAAGGGATTGCAGCTAATATTACAAAATAACTTATGTTTAAGTTTTTTGAATGAAAAACTGTTTGTGCTATAACCTGTCACCTAAAATACAATACAATAAAAAATAAAGAAATAAGGAATGCCATAATATAAACAATAACACCCAAGAAGAACATGCAATCTAGAATAGTCAGATGAGATCAAAACGGCAACAATTTGCACAAAAGCAAAGATGACATGGCAGGAAGGAGCAGAAAATCCTAACTAAATAAAACTAGAAATGCTGGGTGGAGATTGGGAGAGTACTGACAAATTGTGGAGAATAAATTACATTATAGAATACTTTATGTACAAATTAGTGAATAATTTGTAATAAGAAATTTATTTGCTCTGTAAACTTTCACCTAAAGAGCAATAAAAAACTTCGAATAGAAATAGTTTTTAAACCTAAGCTAAGGATACCTAAAAATCTAACTTTTGAATACACATACAAAAATTAGCCTAGCACACTTACACAAACACTTGGGTATGGGATACAGTAGGCAAACATGTGAAAGGTATATGATTTTGCTTAAAAATACAGTATGTAGTGATACGTGAGAGTTTCCAAATTCTGATTACCAGAAAGTAAAACTCATCATTTGACAAACTCCATGTATGAATACAGAGATTTCAGTCAACATTTCACAGCCTCACTGTTAAGCACCAATGAATGTGTCACCAGAAGAAAACTAGATGGTGCCTGGTCACTTCTACTGAATATTTTGATTAAAAATTCTACAAAAGAATCCTGATGAAACAGGAGAACAACAATTGTCATGGAATCCAGACTTTTCTAGAGCTATTGAGGCTAGACAAATCCCTGAGACTACTGTCCTGAAACAATCTTTAAACATTAAACTAAAAATATTGCTTGATATCTTCTTCAAACTAGACAATAATTCAACTTAATTAGTAGGAATGTCTGCCTTGAGCATTGTGCTCTTTTGAGGAACTATCTATATGGGGTCAACAGCAACTAAATAGATAAGAAGCTTAAAGGGCAGTGAGTTTATATTAATGCGGGAAGAATAAAAGATTGGTGATAATGTGTGTATAACTTGAAGAATGTAATCAATGTCATGAATTGTACATGTAAAAATGTTGGAAAATATATGATTGGACAGTTAAAGATCATCAAACATCTGAGAAAAGCCTCAAATATGAAAAACAGAGAGTAAAAGAAAATGTCCTGGAAAGAAAGAACATTCAAAGAAATCCATAATTGTTTTCTTCAGAGAAATAATAGAAGATGTCGCTTTCATAAAATAAGATTAGGAGGGGGGACCAAGATGGCAGGCTAGTCACATGTCTTCTTGATTCCCTCTGAGGACTAAGGCCTAGAAAAATAATTGAACAGAGCAGTGTAGACATTCTGGGAACCCCGAGATCAGGCTCAGAGTTGTAAGATCGGGCCAGGTGACAGGAAGGGTGAAACTACCTTTGTCAGAGGCAAGACAGCAGCACAGTAAGTCCTGCTTCTGCTGGGGCAGCAGCTAAGATGCTTAAAGATATGGACACCATCTTTGTTAACCAGAAGACTGGGAATGGGGCTGCTGAGCCTGAGAGCCTGAGAGCTTGACAGGAGCCAGCTGCTATGCTGAGCTGCAGTGCCTAAGTAAACAGTCTTTTGCAGCAGAAAGGCTGTGCTTGGATCAGTCACATCAGGAGAACCCAGAAGTGGCTGGTGACTGAAGGTATCAGTGCCACTCCCACTCTCCAAGCTGCACCGTAGATACTGCTGGCTTAGGCAGGATGCCATCTTTAGCTGAGAGGCAGAGTCAGCCAGACCTGAGGACCTGGAAGGGGCTAGCTGCCTGGTTGAGCAACAGTGCCTTTTTAATGGCATCTTTCCCAGCAGAAATGTTCCTTTTAAGACAATTGTATCTGGAGAACATAGCGGCAGCTGGAGGCTGAGAGTGGCAGTTCTCTTACCCCTCCCTTCATTGAGCCATGCCACAACATCTGCTGATGGGCCCCCTGAGAAATTCCATAAGTAGGGTGCCATCTTTGTCAGCCAGAAGGGGAGGCCTGCCACACCTGAGGGCCCAGACACTACTGGCTGCCGCTGGACTGCACCACTTTCAGCAGAAAAGCAGTTTTTAAAATAAGTGCGTCTAAAGGATGCAGCAGTGTCTGGCAGCCAAGTCCAGTGGCCGCTCCCTTCTATTAGCTACGTAATGTCAACTGGCATAACTCTGGAGAGTTGGCACAAGTAGGTCATCATTTTTATCAGCAAGGAGGTAGGGTCTGACACCTCTCAGGGCCTAAATGGGGCCAGCTGCCAAGCCAAGAAGGATCGAGTGACTGGACAGTGTTTCTCTCATCAGAAGAGCTGTACATAAGTCAGCTGCACCTAGAGAATGCAGCAGGAGCTGGCAGACAAGTCTAAAAGTGCCCTTACTTACTTTCTTCTTAGAGCTACATCACAATTCATTGGTACAACCACAGAGAAGCTGAACAGCTTTAGGATGGTGCAAAGTCAACAATCAATATCTAACCATCTAAAGAAGCAGATCACCGTGGCTCAAAAAACTCCAAAAATAAAGAATCAGAAAGTTTTCCAGATGAAGAAGCCTTTGTGAAATTATGGGAGATAGAATATGAAACAATTATGTATAGAGTGCTTCTAGAGATTAAACAAAGTGCAGCAGAACAAAATGAAATATTCAGGAAGCTATATGAACTGCTGGAACTTCAACAATGTGAAATTCAACAGAACAATAACAAAATTACAGAGTTAGACAACTCAGTGCAAAGCCAAAAGAGCAGGATTGAAGAAATGGAATGCAGAGTTAGCAAGACTGAAGATAAAGCAACTGACACCAGCATTTATGAGGAGAAATCAATAAAAAGAATCAAGAAAAATGAAGAAGCATTAAGAAACATATGGGACTCTATCAAGAGAAATATTCTACAAATAACTGGAATTCTTGAACAGGGAGAGATAACAGAAAACACAGAGAGAATTGTTGAAGAAAACTTTCCTAACATCATAAAAAAAGAGAACACAGCTATTCAAGATTCTTATCAAACTTCACAAAAAGTATATCCCAAACTAAAGACACCAAGACTATTGTAATCAAGCTTAATAAAATGAAAGATAAGGAAAGACTTGTAAAGTCACCTAGGCTTAAATCAAAACTAACGTACAAACGGAAGCCTTGTAGGCTGTCATCTATCTTCTCAGCGGAAACCATGTTGGCAAGAAGGCAGTGGGATGACACATACAATGCCTTGAAGGAGAAAAGTTTCCAACCAAGAATTACATATCCTGCAAAACTGTCTCTCAAATATGATGGCGAAATTCAGACACTCTCAGATAAAGAGAAACTTTGAGACTCTGCAAAAAATAAACAGAATTATAAGAAATACTGAAAGAAGCACTTCATTTAGAAAATCAATAACCTCAGATGTATATTCAATGATGCAATGCAAGACACAGCACCCAGAGTCCTACTCAGCTACGGAAGTCACAAAGCTCAATCAAAGCTAAAATACTAAAATTACGGAAACAGAGATCTTAACATGCAAACTATGAGATCATTATACTATAAAGAGGGATACATTACAGTTGTTATAGCCCTTTCAGATGGAGAAGAAGCTAAGGAGATATATGGAAGTTAAAGATTAGTTTAAACTTAGAACATTAAGAGGGAACAAATGGGTAGCCATAAAGCAAATGAACAATACTATGTATCAAAACAAGAAACATAATGCAGGACATATAACAGACATATAACCAACACTGAAAGGGAAGAAAAGAAAACCCATAAAGAAAAGTGACCCAGAACAGAATATTAAGTGGAACAGAGAAAATATCAACTACACAAAAGTAAACACACCAAAATGACAACACTAAATACATATCTATCAATAATTACACTGAATTCAAATGGATTGAATGCTCTAATTTAGAGACAGAGAGTTAACAGTTTGGATAAAAGACACAATCTGTCTACACACTGCTTACAAAAAACACACCTTAGACTCAAAGATATGAAAAATTGAAAATCAAAGGATGGAAAAATATATACCAAGCTAACAACATGCAAATGAGATCAGGAGTGGCAATATTTATCTCAGATAAAATAGATTTTATAGTAAAATCTACCATTGTGGGCAAGGATGGTTACTATTTATTACTAAAAGTTTCAATACATAAGCAGGACATAACAATATTAAATATTTATGCACCCAAGACCACCGCATCTGAATACATCAAACAAATGTGGACAACAATGAAAAATGGGATAGATCACTCCACAGTAATTGCTTTCAACAATGAACAGATCATCCAGAAAAAAGCTCAACAAAGATACAGAAAATCTTATTGCAACAATCAACCCTCTGAACCTCATTGACATATATAAAATGTTTTACCCAACAACAGATAAGTATGCCTTCTTTTCCAGTGCACATAGGTCATTCTCCATAACAGACCACACACCAGCCCATAAAGCAAGTCGCAACAAAATCCAAAACACTGAATTATTGCAAAGTATCTCAGACCTTAAAGCCATAAAAGTTGAAATCAATAGCAGAAAACACATGGGTAGAAGTTGGAACTCACGGACATTGAAAAATCATGCTCAGAAATTCATGGGTGCAAAGACACGCTAAAGAAATTCATGGAATCAAATGAGAATGAAAACAATTCCTACCAGAACCTAAGCAAAAGCAGTGCTCAGAGTTCAATCTGTCTCTACAAATGCACACATCCAGAATAAAGAAAGGGCCCAAATCAAAGAATTGATCCTGCAATTTGAACAAGTAGAAAGAGAACAACAAAAGAACCTCATGGAGACCAGGAAAAAAACAGATAATAAAAATTAGAGCAGAGCTAAACAAATTAGAGAATAGAAAAACAATTGAGCAAATTAACAAAACCAAAAGCTGTTTTTCTGAAACTATCAACAATATTGATAAATCATTGGCTAAACTTAGAAAAATAGGAAACAAATAACTCAAATAAGAAATGAAGTGGGAGATGTCACAGCAGACCCAACCAAAATTAAAACTATCACAACAGAATACTACAAAAACTTGAATGACACTCTAACAGATCTGAAAATCTAGAGGAAACAGACAAATTTCTAGAGTCATGGCTCCTACCAAAATTATCACAAGGAGAAGCAGAACAACTTAAACCATCACAAAAGAAGAGATTGAAAAAGTAATCAAAAACCTACGAAACAAAAAAAGTACTGATCCAGATGGCTTCACCAAAGAATTCTACCGAATTTTTAGAGAAGAGTCAATTCCAACACTACTGAAGATATTTTACAACATAGAAAAGGATGAAATACTTGCAAATTTCATTCCATGAAGCCAGCATAACCCTGATACCAAAGCCAGGGAAGGATCCCACAAAAAAACAAAATTACAGACTAATATCACTCATGAATCTAGGTGCAAAAATCTTCAGTGAAATCCTAGCCAACAGAATTCAACAACATATCAAAAAAATAATTTATCAGGACCAAGTTGGGTTCATATCAGGGTTGCAAGGCTTTGCAGAAAAAAGACCTGACAATCTGTTTCTATAGACATTATAGCTTAGGAACCTCAAGGGCAGTTCTATCCTGTCACACAGGGTTGCTATGTGTTAAAAGAGACTCAACAACAACTACATAGACAGGTAGATAACCATAACCAAACCCAACCCATGGCCACTGAGTCAATTCCTACTCATAGTAGATAGATAGGTACTTGCACACCTAGCATAAAGGAGGAAATTTACTTCAAGGAATTGACTCACACAATTGTAGAAGACTGTCAAGGCCTAAATCCATAGGTCATGCCACAGACTGGGGATTACTGAAGGCTTACATCGCAAAATCCATCATAGTCCAGGCAACAGCAACAATGAAGAGAAAAATACTCATGAAAAAGATCTACCTATAACATATAGGCAGAATACACTCTAGTGAAATTCTTTTTTGCTCTTAAATTCTTCAGCTGACTGAAGTCCATCCACGTTATGGAAGACAATCTGCTTCACTCGAGGCTAATTTACGCAATGACGTGTAACTATGTTACAGCAGTAACTGGACTGGTATCTGACCAAATACCAGTCTAGGTAAGATGTCACGAACCTAGGCTAAAGGGAAGGAGATATGATGGATCTTTGGAATAATATTTTTTAAGAAGTATCATCCTAAAACTTATATAATTTCTGTCTGGGATTAGCTTTAAGATTGGTTGGCCATGCATCAAAAATGGTTGAAGCTGCATGACAGGTTCATTATATTACTATATATTATTATATTATATATATGTGATATATATAATATAATAACATTGGCTGGCATATAATGTATATATTATACTATATATTAATATAGTATTCATCATATTGTATAATTTCTCTTTCTACTTCTATGTGTGTGTCTTAGTTATCTAGTAACACTATAATAGAAATACCACAAGCAGATGACATTCTCTCACAGTTTATGAAGCTGGAAGTCTATATACAGAGAGCCAGCTCCAAGGGAAGGCTTTCCCTCTCTGTCAGCTCTGGAAGAAGATCCCTATTGCTTCAACTTCTGCTTTGGGTTCTTTGGAGATCTCCATGTGTCTAGGCATCTATCTCACCCCACGAGTTTAATCTCTGCTCACTAGTTTAATCTCTTTTACATCTCAGGAGAGACTGGCTCAAAATATACCCTACACTAATGCTAACTTATTAACATAACAAAGGCAACCCATTCTCAAACGAGATTATGATCACAGGCATGGGGTTTAGGATTTACAACACAAAACGTGAGGAGAGGGCATAATGGGAGGAGTCAATCCACAACAGCATGCTTCAAGTATTTTACACTGAAAATAATTTAGAAATTTTTCAGCTTAGGAAAATGTGTCCAGGAAGGAAGCAGATGGTACCGTAAACTGGATAATTAAGCAACATTAACAAAGAAATAATTTTCAGAGGTATCTGTAAGGCTTAGGAAAAGCAGCAGAGAATGATGTAGCACTTTGGATGGTACACTTAGACTCTTTCTAACCCCAATGCTGAAGGGAGAGGGAGAGAGTTGTTGCCTGAATGCTGTACGCAGGTGGGGTGATACATGGCTTCTCCATTATTTTGTTTTTCCTCATCTCAGTTTCTTGCTAGTGCTTTTAGCCATCCCAGCTGGAAGCCAATGAGACAGGTTGCCCACTGCTATAATCCATACAAGTCAATAATTCCCGGAGTTCAGAGTAATAAAATGGAGAAATGTGGAGTGTGAATCTGGAAGGGCAAATAGAAGAAGACAACCAGCAATGGAAGTTCCAGAAGAGAAGAAATCATAAAGAAATGGATAGCAGGAAAACAAAATGTTAAAATAATCAGAATTCTTAGAGCTAGAGAAAAAGATAACTGATAACAATTCCAGAGGATGAAATTTATAGTACTTAGACTAGAAACCCTGGTGGTATAGTATTTAAGTGACACAGCTGCTAATCAAAAGGTCAGCCGTTTAAATCGATCAGATATTCCTTGGAAATTCTATGGGGCAGTTCCACTCTGTCCTGTAGGGTCAGAATCGACTTGACAGCAATGGGTTTGGTTTGGGGTTTAGGACTAGAAAATAGCTATTTTCTATGTTTTAATTTTTTAAAATTCTGGAATAGAATTCAATGGGTTTAGACTAGATAACATAAATATCTAAATGCCAACAAGACACTGAATGAACGATTCCTTGAAAAGGTCTGGGCCTTCTCTCATGATATTGATAAACGTCTCACAGAGTAATTATAGCCATGTCCTTTTCAAAGGCAAGAGGGAAATATCAACTAGTATTTTCTTGCACCCAAGCTAATAGCCACATTGTTTTTGGAGGTATTGTAACTGACACTAGAAGTTGTATTTGTTTTCTACTGTTGCAAAACAAATTACCACAAAGGTAGCAGTTTAAGACAACACACTTTTATTATCCTAGTTTCTGTGGGTAGGAGTACAGGCATGGCTCAGCTAGGTTCTGTATTCAGGATCCCACAAAGTTGGAGTCAGGGTATCACATGGGCTGTGGGCTCATATGGAGATTCAACTAGGGCAGAAACCACTTCGAAGTTCATTTAAGTTGTCTCCAAAATTCATTTCTTTGTAGCTGTCTGATGCGGGTCCAGCATTTTGCTAACCACTGCCTGGAGTCTGACCTCGGATTTTAGAGTACCCCAAGTTTCTTACCTAGTGGTCTTCCTCAAGGATTGCTTACTTCATCAAGCCGGCAAGGAGAATTCCTCACTCCAGTCTGCTAAAAGAGAGTCTAGCATAGCATAGCATAGCACAGCACAGCACAATACAGCATAACCAGAGGTGGCAGTCCATCACCCTTGTCACATTTTTGTTATTACAGGCAAATCACAAGTCCTGCCCATCTGTACTGAAGGGGGAAGGTGAACGATACAAAGGCATGGATATCAAACTGGCATGCTATGGATTGAATTATGTTTCCCTGAAATAGATATTTAATTTTTAACCCCTATATTTATAAAAGTGACCGTATTTGTACATAGGGATTATCTTCTGTTATGTTAATGAGGTCATACCAGAGAAGGGTGGGTTTTATAAGCCTAATCCCTTCTAAGTGGTTCTTTATACAAAAGGGAAAACAAACATAGTGAGTTGCACACAAGAGGGAAAGTCCATGTGAGGATTCTTCTACAGGCCTGAGAATTCCTGGACTACCGACAGGAAAGGGTCTTCTCCTAGAGCTGACACCCTGATGGGTGCTTCTAGAAATGTTAAAGAATGTTTCTGTCCTTTAAAGCCACCCACTCTGTGTTGTTTTGGTATGGCAGCCTTAGAAATCACTGGGTGTCACCTTAGGTCCTGTCTCTTATGGAAGTATATGCAAAATACAGACAAAAAAAACTAAGATTTATTAAATCTCAGGGTGCAAATCTGGTGTTTAACATGATAGTTCCTCTTATTTTGTGCCAAATATTTTAAACATTTTTTTAAGTTTGAAAAACAGTTAATCATACAGAAATTTAGAACTCCACTTTGCTCTACATTTATCATCTATTTGAATTTCAGTGCCATGGAACCCAATTCAGTGGTTGTGTACAGGTGTTCGTTTTATTTCCCATGCCTACCAAAACATTTCATCCTACCATACATAGGGTGGCTATGAGTTGAAAGTGACTCAACAGCACTAAACACCACTGCCCCCAGAGTGTCGGACTCATGTAAGCTGATCAATGACTAATGACCAAATAAATTCTATAAAGTATTTCAAAAACTCAACTCAGCTGTATAGCCACAAACTCTAGCTGTACATTGTCAGAACTTGATAACGGTTATAACTCAGGAACAGAATGAAAATGAATGATTGACTGTTGACTGTCTCAAAGTTCTATATGTGTTTTAACTGTTCTCGCAATAACTCTCAGACGGAAATTGCAGATTTTAAGAACAGTGAATCCCTCTGAAAATCCTGTGGCTCTGCTTTATAGTCACCAGAACTAAAATGTAGGCTTCACTTTCTCATCTCACAACGTTACTGTCTATTCACATCCACTGCTGACTCTCCCTCCCCATTGATGCTAACAGTTTCTTAGGAAAACTTGGAATGACATCATCATTGAAACATCTCTTTTCCTTTGAACTCCAATTGTTCAACAGGTCTTTGCCCTTTTTGCAAAAAGTAGCCTTTCCTATTTAAACCAGGAGCAATTATTTTATGCAGCTCTTAACATGTATTTATAAATAATCATGCATTCAAACATGTTAAGTCACTTAGGACTGTAATTAGTCATTGTCAAGTCCTGGCAAACAGCGGGATTCTAATTGGAAAGCAGCGTTTGTCCTACTTGTGCCTCAGTGAAACTTTCGGAGAAGGGCAGCATGTGCTTCTTAATCTGTTTTTCTAACAGCTAGTAGCAAGTCAGTGAAGATGAGACTGGTGGGTATGATAAATTAATATGCACACTGACAACTTATAACAGTGCAATTGCTTAGGGAATTACTATGCGACTATATCCAAGTAATTATATGTTTTAAATGATTTATCTCAATTTGTTAACAATACGCTCTTAAAAATGGAAATAATAAGAGAGAAAATGCAAATAGCATGCTATACCAACATTATGTTGAACTTATTAAGAGACTGCCCTTTTAATGAAGAATTTAATGAATTAAGAGGTTTGTTATGAATAAGCATTCTTACTACTTGTTAAGTATTTGTCACCACAGACCTGTCATAGTCATTCTAATTATGATTAATATCTTATCTTGAATTCTATCTTCATTCACGTTTCAGTAACAAATGTAACTTCTATTGCACGATCAAGGTTCATGAAAACAGGATGATTTGCCTATGACCCTATATTTTATTCATTTTTACATTCATATGTAACAGATTTCTCTGAAATGAAAGTTAACCTTATGAATCTCTTTGCTTTTAAAGTGCTTTTTATCCTTGACATGCTTTTCAGCCCTTTATACTGTTTCAAATCATGACTGTGTACTTTAGATAAATGAAAAATCCTAACATTTTGATTATCTTCGTATGTATCTAGAAACTGCTACTTTGATGCATTGTTTAAAATGTTTCTTTTCTGCTATGGAAAGAGTTGGTTTAATTCTCTCAAGCATTGCTAACATTCTCAGTACTGAAGGGACAAGTTTAAGATGTTAAAAAAAAGAATCAGGCATTCAAACATAAGGTCGAATTCGCATTGCAGTCTAGGTATAAACGGTGGCAAATATGGAAGTTTTTATTGTTTTGTTTTGCTGTTTTTTACTATTATAAAGCACAACTTACTTTTATGTTGTATCTCTTCTTTGTTAGTTGTTTCTTTATATCTTTTTCCATCCTCTACTTACTTTTTTCTTCTCTGTCATCCTTAGTATGCACCCATTTTATTCCCTCTTTGTTTCATTTTTTTCTCCATCTTCATTCTCCTCGGCACTTTTCTTTTGTCTCCATTCCCTGTGACTGTTCTTCCCCCCATTTGCACCCTTATCTTTGGCTTTTTCCTCTTGCACCTTTTTTTTTTTTTTTATAGCTCCACTTATCCCCCTCAAGGGAGTTTGCATTCTTCACCTGCATAGAAAACATTAGATTGTGTGGTTTTAAGATGCCTCAGTTATTTACAATACCAGGCATTAAAAGCTCTGAAATGAAATAGAAATGATACAGTTGTTTCTTTTTCTATCCTTTTAATAAGCTTGAAGAGAATCTCTATAAGAGCATAAAATAGTATATTAATCAATGAGCTCAGTTGAGATACCATGAAAATTAAGTCAATTAAATTTTTGGCAATAATAGTAATAATAGTAACAATGGACTGTTAGAAAACCAGATCATTCATCACACATGAAGTGTGCCCTCTGAAGGGCTGGGTCTCAGTGAGCGGTAGCTCCTTTACAGGAAAGAAGCTCTCTGGTCCCCAGAGCCACTGGATCCTTCTCATTCTCTGGTGTTGATGAGGAACACTCCACACGCAACATCATCAAGGCATTTGTAGTAAGCCAGGTAGCAGGAGAGAAGTGTATGCAAATCAGAAACCTGAACCGTCTCCTGAGGTCTTCCAAATCACTCAATTCTTGAAGCAATTAGCAGATAGTCCATTTCCCCTTAAACTAGATGCATTTACATTTTCTTCATCATTTGAAACATGTCTGCACACATTTCTGGTTCTCTATTATAAGCAGAGATAAGTGCTATGCACTTATTGTTGAATCCAGTGGAATAAGTCAAACACTCGTGGTATGCAATATTTTAATGTTGCAAAGATCTGATGAGTTTTCTCTTTTTTTCTAAAGCCTCAAAACAGACTAATTTTAATTACATTTCCTCGAGGTATCTGGGGGAAGGAAGGCCATATTTTTAAGAGTGTTCAATGTATTTAAAAATTATATCTTCTAGCTGTCTCCACTACTGACTTAATACGTCTGAGCTTTTGAAATAAATCCTATATCATATTTATGATGATGTCTTACTAGGGAATGAGGCTCAATCTAATTAGAGGTGATTTTTTTTATGACAGTGACAATTACATCACTTGAACCAACACATCAACAGCTCTCTCTCCTTATTGACAATAAACTAGTAGCTTGGGAGATAAGTTTCATGTTTTAATCTCAGCTTTTTGGCAGGCATTTGTGAACAAGCCAGAATTAATTTAGGTGTGCCCATAATTATGCACTTGGCTACTTGGCTTTATAATTATGCAAAACAAAGAGGAAATAAAACATTGAAAGCCAGAGATAAACTAGATTTTTTCATTAATTTTTCATTAAGCATCATTTTCAACCTTTCCAGATACCACCTTTTTTCTCTAAATATAAATAAGTGAACAGAACTAGTAAGCTACCCTATTAGGTGGCAGACTCTGTGCTACAACTGATTTGCTTTTTTCAAATCCTCTTATTTAGTCTACATGTCCTTTGTAGTAAGAGCAACTAAGTACTGAAGTGGCTAGAGTGGCCAACAAAAACAATATTAGTGCCAAAAGCAAGGAAACGTGACAATATCCCAAAGGATTAGATGTTAATAAATACGAATTTATAAAAAGTAAAAAACAGCTGAGAAAAAACAATCCCAACTTGAGTTTCAAAAATACTCAGTGAACATAGGCATTTATTTTTGTTGATTATTCTTTTAATGATGACGTCTTTCTTGGCTAATTAATTCTTTTTTATTCCTTTTAGAAAAAAATCGTTGTTGTTAGTTGCCATCAAGTCATCTCTAACTCATGGTGACCCTACGTACAGTTAAATCAACAGTTGTGGCTGTTGTTAGATGTCACTGTAGCCATAAGAGGATTTTAAAAAAGCCAGTCAGTTGTAGCACACTGTCTGCCACCTAGTAGCGCAGTTTGCTAGCTGTGTTCACTTGTTAGTGTTTAGAGCCCTGTCCTGCACCGTCTTCATGACTGCTGGTACGCTTGAACCCACTGCTGTTGCCACCATGTATTTTGAGGGCCTTTAAGTGCAAAAGGGGTTCATCTTGCAGCACTTTATCAGACAGCATTCTGTTGTGACCCTCAAGGTTTTCCTCGGTGAATTTTACAAAGCTGTTGCGTGCCGTCGAATCAGTTCCAACTTATAGTGACTCTGTGAACAACAGAATGAAACTCTGCCCAGTCTTGTGCCATGTCCACAATTGTTTCTATGCTTATGTCCATGGTTGTGACCACTGTGTCAATGCCTCACGTTGAGGGTCTTCCTCTTTTTCACTGACCCTCCACTCTACCAAGTATGATGTCCTTCTCCAGGGACTGATCCTACCTGACAACATGTCCAATGTATGTGAGATGTACTCTTGCCAGCTTTGCTTCCAAGGTGCTTTCTGGATGTACTTCTTCTAGAACAGATTTGTTTGTGCTTTTGAGGGGCCATGGTACATTCAACATTCTTCTCCAGCACCACAATTTAAAGGCATCAATTCTTCTTCTGTCTGCTTTGTTCATTGTCCAGCATTCACATGCATATGATGTGATTCAGAATACCATAGCTTGGGTCAGGCGCACTTTAGTCTTCAAGATGACATCTTTATTTTTTAACACTTTAAAAAGGTTCTTTGCAAAAGATTTTCCCAATGCAATGTGTCTTTTAATTTCTTGAATGTTGCTTCCATGGGTGTTGATTGCAGAGCTAAGTAAAATGAAATCTTTGACAACCTCAGTCGTTTCTTTGTTTATCATGATGTTGCTTACTGGTCTATTTGTGAGGATTTTTGTTTTCTTGATGCAATCTGTATCTAAGGCTGTTGGTCCTTGATCTTCATCAGTAAATGCTTCAAATCCTCTTCCCTTCCAGCAAGTAAAGTGGTATAGTCTGCGTAACACAGGTTATTAATGAGTTATCCTCCAAACCTGATGCCTCATTCTTTTTCATATAATTCAGCTTCTTGCATTATTTGCTCGGCACACAGATTGAAAAAGCATGGTGAAGGGACACAACCCTGACACATACCTTTCCTGACTTTAAACCATGCACTGTGCCCTTGTTTTGTTCACACAACTTCCTCTTGATCCACTTACTGATTTCTTAAGAGCAAAATTAAGTGTTCTGGAATTCCCATTTTACACAATGTTAGTCGTAATTTGTTATAATCCACACAGTTGAATGCCTTTGCATAGTCAGTGAAACACAGGTTAGCATCTTTTTGGTATTCTCTGCTTTCAGCCAAGATCTGTCTGACATCAGCAATGATATCTCTGGTTCCATGTCCTCTTCTGAATAGATAACCATCATTTTCATCATAATGTGTCACTCTGAAAGCTCTTCTGAAAACTGTCTACCATGGGTGACCCAGCTGGTAGTGGAAATACTGGTGGCGTGGCTTTCAGTAGTATAGCAATATGCAAGCTACCACAGTACAACAAACTAAGATTCATGGAGGAGAATACAAATTAGAATTTTATTAATTTTCAGAATACAAATTAGAATTTTATTAATTTTCATTCTATTTTCAGAATGAAATCGAAGAGTGCTTTACTTTCTCTTCATACATGCTTCAAGATTTTCTGGTGAGAACTGTAAATATCTGATTTAATGCTATGTATACTAGATATTTCAGTGCCTATTAATTTTAAAATTTAAAAGAGTAATTTTTATATTGTTCTGAAGGGTGACTGGAAGGACAACTTCACAGTTCCAGCTTAGCCAAATTAACACAGCATAAGACACCACAGTGGATAAAGTATGTACTAGTCATTAAATAATATTAAGACAAATGGCTAGGCAAGTATTTAAAAAATTAAATTCTCATTTAATTTTCAATATCATTATACATTTTAGATGAATGTGTTGAATTATGACAAAAAAATGTTTCCTCTAGTTCTTAGATGCCTTGATTTGAAAAAAGTGATTTCTTCTCGATTTGTATAAAAATTTTAATGAAACCAAGAAACATAGAACAAAAGATTGTTGATATTTTATTCAAATACAGATTAGGCTTGTTCATCGTTCTGCACATTTGGCAGGTAGTGGAAGTGAGTATTTTGGCAAATTCTATTCATCTATACCTTTTTTACCAAGGAAAAAAATCATCTTGCCTGTTACATGTGTTGTACACTATACTTCAAAAAAAGGTTATGATTTGCTTCCCTGTGACATTGATTCTTTCATATTGAAAATTTTGATCACTTTTTCCCCAAGACATATAAAAGCATTAAGTGAAATTTTTTGACTTTGTAGAAATGAAAGAAACTAGCCTGCTCAGATATCTGCTACAAGGTACGTATCATTGATCCCATCATTAGAAAAGATGTCAAATTGTTGGCCTGTTGTAAAATCATAGTTTCAAAATGTAGAGCAAGAAGAATGCTCTTTTCTGACTTGGGTGAAATAGAGAAAGAGACAACAGTAAAATAGAAAATTTATTTGCTGTTTTTCTAAACCTGTTTGATGATCTTTGAAGAGATCATAAAGAGCCTAAAAAAGAATGAACTGACTGCATCTTATTGTTTGCTATTATGTGACAAAACTCACACAGTGATAAATGACTTTTTTTTTTTTTTAGAGTAAAACAACTTCAAGACTCATAAAATTGCCACCATAAAAAGGCAACCAAGTTAAGCAGGATCTTTTCAATTTCTTTACTAAAACTGTACCTTATTTGGAATCTAACACCAATTTCACAAGTTCAAATTAGCTCTGTACTTTACTGTCATTTGTCTGAGAAAGAGATCGTTAGTCAATGGCAACATTCAGTATCCTTAAGAGTGTATACAGGATGGTCATTTTAGTTATGGATCTCCTATAATGTTGGAGTCATAGATGCAAATGACATGATTGACAAGGAGATACTGTTCCAAAAAACAGACTTGTAGATAGTGGACCAGTATTTTCACAGACCTGGAAATGAATTCTTACAAGTCTTCACCCAGTGCAATGTGTCTTGATTTCTTGACGGCTGCTTCCATGGAGCCAAGTAAAATGAAATCTTTGACAATCTCAGTCTTCTCTCTGTTTATCATTACGTTGCTTACTGGTCCAGTTGTGAGGATTTTTGCTTTCTTGATGTTGAGGGTATAATCCATATTGAAAGCTATAGTCTCTGATCTTCACCAGTAAGTGTTTCAAGTCATCTTCACTTTCAGGAAGCAAGGTTTTGTCATCCACATAATACAGGTTGTTAATGAGTCTTCCTCCAATCCTGATGTCCCGTTCTTCTTCATGTAGCCCAGCTTCTTGTATTATTTGGTCAGCACACAAGCTGAATTAGATGCAAACTGAAACGATGCAACCCTGGCACATATTTTTCCTGACTAAACCTTGCAGTGTCTCCTTGTTCTATTAGAATGACTACCTCTTGATCCATGTACAGATTCCTAACGAGCACAATTAAGTATTCTGGAATTCCCACTCCTCTCGGGATTAATTTTTTTACTCAGTATAATTCTCGAGATATTTCCTCAGGGTCTTGTATGTACAAATAGTTTGTTCCTTTTTACTGGTAAGTGGTAGTATTACAAAGCATGGTATAACAGATTTTAAATATTCACCCCCACCGAAGGGCAACTTGTTTTCAGTTTAGAGCTGTTACAGATAAAGCATTTGTATAAAGGTTCTTCATTTCTTTGGGATAAATCTGCATTTCCCTGGGATAAATGCCCAGGACTGCAAATACTGGACTGTTTGGTAGGTGGAAGCACTGAACCGTGTGCAACACCCAAAGGTGCCCTGAAAGAAAGACTTGGTTATGTACTTTGAAAAAGTACCTATGGTTTTCTGCCTAACCCAATATTCTGAATATTCTATTCTGACACATGTAGGGTTTCCATGATTAGAAATATACTCAACAGCAACTGACTTGGTCTCTGGTTTTCAAGGGTAGTTGTATATGTAGTTTGGTAAGAAATTGCCAAATTGTTATTCAAAGTTGCCATGCTGCTTGGAATTTCCATCAGCCATGTATAAGTGACTTGGTTTCTCTGAATCCTCATCTTAGCATTTGGTGTTGTCACTGATTTTTATTTTAATCCTTCTGATAGGTGTGTCCTTTCTAGTGGCTAGTGATGTAGAGCATCTTTTCATGTACTTGTCATCTGTGTATCTTCTTCGATGCCATATCTCTTTATGTCTTTTGTCCCACTTTTAATTGGACTTTTTTTCCTCCTGTTGATTATTGAGAGATCTTTTTGTATTCTAAATACTGTGTAATTTGCAAATATTTCTCATAGCACGTAGCTTGTTTATAACCCTTGTTTGTTATGATCTTGCACAGAGTGAAAGTTTTCTTTTTTGATGAAGACCAATTCATTGAGTCTTCCTTTTATGGATCACGCTTTTGCTGAGAACTCTGTGCATAGCCCAATATTCTGAATATTTTGTTGGGTTTTTCTCCTAAGTGTGTTATAGCTTTATGTTAGTATTTAAGACCATATCCATTTTGTTTCCCCTGTTTTGGAAGGTATGAGACTTAGATTGAGGTCCGTGGTTTGCCAGTAAGCAGCGTTTGTTGAGAAATTTATCTTTCTTCAATTAAATTTCTTTTGCACCTTTGTCAAAACTTTCTTGTGCATATGTGTATAAGTCTATTTCTGGGTTCTCTATTCTGTTCCAATTATCTATGCATTTATCCCTTCCACAACATCACAGTCTTGATTACTGTAGCTACTTAATAAGTCTTGAAATAGGGTAGACCGATTTCTTTCACTTTATTCTTTTTCCAAATTGTCTCAGCTATTGTAGTTCTTTTGCCTTTCCATTTAAAGTTTAGAATAATTTTGCCTATTTCCACAAAACATTTACTTGGATTTTTGGCAGGGGTTGTGTTAAACTTGTGTATCAATTTACAAACAACTGACATCTTCATAGAGTTGTTTCTTCAAATCCGTGGACTTAGAAGGTCTATTTATTTAAATCTTTGATTTCTTTCATTAGTGTTGTGTAATTTTTGGCATGCAATTTAGTGTTTTGTTAGACTTAACACATACCATTTAAACATTTTTTTTTTTTGATCTTGTAAATGGTATTGCGTTTTTAATTGTGATGTCTAGGTGTTGTTTGCCATTACCTAGAAATACAATTAGTTTCTGTGTATTTATCTGTATTCTGTACCCTTGCAGGACTCATTTATTAGTTCTAGAAGTTTTGTGTGTGTGTGTGTGTGTGTGTGTGTGTGTGTGTGTGTGTGTGTGTAGATAACTTGCATTTTTTTAATGTAGAAAGCCATGCCATCCACTAGTAGAGACAGTTTTGTCTTTTCTTCTCTGATCAGTATGCTTTCTATTTCCTTTTCTTGCCTTATTTACACTAGCAAGAATTTCTAGCACTATGTTGAATAAGAGTTGAGAATGGACATCCTTGTCTTTTTCTCAGTCTTAGGGGAAAGCATTCAGTCTTTCGCCATGAAGTACAATGTTACCTCCAGATTTTTGTCTATGTTCTTTCTCAAGGTAAAGAAGTTCTGCTGTGTGTTTTACAAAATCCTTCTCCTGAATCAATTGATATAATCCTGTGATTTTTCTTCTTTAGTCCATTAACATGGTGGGTTATACTGACTTATCTTTGAATACTGAACTAGCCCAACATCCATAGAACAAAGCACAATCTACAGTCATGGTAGTTGATTTGATTCCTGTGATTCTGGTGAGGTCCGTGTTTATAGTTGCCTTTGTGTTCAGGAAAAGGGTATTTGCAATGAAGAAAGATGTTGGTCTTGCAAAATTCTGTCATGAGATCTCCAGCATCATTTCTATCACCCAACTACCGATGCTTCTTCGTTTCCAACTTTTGCATTCAATCACCAGTAATTATCCGTGCATCCTGATCCTGATTTCACGTTTGATCAACTTCAGGCTGCAGAAACTGGTAAAAATCTTCACTTTTTCATCTTTAGCCTTAGTGGTTTGTGTGTAAATTTGAATAATAGTCACTGTATTAAGTGGACTTCCTTGTAGGCATATGGATATTATCCTATCAATGACAGCACTGTACTTCAGAACAGATCTCGAATATTCTTTTTGGCAATGAATGCATCACCTTTCCTCTTCAAGTTTTCTTTCCCAGCGTAGTAGACCATAAGATTGTCTTATTCAAAATGGCTATCACCAGTCCAATTCAACTCACTAATGCCTAGGATATCAATGTTTATGCATTTCATTTTTGTGATTTCCAATTTTCCTAGATTCATACTCTCTACATACCATGTTCCAGTTATCAATGGATGTTTGCAGCTGTTTCCTCTTATTTTGAGTCATGCCCCATCAGCAAAGGAAGATTCCGAAGGCCTTACTACATCCATACCATTAAGGTTGACTCTACTATGAGGAGGCTACTCTTCCCCAGTCATCTTCTGAGTGCCTTCCAAACTGGGAGGCTTGTTTTCCAGCACTATATCTGACAGTATTTTGCTGCTATTAATAAGGTTTTCACTGGCTAATTCTTTTTAGAAGTAGGTACCAAGAGCCAAGAAGACTTCCTAATCTGTCTTAGTTTGGAAGCTCAGCTGAAGCCTGTCCACCATGGATTACCCTGCTGGTATCTAAATACTGGTGGTATAGTTTCCAGTGTCACAGCAACATGCAAGCCTCCATGGTACAACAAACTGACAGACAAGTGGGGTTCTTTTTATACATTACTTAATTCTATTGTATTTTATTAATGATTCTAAAATCTGCGTTCCTGAGGGGAAAACCCTGGTGGTATGGTGGCTAATGATGCAAATCCATCAGGTTCTTCTTCGAAACTCTGTGGAGTTCTATTCTGTCCTATTGGGTGACTATGAGATGGAATAAGTGGCAGTAGGATTTTTATTCCTTAGGGATGTTGCTCTACATTTTTCTCTTTTGTGTTGTCTTTGTCAGAGTAATATTGTTGTTATGAGTTGCTGTAAAGTTGATTCCAGTGTGTGGTAACCCCATATATGCAGAGTGCAACTGCCTGGAAGGTCTTTCAGGGATATGGCATTTCAGAAGCAGATGGCTAGGCCCATAATCGAAGGCCCTTTTGAGTGAGTTTGAACCTCCAAACTTTTGGCTGGTAGTAAAGCACTTAAGCATTTGTACCACTCAGATACTCATATTATGAGCTTCAGTACATGAGTTGGTAAATATTCCCTCCTATTCTATCTTCTGGAAACTCTGGTGGTACTGTAATTAAGTGCTACATCTGCCAACCATAACGTCAGCAGTTTGAATCCACCAGCTGTTCCTTGGAAACTCTGTGGGCAGTTGTACTCTGTCCTGTAGGGTTGCTCTGAGTCAGAATTGATTCTACAGCAGTGGGTTTGGTTTTGGTTTATTCTATTTTCTGGAAGAGATTGTGTAGAATCCCTTACACATTAATTAATTTCATTAGCGAAGCTGTCTGGGCGTGGAGATTTGTTTTAGGGAGAGTCTGAAATTATGAATTCAATTTTGTTAGCATTTCTGTTGTTAGGTGCTGCCAAGTTCACCTCAACTCCCAGTGATTCCACGGGACAGATTGGAATTTCCTCATAGGGTTTTGTAGGCTGTACTCTTTACAGGAGTAGATGACCAGGATTTTCTCCTACAGAGTGCTATCTGGGTTCAAATCACCAATCTTTCTGTTAGCAGCCAAGCACTTAAATGTTGTGCCACCATGGCTCCTGTGAGTGTCATAAGGTTATTCAAATTATATATTTCATGTTGGATGAGTTTTCCAGTACTTGCTCCATTTTGTCTAAGTTGTCCTATTTATGAGAAGAGACCGTTTCTTAGTAAACTCTTGCTGTAGTTATAGTTACAACTCTTCCTTCATTCCTGCTGTTGGTAAATTGTATTATCTTTCTTTTCCATTGTCAGTCTTGTCAATATAACTGATTTTTTTCTCAAAGAACCGCTTCTTGTTTCTTGATTTCCTCTACTGTTTTGTTTTCAATTTCACTGATTTCTTCTCTTTAGTAATTCTTTCCTTCTACTTGCTTTGGGTTTATTTTACCCCCTCATTTTTTTAGTGCGGGGATTTAGATTATTATTCACTTGAGTTGTTTTCTCATTTTCTAATGAATGTAAAAGTTGGAAACAAAGAAGAATGATCAGCAGGTAGAAACTATAGCTTTGGTGATAGAAATAATGCCAGAGATTGCATGACAAAATTTGACAAGACTAATGACTTCTTCATTGAAAATACCTCTTTCAATCAGCACAGATGGTTACTTACACATGAACCTCTCCAGATGGAATATACAAGAATCAAATTGACTACATCTGTGGAAAAAGATGATGGGAAAGCACCATATCAGCAGTCAGAAGATGACCAGTTGCTGACTGTGGCACAAATGATCAATTGTTCATATGCAAATTCAAATTGAAGCTGAAGAAAATTAGAAAAAGTCCAGGAGAGCCAAAGTATGGTGTTGAGTATATCCTTCCTGAGTTTAAAGACCATCTCAAGAACAGATTTGATGTATTGACCACTAATGACAGAAGGCCTGACAAATTGTGGAATGCCTTTGAAGACATTACCCATGAAGAGTGCAAGAGGTTGTTAAGAAGACAGGAAAGAAAGAAAAGACCAAATTAGATGTCAAAGGAAACTCTAAAACTTGTTCTTGAATGTCAAGCTGCTAAAGTAAAGGAAGGACTGGCAGAGTAAATAGAAGACCTAAATAGAAGATTTCAAAGGGCAGCTCAAGAAGACAAAATAAAGTATTATAATGATATGTGCAAAGAAGTGGAAATGGATAATGAGAAAGGAAGAACACATTCTGCATTTCTCAAGGGAAGGATTCTATGGACAAAATATTAAATGACTCAAGGAGTATCAAAAGAAGATGGAAGGAATACACAGACTGATCATGCCAGAAAGAACAGGTCAATGATCAGCCATTCAAAGAGGTAGTATATGATTAGGAACTAATGGTACCAAAGGAAGAAATCCAAGCTATGTTGAAGGCACTGGAAAAAAAAAAAAAGACTCCGGGAATTGACAGAATGTCAATTGAGGTATTTTAACAAACAGACACAGCACTGGAAGTGTCAAGAAATTTGGATGACAGCTACCTGGCTAACTCACTGGAAGAGATCCATATTTATGCCTATTCCAAAGAAAGGTGATTGAACTGAATGCAGAGATTACAGCAATATTATTAATATCATACCCAAGTAAAATTTTGTTCAAGATCATTCAAAAGTGATCACAACAGTATATTGACTAGGAACTGCCAGAAAGTCAAGCTGGATTCAGAAGGGGATGTGGAACCACCAATGTCATTGTTGATGTTAGACGGATCTTGGCTGAAAGCACAGAATACCAGAAAGATGTTTACCTGTATTTCATTGACTGTGCAAAGGCATTCGACTGTGTGGATCACAACGAGTTACAGCTAACATTGCATAAAATGGGAATTCCAGAACACTTAACTGTGCTCTTAAGGAATCAGTATATGGAGCAAGAGGCAGTCATGTGAACAGAACAAAGGGACACTACATGGTTTAAAGTCATGAAAGGTGTGCGTCAGAGTTGTACTGTTTCACCATACCTTTCCAAGCTATATGCTGAGCAAATAACCTGAGAAACTGGTTATATAAAGAAGAATGAGGCATCAGGATTGGAGGATAACTCACTAACAACCTGCATTATGCAGCTGAAACCAACTTACTTGCTGGAGGTGAAGAAGGTTTGAAACACTTACTGATGAAGATCAAGGACCACAGCCCTCAGTATAGATTGCACCTCAGCATCAAGAAAACAAAAATCCGCACAACTGGACCAGTGAGCAACATCATGATAAACAGAGAAAGGATTTAGATTGCCAAGGATTTCATTTTACTTGGGGCTGCAATCAATGCCCATGGAAGCAGCAGTCAAAAAACCAAAAGATACATTGCACTGGGAAAATTTACTGCAAAGGATCTCTTTAAAGTACTGAAAAGTAAAGATGTCATCTTGAAGACTAAAGTGCCCTTGAACAAAATCATGATATTCTCCATCACATCATATGTATGTGAAAGCTGGACAGTGAGCAAAGAAGACAGAAGAAGAATTGATGCCTTTGAATTGTGGTGTTGGAAAAGCGTGTAAATGTACTGTGGGCCACCAAAAGAACAAAGGAATCTGCTTTAGAATAAGTACAACCATAGAGATCCTTGGAAGCAAAGAGGGTAAAATTGCATCTCACATACCTTGGGTATGATGTCAGGAAGGCTCAGTCCCTAGAGACGCACATCAGGCTTGCTGGAGTGGAGGGTCAGCAAAAAAGAGGAAGACCCTCAAAGAGATGGATTAACACGAGGCTACAACAATGGGCTTAAGCATAAAAATGATCGTGGACATGGTGCAAGAACAGGCAGTATTTCCTTCTGTCATGCATGTGGTCACTATGAGTTGAAACTGACTCAAAGGCACCTGACAACAGTGCATGCATTTACTGCTGTAAATCTCTTCTGCACTATTTTGTCACTATCCCACAAATTTTTATTGTTGTATCTTTGTTTTCAAAGGTCCCTAGTTGCACAGTAGTTAATGTACTCTGCTGCTGAGCAAATATTGGTGGTTTGAACCCACCAACTGCTCCATAAGAGAAAGATGTGGTGGTCTGCTTCTGTAAAGATTGCAGCCTTGGAAACCCTGTGGGACAGCACTACTCTGTCCTATTGGAATCACTATGAGTTTGAATAACCAGATTACAGTGGGTTTTTTGTTGTTGTTCAGTATTTCCACTTTCATTCAATTGATTGTATCTTTTGATTTCCTTTGAGACTTCCTCTTTGGTACTTCCCTTGATGCTTCTTTGACTCACAGGTTATTTAAAAGTCCATTTAATTTCCAAATGTTGCAGAATTCCTGTTACTTTTTTCTGTTATTGGTTTCTAGTTTGATTCTATGTGACTGGAGAAAATCCTCTGTATGATTTCAGTTCTTTTAAATTTGTTGAAGTTTTTTCTATAGCCCAGGGTATGTTCTATTTTGGTATATGCTTCATTAAAAAAAGAAAAAAAGAAACCTGTTGCTGTAGAGTTGATTCCTATTCATAGTGACACTGTAAGATAGAGTATAACGGCCCTGCAGGGTTTCTAAGGAATAGCTAGTTTATTTGAACTGCAGACCTTTTGGTTAGCAGCCATAGCTTACCATAGCTCTTAACCACTGCACCACCAGGGCTCCAGTATATTCCAAGGACACTAAAAACAATGTCTGTTCTTCTGTTGTTGAGAGTTCTGTAAATGTCTATTAGATCCTGTTGGTTGATGGTGTTGTTGAGTTCTTCTACATCTTTGTTGATTTTCTGTCTAGTTATTCCATCACTTATTGAGAGAGGTAGGTGGAAGCCTCCAACTGTAATTGTGTATTTGTCTATTTCTTCTATAGGACTATCAGTTTTTTCTTCACATATTTTGCATTTCTATTGCATGGTGCACAACACACTCAGGATTGCTACGTCTTCTTAGAAAATTGACACTTCTTCCATTACATAATATCCTTCTTTGCCTGTGGTGATTTTCTTTGCTGTAAAGTCTAATCTATCTGATATAATATAATTACCCTTGCTTCCTTTTCATTAATATTTGTATATGTTTTTCTATCAGTTTACTTTCAACTTGCCTGTTTTTTTAGGAAACCCTGGTAGCACAGTGTTTAAGTGCTACAGCTGCTAACCAAAAGGTCAGCGGTTCAAATCCACCAAGTGCTCCTTGGAAAGTCTGTGGGGCAGTTCTACTCTGTCCTACACGGTTGCTGTGAGTCAGAATCAACTCACAGCAATTTTTTTAATTTTAATTTTCATATTTGAGGTGAGTTTATTTTAGAAAGCATGTAGTTGGATTATATATGTATTTTTTTTATCCACTCTGGCTATCTCTTTTAATTTATGTATTTAGGCCATTTACACTTAATGTAATTGTTCATATGTTTAGACTTATATTTTCTGTTTTATTTTATTATTATATTATTAGTCTCTCTTTTTTTAAAATTTGTTTCTGCTTCTTTCCTGTCTTACTGTGAGTTACTTGAGCTGTTCTGTTACAATCTTGTTAGAGTGAAAATCTAGCTTCTCCACTGGGCTTTTGTTAGCATAGGTGGAGTTGGGTCAGTTGTTCTCTGTTGTGTATAGATGGAGTTAAATGGCTATTTTCTGAAAGTTTTTTGTCTTGCAAGGTTGCTTCTTTCTTGGTCTTTTGGCAAGCGGGCCCTGCTTTCATTGGTGATTTTTTTTTTTTTATCTGCACCCATTGCTATTTCTACATTACCAGTTTCTTTAACTCTAAGTCTGGGATATATATGGCAAAACAACCCCAGAGAATCCTCTACTGTGTCATTTCTTGGTTTCTGAAGTCTCTCATTGGTGGCCTTCTTCTTCCTACCTTTCATAGTCTGCTATGTCTGTTTTCTGTATCATGTTCACAGTTGTTAGTTGTATTAAGTGGGAGAAATTGGGAAAAATATATCTACTCCATTTTCCTGGAAATAGAAAGCCTCTGGTGTTGAGTTTTGTCAGAACTTTTTGCTGTATCTATTGAGGTGTTCCTTCTTTTTCAACTTTTTGGTGAATTGATTTGAGCTATATTGGGATCCTTGCTGTAGTGGTTAAGAGCTATATCTTTTGACCAAAAGACTGACAGTTCTAATCCACCAGCTACTCCTTGAAAACCATATGGGGCAGTTCTACTCAGTCCTACAGGGTCACTGTGAGTCAGAATCAACTTGATGGCAGTGGGTTTAGTTTTTGTTTGTTTGTTTATTGATATGTTATTGATCATCAACAGATTTTGTAAAATAAACACATAATACTTTTTTAAAGAACTGTCATTTATGTTTAAAATAACTTACGTGAAGCATATTTCTCCAGTTCAAAAAATCATTGGCATATATATTTTTTGAAGTATTATTTATTATAGAATTTTCACATACAATGATTTTTTTCCCTCTTTCCCCCATCAGCTTAAAGTTGAATTTAGAAGAATAAAAACCAAACCTACCGCTGTCAAGTTGGATCTGACTTGTAGTGACCCTATAGGTCAGAGTAAAACTGCCCCATATAGTTTCCAAGAAACAGCTGGTGGATTTGAACTGTCAACCTTTTGGTTAGCAGATGAAGCACTTAACCCACTCCACCAATAGTGCTGAGAATAATACATAATTTTTGCTTAGATTACATCCTCATTAAAACAGCAATCTGATACTTGCAGTTGTTTATGGCAAAAATCTTGAAATTTGTATTGATTCTTCCCTTTCTCTCACACTTACATTCAGTCTACCAGGAAATTTTCTCATCTTGGCCTTCAACTACTATATTTCTAGAATCTTGTAACTTCTTAGCACCACTATAGATTCTACTTTGGTCACAAACATCCTCATCTGTCATCTGTTTTACACTAATAACCTACTACCTGTCTCCTTACTTCTATTCCTGCCCTTCCACAGACTAATCTTTACACAGTGGCGTCATCCTTTCATAGTATAAGAAAAATTATTACATACTCTCCTTAAAAGTCTCAAATGCTTCCTAAGTCTCTCTATAAACAGCCTGCACAGCTCCTGCATAATTGGCTTTCTGATGCCCTCATTCCACAGATTCTTCAATTCCGTTTTCTATCATTAGTACTTTGGCAAGAGAGAGTTGTTCCCATTGGTGCTATTTTTGGTCGGCACCGGTTGTTATTTCTCCATTGCCAGCTTCTTTAAGTCTGGGATATATGTGGCAAAAACAAGCCTAGAGAATTCACCATGGTGTCATTTCAAGACTACATCCTACATACTTTGGATGTGTTGTCAGGAGGGATCAGTCCCTGGAAAAGGACATCATGCTTGGTAGAGTGGAGAGTCAGTGAAAAAGAGGAAAACCCTTGATGAGATGGATTGACACAGTGGCCACAACAATGGGTTTAAGCATAAAAATGGTTATGGACATGGCACAAGACCAGGAAGTGTTTCGTTCTGTTGTTCATAGAGTTGTTATGAGTTGGAACAAACTTGACAGCACCTAATAACAACAACAACCATTTTCTCTCTGCTTACTGCACTCCAGCCACATAAATCTCCTTGCGTTTCTTAGAGCATTCTAAGCATTGCTGTAATTCAGAACCATTATACTTGGTGGACTCCACACGAGCATCTCTTTAGTTGGATTTCTGTATGGCTTGTTTTCACTCTAGTTCCTCTTTACCACCTGCCTCCAAATAAGACAGAATTCTCGCATTTGCTTTCCCTTTCTGATTTACTTTTCTCTGTCTTTTTTATGCCATACTGCTTATCCTTACTTGATGTGGCCTATATTGATTCGTTTATTCAAACTAGAAGCTGTGCAAGGGCAGAGAGTTTATTTACTGCTTTATCACTAGAGTCCAGAATGATATTTGGTGTACTGTAGGGTCTCAGTGATAAACATTTATTGAATGTATGAATGAATGGGTTAAAGAATGGAGACTGTGATATGTAAATAGCATATGTGTACTTTTCATTTTAATATCCTAGCCACAGTTCTTACATTGCTTAATTTGATGTTATGAAGTCAAAATATGTATCTTATGCTTTAAGATATAAAATTAAATTCCCTTATAAGGCAGTTAGACTTATGTTCATAATAAATCTTGAAACTGAAGGTTTGTCTCCATCTTGATATGTGATATATTATAGACAGTAATTACAGTATGTACTGTAGACACTATGCTAATGAAGGGAATGGCAAAGGATGCGTGTGGAGTTTAATTGCAAACCACCACTATAGTTGAGTCAAACCTTTATGCATAGAGCCATTCATCATGAGTGACAGCCAAAAGAAGGAGGAGAAACAGCAGATTCTTCCAGGGATCACTTTCCCCCTTACTTGCCCCACTCTGTCATTCAATTTACAGTTCTCTTTGTTGGCTACAATCATTCCCCAAGGATGTATTTATCACCATAGAGGAGAAATAGCAGATTCTTCCAGGGATCACTTTCCTCCTTGCTTGCCCCACCCTGTCATTCAATTTACAGTTCTCTTTGTTGGCTACAATCATTCCCAGAGGACGTATTTATCACCATGGAAAAAATACCCAAATGACATCAGTAGCAGCACTTACAGCTCTGTGCTCTGATCCAATAAATAATGTGTGCTCAGTGTAGAGGAGTGTTGAAACAGCTGTTAAAGTTACTAAGAACCGAGTAGGGTTATCAGCCATAGGGCTTTCCTCAGAGGTGGTTAGATATACAGATTCTCAGGCCTTACCCCAGACCCTCATTTTAACAAGATCTCCAGGTGATCACATGTGCATTAGAGCTTGAGCAGCACTTGCTTATAGAAGATCTGACTAGTTCCCAAAGCCATCAACTCTTTAATACATGATTAACACCATCACATTACAGACAGCATTCAACTAAAGTGAGAAAACAAACCTTTCTACCTTTCATTTAGGGGATGTAATCAGAATAGATGCTGAATGAATATGTTGAATTAACCTATGTGGATACATACTTTCTAAAGCACTTACATGTTAATTTCTTTTCACTCCCTGTAAGATGAATAGCAGTGTTCCTATTTCAGCAGAGTAAAGTGATATTCAGAAAGGTGAACTGACTCCCTGAAATAGACAAGCAAACAAAAACATAACAGAGAGTAACAAATGCTGGCAATGTTGTAGGTAGACAGAGACACTTGCATACATCTGGTAGGAATGTAAAGTGGTGCTACTACTATGAAAATTGTATGGCATTTCCTTAAAAAGCTAAAATTCCACTCCTGGAAATATATTCTAGAGAAATAAGAATAGTCACAGAAATAGACGTATGCATAATGATGTTCAGTGAAGCATTACTCACAATGCCAAAAAGAAAGAAATGACCTAAATGCCCATGAGTGGATTAATGTATAAACAAACTGTGGTGTACACACACAACGAAATATTATACAATACTAAAGAATTATGAGGAGTCTGTCAAATGTCTCACAGCATGTACGAAACCAGAGGCCATTATTCCAAATGAAATAAGTCAATTACAAAAGAATAAATATTGTCCAACATCACTATTATAAAAAGTCAAGACATGGGAAAGCATATAAGAGTAAAAAGCAACAATGGTAAATACTAATGTTTAACCGGATTGTCAAACAATAATGTACAAGCAGACAGAGATAGGTACATAATCTCAACAGAGGTGGGAGGGCATGTAGAACTATACCCACCTACATATATGTATGTGTACTTGTTGCAAATATCCACATGTATTCAACAGTACACACAGGGGACACAGTCACAAAACTTCTCAGTCATAGCCATATACATCCTGAGACTGAGATGCTGGGCTTGAGAGCTAAGGACTATAGTCTCAAAGAATATCTAAGTCAATTGACATATTATAATCCATGTAGACAATGTCGTATATCTTGCCATAGTGAATAGTGACTTGGATCTTCAAAGCTTATGACTGGTCACCTAAGATGTAACAATTGGTCAGTTGGTCTCTTCCCATCCAAAGCAAAGAGGAGTGGGAAACAACAACAACAAAGAATCGAGAAAACTAGTAATACCAAGGACTAATGGACCATGTGAATCATGGCCTCCATTAGCCTAAGACCAGCAGAACTAGACGGTGCCTGGCTACCACTACCAACCGCTCTGACTGAGGTCATAATGGTAGGTTATGAACAGAGTGGGAGGGAAATGTAGAACAAAATTCAAACTCATACATAAGATCAGACTTATTGGTCTACTAGAGACTGGTGGAACCCCTGAAACCATGTTTCTTAAATATCCTTCAAACTTAGAACAAAAATAACTCCCAGAGATCACATTATATCCATATAATAGACAGGACTATAAAATCAGCAATAATAGCAGTAAGTAACATACATCTCAGAGCAGTCACCTGGACAAGACCTAAAGGGCAACATTTGCTAAAAGCGAAGGTCAGAGGATAGTGAGGGCAGGCAAGTTGGGTGAATGGACAAACGGGGAACCTAAAGAGGAAAAGGAAAGACTGCAGACACGTTCGAAGGGTTGCAACCAACGTCATAAAGCAAGCTATGCATGGAATGTCAAGTGGGAAACTGGTTGTCTCTGTAATCTTTCACCTAAACAACAATAAAATGTTTAAAAAATAAAAAGTCAAGAAACGTTTACTCACAGAAAGAAACATCCTTTGGTGATTACCGGGGATGTGAGGGAGACAGAGGGAGTACTGCTAATTAGACAAGGGTTCTAGTGAAGTGAAAGGCAAGGTACAATATAGTGGAAGTTGGCACGTGAGCAAGGTAAAGGAAGACACTCAGAGGTATTCAAGGACAAACCGCAACTATGCAAAAATGACATAACGTGTATAAACTTGCAATAAAAATAACAGCAAACAGTAATTTATGAGTAAATAATAGGCTAACATGTAGGCTAAATAGGCAAGGAAAGTTGTACAGGAGTAGACATATAGATATATAAGTATGGCTGAGGCTATTTCTATATATTCATAAATGCTACTTCTATACATATATATGTGTACAATAGAGTTCACAAGGGCATGGTAATAGAAACTACTTAGACATCAGGACTGAACTACTAGATCTGAAGGCTAAGGACGATGTTCTCAGGGAACATCTGAGTCAACTGGCAAAATACAGAGCATAAAGACAATGTTCTATGTCCTATATACATAACATCCTATCCTGGTGGACAGCATCGCAGGGGATTTATAAGCTTGTAAGCAGTCATCTAAGAAGCAATCATTGAAGCAACTAGAACTAGATGGTGCCTAGCTTCCACTACTAACCTCTCTGAATAGAGCCACAGTAGAAGATCCTGGTTAGAAACAGACTTACTGGTTTGGAAGAGACTGGAGAAGCACTCAGAACTATTGTCCTAAAACAACCTTCTGATTTGAAAGTGAAGACATTCACAGGGCCATCTGTCAGCCAAAGAAGACAGGGTTATAAAATAAACAATAATATCTGTAACGAATGTGCTCCTTAGAACAATCAGCTATACAAGACCAAACAACAACTTTTGCCCCAAAATGAAGATGAGAAAGCAGGGTAGGACAGTGTAACCAAGGAATGGAAATGGAGAACCAGGGAAGAAATGGGGAGAGTGCTCATTCATTGTGGGGATTGTAGTTCATGTCACAGAACAATTAGTATGAGAATCACTGACTAGAAAACTAACTTGCTATATGAACTATCACCTAAAGCACAATGAAGTGTTCAAAAACAAGAAAGAAAGAATCGATTGTGCCAATGTGACACAGCTTGCCAATGGAATAAAAATGGAAAGAACCAATATTAGGACTCTCTAACCCAGCTATAATTACCTTATTGCAAAATTGTGAAGTGTTTCTTTTTTTATTCTTGTTGGTGGTGAAAGATAATCCATAGCCAGTTGAAGCAAATCTTTTATTTTCTCTTTGTGATTGTGTCCCACACTCATTTAATACAGAGGAGCTTAGAACAGAAGTGCAGTTTTTGTTGGTTCTTGAGAAATCATTTACTTGACCTACTCAAGGTCTCTGCCTCTGGTGAATGCCCATCATGAAATCTGGTTAATACTGCAAGAAATAAACTAAGTGAATGTTTGGGATCAGACAAACGAGTACTCAGCAACAGAAAAATCGAGAAAGAGATCCCCAGCTAAATGGTACCAGTCAGCTTTGCCTTTTTCCTTAATTCTGTATTAGTGATCATGCAATGGAGGTTTGGCGGTTCAGTGGTAGAATTTTCATCTTCCATGCCAGAAACCGGGGTTTGATTCCCAGCCATTGTATCTCATCCATCTGTCAGTGGAAGCTTGTGTGTTACCATGACCCTGCACAGGTTTTAATGGAACTTTCAGGCTAAGGTGGACTAGGAAGACAGATCTGTTGATCTACATCTAAAAATCAGCAATAAAAATTCTATGGATCACAGGGGTTCCATCCACAATCCATCATGCAGATGGCACAGGACCGTGCATCATTCTGTTCCATCCGTCATGAGGTCACCATGAGCTGGGAATGATTCAGTGGCGGCTAAGGACAACAATGCTCAGGAATGGTTTTGCCCCTATAAAGAGAAGAAAAAAATAACATACTTTTGGGAGGAGAAATAAACTGTAATGATTTGAGAAGAGTAAGGGAGGTATCCAGTAGTTCTTTTAAAAAATTATAAAAAATATGTAAAACAGTAGAAGATACCTCCCCTTTCAAGAGTTGAGAATGGAAGATTACCTACATGTACACACATAACTCGATCCAGTCACCTACTTAAATGTCTTTCCTTGGATCATTTTAGGAGAGATCCTGTGCACTTTAGCTAGTAGTTTTGCAGAATCTGTGGCAGGCAGAATTGAGTAGATTATTCTTCTGTAAATAAAACTATCAGTTACAATACAGTCTCAGTGGCATCATTCGGGAGTTTCAAGAGATGTGGGCTGTACCAGGTGACAATGTCAGAGAGAGTGACACCAAAATGACTGTCTATAGAAGTTCTGTGCAGTGTTTCAGCAGAATTTTTTTAAATATAAGAACATTCCTGTAGTTAGTTACAACAAAAGTATTTTTTGTAAGCCCAGCTTACATTTATCAATGCCCTATAAAGCTAGAACTCTACGCTAATTTACTTTTTGAACTTTCTAAGGCACTCCAGTTAGAGCTGTGCTTATTACCCAATCATAATGATGTATCAAATCACATGGTTTCATCTGCACACATTAGGAGCACACATTGCTGTTTTTATAGTTGCTCACTTTGTCAAAATCTCTGGTGTTTTGGCTGCAGTACTGTGGTAGCTAGTATTTGTGAGTCTATATCAATAACACTTTTGAGAATGAAGCAGTAATTAAAGAAAAAGAAGGAGTGATATACAAGAATTACAATTCACAAGTAATATTATACAGAAACATTACAAAGGATTCTGTATGGTTAGGGAGGAGGTCCGTGGGAGAGGTGAGACGTTACACCATGAATTACCACACTGGGTGACACCAATCCTATAGAGTACGTTAGAAAAGCTCCAGATCATCACTTAGATCTGCATTTTTAAATTCTTCCTGTTCCCCCCTGTAGACACTTAACTAAAAATTAATGAAAGAGCTGAAGGTGTTAAATGCTTTCTCTCCTCCACAAACCTCACATTAAATGACTACTGAAGGGTAGCTATTGGAGAGTAGACAACATATTAAATAGAACAGATTTATAGAATTTGTTTAAGGGTGAAAAACAGTTCTGTTTGGGAATTTGAATTCCAGTTTGCAAAGAACACAACTTAGTTGGTCCCATGTGCTCCCTTCCAACAGACCAGAGAGTTGTAAGTTACAAAAAACAGAGCACAAGAAAAAATAGATATTCTGTGCATGCATTAGAAGGTCTTAAGGGCCCAAACAATACGAATGATGTCCACACTGGGTACATCATGTGACCTCTCTGCCCACTCTGTAGTCCACTGCCCGTAGTTCATCTGTAATCATTTAAATAGAAATTGGAGCACTATAGGAGGTTTGGAGCTTTTTGCCATTATTTAATATTTGTTTTTATGGCCAGCAACAAGAGGTTTATGGAAACAAGCAATTTTTCTCTTGGGAAATAGATACACTCAAAACCATCAGCCCCAAGCGTATCTAAAACAGGATCTAAATCACATTTATCTGCCACGAGAGAATCTGAAACACAGTGACTATGTCTCCAGAATTAAAAATTAATAGCCGTAAAAAGGACTATAAAAGGGGTGAAAAGGATGTAGGTTTTGTAACAATGCACAGTGAGACCTCTAGGACCTTTTATTTGAGTTTGGAGCTAGAGAGTTACAAAGATAGTCAATTCTGTTTAGTGGTTTTCAAATGAAAATGCCTTTTTTGCTAAAATCAACTTGAACTCTGTTAAGCTTGGTTTTGAAACAACAGTTTTCAGCCTAACTTTCTACTTCAACCGACAATGAAATCTAAGCAAACAGATAATTACAAAATCTATTTTCTAATATTTGAACGCAGTTTTATTGCCATTTTCTTATTCCAATTTTACAGTTATTTGCAAATTCAAAAATTAAATCAAGGAGGGGAGCACAGCTTCAGTCTTAATGGTAATGCAATCCTAATAGGTCAGTGTTTTCTAATTCATTTAATAACATGTTAGCACAAAGTGACTTATTTACTCATTTAGGAGATATATTCACTCTGTTTCATTTTAAAAGAACAAAGACCAGGAATTTTGCTGCTATGTTTGACACAACAATTGATATTTTGTGTTGATCACAGTAAAGTGAAGGATATATGACTGAATAAAATTCCTTATATATCTGCATATGAGAAGGATTAGACTTTATTTATGTCACTCATTTACTAAGAATTTTCACACTTACGGATCTCAGAATGGTGTTTGTTGAACAAATAACCATCTCACATTACCCTCCCAGCCAACTGTGGGTTGAGGGGATTGGTAATAGGACATACAGTATACTAGTCAACCAGGAGGCAGGTGAAGAGCAAGAGGAAAGAGAAGTTACATGCTTGTCAACACCCTAAATTTTAACTGCAGTGCATTTTCTGGCTAGGGGGAAAATCATGAAATGGGGAGATGTAGGAAACAAGCTAGAATCAGCAGGAGGAAGGAAGTAGCCTCTGGTCTGATTTCTTCCAGAGCTGAGTCTATCCGGGCTTTGTCATTTTGCCCTTTTCACTTACAATAAGATGTTGATTTCCTTTAATAAATAAATAGATAAGAAGAAGAAATGAAAGGAGAGGAAAGCTATCATGGTTGAATCCTCCTTGCTCCCTACAGAATTACTATCCATAAAGGACTTTGTAAAAACTATTTTACCAAGGTTATGAGTTCACCAAGTTCAAGAAGACATATTTGAAACCCAATGATGTGGTCTGTCAGCTGTGTATCATTGGGAAAATTACAAAATATCCATGTACCTCAGCTTTTTCACCTTTAAAATGGCAATCATAGGTTGTCATGGAGATTAAACAAGTTAAATCTTAGAAAGGACATATTATAGTGCCTTTCACACAAATAAATGTTACCTATTTTAATAAATCTCCTCTGTTTATTCTTAACTTGGGTAAACTAATCTGTTTCTTAATTAGAAAAGAAATACAGTAAGACAAACAGAAATGCTTTGTTATATTTTATTTTGTAAAGGCAACATTATTTGGAAAAATTTTTTAAAATTTCTCCTAACACTGGCACTATTATTTTCACATATATTCCCTTGTTTTTGTCATATGCATGCATGGTTTTACATAGCTGAAATACCAGAACCACATTGTTGAAATAACAAATCTTACACATATACTCTGCTTTTTCTCACCATTATCCACACATATATGACGTATTTCTGTTAGGAAGCCCTGGCGGCGTAGTGGCTAAATGCTACATCTGTTAACCAAAATGTTGACAGTTCAAACCCACCAGTCGCTCCTTGGATACTCTATGGAGTGGTACTATTGTGTTCTACAGGGCCACTATGAGTCAGAACTGGTTCAATGGCAGTGGGTCACAGGCTTAATAACAGTCTCTTCTAATGGATACATGGAGCCCAGGTGGCACAGTGGTTAAGAGTTCAGTTGCTAACCTGAAGAGATTCAGCAGTTTGAATCCCATGGCTGCTCCAAGGAAATCCTGAGTTCTACTACATCCTATAGGGTTACTATAAGTTGAAATCAACTTTAGAGCAATGGCTTTATTTTTTTTAATGGATACATAATATTTTATTCTTTTTACTTTTATACATAATGTTGTAATAAATAGCTTTTGCTTTGTTGAAATATGTTTGTAGTTCACCCTCTTAGAATGAAATAACATCAAATAAATAGTAATGATAATAACTGTCATAGCCATCTAGTGCTGCTCTAACAGAAATATCACATGTGGATGGCTTTAACAAACAGAAATTTATTGTCTCACAGTCTAGTACACTGCAAGTCCAAACCTAGGGTGTCAGCTTCAGGGAAGGCTTTCTCTCTCTGTTGACTCTTAAGAACCGTCCTTGCCAATCTCCTCCTGGACAAGAAGTTTGTCAGACACAGGGACCATGGATCCAAAGTACATGCTCTGTTCCTGGTGTTTCATCCTTCTGGATGAGCTTCCCAACTCTCCACTTGCTTCCCTTTTCTCTTATCTCTTGTAAGATAAAAGGTGGTGCAGGCCACACCCCAGGGAAACTACCTTTATATTGGATCAGGGATGCTTTAGTAAGGGTGGTACAGTCCCACCTTAATCCTTTTTAACATAGGGTCACAATCATATAATGAAAGATAACACATAGTACTGGAAATCCCAGCTCACCCAAATTGATATACACAGTTTTGGGGGAACGTAATTCAATCCACGACAATAATTTATTGCTGTATTTTTTCCCTGATTTCTGCTCAGAGATTATCATTTTACCTCCGTTGTCCCTCAACCCACTGCACTCAGGGTCAGAGAATTTTCATGGTCTAATTTCTAAGAGTGTGTCTAAAGGACTGGGTAGTGTTCAGGGTTGGGGACAACAGCAGGGGCATGCTAATAAACTGGCTATCCCCCCTAAACAGGCCCTGACTTGTGGCATTTGTTGATTTCTACAGTCTAAGTCCTCCCACCAGAGCTGATTTCAAGCTTTCCACAGTGTTCATTTTACCTAGATCTGCAATCAACACCGGTGGAAGCAGCAGTCAAGAAATCACATGATGCTTTGCGTTGGGCAAATCTGCCACAAAAAGACACTTTGAGAGTGTTAAAAAGCAAAGAGATCACTTTAAGGACCAGGGCACACCTGACTTAAGACATGGTGTTTTCAGTCACGTCATATATGTACAGAAGCTGAGCAATGCAAGAGGAAGAACAAAGAAGAACTGATGACTTCAACTTAGAGTGTTGGCAAAGAATAATGAATGTGCCATGGACTGCCAAAAGAACAAACTAATGTGTCTTGAGAGAAGTTCGGCCATAATGCTCCTTAGAAGCTAAGATGCTGAAACTTCATCTCATGTACTTTGGACATGTTATTGGGAGGAGTCAGTCCCTGGAGAAAGGTATCATGCTTGGTAAAGTGAAAGTCAGTAAAAAAGAGGAAGACCATCAATGAGATGGATTGGTACAGTAGCTGCAACAATGGACTCATGCTTAACAGCAGTTATGAGGGTGACACAGGACCAAACAGTGTTATGTTCTGTTGTACACAGGGTCTCGATGAGTCAGAACATATTCAATAGTACCTAATAACAATGACATTGTTAACAATCAACTTGTAAAGTTCTTGAAAACACAGCTGGCTCTTGATGCTGGTATCATCTGACTCCAGCATGCCAAAGGAAATGGTGTTTCAGCTTTTGGGGATGTCATACCACAAAAATATTCAGTGGGCTGTTATCCAAAGGACAACACAAAATTAGTTCTGTTACTTGTACCTTTGCTGCTCAAAGTGTCCCCCATTACCAAGGAGCCAGTTAGAAATACAGATTCCCAGGCCCTACTCCAGATCTATTGAAGCAGAATCTGCATTTTTATAAGATGCTCAGATTATTTCCATCCATATTAAAGTGTAAGAAGCACTGCTCTAGCTAGAACAGCGGTATTTCACCTCCACCACAAAGGACTCAGCACTTTAGAGGGCTTATCCCTCCAGGGATATGCAATCATTTTAACCATCTGGCTTGGCTAACCAGCCAACCAACCAGTTGCCTTTCTGTCAATTAGGACTCATGGCAGGCATCCTCATGTGTGTAAGAGTAGAACTGCCCTACATAGAGTTTTCAATGGCTGATTTTTTTGGAAGTAGATTGCCAAGTCTTTCTTCATAGACACGTCTAGTCTAGAACTTCCTACCTTTTGGTTAGAAGTCAAAAATGTTCATTTTTTGCACCACCTATTAGTCCATCCTAAACCTTTAAAAACCCACTGCCATCAGGTTCATTCCATTTCAAAGCAACACTATAGGACAGAGTAGTACTGCCCCAGAGTAGTACTGCTCCTAAGGCTTTAAATCTTTACAGAAGCAGACTGCCATATCTTTCTCCTGTGGAGCAGCTGGTGGGTTTGAACTGCTGACCTTTTGCTTAGCAGCTGAGTCTTTAACCACTGTACCACTAGGGCTCCAGTAGTCTATAGTTAACCCATTGCCTTGGAGTCAATTTTGACTCATGGTGACTGGATAGAACAGAGTAGAACTGCCTCACAGTGTTTCCAAGGAGGGTGGTGGATTAAAAATGCTGATGTTTTGGTTAGCAGCCATGGTCTTAACCACTGCATCACCAGAGCTCCCTAGTTAATAAGAAATAAAGATAAGGACTTGCTGTTGATGCTTATTATTACAACAGATTTGATAACATACACAGGATTTTTCACTAGGATGCAGTAACAAACAAACACAAATCTGTTGTGATCCAGCCAATTCTGACTCACAATGACCCTATAGGACAGAACAGAGTTGTCCCACATGGTTTCCAAAGAGTGCTTGATGGATTCCAACTGCCACCCTTTTGGTAAGCAGCCTTATCACTCAACGACTGCAACACCGGGGTGCAGTATCAGGAAACATAAATCTGGAGCCCGGTTTAGTAGGGTGGAAACCCTGGTGGCAGTAGTGGTTAACAACTACAGCGGCTATTCCAAAGGTAGGTATTTGAAAACTCTATGGGGCTCCTTGGAAACTCCACGAGGCAGTCCTACTGTGTCCTGTGAGGTCACTGTGAGTAGGATTTTTTTTCTTATGTGGTGGGATGGCCTCAGAGATGAGAAGCCTCCTTATATTACCAACAGCTTCTTCTAGAACTTTACTGAGTAGGAACCATTTAAGACTGCTGCCTTGTCCTTCCTTACAGTGACTTCAGCTTTAAAAGTAGCAGTGTTAAGGTAAGATCCCACTGTGTTCTACATGCCAGCACAAATCTCTTCCTTGGACAACAGGCCGCTGTATTAACAGTTTGGCTCTATAAGGCAGTAATTCAGCTTGGAGTGGTTTGTTCGTAGCTAGTTAGCTAAGGGTGTTTGAGTCCAATTGTACACATGTAAACATAGTCGCCATCAAACATTTCCTCTAGGCTTGCTGTGCAGATGACACTACCCTGTGTGGGAGACAAATGATGAATGTGTTTGAGGGAGAACTCTTAGAATTTCCATGTCACCAAGTTTTTTCTTAGCTTCACAAACATGTTTTTGTTGTTGCTGCTGTTGTGTGTTCTTCAGAAATTAAATCTCCTTTTTACAAAAATTGGTAACGCTGGTGGAGAAGTAGCTAAGTGCTACAAAAACCAAACCCAATGTTCTCGAGTCGATTTCAACTCATACTGACTCTGTAATTGAAAGGTTAGCAGTTTGAATACGTGAAGTGTGCCTTGGAAACACTATGGAGAGGGTTCTACTTTATCCTAAAACATCACTATCAGTCAGAATCGACTTGACAGTGGTGGGTTTTTTGGTTTTACAAAAATTGTGGTAAACATACAGGTAACAAAACATTTGCTATTTCAACAGTCTTCACATGTACACGTTAGTGAGATTAGTTATGCTTATCAAGTTATTCAGCCATCACCCTTATCTGCTGCCAAATCAAATCCACTTTACAGTCACCTCTGTATCTGAAATCAGCACACCATGTTGGAGGCCCAAGTTTTCCCAGAGAATTTGCTGTTTTCACAGCGCAAAGGAGCCCCAGACGCCTGACTGCTTTGTAAAGAGCAACTCCCCAAGATCACTTAGCATTTAGCACATGTAGCTTACCTGATTAGTTGCTATTAAAGCTAATGTAGGACAAATACTCATCCTGTGAGGAGAGTGCCTGGAACTTTAATAACGCCGGAGGGAATATGTATGACCTCACACCTCCAACCCAGACACTGTTTAACCATACCCCACAACTTGTGAATTTCAATTATTTGTTCAGAGGGGCCATTCATAATTGCCTCGTGTAAGCCTGCCTTTAGGATGCAAAGCAGAAGACAATGAAAATGCTACTGAGGCGAATTAAGGCCACAGCACTTAAACATATAAATTAACTAGGCCTCTTTTCACAGTTCCCCCTTTCTATTCTGAGAGGTTTCAGTCTGGTGACATCAAAGACAGGATTATGGGAGAAGATAAAAACTTGATCTAATGTCTATGTTTGAAGTCATGAAAGTCCTCCTCTCTCTGTGGCAAAATAACCCTCTTCATAACACACACACAAAAACCAGGGGCCAGGTGCAAAAGGGGTTGGGGGCGGGGTGTGGATGGGGGAGGGCTTCAAGGAAGGCACGGGTTTCCTGAGGTTGAAGGAATAACGGGGTGTTAAAGCTCCGCATTGCCAAATGTGCTAATAGATTGTTTGTAGGCTTGAGCTGGCTTTGTCCTGCAAATTAATATGTTAAGTCTTTCTTTTGAGCCAGTATGATGTTGGGATGGTTCTTTAATGAGATTTTAAGTAGGTTTCGTTTACTATCAGCAAAGACAAGAAAAGATTTTTTTTAACATAAATGAAAATGATATCTAACTTCAACACCATTAACAAATATTTCTTTTAGATGCTAACTGTCATTCCAATTACTTGCCTCACAACAAATTGTGATACTAGTGTTCCCTCTACCCCAGTGGAATATAAAACATACGCATTCACTTTAAAGTGATAGGCTTAAAATTTTGTTCAACAGGATCTCTGGGGATCTAAAGTTTGCAGGAAGAAAGTATACTCTATTTGGAAAGCATTGTCTTTGGAATTCAGAGAAATAGTTGGAGGTGAATACAAACCTTGGCAGCTACGCTGCCTCCTTTTACTGCTGGGAAGATTCCTTTTCAAAACTCAAAGTTACAAGCCTATGACTTTTAAAGTCTTTAGTTCTTTAAGCACTAAATCAGCATTCAAGAGTCTGGTTAATCTCCCAAGAGCAGAAATGAAGTGCTGTGGCCTAGTTTATAACACAGACTGACTGTTAGAAAACTCTAACACCAAACCTAGTAAGCATGGGGTGTAAATACAGCCTTCAGACAAAACTGGTGTGTTGGAGCTCTGCCTTCTTTTCTCTTTTTCTCTCATTTTGGGGGCTTAAAGTGAAAAAATAGAATATAATCTTTTATTGAGGTTACAGGAGAGCAGATATTATAATTTTTGACAAACGTAGTTGTTAAGATTCAACAGCCATGAAAAGTTCCTGTCTGTATCGTCAGCCTTTTTCATTGAGGGTCTTGTTGAGTATTACAGCTCTCTGCATAAAGTGATTAGAAACCCCGGAGACATAATGATTAAGTGCTACAACTGCTTAACAAAAAGTTTGCAGTTCAGGTCTGCTGGGTGCTCCTTGGAAACTCCATGGGGCAGTTCTACGTTGTGCTATACAGGTGCTATGAGTTGGAATCGACTCATGACAGTGGATTTGGTTTTTGATTTATATACTGTGATTAGCACACCTCCATAGGGACAAGGCACAGCAGATGCATAGCAGCCTAATCACACTGAGCCATAGATTCCATTCTGAACAATAGCTCTGCGAAATGACTCTTAAAAAAACAAACAAACAAACAAAAAAACACTGCTATTAAGTCATTCAGACTGATACCAACCCTATAGCACAGAGTAGAATGCTCCATCGAGTTTCCAAGGAGTGCCTGGTGGATTTGAACCGCCAACCTTTTGGTTAGCAGCTGTAGCACTTAGCCACTCTGCCATCAGGGTTTCCAAGGGAGCTCCTAGGTGGTAGAAAAGTTTAGCATGCTGGCTGTTAACCCAAAGGTTGGAGAGTCCAGTCTAGCCAGAGGCACCTTGGAAGAACGACTGGCACTCTACTTCCAAAAAATCATCCATTGGAAGCCCTGTGGAGAACAATTCCACTCTGACACACATGAAGTCACCATGAGTTTCAGCCAGATCTACAACAACTGGTTTAGCTGTGGAAGAATTTCTTGAATCTCCTTGCCTTTCTCTCAGTTTAACAGAAAAATTCAATCTAACTTACACTGCTGGTGGATCTTTACTATATCACAGTTGGAATCCTTAAATGAATCTCACGATTTTCTAGATAACTTGAGCTTGAAGAAGTTAATCTAAGGAGTCCGGTGTCTTAGATGTCTGAGTACCCTTCATCTCTTAAACCAGCCAGTTTTACCTCTTTACACAGTACTCAATTTTACCTTCATATATTTACCTTAAGGGCTAATTTGGTTAAATGTAGTAAAGGTCAATTATTTATGTATTTATTCTGGTGAGGAAAATGTGTCCTCTTTCCGGATTCCCCTTTCAAAGACTTTTAAGAAAGGGAGCACATCCAAAATTGGAAGACTGATAATAAGTTTGGTTTTGGTTTGTGAGCAATTTATACCCTGAAAACCCAGCGTTTGTAACTTATTTGTACCAGTCTTCCAATTTTGGATGTGGTCACTTTCTTAATGAGGCTCTGGAGGTCTGTCTGATGGGTGATTTCCAGAACACCCAAGAAAGGGGCAACCTGAATGGGCCAGGAGGCTTTTGAAGATCCTTGTAGCACAGTAGCTCTGGCTGGTGCTCCCATATTTTTAAAGTGGTGAGTCAGGGGAGAAAGGTGTCTTGAAACATTCTTCAATCAACACAAACACAAAAACGAAAACAGACCCAGTACCATGGACTCAATTTTGACTCATTGTGACCCTATGCAACAGAATAATAGTACCCCATAGGGTTTCTAAGGTTGTAAATCTATATGGAAACAGATTATTAAATTTACATCTTTCTCCCATGGAGCAACTGCTGAGTTCAAAGCACAGACCTTTTGGTCAGCAGCCAAGTGCCTTAACCATTTTACTACCAGGGCTCCAGTTTCAATTCGTGCAGTTCTTGGAAATTCTACAGCCTTAGAGAAAGTGACTGATTGTTTAACACGTTCTCCATACTCTAGATTGTTGTTAAACAGCTTTCCAAACTGCATTCTCATTGTTCCCAGGTTATCATCCATTCCAAAGCCTAAAAACCACTTTAAGCATACTCCATTTGAAACCTCAGAGGAAGGAATAGCATTAGTAGTCAAATCAAATAGAACTAGAGAAATAGCAGCCACCTTTAATAAGGGTGAAAACCTTCATTGTACAGTGATTAAAAGCTATGACTGCTAAAGAAAAGTTCAGCAGTTCAAATTTGCCAGATGCTCCTTGGAAACTCTATAGGGCAGTAATATTCTGTCCTATAAGGTCTCTAGGAGTTGAAATCAACTTGATGGCAGTGTTTTGTTTTTTTAAAAAAATTTTTTAATAAGGTCAGCAGTTCAAATCTACTACTTACAGTTGCTGTAAGATGGACTTGACAGCAGTGGGCTTTTTTTTTTTTTTCTTCACGCTAGTTCCAACTCTGTTGATTCTGTTTATGCTTTCTGCCTTTTGATCCACAATTATCAAGTAAAGGATGTTGAAATTCTCAACTCTAATTGTGAATTCGGCTATGTGTCCTTCCAGTTCTCCATTTTCTCCTTCTGTGTTTTGAAGTTTTCCACATTAGTGTTGAACACATAACCATTTATTATTTTATTAGGATTATATTGGAAATGGTTTTCAGAAGATATCAAAAGCAGAAACAGAAAACAAAGATACAGACCTTGACAAAGAGATTATTAGAGTAGGATCATACGGAAGCTAACGATATTTGTTACTGAAATTGAAGACTGAGTAGTGTGGAGTGTGTGTGTTTGTGAGTGTTTGTGTGGTTGCACTAATGAGTCCTCTTAATTTTGGTAACAGTTAAAAAAAAGTTATTGAAGATTCTCCTAAAAACGTTTGTATGACTTACACTATTTCCATCAAAAAAAGGAGATATCTTTTGTAAAAGACTTAAACATATGAAACTATAAATTCCACTTACTTTATAACAAGCTACTCCTTTCTGAAATAGGGAGAAAAGAGAGAAGAAATCCTAGTGCGCTGTAAATATTTGCAATATTGGATAGATTTGTTGACCCACTGTCTAATAATAGGAGGACATAACAAGAAAGGGAAGAAGCTATGAGCATGGTCCTTGGAACATCCTACAGGACAAATGAAGTCAACTTATCCTATAAAATGTATATAGTTGTTTTTATAACATACAGCCTCAGATGAAATGTTACCACTACTGTGGGTATAGTGGTCTCTGAGTTAGATTATATACAGTAAGACACCTTATTTTTCCTTTATATAAAAGAAAAGAACCAGTTGAGTTATAATCATTAAAGATAACATCCAGTACTAAAAATCACTGCTGTTGAGTCAGGTAAGTAGCATAGTTTATAAACAATATTATAAGCTGAGCTTATTTAGAACCCCTTGAGTGAGAAGTTTCTGAGAAATCCTTTTTTGAGTGTTTCTGAAGGTCAGAAATAAAAAACCAAAAAAGAAAATTTATTTTAATAGTTACATGGTTTGAAACAGTTTTTAAAAACAACTATTATGACCACTATAAATATCAGCTTAGGGTAGTGGCTACAGAATCATAGATAAGTGTATGATAAAGGTGACGTCTCAAGTCACTGAGAAAAAGACAGACTTTTTAATAAATAGAATTAGTACAATTGGATAGCCATTACTAAAAAGGCAAAATTAGATTTATACCTCATATTGCACCCCAGGATAAATTCTATTTAGATCAGAGAAGTGAATGTAAAAAATGAAACATGTAAGTACTAGAAGAATGGAAGGATAAGTTCCTTCATAATCTGAAAGAAGGCAAAACTTTTCTAAGACTTAAAAGGAAAAGTCTGATCAATTTCACTGTATGCACACAGACACAGACACAGACGCACACACAGACAGGCACACACCTTTGCATGGCAACCTCTTATACTCTCCCCAAGAAACCAAACCTGTTGCCGTCTAGTTGATTCTGACTCAAAGCAACCCTAGAGGGCAGATTAGAACTGTCCCACAAAGATTTCAAAAAGCAGCTGATGGATTTGAACTAGAGACCTTTTTGGTTAGTGGCCCATCTCTTAACCACTACACCACACCGACTGCATCTGTGTCCGTAATAAAGTACCACAAAGTGAGTGGTTTACTATAACAAAAAGTTATTTTCTCATAGTTCCCGAGACTAGAGTCCAGGGTGATAGCTGAGCCATGCTCTCTACAGAGGCTCTAGGAAAAGGTTCTTTCCTGCTTCTCCCAGCTTCTGATTCCCCTTGGAGCTGCTTGGCTAATAGAACCATAAGTGGGATATCTACCTCGTTCTTCACCTGGCATTCTCCCTTCTCATCTGTCTCCATGTTTTTTTTCCTCCTCCTTTTACAAGGGTGCCAGTCATGCTGGATTAACGACAAAGCTGCTTCAATGTAAACTCATGTTGACTAATTGTATCTGCAATGATCTTTCATAAATAAGATTATATTCATGTGCACTGCACTGAGAGTTAGGACTTACATGTATCATTCTGGGGAACACAGTTTAAACCATGACAAACACATAGCCAAAATCAGAAGACAAACTCCAGTGTGGGAGAACATATTCGTATTTCATATAGCAGAAAAAGGGCTAATCTCTTTGGTATGTAAAGAGATATTAGAAAAGAAGAAAAAGACCCCCCAAAATAAAAACTGAAATTGGCAAAAGTTAGGGGAGAAGAAAAAATGAAAAGTTTCTTAAACATAAAATGCTCATCTTTCTTATAGTAAGAAAAAATATAAACAACTACATTGAAATACTGTTTTTTCCTTATCAGACTGGACAACACACTGAATTGGAGGCAAAGCTCTAAGGAAACAGCACTCTCACAGCTAGCTAATGGAAGTATAAATGGGAATCGACAATATCTAACACAAGTCACCCATGGTGAAGAGGTTTCAGCTTACCTTTCAGACTAAAACAGACTAGGAAGAAGAGCCCAACAGTCTTCTTCTGAAAAGAATTAGTCAGTGAAAACCTGATGAATAGCAGCAGAACACCGTCAGATATAGTGCCAGGAAATGAGCCCTCAAGTTGGAAGTCACTCAAAAGATAACTAGAGAAGAACTGACTCCTCAAAGTAGAATCAACCTTAATAATGTGAATGGAGTCAACCTTTTGGGACCTTCATTTGCTGACGTGACATGAGTCAATGAGAAGAAACAACTGCAAACGTCCATTACTAACTGGACCATGGAGTGTGCAAAGTATGAGTCTAGGAAAACTGGAAATCATCAAAAATGAAACGGAACACATCAATATCCTAAGCATTAGTGAGCTGAAATGGACCAGTAATAGCCATTTTGAATCAGATAATCATATAGTCTACTATGCTGGGATTGAAAACTTGAAGAAGAATGGAGTTGCGTTTATGATAAAAAAGAACATTTCAAGATCTGTCCTGAAGCACAATGCTGTCAGTGATAGGATAATATCCATATGCCTACAAGGAATGCCAGTTAATACAACTGTTATTCAAATTTATGCACCAACTACTAAGGCCAAAGGTGAGGAAACTGAAGATTTTTACCAGCCTCTGCAATCTGAAATTGATCAAAAATGCAATCGAGATGCACTGATAATTACTGGTGAGTGGAATGCAAAGTTGGAAACAAAGAAGGATCATAGCTAAAAAAATTCATCTCAGATGATAGAAGTGATGCCGAAGATCAAATGATAAAGAGTTTTGCAAAACCAATGACTTCTTCGTGGCAAACACCTTTCTCACTGACACAAACAGTGACTATACACATGGACTTCACAAGATGGAATACACAGGAACCACACTGACTACATTTGTGGAAAAAGATGATGGAAAAGCTCAACATCAGCAGTCAGAACAAGACCAGGAGTTGGCTACGGCACAAACTATCAACTGTTCATTTGCAAGTTCAAATGAAAATTGAAGAAAATTAGAATAAGTCCATGAGAGCCAAAGTATGACTGAGTATGTACCACCTGAGTTTAGAGACCATCTCAAGAACAAATTTGATGTGTTGAACACTAATGATTGAAGTCCTGACAAACTATGGAATGACATCAAAAACATCATCTGTGAAGAAAGCAACATGTCATTAAAAAGACAGGATGGAAAGAAAAGACAAAACTGGATGCCAGAAGAGGTTCTGCTCTGCAACTTGCTCTTGAACACTGAGCAGCTAAGGCAAAAAGAAGGAATGAAGTAGGACTGAACAGACTTCAAAGGGCAGCTTGGGAAGACAAAAAATGTTATAATGACATGTGTGAAGAGCTAGAAATAGAGAAACAAAAGAGAAGGACACATTATGAATTTCTCAAGCTGAAAGAATTGACGAAAAAATTCAAGCCTCAAGTTGCAATAGTGAAGAATTCTACAGGGAAAATATGTATATTTTTTATGTCTAACTCTCTTTCTTTGTTAATTATGATTGAGGGAAAGTATACAATCCCATATAAATTTGCATACCCGCCAATGAATGGCACCTACTGCTCTCCCTGCCTGGTGACAGCACACTCCTCCTCTCCGTTCTGCACATGTCATGTCCTTCTAATAATCTCCTATCCCCTCCTTTTCACCCTCTGCATCCAGTAGGAGGTTGGCTGGATGATATCCTACAGATGCATTGAACCGTGAAGTCTACACATGATATCGTTGTTCCGTGTCAACAAGTCCAATCCATTTCTCTCCGAGAAGTTGACCTCCATTATGATTTATGCATAGGGCAAAATCAAGGCCAGGGGCCATGCTCCCAGGGGAACCACGAGGCCCCTGGACCATCAATTGTGGTCTTTTAGTGGTGATCTCAGGGTGCACTCCCTTTTGTTCTCGTGTTGCCAGTGAGACTCAACTTTGTGAGCCCCATCACGGCTATCACTGGTGGTGGCCGGGCACCATCCGGTTCTTCTGGTCACATGTTGATGTAATCACCTGCTCATGTGGGGTGCTCTGTCTTCTAGGTTCTCTTTGCTTCATGTCACTTTAGTCCTTGGAAATCATCCGTTCCTGCTGAGTTGGGACCATTTGGTGTACCTCAGATGGCAGCTTGGCGACTTTTAAGACTCCAGATGCCACTCACAAATTAGGGGTGTAGAAGACTTCTCTTAGCAAAATGCTAGTTATGCCAGTTGACTTTGATGTTCCCTGAAAGCATGATCCCCAGACCCCCACCCCAGCTAGTCTGTCTTTACAATGTTGGCTTAAGATGGGAGGAGTAATCATGTTATATTGTAGTCCAGTTAAAATTTATTTTCTTTCTAATGTGTGCTGTCACAGACTTCACCCAACTAACTTTATATCAACTATCTAATCAATGCCCCACCTCTCCCTCTCTCCCTCCCCACCGTTGCAGTCATCAGAGTCTTTTCTTCTATACGTGAGTCTGTTTCTAAGTTCTTACAGTAGGGACCTCATACAATATTTGTCTTTTGCTGCTGACTACTTTCACTTAACACAATGTCCTACAATGGAAACCAGGTTATGAGATGCTTTCTAAAATCATCATTATTCTTCATCATTGCATAGTGTTCCATTGAGTATATATACCATGGTTTACCTATCCATTCCTCTGTTGTTTGGCATCTAGGTTTATTCTGTCTTTTTGCTATTGTGGACTGTGCTGCAATAAACATTCTTGTGCATGTATCAATTGGTGTGAATGACCTTGATTCTGTAGGGTATATTCCAAGCAGTGGAATTACTGGGTCAAATGGTGTATCTATGTCCAGCTTTTTAAGAAAGCACCAGATTGCTTTCCAAAGAGGTTGCACGATTTTGCAATCCCACCAACAGTGTAGGAGTGTTTCAGTTTCTCCACAGCCTCTCCAGCATTTCTTGTTTTTGTATTTTTGGATCATAGCAAACCTTGTTGGGGTGAGATGGTATCTCATTGCAGTTTTTTTTTTTTGTTACCTTTTTTATTTTATTTTTTTTAATTTTTTTATTTAATATGATTCAGCGAAAATGTACATTCCTGTATAAATTTACATGCCCACCTATATGCAGCTTCCACTGCTCTCCATGTCTGGTGACAGCACACTATTCCTCTCTGCTTCATACATGCCTTATCATCCCAACAGTCTCCTTTCCCCTCCTTTCCACCCACTCTCCTTCCTCCAGCCAGAGGTCAGCGGGATGATATCCTATATAGATGTATAGAACCATAAAGTGCATCCAATACACGGTCACTCTGCATCACCAAGTCCAATCTATTTGTGTCCAAAGAGTGGACCTTCATTTTGATTTATGGGCAAGGGCAGCATCAGGGCCAGCAGCCGTGCTCCCAGGGGAACCCCGAAATGGCTGGACCATCAGTTGAGGTCTTTTAGTGGAGATCTCAGGATGCACCCCTTTTTATTCTTGTGTTGTCAGTGAGACTCAACTTTGTGAGTTCCACTGTGGCTATCACTGGTGGTGGCTGGGCACCATTTGGTTCTTCTGGTCCCAAGTCGATGTAGGCACCCACTCATGTGGGTCTCTCTATCTTCTGGGTTGTCTTTACCGCATGCCATTTTGGTCCTCGGTGAGCATCCGTTCCTGCTGAGTTGGGACCATTTTCTGTGCCCTCAGATGGCAGCTTGGTAGCTTTTAAGACCCCAGATGCCACTCACCAATGTGGGGTGCAGAGAGCCCTCTTAGCAAAATGCTAGTTGTGCCAACTAGCCTCAATTTTGCTTAACAGCATGGTCCCCTACCCCCTGTCCCAGCTACTCTATCCTTGCAATATTGGGTTAAGATGGAAGGAGTACTCAAGTTATGCTGAAGTCCACTTAATGTTGTTCTTGTTTCTAATGTGTGCTATCACTGATTTCACCCAACCAGAAATCATTGTAGTTTTGATTTGAATTTCTTTAATAGCTAATGATCATGAACATATCCGCTTGTGTTTTTTGGCTACCTGGATCTCCTCTCTAGAAAAGTGCCTGCCCATCTCCTTTGCCCATTGCTTAATTGGATTATTTAGCTTTTTCTTATTAATACTTTACAGTACCTTATAGATTACGGAGATCAGATGTTGGTCTGACATACAGTTGCCAAATATTTTTTCCCATTCTGTAGGTGGTCTTTTATTTTTTTGATAAGGTCTTTGGATGAGCAGAAGTGTTTGGTTCTTAGTATTTCACATTTATCTATTTTCTCTTCTGTTGATTGTCAGATTTTGAAGTCTATCTGCATTCTGTATTAAAACTTCCAATGTTGATCCTACTTTTTCTTGGACGAGCTTTATCATTTTAGGTTTGATATTTAGGTCTTTTATCCAGCTTGAGTTGGTTTTTGTATAAGGTGTAAGATATGGATCTTGTTTCAGTTTATTGCAGATGGGTATCCAGTTTTGCTAGCACCATTTGTTGAAGAGATTATTTTTATCCTAGTTTAAAGTTGAATATCAACTGTTTGTAGGAAGATGCTGTCATCTCTAGGGTCTGAATTCTGTTCCATTGCTCTGTCTGTCTCTTTTTGTACCAGCACCAGGCTGTTTTGACAACTGTGGCAGCATAATAGATTCTAAAGTTGGGTAGTGAAACGCCTCCCAGTGTGTTCTTCTTCTTCAGTAGTGCTTTGCTTATCTGAGGCTTCTTCTCTTTCCAAACAAAGTCGGCAATTTGTTTTTCCATTTCATTAAAAAATGTCACTGGAATTTGTATTGGGATTGCATTATGTAAGTAAATTGCTTTGGATAAAATAGACATTTTCACAATGCTAAGTCTTCCTATCCATGAGCAGGGTAGGTTTCTCCATTTATGTAAGTCTCTCATAGTTTCTTGTAGTAAGGGCTTGTAGTTCTCTTTGTAAAGGTTGCCCCCACCCGCGGGGCGAATCAACGGAGGAACGAGGGGGAGCCTGTGAAAATGAAGGTGGGGCAAGAAAGACGCAAAGAAATGAAGGCAAGACAAAATTCTGATCAAGCCTCAAGGTTTTATTGTTACCTTGCGGTATATATAGCAGCAGGAATGGAGGGAGGGATCAAGTGACGTAGGGATCGGGTGACATTTGGAATGAGGTAGTTGTCGGCTGGAGATTGGGTGTACAAAAGACTAAGGCAGTGACATCAGGCAGGAAGTTTTCGCGCGCGCGGGCCTTTTGAATTTCGCGGGCGCGGGCTTTTTCAAACTTGGCGCGCGCGGGCTTTTTCAAACTTGGCGCGCGTGGGCTTTTTCAACCCTTCAAGCTTCCTGTATGTTGGGGCCTGGGGGCTTACCCATGGCTCCGGACAAAAAGTCTGTTATTTCTCTGGTTAGATTTATTCCTAGGTATTTTATCTTCTTGGGGGTTGTAGTAAATGGTATTGATTTGGTGATTTCTTCCTTAATGATCTCCTTGTTGGTACAAAGGAGTCCTGCTGATTCACTTATGATTTTTTGTTTCCTGACACTTCACTGAACTCTAGTATCAATTTGAGTAGCTTACTTACGGATTCTTTAGGATTTTCTGCATATACAATCATATCATCTGCAAATAGGGAAATTTTTATTTCCTCTTTGCTGATGCAGATGCCCTTTATTTCTTAGTCTTGTCTAATTGCTCTGGCTAGAACTTCTTGTACAATGTTCAATGGGAAAGGTAAGAGTAGGCATCTGTGTCTAGTTCCCATTCTCAAGAAGAATTGTTTCAGCCTCTCTCCATTCAGGGTGATGTAGGCAGTTAGCTTTGTAGAAATGGCCCTTATTGTATTGAGGAATTTGCCATCTATTCCTATTTTGCTGAGAGTTTTTAGCATGGATGGATGTTGGGCTTTATCAAATGCCTTGTCTGCATCAATAGACAAAATCAAGTGATCCTTGTCTTCTGTGTTATTTATGAGGTTGATCACATTAACTATTTTTCTGATGTTGAACCAGCCTTGCATTCCTGGTATGAATTTGTATATGTATGTATGTATATACAGATATAGACATAGATATATATAGATACACACATGTATGTCAATGAAGTCTAGTTGGTTAATTACGGCAATAAGATTTTCTGTGTCTTTATTGGTCTTTTTTCTAGATGATCTGTCCAACGTTGAGAGTGGACTGTTACAGGAATTTAGAAGACTTTTGCATCCAGATTCATGAGTCATATTGGTCTCTTTTTTTTTTTTTTTTTCCTTTTTTCATTAGGTTTTTCCCTGGGTTTGGTATCAGGATTATGCTGGCTTCATAGAATGAATTTGGGAGTATTCCATCCCTTTATACGCTGTGAAATAGTCTCAGTAGTACTGGAGATAGCTAGCCAGCCAAGTGCCATAGAGCCTGATCCGACTCATGGCGACCCTAGAGGCCAGAGTAGAACCACCCTCTAGAGTATTCAAGGAGCACCTGGTGATAAGTCTTCTCTAAAAGGTTGGTAGAATTCTGTGGTGAAGCCATTTGGGCCGGGGCTCTTTTTGGTTAGTAGTTTTTTGATGACTTTTTCAATCTCTTCCTTTGTGATAGGTTTATTAAGTTGTTTTGCTTCACCTAGTGATAATTTTGGTAGGTGATATGCGTCAAGGAATTTGTCCATTTCCTCTAGGTTTTTTAAGTTTGTTAGAGTACAGACTTTCATAGTATTCAGTTACGATATTTTTCATTTGTGATGGATCTGTTGTGACAACTCCACTCTCATTTCTTATTTGGATTATTTGTTTCCTTTCCTGTTTTTCTTCAGTAAGTTTAGCCAATAGTTTGTCAATTTTGTTGATCTTTTCAAAAAACCAGCTTTTGGTCTTTTGCATTTTTTCAATTGTTCTATTCTCTAATTCATTTACCTCTGCTCTAATTTTTATGATCTGTTTTCTTCAGGTACCTGAGTGGTTCCACTGTTGCTCTCTTTCTACTTGTTCAAGGTGTGGGGTTAGATCTTTGGCTTGGGATAAACTGACCTCTGAGTACTGTTTTGTCTGTATCCCATGGGTTCTGTGAAGAAGTGTTTTCTTTCTTGTTGGAATCCATAAATTCTTTATTTCACCCTTGATTTCTTCTATTTAATACATGGCTTTTGGAGCAACATGTTTTCAATGGCCATGTGTTCAACTTTCTATCTGTGTTTTCTCTGCTGTAGATTTTGACTTTAATGGCTTTGTGGTCTGAGAAGATGCTTTGCAATAATTCAATGGTATGGATTTTGTTGAGATTTGTTTTATGTCCTAACACATGGTCTATTCTGGAAAATGTTGCATGTGCACTGGAGAAAAAGGTATAGTTGTCTGCTGAAGGACAGAAAGTTCTGTATACATCAATGAGGTCTAGTTGGTTAATTATGGCAATAAGATTTTCTGTGTCTTTATTGATCTTTTTTCTAGATGATCTGTCCAATCTTGAGAGTGGACTGTTACAGGAAAAGTATTAAATGACTCGAGAAGCATCAGAAGAAGATGGAAGGAATACACAGAGTCATTACACCAGAAAGAACTGGTTGTTGTTCAGTCACTTGGAGAAATAGCATACAGGGTCCAACAATTAAGTCTGTGAACTTACTTGTTCTATGTGATACATACCTCATTGCTGAAGATCACTACCATCACCTTCAGAGTACTCCCCTTGGGAAGCTGTACACCAACACCGATGCCTAGTCCACCCTTCAAAGCAATTTTGGAACTCTTTCTGGATTGGCCATTGTGCATGGTGGCAAGGTATCATGTTAACTAACCTAATTGTATAGTTGTCTGTGAGGGATTTTTTAGCCAGTAAACCAAATAGCTGTATTTGTACACCCTCCCTACTCATCTTATTTGGCATCTGATGACTTTTTTTTTTACTCAAATACAAAGGAAATACTGAACGGAAGATATTTTGATCACATTCAGGACATCAAGGGTGATACAATGACAGCTCTGATGGCTATTACAGAAAAAGAGTTCCAAAATTGCTTTGAAAGGTGGACTAGGCATTGGCATTGGTGCGTAGCTTCTAAAGAGCAACATTTTGAAGGCAATCATAGTGATATTCAGCAATGAGGTACGTAGCACTTTTTCTGTGATAAGTCCACAAACTTAATTGTTAGTCCTCCAATGATCAGGAACTGATGATACAGAAGCTCCACTGAAAGCTCTGACAAAAAAACAAGGCTCCAGGAATTGATAGAATATCAATGGAAGCATTTCAACAAACAGATGAAACCCTAGAAATGCTCACTTCACTATGTCAAGAAATTTGGAGGATGGTGACCTGGCTAACCAAGTGGAAGAAATCTGTATTTATGCCTGTTCCTAAGAAAGGTGATCCAATTGAATACAGAAATTACTGAACAATATTGTTAACATCACACACAATTAAAATTTTGTTAAAGATCATTCCAAAGTGACTGCAGCAGTGTGTCAACATGGAATTGCCAGAAATTCAAGCCAGATTCAGAAGAGGATGTAGAACCAGGGGTAACAATGCTGATGTCATATGGGTTTCAGCTGAAAGCAGAGAACACCAGAAAGATGTTCTCCAGTGTTTCATTGACTATGCAAAGGCGTTCAACCGTGTGGCTCATGGCAAATTATGGCTAGCATTGTGAGGAATGGGAATTCCAGAATACTTATTTGTACTCTTAAGAAATCTGTATATGGATCAAGAGGCAGCAGTATGAACAGAACAAGGGGACACTGCATTGTTTAAAGTCAGGAATGGTGTGCATCAGGGTTGTATTCTCTTACGATACTTTTTCAGTCTGTGTGCTGGGCACATAAACTGAGAAGCGAGATTATAGGAAGAAGAATGAGGCATTAGGATTTGAGGAAGACTCATTAACAACCTGTGTTATGCAGACTGTACCACTTTACTTGCTGGAAGAGGACTTGAAACACTTACTGATGAAGATCAAAGACCATAGCCTTCAGTGTGGATTACACCTGAACATTAGGAAAACAAAAATCCTCACAACTGGACCAGTAAGCTACATCATGATAAGTGGAGAAAGGATTGAAGTTGTCAAGGATTTCATTTTACTTGGCTCCACAATCAGCATCCATGAAAGCAGCAGTCAAAAAAGCAAAAGACAATTTGCACTGGAAAAATCAGCTGTAAAGGACCTCTTTAAAGTACTGAAAAGTAAAGATGCCACCTTCAAGACTAAGGTGTGCCTGACTCAAGTGATGATATTTTCAATAGCATCATATGCATGTGAAAGCTGGACAATGAATACGAAGACAGAAGAATTGAGGCCACTGAATTGTGGCGCTGGAGAAGGACACTGAGTGTACCATGGACTGCTGAAAGAACAAACAAATCTGTTATGACAGAAGTATGGCCAGAGTACTTCTTGGTAGCAATGATGATGAGACTGCATCTTACATACTTACATATTGTCAGGAGATATCAATCTCTGGAGAAGGTCATCATGCTTGGTGGTGTATAGGGTCAGTGAAAAAAAAAGAAGACCCTCAATGGGGTGGGTTAACATAGTGACTGCAGCAAAGTACTTAAAGCATAAAAACCCTTGTGGGCACGGCACAGGACCAGGTGGTGTTTCATTCTGCTGGGCATAGGGTCCCTATGAGTTGGAACTGACTCAATGTCACACAACAACAACAACAGTAAAAGTGCATATATATATTCCCTTTCACCAACTAATTCTACCTTTAGGAATCTGCCTTGAAGGCAAACTTCTACAAATAAGAAATTACATACTTTGAAGGTTGTTATTGCAGCATTACCTATGATAGCAAATATCCATCTATAAAGAGCTCCATAAAAGAATAAAGATCTCTACATACAGACGGGTAATGATACCTGGGGTATAATGTTGAATAAGAAAAGCATGGTGGAGATCTGTCTGTCTGTCTCTCTCTTTCTCTCTCTCCCTCTCCCTACCTATCTAGTATGTTTATCTGTAAGAAGGAAAGTAAAAATGCATATGTGCGTTTGCTTAATTTTGCAAAATGAAACTACAGTAAGATAAATCAGAAATCATGATTTTCTTTATAGTTACAAAACAAAACACTGCCCAGTCCTGTGCCATCCTCGTAACTGCTGTTATGTTTGAGCCCACTGTTACAGCCACAGGTCAACATTTGCTGAAGTCTTCCCTCTTTTTCAATGATCCTCTATTTCACCAAGCATAGTGCCCTTCTCTAGGGTCTAATCCCTCCTGATAACATGTCCAAAGTTTGAGGTGAAGTCACCCCATCCCCACTTGTATTGAGCACGTTTATATTCACACTGGTCAAATATAGGAAAATACCTAAATATCTAGAGAAGAACACAGAAGCCCCTAGGTGATACAAAGACCCCTGGTGGTACTGTGGTTAAGGGCTTGGCTACTGACTGAAAGGTCAGAGTTTGAATCCACCAGCTGCTCCTTGGAAGCCCTATGGGGCAGTTCTGCTTTGTCCTACAGGATCATTGTAAGTCAAAATCAGTTCAATGGCAGCTGGTCTGTGATTACTGGGTGCTGCACAGTTATGTCCTCAGCTGCTAACCTAAGGGTGGGAAGTTTGAGTTTGTTCAGAGGTGACTCAAATGAAAGGCTTGGCAATCTAGTTCTGAAAAATCAGCCTTTGAAAACCCTACAGAGTGAGTTCCACTCGGACATGCATGGTGTCATCATGAATGGGAGCTGACCTGGCAGTAGAGGGATATGGGTGTTGAATGTTGCTGATGGATCCATCGTGGCTATTCATTTCACTATTCTTTTAATATTTTCATCTTTCCTGCATATTTAACATTTTTTTAATAATATGCAGTTGAGAAAGTAAAAGATAACGTTTTGAGAATCAATATAAAAGGCATAGCAGAGGCTCCATACTGAAACTCTGTCAGAGAATTTGCTCAGATAAGCCTTGGAGAGACTCGAGGTCTAGAAAGTTAGTGACTCTCCAGTCATGGATCTTCTTCCCCCAAAGAGAGGAAGGATTCAGTGACTAAATTTTAATTCCAGGCCCTCAAGCTAAAGTTTCAGAAAGTGATCTTTTAGCCTTTGTTAATTGTAAATTAATCAGCTCTCCAGTGGAGAGAATGTCTTCTCTTTTTATCTACTCCTACCCCTAATTCCAGTGTTTATGCCTGGGGCAAGAATGAGACATTTTATAAAAACCAGAGAAGCTCTTCAAGAATATAATATGGTTACTTAGTTGGTAATGATGAATAGAGCACTGGCATAATTATGATCTGTAAAATTGTTGAGGATGATTAATGTTTTTTTCAGTAGTAGAATGAAGAAGTTGTGTGGAATAGCGGGTTCAGCACTGGACTCTACCACTTACTGTCTAAAATGAGAACTGTCTATACCATTTCCTTTCTATGTAAATGAAGATGACAGCAGTACCTGCCTCAAGAATTGTATGAGAAAGAAGACTAGTAAATAATGCTTGCAACATTATTGGCACAGTCCCTAGCAAAGAGTAAGTGTGGAAAATTTAATAACTACCATTATAATCCCTACTTATTAAAGAAAAGGGAGCTCATGAGAAAAAAATGAAAGGCAGGAAGTCAGTTTTGGTTTCCCGGTAGCCTAGATCAAGTTTACCGGTGAATTTAACCATTTTCCATGAGCTTCCTGAGAATTCTTTCAGCACAGACATGGCTCTACCTACTCATCTCTAGCATCCCTCCCTGTCTTAGTTATCTAGTGCTGCTGTAGCAGCAGCAACACCAGTGGGTGGCTTTAGCAAAGAGAAATTTGTATTCTCACAGATAGGGAAGCTAGAAGTCCAAATTCAGAGCACCAGTTCAGGGACGTGACCTGGGGCTAACAAATGAAAACCTTGATTTTCCCCGGAAACAGTGAACAGTTGGGGGGTGGTCCTGTGATTTCTCTTCTGGCGACTGTTGTTATAGTTTGAGTTGTGTGCCCCCAAAATACGTTTTGTAAATCCTAACCACTTTACTGCATGGCATAGTGGTTAAGTGCTATGTTTGCTAACCAAAAGGCTGGCAGGTCAGATCAGCCAGGTGCTTCTTAGAAACTCTGTGCGCTAGTTTGAGCCTGACCTCGAGGGTCACTATGAGTCAGGATTGACTCAATGGCTGTAGCTTTGGCTTTGCCTTTAACCACTGTACCCCCATTTGAGAACAGTGTTGCCCTTGTTATGTTAATGAGGTCATAACAGTGTAGGACTTGTCTTAAGCCCATCATCTCAGATATAGAAAGAGCAGATTAGGCACGGAGAAGTAAGCACAAACAGAGGGAAAGATACACACCACATGAAGATGGGTGAGACACCAAGGAACAGAGGCTGAAAAGAGACAGAGACCTTCTGGTTAGAGCCAACAAAGAAAGCCTTCTCCTAGAGGCAACACTGAAATTCAGACTTTCTAGCCTCCTAAACTTTGAGAAAATAAATTTCTATTTAATACTACCCATTTGTGGTATGAAATCAGAGCATAGTCTAAATAATACAATGTCAGTAATAAAAACTTCTTCATGTCCAAATATACTAAATTTCCACAGATAAAGAAGGGAGTGAAATGCTTTTATTTTATTGCCAAAGAGAAGTATTTAAAAAAAACAAAAAACATTGCCATCGAGTTGGGTCTGAATCATGGCTACCCTAGAGGTCACAGTGTCAAGGTTGGCTAGTGAATTTGATCTCTGCCACCACATACTAACATATTTTACTCCAGAATCTAATATTTTGTGGGGATAACAAAGGTCATGGTTTGCATTATAGAACACACACAATATTTACAGGTTGCCAGGGGAACCTGATCTGCCACAAGGCAACAGCTCTCCCTGGCAGTTTGTGATGCACATATGGGTTCTTCCTGTCAGCTGTGATGCAAATAGAACAGTTTTTCCTGGTAGTTACAAGGTGGCTACCTGCTCTTAAGCCCAATCAGAAGCAAAGTTACTACCTCCGCCTCCCATCTATGACATCACCCCAGTCTTTTACCTATAAAAAGCACCCCAAAATCTATGTGGGGTCATTTTCCACTCGTGAAGACTGACCGGTTCCCTCTTTGGAACATACTTTCCCTTAATAAACTTTTCTGTCATTTGCTACTAAAAAGAATACATCCTTGTGTGCTTTGGGGGAAGGGGATCCCTGTTGTTGGGAGACCCGGACTTGCTAGTTCGATCTTTGTAATCCAGATTGGGTCATTCGGGGTCTAATCAGCTGCGTGACCTCACCAAGAGTGAAACTGCCCCATAGTGTCCAAGGAGCGCCTGGGGGATTTGAACTGCCGACCTGTTGGTTAGCAGAGGTACCACTTAACCCACTACACCACCAGAGTTTCCAAGACAAGTAGAAATAACGACACTTAGTCAAAGTTCTCTCCCTTCGGGAAAATCTAAATATCTCATACTGTTTTTCTCTGTATTTGGTCTTCCAAATTCAAGTTACTACTGGAATACTAAGTCTCCCATGAGCCTCAGTTTTTCATGGTCAACAGAACATCTACGAACACCACTGTCCCGTGTTATTATTATTCTTTATAATTTTTGTGATTTTGAAAGTGAAAGAGTATCACTTGCTTTCAGTCTCTTTTGCAAACAAAATTAGTAGTACACATCAGGAGACATGAAAGAAAAGCCTGCTGTGGGATTCCATTCTGAGGAAGCAATAACCCGCCAAAAAACCAAACCCACTGCCTTTCCAAGTCGATTCTGACTCCCATGACCCTATAGGACACCGTAGAACTCCCCCCATAGAATTCCCAAGGAACACTTGGTCAACTTGAACTGCTGACCTTTTGGTTAGCAACTGTAACACTTAACCACTACATGAAATAATAATAGTAGCTAAATTTTCAGAGTGCTTACTCTGTGCAATACAGATAGAGCAAAATATATGTAATATATTGATACATGACACAATGATGCATGTAAGGCTCAAAACAGAAAATAATTAGGAGAAAGAACCTACTATTACTGTACAAGATAACTACTTTTTATGAGGCAAGCACACAAAAATAAGACCAGCAGTACATAGACTAAATGCTAAGGGGATTTGTCTTAGATTAGGAAAGAATTTTTAAAACATACTAGCGACATGGTTGAGTAACTTAACTTCTCTGAGCCCCTGTTTGCTTGTCTGTAAAACAGCAGCAAAATCATTCATCTCAAAGAATTGATGGTGACAAAATTTTTTTCGATAATTCAGATAAAATGCTTACTACAGTACCTGACCCATAAAACAACAACAAAAAATTGATTCAGACTCAGAGACACCTATAATAAACACCCAAAAATGTTACTAGCAATTATTATTACATTTCCTTTTATCTTCCAGATTTGGAAATCTTATTGTTTTCCAGAATATTGTGCTTTCGCTCACCAGAAAAGCAAGGGTGTGATATTAGGACTTTGCCTGATACCTTTCCTCCAAATGGAACCCAGAGACCAATACTTCAGGTCGATGTAAGCTGTCTTGCTGGTTTGTTGAAAAATTCCTTCCAGGTGAAATGTTAATATGTTTTTTCCTTTAGAAAGCAACTATGTCTCAGGCTTCTGGTGTTCCCTTCGCTCAAATCAACAGGTATTTTCAAAACTTCAGCAGGCTTAAAACCAAGACCAGTGCCATTTATTTAGCAATTGGGGGAATTTAGATTATCTGCATTGCTTCAGAATTTGTTCCCAGTAAAAATCCCTTTAGCATTTGATGTAGTTACTGTTGGTTGTATTTACTGTTTGTCTCTGGAAATGCTGGTGTCTGTTAACCAGAGGTCAGTAGTTCAAATCTGCCAGGTACTCTTTGGAAACCTTATGGGGCAGTTCCATTCTGTATAGAGGGTTGCTTTGAGTCATTTGGTTTTGGTTTGGTTTTGTCTCTGCAACTGTGTGCTTATTTGCTGCTCTATGAACTACAGTCCATGGGAAAAGCAACAAAAATCTCATGACATTTAAAATCTTTCCAGCAAAGAATGATACTTTGGATTCCAAACGGTTCTCCATTTTTTCAGCATCTAGATTATTTTTTTGAGCTGCAAAGTTTGGATTATACACACTTAAAAAAGAAAAATAAGCAAGGAAGTGAAACAAGATAATGACGAATTATAGGAACCAAGCTGAAGACACCAACTGGTCTGTGCCTTTGTCTGGTGCAATTTGTAGTGTATTTCACACTAAAATGTGGCTTTCAGTTTCAAATGACAAATATAATAGAGTGCTTTGTGGGAGAGAAAAACTGGATTATTGATGACAGTCTTTGATAGAGTCTCACTGGTGACTTATGGTTATCAAACTTAAAATACTTTATACTAGAAGAAAAATCAGCCAAGCTTTGTTTTATATTACTATTGTTTTTTTTAAACTGTGGTACAAATATATGTAACATTTGTCAGTTCAACAATTTCTACATGTGTAACTCAGTAACACTGATTACATTCTGCTGTTACAGAAGTATTATCACTAATCTTTACTGAATTATTCTACCTTCATTAACATAAAATCAAAACCCAAACCAAATTCGTTGCTGTTGAGTCAATTCTGACTCATAGTGACCCTACAGGACAGAAAAAAACTACCCTGTAGCATTCTCAAGGCAGCCGGCGGGTTTGAACTGTTTAACATTTGTTTAGAACCCAGCTGTTAACAACTACACCACCATGGTTTCTGCAGGACTTTTAGGTTGTTTTCAGCTTTTGACTATCATGAACACTGCTTCTGTGAACACTGGTAGACTGGTTTCTGTCTGTGTTCCTGCTTTCAAATTTGGGAGTATATAGGCTTGAAATTGCAGGGTAATATGGTAGCTCTGTGTTCAGTTTTTTGAGGACCTGCCAAAATGTTTTATATAGTGGCTATACCACTTCATATTCCCATCATCAATGTATGAAGATTCTTGTTTCTACACATCTAAAATATTTTGAGTGGGAAAGATACGAAGCTGGTAGGAGCATTGCTGGTGGGTGCTACATGAACAAAGAATATTGTTTCTTTCTCTTTGAAAACTCTAGGTGCTTATATGCCAAGCCAAGCCAATGAGAAACCTATTAGCTGACTACATTCTACAGCTCAGTGAAGGATCTCTTGGAGGGATAGTCAAACCCTCCAGCAGAAAGTCGTACTGGTCATTAAAAATTTTAAACAGTGTTCTTAGGAAATACTATAAAATTTTGATCCCAGACTAGAGCATCAAAAAAGAAACTTCAAAATTATTTGTAAACTAGATGTTTTATAGATAAAAAAAATAAAACAGTGGAGTTTGGGCAGGAAGTTAGGGCACCAGTTGTACTTCCAAATTTGTTTCTGGCTAAGTGTAACCCTGCATGGACACAACAGCTCTCCGTTTGTCCCTCTCTACACTTTCTGTTCTTTTCCTTCCTGCTCGTTTCTCCACGAGGCTTGAGGCTCACCTGTGTGGGTTACACAGCCTCATTCGCCTTATGCCATTCCTGTTGGGCATAGCCAGTAGCACATTTCTCAAGAGTCGGGGAGGAAAGTGAGGACAGTCCTCTTCCAGAAAGGTGGTCTCAGGCTGACTATGCCCCTTGCTGAAGGTCACTGTACCCACCACCCCTCCCCCTCAAGTGCTTCCTCCGAACAATTCTCTTCATCTCTGTTTTAAATTATCTGGCACTGCTCTAACAGAAATACCACAAAGTGGATGACTTTAGCAAAGAGACGTTTATTCTTACACATAGCACAGTAGGTTGTAAGTTCACATTCAGGGTATTCACTCCAGGGGAAGGGCTTTCCCTCTGTCAGCTCTGGAGGAAAGTCCTTACATTGCATCAGTCTTGGCCCAGGAACCTTAGGTCTGAAGGACATGCTCTTCTTCTAGAGTTACTTTCTTGATGGTCTGAGGTTCCCAGCTCTCTGCTTGCTTCCCTCTCTTTTTATCTGCCACAAGATGAAAGGATAAAAGGAGGTGCAAGGTGCACTCCAGGGAAACTCCCTTAGTGAGAGTGCAGCAGTCCCACCCTAATCCTCTTTTAACATAACCATCCTATCTGTTAGTCACAGGCAGAGAGAAGGATGTATAGCACAGGAAAATCACAAAATGTTGGGAATGATGACCCAATCAAATTGGCCACACACATTTTTGGGAGAACACAGTACAATTCATGACAATCTCAGTCTTGGTAAACCATCTCTTCCCCTTCAGACGTAGATGAGCTAACAGCTCTACTGCTGCTAACCCCAGATTAAAGTGTTTTTCCTTCTGGTTCCTTTAAACCCTGCACAAATAGTCCCTTTATAAATAAACCCTCCTAATTGCTCCAACTCAAATGTGTCTACTGTTTATCATAGATTTTGCACAATATATAAATATAGAATTGTATTTTCATTAGGCATTTGGAACATTCCTATGCATTTCCCAAACACAACAGTCAACTTGCTTCTGCATTCTGATATTTCCAATATATTTCCAAATGATGGACAAAGCCTTTCATCCTATCATCTTTAAGCCATGTGCAGAGACCCAGGATACAAGTCAGGAATGGAGCAGGCGAAGAGGTGACGTAAAGGATGAGCTATAAGAGATACAGTAGTCTTTGGAAAGGTGTGAATATTAAGGGTATGATGGACCTTAAGGGTATGGTCTATCCATTACTACCAAACCAAATCTGCTGTCATTTCTGACTCATAGCAACACTGTAGAACAGAGTAGGACTGCCCCATAGGGTTTCTAAGGACCGGCTCGTGGATTTGAACTGCAGAACTTTTGGTTAGTCGCCAAGCTCGTAAGCACTGAACCACGAAGGCTCCATGCACTAACATGCTAATAAAAATAAATTGTTTTACATTTTGGTGAAGCTTAATTTGATGTAGCACCTAGAAATGCTCTTCTTCACTTTTTTTCTCCCCATGGAAGTTTAGGGGGACAGCATAGAATTAATGTTAAAAGCACAGACTTTGAAGTCAGTTTTTCTGGTTAAATCCGGGTTCTGCCACTTCCTAGCTATATGAGGACTGGCAATTAAGTTCACAAACTCATCTAGAAAAAGTGCTACCCATCTTATTGCTGAATATCACTACCGTCACCTTCAAAGTACTCCTCTTGAGAAGCTGTGCACTGACACCAGAGCCTAGACCACACTTCAAAGCAGTTTGGGAACTCTTTTTCTGGAATGGCCATCAGAGCTGTTGTCACATTACCCTTAATGTCCTGACTGTCATCAAATATTTACTTTATCATAGAATAAAGAAAACAGTCATCGGGTCCAGATCAGGTAGTAGGGAGGATGTTCCAATACACTTATTTGTTTACTGGCTAAAAAACTCGCTCACGGACAACTAGACAATCGTTTGGAAACTTGCCACCATGCCACTGTGCACAATGTCCATTCCAGAAAGAGTTCCAAAATTGCTTTGAAGAGTGAACTAGGTGCTGGCATCACTGGTAGCTTCCCAAGGGGAGTACTTTGAAGTTGGCTGTAGTGATATTCACTAACGAGGTATGTAGCACTTAGAGCAATTAAGTTCGGATGCTTAATTGTCAGACCTCGTATGACCCTGGATAAGTCATTAAACCTCTCTGTGTCTCAATTTCCTTTCTTGTTAAATGTGGGTAATACTTTCACCTGTTTTCCAAGGGCATTGTGAAGATTAATATAACTGGTACATTGAAGTGCTTAGAATAGTGCTCAGTCCCTAGTAAGGAGTCTGTAAGTACTAACTGTTAATATTTACAACCAGAGTGGACCTTAGAGGTGACATTTCAAAGAAAGCAAAGGACTAGGAGAGGAGGTTCTAATTACAGCAAATCACAGGAAGGGCAAAAGTTAATCTCAGTTTTGTTCATTGATTTCTTCATGCAACAAACAATAATTTAGACAAGTTCAGACAAACAATCAGAGTCAGAGCAAAAACAAAACAAACAGGCAACAACAGTAACAGTCACAAAACAAAGCCAGTGAGCCCGATCTGTTGGGCTGTTTGCCCTTCTGCATCACCCCACCTATGGTGCAGCCTCACTCTTAGAATCTCCTTCTTGGATTTTAATCTGTTCTAGTCTAGCATTCTTAGGAAAATCCACCCACATTAGATGCGGATGGAGTGTACGATCCTACTTGTGGTGATCAGATCTTGTTTTTTGGTGGATATGCAAAAAAATGAAAAAAAGCAAGAAATTCCCTAGAAACTCTACAGCTGTGCACAAATCTCTCCAACTAACTAAGATTGGGGGTGAGGATTGGGGAGATGACACACAAAAAAGAAGTCATTTATGCTCTAACATTTCCCTCCAGAGCGACATTTTCTGAGTCTCAGATGGATGATTTTTGCCTGTGTGTACTAATTTCATCCTCCTTGGTCAAACCAACTTCTCCTGAGGATGCAGAAGTCCTCCTGGTTGGGGAATTGTCTCTGCCACAGGGGAGGCCAACACCTCAGCAAATCCTCATTTAAGTGTGAAGACAGCTGTAAGCCTTTTAAATGCCTAAGCGAAATTAAATTACAGAATTCTGTCAGGTGGATTTGATGCCGCCCAAAGATTCCCCAAGTGTGGAGTTAATCCTGGAGCTAAAACCCAGCAAATCTAAACGCTCTATCCAGGATAGATGATTCCCCTGACCGTCAAGGAGAAGGGTTGGCTGAGACTCAACTGAACAATGAAATAAAACAAAACCCAGTGGTACCAATGGGTCCGTATAAGACACAACAAAGAACATCACTGAAGTAAATTTCCAGCTAGTTTGTGCTTGAAACAACGTTCGAGGGGTTAAAAGCCGCTGTTTTCCTTTGGATTCTTTTAGATTCTAAATCTACAGTCAATAATCGTAATGGAGAATTACTTTGCTATAGAGATGGAAGTTGGTATGTTTTTCCCAGTCCTGGCTGAAAGTCAAAAGTCTAGTGTCTGTTCTCAATGTTACAATTGTCTGCTGTGGTTTTCAGCCTTCTTGTGTCCCAATTTTTCCATTACTAGATAGAATGTGTAATTGTATTTAACATATAGTCTGTTTTAACACACACATATTAATTTCCTTACATAGTGCAGAGCCTGAGAATATTAAAATTTGAGTAACTAAAAATTAATTTGTATTTCAGAAACACAGCTATTGAGTCAGGTGAAATACACCTTTCTGTGCTGCTATCAAAAGGAACACAGAAGACAATTTGGCAGAGGAAAAAAATGACACTATTTGGAATTCAAAACATGTTCTTCTGTATGCTTAGTAAGGAAAACAGTAGCAACAGGGGCTTTGCGTTAGCTTTTAGATGAGCTGGTCCATGTGACTTCAGCACATGTCATAAAACCTTTTGAAGACAAGGTATCCTCCTGTACAATTTTACAGAAGTTAGAGCTTGTCTTATTTCCAACATTTGTCATCTCTGTGGTATGTGGTTTGAGAAGGAGTTACCTGATATTCAGGGACCATCACCTAAACTCCTGAAATTTATATTTAGTATTAACCATGGAGAATCAACTCTTACAATCACTTAAACAAATGGAAGAAAAAACGCCTGAGTTTTAGGCCTGCTCTTCTTTAACAATGGAAATATGAAGATGCTCCTGTCAGCAGTCTAAAGCTTTGCCTTTTCTTTGAAGTGGGGGCCAAGACCTCCCTGTGTTTTTCCCTTTTCATGCTGTTTCTTTGCATATCAATACTTAGGGGTGGATCTAAGATTCTCAAACCCATGGTAATATTGTTAAACTCACTTTTTTTTTTCTTAAGGGATGAGATAGATTCCAGCTGTTGGAAGAATCACACTCTCCCTATCTTGTAATCCTTCAAAGGTCAAAGACTTCTCTTAACATAGATTTGCATTTTCCTATCAAATCTAAGTATCTCTATCCTTCTCCTAAAAGGTTGTTTAAAGGCTCTCTCAAATAGACTTTATAAATGTTCTGGAAACTAGAAGGAGCTCTGGCCGCACAGAGGTTAAGGGTTACTGACAAAAGGTCAGCAGTTCAGATCTACCAGCCTGCTTCTTGGGAGCCCTGCGGGGCGGTTCTCTGTCTCAGCAGAAAATTGACAGGATGGCAATGGGTTTGGCTTTAGAGACTAACCGGATCACACCCACTTGGTTTGATATTTAAGGACTGATCTCCAATTCCAGGAATTAGGTATTCCTGGAAAATACAGCTTCTTTTCTATGGTGATTTTTCTGAATCAACAAAAACCAAATGACCAAATCAATTTTCAGGAGCAACCACTTGGACAAAGAGCTGTTCCATCCTCTATGAATATCTTGTTTACTTCTGAAGCTTTTTAACACAAGGTTGGTTCCATTGGCTTTGAGTATGTCTTTAAAGAGGTGAAGATTGAGAGCAAGCAACAGATCCCTGAGGACATGAAACCACCTTACCTTCAACTAGTCTGAGGGTTGTATAGTGGGACATTTTAGTTATTACTGTCTCTTTTATTCTCTTTTCCTGCTTCATAATTTTGACTATTAACTGTTCTAGTTGGAACTCATGTGATAAAAAAAATCAAGACATGAAATCAAAAGTTGTCTTATCATTTCCATATAATAGGAAATCTGACAGACTAGGAAGAAATGCCTGATGATACACTTCTGGAAACTAGCCAATGGAAAACCTAAGGTTCATAACACAGTATTGTCCTATATAGTGCTGGATGATGAGTCCCCTAGATCAGAAGGCACTCAAAATGCAAAGTGACCACAACAATGGAGTTGTGCATACCAGCAACTGTGAACATGGTATAAGACAGGGCAACGTTCTCGTACCTAGGATTGCAGTGAATAGGAACCAATTTGATAGCAATGAATAACAACAGCAACATCTGTTGTGATAGATAGTAAAAGGTCCCTGCAACACGGCCACATCTAGTTCCTAGAACCTGTGGTTGATACCTTATGTAGAAAAGGGACTATACAGATGTGATTAAATGAAGGATTTTGACATAGAGAGATTGCTCTTGATTATCCAGGCAGGCTTTAATGATATCATGTTCTTGTAAGAGGGTACCAGAAGAGACTTTTTGTCTATAGACAAGGAGAAGGGGATATAATAGAAGCCAGCTTTGAAGATGATGGAAGGGGCCATAAGACAAGGAATACAGGAGGCAGCAGGAGCTGAAAAAAGGCAAGGAAATGAATTCTCTGCTCAGAACCTCCAGGAGGAACCAAACCTATTAACACCTTGACTGAGCTCAGTGAAACAAATTTTGGTCTTTGAACACACAGGAATTTGTGTTGTGCTGAGCTACTACTAAGTTTGTGGTAATTTGTTACAATAACAGGAAACAAACACACACATGACATTAACCATTTTGATTTGCATCAGTCCAAATAATTTCAAATTAACTCTGATTTTGGATGATTAGCCAGACAGAATATACTCACAGTGATACATCACTGAAAAAAGGCTAGACGGCTATTTAGCTGTAGAGTCCTAAAGCTTGGCTTTAATGTGAATCACAATATGATGTATATATACATATTTATTCATTGTTGTTGAATTGATTCTGACTCATAGTGACCATATAACACAAAGTAGAACTGTTCCATAGAGTTTCAGAGTGCCTGATGGATTCAAATTCCTGACATTTTGGTTAGCATCCCAGTTCTTAAACACTGTGCCGCCAGGGCTCCATGGTATATACATATATTATGTATATATGTGTATATATATATACACATATATACACAATATATACATATATATGTGATATATACATGTATATTCATATATCACATATATATGACATACATTTGTCATATATAAATACACGTATATTACTCGACGGCACTTGGCTTGGCATATTTGTTTAATGTAGAAATTCAGGAATCTTAATTATGTTTATTCCAGGAATAATAGTTATAAAATTTAATGACTGAGATTCCTTTTAGAAAGCCTACAAATAGCCTAAAGAGTGCTGGTGGTGCTATACAGCGAAGCACTTGCTCGGCAGCTAAGGGAGAGGTTGGTGATTGAAACCTGGTGATTGAGGTGCCTCTGTGAGGGAAAGTCCTGGTAATCTGATTCTGTAAAGATTACACATATCTTGTACCTTTGAGTCAGTTCCAACTCATAGCAACCCTACTGGACCGAGTAGAATTGCCCTACAGTATCTCCAGTGCTGTAATCTTGACAGAAGCAGGCTGTGCCCACAGAGCAACTGGAGGGTTAGAACCATCAACCTTTCAGTTAGTGGTCAAGCACTTTAACCACTGCACCACCAGGACTCCCTGTGAAGATTAGAGTCAAGAAAATTCTATGGGAAAGTTTCGCCCTGTCACATGGAGTCACTACAAGTCAACATTGACTCAACAGCCCCTCACAACAGTGATAACTTATGTATATATGTTCTCTAAGTTCTAGATTTTAATCTTATGAGTCAAGAGGAAAACTAATGGTAGGCCTCAAGTATTTCATTTTTATCTTTTGTGGCACGCTCAGTATATTCAAAATAGCAGTCCACGTAGGAGGGGGAAAGTAATCCGCTCTGGGATTGTTTATTTTAGTGAGATGCTATGAAAAAATACTCAATCTGTGAATATCACTGGGCAGCCTAGACAATTACAATTTAGTGGGCCTTTATACATCTTAGTTTCTGTCTGACCTGGGACACTCTATGTAAAATGTATTAGAAGAAAAGTCACTGCTGCATTTCATAGAGCACTCTAAAGAATCTGGCTTCTGAGAACTCAATCGTACACATGTACTGTAGGTTCCATGAAGTAACTTTCTGTTAGATCAAGGCAGAAATCTCGTTTTGATATTACTTCCATCCCCACAAAAAGCTCAGTGAGTCTAGAAGAGCAGTATCAACTCTTTTGAAGACATAGGAGAGTGACTGTTCTGGAGCATTTCCCAGCGCTTCATCATCATCATTGCCATCACTAACATTTGTAGTACACTGAACAGTTTACAAAGGGCTTTAATTCATATGATATCTTCAAAAATGAGATAATTACTGACATTTTGAGTTGGATAGACCATTTGAGCACTTCCTCTCAGAAAGGCTTTGTGAGTAAGCAGGGCAGCGGCATTATCTTCAGTGTACAACTTCCAGCACGATGTTTTACAGTAGGCTCTTGTGTGCTTTCAAGTTGATTCTGGCTTGTACTGACCCTGTATGATGGAGTAGAACTGCCCCGTGAGGTTTTCTAGCCCAAGCCACTGCTGTTGAGTCGATTCCACCTCTTAGTGACCCTATTGGTCACAGTAGAACAGCCCCACAGAGTTTCCAAGGTGTGCCTGACAGATATGAGCCAGCAACCTTTTCATAAGCAGAAGTAGCAATTAACCACTGTGCTACCAGGGTTTCTGAGGTTTCTTAGGCTATAATCTTTACAGAAACAATCACCAGGTCTTTTCACCTGTGGGTGGGTTTGAACAGTCAACTATTGGGTTAGCAGCCAAGCACCTGAACTACCGAGGCTCTTGTTACACGGAGAATGCTTGATAAATGTTTGTAGAACAAATGCCAGTAAAGAAGGAAATGAAAGCTCAGAGAAGTCGTGTAATTTCCCCGTTATCTGCCAAGCACAGAGGGAACTGCTGACACTAGGACATGGGTCTCTCAATCCAGTATGTTAAACCCCTGGACGTGGTTCTACAGTGTCTTAGTTCAGTGACAGAGAGAGGATCAAAAGGCAACGATTCATCAAGAAGCACGGATTCTAAGGCTTCTTCTCACCTCATTCAAAGAATAGGGGGAAGGAAAAGAATAATGAAAATTGATGATGTCTGAACCAGTCTTTTTTTAAAAAAAGAAAAAATCAACATCATAATATTGTCACTGGATGTTGATGGTTTGTTGTGAAAAAGAGGAAGAGATTCAGCAGTGTGGGTGTAGGTGCTCGTTTGTATTTTCTGGGACCATTCTTTTTCTCAGTGGGAAGCAGGAGTAAGATTTCCTCTCCTTTGTCAAACTAAAGACAGTTTTCCTTTCTAGACTCTAGTTTTCCTCACTAGCAGTTAATACACAACTAACCCATCTCAGGTTGATACATATGTAAATCAACACGATTGTTTCTATTTGTAAAGGAAAAGGTTATTGTCAATAAAATGTGGGAAGTGTTCTCTTAAAAGTCCTCAATCATTCACAGCAAATATGTTTAAATTGGAAGGACCTATGAAGCTGACTCCCAATCTTGCCTTCTGTTGGAGACCCAATTCTTCACTCACCCAGCATTTGGGTCTTTGGGAAGACAATAATCAATTGGAAAACAGACAAAGAAATGTATGGCATTACATAGCCTAACAGACCTGTCACAGGTCTTAATTCAGATTGATCTAGCTTGATGAAGTTCCACCATTTCACGTAAAAGGAAATAAAGTTTTATTGGGCAGCTACCTCAACAACCCAAAGAGATATGCATTGTTTATTCTGTTTTCAAGATGAGAAAACTGGGAAACAGAGTGGCTAAGGAACTCTTCAAAGCAGCATTATGCTGGAGTTGAGAGCTGAGGCTGGAGTTTGTTGTCTTGAGTTCAGTCCTGACAATCATGAGTTAGAGTATAACCGTGGGTAGAAAACTTACTCTCTGAGCCCCATAGTTTCTCAACTGGTAAAATGAGGGTAAGGACTAAAACCTGCTGCATACAGTTATTTTGATGATTCATGTCAGACTAAGAATGCTCAAATTATTACCATTAAAATGACTGTGGTAGAAAATTTCACGCATGGGAATCACATCGCGTGTCCTTCTCATTGCACCAAGTTGCCCTTTGGGGGAAGCTGATCAAAGGCAAGAATTTCTCATGGAGAGATGTCTTGCATTGTAGTGAACTGCAGATAGAAGTTTTCAGAAGTGAAGGCACTCATCTCAGTGTTACCACAAACCGGATGCAGGCTCTAGAGATACCAAGCTTTATTAGAACATCAATGTGTATTACATGCAGGACACACATGCAAGGAAACTCCCCTTTCAGCTGATTGAATGCTCACATCAGGTCACAAAATGGGGAGTAATTATGTAGTGACTAAGTAAAGTACTGAGAATCATGGCTTAGCCAAGTTCACGTGTAACCTTAACCATCATAGTCCACCCCTTAGTAAGTTGGCATCTGTACTCATCCCCTTAAACCATATGTAATCTGTAAATAAAGACAATTATAAAATCATATTTATGCCTCACATGATACACGTAACATGTGTAAAACCAAAAACAGACAAGTCCCATTTACATCTTATATTTTATAGTAAGTAAAAGACTAAGGAAAGGAAGAAAGAAAATATATTTTACACAATTATGTATACATATACATGTAACAAAACTAGGAGCCAGCCAAATGCCCTAAGAATAAATACTAACAACCATGGCAGTCCTTATTTCTGCAACTGGTTCTGTGGTCCTGGCTGGTATTTGGAACTACTTCCTTCCACCACCCATTGCATATTCGCTTTGCCCTCGGAAAGCACATTGACTGGTTGTGGTTCTTTGCCTGGTGGGGAGACTCAAATTCTCATCCCTGAGGAGTCTAGGCCATTAGTATTACTACTATCAGAACTGAGTTACTGTAGTTTTCTAATGACTTGAATCATGGGAGATGGTAATACAAAGAGATGTCCTATGTGATCACCTGTATTTCAGATATTCTCTTCGTTATCTCCATTACACAGTGTCAATCAACTTACCGTTGTTACTCAGGATTGGTCACACCAGCCAGTACGGCAACTCCCTTCTTTGCCTGATGACACAGAGGTATGAGAAACCAAAGAGGTCTGGTAGCATTCTAAACTTCCAGTTCCAAAGAATCAGTATTGTGTCTCAGGATGAGAATATCCTTCCCTTTGGAACTAAGACCTCTAGATCCACAAAGCATTGTCATGTGGACAGAAAGCACAAATTTTCAAGTGGGTCACCAAAGGTAACGGTAAGTGGTGCCACTTCCCTTCCCACCTCTTAATTCCTAGACTCATGAATCCTGGCTATAGGAGAAAGAGCACCATATAGCAGACTCCAATTTAGAACACATATAGCATCCTGGAGAACATTGCCTCAACTCTACCAAGTACTGCCACGTCGCTGGTGGCCTTACTATGTTCAGAACGCCATTCTGTCATTTGTTAAGCCAGCTGGTTCAGGATGATGGGGAATATGGTAAAGTGAGTTCATTGTTCCAAGGCGATGCTGTGTGGGATACTATGATGGTGAATATGGTATCCTGTAAGTCCACAGATGGTAGTTTGGGCAGATGCAATGCAGGCAGGGAAGGGAAATTCGTAACTAGAGCATCTATCCCGGAAGGAACAAAACGTCCATGATGGGAGCAATCCAATATATCAGCCTGTTGTCAGGTTGTTGGATCACTCCTACGAATGGTGCTATATCAGGGATTCACCACTGGTTTCTGGGGCTGGCACATTGGGCAGCCAAAACTGCCTGTAGCCAAGTCGGTCTTGGGGAACAAGAGTCTGTTGCTGCGCCCATGCATATCCTCTGTCTCTGCCACCATGGTCCACTGAGTTCATAAGTCCACTGGGCAATGACAGGAGAGACTGAGATTGAATTGTGTCCCCTCAAAAATATGTGTTGCAATCTGACTGGGCCATGATTCCCAGTACTGTGTGATCGTCCTCCAAGTTGTGATTTTCCTATGCTGTAAATTCTAATCCTTGTCTATGGTGAACAGACTGGATTATATTAATGAGGATTAGGGTAAGATATAACATCCTCACTAAGGGGGTTTCCCTGGAGTGTGGCTTGCATCACCTTTTATCCTACAAGAGATAAAGGGAAGGGGGACAAGCAGAGAGTTGGGGACCTCACACCTCCAAGAAAGTAAAACCAGGAGAGGAGCACATCCTTTGGATCTGAGTTTCCTGTACCAAGAAGCTCTCAGACCAAAGAAACACTGATGTGACAGAAGGATCTTCCTACAGAGACAACAGAGAGAGATAGTGCTTTCTGCTGGAGCCAAAAACCTGGATTTGGACTTCTAGTCTACTGACCTATGTAAAAACAAACTGTTATTTTAAAGCCTTCACTCTAATATTTCTGTTAGAGCAGTATCAGACGATTAAGACACTGGAGAAGGAGGCTGACTGGTTTCCACAGAACACACCATCCTATCCACTTGATTGTTAAAATCCTCCTCTGCCGAGGTCATTGTTTGGTGAACACTGAACATTCACATGAGACATATATCCACTTTGGGGCCCATTCAAGGAGGTCTATTCACAGGCTTCTTTCCCATACCACCTTGTCACTAACTTTCCAGTTATGTTCCTTCCAAATCCTGTCCTTCCAGCCAAACCATTGGCCACAGTACATAAACCAGTACATCATCACTCATCTGGCCATTACTTTTTCCAAGCGTACTGCCACAAGTTCTGCCAACTGGGAGGACTTCCCTTCACCCTCATACTTCAGGAATGACCCAGCACTGGCGGTGCTGCCAGTGTCCACTTTTGACTGGTGGCTGAATATTGTGCAGAATTATCTGTAAATCAAGCACGAATTTTCTTTTCCTTAGTTGACTGATCATAAGGAACTTCCCACGAGATCCTTGGTGCAGATTGTGGAGATGGAAGGTAATATGATGGGACTGGGAACCGTGGGCACTTGGACCACTGCTGTATGTAACTTACTCATGCCTTCAGGTCCTGCTTGGGTCAATATTGTATATTCCATTTCTGTTTAACAACAGAGTATTGCTGTGTGTGTTTGACTTTATGACTCTGTGGGTCAGACAGCACCCAGTCCAAGATGGGCAGCTCAGGCAGTAGCATGGTGACTTGCTGGTCCAAGATTAAACATTTAGTCTGTACTAAGGCCCAGTAACAAGTCAAGAACTGTTTCTCAAAGGGAGATTCATCATCTGCAGAGGATGGCAGGGCTTTATTTCAAAATCCTAAGGGTTTGTGCTGTGATTCACTAATTGGGGCCTGCCAAAGACTCCAAACAGCATCTCTGTCTGCCACTGACACTTTAATAACCATTGGATCAGCCAGATCATATGTACCAAGTGGCCAGGAGACTTGCCTGGCTGCCGGAACCTTGCAAAGCCTTCCCTTGGTCTCAGCCCCACTCAGAGCTAGCAGCTTTTGGAGTCACACAATATAGGCCAAAGCAGTACACTCAAATGTGGCGTATGTTGTCTCCAAAATCCAAAGAGGCTCACCAGGCATTGTGCCTCCCTTTTAATTTGAGGGGCTGGATGAAACAACTTATCTTTCACTTTAGAAGGCATATTTCATTGTGCCCCACATCACTGGACTTGTAAAAATTTCACTGAGGTGGATGGCACCTGAATTTCTATGTGATTAATTTTCTACCCTTGGTTTAGTGCTCAAATATCTTACTAATAAGTTCAGAGTTATTGACACTTCTTTCTTACTAGGTCCAATCAGCATTATATCATCAATCCAAAGGACTGGCGTGATGTTTATAGAAGGGAAAGGTGATTGAGATTCCTGCAGTTGAAATCATTACATAGGATTGGAGAGTTGATATACCTAGGAGAGTGATAGGACAGAGGTGGTGAAGCATGGCAGGAGCCTTCAGGACCCTGATTTCAAATGGGGAAGTTAAAATAGACAGGAGTAGTTCCTTGACTGTGTTACAGAACTGACTTTTTACCTGTTTTTTCTTTTCTTAAAATTCTTGGCTTTCTTGACCTGGTTTGGGCAGGAATTGCACATTAGCTGACAGAAGCCACTGGAATAATACCTCTACAGCTTCTTTTTATAGCCTTTTAGGAACATCAAGCAAGTGGAGGCACCAATAAAGTCCTTGGTAGAGATCCCAGGCCTTAGCGGCTGACAACTGAGAGTTTCCTGGACTTCAAATCAGATGCAGCCTGCTCCGGGATGGATCCCCCTCCCAAATCACTCTCATTGTCTTCATGACCCCACCCCCTGTGCTGGTACGGCAAGGCATGTACCTTCCCCTTTAAATATCCCAACCTTGCTTGGCAGTTTGGGACAGCCTCGGAGAATGAAAATGCTGTTTGTGCCTCCGTGTACATGGAAAATAAAAAAAACCTTTGATCACTCAACCAGGCTTCTTGTGTTAAAAATTGTTTGGTGGCAGATAGCCGTGAATCCCCGTTTTTGTTGGGTAATGGTAGGACAGTGAAGGTATATTATCTGTCTTGCCAGATGAAGGCAAACTGCTTCTTGTGTTCCTTTGAAATCACAATTGAAAAAAAAAGCATTAGCTGGATCAATAGCTGCATATCAGAGGATACACTAATTTGATGCAGCAATGAAACCATATCTGGAAGAGCAGGTATATTTGGAATCAACAACTGGATAAGTTTACAATAATCCACTGTCATTGTCCAAGATCAATCTGGTTTTTAAACAGGCCAGATAGTTAAACCAAATGAGAATGCATCATTTGAGTCCTTGATGGTGGCGGTGATCTCTGTAATTTCTCCATGAATTCAGTATCACTTTTGGTTTACTATTTTCATAGGCAGGAACAGTTCTAATGGCTTCTACTTACCTTTTCTTACCTTAACTCTTTCTTTGCTATTGCCAGACACAGTATATCAGCCACTTCTTATACCGCTGGTCCTCAGCAATAAGTTCTTCCAGTTTTCATGCATTTAATGTTGTGGAGGTCTTTTTTGAAATGCACAAAGCTCAGCAGACCAGAACTGGAGTCTTGTTGTATAGACTGAGCATTCTACTTGGTGATGGTTTCTGGACATAATAGTTTTGTAAACTTTTATCTTTTTTTCTCTGTATTGCTATGAGACATGTCTTGCAAGCAAAATTATGATTTCCTGCATAATGTTTGAGGAGTTCTAGAGTGTCTCTTTTTGTTTCTCTGTGTGATATTTGGAAAACTAAAGTTTCTGCCATGCAAACTAATGGAACGCATCTGCAACAAATTACTTATTCAGCTCTCACTGGTGAATGTTACACCACAAATAGGTGGCTCCAGAGTGCCACTTGCTTTGTTGGTGGCTTGTGTTACTAGGTCATATTTCTCAAAATCCGTATTACCAACCAGAAATTTAAACAGATTCAATTAGTAAGCATGCATTCCAATACTGAAAACACATGCCATCAGGAACACAAACAGAAAGATTAAGGTGAAAAATGTAGTAATAAAAGGGATAATAGCCATTATTCCTCATGTCGAGGATCCAACGTGAAGATTCTGCTAATCTCTGGGTGTACCTATTCAATTATGCATTCTGGAACTGGACTGGGCAAGTAATTACAGATGAGTCTGGGGACACAATGGACACACTGTGAGATGACACTAAGCTAAGACTCCATTTATTAACCTGACTTCCATACTTTCTTCCTCTGATTTGTGGGCCACAGTGATATGTTCAGTCTCCTGGAGTTAGTGTCAATTCAAAGCCAGTGTCTAGTAATCCCCTAAAAGTCTGATTACTTCCTTTCTCCCAGTGAACAGTCACTGTTGTAAAAGTCCATAGGTTCCTTCAAGGAAGGCTGGGAGACCAATGAACAGTATACATTTTTGGCAGTACATTGAGGCTCTTTCTTAAAAGGATGTGCCCCCGCTCCACTTCATTCCAGGGGCTGCAGAGCTGTAAACTGGCTTAAATCTGGAAATTGATTGAAAGGCCACATCCCTCTATTCTAGTGATTCAAGCTACACTGCCATTCAGTTGACCTAGAATTCCTTTACAGATGAAGTCAGTGTTTCACACACAGAGACACCATAACTAAGTAGACAATGTTGTACATACATCTGAGTTAGACTATTCTGATTACTGCTTTGACTCTGTTGTCTATTATGGTAACCATGCCCACCTTGTCTTTGATGATTAAGGGCTGCGACCTGGCCCCTACCGACGTGGGATTTAAGCAACCCATTGTAGTCAGATCTCTTAATTCTGTTCGGGCAATTCCTACTGTTAAATCTGACTTATATAAAATAGCAGTCATAGCAGTTTTCAAGGATGTTGGGGCTTTCTTCACAAATTAGTTTCTCACTGTTGTGGTAAAAGATATGTTCTTTGGGTACTACATGGATGGGTCTTTGGGTCTAATATGATAAGTTCACTCTATCATGCCAATTTCCCTAGGTCTTTGGATACCTTCTTCTATGGTATACCAAGGCAGAACTGGTATTTTGATTTGATTTAGTATAGGCCATTGATTAATACATGCTTTGGCTAACCCATGAAATAAACTATTAAGTCCTTTTCTAACCTCTCGAACTGAAACACTGAGTGGAAGATCTACACTTAGTGGGCCCATATCAATAAACTCATACTGACCCAACTTTATGTTCCTTGTACCATTATCCTGCACCCTTAATAGCTATTCCCACATATATTTTCCAGGTTTCTTTCCTTTTCTTTTTTATACAAATTAGAAAAATCAAGTAATTCTGTTGGAATGTATCATAGCTACTCCTGGGTCATACCCTGTACTTTTCCTCTTGGGGCTTACTGTGACCTAAGTCTAGTTTTTGATCTAGAAGCAAAAGTGGGCAGTGGTAGTGAGTCTTGGGGACACTCAGAAATGTCTTGTAAAGCATCAACCTCAGGTGATGCCCAGGTAATGCCCCAGGTGCCACCCCAGGCTATATCTCTGACAAAAACTGTTGAGGTACAGCTGGGTAGCTTTTATCAGATGAATGTAGAAGGGATAATGGTTTTATTAGAAACAGTAGATTAGCAGACAAAGACAGAATAATCTCTTCAGCTGCCAGTGAGAGGTCTGGTTTTGTTGGAAGGAGTGATTCAATGGAATTTAGGGTTCAGTGTACCCAGCTTCCTGATTGTCTTCCCATATATCCCCAATCCCAGCTTTAGGATCCCTTTTCTTCCCAACCAAAGCCCTTGCTTTAACTGCAGATACCATTGAGGTTGGGATTTCAATTGGTTGTGTAATTCAGTTACTCTCATAATCAGACTCTGGGTTTGGTTTTCAGAATATCAGCTCTGTTATTATACGAAATAAGGCTCTCTTTTAGAGCACAGGTAAGTACTTCCAGATTTTGTATGTGGCACTTGAGTTGTGACTCTGAAGTCTGAGCTCATTCCTTTCTTTCACCACTATGCCTATCAGAAGTAGGACCAACCAAGCAGCTTCCTTATAAATATACACCTAATTCTGACAAAACTGTAGAAAATGTAAAATATGATATGAGGCCACTAAGCACAGATCCTTCATTCAATTTTTCAGTTTAATAGGTTAGTTTGGATTGATTAAATATTGGTGAGAGACAAGGCTCTGGGGGATACCATTGGTGGTGATATTTTGCATATTTCTATTTCCACATTATGCCTTTGATTTGTAGCGACCTCTTTACTATTACAGAGCCATCGGTACCTTTAAGAGTAGCCAGAGTTGAGAATCATTTCAGAAAAGCCTTAAGATTTTGTTCCTCTAAACCCACTATCAGTACCAAATATCTTAAGTGGGGTTCTCTAGATAGCAAAACAGTGCTGTCAATACACACACACACACACACACACACACACACCTGTAAAGGGTCTCCCAATAAGGGTGTCCTACCTTTGAACTTGAATAAAACAAGTTATATAAATAACACAGTTTTAATTGTTTTATTATTTTGAAGTATATTTGAAGGCATTATACATGCAAAAGAACTTTGGGTAAATGGCCACTGCAGCATGTTCCAAATTGGGCCAAAAATAATCAGTTATCATAGCCCAATATCTTTTGCCATTGACAGTCACAACTTCTCCTTGTTCATGTTGGAAAAAATAAGAGCCAGTGATTCTCCGGGACCAAACTCCACATCAAATAGTAACTTCTGGGGATGAAGTGGGCATTCTGGAATCTCTGTTGGATTCTTATCACTCCAAATGCAACAGCTTTGTTTGTTAATGAAACCATTCATCCCCAAATGGTCTTCGTTGCTGAAAGATGATTTTTCAGCCTTTAAAAGCAGGGTAAACTTCTAGTTGCTCCAGAGCCCAGTCAGCAAATGTACAGCACACTCTATGGTCATTGGACTTCAGTTCTTGAATTAAAAACAGTTTTGTAAGGGAAAAGCTTGAAGTCCTGATGCAAAATCTGCCAAATTATGATTGATGAAAGGCCTAGTTCTTGTGCTCAGCAAGAAATTGATTGGGATGGATTTTGATGTACACTCTGATGAACCATGGTGATGTTTTCCTTGAAACACTCACTTTGTGAACACACAGGTATTGTCTGATTTGCGACAGACCTAGTTCTCTCAAATTTTTCGATTAAGTGTCTAATTGTTCTCTCAGTGGGACATTATGTGCATTGTAAATTTCATGTAATGCATGAAATGTTTGGCGAATAGAGGACACATTTTAATAACAAACTAATAATTTCTATGCATTGTAGAGTCATGTAACTTATCACGGCTATTTGTCAAGACTAACAAAGTGATAAATATGGCAGCTATAGCTTCACAAATATTATCACTGTGAGCTATCAAAAATATGACATGCTTATTAGACGACCCTTGAGAGATAGACAGAAAGAGAGAGTGAGAGACTTCAAGCAAATGGCTCGTGCACCTATGGAGGCTGTGAAGTTTCACATCTAGGAGTCAGCCACCAAGCTGGAGGCTTCTCCTCAGTCACATAGTTACAGAGGCTAATGAACCCCAAACCTTCAAGTCAGAAGGCAGGCTGCTGGCTCCTGACCCAAGAACCAGAGGTCAGAGTATTATGAGTTAGATGCAGGAGTAAGAGAGGGCAAGCTTTGCCAGAACATCCATATATATTGGATTCAGGCCACACCCACAAGGAAATGCTGATTTCAGTTGATGGACTACTCATATCAGATCAATAAACAGAGGAAGACTATATAATATCTGCCAAAACACTGATAATGACAGCCTCGTTGACACATAACCTTCACCATCACATCCCCCAGCCAAATGGCTGAACTTTACATTTCAAAGGACTCAAAAGCTGAAGCCGAATCAATTGCTAATCCAATCATCAGTTAATCAATCATTAATACACTTCCTTTGTTGTCTATGCATAAAACCTGATAACTTAACAGAGATAATGGAGTGCTTTGTATTTTCACTCAGTGCTGCCAAGCTTGAGCTATGTTATTCCTCAATATAACTTCTTTCTTTTACTTCCAACAGAGCAGAAGATTTTCTTCTTTGACATAGCATTAAAATTATCTTTTCAACTAATTAAAATCTTCTGTGGGGGGGCAGAGTCAAGATGGCAGACTAAACACACATCTCCCTAAATCCCTCTGGAAATCAAGACCTGAACTGATAATAAAATGGAGTCTTGCAGACACATAGTGAGCCTTAAGACATGGCATAGGGCTGTTAATTTGGACTTCATACCACTGAATGCAAAACCTCCACTCTTTCACTGACCCCACTCTCAGTGATTACAAGTTTGCGTAGACCAAAGATAACTCACCATTTTGATTTTTCTTTTTTCCTCTGTGTTGGCTGACGGGCAGAGCTAGGACTTGACTAGCTGCTGGTCTTGGATGCACTACTGGTGGGATCGGCATGCGCAATTACCATGTTCTGAGAGCCCAGCTTTGGACTCTGTGCATCTCAGCCCCTTTGGCTATCTTTCTACCTCCACCATGTGGTAGCCATACAGATAACGTGGTGAGGTTGTGTGGGACTCCATCTTGATCCATTGCCAGATGCAGACGCCCAGGAGGAGGCCCCAGCTGGACTTGATTTCTAGGCCGGGAGGCAGCACCTGCTGGGAGGAGAGTGCTTTTCTGGCAGAGAGGAGGCATTTTGCACAGTGTTGTCTGAGGCTGGGGACCGGCAATAGAGGCTGTGAACTGTGGGCATCACAGTGCTTTTGGCTTCTCTTTCCACCAGTATCCTGGTCCCAGCTGGGGGCAAACTTGTGCGGGACACCATCTCATTCCACTGAGGTGGGGATACCCACACGGAAGCCTCAGCTGGCCCTAACGCCTGGGCTGAGAGGCAGTGCCTGCCCAGAAGAGAGCGCTTTTTGAGTTGAAAAGCAGAATTCTACACAGTATCTCCTACAGCTGGGGCCCAACAGCAGAGGCCGGCAGGGCAGTAGCCTTTCTGTATTTTGGGCTAGTTTGCAACATCTGGGGTTCAATATAGAGGTGCTTACTTTGTCAGCTTGGAAGAGGGACCTATACAGCTGTAAACCTGACTGACTTTGGAAGTTGTCAGATACTTTTTGCTTTTCATTTTAACACAGCCTAGAGAAACAACAGTGGTCCATCCTCATAGCATCTCTCCCAGACTCTATTGACCCACATGAAACCCCAAAAGCAACAAAGACTGGAGAAAACTGTAAAAACCATAACCAAGAAATCACTCATGGTATCAGAAGGCCCCCAAAAGAAACCACTTCAGAACTTCCCAGATGAAGAAGCTTTTCTGAAACTATTGGAAGGTGAATACAAAATGATTATATAGAGAGCCCTCCCTGACCTTATACAAAATGCAGCATAGCAAAATGAAAAATTAAGCAAATTGTTTGATCTGATGTAACACCAATACTCTGAAATCCAACAGATCAAGAACAAAATCAAACACATAGAAACTTCCATTCAAAGCCAAGAAAACAGAATGGAACAAATGGAAAAGAGACTTTCTGATTCGGAAAACAGAGTTACTGACTCCACCATCTATGAGGATAAATTAGAAAAAAGAAACAAGAAAAATGAAGAAGCATTAAGAAGCATGTGAAACTCTATTACAAAGAGCAATCTATGATTAATTAGAGTTCCTGAACAGAGTGAGATACCTGCAAACACAGAGAGTATTGCTACTGAGCTGCTGACAGAAAACCTCCCAGAAATTATGAAGAAAGAGAATATAGATATCCAGGATATATATAGAACACCACTCAATACAAATCTCAAAAGAAAGGCTCCAAAACATATTATAATAAAGCTTAACAAAATGAAAAATAAGCAGAAATTCTTAAAGGCAGCAAGACTCAAAGCAAAGCTAACATTCAGAGGGAAACCCTGTAAGCTTTTGTTGGATTTCTCAGCAGAAACAATGCTGGCACAGAGACAGTGGCATGACATATTTAAAGCCTTGAAGGAGAAGAACTTCCAACCAAGAATTATATATCTTGCAAAACTATCTTTCAAATATGAAAAAGAAATTAAGACATTCGCAGATAAACAGAAACTCAAGACTTTGTAAAAAACAAACCAAAGCTACAAGAAATACTGAATGTCTTGGCTTAGAATAATAAAACTACTAACTTCATATTTTAGGACACATCACCCAGAATCCTCAGTTACGGAAGGCTCCAAACTCAATCAAAGCTACAACAGTGAAAGAAACGATCCAGTGATCATATTGTGAAAACTATGATGTCATCATATTAAAAAAAGGGATGTACTACAGTCATTATAGTCCTTCCAGATGGAGGGGAAGTTGGCAAGAATGGAAGTAATTAAAATAGTGTTTGTACATAGTTTATTAAGAGGGACCACAGGGGCAGCCATAAAGCACATCAAAGATGTAACATATCAAATCAAGAAACATAATACAGAAGTCTCAACAACCACAAAACCAACCCTGAAAAAGGTGAAAAATTAACTCAAAAGAAGAATGTCCCAGAACAGATTAATAAGAACAACAGAGAAAACATCAACACAAAAATAAACATATCACAATCGCAGCACTGAACATACACCTATCAATAATTACATTGAATGAATGGACTGAATACTCCAGTAAATAGACATTGAGTGACATATTGGATCAAAAGATACAACCCATACATATGTTGCCTACAAGAAACTCATGTTAGGCTTAAAGATAGGAACATACTGAAAATTAAAGGATGGAAGAATATATATCAAGCTAACAATGAATAAAGAAGAGCAGGTGTGGCAATTCTAATTTCAGATAAAATCGATTTTAATGTAAAATACACCATTGTGGACAAGGATGAACACTAGTGCTGGAAGATTCAACACACAAACAGGACTTAACAATATTAAATATTTATGCACCTAATATTAGAGCACCTAAATACGTTAAAGACACACTGACTACACTCAAAAAAGAGATAGATCACTCCCCAATAATAGTGGGAGACTTCAACAATCCACTCTCAATATTGGATAGATCATCTAGAATAAAGCTCAATAAAGGCACAGAAGATCTTATTGCCGCAATTAACCAACTAGACCTCATCACATATATGGAACTTTCTGTCCATTAGCCGACAACTACACCTTCTTTTCCAGTGCACATGGAATATTCTCCAGAATAGAACATGTGTTAGGACAATAAGCAGTTCTCCACAAAATCCATACCATTGAATTAATGCAAAGCATCTTCTCAGATCATAAAGCCATAAAAGTCAAGATCAATAGCAGAAAAAACATAGGTAGAAAGTGGAACTCATGGAAGCTGAAAAACATCTTGCTCAAAAAGCCATGGGTTTTAGAAGCAATCAAGGGTGAAATAAAGAAATTTATGGATTCCAATGAGAACAAAAACACTTTCCTGCCAAAACCTGTGGGATACAGCCAAAGCAGTGCTCAGAGATCAGTTTATCTCTGTAAATGCACACATCTGGAAGGAGGAAAAAAACCAAATCAAAGAACTGACCCTACAGCTTGAACAAATAGAGAACAACAGAAGAACCTCTCAGACACCAGAAGAAAACAGATCATAAAAATTAGAGCCGAACTAAATGAATTAGAAAATAGAAGAACAATTGAAAAAATTGAAAAGACCAAAAGCTGTTTTTTTAAAAAGGTCAACAAAATTGACAAACTATTGACTAAACTTACTAAATAAAAACAAGAAAAGAAAAAAATAACCCAAATAAGAAATGAGAGGGCAATTGCCACAACAGATCCGACAGAAATAAAAAGTGTCCTAACAGAATACCATGAAAGACTGTACTCTTACAAATTTGAAAACCTAGAGGAAATGGACAAATTCCTTGATTCATATCATCTACCAAAATGATCACAATGCGAAGCAGAACAACTTAATAAACCCATCACAAAGCAAGAGACTGGAAAAGTCATCCAAAAACTACCAAAGAAAAAAAGCTCAGGCCCAGACGGCTTCACTGTAGAATTCTACCAACCTTTTAGAAAAGACTTATCTCCAATACTACTGAGACTATTTCACAATATAGAAAGGGATAGAATACTCCCAAATTCATTCTATGAAGCCAGCATAACCCTGGTACCAAAGCCAGGGAAAGACTCAACCAAAAGGAAGAAGTACAGACCAATATCACTCATGAATGTAGATGCAAAAATCTTCAACAAAATTCTTGCCAATAAGATAGAACAATGTATCCAAAAAATAATGCATCACGACCAAGTTGGATTCATACCAGGAATACAAGACTGGTTCAACATCAGAAAAACAATTACTGTGTTCAACCACATAAATAACACAAAAGACAAGAATCACCTCATTTTGTCTATTGATGCAGAAAAGACATTTGATAAAGTCCAACACCCATTTCTGCTATAAACTCTCAGCAAAATAGGAATAGATGGCAAATTCAACAGCGCAATAAGGGCCGTTTATACAAAGCCAGCTGCCTACGTTTTCCTGAATTGAGAGAGGCTGAAACTGTTTCCCTTGAGAAGAGGAAGTAGATAAGGATGCCCACTCTCATCTCTCCTATTCAACATCATACTAGTAGTTCTAACCAGAGCAATTAGACAAGACCAAGAAATAAAGGGCATCTGCATCAGCAAAGAAGAAGTCAAAATCTCCCTATTTGCAGAGGATATGATTGTATACGCAGAGAATCCTAAAGAACCCATAAGTAAACTAGTCAGACTAATAGAAGAGTTCAGTAAAGTCTCAGGATACAAGATAAACATAAGTAAACCAGTAGGGTTCCTTTATACCAACAACAAGATTGTTAAGGAAGAAATCACCAAATCAATATTGCTTACTGTAGCCCCTAAGAAGATAAAGTACCTAGGAATTAATCTTACCAGAGAAATAACAGACCTTTATAAAGTGAACTACAAGTCCTTACTACAAGAAATTAAGAGAGACTTACATAAATGGAGAAGTCTACCCCGTTCATGAATAGGAAGACTTCACGTAGTGAAAATGTCTATTTTGCCTAAAGCAATCTATGCGTATAATGCAATCTCAATACAAATTCCAGTGACATTTTTTAACGAGATGGAGAAATAAATTGCCAACTTTGTTTGGAAAGGGAATAAGCCCCGGATAAGGAAAGCACTACTGAAGAAGATGAACACACTGGGAGGCCTATCATTATCCACCTTTAGAATCTTCTGTGGAGCTAATGTCACACCTATACTTGGACTCTCTGTCATGTCTTAAATTGAGTCCTCTCAATGGTTGTGAGAATGTGGGATGAAGACTATCAACCCCACATCGTTTTCTCTTGCAGGATGTGGATAGGCACCAGGAGATACAAATGGAGATGGATAGGGGAGAATCTACCTGTCTCTACAGGAATTAGCTCTGAAACAGCTCATCTAAGGGTGATCCTGTTACATACACACAAACATGTGTTGAGTCCATCCTATGTGGACAACATCATGTGGTGATGAAGAAGATTTTTGCAAAAGGGAAGTTCATTCTGTTTTCCAGTTCATTCCGGCAGGAAAGCCAATGAGATACCCAGTCCAAATCAAAGTGCATTCTGCTGTGTTTTTCCCAACATGCTCTAAGAATGATGAAAAGGGAGATTCATAACAGATAGGAAAGGATATAAAAAAAACAGGAAGATACCTTGGAAGAAAGGTCAAAAAGTTGTAGTCTAGGAGGCTAGAAGTCCGAATTCAGGGAGTCAGTTCTAGGAGAAGCCCGTCTATCTCTGTTGATTCTGGGCAAAGATCCTGTCATGAATCTACCCCTGGATTAGGAACTTCTTTGAGCAGGAATCCTGGGTCCAAAGGACACACTCTTCTCCTGGTGCTTCTTTGGTGGTATGAAGTCCCTCTGTCTCTCTGCTCACATTTCTCTTTTGTATCCCAAAAGAAATTGGTTGATGGCACAATCCAATCTTCTTACATAACTGTCTCTTATTCCACTTCATTATTATGGTAGAAGTAGGAATTACATTATGTAGGAAAATCACATCAGATAGCAAAACGGTAGACAATCACACAATACTGGGAAACACAACCTGGCCAAACTGATACACGTTCTTTTGGGGGGACACAATTCAGTCCATAACTCCAAAATTCATGAAGACTTTTTGCTCTCAATTCTTTTATCATAGCTTGTCTATGTCAGGGGCCATAAGGAAGCCTCAGGCCCCTAACAAACAGGAAGTCTGGATAGTCCCTGAGAACGCGCGCTCGCGTTCTCAAACCACCTCCCCCCTCCCCCCGTCACTGCCTAACGTCAACTGTACAGGCATACTGTCTGCCCAATCATAGAACGCCAACTGTCTCATACCAGCTATATTCCGATCCTAAGCCCTTCCCCTCCCCAACTTCTATATATATTACTCTGCTACAATAAAACCTCGAGGCTTGATCAGAATTTTGTCTTGCCTGCATTTCTTCGCATCCCTTGCTCCACTTTCATTTTCACAGGCTCCCCCTCGTCCCTCCGTTGATTCGCCCCGCAGGTCGGGGCATGTCTATATGCACAGCACAGCTGTTTAGTCTCAATTTAACTTTCTAAGGAAACTTTTTTTTCATTTTGAGAAATAATTCCAATAGCACTAATACATATCATTTTGAATGATAACTTTTTCCCTGACATTGAACTTTCAGTGTGTTTTTAGATGTATTATTAAGAGTTCCTAATTTTAGTTTGGTTTCTAGACTACAAAGCCATCAACAATATGACACATTTCCGTTCACGTGAAACTCTGTACAGAACTCATTGCAATTGAACCAACTCTTGGAAATTTCTAACTATGAATGTTCTCCATCAGCAAGCATCTCTCACATCTTCAGCAGGCATAGCTTGAGTTACTGTGTGAGATAAGTGCCAATCTATCCAAAATAGCCAACCCTGACTGGCCTGTGAATCATCTCAACTGACAGCGCTCATCACGTATACCTGTAACTGTTTAAAGTAGTTTACCAAAGCAATGAACTGTACCCTTGCCAGCCATGAGCCAGAGAAGCTGATTCAGCCTACATGGACACTAAATGCAAAGCAAACATAAATGGTCCTGTGCTCTTGTTACAACTTGAAGTTATCACTGAACTGAAAACAGCAGAGGGAAAAAGAAAATTGTTTTCGATTTTGGTTGGGATTCACAAAAAGGTTTCTTCCTTCCTTTTAATCGCAATTTGGCTCTCAGTTTTACTTCTGCAAAATTTCGGTTTCTTTGATTTCAGGTTTTGGTTCCCTTATGATTTGAAACCCTGTTTATATGGCATGCAGCTACTCATCACAGTGGGTGAATCCATATTTTCATGCGAACTTTCAATTACAATTTAAAGGTTTCCCTTCTCTCCATTATATAACTTAAAATTTCATTTAAATAATGTTCGAATCATTTTATAAATTTTCTTTTAATAGATGTTTAATATTTTTGAAGCTAAGAAACTTACTTTCAAGTAAATATCATACTACACCATCATTAATTTTAAAGCTAGGAAATTGTTTCTGTAAGTATGGTTTTTAAATCATCACACAGTTTTTCAAAGTTGTACAAAACCTTGTCTGGATCTAGTTTTCTTATCCTAGGGTAAAAACACCACAAACTTGTAATAAAGCCAGAAGAAAGATTTTATTCAGCACATGTTCCAGAAGGCAAATATAGGAAATGGACAAGCATGCTACCAAAGGCATGTCTGCTACAGCATAAGGAATGCCATATGAGTATATAATAACATTACTAATGGGTAGAATTACTAAAAGTTTCATTCTTTGACAGACTGGCTAAAGGTGGCCAAATCACCATGATTCTACATTTTAAACTATCTTCCTCTTCTTCTTTTTAAATTTTATTATTTCTTGTGACTGAGTGAAAGTGTACAATCCGGTTTAAATTTGCATGCCTGCATATGTGCAGCTCCTACTGCTCTCCTTTCCTTGTAACAGCACACTCCTTTCATTTCTATATAAGTCATAACCTCTTGACAATTCCCTGTCCCCTGTTCTTCACCCTCTCCACTTCCCTCCAGTAAGAGGCCAGTTGAGCGACGTCCTATAGAAACAAAGACCATAAAGTGCACACATGATATGGTCACTCTGTGTCGTTGAGTCCAATCCATGCCTGTCCAAGGAGTTGACCTCATTAATGATTTATGATTAGGGACAGCTTCAGGTCTAGGGTCCATGCTCCCAGGGAAACTCCTAGGCTTTCAGACCATTAGTGTGGTCTTTTAGTGGAGTTCTCAGGGTGCACCCCTTCTTATCTTCATATTGCCACTGAGACTCAACTTTGTGAGCTTCGTAATGGCTGTCACTGGAGGTGGCTGGGCACCATGTGGTTCTTCTGGTCAAATGTTGATGTAGTCAACCATTCACACGGGTCTTTCTGTCTTCTAGCTTTTCTTTCCCCTGTCCTTGGTGATCATCTGTTCCAAATGAGTTGTGAAAAATTGGTGTACCTCAGATGGCAGCTTGGCAACTTTTAAGACCCCAGACGCCACTCACGAATATGGGATGGAGAGGACTGTTAGCAATAGGCTAATTATACCAATTGACCTCCATGTCCTCTGAGAGCATGGTTCCCGGACCCCTGCCCTTGCTACTCTGTCCTTGCAATATTGGGTTGATTGGAAGAGTTTTCAGGTTTGTTGAAGCTCAGTTAAATTGATCTTTTTTCTAATGTGTGCTGTTGCTGATTTCACCCAACCAAATTTCTATCAACTAACTAATCTATAACCAGCCATCTCCCTCCCTTCCACCCCTCCCTTGCAGCCATCAAAGAGTCTTTTCTTCCATAAGAGTCAGTTTTCAAGTCCTTAAAGTAGGGGTATCATACTGTATTTGTCCTTGTGCCACTGCTGAGACATTCTTCTTTATGAATTGATTTTGTCACCCTTTTCAGTGTTGGTTTTGTGTTCGTTGAGTTTCATGCATTGCGTTTCTTGTTTTGATATGTCACTTCTTCGTTGTGCTTTGTGGCTATCCCATGATTCCCTGTAATAATGTATGTTTAAACCGACTTTTAACTTGTAAGTATCTTATTAACTTCTTCACCTGGATGGACTATAACTACTGTAATGTATCCCTTCTTTTTATGTGATGGTACCGTAGTTTTCATGATATGATCACTGGACCACTTCTTTTGGTATTATAGTTTTGGATGGGGTTTTGTGCCTTCCCTAATTGAGTACATTTCTGGATGAAGTGTACTGTATTTTCTCCTAAAACATAAAGTTAATGGTTTTGTTCTTCTGAGCCAAGAGCTTCCTTCAGTATTTCTTGTAGATTTGGTTTGGTTTTTACAAAGTCTCTGAGTTTCTGTTTATCTGAGAAGATCTTAATTCCATTTTCACATTTGAAAGACAGCTTTGGAGAATATATAATTCTTGGCTGAAAGTTTTTCTCCTTCAGGGCTTTGAATGTGCCACTCCACTGCCTTGGTGACAACATAGTTGCTGCCAAGAAGTCAGATGAAAATCTACAGGGCTTCCTTCTGAATGTTAGCTTTCCTTTGAGTCTCACTACCTTTAAGATTTTCTGCTTATATTTCATTTTGTTAAACTTGATTATAATATGTCTTGGAGTCTTTCTTCTGGGGTCTGTATTATATGGCAATTGATATGCATCTTGGATATCTATGTTCTCTTCTTTCATAATTTCTGGGAAGTTTTCTGTCAGCAAGCCAACAACAATCCTCTCTGTGTTTCCTGGTGTCCCTTCCTGTTCAGGAACTTCAATTAATTGTAGATTGTTTCTCTTCATAGAGTCCTACATGTTTCTTAATGCTTTTTTCATTTTTCTTGTGTCTTTTCTCTGATTTCTCCTCAAAAATGCTGGTGTTGGTAGTTTTGTCTCTTAAGTCAGAAAGTCTGTTTTCCATTTGTTCAATTCTGTTCTCTTGGCTTTGAATTGAGTTTTCTGATTCTTTAATTATGTTATTTATCTGTTGGATTTCAGGATGCTAGAGTTCCATCAGTTCGAACAGCTAGCTTAATTTTTCATTTTGGTTTGCTAAATTTTGTATAATGTCCAGGAGGGCTCTCTATAGAACTCTTTTGTACTCAACCTCCAAAAGTTTTGGAAAGGCTTCTTCATCTATGAAGTTCTTTGGTTCTTTCTTTCTGGAGCTTTCTGGAGCCATAGTTGGATTTTTCCTTAAGTGTTGGGCCAAGATCTGCTGCTTTTTGGACATCTAGAGGTTGTTAACTTTCTCTGTTGTTGCCTTAATAGGAGCTGAAGTAGAAGTTGATCACCAATTACCTCTATGTACTCCAGCAACTGGGCCCAGTAGATACTCTGTGATAGCAGGCTCTACCTTTTGGCTGGCAAAGACACGGCCCTACTTATGGTGTCACTGGGAGGCCATCAATTTATCCTACATTGTGGGTCAGTCAAGACTGGAAGAGATGCTATCAGGCTGCACCATGGCTATTTCTCCAAGTAGTCTTATTTTGAAACACAAAAGCTATCTGACAGCTCTCATAAACAGTCAGGCTGTCAGGTGTGCCCCTCTGTCCAGCTGGCAGTGGAGGCACCTCTATATCTGTCCCTAGATGCTGTGATCTAGTTCAAAGTATGGACAGGCTACTGCCCTGCTGTCATCAGGTGCCAGGCCCTACCTGAAGGGTGAACTGTGCTAAACACAGCTTTTCTTCTGGGAAAGTGCTCTTCAGGCTGGCACTGCCTCCTAGCCTGGGTAGTTCTGCCTCCCAGTCAGACAAGATGGCATCCCATAGAGGCTCTCCTGCCCCCTGAGAAATAGCTGAATCAGTGGCTGAGGTTCAGAAAGAGGGATGGAGGGGCTGTGGTGCTCAGGGTCCAGAGCCAAGCTCTCAAAGTATGGCTATTCCACCTGCTGGTCACATCAGCAGTGTGGCAGAACTTTGCTGCCAGTTGAGCCCAATCACTGCCACATGCTAACAAAAAGGAAAAAAGTGAAATCGGGTAGTTACCTTTAGCCTGTGAGAGCCAGGCATTCAACAAGGGCCAGTGTCAACAAAAAAGAAAAAGTTTCCCATTGCGTGGCATGTAGTCCAAAATGACAGTCCTATGCCATGTCCTAGGGCTCACTGAGTGTCTAGAAGGGTTAGTTTAATTATCAATCCTGGCCTAAGTTAAGGACACGTGTGTCTAGTCCATCATCTCGATTCTGCCCCCTTTTAACTGTCTTCTTAATAATTATTGGTCAAGTTTCAGTGACAACAGTCAGGAAGATCTTTTGGTTATCTAGTGCTGCTGTAACAGAAATACCACAAGTAGATGGCTTTAACAAAGAGAAATCTATTCTCTCACAGTTTAGTAAGTTGTGAGTCCAAATTCAGGGTGTCACTGTTAGGGTCTGGATTTCAAGACGCAACACAGTTACTTTTTGAAAGTTAAGTTTTATTAAAAAATGTGCCCAATAAGAAAAAGACTGGTGCACCAGGGATGCACCCCAAACTACACAGAGCAGGGGGCAACCCCCAATTTCCCTAGCGCGCAGCATTTAAACTGTGAAACCGCAAAGCAGGGAGGGGGAGCTGATCTTTGCATTGATTGGATAAGGCCATATGGAATTTCTGTAAGTTATAAAATGTAGTCATTAGTGAATGTTTCAGCCACATGGAATTCCTGTTAGTTGTAAAATGTAGTCATTAGCAAATGTTTTAGTAGATTGTGGTCAAAGTCTAGGGGTCATTTGTAAGGCTGTCTCCAGGCTTTGTCTTGTGGCAGACAGATGTTTTGTAAGACAAAGGTGAGATTACTCTATGGTATTTTCTGCTATTAAGTGGTTTCCTGGGGCTTTCTACCTTAATACCTTGAATTTTTACTGTGCCCTTCCTCAAAATGGAGTGACTTATGTCTCATTTCAACATCACCTCCAGGGGAAGTCTTTCTCTTTCATCTCTGGAGGAAGATTCTTACCCTCTGTTTTAGTCAGCTACTGCTGCTCTAACAGAAATACCACAGAGAGGATGGTTTTAACAAAAGAAGATTTATTCTTACAAAGTCTGATAGGCTACAATTCCAAATTCAGGAGGTCTGCTCGAGGGGAAGGCTTTCCTCTTGTCAGCTGTAGAGGAAATTCTGGTATTGCATCTGTCTTTGTCCATGGAGTGTCTTGGTGCAGGAACCTCGGGTCTAAAGGACACACTCTTCTTCCAGTGCTGCTTTCTTGGTGGTGTGAGGTTCCCAATTCTCAGCCTGTTTCCCTTTCCTTTTATCTCTTGTAGGCTCAAAGGATAAAGGGTGGGGCAAGCCACACTCCAGGGAAACTCTCTTCACAGTGGAGCAGGTAGGTGATCTTATAAAGGGATTTACAGTCCCACCCTAATCCTTTAACATACAGCATAGGAAAATCACAGAATGGATGACAATCACAAGATGCTGGGAATCATGGCCCAGCCACACAGCTGCACATATTTTTGGGGGGACACAATTCAATCCATGACAGCCTCAATCTTCTCCTGGAGTAGCAGCTTCTCCACACAGAAACTGTGGGTCCAAGGACATGCTCTGTTTACAGCATTGCTTTCTTGGTGGCATGAGATTCCCGTTTCTCCTTTTACCTCATTGGCTTAAGACACAATCCAGCCTTGTAGATCTCATGAACATAACTGCTGTTAATCCATCTCATTAATGTCGCAATGATAGAATTTACAAGCCACAGGGAAATCACAAAATGACGGACAATCACATAATGCTGGCAGTCATGGCCTGGCCAAGATGACAGATGCTTTTGGCAGGACATAATTCAATTCATGACAATCTTGACTGGTCTGACAAATACTTTTTACTAAATGCTGACAGAAAAAGACAAGAGTGGAAAATATATGGGTATTTCGTGCTCTGGGAACCCTGGTGGCTTAGTGGTCAAGTGCTACAGCTGCTAACCAAAAGACTGATAGTTCAAATCTGCCAGGTGCTCCTTGGAAACTCTATGGGACAGTTCTACTCTGACTTATAACGTTACTGTGAGTCTGAATTGACTCAGGGGCACTCGGTTTGGTTTTGGTTATTTTGTGCTCTAAAATTTGTTTATGTGAAATATTCCCTTAAAGTCACATCATGTTCCCTTAAAGTCTTGTTTTCCAAGATTGTCTTAGCTATTTGTTGGGTTTCCAGCTCAGAGCCCAACTGTGTTCTTGTGAGTCCAGTTCTAGTTCCATCACATTTTTTATACTCGTGGACAGGGAATAATGCTTCCAGTTGTAACTTCTAAAACACTCTTAAAATATTGTCCAAAACAACTTCCTCTTTTCACTGACTTGGTTTATTAATCACATCCATTTTTAAGAGGATTTTTCAATCCGTTTCCAATTACTAAGAATCATTTTTCAATTGGTTTTTGGAAAACCAAGTTTCAATTTTGATTGTCAATATATGTGATTATATTTATTGGTTTAACTAAACCTAATGAATAGATATTGTTCCTTGTTTTACAGATACAAAAACTGGTAAGCATAAAGTTAAGAGATTCCTCACAGTCGTATAGCACTGTGGACAAGATTTGGGCTGCGCCCTGGCTTCCTTGAGATCTAATCCTAACTGTCACTAACTAGCTGTGTAACCTTGGCAAAGTAACTGAATCTCTATGTGATGTCTTAAAGCCATATAAACTTTAAATAATTGTTTGAATAACAAGTAGTTATCAGCTTGGTCTGTAACATCTAATTGAGATTGGTCCTCACAAATGGACTTACAAAGAACATTATGATAATTAGAATAAAAAAATCAAGTTGTCAACAATTCCATTCTACTTAAATCAACAATCAGTGTCCTTGAAAGTAGCAACCAAGACATCAAATGATGTATTGAATTGTGCAAATCTGCTGTAAAACACTGCTTTCAAATGTTAAAAAGGAAAGACCTCACTTGGATGACTAAGGCAGGCCAGACTCAAGCCACAGTCTTTTCAGTCATCTTGTATGCATGTGAAAGATGGTCAATGTAAAGGAAAGACAGAGAAAGAACTGATGAATTCACATTGTAGCATTGAAGAAGAATACTCAGTATAGAATGGAGTGGCAGAAGAATGAACCAATCAGTCTTAGAAGAAATACAACCAGAATGCTCCTTAGAAGCCAAGATGATGAGACTTGACTTGCTTACTTTGGGCAGGTCACCAGGAAAAGGCAATTGCTAGAAAAGGATGCCATGTCTGATAAAGTAGAGAATCAGTGAAAATGAGGAAAACCCCTTATGAGATGGTTGACCTAACAGATACAGCATGGACTCAAATATACCAATGATCATGAAGATGGTCTAAGACATAACTCAATAAGAACTAACAACAACTAGCAGAATTAAGCTACCTCAATTTTTTTCTTTAATTAGTTATTTAGGCAGACGATATACACATGTTGTTAAATCAGGATGGATGTAGTATGTTAATTAAATTATTTCTCTTCAAGAAGGATTTTATTGAGAATTTATCATGGGCCAAGTATTATACTAGGTGGTGGAGGTGCAAAGATGAAAAAGATACATACCTTCAGAAACTTCAAGAAAGTTTCTACAAATATTAAACTAGCAAAATAATAGGCAGTCTTCAATGTAGTCTGTAGTATCTAAATTAAATCTTACAGAGACTGGGTCTTCCTGACCTTTTTTCTTGATCTCATTCATTAGGTGCTTTGTTTGTTAAACTTTTGAATACTTTTTCCAAATTACCTTTTCTAACTGTATCTTTGTGACTCTAAAAGGGAACCATACAAATGCCCCCAAAGTGTTTTTATTCCAGCTTGCTATTATTTTATGTGATGCTCTTATTGTGAGCCAGTATTCGTCTCAGCAAAGAGCTCTGGCTTTGGATCAGACAAATCTATGTGTGTTCTTGTTGCCACTCCTCCACTTACTGGCCACATGGTGTTAGGCAAGTTACTTGAACTATCCCTCAGTTTTCTCTTCTGTAAAATTAGGATGATAACAGCCCCAATCTAAAGAGGGAAGCCGTGGAGGTGTAGTGGTTAAGTGTTATGATTGCTAACCAGAAGGTCAGCAGTTCAGATTCACCAGGTGCTCCTTAGAAGCTCTATGGGCAGTTCTACTCTATTCTATAGAATTGCTGTGAGTCAGAATTCACCCGATGGCAGTGGGTTTGGTGGTTTTGGTATTCTAAAGAGGATCTCTGGTGATGGAGTGGTTTAGCTTATGGCTGCTGACCAAAGGTGGGCAGTTCAAATCTACCAGCTACTCCTTCTTAGAAACCCAGTGGGGCGGTTCTACTCTGTCCTATAGGGTTGCTATGAGTCAGAATCAATTTGCAAGCAATAGGTTAAGTTAAAGAGTTGTTATGAGGTTAAGTGAGATTTGGGATGTAACACATTTAGCTTAGCAGATGCTTTTATTATCATAAATAATTATAAAAATTTTAATAACATGTTACATCTATAAACAATTGTCAAATTTAGAAATTTGAAAAACAACTTATTTATCTTCAACTTATTTGGTAACATCATCATTAAGGTAATGTTTTCACCACTTGTCTCTCTAGACTCCTACCTTCCCAGGTTTACTTGAGTCTTTGAAATTCCTCAGTTCCTGCAGGTTGGAGGTCTAAATGCGGTCTGGAGTAGCCTCACCCTGGGGACTGTACTGGCCCTTACATTCAGACTACAGAGTTCATCTGCAAATACACATAACTTTTCAAAATGTGGTTATGACAAAGTCATGCAGAGAGAATACAGAGTGTCATGGATTGAATTGTGTCCCCCCAAAAATACGTATAGCCATTTGCTTGGGCCATGATTCCCTGTATTCTACGATTGTCCTCTGCTTTGTGATTTTCCTGTGCTGTATGTTAAAGGATTAGAGTAGGACTGTAAATCCTTTCAGAAGATCACCTCCCTGCTCCTTTGTAAAGGAAGTTTCCCTGGAGCACGGCTTGCCCCACCCTTAATCCTTTTGTCCTAGAACAGATAAAAGGAAAGAGAAGCAGGCAGAGAATTGGGAACCTCACACCATCAAGAAAGTAGCACCACGAGAAGATCGTGTCATTGGGACCTGAGGTTCCTGCGCCAAGGTGCTCCCCGGACAAAGACTGATACAATACCTGACTTGCCTCCAGAGTCAACAAGCGGGAAAACCTTCCACTGGAGCGGACATCCTGAATTTGAACTTACAGCCTACCGGACTGTGTAAAAATAAACTTTCCTTTGTTAAAGCCATCCACTCTGTTAGAGCAACACCAACCGACTAAAACATAGGGTCATGTGTTTTAATACTAATTAATTAGTGCTTTAGCCAGTTTTTTTTAAGAGTACATTTTATTACCTGCAAAATTGAAGAATTTAAAAATGTTTTTCTTGCTTGGTATATATTAACGTATCTCTATCTGTACATACTGTTTTATGCTATAAATTTGAACACTCTCTCTCCTCCACATTCCTTGCATGTAGTTTGTACTCAACTTTGTCAGAGAAAACAGTTTTCTGCTTCAGACTGTCAGGAGACAGAACTACTACACAGTTTGGTTCTGTTTTGTTTTTTTTTTTAAACAGACTTTACTATAATGAATTAACTAGATGTAAAAACACTGATAGCTGAAAGGTTAAAAATAGAACACTGTTGGTGATGATGTGGCAAAATTGCATTGCTGGTGGGAATGTAAAATGGTTCACCTTCTTCAGAGTAAACATAAAAATACCACGTGACCTCAGCAATTCCACTCTCCATTGTATACCCCAAAGAACTGAAAGCACAGATTCAGAGAATTTTACATTAATGTTCATTGCAGCATTATTCACAATAGCCAAAAGACGGAGACAACCAAACTGTCCCATCAACAGAGGAATGGCTAAACAAATCATAGTGTATATGTACAATGGGATATTAATCAGTCATAAAAACAAATGAAGTTCTGATACATGCTATGTGGTAGACAAGCCTTGAGAACATTATGCTGAGCAAAATAAGTCAGATAATTCACAAAAGGAAACCTATTGTATGACCCCACCTGTATAAAATATATAGAAAAGGCAAATGCATACACAGAAGTTTATTGGTGGTTACCAGGGGCTGTGGGAGGTGAGGGTAGGAGGGTGAGGGATTGTACTTAAGGGGTACTGTGTTTCTCTTTGGGGTGATAAAAATTTTTGGAAACAGATGGTGATGGTAGCACAATGTTGTGAATGTAGTTAATGTCACAAAATTGTGCACTTAAAAAATGATTATACAGAAAATGTTTGTTGTATATATATATTTACCCCAATAATGTTTTTTAAAAGTTTAAAAAAGAGAGTACTTAATTGTCTCCAAAAAAACCTCAAACCCATTGCTATCTGAGTGAATTCCTACTCATAGAGATAATCTAGGATAGAGTAGAACTGCTCTATAGTTTCCAAGGAGAACCTGGTGGATTCGAACTGCCAACCTTCTGGTCAGCAGCCATTGTGCTTATCACTACTCCATCATATGTAGACATTTCAGGAAGCAATTATGTTCCATCCCTAGGGCAGAGAATTTGGAGGGAAGAGGTTGGAATTATTAACGCTCAGAAATTTAGAGGGGGCCTTCCCTGGAGCCAAACTTCAGAACCTCAAGGGACGGCTGTTGATTGGTGTTCACTTGTCTAAGAAAGAGCTTGATGGAGCTATTCTGAAAGGTTGGAGAAACCTCAAATGGGATTCAGCTGCTGCTATGGGAAGGCACTGCTGCAAACAGGGAGTAGAAACTGTGGATGTGTGGATGTGGGGGCAGGGATGGAAGGGGGCGGGAGAGTGTTCCCAGGGATCACAAGCAGAAAGGAAGCCCCACAGGAAGCAAACAGAAAGTAGCAAATCTATTTGCTGCTCCCTCTAGAGTCATGCATTATAAATGGTTAATGTTCTTGGCTGTTAAACCAAAGATTGGAGGTTCAGGTTTACCCTGGATGTCTGAGAGAAAAGGCGTGGCCATCTACTTTTGAAAAAACCAGCCATACCAAACCCTATGGAGTAGTTTTACTCTGACACACGTAAAGTCACCATGAGTCAGAGGTGACCCAGTGGCAACTGGTTTAATATATTGTCAACATGTAAAACAGAGATGTGGTCTGCCAAGTCCCAGCCCCTGCATCTCAGAGCAGAGCAGGAAATGGTGGGTTTAGAGATGAGACACAGTAGCTTAATAATTGGCACAGCAGGGAACTGTCTTGTTCTCAGCACCTGGCACAGTTTCTAAAATGCAGTATTGAATAAGCCCTTGTGGAATGAATACGTGTGTGCAGTTGGATTAAAAATGTGATCTTAATAGCTAATGCTTAGTTTCTCTTATAGTAAGCTGTCTTTGTTTAGGAAAATGACTTAATAGAGCACTTCCGACATAGACTGTGAGGTCCCAATGTTAAAGTCTGGAAAGAAGGAAAGAGGGAGAATTAAACTCTCATTCATGAGGAGTCCCCAGGAATTGGAGTAGAGTGACGGGCAAAGCCACAGCTGGCTGGGACAGAGGAGAACAGATAGTCCAAGAGTAACGCAGCAAGCTATCTGTTAAAAAGACTACAGCAGATGGAGAGAGGCGACCACTGAAACATTTTTTTAATGGAGAGATGATGGAAAGACTTTTAGAAGTGACCATATTAAATATTTGAATTTAAGTGTATGTATGAGACTCTAAGGTAACTTAGCTCTTTAAGGCACTATCGACTTTTCTACTCACACTGGTTTTGTTGTTGTTGTTAGTTGCTGTTTAGTTGGCTCCAGGCACAGTTACCTCAAATAGAACAAAAAAATTACCTGGTCCTGCACCATCTCCAGGATTGTTAGTATGTTCAAATCATTTGCTGCTGCCGCGGTGTATTTTGATTGCCTTCTAACACAGGAAATTCATCTTCCAGCTGTATATCAGACAATGTTGTATTGTGGCTTATGGGGTTTTCATCGGCTAATTTTGGGATGCACACTACCAGGCCTTTCTTTTCAGTCTGGAAGTTCTGCTGAAACTTGTCCACCGTGGATGACTGTGCTAGAATTTGAAATACTGGTGGCATAATTTCCAGCATTGTAGCAATTTGCAAACCAGCATGGCACAATAAGCTGACAGATAGGTGGTGGCACTCCAGTTGATACCTAGAGTATTCATGGATAAAGGGGCAGTTTTCTTTGAACATTGAGCTAGTCAGTTGAATTGAACCAAATCTCAAGGAGCAGGTCTTTGAACTAGAAATAAGACAGAGAAACAAAAGGCTCTACATCTTCCGTGTCACTGAACAAAATTCCCAGAAGGACCAGGGTGTGAGCATGCTACCGAAACTTAACACCTACTACTGTTGAGTTGATTCCAATTCATAGTGACTCTATAAAATAGAGTAGAACTGCCCTATAGTTTTCAAGGAGCACCTGGTAGATTTGAACTGCTGACCTTTTGGTTAGCAGCCATAGCTCTTACTTACTACACTACCAGAGTTTGCTGCTGTACATGGGAAAAGAGTCTAGATAAGAATAATAAGAATAATAGCCTCTAATCTAAAGAGAAGACCTGGTGGCTTTTAGATAATTCCATGGGCCATCAAAGATCAGGGACCTTGTTTAGTGTCCTGGTAACACTTGTTTTGTGCTCCTCAGAAGATGTGGTTAAATTCTAACCCCTGTACCTGTGAAGGTGACCTTGTCTGGGGAAACAGAATCTTTTGGAATAATTATCAGTTAAGTAATTCTGGAGTAGGGTGGGTCCCAGACCTAATCCCTTCTGTGTATAATATACATTATAAAACCCATTGCCATCAAGTCAGTTCTGACTAATAGCAACCCCACAGGACAGAGTAGAACTGCCCACATAGTTTCTATGGAGTGCCTGGTGGATTTGAAGGGCTGATCTCTTGATTAGCAGCTGTATTACTTAACCGCCGCACCACCAGGGTTTCCATGTTATGAGAGGAGAGGGCAAACAGACACGGGGCCACACATAGAGGGAAGATGCTATGTGATGACAGAGGCAGACATATCCATAATTAGTAAAGGAATGCCAGGGATTATTGGCAGTCACCAGAAGCTGGGAGATAAAGGTATGAAATAGTTTTGCTCTCAAAGCCCTCAGAAGGCACTGACAGTGTCATTGACCTAACTTTGAATGTCTAGACTATGGCGCTTGTGAGAAAAAAAAAAATTCTGATCCTTAAAGCTACCCACTTTGTTACATGTTGTTATAGCAGCCCTTGGAAACTAATAGAACTTGTGTTTTTAGAGCACACACTATTTAGTGCCTCTGCCCTGACAAACAATGTATTTCACAAATGTTTGGCTGAATGGTTCAGTGTTAAAGCCAAGGTGAAGCCACTGAGATGATGCACCATTTGAATGTCAGTGTGAGCCTCATCCTCCAATTTGTGGCTCTGAGCCTAAGTTCATTGAATAAAACTCATCTCCTCTATAGTACATATAAATATTTACATTATAGTAAGTAGAAATATTTGAAAAAGTAAATACAAAAATCCCTCACTAGAAGGCATGAAGTGTCACACTAAAGCATGACATGCAAGCATGACAGCTGCATTGTGTGAAAGAAAGAAGTAAGTAATAAATCCCTTAGCTCCTTAAAATGATGTGTTTGTAGTGGGATTGACTTATGATATAACAGAGACGAGACTCATAGCATGTAGAAATGGAAAGAAGATTGAACTTACTTCTAGATCTAATTTTCGCTAGTAACACTCAACTCTCTGTGCCTCAGTTCCCTTGTTAAAAAAATAAGATTACTCGTTTCAAACTCTGCTTTTCTATGTCTTTATGTGATTTTGAATGAGGAAGACTTGGTTCTAGAGATACATGAAGGTTTTCTATCTTTCCCCTATGTGTTAATATCTGTTGTTAGGCATGATTGAAGATATCACTTACTGGGTCAGGTACACTTTGGTCATCAAGGTGATGTCTTTGCTTTTTAATAAATTAAAGGAGTCTTTTGCAACAGATTGCCCAGTGCAACGTGTTGTTTGATTTCTTGACTGTATTAGCCATGTATTCTAGCTTCTGTAATACAATGTTCTAATTAATATATGTCTTAGACGTTACCAAGTCAGTTCCGACTCACAGCCACCCCGTGTACAGGAAAGTGAAACCTGGTCCTGCACCATCCTCATAATCATTGCTATGTTTGAGTCCATTATTGTGCCACTGTGTCAACCCATCTCACTGAGCATCTTTTTTTTTTCACTGACCCTCTACTTTATTAGGAAACCCTGATGGTGCAGTGGTTAAGCGTTATGTCTGTTAACCACAAGGTCAACAGTTCAAATCCACCAACCTTATGGAGCAGGTCTACTCTGACCTGTAGAGTCCCTGTGAGTCAAAATTGACTTGATGGCAGTGGGTTTGGTTTTTTGGTTCTATTTTAGTAAGGATGTTGGTCTTCCCATGGGAGAGGCCCCTCCTAATACTACGTCCTAAGTTACATGAGATGAAGGCTCAACATCTGTGATTCTAAGGAGAATTCAAGACAGATTTGTTCTTCTTCTGACAGTCCATGGTGTATTCAGTATTGGTAGCTAACAGTATAATTCTTCTTCAGTCTTCCTCATTCATTGTCTAGCTTTCACATGCATATAAGATGTTTGAAGATACTACTTAATGGGTCGGGTGCACTTTAGTCATCAAGATGACCTCTTTGCTGTTTAATAAATTAAATGGGTCTTTTGCAACAGATTGCCCAGTGCAATGTGTTGTTTGATTTCTTGGCTGTATTAGCCATGTATTCTAGCTTCTGTAATACAATATTCTAATGTCCACATCAAGTAACCCATCTCCACCTATGTCTGCTGTGTCTAGATAACAAGTTCCCTGGACTTCTTTTTTAGTAAACACTCCAACCCTGAAGGCATGAGTTTCAAACACAGTTGGCAAAGAAGTCCCTGTGTGTTCACATCTCTCCCTGTCAGATTTCGGGCAAAAGAAAAAAAAAAGAGAAATGAGGTTACACACACTTGTGCTTCATCTCTGCTTTGTGACAGTCACTCACATTTTCCCCCTGTGGCCCTGCCTAGTTTGCTGGGAAGAACAGGCACTATGAGTACAAAACATCTTTAAATGTTCCTGGCTTCCCTTTCTTTGGATGTATTCGGTATGACTGTACCTCAGACATTACTATTATGACAAGTTAAAATAAATACTCAAAGATGGCTGGGGTAGGGAAGAGTGAATTTGGTATGCACTAATGAATTTTTGAAAGAGAAAAGATAGAGATCTTAACAACTTCCCTATGATGCTCAAATTTATTTAGGTCTCTGATGAGCCAAGGTGTTGCAGCCAGAGTAAATTGAGCAAAAGAAAAAAAAAATCCCTGGGACCTTTGAGGTAAAACTCCTATATTGCAGTGGCAGTGCTGTTGTTAGGTGCCATCAAGTTGGTTCTGACTCATAGCGATCCTATATACAACAGAATGAAACACTGCCTTCCTGGTCCTGTGCCATGACCACAACTGTTTTTGTGCTTAAGCCCACTGTCACAGCCACTGTACCAATCCATCTCATGGAGGGTCTTCCTCTTTTTTGCTGACCCTCCACTCTACCAAGCATGACGTCCTTCTCTAGGAATTGATTCCCTCCTGACAAAACATCCAAGCTGTTTTGAGACGTAGTCTCATTATCTTTGCTTCCGAGAAGCACTCTGGTTTTATTTCTTCCAAAACAGATCTGTTCTTTTGGCAGTCCATGGTACGTTCAATATTCTTCCCTAACACCACAGTCTAAAGGCATCGGTTCTTCTTTTACTTTCCTTATTCATTGTCCAGATATCATATGCACGTGATGCGATTGAAAATACCATGGCTTGGGTCAGGCACACCTTGGTCTTCAAGGCGACAGGTTTACTTTTCAGTGCTTTAAAGAGGTCCTTTGCAACAGATTTTCCCATTGCAATGTGAATTTTGATTTCTTGACTGCTGCTTCTGTGGACATTGACTGTGGACCCGAGTAAAATGAAATCCTTGACAATCTCAACGACAGTGATAACAGAAGCAAAGACAGAATCCTTTTGCACAAAATGTCCCCTAATGTGATCCAGGTCTCAGCAATCTGTAGCAATCCAAAAAGTTGTAGCAATCCTAAAGTTGTAGCGCAGATCGTTGTAACTCACTCAGCTGTTAATTGAAAGACCTAGCAATCTACTTCTGAAAAAAATCAACCTTTGAAAACCCTGTGTAATTCTACTCTAATACACACATGGGTCATGAGTGGGTGTCAACTCAACAACACTTGGTAAGTCTGACAAGCAATGCTAGCAGACTTTCCAGTTCTTCTTTATAAAGTGAGAATAACCAGGCCTCAGGCAGCCCTTGTGTTTCTCCGACTTTGGGGAGAAGAGGAAAAATTTTCCAGTAGCACCCAGGATCAGAGTTCAAATTTCTGTGTATTAAAGAAATACTAATCTTATTTTATGCCTCAGGTTGGTGAAGTAGGATATATTTGTTTATAAAAGTTAAGACAGGTTCAGTCTTCTGAAAACATGACATATTCTTGGTAGTTGTAGACTTTTGCATTTTTCTGAGAAGAATTATTTCAGTTTAGACAGGTAAGACGTCATACAGGTTTATCCAGACGAATACAAAAGCATCTAAAGTATTTCTCTTGAAGACTTTGTTCTTACACACAAAAAAATTTGTCAGTGAGGAAAAAGAAAAATGGTACTGCTATTTTAGAAGACCATTATTTTTCATCTGGAAGGAAATGTTTAAACTTGTAGAATAAAATTATCCTTGTGCTCATTATCTGCCTGGTTTTCAAAAGGGTTTGAGGCTACTTCAGAAACTCATAAAGTGCAAAAGACGAAAAGAAAGGAAGCTGCTAGAAGAAGCAATAAATGCGTGTAAGATCTGTTCTCTAGCAAGCCGTTTTGATAAATTTAGCAGCTTAATATAGTCCTACTCCAGTTTTATGGCACAGTGATTCTAAAAACACCCACGGAGTGACAATTGAAAGCAACAGCCTTGTGTTCTTCACACAGGAAGTGTCTGCTGTAAGAGTACTCCAGGCAAAGGCACAGCAGGACAGTAGGTGTGAACAGACCCATTGTCTTCCCTGCTCTGTGGTCTTTAAAGTATATTTATACCAGGTGGTTCTCTACCTTTCCCCCAAATACTTGAGATATTAGATTTTTAGATAATAATTTATACTTTGTTCAAGTGCCGGTTATACTAGCTGAATGAATTTTTGACTAATCCTTTCCTTGACTGGAGCCTTCGTGGTGCAGTGGTTAAGAGCTTGGCTGCTAACCAAAAGAGTAACAGTTTGAATCCACTAGCCACTTCTTAGAAACGCTGTGGGGCACAGCTATTCTGTCCTACAGGGTTGCTGTGAGTTGGGATTGAATTGACAGTATTTTTGTTGTTGTTGTTTCTTCATTATAAAAATTGTTAAAATATGATCAATGTAGTCAAACAAGAACAAAACACTTGGAATGTATAGAATACAAGAAAATAAAATTACTTAAAATTTTTCTGATCTAAAGCTATTACTTTTCATACTTCACATAGTTTGTCCCTTCTAATGCATTTTCAATGCCCATTATGTGGTTGAGATCATATTTGTATAGCACACTTTATATAGTATTTCCACTCAATTGGATTTCATAAACCATTTCTCTAAGTAAAATTTCATAAACATTATTTGTAATGACTGCATGATACTTTATAGGATGCAAATAACATTATTTAAACATCACCCTATGAGAACTTAGGTTAAATCCTATACCACTGAAACAACGTTACTGCAGCAAATTGCAGCATGGAATGAAGCCTCAGGTAGACCAAAGCTCTGGCTTTTTAGGCAGTGAATAAAGGTGAGAGAATTACACAATGCCCTGTCCCTTCCTAAGAAATATTTTTAAGAGAAGAGGAATGCTGTTTTTAAGGCAAGAGTGCTTCAGGTAAGTAGCATTATAGATACTGTCAGGTACGTTAAAATAATTGATCTATAGTTTCCTGAGAGGAAGTTAAAGCAATGTCATTAGGTTAGTAATTTATAATTACAATTTTTTGTCACTGTTAAATATATACGTATTTTTCTCTGTTCTTCTGTCCCTTCTTTCCTCCTCCTCCTTCTCTCCCCATACCCCATGTTCCTTTTTTCATTTGCATGTTTTAATGTTTGGGAATTCTTTCTGAAATGAATCTGAGTTGAGTTTGCCCTGAACTGCAGCACTCCACCTACCTTTTCCCTAAGCGCCCATCTGCAACAACAGCACAAACACCGTCAGTGAAGGTGCCTACCAGACCGGAAGCAGCTTAGATAGAAAAGCACATTCCAACGCGTTTTTAAAATGATGCCACAATAATGAGGTCTGATGACCAACAAGCAAAGCTTGGTTATCTCATGCAGACAGACACAGAAAACATGTTCCTTGTGCTATGTAAAAGCTATTTGGATCAAATGAGACATAACCAAAATATGTTCTTAGCAATATTCTTTTAAAAATATTTTTATAGTATTGTTAGCATTTTTAACTTTTTGATAATCATGCAAAATCCTTTTTAATATGGCATTCTCAGAATGGTTCTTCAGTATAAGGAAATGTTACTGTTGTTCTCAAATGCTTTATTTCTGCTTAATGATACCACATGTGTATCATGTGACTGTGTGTAGATCACATTATGGCTTAAGACTCAGAATTTGGATTTCATGGACCCTGCTAAAATTCAATAAAACTACATTTGTATGCAAAGGGGAAAGAGCAACATATGGATTAAATTTTCCTTAAAATACACAAGGGATAGTTAAGGGGGAAAGTGATTGGGACCAAGCGCATCTGGAATTTTGCCAAACTCATACCCTGCAAACAATGCTTTAAGATTGAACTCAAATCCCAGGCAAATCTCTTCACTCTCTCCTAAAGGGTATAAGGTACCATTTCAGCACTGAAAGATAAAGTTAATGGAAATACTTTAAATGAGGAAAATGAGAATGTTGGACTTGATGGATCTGTTTTGTCCTTTGGAATTTAAGGCCTTCCCATTTACACTTGGATCCCCACTCTGATCTTCACCCCTGTCCCCAAGAAAACCAAACTCACTGTCATCGACTGGATTCCAACTCACAGTGGCCATATAGAACAGAGTAGAACTGCCCCATGGAGTTTCCAAGGAGTGCCTGGTACATTGGAACTGCTGACTGTTTGGTTAGCAGACATAACACTTAACCACGGCACCAGCAGGGTTTCCAAAGTTTTCACCAACAAGGTGGTTGTCACTAGGTTTTGAAATGTTTCTTTGCTTTCCTGTGTTCAGTATCAACACCATCCTGTCCCACAGTTCTATGCAGAATCACAGACACCAGAACGATAGACACCAAGTCTACTACCCCAGACTTGTCACATCATCCAAACCTGAGCATGCGCCCGTACTATTCTTTTCCCTCTCCTCCCTGCCCTCCTCCCCGTTTCACAGTTGGGTACTATGAAGAGCGGGAATTCATGTCCAATGGAGGATCTTAATCCCATCACGATTCACAAGGCTGTCTGTGTAAGTCTGTGCATATCAGAAATTTTGTCAGGCAAATGAAATTTAAGGGGAATTAGTGACTATGATGATCATCAGTGTTTCTTATCCAAAGTCATTCTATTCCTTGTGTCTTCTGGAATCTCTCTGTACTAGTGCCAAACAGGCAGATGCCACCTTAAGGTCCCAGGAGATGTGCTGATCAGCTACATAAACCTCTCAGTGCAAAGATGCTTCGAGTTCAGCAGTGCCAATTCCAGCTAACTGGCTCCAATTCCTGTGGCTGGAACTAGCTTTCCTCCTGGTCTGGACTAATGCCAGTCTACTTAAGAAGATAATTGATGACAAGCCAGCATGACTGACAGGTTTCTTAAGCACCAGATGCCAACTGTGCCAATTCTGGCCTTTGCAGGAGGTCCTGTTCTTTTGGGGCCGAGAGCTGAAATAGCTTCATCCTTCCTCAGCCCTTAGTTCTCTTCTCAGCTTCCCAAGGAAATATAATCATATAGATCATTCCAAATGGTTTTTCTTCTACTTTTAAAGACATCAAAAGAAAGCTTTTCTTTCTCCTAATTGCTACTTCCTGCCTTTCTCAGGGTTCTGTGCATTCATTCAGGTAAGAGGGATATGGGACAGACAGCTACAGTCTTTCTCATCATCCTGGAAACCAGGAGCATAGTTCATATTCATCCCCACCAGTGGCTGGCCTACCAGGAATAATTGCTATTAAAAGTGTAAGCAGAGATGGTTGTTATTTTATAAGTGCTCCCACTTTCATCTCATATTTGTCCAGATTTCTTTTCTGTTTATTTCAACATGTGTCCACAGAGTTCTATGCCGATTAGATCACAAATTTAGTTGCCAGCCAAGTGCCATGGATTCGGTTCCGACTCATGCGAGTGTAACCAAAATATCACAGTGAGTTAATTATTCTTGTACCAGTTTTAGTGGCTTTCTATTCTTGCAAGGACATACTTGTTGATGGCTTGCCTCCTATTAATTTAAATTAAGCACTGAATCTGGCTCCAGTGTTTTTGACTGGGTGTTTTTACAGCACATGGGCACAAGAATCTGATTCTGGTGAGGGCAGTGCACATGGGCCTGGCATTCAATCCTGTCCTAGCATCTTGCAGAGATCTGTGGAGACTAATCCTGCTGGCTACCCAGCTTGGCCATGAGGGCAGAAATAGATGATGGGGATCCTATCTTAGTCAAGAAGGGTTTTCAGGGTAGTGTTAAGGGTAATAATTGAGGCTACCCTTGGGATCAGAAGGAGCACTGATGATACATTGGTTAAGTGATAGGCTGCTAACCAAAGAATGTAGCCTTTCAGTCGCTGTAAGGGAAAAGTGGTAGTCAGCTTTCATAAAGATTACTGCCTTGGAAACTTTATGGGGATAGTTCTACTCCGTTGTGAGTTGGAATCACTCCATGACACCGAGTTCTGATTTGAGACTAGGCTTTGGCACAGAAGTCCCTCACCCCAACCACGAGTTTTCTTTGAGTATCAGAGATTCCTTCCTCGATAAAAAGTTGAGTAGAATGATCTCTAAACTCACTTGGCTCTTCCATTTCCTTTCTTTCTCCTTATGTGAAAACAAAACAGTATTTCCCCAACCACTGTGGTAGAAAGAGATCCACAGCAGTAATTGGATTGGGGAGAAAAGGGACCAGTTCTCTATTCCTTCTCAGCTGCTGTAACCCACAGGTTCTTTCTTCTCCTGGGCTTTGTCACTTGGGCCAGCCCTCGGGTGCTGAACCTGACCCTGAGCCCTCAGCCTCTCCTGGAAGTGGGACTGCCCTCTGGACCCTTCGGGCAAGTGCCAAGGAAAGAAGGAACTTCTTTTTAAAAGACCTGTGAGACTCACAGTCCCTGTCTCACACTGAGGGGCTCCCCACCTCTAAACTAGGGTCCAGGCCTGAGGCTTCCAGCCACCAGCCCAGGAGAAAGGACAGAAGCCAGACTTCCAAATTGCCCCCAAATCTATGGCCCCCATGTCCAGTGTCCTTCCCTCTCTACCGTCTTTCTTTCAACAACTTAAGACTAGAGAGGAAAACCCTGCAGAGTCCCAAACTAGAAGAATGGAACGGACTCCGGGTGTGTGCCCTCGAGGAGCCGGCGGCCAAAACTTAGTTACACGCAGCAGTGGGACTTGTCATAAAGGATGCGTGGACACATCCATTTAAAAACGTAACGGAAATCCCCCTAGCGTCTTTACTACACACAGGTCATCTTGGTGGCCTTTTATTTTCTTCTAATGAAAGGTCAGAGGGAGTTCCAATGGGGCTTCACTGGGTAGAAAGAAGCCTGTTGAAGACGAAGCCTTTACCCTAAGCTGGGAATCTCCGGGCCTCAACCGACAAACAGACGCGCGGCCGAGGCAGCCGGGGCCACCTCCGGCTCGGCTCCGCGGAGGCTGCGACCAGTTCCCTGCCCGAGGCTGCCTGCCGCTGCGCCAGAACGCGGCCCGGCGCCTGAGCGCAACAGGTCCCGGCTGGCCTCGTTCACGACGGCCACCGCTGCTGCGGCAGCTCCCCGGTGCCAGCCTCCGGGGCTCCAGGCACACAGGTAGTGGGTTAAGGCCACGCCGCCGGCCACCCACCCGACTGGCGCAGAGCGCTGAGCCTCACTCAGCCTGGAGGTTGCGCCCGGGAGGACGCCAGGAAACAGTGATCGTGGAGTGTGGAGATGAATTTCAGGTAGAAATAAATCAAATTCACTGCTGCCGGGTTTTGCTAATTTACTTCGTAGCACTAAAATGGGCTGGAACTCGAATCACTATAAAGATGCATGGAGAAGGGGTGATTTCGTCAGCGGGTAAAAGGAGCCAGGGAGCAAATCTATCCCTCTTGGTAGCTCGCCTGTGAACTCGACCCTCTGAAGTTCTAATTTTAAGAAATAAGGTGTTCGCGGAGGAACAGAGGATTTGCAGAGTCCTCCGACCCACCCACCCCTGGATTCTCCAATCGCAGTCTCCTCTCATGAGAAGAGAGACACCTTGACACGGGAACCAGCAGATCCAGACAGAAGCTTTAATGGAGAACACCGCGAACAATACCAGCAGACGTGAAGAACCTGTCACAAAGTCACAACCCGAACGCGGTGCGGACACAAGGCAAAGATGGCTTAGAGGCCATCTCCTCCCCACCCAGCACCCCTTGTTCCTAAAATTTTGTATAAAGTGCTATTCCCAGGGCTGAAGAGGGGAAAAAAGGACAGGCAGGAGGACACAATGCCAACAGCAACAGGGCAAGTTTCTTTTTCATTCACAGAATTCGCAGAAAATACGTACGCTCCCATACAGAGTACCAAAGTGACCGTGACCGTAGCTCGTGAAGGCGACAGGCTTCGGTCCGGAGGCTGGAAAGGATTGGCTGGAAACGCTCCTGGGAGTGGGAGGCAGAGAGCTGTAGTGTGAGTGATGTGGCAGGCTCCCCCTGCATTCATAAATTAGGGAGACAAAATTCCGTTGTAGAAGGGATTTTTTTTTTCTTGAAAAATTTCAACTAGAACGGATCGTGGGAATCCATATTATTCTTGGGCCCCTTAACTCCCTCATTCGATAGAGATACAAACAAATTTCGGGTGGAAATTCGCCTTCATGGTCTCTCTTTGGCTGTGTTCTCCCAACTTTATTTTCGGAATCTGGGCCCTTTGCTCTTCTAGTCGCTGCCTTCACTTTTGTGCAAACTAACTTTAGCTGTTCCTGCCATCCTGCTCGACGCTACCACCCACTCCCACAGCGACTTTATTCATGATACCACGTCGTGGCCCATTTAACTGACCAGGAAAATAACGGTATAAAACACTCGTTCTTTTCCTTCTCGATTAAAAGGGGACATCCATAGTGAATAGCAGGGCTTTTTTTTCTGGAATGTTCACAACAGGCAACTGCCCTGGTAAGATACCAGCCCAGAGAAACTCAGGGGGCTAAGATCTGTTTCACAGCCCCCCTCTGTTGGAACCCAGCCCCTCCACCGAGATTTCACTCCCCAGCTTCTGCTTCTCAGAGTAAGGGTTAGAATCTATTTCCAATTCGTCAGGGAATGAGGCCTTCATCACTTTTGCTCCCTCTCCCTATAACTTACTGGTTTACAACATTAATTACAGTAGAAACTGTTAACCTGAAAATTGGCTTTCATTGATCTGATTGTACAACGTAGTATAGACACAGATACCAGAAGTGTTATATTTATTTATATCACGAGAATTCACTTTCCGGCAAAGGCTCGGGCTCACCATCTCCGCCCTGAGCGGTAAGGGGGGGGGGGGGCTCTCCTCTTGGGGGGGGGCTGGTGCTGTCCACCACTGGGTCTCTCCCCCGCAAGTTCGTCTCTGCCAGCCTACTGCGTGTCCTAGGAATGCACTAGCACCGAGTGCAGGGCGCTGCCCTTGCTCTCGGCCGCACTAGGGGCGGTGGGCTGCAGGGAGGAAGCGGCAGACGGGCACATGTTGGACGGTGCGGGGGGCTGCTGAGCCGCAGCGGAGACAGTGAGCGCAGGCGGCAGAGCAGCCACTGGAGGCAGTGCTGGAGTGGGCTTGATCGGTACAGGCACCGCAGGCAAGCTCTGGCTTGCTGAGTGGCACAGGGCTTTTACTGGCACCCCGAAAGCCCCATACTCCGGGCCCACAGGGACCCCAGCGGCTGCAGCAGAGGCCGCGGCCGCGGCCACCGAATCCATGACGCCGACGTGCGGCCACACGGAACTGACGACGTTACCGAGCTGGCTGGGCACTGGGTAGCCCAGGTGGTGCATGACAGATGCCAAGGGTAGCCCGCCGGCCTGCAGCACGCCCTTGTAGTCCCCGCCGATGATGTTCTCGATGGCGAACGGGTGTTTAAAACCCGACGTGGACGCAGCGGCCGCGGCGGCAGCGGCCGCGGCAGATCCCAGCCCGTAAGGAGGGAATTGTGACAGGCGCCCCACGCTGCCCACGGCCGCCGCCGCTGCCGCCGCCGCTGCCGCCGCCACGGCCGCAGCCTCTTGCATCTTGCCGGGGTGGGACGGCTGCTGGGGCTGCGACTGCTGGGGTGGTTGCTGCGAGGGCTGGGACGAGAGATGTGGCGTTGGCTGCGGAGCTGGAGGTGGCTGCTGGTGGAAATAGTGCACCATGTGCGGCGGCGGCGGGGGCGGGGGCGGCTGTGGCGGGTGATGGTGGTGGTGGTGATGCGCCGCAGCGTGATGGTGGTGGTGGTGGGAATGGTGCGACTGGTGCGGGTGCAGGTGCCCTCCGTGCCCAGTGCCAGGGGGGCTCTTAGTGCTACCAGCGTGCAGGTGAGCGTGGTCCGCCCGTAACACCTTGAAGCGCTTACGGCGCCGCAGAAAGCTGCCATTCTCGAACATGTCGCCGCAGTCAGGGTGCAGCGCCCAGAAGCTGCCCTTGCCAGGCTGGTCCGGCCGCCGCGGGATCTTGATGAAGCAGTCGTTGAAAGAGAGGTTGTGACGCAGGCTGTTCTGCCAGCGCTGTGTGTGCTCTCGGTAGTAGGGGAAGCGCTCCATAATGAACTTGTAGATGTCGCTCAGAGGTAGCATCTTCTCCGCTGAGTGTTGGATGGCCATGGCGGTCAGCGAGATGTACGAGTACGGTGGCTTTTGATCGCTGTACGAGCTCTTCCCCGGGCGCGGCATTGCCTCTGGCCCCTCCACCGCCCTCTGGCCCACAGTGGGCCTCAACGTCGCTCCACACCTGGCTCCTGAGACCTGGCTGCCCCCGCTAACACCCACTACGTAAGCCCAGATCGGTACCCCACCCTCTCTCCACCTAGGTTCCCTAGCTGTCTGTCTCTGGCCTTCTCCAAGCTGCCTGGGATCTCCTAGTTTGGAATCTCGGGGCAACTCAGCTCTCTGACTCTCGCAGCTGCTCACCCCGATTGTTGAGGCCCGGCGCGCACCGTCGCCGGCGGGGCGCGCCAGTTTTACCGTCGCCCTCTCGGTGTCTTCTCTCTTGGCGGCCAGAGGCTGAGCGCAGGAACTGGAGAATGCGCTTTGAGTGGCGACAGGTCGTGCCCCCCGACTCGGTCCTCCTCCCGGCTTTTTCTCCTACCGGAAGGAAACCCAGGCCGAGGCAGCTTGTTAGAAGGACTGGACAGACGGGACTCTGACCCTTTAAATTCACGTTGACGCTAGCGGTCCAGGCACCCAGGACGCGTGGACTGTCGTGTGCCCTGGATGCCGCTCTCTGGCCGGGCACTTATCTAGCCTGCGCTGGAGTTCGGTTTTCTTGCAGGGCAGAGGCAAGGTAAGCCGAGGGAGGCTCCGCTTCTGATAGCCTGCACCTCTCTTTTCTCCGGCGGCTTGTACTGGAGTCTGGGACAGAAGGGACACCAGAGCCCAAGGCTGTCGCTCAGGGATAAAAGTTTGGTGGTTTCTGCTGCCCCGGTGCGTGCAGGCTCTGAGGAAGGGCAGAAGCGCTAGACTCCTGACACAAGCAGCGGGCTGGTAGGGGTGTCTCCGAATGCAAGGCGAGTTCGGAGTTGAGCCGGTCGGGTTCAGCAGCCGGTGGTGCAGCTGCCGCGGCTCTCCCGGCTCTAGAGGAGATGCGGCGGCTGCGGCGGCTTTGGCAGCGACGCGCTCTCCTGGCTGCGTTTTGTAATGGTCCCTGAGATGCCGAGACCCCCGCAGCTAGCGCTTCGAGACTATCACATGACCAAGGCTGAGGGACTCCGCCGCCGCCGCCGCTGCGTCTCTTACAGAAGGGGCAAGAAGGTGCGGTGTCTCGCCCCCGCCCCCTCCTCCTCCTCCTCCTCCTTTCAGCACTCCCACCCCCCGCATTCATTATGCGCCCTGCAGCCCCCAACCGCGGCTGAGTAGAGTCGCAGGCGCCCGCAGCCCGCAGGGAGGGGGCAAAGCTGCCTTGGGCTCTCTCCGCTGCTGCGCCCTACCCGGGCAGCAACGCAAGGCAATGCGGCACAAAACACTGCTTTCTCTCCCCTTTTCTCCTGCGTCTCCCTCCTGTCCTGCCCTTTTACCCTTCGGTCTTCCACCTACCCACTCCGCGCTTTTTCCTTCTTGAAACGCCTTTTCTCCAGGCCTAGCACTCTGGGCCAAGACCGGAGCACCGTTTCCTCAAAGCCTCCTTTCTGCAAGAAATCAGGTTGCCTGGAGAATTGGAGGGAAAGGCTAATGGGGGAGGAGTACCTGGGACGCGTTCGTCAAATGCCAAGTGCATCACAATTTTCTTGACGCATACTACATGTTATAAGGCAAGCACCAGACGCGCCCCTCGCTTTTCCCGACAGCGGTCTGTAAGGAGAGACTGACCCAAATACAAGAAGTTAGCCTAGGTACTAAAGTTGGATGGAAGCCCCATCTCATTTCCCAAGAGCTGGTGGATTGGACTGGATAAAGAGTTTCTCTAGAGTGGTGACGTCTGAGCTAAGGCCGGAAGGAGCTGTTCTCGGGTCTTATCACCTGGGTGTGACAAACAAAGTCTAAGCTATTCTTCTTAGCACGTCAAGGGAATAGAAGAAAACTGAAATTAAATAAGACGTCAAATTAGCAATACATAGGACTTTGGTGTGACTTGCTAAGGAAAGAAGGATGCCCCACAGCGCTGAAGCCCACCTGGGTGCCGGGTAGCCGTGGTAGATTCCTCTCTGAGCTTAATCCGCACGCCCTGCAGCAAAGCCCAACTGACTGCAGGGGAATCTGAAGTTATATTCCAGCTTGATTGCCTCTGCTCCCAGGCTAGGAGGAAAAGAAGAGTTTAGAAACAAGTACACCCTCTTTCTGTTGCTGGGCCACAGCTTCAATATTTGTGAAATGAGGTGTTTGAAGTTGGAAATTTCATGGGTCCTTTCCATTTCTGTGGTACATCAGTTAGGGATTGAAGCCACTTGTTTTTCAATTTCTTTTTTTTTTTTTTTCCATACCTAAACCCGAAGGCAGAAGGTCGACCCAGACTGCTTGAGAGGCTTTCGGTTTCCCACAACTTCGGTGACACCCGGTTGACTGTTTTCAGCTTCTGGCTCTAAGTGAGCTGTACGAAGGGAAGAGGGCAAGACGATTGCCTGTCTGTTGGAAGCAGCATGCTGGGTCTCAGGCGCGCGATGATCAGAGTAGACCCGTAATTTCATGCAGGTAGAAACTCACTTGGCTACTTCGAACAGACCAGCAGACAACTCAGGATGAGTTTGAGGGAGAGCGCAAGAGAGGCGGTGATGGTGGTGGACCGGGCCGGAGGAGGGAGGAGCAGCCTCTTGGCCTATCCTGAGGAAAAGACACCCTCTCAGATGAGGACACTGTTAATGTCGATCCATGTTGAGAACATTTCTCTCGCCAAAGGAGTTTCTAGGGTATTTTCGGTCCACTGATACAGTTCAAAAAGTCTTGGAGCTGGTGGCTTCTCGGTTCCTAGAAGTCTTGGAAGACCCGTGGGATGCCCGCCCTTACGGTGACTAGAGTCAGTTGGAGTCGAGCAGACCGATCCTTCTACTTTGGCCCAGGTGATGCAAGGACAACCCCGTTCCTGCCCGGGATTTTGTGGTCACCGGGATCGCGCGCAGAGAGCTCAAAGGTTCTCCAGGCCCCGCGGTTCTCTAGGTAGATCTCTTTCAGGAGTGGTTGGGAAGCTCCCCGGGAACAGCAGTGCTTCGGCTTTGGAAGCAGCTCCGGGCGATTTCTGTCCGGCAAGTGAACTCCACAGCGTCTGGGGACCAAGTGAGGCAAGCGGCGCTTCAAAGGTGCGCCGTAAGCCTTTTGCACACAGCCCGACCCCTAAGCACTGAAGCTGTGAGCTAGACGCTTCCTGGGTGAGCTCGTCCTGGCCGGCCAAACCCAGCCATCACCTCGGGGTGATGCCAGCCGTGGGTCCAGCGCCATCTGCCTTGGGTAGCCAACTGCGTTCCTCTGGCCCGGCAGCTGCGCTCAACTTAAAACGTCAAAAGGGCCAAGCGAAGTGCCCGAGCCTCACGCTTCCGCGTTCAAGGTGGGCTCGGCTGGGGTAAAAAGTACTCCCGACACTGAGCGCGGGGGTCACACGTCCATTTGGAGAGGGGCAGTCAGCCACCATCTCGAAGGATCTTAGGGGCTGACCCTTGCGGGGCCCGGCTCCGCAGTCTAGCTTAGGCCGCGGTGGGGGGCGCGCTCTCTCGCTCCCTCCTGCTTCCCAGGAGGCAGGTTTAATTCCTTCAAGTTTTGCAGGCTCGCGGCAGCACTGGCAGTGGCGGGGTGGGCTGGGGGTAGGAGGCTGTATGTGCGCGCCAGCTGCCTGCAAACCTCAGTTCAAGAAAAGCAGATCATGTAACAACCCTGCCAAAAACTAGTTGGTTTCAAGTTTCCTCGAGTAATTTATTTTTATTTTTATTTTTTTTAAGTAACTGCTACACACAGCGCTGGGGACTCTGGCAGGCAAATCATTCCTCCGGCTTAGTGCAATTATCTCAGGCGTATTTGGTTTGCCCCTTAGGCAATTGTTGGCGACGCTTTGCTGAGAAGAGGGGTTCCACGCAAGGTTTTATTGCGTCTAATTGGCTCTACAGAGGGGAAAAAACATTTACCAGAAAAAAATATGTGGAAGTTTATCAGCAGCTATTTATTCATTCTCTATCTGTCCGGCCCGCGGAGGCCCCCAAGCACTATGTAGTCTGGATCCAAGCCAGGCCATCCCAGAGCTTCCGCAGACAGCTGTACGCAGCGCGAGGGGCTGCGCAGGCCATCGGCCGGGTTAAGACGACTTGCAGGACCAGGAGGAAGGCAAAGGTACACCACGCACATCTCAGTTTCCACGGGTTCTGTCTTTACTCGCTGACCTCTGAGGTGCCGAAAGTTGTCTAGGTTAATTAACGTTTGGACTCTTCCCAGGTGCCTTCGCCGTCACCCTGCCCGGCCTCTCTCCTAACCCCTGGCTGACTCCCAATCTTTCCCAGGCGCAACCCTAGAGAGGGCATGAAGAAGGTGGAAATAATCTGGCCCCGGAGCAGGGACACTTGGCTTCCAGCTCTAGGCCTGGCACGATAGGTTGGATGATCCTCGTGTCAATTCTTCCCGTCGGACTTAAGTTTTCTTCCTACACAGGAGTCGGACCGACTTCTTCAAGGATTGAAGTTGTAATCCGAGGGTGTAAGGATGTCAGAGGCCTGGGCACTCGGCACTGTGAGTTCAGGACTCGAGGAAGTGAAGGGGCAGCACTCCTCCGAAAGTCCTACGTGTCCTAGGCCAGCGCCAGCGTAGCCGCCGGGCGCCGCAGCCTCGCTGAGTGCACCCCTCCTCCAGCGTTTCCGACGGTCCAGCTTCTACGCCCTGGCCCAGCAGGTGCCGGGGACACAGGTGTTCTCTGTGTCCTTACTCCTGTTTGAGAGCAGAGGCTTGATTTGCCTTTCCGGAATTTCCCCGACCCCCCGCGGGTGAAGGGCTTAAGCTAGAAAGCTTAGCCTCGGGGAATTGATTTCCTATAGAAAAAAAAGCCCTGCCCTTGAATTTAGAAGTGGAGACTAGCGCCCAACCGTCTCCGCCATCTACTGGCTGTGTAATTGCCTCCTCTCTGAGCCTCAGTTTCCTTTTCTGTAAACAGGTGATGACGTCAACTGCTATCTCATGCTGTGACTATGAGGACAGAGATAAAATATTCTCATCCAGGGAACCCTTTTTAAGCGCCTACTGTGTGTCTGGCGTGAGGAAGCGTTTTGTAAACCGTAAAGTATGACTAACACGTTAGATGTGATTAATTATTTTTTTTCTCATCTCCAAGCCCCTTCCAGTTGGAATTGTATTCAGGAAGAATTAAGAGAAAATGGAGCCCTGGAATGGTGTACCA